>CAKXYN010000054.1:10242500-11612500 GCA_935064755.1 Tragelaphus eurycerus | reverse complement strand
ATGATGCATATGGCATCACAAAAAGTAAAACAAGGAGATGAGATTCCTTTTGGCCAAGTGGAGGGATGCAGCCAGTGGGGCATGAAGAAGATGTCGAAGATGCAACACCCCTTGATTAAGCTGGGCAGTGGGCACATGTGTTTTATTGATCTGTGCATGTGTGTCTTGTACAGTTTTGTACATAGGATAGCTTAGACTCTTAGAGTGGATAGATAGCATTGGTGGGCAGGCAACTAGGATCCATCTTGACGTCTGAGTCGTGGTGGGGAGTGTTTGAGTGAAGGCACAGGGAGGACAGAGGCTGAGCTGGGCTCTCTGCCGGCTGCGTGACTCCCCATCCCTGTCGTTCCCATAATAGATTCTCCATCTCCTTGGCTGCTGACACCTGAGTTTCCTGTTGGGGGTAGGCGCTCTCATTCCTCAGATGAAATGCTTCCAGTGTAAGTCCTCATTGGAAGGCTGTCCTGCTAAATTGAGATGATCAGGCAAATCTGTGTAGTGACCCTTAACCTTCTCTGCTAACAGGAAGCGCAGGTAATGTTTGGGGACCATGGGTGCAGAAGGTCAGAGTTTTATAGTTTTGTCTGACTTCAGCTGGGAATAATGGATGCAGGCCCTACATAGGTACTGTTATCATTCTCAGGGTTTCAAGCAGCTCCGTATTGAAGGATTTATCTCAGAATGGTTTGGTTTTGAGAGGGTGGCAGAGTCCTGGTGGAAGACTTTTGCTTCCTGGACTTGTAGAGACTGAAGGCATCAAGTGGATGCATATCACCAGGTGGCTCTCTAGTGTTCTCCACTCATACAGAATGTCCTGCCTCCACACTGAGTGAAAAACGGAATGAGACAGGGACGGAAGCCATGGCCTCAGGAGACGGTTAGCAGAGGAGTCTTCAGTTTGCCTGTTTTTGTTCTTCGTGATGTCAGAATAGTAACAGTTCTGATGCTTGAGTCATTCGAAATGTGATTGTGTTCACTACAGTGCTTTTTCTTTCTTTCTAAAATCTATTTCTGGCTGCACTGGGCCTTTGCCGCGACACACGGGCTTTCTCTGGTTGTAGCAAGCGGGGGCTGCTCTCCAGCTGCAGCGCATGGGCCTCTCTCGGCAGTGCCTTCTCTCGTTGCGGAGCACAGTGCTACGGTGCCCAGGCCTTGGTCGTTGTGACTGGCAGGTTTAGTCGCCCCACAGTGTGTAGGATCTTAGTTCCTAGACCAGGGATCAAATCTTGTTCTCTGCACCAGCAGGCAGATTCTTAACTACTGGACCACCAGGGAAGTCCTTTCTTCCTTTTTTGTAAAAGTTGACCACTATTTTTTAAAAATTTTTATTTGATTTATATGTATTTATTTGGGGCTATCTTGGGTCTTGTTTGCTGTGTGGGCTTTTCTCCAGTTGTGGTGCTCGGGCTCCGCAGCTGCGGCTCGCAGGCTTGAGAGTACAGGCTCAATGACTGTGGCGCACCGTCTTAGTTCCATGATGGGGAGTCTTCCCGCATCAGGGAAGGGACCGTGTCTCCTGTGTTGGCAGACAGATTCTTTACCACTGAGCTGCCAGGTGAAGCCCAGTTTTAGGTGTATGGAGTGCTTCTTCTTAAGAAAGAAAAAAAAGAATGTAATGTAGTAGAAAAAAATCCCATTAAGAATGGTTATATTTCTAAGTGAAATTTTGTAGAAGGAAGCTTTCAATCAGCTATTCCTCACAATTGGCTTCAGTTGGCTATCACGCCTCCCAGCATACCAGAAGGGTGGAGCATCACTCTCAGTGACAGCCTGACTGTGTTGGTCAGGCAATGTATGGACTGAATTTCCCAGGACATACTGCCTTCTAAAGTTGTGAAGTGTGGCTGGGTCATCTTCAGGGTTCTGCTGCTTCAGAACAAAGGGAGCTCGCTTCGGCAGGTTGCTAGCGCCGTTGTTTTCCTCTGCAGAGTCATGAAGAAGTACGACAAAAGCGGCAGGCTGATCTGCAACGACGTGGACCTGTGCGACTGCCTGGAGAAGAACTGCCTGGGCTGCTTCTACCCCTGCCCCAAGTGCAACTCCAACAAGTGCGGGCCCGAGTGCCGCTGCAACCGCCGCTGGGTCTACGACGCCATCGTCACCGAGAGCGGGGAGGTCATCAGCGCGCAGCCCTTTGACATCCCCGACTAGGACACAGCCCTGCAGGCTGATCAGTTTTCTCTTCTTTGCATTTAAGCCAGCTTCTGTCTCCTGGGTGAATTTTAGGACTGGGGGAAACAGTGTTTAAAAACGTAACTTAAGACTCATGTTCTCTGAAGCCACAGAGCCCTGTGGAATGGGCCCGGCTTCTCCAACCTTCCTGCTCTGATGTCTCAGATTCCTCCCCTGGTAACCCAGGAGCGAGGCTGGGGGCTGGTTATCAGTTCAGCACCTCCATCACTACTCTTGCTTTCAGATTAATAAAAGTCCCTTTCCCCTTTGCTGGGACCTTAAAAAATGGAGTGTGAGGATTTTCAGAGTTGTGTAGCTGAGCGCTTGTCTTGACATAGAGCGTAGAGTCATACATTTATAATAGTTATGCTTAGGCTCTTACACATTGCCAGTTGTAGATCAGAACTGCTCTTTGGATTTATGTGGCACTGCATACCCATAGTCTCATTTTTTGTTGTTACTGTTTTAATAATAAAATTTGTTAATACTTGGCAATGTTTGTATTAAAAATTTGTATTTTACTTGTAATTTGGAAACAGGACTTGAATATCCTAAAGGTCAGTAGTTTACATTGATTTTTCATTTCAGGATCAGTATTTCAGAATATTTTTTCAAAAGGAGAAAAGTTACTCGATGAAAGCATGTTGTGTGTGTTGGCTGACTGAGTGGTTGATACCTCACTGACTAGGTACATGATGTGGGTTTTTTCAGTTCTGATACACGGTAGGAGGTTTATAGAGACTTGGACTCAGCTTGCTTTGAATTTGTCTTTCTGAGTCCTGTTTACTGACTCTGGTTCTCATCCTCAGTGTGCATCAGAATCGTCTGGAAGATGGGTTATATGGTAGAGCTTTCTGCCCCATCCCCAGTTTCTCATTTGTTAGGTCTGGGGCAGAGCTCAGGAATTTGCATTCCCCAGGTGAGGTTGAGGCTGCTCCTGTAGAGACCTGAAATGTTACTTTTCAGAGGTGTTTTTTTTTTTTTTTTCCCCCTGCATAATCAGTTTCAAAAGTAGTTATTACTGCACAATCCACATGCCCGGGAAGGTTCATGATAGTTCTGGACTTGTCACTTAACAGTACGTTTTGGGACTAAAGTAACAAAAATCCTACAAGTCAGGCTGTGACGCCAATATTCCTGTATATGTAGCAGGAAAACTGACTCTCTTTCACAGAATTTACTGGGTTTTCCAGACTCAACTTTGTGCTCTAGGCTTGCAATTCACTACCTTTAACCATCACAGCCCTGAGAGAAAGAAATCAAATCACCCAAGTCAGATCTTTTGAAATGCCCATCAGGAGTATGCAGCCCTGAGACCAGTCAAAAGAAATGGGGTCCTTTTTTTTTTTGGCTTAAATTATGTTTTGCATTACGAATAATTGTTATTTTGTAAATGACTGACCAAGTGAATTGTTTCATTACTTATTTTAGGATAATATAATTTTAAAGTCTAAAAGGAATCTTCCAGGTTGTCTAACTAGGGGTTTGTCAGCAGATTATAACCAAAAGGCTGTTCTGTGCGAGGCATGGGGATGGAGCTGTGCGTAGAACTCAGCTGGTCCTGTCTTCAGAGTCTAGAGACTAAAAACAGTCTGGGTTTTTTTTTTTTTAAACAATTGAGGAAATTTAGACCCAGTGAGATTAAAATGACTTGGTTAAGGACAAACAGAAGCCCTGGCAACCTTGGTGTTTCGCACCCTGACTAGTGAAGTGAAGTTGCTCATTCCTGTCCGACTTTTGCGACCCCATGGACACCAGGCTCCTCTGTCCATGGGATTTTCTAGGCAAGAGTACTGGAGTGGGTTGCCATTTCCTTCCCCAGAGAATCTTACCGACCCAGGGATAGAACCCAGGTTTTCTGCATTGTAGACAGACGCTTTACTGTCTGAGCAGCCAGGGAAGTCCATAACATGATACCAGGACCTCCTAGATTCCACCACCCTCCACTCCACTCAGCCATCCATGCATATAGCCAAGGGAATTCCCTTTTTCTTCCTTTTAGGATCCCTCCCTAACATGCCCACACCTCCCCAGATAGCAGGTGATCAATTTGCTTTTCAGTTCTTCAGTTTGGACCCAGCCGTTCTGGGTCGTTCGCCTAGGGGACTGTTCCTGGAACAGGCGCAAGGAAGGGGAGCGGGAGACGTGCAGAGCTCTTACTACCCCGCTCACCCCCAGTTTCCCACTTCCAGGGGGTGGGGGCTCCAGGCCACATCCTGGAGTGATCTCCCCTCCCTTGTAGCTCTTCTCTCCGTGTATGCCACCAGGGCTGGAGTCCTGGGTGTGAGGAACACTACTAGTCTAGACGGCTACAGATCAGAATTCAAGAGAACTGTATTTTTTGCTAGCGGGGAAGGGGAAGCGCTGCTAGCGTGGCCGGAGGGCAAAAGAGTGGTGCAAGGGAGGCTAAGATGGGAGGGTGGGCCAGGGAGCAGGAAGGCGGAAGGCCTGCGTTCCAGGAAGAGGATGGGGCGGGGGGGCGGAGAGCCAAGAGCACTGGAGCCGGGAAGACAAAGCCTGGGTCCCAGAGAGCAAAACTCGAGCCCACCTGGCTTCCCCCACCTCATCCCCGCCTCCAGGTGGGCAGGACGACAAACCGAGGCAGGACGTCCACTCCTCGCATCCGAAATGATCCCCTCCCACACACCGCCCTCCCCGCCGCTCCACTCTGGGCTGCAAGTGGACGGAGGGTCTCGGAGACAGGCGACCCCCGCAGCCTCCGTCCGCCTGCAGGCCCCCGAGCCCCCGTTCCTTGCGTGAGTTCCCTGCGGCAGTGATTCGGACTCCTGAGATCGCGACCCGCGCGCTCCCCCTGGCTCCTGATGGTCCCGCCACCCGCTAGTCACCTCCCTCTGGTCCTACAAATGAGCTCACTCCCCGTCGCTTCTCCCGAAAGCCATTTCCAGCTGCTCTTCCTTCCCAGGCCTGCTCGCCTACCAGCCCAGGTAAGTGAGGTTAGGGTTATTTCCATGACATCACATACTTTCCTTATTGGCCTGATTGTAAACTCCTGCGGTGCTTTTACTAGTGTGCATTCCTGAGCGCCCCCCATACCCCACCGCCCCCATACCGTATAGGAATCAGAACCCCCAGGGAGGAGGCTTGGGAATCCACACGTTAAAACGAGCGCCCCCAAGTAGGTCTCATGATCAGGTGAGTCTGAGAAACATTGCTTTACCAAGTATATATGTATACACACACACACACACATATATATATATTTAATTTTAAAGATACTTTTTATTAATATACTTGTATTTGGTAACTTCAGATTTAGAACACTTAGAGTCAGCATGAACAAGGTAAACTGCTCTTCAATGATAAAGGTTTGAAATGTGGAAATAGAGACTGAACTGGTTCATATTAACCTCCCTGTTCAATTTGTATCTGTATCTTGTCCAGTGACAACTCATTTTCATATTAAAAAATAATCAGGCAAATTGACATTAAACTGTCTTTCCAAACTTTTATCTCCTCTTGTCCTATCGTCTTAAACATTAGATGAGAGAATCTGATTTAAAACATGTTGGCAGATTAGGGTGGCAAGTTTTCCAAATAAAGCAAAAAATAAATGCACATATTTATTAAGCAGATATCTCATACTGCCCTTATGGAAGCCTAGTAAAATCTTTGATGAAGTCCTTTTTTTGTAAAGCAGTTTATTTCATCTTGATCTAATGCCAAGTCACTATATTTTTAAAAAGCCTTTTGCAGTTGATTATCGCAAAAATAAATTGATATGAATTGTCAGAAACTTATTTTTAAGTGTCTAGTTCTATCACAGACTGAACAAAGCTCTTTAGTTATTTGAACTAAATTCAGATTAACAAGGAATAGAGCTGTACCATCTGATTAAGGAAACTGGTCAGTGTAATAGGATTTTTTTTTCTCTTCTTGGTGATCCTTCAGTGTTGACCAATGTGTCTTCAAGAATATGTATAGAAATTGTAAGGAAGGCTATTTCATAGATTGTTTAAAATATAAACTGAAGGATTTAAAGTCACTCAGTACTCCTTTACACAAGGATTTATTCCATGCAAGTAGAATGGCATATCACATCAATTTGCATAATAGTTTATCTGAGTTTAATTTGTAAGAGAAAGAATCCGTACCTCCCCACCCCGCAATACGAATTGTGGATGCAAACTCTCAGAAAAATCACTTAAGCTCTCCTTTATATATTTATGTACTTGTTGTGGAAAGTGAACAATGCCAACTTGGATATTTTGTGGTTATCGTGGATTGTAGTTCTCTAATATGCTTTTGAACTGTGGTGTTGGAGAAGACTCTTGAGAGTCCCTTGGACTGCAAGAAGATCCAACCAGTCCATTCTGAAGGAGATCAATCCTGGAATTTCTTTGGAAGGAATGATGCTAAAGCTGAAACTCCAGTATTTTGGCCACCTCATGCGAAGAGTTGACTCATTGGAGAAGACTCTGATGCTGGGAGGGATTGAGGGCAGGAGGAGAAGGGGACGACAGAGGATGAGATGGCTGGATGGCATCACCGACTCAATGGATGTGAGTCTGAGTGAACTCCGGGAGTTGGTGATGGACAGGGAGGCCTGGTGTGCTGCGATTCATGGGTTTGCAAAGAGTCAGACACGACTGAGCGACTGAACTGAACTGATACTGCATATACTATAATATATACTCTACTATACTGCCACCAAATTGCCAACATCCACTAGATCATGGAAAAAGCAAGAGAGTTCCAGAAAAACATCTATTTCTGCTTTATTGACTATGCCAAAGCCTTTGACTGTGTGGATCACAATCAACTGTGGAAAATTCTGAAAGAGATGGGAAGACCAGACCACCTGACCTGCCTCTTGAGAAACCTATATACAGGTCAGGAAGAAACAGTTAGAACTGGACATGGAACAACAGACTGGTTCCAAATAGGAAAAGGAGTGCGTCAAGGCTGTGTATTGTCACCCTGCTTATTTAACTTATACGCAGAGTACATCATGAGAAACGCTGGACTGGAAGAAACACAAGCTGGAATCAAGATTGCTGGGAGAAATATCAATAACCTCAGATACGCAGATGACACCACCCTTATGGCAGAAAGTGAAGAGGAACTAAAAAGCCTCTTGATGAAAGTGAAAGTGGAGAGTGAAAAAGTTGGCTTAAAGCTCAACATTCAGAAAATGAAGATCATGGCATCTGGTCCCATCACTTCATGGGAAATAGATGGGGAAACAGTGGAAACACTGTTATTTTTGTGGGCTCCAAAATCACTACAGATGGTGACTGCAGCCATGAAAATTAAAAGACGCTTACTCCTTGGAAGGCAAGTTATGACCAACTTAGACAGCATATTCAAAAGCAGAGACATTACTTTGCCAACAAAGGTTCGTCTAGTCAAGGCTATGGTTTTTCCAGTGGTCATGTATGGATGTGAGAGCTGGATTGTGAAGAAGGCTGAGTGCCGAAGAATTGATGCTTTTGAACTGTGGTGTTGGAGAAGACTCTTGAGAGTCCCTTGGACTGGGAGGAGATCCAATCAGTCCATTCTGAAGGAGATCAATCCTGGGATTTCTTTGGAAGGAATGATGCTAAAGCTGAAACTCCAGTATTTTGGCCACCTCATGCGAAGAGTTGACTCATTGAAAAGACTCTGATGCTGGGAGGGATTGGGGGCAGGAGGAGAAGGGGACGACAGAGGATGAGATGGCTGGATGGCATCACTGACTCTATGGATGTGAGTCTCAGTGACCTCCGGGAGTTGGTGATGGACAGGGAGGCCTGGCATGCTGTGATTCATGGGCTCGCAGAGTCAGACATGACTGAGCGACTGATCTGATCTGATACTGCCACCACTCCCCCGGGAGCACAGCAAAGTGGCTCTTCTGTTATAGCAGGTGCCCTTGATGTGTGGATTTATCTTGTATAAAATAATTAAAAGAATAGCCCTACATCGTGCTTTTCCCCCTTGAACTGTTTCTTTTACCTGCATCCTCTGTGGTGTCTTTTAAGAGCAGACTACAGTTTTCAGGTTAGTGTGAACAGTACTCCAAATATATTATCTGGTCAAACCAGTTTTCAGACTTTGTTTCTCATAGTCTACATTTTAATCCTAGATTTGGATTATTCTTTTTCATATTCACACATTTCCTACAATTTTGCTTTTTCCGTAATCTTTTTCACTCTGTTACCATCACTGTCTATGTATGTCTAACAAGTAGTTTATTCTGTGTTTATGGTTTGTAGTTTCAGCAGAATTTCCCTCCTCACTTTGTATGGTTCTTTTAAAATTGGCCAATGCTTAAATCAGATATAATAAATTCAAAGAGATTAGGGACTGGTTTTAATTGTTATTCCTTGGATGCTATGCTAAGTCACTTCAGTCGTGCCCGACTCTGTGCGACCCCATAGACGGCAGCTCACCAGGCTCCCCCGTCCCTGGGATTCTCCAGGCAAGAACACTGGAGTGGGTTGCCATTTCCTTCTCCAATGCGTGAAAGTGAAAAGAGAAAGTGAAGTCGCTCAGTCATGTCTGACTTTGAGCGACCCCACGGACTGCAGCCCACCAGGCTCCTCCATCTGTGGGACTCTCCAGGCAAGTGTACTGTAGTGGGGGTGCCATTGCCTTCTCCGATTCCTTGGATAGTGAATTCAATAGCCCTGAATGCTTAATAGATATACTACTTAGTGACCGTTCATTCGTACATTCGAGTACATCCTGTCCACCAGCTACTTTACTGGGTGCTAAGGTTACAGTGGGTAAGAAAAAAAGTCATAAACCTGGTATATATGAAGTAGAAAGAAAACGTAGGCTGCTTAAACTGTCATTCCTCAGATCCAAGCTCTCTATCCAGTCTGCCTTCCTCTTTTCAGAGTCATCCTGTGTTTGTCTAACCTTTTCACCTGTACTTCCTCAGAGAAATGGGAGGTCTGTCCACCCCGTCTTTTTGGAGGTGGGAGTCCCTTGTGGTCTTTGACACGGAGATAGTGCTCATCTCACAAAAGGAGCTGTGGATTCCCCTCTCTCTTTTCCTTCTCTGGGAGGCTTTGTTTCAGATGACTGTGGTTTCCGTAAATGTTTGCTGGAACTTGCCAATGAAACCACTGAATCTGAGGTTGGTTGGCTGGTTTTTATAAGAAGGTGTTTAATAATATGTACATTTGTAAAAACAGTTATAGTCTATCCTATGTTAATTTTGGAATTATCCATTAAATCTGAATTTTCACATTTGTGAATGTAAGTTTTTTCAAAATAAACTCTTATTATCATTTTTCACTATAAAATATTTCCCCAAATTTTGGTTATAAACTGCTCAAAGGGTGGTACAGACCAATATCTTTCAATCAGTTCCTTTCTCCTAAGTTAGTCAAAGTTGGATTATAAATATTCTAACGCACACAGGTATGATGCAGAAAATGGAAACACATGTCTATTTAGTGGCAGCAATTAAAAAAAAAAAAAAACTGCCACCAGAAGTGTTTCCCATCTCTTTCCTAAGTTTTATCTGAAGCCTGACCTGAGAGGTCTGAGCCAGACCTGTTTTTTGCTCTGTTTCTTCACCTATAACCAGTATGCTCCCTGCAGCAGTAGCTGAAAAAAGTGTTGATACAGCTCAGAGAATGTCTCCACTGAAATAGAATACAAATGAGCTAGCTTTGGGGACTTACTACAAACCAGCCCCAGAGAGAGAAGAGAGAAAAGGAGGAACGGAGGCAGGGAGGGATGCTGCTTTTTTGAACTAATTGAGATTCAGAATCCTTCTAGCTTTGAAATTTCTCGAGTGTACTTGGCATCAGAGTAGCATTAAATTATAAGGTTTCTACAACTTTTGCATATATTCTTGGAGGATGAGGTTCATTTGCATTTTGCAGTTTTTAATAGTCCTCTTTCCTAAAAGCTTTGTAAAGTTATATGCATGGTGTTGGCTCCCTCTGCTGGCCAGTTCTATGTTCTTTGTAAGTTTTACACCGAGAACAAAAACCATGACACCACTATCCAAACAGATTTTTGGGGTTTTCCCCTGCAAAGTTATTGCAATTTTTCAGTTTAATGCTTCCAAATCTATGACTGTCTTTCAGTTTTGTAACCACATTTTTATTCTGGTGCCTACTTTTCCTTCAAAGTTATAATTGAAAACAAAGGCTACATTTAGCAAAAACATAAAGTGTAGAAAGTATTTCAAATAAAAATGTGTGACTCTGTTTATCTTGACCTTTTCTCAAGCTATCTGTGGTGAAGGTACCAGTTATGCAGACTGATGCCATTGCATGTACCCATGGCAACGCGAACAGGTCCAACAAGCTCCTCAGCTGCTCGCCATTTAAACTTTAGCCATTTGAACTCACCACCTCTTCATCATCTGAGCAATGTTTCTCTCTCTTAGAAAGGATGCTATGCTATGCTATGCTAAGTCACTTCAGTCGTGTCCCACTCTGTGCGACCCCATAGACGGCAGCCTACCAGGCTCCACCGTCCCTGGGATTCTCCAGGCAAGAACACTGGAGTGGGTTGCCATTTCCTTCTCCAATGCATGAAAGTGAAGTCGCTCAGTCATGTCTGACTCTTAGCAACCCCATGGACTGCAGCCTACCACACTCCTCCATCCATGGGATTTTCCAGGCAAGAGTACTGGAGTGGGGTGCCATTGCCTTCTCCGCTTAGAAAGGATAGAGGACTCCCAACACAGATAACTGACATTCTGTCTCCCCTGCCCCAAATCTTCATTACAACTTCTATTCTTTTCTTGCCTCCATGCCTCTAGCTTCTCTCCTGCCAAAGATGTGACCCCTGGATCCCATGTCCCCTGATTCTTCTGTGTTAATTGTTCTTATTTCTCTTTCCTTTCTGTATCTCTGCACTCTTATTCTTTGTTAGCTTTTCATGATCAGGATATAGATATGCTTATATCTGTTACGGTTTTTGAACTGCAAACAGTCTGGCTAATTTAAGCCAAAAAAGGATCCACCAAGTATGAGGTAATGTATAAGAGCCCATTTTGGAAAGAGCAGGTTCTTTGTGGAGCTGGGGAGCAGTGCACAGAGGAAAGTGACCTCAGGACCAATTGTCAGGAGCTCACTGAGCTGGGAGAAAGAGCTCAGTTGTCAGGCGTTATAGCAGCCATTAAGGGGACAAAAAGGAAAGAATTAAGTCTTTAATCACTTACTGAGATGGTAACATGCAAGGGGCTAAAACCAAGCAAAGTACCACCCGCCTGTCACCCTGTTCTCTTTTCTCCATAGTGGAGGGTCAGGTGGACTGGGCAGTCATTGGAGGGCATCTTACCGTCCACAAGTCCTGAACAAAAGGTTCCTGAAGTTTTATGGGCCCTGGGATGGGGTGTGAGAGGACTAGGAGTGGATGAATACTGGATGTTGAGTCAGAGTTGGGGAAGATGTCTTCAGTTCAGTACGGTCACTCAGTTGTGTCTGACTCTTGGCAGCCCCATTAACTGCAGCACGGCAGGCCTCCATGTCCATCACCAACTCCTGGACTTTACTCAAATTCATGTCCATTGACGATGTCCATTGGTGTCCATCATGTCCACTCATATGTCCATCGGTGATGCCATCCAATCATCTCATCCTCTGTCATCCCCTTCTCCTCTCGACTTCCATCTTTCCCAGCATCAGAGTCTTTTCCAATGAGTCAGCTCTTTGCATCAGGTGGCCAAAATATTGGAGTTTCAGCTTCAAAATCAGACCTTCCAATGAACATTCAGAACTGATCTCTTTTAGGATGGACTGGTTGGATCTTCTTGCAGTCCAAGGGACTCTCAAGAGTCTTCTCCAACACCACAGTTCAAAAGCATCAATTCTTCGGTGCTCAGCTTTCTTTATAGTCCAACTCTCACATCCATACATGACCACTGGAAAAACCATAGCCTTGACTAGACGGACCTTTGCTGGCAAAGTAATTTCTCTGCTTTTTAATATGCTGTCTAGGTTGGTCATAACTTTTTTTCCAAGGAGTAAACGTCTTTATTTCATGGCTGCAGTGAACATCTGCAGTGGTTTTGGCACCCCCCAAAATAAAGTCCCTCACTGTTTCCACTGTCTCTCCATCTATTTGCCATGAAGTGATGGGACCAGATTCCATGATCTTCGTTTTCTGAATGTTGAGCTTTAAGCCAACTTTTTCACTCTCCTCTTTCACTTTCATCAAGAGGCTCTTTAGTTCTTCTTCACTTTGTGCCATAAGGGTGATGTCCTATGCATATCTGATTGCAGAAATATCAATATCTTATTGATATTTCTCCCAGCAATCTTGATTCCAGCTTGTGCTTCCTCCAGCCCAGTGTTTCTCATGATGTACTCTGCATATAAGTTAAATAAGCAGGGTGACAATATACAGCCTTGATGTACTCCTTTTCCTATTTGGAACCAGTCTATTGTTCCATGTCCAGTTCTAACTGTTGCTTCCTGACCTGCATATAGGTTTCTCAAGAGGCAGGTCAGGTGGTCTGGTATTCCCATCTCTTTCAGAATTTTCCACAGTTTATTGTGATCCACACAGTCAAAGGCTTTGGCATAGTCAATACAGCAGAAATAGATGTTTTTCTGGAACTCTCTTGCTTTTTCCATGATCCAGCGGATGTTGGCAATTTGATCTCTGGTTCCTCTGCCTTTTCTAAAACCAGCTTGAACATCAGGAAGTTCATGGTTCACGTATTGCTGAAGCCTGGCTTGGAGAATTTTGAGCATTACTTTACTAGCGTGTGAGATGAGTGCAATTGTGCGGTAGTTTGAGCATTCTTTGGCATTGCCTTTCTTTGGGATTGGAATGAAAATTGACCTTTTCCAGTCCTGTGGCCACAGCTGAGTTTTCCAAATTTGCTGGCATATTGAATGAAGCACTTTCACAGCATCATCTTTGAGGATTTGAAATAGCTCCACTGGAATTCCATCACCTCCACTAGCTTTGTTCATAGTGATGCTTTCTAAGGCCCACTGGACTTGACATTCAAGGATGTTTGGCTCTAGGTGAGTGATCACACCATCATGATTATCTGGATCGTGAAGATCTTTTTTGTACAGTTCTTCTGTGTATTCTTGCCACCTCTTCTTAATATCTTCTGCTTCTGTTAGGTCCATCCCATTTCTGTCCTTTATCAAGCCCATCTTTGCATAAAATGTCCCTTGGTATCTCTGATTTTCTTGAAGAGATCTCTAGTCTTTCCCATTCTGTTGTTTTCTTCTATTTCTTTGCATTGATCACTGAGGAAGGCTTTCTTATCTCTCTTCTTGCTATTCTTTGGAACTCTGCATTCAGATGCTTATATTTTTCCTTTTCTCCTTTGCTTTTCACTTCTCTTCTTTTCATAGCTACTTGTAAGGCCTCTCCAGACAGCCATTCTGCTTTTCTGCATTTCTTTTCCATGGAGATGGTCTTGATTCCTGTCTCCTGTACAATGTCATGAACCTCAGTCCATAGTTCATCAGGCACTCTATCTATCAGATCTAGGCCCTTAAATCTATTTCTCACTTCCACTGTATAATCATAAGGGATTTGATTTAGGTCATACCTGAATGACCTAGTGGTTTTCCCTACTTTCTTCAATTTAAGTCTGAATTTGGTAATAAGGAATTCATGATCTGAGCCACAGTCAGCTCCCGGTCTTGTTTTTGCTGACTGTATAGAGCTTCTCCATCTTCGGCTGCAAAGAAGATAATCAATATGATTTTGGTGTTGACCATCTGGTGATGTCCATGTGTAGAGTCTTCTCTTGTGTTGTTGGAAGAGGGTGTTTGCTATGACCGGTGTGTTCTCTTGGCAGAACTCTATTAGCCTTTGCCCTGCTTCATTCTGGACTCCAAGGCCAAATTTGCCTGTTACCCCAGGTGTTTCTTGACTTCCTACTTTTGCATTCCAGTCCCCTATAATGAAAAAGACATCTTTTTTGGGTGTTAGTTCTAAAAGGTCTTGTAGGTCTTCATAGAACCGTTCTACTTCAGCTTCTTCAGCATTACTGGTTGGGGCATTGACTTGGATATTGAATGGTTTGCCTTGGAAACAAACAGAGATCATTCTGTCATTTTTGAGATTGCATCCAAGTACTGCATTTCAGACTCTTTTGTTGACCATGATGGCTACTCCATTTCATCTGAGGAATTCTTGTCCACAGTAGTAGATATAATGGTCATCTGAGTTAAATTCACCCATTCCAGTCCATTTTAGTTCACTGATTCATAGAATGTCAAAGTTCACTCTTGCCATCTCCTGTTTGACCACTTCCAATTTGCCTTGATTCATTCCAGGTTCCTATGCAATATTGCTCTTTACAGCATCAGACCTTGCTTCTATTACCAGTCATATCCACAACTAGGTATTGTTTTTGGTTTGGCTCCATCCCTTCATTCTTTCTGAAGTTATTTCTCCACTGATCTCCAGTAGCATATTGGGCACCTACTGACCTGGGGAGTTCCTCTTTCAGTATCCTATCATTTTGCCTTTTCATACTATTCATGGGGTTCTCAAGGCAAGAATACTGAAGTGGTTTGCCATTCCCTTCTCCAGTGGACCACATTCTGTCCGACCTCTCCACCATGACCCGCCTGTCTTGGGTGGCCCCACGGGCATGGCTTAGTTTCATTGAGTTAGACAAGGCTGTGGTCCTAGTGTGATTAGGTTGACTAGTTTTCTTGGTTATAGTTTCAGTGTGTCTGCCCTCTGATGCCCTCTCGCAACACCTACCGTCTTACTTGGGTTTCTCTTACCTTGGACGTGGGGTATCTCTTCAGGGCTGCTCCAGCAAAGTGCCGCCACTGCTCCTTACCTTGGATGAGGAGTATCTCCTCACTGCCACCCCTCCTGACCTTGAACATGGAGTAGCTCCTCTAGGCCCTTCTGCTCCAGCACAGCCATGGCTCCTTGGACCTGGGGTAGCTCCTCCCAGCCGCCGCACCTGGCCTCGGGCGGGGCGTAGCTCCTCTAGCATTCCAGTTTCCTATAATGAAACTGGAATGCAAAAGTAGGAAGTCAAGAAACACCTGGGGTAATAGGAAAATTTGGCCTTGGAATACGGAATGAATCAGGGCAAAGGCTAATAGAGTTCTGCCAAGAGAACACACCGGTCATAGCAAACACCCTCTTCCAACAACACAAGAGAAGACTCTACACATGGACATCACCAGATGGTCAACACTGAAATCAGATTGATTATATTCTTTGCAGCCAAAGATGGAGAAGCTCTATACAGTCAGCAAAAACAAGACTGGGAGCTGACTGTGGCTCAGATCATGAATTCCTTATTGCCAAATTCAGACTTAAATTGAAGAAAGTAGGGAAAACCACTAGGCCATTCAGGTATGACCTAAATCAAATCGCTTTTGATTATACAGTGGAAGTGAGAAATAGATTTAAGGGACTAGATCTGATAGACAGAGTGCCTGATGAACTATGGATGGAGGTTCATGACATTGTACAGGAGACAGAGCAAGAGCATCCCCAAGAAAAAGAAATGCAAAAAAGCAAAATGGCTGTCTGGAGAGGCCTTACAAATAGCTGTGAAAAGAAAAGAAGCTGAAAGATGTCTTCAGGATTCCCTAAATGCTGGATGAAGCACAAGCTGGAATCAAGATTGCTTGGAGAAATATCAATAACCTCAGATATGCAGATAACATCACCCTTATGGTAGAAATCAAAGCGGAACCAAAGAACCTCTTGATGAAGGTGAAAGAAGAGAGTGAAAAAGCTGGCTTAAAACTCAACATTCAGAAAACTGAGATCATGGCATCCGGTCCCATCACTTCATGGCATATAGATGGGGAAACAGTGGAAACAGTGACAGACTTTATTTTCTTGGTCTCCAAAATCACTACAGATGGTGACTGCAGCCATGAAATTAAAAGATGCTTGCTCTTTGGAAGGAAAGCTATGACAAACCTAGACAGCATATTAAAAAGCAGAGACATTACTTTGCCAACAAAGGTCCATCCAGTCAAACCTATGTTTTTTCCTGTAGTCATGTATGAACATGAAAGTTTAACCATAAAGAAGGCTGAGCACCAAAGAACTGATGCTTTTGAACTGTAGTGTTGGAGAAGACTCTTGAGAGTCCCTTGGACTGCAAGGAGCTCAAACCAGTCAATCCTAAAGGAAATCAGTCCTGAATATTCATTGGAAGAACTGATGCTGAAGCTGAAGCTCCAATACTTTGGCCACCTGATGTGAAAAGCTGACTCATTGGAAAAGATCCTGATCCTGGAAAAGATTTAGGACAGGAGGAGAAGGAGACGACAGAAGATGAGATGGTTGGATGGCATCACAGACTCAATGGACATGAGTTCGAGCGAGTTCTGTGCAATGGTGAAGGATAGGGAAGCCTGGTGTGCTGCAGTCCATAGGATGGCAAAGAGTTGAACAAGACTGAGCACTGAACATAACAACTGCCCAAGGCCTCCGATAAAGAGAATAAGGAGTGAAGAAGGTCCTGGGGCTAGGAATGTAAGTGTGCAGAGCACTGGGTCTGAGAATTCTTGACTGCCACACCCTCAGAGATTGCAGTGCACTGACTGTCTTCCAAGGTGCGGAGGGTGACCTTCCCCTGAGGCATCCATGGAGAGCTCTTGTAATTGCCCATCAGTTTAGTTTAGTTCAGTTGCTCAGTCGTGTCTGACTCTTTGTGACCCAATAGACTGCATCATGTCAGGCTTCCCTGTCTCCAAGGGACTCTCATGAATCTTCTCCAACACCACAGTTCAAAAGCATCAATTCTTCGGTGCTCAGCTTTCTTTATGGTCCAACTCTCACATCCGTACATGACTACTGGAAAAACCATAGCTTTGACTAGATGGAGCTTTGTTGGCAAAGTAATGTCTCTTCTTTTTAATATGCTATCTAGGTTGGTTGTAACTTTTCTTCCAAGGAGCAAGCATCTTTTAATTCCATGGCTTCAGTCCATAGTCATTGCCCATAGTCAGGCCTGAAATATAGGCCATCAATATAGGTTTTTTAACCAGGAGCTGGACATCTCATCACTGTGCAGATGAATCAACTCTTAAGCATTGTGTGTGTGTGTGTGTGTGTGTGTGTGTGTGTGTGTATCCTGGTGTCAGTAAATCCCTGGGGAAAGTGTTGAACTGTCCTACAGTAGATCAGAAACCCACCCAGTGTAGCAGCCCCACCAAATCAGCATAGAATGGGAGAGGGGGATTGGCTCAGATAAAATCAGGGGCTGTTGCAAAAAAAGATAAAAGGGAAGCCAAGCAGGTTAACTCAACATCCATGCACTACTCATGCTCAAGTCTCTCCCATCTTAGAAAAACCAAAGCAAAAACCTATTACAGAAAAGTCTCTCATCCTGTCTGTTTACCCCTCTCCCTTTTGCCAAAACTGAGCTTCTAGCAATAATATTCAACACTTTGGCTATTTCTTGGTTATTTATTTACTCATTTCTCAACTTACTGCTATCTGTTATCAGCTCCGCCTTCCCCCTAGTCAGCCAAAACTTCCCTTGGCAAGATCCCCAAGGACCGCACTGTGGTTAAAGCACAGGGACCTTTACATCTTTATTTTGGTATTTGACTCTGGTAACTCTGGTCTGCTTTTTGAAGCCATCTCTACCGTTGTTTCTTTCCCCCTCCTTCCTTTCCATTTTTACCCAGTCTCTTTCGTGGTCTTTTTGTTGTTCTTCCATCACAGAGTCTCCAGCCCGCTTGCACACTCCCTGTCAGATGCGGTCATTCTCTACCTCTCAGCAGGACCGAGGTTGGGAGTCCCAGGTCTTGAGTTAGCGTGTGTGGTCCAAATCCTGGCTCTACCAGCGGCTCAGTGAGTCACTGTGGGAAAGCCACTCCTGAGTTTCCTTATTGGTGAGCGTGGACCTGCCAACGGGGCTGGTTGTTGGTTTTAATGAAACAATGCTCGCAAAGCATTCAAAACAACACTGGGAACACAGTAAGAGTCACTTGATAAATGGTGGCTGTCATCGTGTATTTAAAACATCTACCTTGCAGAGACATTACTTTACCAACAAAGGTTCGCCTAGTCAAGGCTATGGTCTTTCCTGTGGTCATGTATGGATGTGAGAGCTGGACTGTGAAGAAGGCTGAGCGCCGAAGAATTGATGCTTTTGAAGTGTGGTGTTGGAGAAGACTCTTGAGAGTCCCTTGGACTGCAAGAAGATCCAACCAGTCCATTCTGAAGGAGATCAATCCTGGAATTTCTTTGGAAGGAATGATGCTAAAGCTGAAACTCCAGTATTTTGGCCACCTCATGCGAAGAGTTGACTCATTGGAGAAGACTCTGATGCTGGGAGGGATTGAGGGCAGGAGGAGAAGGGGACGACAGAGGATGAGATGGCTGGATGGCATCACTGACTCGATGGATGCGAGTCTGAGTGACCTCCGGGAGCTTGTGATGGACAGGGAGGCCTGGCGTGCTGCGGTTCATGGGGTCGCAAAGAGTCGGACACGACTGAGCGACTGATCTGATCTGATCTGACCTTGCCCCAGGCTCACATCAACTCTGGCACCTTTTTGCTTTGTATTTTCTTTTATGAGACCTCACATTAGTTACATCAGTTTGTAACTTCCTTCTCAGGAAGGTTGTGCTTTTTGGACAGCAGATCCTTAGCACAGAGCCTGGCACATAGAAGATGCTGGATAAATGCAGATTGGGTGGAGGTGATAGACATGGGTTACATGCTAAGGGGAATATGAAAGTAAAGTTGGTGTGGTTATGAAAGGTCCTCTGGGCTTCCTAGACAGTAGCATAAATTTTTTTTCATGTATGCTATCATTTTTATTTTTTTGGTCCCACCTGACAAATATCCTGAACGCTTGTTCAAATAAAATTCAAGAATCTATCAGATACGAACTTTTCCTTTCCTTTGTCTTCATATCACCATGACCTTCACTACCATCATCATTACCATCAGAATTGTCTTCAAGTACCTGATGTAATCACTGAATAATAATCTTGAAAATTTGTCCAATAAGAATCCCTGCTGCAAGGGTGAGATGTATGGAAAGAGTAACATGGAAACTTACATGACCATATGTAAAATAGATAGCCAACGGGAATTTGCTGTATGGCTCAGGAAGTTCAAACAGGGGCTCTGTGTCAACCTAGAGGGGTGGGGTCGGGAGGGAGATGAGGGAGGTTCATGAGGGAAGGGATATATGTATACCTATGGCTGATTCATGTTGAGGTTTTACAGAAAACAACAAAATTCTGTAAAGCAATTACCCTTCAAAAAAAAATAAGTTAGAAAAAAAGAATCCCTGCTGCAACTTAGGTTCCCCAGGAAGTAGAATCTGATCTTCAGTTAGCATGTAGGAAATTGGTTAAGAAAGGTTCTTGAATTCGACACTTAGAATGGGGTGGGAAGAAAGCAGAATTAGCTGGAGGGAGAGGGTGAACTGCGATGCAGACAGACCACGCGCTCGGCTGGTCCCAGGAGGCTCTGCAGCAAAATGGGTTCTTTGACATTGTCCCTATTTGGCTTCAGGGAGACACAGTGGTGTGCTGGTGCTGGCTCCTAGTAGCTCCAGAGAGGAGAGTTTGCATGCATCTCTTCCCAAATATGCTTTCATTGATGAAACTTTGATTTGAAACAGGCCATGACAGGAGTATTTACCTTGCCAACCAGAGCAAGACCCTGTTTTACTCACAGCTATTCCCTCCCATCAGGAAGCTTCCACAAACCTCTTATCCTCATCTATCAGAGGGCAGGCAGAATGAAAACCACAATCATGGAAACTAATCAAACTGATCACATGGACCACAGCCTTGTGTGACTCAATGAAACTATTTGAGTCATACCGCCTAGGGCCACCCAAGACGGACGGGTCATGGTGGAGAGGTCTGACAAAACCATGGGCCACTGGATAAGGGAATGGCAAACCACTTCTGCATTCTTGCCTTAAGAACCCCATGAAAAATGTGAAAAGGCAAAAAGATAGGACACTGAAAGATGAACTTCTCAGGTCAGTAGGTACCCAATGTGCTACTGGAGAAGAGTGGAGAAATAACTCCAGAAAGAATGAAAAGATAGAGCCAAAGAGAAAACAGTGCCCAGTTGTGGATGCGTCTGGTGGTGAAAATAAAGTCTGTTGCTGAAAAGAACTATATTGCATAGGAACTTGGAATGTTATGTCCATGAATCAAGATAAATTGGAAGTGGTCAAACAGGAGATGACAAGAGTGAACTTCGACATTTTAGGAATCAGTGAACTAAAATGGACCAGAATGGGTGAATTTAATTCAGATGACCATTGTATCTACTACTGTTGGCAAGAATCCCTTAGAAGAAACAGAGTAGCCCTCCTAGTCAACAAAAGAGTCTGAAATGCAGTACTTGGGTGCAATCTCAAAAATGATAGAATGATCTCTGTTCGTTTCCAAGGCAAACCATTCAGTATCACAGTAAGCAGAGTCTCTGCCCCAACCAGTAATGCTGAAGAAGCTGAAGTCGAACAGCTCTATGAAGATCTACAAGACCTTCTAGAACTAATACCCAAAAAAGATATCCTTTTCATCATAGGGGACTGGAATGCAAAAGTAGGAACCCAAGCGATACCAGGCACTAACAAGTGACTAACAGGCATGTTTAGAGTACAAAACAAAGCAGGGCAAAGACTAATAAGAGTTTCGCCAAGAGAACACACTGATCACAGCAAACACCCTCTTCCACCAACACAAGAGACGACTCCACACATGGACATCACCAGATGGTCAACACCGAAATCAGGTTGATTATTTTCTTTGCAGCCAAATATGGAGAAGCTCTATACAGTCAGCAAAAACAAGACCGGGAGCTGACTGTGGCTCAGATCATGAACTCCTTATTGCCAAATTCAGACTTAAATTGAAGAAAGTAGGGAAAACCACTAGGCCATACAGGTATGACCTAAATCAAATTCTTTATGGTTATACAGTGGAAGTGAGAAATATATTCAAGGGATTAGAGCTGATAGACAGAGTGCCTGATGAACTATGGATGGAGGTTCATAACATTGTACAGGATGCAGTGATCAAAACTATCCCCAAGGGTAAAAAAAAATGCAAAAAAGCAAAATGATTGTCTGAGGAGGCCATACAAATAGCTGAGAAAAGAGATTTATCCATTTAAATGCAGAGTTCCAAAGAATAGTTCACTCACTTTTTGAGAGAACAATGCAAAGAAACAGAGGAAAATAATAGAATGAGAAAGACTAGAGATCTTTACAAGAGTAGTAGAGATCCAAGGGAATAGTTCATGCAAAGATGAGACAATAAAGGGCAGAAATGGTATGGACCTAACAGAAGCAGAAGATATTAAGAAGAGATGCCAAGATTACACAGAAGAACTATACAAAAAAGATCTTAATGACTGAGATAACCATGATGGTGTGATCACTCACCTAAAGCCAGACATCTTAGAGTGTGAAGTCAAGTGGGCCTTAGGAAGCATCACTGCAAACAAAGCTAGTGGAGGTGATGAAATTCCAGCTGAGCTATTTTAAATCATAAAAGCTGATGCTGTTAAAGTGCTGCACTCAATATGCCAGCAAATTTGGAAAACTGAGCAGTGGCCACAGGACTGGAAAAAGTCAGTTTTCATTCTAGTCCCAAAGAAAGGCAATGCCAGAAATGTTCAAACTACTGTACAATCACATTCATTTCATATGCTAGCAAAGTAATACTAAAAACTTTCCAAGTGAGGCTCCAACAGTACATGAAACAAGAACTTCCAGATGTTCAAGCCGGATTTAGAAAAGGCAGAGGAAACAGAGGTCAACTTGCCAACATCCGTTGGATCAAAGAAAAAGTGAGAGAGTTCCAGAAAAACATCTACTTCTGCTTCATTGACTGTGCTAAAGCCTTTGACTGTGTGGATCACAGCAAACTGTGAAAAATTCTTAAAGAGATGTGAATACCAGACCACCTTACCTGTCTTCTGTGAAACCTGTATGCAGTTCAAGAAGCAACAGGTAGAACTGGAAATGGAACAATGTACTGGGTACAAATTGGGAAAAGAGTATGTCAAGGCTGCATATTGTCACCCTGTTATTTAACTTATATGTGGAGTACATCATGTGAAATACTGGGCTGGATGAAACACAAGCTGGAATCAAAATTGCTGAGAGAAATATCAATAACCTCAGATATAGGCAGATGACACCACCCTTATGGCAGAAAGAAAAGAATTAAATAACCTCTTGATGAAGGTGAAAGTAGAGAGTGAAGAAATTGGCTTAAAACTCAACATTCAGAAAACTTAGATCATGACATTGGGTTTCATCATTTCATGGCAAATAGATGGGGAAACAACAGAAACAGTGACAGACTTTTCTTTCCTTGGGCTCCAAAATCACTGCAGATGGTGACTGCAGCCATGAAATTAAAAGATGCTTGCTCCTTGGAAGAAAAGCTATGCCCAACTTAGCATACTAAAAAGCAGAGACATTACTTTGCCCACAAAGGTCCATCTAGTCAAAGCTATGGTTTTTCCAGCAGTCATGTATGGATATGACAGTTGAACCATACAGAAGGCTGAGCACTGAAGAATTGATGCTTTTGAACTGTGGTGTTGGAGAAGACTCCTCAGAGTCCCTTGGACAGTAAGGAGATCAAAGCAGTCAATCCTAAAGGAAATTAGCCCTGAATATTTATTGTAAGGACTGATGATAAAGCTGAAGCTTCAATACTTTGTCACCTGATGCAAAGAGCTGACATGTTAGAAAAGACCCTGATGCTGGGAAAGATTGAAAGCAGGAGGAAAGGGGGACGACAGAGGACAAGATGGTGGATGGCATCACTGACTCAATGGACATGAGTTTGAGCAAGCCCTGGGAGATGGTGAAGGGCAGAGAAGCCTGGTGTGCTGCTGTCCATGGGATTGCAAACAGTCAGACACAACTGCGTGACTGAACAAAAACAACAGGGACATTTACATTATGGAAGTTGGAGACAGGTTGCCCTGAGAATTGGAAGTGACCTCGAGCTGTTTAGGTAAGGAGAGCCATGGAGAAGCCTGACAAGCTTCCCAGCAGCGGGGGGAATATCACCCTCCTTTGTGGGGAGGAAATGGGCTACACAGCACAGCATTCCCCCCTGCCCCCATGATCTAGAGATGCTGATCTGAGAAAGCCCAAGGAGATGATGATATTTCTAAGTTTTATACCTGTCATTTTAACAGCAGTATTTCCTTTATAATTCAAAAAGTGGCAAATAATTAATTGGTTTTTTTAAAAAATAAACCTTTCCTAGAACACTTTTAGAAAACAGAAAAATTACAGATACCGTGCAGAGAGAACCCCACACCCAACTTCCCCAGTTATTAACTAACATCTTAGGTTAATACAGAATATTTGTTACAATTAATGAACCAACTAATGTTACAGTTAATGTGCCAATACTGATACATCAATATTAATGAAAACCTATACTTTTTCAGATTGCAAAGGAGAAACTACTCAATTCCAGCTATAGAATGAAGAATGGGCAGATGAGATTTGATTGGATTGTCCTGTATGGATACAACAATGAGGAAGCTGGGTGAAGGATCAGACAAACCCTGTGTTGTTATGCGTGGCTCTAAGAGGGCAGGTGAGGGCCTCTCTGTCTATTTGGCTGGTTAGAAGCACTGCTTTGTCTTTGGTAATACTACTCTGGCTGTTCCTGGAGCATAATAACTATGCCGTCTGGTCAATTTATTCATCTAAGCACACAGTATAGAGAAAGCCTTTAAAAATCTTGTGTAAATAACAGGGAGTTACACTCAAGAGACATATGATTGCATTCGCTTCAAATGCAATTAGTATTCATAACTTATTTTGGACTTTTCCTTGAACACAAAAATATCTTAAGTAAATTTGATAATAAGTAATAAATTAATATTACAAATTACCATGAGAATGATGTTTATACTTGGATCAAAGTATGTTTATTGATATGTGACCCTTTCAGTAATATATTAAAAAATAACCTGAATGTGTAACCAGTTGACTTTGTTCTCATATTTTGAATAATAACTTTATTGTTTTTATATTATTAGAAATTAAAGCAGTACAGAGAAGTACAAAGTAGAGGGTAAAAAATTATAGAAAATCTTACCAACCTGAAATAATACTGTAAACATTAGCCAAACCAAATTCCAGTAACCTCTGGATGGATATTTTTCTAGATCTCAGTCTATATGCAGTTTTTGAAAGCTATATATGGCTATATAGAAATAGTTTTATCAAAGTGGATAAGGAAGGAAGAGAAATGGAAGAAATTTCAGATTGGAAAAGTTGTTTCTTTAACAAAGCCAAATATTCCTCTAAGGCAGAGGTCACAAACTCAAGCAGCTTTAGGACCAATGAACCAATGACAACATGACTTGTGAAGTAAGCTATGGATATTAAATTGTTGGTATTATTTTCAAAATAAAAAGTCTCTCTGATTACTTTGGCAATGTCACCACTGAGTAGGTCAAAGAAAATGAAGAAGTAAAATATTTCCGTAGTCCATTAGGCATATTCAGCCGACAGCTCTCTAGGCTGTTAGCCTTGCAAAGGTTATTGAAGGCAGCAGGAGAAGGGGACGACAGAGGATGAGGTGGTTGGATGGCATCACTGACTCGATGGACATGAGTTTGAGCAAGCTTTGGGAGTTGGTGATGGACACCTGGCGTACTACAGACCACGGGGTTGCAAAGAATCGGACATGACTGAGCAACTGAACTGAAGAGGCTACAGTCAATTTATTTTTTAAGTCATGTATTTCACTTAAGATACACTTGACTGATACCATGACATGAAAGATTAAGAAACCAGTACTCTTAAAATTTTATTTCACTTATTTTATGCATTATATAAATTAGCTCTTTTATCTATAGATTAAATTTATGTTTTCAAACATTAAAATATTTAGATTTAATTTCATAAACATAATTCCCACTTTAACTCTTGGTTCTTAAATGGACTTAACGTTCACTGCATGTTATTGCATTTTCATTCTGGTACTCTTTATTTTGATAATCTCTTGATTGGCTTGATTTTAACTATCAGGTTTCCCGAAAAGAACTCATAAAAACTACAAATACGATTATATTTGAGAGTATCTGACTTTTGCTTTAATAACCGAATAGCATTGTGGCTGAAAATTATATGCTTTTCTCAAAGTTTGCAGACATTGCTGTGGAAAAGTCTGAGACTTGTTGACTTCTTTCCTCTTGTGACTTAGTTTTTTCACCTAGATTCCTGAAGCATGTATTCTTAATCCTTGGCGTCTGACAATTTCAGCAGAATTTTTCCCAGCATCATCATTCTATATCAGGTTCTTCCAAAGTACAATTTTACTCTTCCATCGAAGTATAGACTCAGTTTTCCCCACATTATAGCAGTATATAGTCATTGTGATCATCTCATAGAGGGGAGATGGGCTCCCCAACCCAAATTTGGTTTTCTGTTGAGACTGATGGTCTCACACATAGACTCCAAGAAGACAGGAAGAGGCTTATTATTCACAACACGAGGCTTTCTGGGGTGAGCAGGACACGCTCCCAACAGGTCCAGAAATGGAGATAGCAGGGGAGGTGGCTGGCTTGGGGCTTTATGGTGTTTAGGGAGGGGGTACTAGGAGGAGAGTTCTGCACAGTCAGGGGCTTGTGCAGTTTGAACATCCTGCCAGTGCCAATGGAGGGAGGGATGGGCCTTCCTCATCCGTTTGCCCGGATGTGGATCAGAAGGGAAGGGGAGAAATGGGGCTTGAAAGCTGTCCGCAGTCACAGAAAAAATGGAGTCAGACTGTGACAGAGGCCGAATGTAACTGTGTCTGTCTTTACTGGGCTCTTGCTTTGGGGACACAGTTATCCTCAGGTTGACTTTTCTTTGCTCTCAGCATCTCCTTTGTGTTTGTCTCTCTTTTGCATTTGCTATGAATAGCCCTTCCTTTCTGTCAATAATTCAATTTGCAATTGTTATCTAATCTGTTTCTTCCAGTTTCTGATTTACATTTTGGGAAACGATGTGCTTTTAGTCCCCCATTTCTGTCTTTGATTTTGCAATGCCTTTTACACCTGATTTTGTTGTTTCATCAGGTTATCTTTTAGCTCTTGTTCCACCGAGTTTATTTGTGTAATTAAGTTCTGTCTTGAGCAATCACATGGCAGCTGGCATTTTCTTCTATTAGGATATATTTTATCCTAGACTGAACTTTTCATCTGCTCCTTGTATGCAGTATGCCCATTTTCCCTGCCTTATTGGTCTACTTCTCCCCTCCCCGAGGGTCACTAGAAGACTGCTTCCTGGGGGTTCCTCCATCCCCCATGGAGCCCTGCATCTGCCTTCACAGTTGTATATTCTCTAAGGATGTCCCACGATTCGCCCCGGCTGACAGTTGGCACAGTCCCCACATCCTCTGCTCCTCCCCAGGTTGGAGACTATAAAGAGAATTCTGGCTTGTGGATGCCTTCTTTTCGTAGCACTGTTTCAGCAGTTTGGGGATCCCCTCTAGGATGCCTGTTAGGCAATACAGATGCTTGTTCTTGTCTTGGCAGATGCTTATTTCAAGTGTGTTATTAAACGCGGTGTGGTGCTTCCCTGCTTGCTTGCTGTTGATGGATGGATTTTTTTTTTTCTGTCTCCTATTTGTGGTATTTACTGTTTTAATATCCTTTACTAATCATTGAGTAAAGGGAAGTCGGCAATTATGCCTCTGTCGGTGTGTCTATAAGGGAAGCATCATCCAATTCTTTTCAAATTGTGCTCACTGATGAAAATTACCGAAGAAACCACTCAATGTTTCACACATCCTATGTGTAAATCTCTGTCCTGTTAATGGCACAGGTCTCTGAGAGGTTGAGTGGAGGAAAGTAGGTGCAAAAGAAAATGGGGAGGTGATAATTTGAAATGATTTTCAACTTTAAGTTTGAGAATAGACTAGAAAGGGGATCTGTTCATATATCACAAAGTATATATATATATATTTTAAGTTTTAATAAAAATTTCCCTCCCGTTCCCTTCCCCACTCTCCATTCAGTTAAAGGTAGGTGAGCATAAATACTGTTTGTGTCAACAAATGTGGCCTGCGCTCTTGATACTATTCCTTCTTTAAAAAAAAAATCTAATTAATGAAGTTATTTTTGGCTGCACTGAGTCTTTGCTGCTGTGTGTGGGCCTTTGGGTTGCAGCGAGCAGAGGCGCCTCTGTTGCAGCGCGCGGGCTCCTCTTGCGGTATCTTCTCTTGTTGTGGAGCGCGGGCTCTAGGCGTGGGGCAACGATTGTGGGACCTGAGCTCAGCAGCTGCGGTGCACGGGCTTCCTTGCTTCACAGCAAGTGGAATCTTCCCAGGCCAGGGATCAAACCTGCATCCCCAGCACTGGCAGACAGAGTCAGTTCCACTGTACTACCAGGGAAGTCCAAAACTATTCCTTCTTTTCTTTTTTTCCCTAAGCTTCCTGCTTGCTTTCACCTCACATCCTGGTATGCAAATACTCAAGGAATAGTTTACATTTATGCTTTCTTGATTCTTAACATATCTCACATTAAATAGTAACATGCACAAAACCAACTCATGAATTAAAATATGTGATTTTAAAACTTCATTCCCCTGAGAGTCTGGGGAGAAAATGTGGAAACATTACACGTTTACCATCTAGAAGGTTGTTTTCCCTTACACCCAACAGACTCACTTTCACTTATGAGGCAAATGCTGACAACAGAGTTAAAAACAGGTCTAGAAAGTGTGACTGAGGCTGGTGTGGAAATGAGGAGGTGGTGGGAAGAAGGAAAACCGGGCCAATGGCTTCTGCAAGTGACTGTTCCAAGCAGCCGAATTTGGCTTTTGTGTTTGCTCGTCGTCTAGGGATGGGGCGTGGGTGGCGGGCAGTTCTCATCCTCTGCCAGGATGTGAATCTAAACAACCTTTGATCGTGAGTTGTAGGACTACAGGCTTTCACATTATTAAGAATCTGGGCCAAATCCTTAGCTAACCCATAGCCAGAATGACCTGGGTTGTAACAAAATATATATATCCCTCAATTTGATGATATATATCAAGAGCTTATTTAAACGGTCATTTCAGCTAGACTGGGCTTCTCAGGCTCAGCTACTGTTCTAATGGCTAAGTAGGTATTATCCTTCCTCCAAAGATAATCATCACATCTGTGGCTGGAATGGATTTGGACTGGATTCTTTGATGTAGCGAAGGTTGACTTAAGTGTTGGAGGAGACTTCTTGGGGGAAAAAAAGGCCCCTGCTTTGGCTCTACTTCACTGAGCATTGAAGATGTACATCATACCTAATGGGGAGAAGGCAGTTGCCGCCTAAGGCTACGTTGCAGGACACTGCCATGGGGACCTTAAGAAGGAATTCATCAAAAAGGAGGGGCTCCGAGGTCTTCCCTGGAGGTCCAGTGGTTAAGACTGTGCTTCCAATGCAGGGGACGCAGGTTCGATCGCTGATCAGGGACCTAAGATCGTGTGTGCTGTGCAGCCTGGCCACGCCACCTCCCGCCCCCCGCCAAAAAAAAAAAAAAATGGAGGGGCTACTGGGACAAAGGTCATACCGAGTTCTCAGGATGCAGAGCAGGGCTGTAACCAATCTCACTCCAACCTGTTCTCTGATACATTTTGATAAAACAACTAAGCACACGCGAATAGAAAAGTTGCATCAATCAAAAATCAAAAGAGCCGAAGCACTCAAGGCCAAGCAGGTCTTGTGTTGAAATTCCGTTCTAAGAGTAAGACTGTCTTCAAGTTGCATACCTCCAGAGAAGGAGTGCTTACCCCACTGAGTCCCAGGCTTCAGCCTGCTGCTGACTTTCTCAATAATGTGACCCCGGAAATGCTGAATTATTCCTGTGATCTTAAAGCCCCTGCAACTTGCTGCCAGGCTTGGCGGGGCAGGGATTGGAAGGGAGATCTCTGAGGTGAGTGTGGGCAGGCTTTGGGCCACAGGCTCTTTTGTAAAGCTCCAGGACTCACTTCCTACTCTACCCAACTGGTGGGAGCTCTGGATTTTCCAGTGGCTGCCTAGATGCTCCAGGTGACATATCTTAGGGTTCAAGGGAGGTGTGAACCATTGGATAAATCTGGACCAAAATAAGACAGCAGATTGGAGAGAGTTTGCAGACAAAAATTTCCCCTCCACTGCTCTCTTGGCTATTGCAATATACAGTACCTTGGTTCAGACAGTGAAGAACCTGCCGACAATGCAGGAGACCCAGGTTCAATCCCTGGGTCAGGAGGATTCCCTGGAGAAGGAAATGGCAACCCAGTCCAGTATTCTTGCCTGGAGAATCCCATGGACAGAGGAGCCTGGCGGGCTACATGGGGTTGCAAAGAGTTGGACGCGACTGAGCGACTAATACTTTCAACTTTTTAACTTTCACGACAGCAGACTGGAAAGAGTTTGCAGAGAGAAAAATTTTCCTCCCCTGCAATCTCTTGGCTATTGCAACATATAGTGCCTTAAGATAGTTTCTCTCAGAAATAAGCCAAGTTTTATCCAAGTCACGACATCAAAAAAGAAAGAAAGAAACAGATAAGCTGGGTTTTGAAGCTGTGATAGCTGGATAATGTGCCACCTTGCATTTGCTTGCTTCCTTCCTTTCTTTGCCCTCATTCCTGGTTCCCTACAGGTACAGCCCCCAATGAAATACCAGCATGTAACTCAGGTTGCTTTCTAGAGAACCCAGGCTAACACAGAATATAAAAAAGAGGTGAGTTTGGCAGAAGTTTGCAATAGAAGCAAGAATACGGAAGAAAATTTGGGGCACTGAGCAGGCTTAATAGACATAATAGATCAGGGGCAGCAGATCTAGACTCTGGGTCCATCATAAAGACGAGTTGACAAGTTGTGGGCTTAGGAGTAAAGTGTGGTTATGGAGTTATGCCTCCAAGAGGTACACTTCATGTTCTCCAGCAGGTGGCAACAGGAAGATAACTACCAGGACTTTTCCATGTAGTTTTGGATATGTATGCCTATACTCCAGAGATTACAGAAATATTGGTTGACAGTTTCATTTTGGAGGTGGAATTATTCACTGCATTAGGCCTTTATAGGAAAAAGAAGTAATAAGAAGTGATCGATCCATCAGTGAATATGAAGAGAAATAACATGAGAATCTTCTGTGTCCACTGGACACTCTTTTGCTAAAACCTTGGAAGTCTTTGCTTCGTTTTATAAGGGAAACTAGAGTGATTCTCACACATACGAATCAGGGTGTTTCATCCTCACCACAGCCCAGGGCGCCGAGGTTTTTCTCACTTCCCTTTTACAGATTGGGAACAGGAAACTTGGTGCAGTAAAGTGCTCTGTTTCAGGTCACACAGGTTCAGGGCTCAAGCCACCCTGAAGCTCTTTGGCTCAAAACCCCTACTATAGTTTCGAAGGGAACTGAGGAGCAGATTAACTTCTTCTCCTCCTAGAGATTCAACATAGTTTTAGCTCGTTATTGGCTGGACTTCAGGCAATGAATCAAGACATAGGGGAAATGATTCAAAAGTTGAGGGAATTGGAACTCTATTAAAATGGTGTTAGGTAAGGTAATCTGTGTTTGTGTCAGAGACCTACAATTTATGTAGATTCACATGCCCCCCCCTTTTTTTTTTCAGCTATTGCATAAATTGGGAAATGTGTGGAGCGTTGTGGAACCAAATATATTTGTATGTGTTCAACACACTGTACCATTGACTCAATTATCCATGTGGGGATTTGTGGTGTTAGTCGCTCAGTCGTGTCCAACTCTTTGCAGCCCCATGGACTATATAGTCCACCAGGCTCCTCTGTCTGTGGGGATTCTCCAGACAAGAATACTGGAGTGGGTTGCCATTCCTTTCTCCAGGGGAATCTTCCCGACCCAGGGATTGAACCCAGGTCTCTGGTATTGCAGACAGATTCTTTACCGTCTGAGCCACCAGGGAAGCCCATGTGGGGATTATTCACTTTTTAAAAATTGATTAATTTATTTTAATTGGAGGCTAATTTTTGCCATACATTGACATGAATCAGCCATGGGTGTACATGTGTTCCCCATCCTGAACCCCCCTCCCACCTCCCTCCCCATCCCATCCCTCGGGGTCATCCCAGTGCACCAGCCCTGAGCACCCTGCCTCATGCATCGAACCTGGACTGGTGATCTATTTCACATATGGTAATATACATGTTTCAATGCTATTCTCTCAAATTATCCCACCCTCGCCTTCTCCCACAGAGTCCAAAAGTCTGTTCTTTACATCTGTGTCTCTTTTGCTGTCTCCCATACAGGGTCATCGTTCCCATCTTTCTAAATTCCATATATATGTGTTAATATACTGTATTGGTGTTTTTCTTTCTGACTTACTTCACTCTGTATAATAGCCTCCAGTTTCATCCACCTCATTAGAACTGATTCAAATGTATTCTTTTTTAATGGGTGAGTAATATTCCCTTGTGTATATGTACCACAGCTTTCTTATCCATTCATCTGCTGATGGATATCTAGGTTGCTTCCATGTCCTGACTATTGTAAACAGTGCTGTGATGAACACTGGGGTACACATGTCTCTTTCAATTCTGGTCTCCTCGGTATGTATGCCCAGCAGTGGGATTGCTGGGTCATATGGCAGTTCTATTTCCAGTTTTTTAGGGAATCTCCACACTGTTCTCCATAGTGGCTGTTCTAGTTTGCATTCCCACCAACAGTGTAAGAGGGTTTCCTCTTCTCCGCACCCTCTCCAGCATTTATTGTTTGTAGACTTTTGGATAGCAGCCATTCTGACCAGCGTGAGATGGTACCTCATTGTGGTTTTGATTTGCATTTCTCTGATAATGAGTGATGTTGAGCATCTTTTCATGTGTTTGTTAGCTATCTGTATGTCTTCTGGGAGAAATGTCTGTTTAGTTCTTTGGCCCATTTTTTGATTGGGTCATTTATTTTTCTGGTATTGAGCTGTATGAGCTGCTTATATATTTTGAGATTAATTCTTTTTCAGTTGCTTCATTTGCTATTATTTTCTCCCATTCTGAAGGCTGTCTTTTCACTTTGCTTATAGTTTCCTTTGTTGTGCAAAAGCTTTTAAGTTTAATTAGGTCCCATTTGTTTATTTTTCCTTTAATTTCCATTATTCTGGGAGGGCAGTCATAGAGGATCCTGCTGTGATTTATGTCAGAGAGTGTTTTGCCTGTGTTTTCCCCTGGGAGTTATTCACTTTTAATTTGCAATCTGGCTTCTCCTTTCAGTTAGGATGTTTCAGGGCTGCTCTTGGAATGCCAACTAATTAAAATAATTTAAGTAAAACATAATTAGGTACAAAAATAAAATCCAATCTTTTCTCAGCTCCTGAAGATTCTGCAGCTGAAATGTAACTCTAATTCATCCACTATCTTTTCATTCTCCAGCACCATTTTACTGCAGAGAACTTTTTGCTTTCCATGGGTTATCACAGTAGTTCCCTATCTGGCTTTACTGCTTACCTCTTCCTCATCCAATAATCATTCTGCTGACAGTAATCAACAAACAAACACACCTCTCAACACAAAACTTTCTTTGCTTGAGTACATTTAATAACTCCCCATTTCTCATCAGATTGAATGTACCTACCAAACTGATCATTTAAGGCTTCTTCATGCCACCTGCCCCAGGAAGTTTACCTGATCAAACCTCCATGTCTTATCACTCTTCCCAGCTCTGAATCCTCTTAATGCACTAGATGTTTTTCTCTAAGGGAGACTAAGGTATTCCTGAATTTGTGTTGTCTTTCTGCTCTCCTGTCCTTTTATTTTATTAAAAAAATTTTTTATTTTTATTGAAGTTTAGTTGTTTTACAATGTTTAATACTTTCTGCTATACAGGAAAGTGAATCAGATACACACACACACACACACACACACACACGCGTGTGTCCCCTTTGCCAGCACAGAGCACTGAGCAGTGTCCCCCGTGCTGCACAGCAGGTTCTCCTTTGTTTCCTATTTTCTTACATAATAGTGTATCTATCTATCTATCTCAACCTCCCAGTCCATCCCAGCCCTCACCCAGTTTCCCCCTTGCTGTCCATACATTTGGCCTCTCGCTCTGTGTTTCTATTTCTGCTTTGCAAATAGGTTCATCTGTACCATTTTTCTAGATTCCACATATACGCATTTGTATTGATTAGTCTCCGCAGGAATTCCTCTCAGCTACTATGCAGGACAGTAGCAAATAGATGGGGAAACAATGGAAACAATGACAGGCTTTATTTTGGGGGCTCCAAAATTACTGCAGATGGTGACTGCAGCCACGAAATTTTTAATTAGAGGCTTGCTCCTTGGAAGGAAAGCTGTGCCCAACCTAGACAGCTTACTGAAAAGCACAGAGATTACTTTGCTACAACGCTCTGTCTAGTCAAAGGAAGTCTACCCTGAATACTCATTGGAGGACTGATGCTGAAGCTGAAGCTCCAATACTTTGGCCACCTGATGTGAAAAGCCGACTCATTGGAAAAGACCCTGATGCTGGAAAGATCGAAGGCAGGAGGAGAAGGGGACGACAGAGGATGAGATGGTTGGATGGCATCACCGACTCAGGGGTCATGAGTTTGAGCAAACTCTGGGAGTTGGTGATAGACAGGGAAGTCTGGTGTGCTGCAGTCCATGGGGTCGCAAAGAGTTGGACATGACTGAAGGGCTGAACTGAACTATGCAGTACCTAGGCTGGTGACTGACCACAAAGAGGTGCAACAAATACGTGCCTACTTAACTAACAGCTCTAGGTGTCTCACATAGAGCCAGACATCCTGGAACGCGAAGTCCAGTGACCACAAAGAGGTGCAACAAATACGTGCCTATTTAACTAACGGCTCTAGGTGTCTCACATAGAGCCAGACATCCTGGAACGCGAAGTCCAGTGGGCCTTAGGAAGCATCATTACAAACAAAGCTAGTGGAGGTGATGGAATTCCAATTGAGCTATTTCAAATCCTAAAAGATGATTATGTGAAAGTGCTGCACTCAACATGCCAGCAAATCTGGAAACCTCAACAGTGGACACAAGACTGGAAAAGGTCAGTTTTCATTCTAGTGCCAAAAATGTTCATACTACCACACAGTTGCACTCATCTCACACGCTAGTAAAGTAATGCTCAGAATTCTCCAAGCCAGTCTTCAACAGTACGTGAACCATGAACTTCCAGATGTTCAACCTGGATTTAGAAAAGGCAGAGGAACCAGAGATCAAATTGTCAACATCCGCTGGATCATGTAAAAAGCAAGAGAGTTCCAGAAAAACATCTATTTCTGCTTTATTGACTATGCCAAAGCCTTTGACTGTGTGGATCACAACAAATCATGTAAAATTCTGAAAGAGATGGAAATACCAGACCACCCGACCTGCCTCCTGAGAAATCTGTATGCAGGTCAAGAAGCAACAGTTAGAACTGGACATGGAACAACAGACTGGTTCCAAATAGGAAAAGGAGTACGTCAAGGCTGCGTATTGTCATCCTGCTTATTTAATTTCTGTGCAGAGTACATCATGAGAAATGCTGGGATGGATGAAGCACAAGCTGGATTCAAGATTGCCTGGAGAAATATCAATAACCTCAGATATGCGGATGATACCACGCTTATGGTAGAAAGTGAAGAAGAATTAAAGAGCCTCTTGATGAAAGTGAAAGAGGAGAGTGAAAAAGTTGGCTTAAGGCTTAACATTCAGAAAACTAAGATCATGGCATCCAGTTCTATCACATCGTGCAAACAGATGGGGAAACAGTGGAAACAGTGAGGGACTTTATTTTTCTGGGTTCCAGATTCACTACAGGTGGTGACCTCAGCCATGAAATTAAAAGACACTTACCCCTTAGAAGAAAAGTTATGACCAACCTAGACAGCATATTAAAAAGCAGAGAAATTACTTTGCCAACAAAGGTCTGTCTAGTCAAAACTATGGTTTTTCCAGTAGTCATGTATGGATGTGAGAGTTGGACTATAAAGAAAGCTGAACACTGAAGAATTGATGCTTTTGAAACTGTGGTGTTGGAGAAGACTCTTGAGAGTCCCTTCTACTGCAAGGAGGTCCAACCAGTCCATCGTAAAGGAAATCAGTCCTGAATATTCATTGGAAGATCTGATGTTGAAGCTGAAACTCCAATACTTTGGCCACCTAATGTGATGAATTGGAAAAGACCCTGATGCTGGGAGAGATTGAAGGCAGGAGGAGAAGGGGCCACAGAGGATGAGATGGTTGGATGGCATCACTGACTCAATGGACATGAGTTTGAGTAAGCTCCGGGAGTTGGTGATGGACAAGGAGGCCTGGCGTGCTGCAGTCCATGGGGTTGCTAAGAGTCAGACATGACTGCACGACTGAACTGAACTAACTGCTGACGAATCCCATGATCAGGAATTTTGGTCTTTTATCTCCTGAGTGTCTAGCATAGTGCCTGGCACACAGTAGGTGCTCAGCGAACACTACTGAATAAATAAAGTACCAAAAGCACAGGCTCCGCACCCACTGCAGAGCTCCAGGGATGCAAACACAGGAAGGGCAGTGGCGGCAGGACACGGGCTGGAACTGTCCTGGGCTCCTTGAGGAGAGCGATCTACGGCCTACCCAGCTGTGCGGGCAGTGCTTAAAACTTTTCCTCAAAAAAAAATTTATGTGTGTATGTACGCACTCCTAAATATTTGTTTATACACAATCTACATAATACATAAAAATATGCTCACTCTATATGTGTATATATACATATGGAGTGTATACATATAAAATCAATTCAGTTCAGTTCAGTCACTCAGTCGTGTCCAACTTTTTGTGACCTCGTGGGCTGCAGCATGCCAGGCTTCCCTGTCCTTCACCAACTCCCGGACCTTACTCAAACTCCTGTCCATCAAGTCGGTGATGCCATCCAACCATCTCCATCCTGTCGTCCCCTTCTCCTCCCGCCTTCAATCTTTCCCAGCATCAGGGTCTTTTCAAATGAGTCAGCCCTTCGCACCAGGTGGCCAAAGTACTGGAGTTTCAGTTTCAACATCAGTCCTTCTGATGAATATTCAGGACTGATTTCCTTTAGGATGGACTAGTTGGGATATTCTTGTAGTCCAAGGGACTCTCAAGAGTCTTCTCCAACACCACAGTTCAAAAGCATCAATTCTTCGGTGCTCAGCTTTCTTTATGGTCCAACTCTCACATCCATACATGATTACTGGAAAAACCATAGCCTTGACTAGACGGACCCTGTTGGCAAAGTAATGTCTCTGCTTTTTAATATGCTGTCTAGGTTGGTCTTAACTTTCCTTCCAAGGAGTAAGTGTCTTTTAATTTCATGGCTGCAGTCACCATCTGCAGTGATTTTGGAGCCCCCCAAAATAAAGTCTGCCACTGTTTCCACTCTTTCCCCATCTATTTGCCATCAAGTGATGGGACCAGATGCCATGATCTTAGTTTTCTGAATGTTGAGTTTTAAGCCAACTTTTCCACTCTCCTCTTTCACTTTCATCAAGCAGCTCTTTACTTCTTTTTCACTTTCTGCCATAGGAATGGTGTCATCTGCATTTCTGAAGTTATTGATATTTCTCCAGGCAATCTTGAATCCAGCTTGTGCTTCATCCAGCCCAGCGTTTCTCATGATGTACTGTGTATAGAAGTTAAATAAGCAGGGTGATAACATACAGCCTTGACGTACTCCTTTCCCTATTTGGAACCAGTCTGTTGTTCCATGTCCAGTTCTAACTTACTGACCTGCATACAGATTTTTCAAGAGGCAGGTCAGGTGGTCTGGTATTCCCATCTCTTTCAGGATTTTCCACAGTTGATTGTGATCCACACAGTCAAAGTCTTTGGCATAGTCAATAAAGCAGAAGGAGATGTTTTTCAGAACTCTTGCTTTTTCGATGATCCAGCGGATGTTGGCAATTTGATCTCTGGTTCCTCTGCCTTTTCGAAAAGCAGCTGGAACATCTGGAAGTTCACATATAAAATAGGTAAATATAAAAAATGTGTGTGTATACATATATAATAGGTAAAAAATTACATGTAAGTAAATTAATTCGTGTACAGCCTTGACTGGGAAGGGCGAGAGATGCGGCAGGACAGCCGGGCCGCCCCCTCTTCCCTCGGGGACCGCCAGAGCGGAAGGGCGCGGCCGCGGCGAGGTTGGCCTTTCCGGCTTGCTGTCCGCCGCGCCGCCGTTGGGTGGGCTCCGGTCTCCGGTCGGCTGATCCGGGCTGCACGGCCCGGGAGCCAGGAGGCTGGCGGAGTCCGCAGCTCCGATTCTGCGGGAGAGCCCCAGGTCGCCCGGCCGCGCGCGCGGCCCCCGTCCCCGGCGGCGCTGGCAGGGCCGGCCGGAGGATGCTCCCGGCGGAGGCGGGGCACAGGCCGGCGGAGGTGCAGCGCGGGCCTCGTGGAGTGCGGGAGCGCGGGCGCCGCCCCCCTGCGCGCTGGCTCGCACTTGCGCGGGCTTACAGTGATTCTGGAGGATGAGGTCGGTTTGAAGGGGTCTGGCAGCTGTCCCTGTTCCCTGAGGCTGGTAGCACAAGTACCCAAGCCATCCTGGAGGTGTACTGAAATCACGTTAAAAGGTGATCGGTTTCTATTTTCAGTCCCTTCAGACTGAGTATGAGACTCCCATTGGTCCTTGGATGGTCTTTAATACCTAACACGTGTTAATAAATACACCTTTTCAGTCAAGATAGAATAGGCCCCAGGTCAAATTTGATAACATTGCTTTTGTTTTCACTTTCTTTCTTTTTGTTCATTTACACATGTAGTTAATTTCTATTCGTGGTAGGTAAGGTTGGCTGTCGATGGTGGTGATACAAAGTTCTGTTTTAAAATAAAATTAAGTAAAAATGACTCCATTTATTGAAAGATAAGTAATAGTGTAGTTGGTTTGTGGATGCAGAAAAGTGAGGAAGTATAACAGGCTGGAGAACGACCTCCTTGTGTCTAGACTGAACAGGGGTCTTTTTGAAGAAGAGACTTGTCATTTTGAAGTTTTTCCTTATTTGATTGAGCTCTGAGAGCTAATTCCTTTTCTCACACCAGTGTCCTGGGTGACGCACTACATCGGTGAACCATATCCAGCGTGGTGCAATAGAATCGTTATCACGTAATTTGAAGCTGATGATAGTTTAAGCAGGGTTTTATTTATTTTTAATTAATTTTAATTGGAGAGTAATTACATTATTGTGATGGCTTTTTGCTGCACATCAAAATGAATCGGCCACAGGTATACGTGTGTCCCTCTCATCCTGAACACACCTTCCACCTACCTCCCAACCCTATCCCTCTGGGTTGTCCCAGAGCACCAGCTTTCGGTGTCCTTAGGCAGGGTTTTAAAACAACTGTGTACTCCGTGACCCCAAATGATATAATAATGGTTTTTATTCCATTATCTGCTATGTAGGGCCTTTTTTTTCTTTTTCTTTTTTTATCTATTTTTGGTGTAATTGCCACTTCCCTCTCACTCTTTTCAGAGTTCTGTTTTGAGTTAAGGGAATACGTAAACACCCACTCCTAAATTGATACGGTTCCCCACCGAGTGCAGGCTTTCCTGGACCAGAAGAAAGAGAAAATTTGCCAAATAGACATTTTCAACAGAAGTACTTTTGGGGGTATCTTTTGGAAATGTCCTGTCTTCTTTGCTGGCCGTCATCCGTTTTTCTTAATTTCACTCAGACTTACCTTTATAGGAGTCAGTTGTTGAAAACTTAACAGTCAACTGTACTTACAGCAATGACAGTACCACTTGGGGAAAACTCATTTTAAAACTTTGTTTTGTGAATTTCTTTAGCATGAAAAAGCAGTGTCCCTGATAAATAAAATAGATCTAGGAAGATTTCCATGATTGCTCACCAGAACTCTTCCAAAACTTCACCTGAAGGTTTGTATGTTTGTATTTCTATAGCTTATAATTTGTTCTTATGATTCCACTGCAACTCTAGGTTTCTATTTGAAGAACTTTTTGCAAGGTGCTGTTCTGCAGCAAAACTGGAGAATACTGGGTCTCTAGAAAATTTGATGATAGTCCGTGATCAAAAGTTTGGGAAATCCTGTCTTCATTCATTCTTCTACTTTTTTAAAAAAAGTTATGGAACTTTTCAGAGTATATTTTATGGTAGTGTTAATAATAAATATTTAAGGGTGAATATTGTGTGCAGAATTTTTCATATGTATTTGACCATGGAACTGTTTTATCTGTTTTGGGGCAAAGGGTTTGTGGAACTTGCTTTGGGAAAATTCTGATATCACGATTTCATTCTTCCTCTTCATAATAATTCTGTGGTTTTGCCCTCAACCAGTATATAATCTTTCTCTTCCACTTTTATTTCAAGGGTGTGGTTATCTTGAAAGTATTGATAGTTGGTAATTCACTACTTGGTCACCAAACTTAGTTAATTTCTTTATTGGGTTATAGAAGAATTATGAAAATCAGACGCAAGAAATACCCAATTCATTACTAGAAACTAGTGTAATCCAATATACTTTGTTTACAGAAGTCTAGAATGGGTAGAAGGCAATGGCACCCCACTGCAGTACTCTTGCCTGGAAAACCCCATGGATGGAGGAGCCTGGTGGGCTGCAGTCCATGGGGTCGCTAAGTCGGACACGACTGAGCAACTTCACTTTCACTTTTCACTTCCATTCATTGGAGAAAGACATGGCAACCCACTCCAGTGTTCTTGCCTGGAGAATCCCAGGGACGGGGGAGTCTGGTGGGCTGCCGTCTATGGGGTCACACAGAGTTGGACACAACTGAAGCGACTTAGCAGCAGCAGCAGCAGAATGGGTACCATACATTTCAGAAAGATTGCTTTTAAAACTTGAAGTTATCTGATAGATTGACTTGTGGGTACCACCATATTTCCTCATTATGATAATTAGGTCTTAGTATATTAACATAAAGGACAATCACAGGTGTAAAGCCCAGCATATAGAAATGTGTGAGGATTTTGGTTGTTGTTGTTACAGTGTGTTTAGGGTGCTGCTGGCATTTCTATATATAGAAAAATTAATATCCACTTTCCATTTAAAATTTAAGTTTCTTGGACACTTGATTTCTAACTTTATAACATGGGCCTTAAATTTTTTCTCCCATTGAGAGGATAAAAATGAGTGTATCTCTTTAACTTTCTTTCCCTTCAATGCCCATGTATGTGTCAGTTACTTTTGGTAGAGGGAGAAGTTAAGCTGCTGTTGGAAGCAAATAATGTGACTTACATTTAATGTTTATCTGCCCAGGGTTGTTGTTGGATTAAGATGTTGAAGATGTGTTTGGAACTTTGTTTTATAGCTGTATTCTTCATTTGTTGTTCTGCTCACATATTTTAAGCTCCACCTTATTTTAAGGGTGTGTGTGTCATGTATCAGTGAAAGGAGGGGGAGATAAATGTTTCCTTGTCCCCCTTCACTCCAAACCACTTTATTAATAAAATACTTTTGAAGATCTTAAGAATGTTTTTTTTTTTTTTTCGCTCTCTTAAAAAAAAAATCTCACTTTCTTATACATTTTGAGGACATTGAAGTTTGTTTTTCTATGTGTTCAATCACTATTTTTATTTTGTCAAAAAATCACCTCATTTGGTGTATGTTCAAAGGAATCAGTTGACAAACCTGAAAGTTAGACTACATATTCATTGAATTTAATGCAACATGTGGCTCAGTGATTATATATCAGTAACACTGTTATTCTGTTCCTCATATTGACAAACTCTGGTACTGTAAGTCGTTATTTCAAGAAAGTATATGGTAGTCACAGAAAATTACATTAAGCAATTCATAATTCAGGTTGACCCAAGTCTTTACATTCAAAGACTGCCTTTATCAACTCACAGAGTTGTCCCTAATCTTCATTTCTGCCAGCTCCTCCCATAAACTTCCTGCGCATTAATGTTAGAAAGAGTGATGGATGGTTTCTTTTTTTTCTTTTACATATAAGGAATCTCATAGAGAGATGGGTTATAGGGTCTCTAAGGTCAATGCAGAAGGTGCCGATCTCATAGAGACAAGACTGTTTCAGGGAGGGAGAGGCAATTCCTTAGGAAAGCACCGCATTGGATCCTAACATGGCACTTCTTCATAAGTCAGTTTCAGTTGTATTATTTTTCTTCAGAAGTCTGCTGGAGCTGTTTGGTGTTTCTGTAGTTGAAAATTTAGATTGGAGTGCATGTTTGTCTTTAGCCCTAGAATCACCCTAGTACACATGAGACCTCAGTGCACATTGACTGAGCAAACAGAAGACACGTTCACACTGACTTCAGGACTTAACTCGTTCAGGGAATGGTGGGCCTCATAATTTAGTTTGGAGAAGGAAATGGCAACCTACTCCAGGATTCTTGCCTGGAGAATCCCGTGGACTGAGGAGCCTTGTGGGCTATAGTCTGTGGGGTCGCAAAGAGTTGGGCACGACTGGGTGACTAAGCAACAACAATTACTTAGTATTCTATCTCTGTTTGCAAAGTGTGGAGTTGACGTCATATAAGTGAGTCCTGTTTGAATTCACATAAACTAAATATGTCACTCTGTTGTATTAACTGATGACTTATTTACACTTTGTCCCTTTTGTGTCTTTCCAACTTATGCCTTCAGAATCTTCAGGTTCTCTTGTCTTAAAATTTAAAAGTACTACTGTATTCATTAAAGAAAGTCTCTTACCTATTACCAGTCTCTTACTGATTTATGGGATTAGAGCCTGTGAGGAGAGAGAAAGGTTTCTTAAACATAAACTCACTGGTATTCTGTATTTGTCAGGTAAGTATATTCTTATAAAAACCTTGTAGGTAAACAAATATTCTGTGTGTCCTAGTGAAAAAAAGGAGGGGAGAAGACAGTATAGATTTAGGTGTTAACTTTTAAAGTGGGAGGAATGTGAGTATCTTCACCTAGTTGGTGCCAATTTGAGGAATTTTAATATGATTCCCTGTTTTCCTGCAAATTGTATTGAGTTGGGTTCTGTTGCTGCAAGCCAAGAAATTTTAATTGAATTTACATTCAGACATGACTGTTTCCCACGGCTTCCATTCTTGTAGGCTGTACGTATCTGCTTTGTACAGTAAGGGTTTGCCTTTATTTATATTCACAGCATTAATCAGCTATTAATTTTTCATTTTAGGTTATTAAAACATCACATTCATTAGTATAATAATTAGGAAATCAATTATCCTCCTAAGGACCAAAAAATTTGAGAACAACTGTGATATTTAATTTCTTATATTTTAAAAGGTCTGGCTGAAGATTTTGATTTGGGTTTTGTCCCCATGTTAATATTGTTGTAGGGAGGTTTAGACTTATTGAATAGGTATGTGTCCTGGGACAAGACATTTCTCTGGATCCTAGTGATTTCTACCATCCAGTTAAAACCTAACTGTATTACATTTGGTAGATAGTGGAGAATAAGGTGAAGGGTTTGAAGGTGGCATTGATATGTACTACAAACAACACAGGCTTTGGGATCACACTGTTTACCTCTTGGGGAATAGCTAAAGAATCTCGAGCAGGTTACTTACCTAGTTGAGACTTAAATTCTAGTATGGAGGTTTGGACAGTAATAGCAACCTTCCCAGGTTTTTCTGGAATTAAACACAGTGTGTGCGTGCTCAGTCGTGTATCACTCTCTTGCAACCCTGTGGACTGTAGCCTGCCAGACTCCTCTGACCATGGGATTTCCCAGACAAGAATACTGGAGTGGGTTGCCATTTCCTCCTCCAGGGGATCTTCTCAACCCAGGGATCAAACCTGTGTCTTTTGTGTCTCCTGCTTTGGTAGGTGGATTCTTTACCACTGCGCCACCTCAGAAGCCCTTAAATATGGTCAGAAATGTTAAAGCATCTATTACAGTACAGCACATTCATATCTTAATTTTTTAAAGAAGTCTTTCCAGTTTAGGGCAGGAGAATAGAAATGCCTAGCTCTTTATAAGGCCATTGTTAAGTTTTGCCAAAAGTGAAACTAGTTGTGAAAGTAGAAGGCATAAAGAAGATAATTCCTTCTTCTTCTTCTTTTTTTTTTTTTAAATAGTCTCTCTATTATCTTTAGGATAAATTTAGGAAGAAAATGTTTAAGGGAAGATTCAGTTCAGTTCAGTTCAATTCAGTCGGTCAGTCGTGTCCAACTCTTTGTGACCCCATGAATTCCAGTATGCCAGGCCTCCCTGTCCATCACCAACTCCTGGAGTTCACCCAAACTCATGTGCATCGAGTCAGTGATGCCGTCCAGCCATCTCATCCTCTGTCGTCCCCTTCTCCTCCTGCCCCCAATCCCTCCCAGCATCAGAGTCTTTTCCAATGAGTCAAGTCATCGCATGAGGTGGCCAAAGTACTGGAGTTTCAGCTTCAGCATCATTCCCTCCAAAGAAATCCCAGGGCTGATCTCCTTCAGAATGGATTGGTTGGATCTCCTTGCAGTCCAAGGGACTCTCAAGAGTCTTTTCCAACACCACAGTTCAAAAGCATCAATTCTTCAGCACTCAGCCTTCTTCACAGTCCAACTCTCACATCCATACATGACCACAGGAAAAACAATAGCCTTGACTAGACGGACATTTGTTGGCAAAGTGATGTCTCTGCTTTTGAATATGCTATCTAGGTTGGTCATAACTTTCCTTCCAAGGAGTAAGCGTCTTTTAATTTCATGGCTGCAGTCACCATCTGCAGTGATTTTGGAGCTCCCCAAAACCAAGTCTGCCACTGTTTCCACTGTTTCCCCATCTATTTGCCATGAAGTGATCAAAATGTACAGATCACCAGATGAAAGTATAAATTATATGGGAAAGTGTATATAAAATAGAAATTAGAGAGGCTATGGGCATCCTAACGTCACATCTATACTGAAGATATAAAAAATTAAAGTGTTTTCCAATCTTGTATTTTTAACCAGAGAAAAGTAATTTTCTGTGAATACTTCTGTTTACCAAAACAACCACTGACTTGGTTCTAAAAGAGTTAGATTATTTAAGTCCTGTAAGAATTTCATCTGAAATAGTTTTAGCAGTATACAGTATCAGTAATTATGATATGAAGTCAGCATAACGTTTGCATCTTCTAAAACTGGTTTGAAATTTGCTTAGTGCTGCTGCTGCTAAGTCGCTTCAGTCGTGTCTGACTCTGTGTGACCCCATAGATGGCAGCCCACCAGGCTCCCCTGTCCCTGGGATTCTCCAGGCAAGAACACTGGAGTGGGTTGCCATTTCCTTCTCCAATGCATGAAAGTAAAAAGTGAAAGTGAAGTTGCTCAGTCGTGTCTGACTCTTAGTGACCCCATAGACTGCAGCCTACCAGGCTCCTCCATCCATGGATTTTCCAGGCAAGAGTACTGGAGTGGGGTGCCATTGCCTTCTCTGAAGCTTAGTGCAGTTTTACCCAATTATGTTAGTGACCTTGAGGATTAAAAAAAAAAAAAAAATACCAGTCGCAGCAGTGTCCTGTGAAAGAAGTTTCTGTAACCTGAAGTTAATTTAAAATTACTTATGATTGTCACTTATTTTGGGCTCCTAATAAAATCCAGTTACAATTTTAGGACCTGGCAAAATTCAGTTAAAATTTCTATTTGCTTTATTCAGAGTACAAAGGAGTAAATTTCCCCCCTAATTTGTTTATGGAGACCTACATTTCATAAAGGACTTAAACAAAAGCATCTTGGGTCAAGGATTTGTAATAAAATGTTCGTTTCTCTTCAATGCAGTTAGATGGATGCTCTTTCAGAAGATGTTCTTGCTTGCAAAGATGATCATAATGACATGCCTATTCCCATATGGAAGAAAATTTGTTATATGAAAAAGCTCAAAGGTTTAGGACCCCCTTGGGCAGTTTTTTTGAGGAAGTCAAACAGCCCAAGAGAGAAAGGATTCTTTTGAGGACGAGAGTGATGCAGAGGCTTCTTGGAGCAAAAAGATAAGCCAGAGTTCAAAGGGGAAGACTTGAGTTAGGTGAGGCTTCCCTGGTGGCTCAGCTGGTAAAGAATCGGCCTGCATGCCAGCGACCTGCGTTTGTACCTGGGTTGGGAAGATCCCCTGGAGAAGGGAAGGGCTACCCACTCCAGTGTGCTGGCCTGGAGAATTCCATGGACTATCTATGGGGTTGCAAAGAGTTGGACACGACTGAGGGACTTTCACTCACTTACTGAGTTAGGTAAGCAATGGGAGGGGTGCTAACAGGAGTGGGTAGCTCAGTAGCTTTGGCCCAAGGGAAGGAATGTGGGGAGGTGATCCTAGATAGGTCACCAGAGTCCATTTCGATGGACCTTCACTGATATGCCAGGGATGTGGGATGTTATTGGCAGAGGGGAGTCACTGAAATCTTCATAGGAATCAGATAAAGACGTTTCTGATTTAAGAATATCAGCATGACCACAATGTTCTGGGTAAATTTAGGGTAGGAAGAAATTGTGGGCAGTCGTTTTAGGATGAGATGGCAAAACTGAGTGAAGAAAATTGAACTCATCCTTACATCACCTGTAATTGCCTAAGATAAGATTCACCTGGAGAGCTTTTAATTATTGCAGATTTTCATCCGCGAGTGGTCACCCCAGTAGGGCTGGCATCTGACAGGGAACTGATCATTTTAAAAATAGTTCCATGCGGTTTTATCTCCAGATGGCTGGGGAAATGCTGAATATTCATTGGAAAGACTGATGCTGAAGCTCCAATACTTCGGCTACCTGATGGGAAGACCTAACTCATTGGAATTGACCCTGATGCTGGGAGTGATTGAAGACAAAGGAGAAGGGGGTTGCAGAGGATGAGATGATTAGTTAACATCACCAACTCAATGGAAATGAATTTGAGCAAACTGCGGGAGATAGCAAAAGACGGGATCTTTACTAGCTGTAGTGTATGTTGTCCCAAAGAGCTGTACGCAACTTAGCGACAGAACACCACCACCACCACCTAGAGGAGGCAGGTGCTGCTTGCTTCCCGTTTTGGTCCTGCTTACAAGTATGAACCCTGCTACTAATATGAACCTAGCCGTTCCTGGAAGAGGGTCCCTAATCACTTCAGGTCTTCTTAGTCAAAGTGCCTTCACATCTCTCCGAACGTCAACTTCCCTAAATGAAAGATTTGAGAGCGTCACTTTACCGTGGTATCTCAATCTGTCCTCACCCTGTCACAGGCCCAGGCATAGAATGCTGGTCAAGGGGCGCTTTTCTTCTGGGAGCTGGCGGGTTCGACACACGGAGCCCTGGCCCCAAGACCATCAGTGCCCGCGATGACCCTGGGGCTTGCCGGATCGTGGACTACAACTCCCAGCATGCTCCGAGCCCCGCCCTCATCCTGCCAGGTCTCGCGTGAAGTGACGCAGCCTTGGGAGAGTTTATCAGGGAGGCTTACCGGCCGCTGGTATCCTGTTCTCCCTCCCAGGTTGGCGTCTCGGACCTTCTGTGTCGCCACAGGCACAGCGCCGGTCACACCATGGCTTGGATTCGGACTGCGCAACAACTTTTCGAGAGACGTGGGTCTTTGGAGCCTCTTTAGTCCCGGGCCGCAGGCAGCTCCGCGGCGGCGGCGGACGGAAAGGTAAGCGGAGGAGCCGGGCCTGGCCCTCCCGGGGTCTGGGGCTCCGCTGTTTAGGAGGGGTCTGCCCCATCCTTCGCCGGGCCCGGGCCTGGGGCCTCGTGGTGCGCTCACTCAGGCTGGCTTACTCAGGCTCGGAGCTTGGCTGGACCGCACCGTGCAGCTTTCGCCCCGCCTTCTGCGGCGGGGAGGGTCCTCCCACCGCGGGGTTCCTCAGCGATGACGCCCCCGTGGCCCCGGTACCGGGCCTGGCCTCTACCAAGCCGGCCTAGTCCTGGCCCACCCCTCCTCGCCTTCAGCTCCCCAGCCTCCTACTTGCCTTGCCCCGGGGAACGAGCCAGCCCCTGCCCCTAGTCTCCGTAATCTTTCTTAGCCTCGCCGGGTGGAAGAGGCGGTTGAGTCAGCCCAGGCCTTTCGCGTCCGGGTGGCGTTGTCTTGCATCTGGTAAAGGAGAAGTCAGCGCTCTGCGGGGGCGGGGGAGGGCCGGGCCCCGGGAAGTGAAAGGGGAGGTGGCCTTGTCGGAACGCTCCCTGGACTCCGAGGTTGACGGAACTTTGGCTTCTGCGATGCTCTTTATTACGAGTTTGCCCTCTGAGCTTCATCAGGATAGAGTGGGGCAGTGTAGCAAGTTGAAAGCAAATAACGGCTTCCTCAGAGCTTTGTTTGAACTCCTCGGTGAAATGGGGCTGAAGTCTGCCTTACAGATGGGCCACTTATCTGTGACCTTGGACAAGTCACTTCTCCTTTTTAGATTCTTTTTTTCTAAAGTAGGAATAAACAATGGGTTGCTGCGAGGGTTAAAACACGAGATAAGCGTTGTCTGAGTATCAGTACTAACAACAAGGAATGAATTTATTGATCCCTAGCCCCTTGCTGTGGGTCAGGTTATTTTGACCCTGAGCCCTAATTTACTGAAAAGTGAAATGAGTATAGTATCTTTTTTTAGGTTGTTATGGCAAAAACGTGAAATACAGGGAGATGTTTTGCAGACTCTGCAGGGCTTTGCCAACGCTGGGTGTTTGTTGTTCTCAGAACCTCTGGAATGGACGGACTCTTCCTGAGCAGCTTTGCTAATTTGCAGCAGCTGGACGATGTTCCTCATTAATACCTGTCTGTCGGCATAATCGTCACATCATCTCTCTCTGGTAAGGGGACCTTTTCACTGTGCATAGTGTCTTTGTCATATCATGGGTGTTAAGATCAGTGACAGGTACACTGAGTCCTTTGACTTTATCCTTTTTTTTCTCCCTTGGCATGTGTGTCGCTCATTAGTTCTTTTACGTGTTAAAGCCATAAAACTGTGCCTGTTGAAAGAACAGCATTGGAGCTAGTCTTTGGTGTTCGCTGTAAGAAAATACCCTTTGTTATTTTTATTAGGTGGCGGGAACTCAGCTCAAAATCTGTGTAGGAAAAGCGCCTGGATCCCAGTCTTTCAATGGCTTCGAGACAACCAGAAGTGCCTGGTAAACTTAGTTCTTTTGGTAAAGTTATGTTTTACCCTTTAAGGTTTTAAACTAGACAGAAACCACTTTTTCTGAACCAGATGTTAATAGTTACTCTCTGCCATTTAGACTTCCTATTTAAATGATGCCAATCTGTTATCTTATTAATATAATCCTATTAAATGATTAGTATTTTCTTATTAACACATTAAATCTTATCTTATTATCTTATTAACCCACCCAGGGTGTGAACCCAACATCTAACTTGAAAGAGTACCCTTATTGCAGGGTATGACAAATTTGTCACTTTCTTACGTATCAAATCAAAATTCAGAAAAGTTCTCGTACCAAAATGACTAAACTCACCCCCTTTTTTTGTGAGGAGGAGGTAGGAGATTGGGAGGAATGAAAGTCAAAGCAAAAAAGACACCAGCCTGATTTCAGGGCAACTTGAACTTAGTTATGAGAATATTCAGTGCAACATTTAGTGAGTCCTGGGTTCTTTACAGGGTGGTAATTTCTGGGTTAGTGAAGTCATTGATCCTTCCTTGGACTGTTTTAGTGGGAGGGGTTAGTGATTTTTAAAATCTGAATCACTCAATTTTTAAAACAAATTTAAAAATCTGTTCATTATCATCCTGGCTGCACTGGGAATTCATTGTGCGCGGGCTGCTTTCTCCAGTTGTGGCACCTGCAGGCCTGCCTTGGTAGTTGCGGCACGGGTTCTCTAGTTAAGGCCCCATCATGTGTGGGATCTTCCTGGCTAGGGATTGAACCCGTGTCCCCTGCACTGGAAGGTGGGTTCTTAACCACTGGACCACCGGGAAGTCCCTGAATCAATTTTTGATTCTCAGTATAGATGATAGTGCCTGTCTCTCAGGGTTATTGTGAAGATCAAACATAAAATAAATGAAAATTGTGAATCAAAAGTTAATACTGAATAGTTCTTACTGCCCAGAAACATTTTTGTTTTCTATTTATGGGAATATATGTGAAAGTCACTCAGTCATGTCCGACTCTTTGCGACAGTCCATGGAATTCTCCAGGCCAGAATACTGGAGTGGGTAGCCATTCCCTTCTCCAGAGGATCTTCCCAACCCAGGTCTCCCGCATTGCAGGTGGATTCTTTTCCAGCTGAGCCACTAGGGAATATATTTCCTCATAAATACTACCTGACTTTATTATTTTTAGGAAGGCTATTGGGATGTCTCTAAGATGTTTGTGAAATTGCTCCCAAATTAAGTGGAGGGATAGGAGTCTCCCTTCTGTCTTTCGATATGGATCCATCTTGAGTCTCAGACTTCCATCAGCTTGTGCTTCAGTTTGTCTTTCGTTGTGGATGTGCTGACCCTGAACTCCCTGTGGGTGTCTGGGCCCCAGGGTTGCATGCACCAGGTTGCTGCTTGTGGGGTGGGTCGCATGGAGGGTGTGAGTGCTGGCTGATTTCACCTCACACTTGCTAGTGGGCTGTTGTTTTTAACTGTTCCATGCCTTAGTTCCCCAAGCTGGAAAAGGGGAAGAATATCTGCTTAATGAGGCTTAGAAAAGATGGGGGATGTGTGCTTGACAAGGAAGGGTACTTGGTAATTGTTATTTGCTTATGTGTTTGTTTTGATTGAGATAATCCACATACCATACAATTCAGCCATTTTAAAGTGAACAGGTCAGTAGCGATTTTTAGTGTAGTGACAAAGTTGTGCAGCCATCACCACTGTCTAATTCCAGAATATCTTCCTCACCCCCAAAAAGAAGCCTTGTCCCTGCAGTAGTCATGCCTTATCCCTGCTGTGGCTCCTCCCTCCACCGAGCTCCAGGCAACTACTAATCTTCTTTCTATGGATTTGTTGGTAATTGTTACAAATCATGATAATAAGGGTAACTGCTTGTCTCCCGCTGTTTACATAGAATGACTTTGTTGGTTTGGGATTTAACTGCCAAACAGGTTGATGTCTTGGAGAAAGTGGTTGTGTAATTATAGCAAAAGGAAAATGTCAGCCTGAAGGCAGCATCAGGCAATTGTCCTGGTTTGAAAGGATCCGCAGACAAAGTGAACTTTGCTCCCTGGTCTGGCAGGCTGAGCGCACCCTTGAAGTGGGAGCCTGCTTCAGAGTGGGGTGTTCCCATGGGCAGGAATAGCAGGGTCAGCTGGCAGTGCTTTGAGAGAATGGTTGTCAGTAGCTTCTGGATGGACTTGCCTCTTTTGAGTCATAGGGAACATTTGAAACTGTTTTGGATGCTGCTGGACACCCCGTGTGTCAAGCATGTCATTGCTCTTGTTTTCTGAGGAGATGTAGGAAAGACAGGATTTGCCACCTCTGAGCCTTCATTTACTCATCTATCATATAAAATGGGAACAAGACTTAATGTTTTTTTGTTGGGGGGATGTGGGCCATGAGATTTGTGGAATCTTTGTTCCCCGACCCTAGATTGAACCTGGGGCCTCAGCAGAGAAAGTGCTGAGTCCTAACCACTGGACTGCCAGGGGATTCCTAAGACATCATATCCTCAGTTTCGCCTGAGTTGAGATGCTTGGGATTGCCACAGGGGCGGCTTCTGTGGCCTAAAGAATACAAGCTTTGAAATCAGGTGGATTTGGGTTTTGATTCCTTACGGCACTTTGAAGTTATGTGACCTGGCTCAGGTAAGTTGAATTGTTTGGTTTCCTAATCCATCAAGATGGGTTAGGGCCGCTGTGTGGGTGAAGTGGAGAATCCAAAGCGGCAGGCTGAGAGGAAGGGCTTTGTCCTGTTTCCTTACCTTGCCTGGGTTAGCTCTTCCGAACCAGCTGGTTATTGCTTTGTCTCAGAAGAAGTGTTTCAGAGCCTTCCTGCTTACAGATGAATTAATTTAAAGCTACCAGTATGTTCAGCTGGTGAACCCATGCTGACCGGTGTCTCTGTTCTTAGCTCTTGAGCCTAGTGGGCCTCTAGGCAAGATGTCCCTGCCCATCGGGATGTACCGCCGGGCATTCAGCTATGATGATGCCCTCGAGGACCCTACGCCCATGACTCCTCCTCCATCGGACATGGGCAGCATCCCCTGGAAGCCAGTGATTCCAGAGCGCAAGTATCAGGACCTCGCCAAGGTATCTGACCCTGCCGAGTGCCGCTGGCAGGCCCCACCCCTTCCTTCTTCTTCCTCTGCTCCCGAAGCTGCCAGTAGCTCCCGGCACCCAGCGAATGGGGCACCCACTCATCTCTGTACATGTTAATGTTCTCTGTGGGGTTGGTAGGCCTCTTTTCTTTTATCATTCAAAACTAGAATGGCCGTGTCTTCTCCCATTACCCGCCCTTGCCATTTCCACAGCATTAAGTCCAAGCTCCTTAGTCTTAGTCTGGCTTTGCATGATCCTGGTCCTTTGAACACCATGCCCCCCACATGCCGTGATCCAGCCTTGCCAATTACCTAAGATTTCTTGTACTTAATAGGGTATTTGATGCCTCTGAGTCTTTGCTTGTCACTGCTCCGATTGCCTGGAACAGTCCCAGTCCCCGTCCTGTCGTCCTGTTCCATCTGCCTGACAAATGGCATCCTCTGAGTCTTAGCTCGATTTCAGTCTCTTCTTTGATCCTCCTCTGTCCTCCCAGTAAACTGTCCCCCTGCTTTTCAGGTCTCCGGTGTCCTCTGGGCCCTGTCAGCGCCCCTGCTGTGTTACGGCATCCTCTGTTAGCATCCTGGGGGCAGGGCCGCATCTGATCTGCACCACTCTGCAGCGTCTGGCGGAGGGCGTGGCCGACGTGCTACGCTGCTCCCCGTGCGGTCCTGTCTTGTGCGCCCATCCCGTGAGGACCGCGGGGAGCTGGCTCCTGCCGCAGGCACATGCGCTGCTCTGCACTCACAGCCCTGTGCGCAGCTGGGCTCACGGTTCTTATGTGCTGGCTGCAGGCACGTCACTGGAGCCTCCACTTCCTGCCTATTCTCTCCTCTGACTTCCCCTGACTGAGGTGCCAGAAGGGTGGTCCCACCGCCTGAATTAGCTAGGCCTACCCAGACTCCTCCTCACCCGCTTCTACGGTCATGCTGCATTGTGGGGTCGCGTGATGGCTCGGGTCCTGAGGGCAGGTAAATCCCCCATGTAAGCAGCCCTGGGGGGAGCCCCAAACAGCCTGTGCCCCCACCGTGAGCCTGGCCTCACCTCTGAGCCAGCATCTTGTGTGAGGATGAAAATACTTTTGTCACGGAGCTGCTGTGGGGATTAAAGAAGAGACAGTGGGGAGGCTCGTCCTGTCTTTGGTGTGGAGCCGATGCTGTAACTGCAGCTCCCAGCCCACCTCTCGATAGAGCCGTATCTGAGCCTTCCTTTCTAATGGGGGTGCCCCCGCTCACCCGTGCCTGCCCTGTCAGGCTCTCAGAATGGGGCGCCTCTTGCTGTTGCCATGAAGGAGTCCCCTGCAGCTCCAGGGCACATTTCCCACATTAGCCATCTACCAAAATCTGACCCAGTCAGTTGTTGAGGTGGAAGCTCTCTGTAAAAAGTGCTGGCAGTACCAGGAGAGAAGGGCCCTGGCAGCCTGCCTGTGGCGCCAAAGCAGCAGGCTCCCTGGACTGGAGCAGGAAATAAGGGCGGCTCCTGATGGGGCTTGGGGCCTGGATGGCGGCCCACCACCCTCTGTATCTGTGAAGGCTCGCACTTGCTTCACGAGGCAAAGAATGTGCGTCCAGTCTTCGGCTGTGCCCCAGCTGGGACAGCTGACGTTTGGAACAGCCGCTCTCCAGGGGGAACCCAGCCCGACTCTGCATGCATGCTTCCACTGCTTCTAACTCCCTAGGCATCTGCGTCCCCACCCACAGCTGTCCTCCAAGTGAGGAAGCAGAGGTTTATTTAGGTTTTATTCGAGTTAGTTAGATTGTAGCTGAGAAGTTTAAATCCTCTTTTGTAACAGGGATACAACATTTCAGTACTCCCTTCTACTCCCCTCCTTTCTGACCATCTTTCCTCTCAGCTCCTTTGGAGAAACAGAGAATAAAGAGGAAGCCCACTTTTCTGCTTCCAGTCAGAGCTGAGCACCGCATTAGGTGCTGAGCTGAGAGAAGGCAGCATGCTCTAGCTCACTCATGTGAAAGATGAGGCGCTGTGGAGACTTTCTGGTCTGTTAAGAGACCATTATTGGACCTTTAGAGCTGTGGTCCAGAAAGTATGGTCTCGGGACCTGCAGCTTCAGTATCACTTAGGGGTTTGTTGGAAATAACGTTCTTGAACCCCAACTCAGACCTCCTGAATCCTCTCAGTGGGGCCCAGCAGTCTGTTTAACAAGCCTTCCGGTGGATGCTGGCAGTCGGCAGAGTTCCAGAACTACTTAGTAGATGCAGTGGTTAATCACGCAAAAGCAGGGATGGTGCTTGGGACACAGTCAACGCTTAGTAATAGGCGTCTGCATCCGTAGGGCCGTGGTAATATAGTGTATTGGACACAGTCTGGGATGACAGTAAAGCCCAGAGCTTCAGATTCTGGCTCTCCCACTTCTATAAGTATATACACACAGGCTCTTTGTATCACATCATATGTGCTGTCGCTGTGCATCTAACCAGGTGGGGATGACAGCTGCCTTCACATGTTTCCTCATGGATCTGATTGCTCCCGAAGTGGGGCTGAGGCTGTGACTCCCGTGTCCGCTCACGCGCCCCCTCCCCTCTTGAGCAGGTGGAGGAGGGAGAGCCCAGCGTCTCCCCGCGAACCCCGGCCCCGCCGCCGGCCACTGACAGTGCAGAGAAGGCCCCTGTGGTGAAGGCCAAAGCGACTCATGTCATCATGAGCTCTTTGATCACAAGTAAGCCTCTGCGCCTTGGAATGGAGTCAAGAGGGGTGGGGGAGAGCTGAGTCCCCGCAGCCAGCTGCCAGGGGCTCTGCACGCCCGCCTGCCTCAGCCTGTCCTCGGCGAGCCCCACTGAGGCCAGCCTGGCTGCTCAGGCAGCACCAGTGCTGAAGCTCCATTGAGGCGGGCGGTACATTCGGGGCACTCCCGCTGCTCTGTTGCTACAGCCTTGCTTTCCCCTGTCCATCAGCGTGGCCTGGGGCAAGTTGTCCTGACTATGGCAGCTGTTCCCCCTCCATGAGGTGGGGGATCTGGCCGGCAGTAGGTGGCAGGGTTAGATAGCACAGCGCTCAGGGGCCAGGGGCTGCTGTTGCCGCCGTCTCAGGCTCTGCTAGAGGAGGAGACCCACTGAGGCATCGCCCACCTGCCCCGCACTTACTTTTTTAAATTAAATGGCTCAGAGTTGTTCCTTTTCCTGGACCTTGAGGCACCAGTCTTTAGTCTTAAGAATATGTGATTTATGATCCTGATAAAACTAGAAACAAGATAGCCTGAATTAAAAAAATCCTAACAAGTTATCTGAACTCAGTGGTTCTGGAGGGTCCTTCTAGCTGCTGTGGGAAGTTAACAGTCACTAGATACAGAGTTCTGCTTGTCAGCAGCAGCCTCTGCGAGGGCCAGGGCACATTGGAAGTCAGAAGCCCTTGTTTATGTGCTCTGGGAGGGCGTCAGTTAGTCTTGGGCAATTCCTGAAGAACTCACCTAGGAACCAAAAGTTCAGACTCTTACCTGGACTTTTTTTTTATTCACACAGAAATGCACTGTTTGAATCGGCAGCTACTACTTGTATTTTGCAACCTTGAGAATGTGTCCTGGCAGTGTTAAGAAGCTTAGTCATTGTTCTTTCTGTGCAGTAGAATTTCTTTATTGAAAATATAGGTTACCAACAGCATAAAACATCATAGAACCCCAGTGTATATTATTATCACTCAGATGCTTATTTGGCTTAGTTATGTCCACATGTAAGCATATTTTTATATAATTGCAGGTATAATAAACCATTTTATTTTTTTAGTTCACACTGCCATGAACTTTTGATGGTGCTATAATCTTAAAAAAATTTTTTTTTAAAGCTGCATTTAAATTAGTGTATTGTATTCATTAAGAAGTCCTTTCCTGCTTTTAAAATTTTCAGGTGACTACCTGGCAAGACTGGAAAACATCTTTATACATTTAGTGTGTGTGTATGTTTTCCCTTGCTTCTATTTCTGGTGGAAATAAACTGGCCCCTCTGAAGGGGAAGAACTAAGTCATGAAGCACCTGTGCGTCTGCACTTGTGGTCCACAGCTGCCACGTTCTCACCCACGAGGGCTGCATTGTGCAGAGTGTACAGATGGAGCGAAATTCCACTGTCGTCCCAGGCATCACACTGATGACGAGATAATCAGATGCTGTCCCAGGCCCTGTGGCGGGCAGCTGGGCACGCTGCGGGACGCACTGCGTCAGTAGACCTGGGCCAGTTCAAGGCACATTATTCTCTCTGGTTTGGATTTTACTGCTACCCTGGTCGGAGAAGGCAGTGGCACCCCACTCCAGTACTTTTGCCTGGAAAATCCCATGGATGGAGGAGCCTGGTAGGCTGCAGTCCATGGGGTCACTAAGAGTCAGACACGACTGAGCGACTTCACTTTCCCTTTTCACTTTCATGCTTTGGAGAAGGAAATGGCAACCCAGTCCAGTGTTCTTGCCTGGAGAATCCCAGGGACGGGGGAGCCTGGTGGGCTGCCGTCTATGGGGTCACACAGAGTCGGACACGACTGAAGTGACTTAGCAGCAGCAGCAGCAGCTACCCTGGTGCCGTCTGGCCTAAACGTGGCCTGGTTTCTCTTTGGCCAAAGATCTTAGAAAGGGTGGTGAATCTCTCCAAGAAAGCTTTGTATTGGAGAGCTTTCACTGTTTCTGAATATCAGCTGCCTTCTCCGTGTTGCATTTCTAAATATTAATAATGCAGACAATGCCCCGGGGTACAACGAGAGGACAGTAAGGAGTGTTTCCCTGGACGCGTCCGGCTGTCTCTTCAGCTTGTGTCAGGGAGGCTTTCTTCTCTCAGAGAGGCTTTGTGGGAGATTCAGAATTGCTGCTACACCGCCTGTCTGGGGGGATCCTCTCAGATGGCCGGTGTGAGCTCTTGCTCCCGGGGAGAACAGTGGCTATCTGTTAATCTCCCCCAGGGTGCGATGGGAGGGGGATGGCCATGACTGTCATCTCCTCTGTTCCCAGAACAGACCCAGGAGAGCATTCAGCGTTTTGAGCAACAGGCAGGGCTGCGAGATGCTGGCTACACTCCCCACAAGGGCCTCACCACTGAGGAGACCAAGTACCTTCGAGTGGCAGAAGCACTCCACGTAAGCTTGTTCTTAGGAACTAAATACACAAACCCTCGTCATTTACAGCCTGAGCGTGGCTTTGGTTCAGGAGCTCCCAGCTCAGCTAGTTGGGGGTTGAGAGTGGTGGGAAGAGACTTGAATGAGGAATTTAGAGCTGGTTTAGTCCCCCTCCAGAGTGGTCGCACTTTAGCTAAAAGGTCCAGGGCTCTCAACCTCATTGTTTCTGCTTATCTGCCTATAAAGCTTGGGTTGGAGGGTCAGATGAGATTCTGGGCTGATCGTGTGAGCACGTGATGAACAACAGAGGCAATGCGGGTCACTTTGTGTATTGGTGAGTGACTGAGGGTGAGAAAGGAGAGTTGGGAACCTCAACAGAGGTAACGCTGGATGGGAAGGAGTGCCAGGTTCTAATTTAATTTTTAAAAAATTAAAATAGTGTAGAATTGGGATGTTTTTGCTCTTTCGTTTTTAAAATTGGAATGAGTAAAGAATTTTCAGTAAGGCTTTTGTTGTTTAGTCACTGAGTTGTGTCTGACTCTTTGCAACTCCATGGACTGTAGCCCACCAGGCTCCTCTGTCCATGGGATTCTCCAGGCAAGAGTACTGGAGTGGGTTATCATTTCAATTTCTCCAGAGCATCTTCCCGAGCCAGGGATTGAACCCACATCTCCTGTACTGGCGGACAGATTGTTTATCACTGAGCCACCTGGGAAGCCCGTTCAGTAAGGTTAATAATGACCAAATAATTGTATCAATAAAATAGTTTTAAATGATTTTCTTTCAGGGACTATCACTTTATAATTAATCCTGCTTTTAAGATTTATCGAGCACTCGTATTCACTTCATCTTATTAATCCTCTGACATAGACACTATTATCCGTGTATTGTAAATGAAACAGGGGTTTAGGGTTATGTATTTAAACATCCACAGTATCTGAACTCAAATCTCTGGATACCCTAGTTCCTGTGGATTCTTTCTCATATTCCAAAATCTTCTGAGAGTCTGGCTTCTGAAGGGGCTTACTCGGAGGCATGATATAGAGCATATAGAAGGAGGAATGATGTAGAGTTAGTGGCCTGTGGCAGAGATACAAGACACTGTAGACAGTGGTTGCATCTTGTAGTGAGTGTCCCAGATGATTTTTGCACACTACACATAAACCTATGCTGTGAGGGAGTCAGGGTTGGCTTGGTGTCTAGCTGAAGCTCTCAGACAGGACAGATGCTTCTGGAGAGGAGCACTGTCAGCCTTTGACACTGAGAACTTTCCAGGGTGTCATTCTGAATTCAGTTGCCCAGTTCACCCCATGTAACCATGGAACTGAATCTGGCACATCTTCTGCATCCTGGCCATAGGAGTAGAACATGAGGATGACTGAGGTGCCAGCTCACATAGCTTCCCGTGCTGAGGATGGAGAGGATTCACACGTGGGCACTTAAGTGTAGCCTGGGCATTGGCATACTAGCCACATGGAGACGTATGGAAGCCTTGGCCCAGGAGCAGTGAGACAGGCAGGCTTGTCTCTCCCTGGAAACTGCTGGTCTGTGGTTAGGCATCTGTTTCCTGCACCCAGAGCACCGAATGGCTGGGTACAGGCGGGCGAGGTTCAGAGGGAGCGTTGAGCTGGAGAGAGTGGCGCGCTAAGGCAGGGAGGGGCAGGAGGGGTGCTGAGGAGGGCCTGCTGCGGGGCTGCTGGCTCCTCCACTCACTGGCTGTAAATGTGCGTGTGAAGTTAGTACAGAGGTGTTTGAGATGTATTTGATGAAAACATGTTTTTAAAGGCGGCATTTTACCTAGCATGGCAGAGCCTGAAGAATATCTGGCCTGTAATCCAGATGATGCACCTGTTAACATTTCCTTTTCCTGAAGTTAGTGTGAAGCAGGTTGTTTACACACTAACTTAGCTGCTTTGTATCTGCTCTGACTTTTACAAAGTCTCTCTTCTTAACCCATGTGAGCAGAAACTAAAGCTACAGAGTGGAGAGACAGCAAGAGAGGAGAGGCAGCCAGCGTCTACGCAGTCCACCCCGAGCAGCAGCCCCCAGGCCTCCCCTAAGCAGAAGAGCAGGTGAGTGCCTTGCCAGCCCCAGCAGCCGGGGACTCAGCCCAAGGCTTCCTAGTTGGGGGTGGGAGCTGGCAGTCCCTGGCCTCAGCAAGGAACACTTCTAGAGCTGGAGCAAAAGGATGTGTTACCTGGCATTTTTATCCTTTCTGTTCCAGAGGCTGGTTCACTTCTGGTTCTGCCACAGCCTTACCTGGCCCCAGCCTTAGCACCATGGATTCTGGAAGCGGGGATAAAGACAGAAGCTCGGCCGATAAATGGAGCCTCTTTGGACCAAGATCCCTCCAGAAGTCTGAGTCAGGTAAGGCACCCTCTTCACTAAAGAAAGCAGCGTGGCGGGCATTTGACCGTGGATGCTGGTAACTGCCGACAGATCTTGAAATCGTCTGCTCTGTGGTTTACTTCTGCAGGAGGCTTTGCCATCCAAGCCTACAAAGGAGCCCAGAAGCCTTCTCCAATGGAAGTGATGCGTGCACAAGCCACCCGAAGGGCGGAGGAGCCAGCAACGTTCAAGCCGCCCAAGATGGATATCCCAGTGATGGAAGGGACGAAACAGCTGCCGCGGGCCCACAGCCTCAAACCCCGGGACTTGAATGTTCTCACACCCACTGGCTTCTAGAGCTTTCTGTCCCGGGGACTCTGCATCGAGGGTATCGAGCCCAGCTCCCTTTACCTTGGCTCTGACATAGGAAAAGTTTTGTCTTTGTGAAAATCAAACTAAGGCTAGATGGAGACATAATTGGTTTTTGTGAAACATTAGTGGAAAGCTTGTCCTTGTGTGGAAAAGCCATTTTGTATTGCTTTAACGTTAGACTAAACTTGAGCAGTGGTATATGGGGGCCTCCCCAGAACGTGGACCACTGCTTACTAGGTGACTGTCTGCGTTGTTCCGAAACCAAGGCTTCAGGATTCCTTCACCATGTCCAGGTGCGCATGGGGACCACGGCGTGGGGATGTCCGTGGACTAGTGCAGGCGACTTCGGCCCTCACAGCGGTGCTGGCGCCGGTCTGGTCAGTCAGGGAACCCAAGGCTTGCTTGAGATCTGGGTACAGCTAGGAGCCAGCCCCAGCAGGGACCCCCCGTTTGTGCTGGCACCAGCGTCTCCTCGCATCCTGGGGGACCTTGTGGGCCCATGTCCCGCAGCCAGCCCTTGCTGTGGTACCTCTGGGGCCTGTGCTGTGGGAGGGGTGCTTCGCTTCTGTGTGTCACAGAACAAACACTAGTCTTAACACAGCCTTTGTTGCACTTTAAAGTGACATTAATTTAGCTTCCATTTGGTTGAAAACTCCCTAAAGGAGAAAATTCAGTCTACTGGCTTGCTATAGATAAATGGATGTTAAACTTTTTAAAAAAAGAGGTGGCAACTGCAGTTCGAATATAGTCTGGAGGTTCATATGAAACTAGTGTCGCTCTGTTTTGATTTTCTTGTTCAGGCTAGGGCTTGAAAATATTTTTCCTGGGAGGCGGAAGAATTAAAAAGTTTCTGTATGCAATCATTTTCCCCTCAAGTGAGCCTCATACCTTTGTAAACATACCTCGCCGAGGAAAGGAACTGGGGAAGCCACTCTCTCATTTCTCTTCACTGTGCACACGTGCAACCACTGTCTTGAACGCTGTCTCCCATCCCTGCTGTCTTTTGCTTTGGACGGTATTGTGTCTACACAAGGAGTTGAGCTGACCTTCCCCCAGAGACACCCTGGAGTCTCAAATGATCAGAATTAATTTATTTGTGTCTTCTGTTATGCTTGTATCTCTCACTTGTTTTGACAATAAAAATCCTTACTACTTTCTCAAATGTAGATGGAGGGTTTTTTCATTGTTATTCCATTCTGCCTGCTCAGTCATGAAGCCTAAGCACGATAAACTTGGTATTTTGAAACACCATTGCCTTTTTATTGTATCCTTTTAACATCAATTCTTTTGCAGCACACTCAATATTTTTGTTTCTATCCCCGTTCAATTACATTAGGTCTTAACAGACTGGCCACAAATAGGCAATATCACAGGTCCAATATAGGATGTTCATTTTCCATTAGGGAGACAAACATCTTTCTCTTTCGAAACAGGTTCTCAGTACCTCAAATGACGCAACACTGACGTCTCAAATTTGTTCAGCACATGGATTCTTTTTTTCACATCTTGAATGGAAATGTTAGACATATAGTGCATACAGTATTACCTGTTTCAAAAAAAGTATACATAAATAATTTATTAAAAAATATATACACCGTATGTATCTAACTCATATCTGAGAAGAGGCTAGGACAGGTTGTTAAAAAAAAAAAGATGTTTACTAAAGAGTTAGCAAGTTATCATAGCCTACAGATAAATAAGGTAGGTTTGGTCCTGTTAGATTTTAAACTACTTTCTATACTTCTGGGACTTCCAAGCAGCTGGAGGTGGAGTTCAGGAGGTATTCTTGGTGTTCAGTGCCTCGGACGACCTTGGGCTGCTCTGGGCCTACGGAGAGACCTCCGAGTCGGGGTTCAGGTCTGCGGCAAAGAAGAGCAGGAGCCTGAGGAGGTGCACCTTGTCCTGCAGCTGTGGGACGAGCGGCTCCCCCAGCATGCGGACCAGGCGGCTGCGGAAGGCCTCAATCTGCTTCTCCACGTCCACCACGGAGATATCGTCTCCCTGCTGGGGCTTGGGCTTGATTCTTTTGATTATTAAGTCTTTTCGGTCAATCACGGAGCTCCGCAAGTGCTCTGCAAGAGGGAAGAAGTCAGTGGCACTGTTCTGTATGACTTTCTATTCCTCTATGACTGGGGAAGACGGAATTTTGGTAGGTAGGGTCTAGGCAAAGATTTGTTGATGAGTGGCTAGGCTACACGTCAAAGGCCCATTTCTGAAAGGTCCTTTGTTCTGGTTCTCTCTGGACCTCAGGTTTTAGTATTTAAAAAAAGCCTTGGTTTTAGTTTTTTCCTTTGTTGATTTAGACAACAAACCTATATTAAATAATCAAACTATTTCAAATGGATATAATTGCAGAACTATTCTTTGAAAAGACATGCAAAGAAATATTAAGTTTTATGTTGTAAGTTTGTCATGATTTTGGTTTACTGTAATTCTGTTGAAAAGAATCCATTTTGTATGTATGGCAGGATAGACCAAATGAATAAATTCATTCATGTTGTTGAGAATAAAGCAAGGGTTCTCACCGTAGGAGAAAAAGATTGAATTAAGGAACAGGAAGAGGAATTCTGTGGAAGTGGAAACAGGTATCAGTATGAACTTTTTTTTTTTAATTATATAATTTACCAGCTCTTGTCAGAAAGGGCCTAGAAGCAATAATAACTGATGGTTGTCCCAGCAATGCTCCGCACTGAGATCTTGGTTTCAAAATACTATTTCCCACTCCCCACTAAGACATACCACAACTCTTGGCAAAAAGGCTGATTTTAGGATCATGGCAAGGAAGTTACAAGGTGAACCTGGGACTTTTTTAATAAGAAAGTAGGGAATGCTTAGGAACTAATGGGCACACGTTAGAGAGCTCCTGTAGGCCACATTGTGACCAATATGATGGGAAATAATGGCAAAAGCAATGGGACTATAACACACTGAATTTTAAAATGTCTCAAATCCATAGTAAATAAGAACGAGTGCAGGGAGAAGGGAAAGGTCATTTTTACCAGAAGGCCAGTTAAGAAATGTAGAAGGGATACATAACTAGAAAGGGACCGTTTTTCAGTCTACTAAATCAATTCAGTAGTTCACCAAATGAAAGGCTAAACAGGATATTGAGTCTCAAAGTTTTACCCTCTGGGGAGAAAACACAGGAGAAATCTCATAGACACTCCTTGACCATATGGTCCAACTTAACATCAATGAGACCAAACTGATGTTCCTGCCTCTTGATGTAATGCACTGGAAAGGGGTGGACACCCTCATCTCTTCCGTGTTCTTGCTGCTCATGAGAGAATAGCTAGGCAACCCCAATTGTGCGGTGTTCTATGAAATAACTGACCTGGACTCTTCAAAAATGTCCCATTACGAGAGACAAGCAAAGGCTGGCAGCTGTGCTGGATGACAGGAGGCCGAAGAGCAAACCCACCAAGTACAATGTGTGATGTCTGACTGAATCCTGACCCAAAGCAAAACCAAACACCAGTCAAGGGTATTACTGGCACATACTAGGTAACATTCTATCAAGGATAAAATCAGTGGGATAGTGAATAATGGTATGCAGGAGAATATTCTTAAGCTGAAGTATTTAACCATGAAGGATTATGATAGCGCAACTTACTCTTAACTGGTTCAGCAAAAAAAAGTATGTGGATAGATCAAGAGATAAGCCAAATACGGCAAAACGTTTACAGCTTCTGAATCAAGGTAAAGGTTACATGAGTGTACGTCATACTACTCCTTCAACTTTTCTGTAGGTCCAAAAATAAAATGCTGGGGGAAGAGTAAAAACTCCTAAAGGTATCCATTACAAAACCACGACTCGGTCCCAGCAGGGCTCTGGAAGTGTGTGGAGTCGAGGCACACAGGAGCACAGGGTCACATGCAAGGCAAATGGAGGGAAAGGCCCTGCAGGCCTTGAGTCCAGGTGCACCAGGGACCATGCCAGCGTCATTTTCTCCATCTCATTTATAAAAGGGGTAATGGCACCTTCATTAACGGTTACTAGAAGGACTGAACTACAGGATCTAGAAATTTGAGAAAACAGAATCAACTGAAAAAAAAAAAAAGTGTAATCAATAGATTGTAGAATATCCAAAAAGTCTGGAAACAAGAGGCACAGCTGCCCTGAGATGTCATCATAGGGGCATTTCAACATTTAATCAGCGTTTACAGTGAGCGCCTACCCTGCCTCTGGGACAGGGCTAGGCTCCGAGGAGACAGTGCGATCAGAGACCTGGGCCCAGCCCTCATGGACTGACGTTCTAGCCGCAGGAAGCCTGAGAGTGAACCAGTCGACAGACAGTTGTGGTTTTGCTGAGTGCAACCAAATAAATAAACGGTGCCGTGATAAACAGGAACATTGAGGATACAAGGGAAGTGATGCATTCTAGTTGGGGAGGGCCTCTTAGTTGAGTCCCAAAGGATAAGGAAGTAAGCATGCAAAAGTCTAGTGGAAAAGCAGTCCATGTAGCGGAAAAAGGTGCAAATGCCATGATACAGGAAAAGCCTGTTTGGAAAACTAGAGGTTAGAGCTGGGTACTAAGAAGGAAAACAGGACTAGAAGAGACTGGCAGGCAGCCTGGGTCACAGACCAGCGTGGAGTTTGTCTTCTGAAAGCAAAAGGAGGTATGTGGAATGTTTTAAGCAGTGATATGGGCAATGCTTCAGTCTGCTACTGGGGAAGAATGGTCACAGAGGACAAAATCCTTTTAGTAGAATTTGATTTCCTTAAAGCATGTGCTACTCTGAAAAACATGAAAATGACTTTGAAATAACAAGAATTGGCTGCAAAGAGAGGGACAGGAAAGACTTGGGAGCAAGAGGAACTTGGAACTTATTAATACAGGAAATTCAGAGAAGCAAAGGTTAGCAGTGCCCACCTACCCACCGCCCAGGGGAGGAAGTCCTGGTCAGTGGCCTTGAACTATCCTGGCCCAGCCGGCAGGGCCTTGGATTTTATGCTTCAGTAGGGATGAGAGTTCTTACCGCAGAGGTTCTTGAGGTTGTTGTGTGAGGCAGTCTTTGCAAAGGGTTTATGTGGCACAAGGCCTGGCTCGAGATACCTGGGCTGGGAGTGCTGCTACTAGTCCCTGGGTCAGTACTAGGGCTGGCGATTATCATGTGTCAAGGTCACCGTCACCAGGGCCTCCAATCTAACAGTCACATGGAGCCCTTTACCATCTCTGCAGCTCGTCCATGTACCTCTGTGTCAATACCAGCAGAACCCTGGGTGTATTTGCAGCCTCGACACCCCTGCCCTGTGTTACCCTTGTCACCATTACCCTCCCCTGACCTCTCGCATCCTCAGCCAAGTTGTCCGCCACCCATCGGGCCCTACGTCACCCGTCTTGCTGGGTTCCCTTCACTCTGGAATCAAGGTGAGTGAACTCCCTAGCAGGAGGGCCCTTCATGCCCGCTCCTGTCTAGGCCTGTGGTCCTGCTTCCTGCTCTCCCCTTGCTCACTGAATCCTAGTCCTACTAGTTTGTTCTATGTTCCTTGGACTCATTAAGTAGCTTCTGGCCTCAAGGTCCCTGAACATTCTGTTTCTTCTTTCTGGGAAACTTGGCCCTCCCCATTTGCCTGGCTAATACCAGTACTTCACATCTTAGTCTGAGTATTACTCCTTCAGGGAGGCCTTCCTGAGTTCCGCCATAAACCATTTAAGTCCTACTTTTTCCCTTCACAGCATTTATTTTCATTGCAATTATGTTACTAGTGTGATGGTTTGTTTCAAGCCAATCACTTCACTAGATAGTTAAGCTCTAGGAGGGCAGGGGCCACGTTAGTTTTAGACACTGAAGTTTTCCCAATGAGCCAGACACAGAGGAGGCATTGGGTAAATATTTGTTGTCTGCATCAATGTATGAACTGAACTGATTGTGCCTGAGTCTGCTTTTCTCCCCTCTGTGGATAAGGCTCCTTGCAGGAAGGCTGTGTGTGAGACTCTCCTTGGAATGAACAGGTGTCTGACTTCCGCATCACCCTCAGTGGCCCAGAGTGAAATTCAGGAAAAGCATTTTGTTCATTTAAATACCATATGTTTAAATTCCTAGATTCATAGCTTTAAAGTATATTCTAATTACTCACACACATTAGAAGAACTCACAGCATATGGCAACTCGTAATTTTGCTGAGGCTCGGACTTGAGTTTCACGGCTATGAAACTGGGGTGTGGGGGCTCACTTCCCTCAGCTCAGGTGACAGCCCAGCATCCACCTCTCAGGGGCTGCTGTGCTCTCTATGGGAACATTTACAAAATGTGGGGGTTCAAGATACATTCCTCCCCAAGGTCAAGGGTCAGTATGTAAATAATTTAACCATGTATAGAGAGTTTAGAAAGTGGGCATCAGAAGTTCCCTAGAACCTCACCTTCTAATCTCATCTGGGATTTCACAGAAAGTTAATTTCCTCCAGTGTGTTTCCACCGTACACAGACTCTGGCAACAGACCTAAGTCTGAACCCTGGCTCTGCCTCTCCCTCTCCTCTCAGCTTCTGTTTGCCCATGTGTGAAAGGGGGTTGGTACTCATCTCATGAGCTTACTGGGTTAGATAAGCCAGTGTATATGAATTTGTCTATGCCCCCTTCCTCTTCCTCCTTAGAAGCTCCCATAAACAAAGGGCAAACTGGGGCTCCCCATCCTCTTTCTTCCCTCCCCCACCCTTGGAGTTGGACCACTCTGTGTGTGCGCTCAGTCGCTTCAGTCGTGTCTGACTCTCTGCGACCTTATGGACTGTAGCCCGCCAGGCTCCTCTGTCCACGGGATTCTCCAGGCAAGAATACTGCAGTGGGTTGCCATGCCCTCCTCCAGGGGATCTTCTTCACCCAGGGATCGAACCTGTGCCTCCTAAATTGCAAGGGGATTCTTTATCTGCTGCACCACCTGGAAGCCCATTGGACAACTCTGGCTGACCTCAAAACGCACTCAATGACGTCCTCCACCCACTTGAACAGGGCAGAGATGACTAAGGAGCCGTCACAGTAAAATGCCTCCTGATAAAGACACTGACTATTTCAGGGAACCATTCAGTTGTGTTCTCTGCAGGACACTATTTTCAAACTTCTGATTCTAATATTTCTTCTCCTTCTTAACTCTTTTCCAAAGAAGCTGAAAAGGATGCTAAGGATAAAACAGGATTGGAACACCCCATTTATTCTTGGTCAGTATACACTGGTCTGAGAGCTTCCTCTCCCTTATTCAAGGCAGAAGAGAATATTCTGTAATAAAAGTAGTCCCATGTCCACCTTAAATCACTATTGCCCATGACCCAGGTATATTCTCTGGGAAACAAAACAGAAATGAACAAGTATTAAAGGTGAACTTTAAACAAAACCAAGTTGCTTTAATATTAAACTTTCTGCTAGATCTCCAAAAGAAACAAGTACATAAACTTCAGTGAGGCTGAGGACACATGAAATTTGCCTTTGGGGCTTTGTTCTTAAAAGGACACGTACCTTTCTTTGAGCATGTTAAAAAATGCACAAACCACACAACCACATGTCACGGCCTTGACAATGCTCTGTTATGTTTTAGTTAAAAGTGCCTGAGACAGAGAAGACCCTTGTAGCATACTCCTGGCCTGGCAACAGGCAGCCTGAGAGTCAGTGAACACTGACTGAGCACTTTCTGCTTTATTTCACACTGCTGCTGCTGCTAAGTCGTTTCAGTTGTGTCCGACTCTGTGTGACCCCAGCAGCGGCAGCCCACCAGGCTCCCCCATGCCTGGGATTCTCCAGGCAAGAACACTGGAGTGGGTTGCCTTTTCCTTCTCCAAGGCATGAAAGTGAAAAGTGAAAGTGAAGTCGCTCAGTCGTGTCCGACCCTCAGTAACCCCATGGACCGCAGCCCACCAGGCTCCTCCGCCCATGGGATTTTCCAGGCAAGAGTACTGAAGTGGGGTGGTGTTATTTCATGCCTATTAGCAATTAGTCTTGGCAAGTTATGTATTATCATCCCTTATTCTATAGAAGGAAGAAACTGAGGTCTAGAGATATAAAATTAGCTGCCCAACGCCGAGTAGGTGATTTGGTGATGGAACTGGGATTCAAACCCAGAACTTCTATATTAAATCCAGTGCTTTTAATTTTTTTTTTAATGTTTCTGTAATACCTTCCTCAATTCCAGGCAAAAGAGGGTGTAAGGACCATCTTATCTTCCCAAGAGCATCACCGAGCTAAAATCAACCTCAATATGATCATGGCAGGTAGATCATGTATGTATGTATATAGGTGTATATATACACACACACATATATATGCAATGTATACATACTATATATATATATATATATATATAAAGGACAGAATAAAGAACAGAAATAGCAAGGACCTAAAAGAAGCAGAGTAGATTAAGAAGAGGTGGCAAGAATACACAGACGAACTGTACAAAAAAGGTGTTAACTACCCGGATAATCATGATGATGTGGTCACTCACTTAGAGCCAGACATCCTGCAGTGTGAATTCAAGTGGGCCTTAGGAAGCATTACTATGAACAAAGCTAGTAGAGGTGATGGAATTCCAGCTGAGCTATCTCAAATCCTAAAAGATGATACTGTTAAAGTGCTACACACCATATTTCAGCAAATTTGGAAAACTCTGCAGTGGCCACAGGACTGGAAAAGGTCAGTTTTCATCCTACCCAATCCCAAAGAAAGGCGATGTTGAAGAATGTTCAAACTATCTTACAATTGAGCTCATTTCACATGCTAGCAAGGTAATGCTCAAAGTCCTTCAAGCTAGGCTTCCACAGTATGTAAACCGAGAACTTCCAGATGAACAAGCTGGATGTGGAAAAGGCAGAGGAACCAGTTCAAACTGCCGACATCTGTTGGATCATAGAAAAAGCAAGGGGATTCTGATTCACTGACTATGCTAAAGCCTTTGACTGTGTGAATCACAACAAACTGTGGAAAATTCTTACAGAGATGGGAATACCAGACCATCTTACCTGTCTCTTGAGAAACCTGTATGCACCTCAAGAAGCAACAGTTAGAACTGGAAATGGAACAACAGACTGGTTCCAAATAGGAAAAGGAGTACGTCAAGGCTGTATATTCTCATCCTGCTTATTTAACTTCTATAAAGAGTACATTGTGAGAAATGCCAGGCTGGATGAAACACAAGCTGGAATCAAGACTTACGGCAGAAATATCAACAACCTCAGATATACAGACGATATCAATATAATGGCAGAAAGTGAAGAGGAACTAAAGTGCTTCTTGATGAGGGTTTAAAGAGGAGAATGAAAAAGCTGGCTTAAAACTCAACACTCAAAAACTAAAATCATGGCATCCAGTCCCATCACTTCATGGCAAATAGATGGTGAAAAAGCAGCAACAGTGGCAGATTTTATTTTCATGGGCTCCAAAATCACTGTGGTTGGTGACTGCAGCCATGAAATCAAAGGAAGCATGCTCCTTGTAATAAAAGCTATGACCAACCTAGACAGCATATTAAAAAGCAGAGACATCACTTTACCAAAAAAGGTCTGTATAGTCAAAGCTGTGGTTTTTCCAGTAGTCATGTATGGATGTGAGAGCTGGACCATAAAGAAGCTTTTTTTCAGGATCCCCTCCAGGATCCTATTTTGCATATAATATTCATGTGTTTTTTTTTGATTTTACTCTGGAATAGTTCTTCAGTCTTTCTTTGTTTTTAAGACATTGAGACTTTTGAAAGTACAGGCCAGTTAGTTTGTAAAAGGCCCTTCAATCTGGGTTTATCTGATGCTTCCTTCGATTAGATTCAGGTCATGAATTTTTGGCAAGAACATTACCTAAGTGATGAGGTGGTCACAGGGTATCACATCAAGAGGACTGTCAGTTTTCTCCTTTGTAAACTTACTATCTTTCCTTATGTAATTTATAATCACGTTAGTTTTCCTAAGGACCTCATTAATCCTTGGCTGATCAAATCACTCCTATATGAAGCACCTATCCCACCGTCGATATTTGCCCTGAGTGCTAGTTAACTAATTAGTCTAACTCTCCCAGATCCTCACTGGCTTTGTCTGTGACTGGGACAGAGCCACATTTACAATCTTATATCATTTGCAAGATATACATGTTTACCTTGCCACTGGTTTTCTGTGTATTTGCATCATATTGACAGACGTTTACAACATCCAAGTCAGTGAGCACTAGACCCAACAAGGATTCTGCAGTGATGGGCCCGGGAAAGCTGTCAGCGCTTAGTCAGGTCATTACTGAATCTTGCTCATGTTAGGCTAACTTTCATTTACCTACACAACACTAAGGACTGTGAGGACCACTGTAATATGTACTGTAACAAAAATACTATGTGAATTCTTCTGTTTCAGAGCAGCGATTCCAGCTATGTCCTTTCTCGTTTCTTGCAGTTACACTAAGGAACAATGATTTACTGAAGTTAAGAGTCCCTTATGTGACTTTAATACATAATAATGTCCACTGGCAAACTCCCACACCACCTGGTTTGTGCACAAATGCTCCTTACCTCTTAAAACATGCTGGTAACTGGATAACAGGAACTGCAGGTGCTCGACCAGCTCATCCCATTTCTGCCACTGGGTTTTATCTGACTGCAGAGATAGTAAAAGCAGTTGGGAATAAATTCTTTCCTCAGTAAGAGGTTTATACAGTTTTTAAGTAACTTACAAAAAGCTCAAGGATTAAGGAAAAGGTGGTCTAGGCCTGGAAGTGAAGTAGGGAAAAACATACCTGACACTTGAGCAGTGATGTGGAATTGTTCAGAAAATAGAGGGCCTGGGCCAGAGACAAGGGTAGGCGGGTGGGCGTCTCACAGCTGTGGAGAAATATGATTTCCAGCACTTTGCAGCGTAGAAGGTGGCTTTCCATGGTAGTAAAGAACATCTCTCTGCGTGGAGAAGAGAGAGAGTGCACCATCGCAACTATTGTTTCAAAGAACATATACCACAATTCTTCCTGAATGCTCTAACCTTTGCCTAAACCAGAGAAGGCTAAGAAGGAATACAATGAAGGCCTACAAAATCACAAAGCCTATGGGTAGGGCAGAAACAGGTTCGTTCATGAACTGACAACTGCCAGACCGGGAGGGAGACTCCTTGATGTTTGAAAGCAAAAGACTAGTTTAGGACACTTGAAGAATTACAGCATACTCTAACCAAGAGAATTAATCATAAGATGAAGTGTTTCTGAATGGCCATAAAGTGCCATAATTGGATTATTATTAAGAGGAATAAAAGAGGGTGATGGTTGAAAAGCTGATGGTTGAACAGGGGCGAGAAGTGTGCCACAGGAACCTAACGCGCAGGGCCAGTGTGTACACGGTGTGGTGGTGCCCCCGTGGTGCAGACGGCAGAGCACACTCGGTCGGGGCTGGGAGCAGCCTCTGGTGGGGGAGGCCACACAGGCGGCAGTGGGCTAGGGGAGTAAGGAAGGCCCAAGGGAAGAGGCGCTCCAATGCCAGGAGAGACAGGGTGAAAAGCAAGAGGCCAAGAGAAACACACATCTGGGGCACCACAGCCTTCTTCAACTTCAAGCCTCTAGGACTGAGGAGTCCCCGAGGGACTTGGCCAGCGAGGGTGGGCTGGAGCACACTCAGAGGCTTCTGAGAAGGAGAGCTGTAAAACGAGGGCTGAGCTTCGGGAAGGTGAATCCCACTCATTGTTCTAAATGCAGTGTCGGCTTCCCTCCCAGAATGTGATGAATCTCAGATGCACAGGGGGCATCTCTGGACTGCCTAAAGGCTTTTGCCTGAAGGTTTGCTTGGTGGTTCTTGCCAGGTCTGTGCATCAGAGCAGTTTCTGAGGAGTAGGCGGTGAGAAGATAAGGAGATGGCAGCAACAGAACCTGCCCCAGATATCAGGCTTCTTCTACAGCTGTCCCTTTGCAGTGGGGCAACATTTGGAAAAATAGGGGGCTCTTGGTGCCACTGCCGCTTATAACAATGATAAATAACAAAGTATCTATTCATTTTTATTTTCTTCTTCCCTTTCCTTTTGCTGTTCCACCAGACATGTGTTATTAGTGTAAAAGCAAAATTTTAAAAAGCAGAATAAATAATTTTAAAACCTTTGCTTACCATTCTAAAGTATAAAAAAAGTCTAACATATTTATGAAAATCCATTTGATCTCTTTAATGTATTTTTTAGTACCATTCTATACCTTCTCTGACAAATTTTCTTTAATACAAAGGACTCCAAATTATTACATTCATAAGATATTCTCCAAAGTCTTTTAAAGTCTAATTTCTACTCTGCATTTGGTATATGACTTTTACAGACAGTTGATCTATTCAATAACTTTTAATTTCAAACTGTATTTTCTCTTCCAGTTTTGACTCCAGAGCCTGCATTTGTCCTGGTTTTATAATCCAATATGGCAAACCCAGAAATATACAAAGGACAAGAAAGTAATTTTAATGTGTTAGACATAGTAGGAAATGGAGGTACAATTATCTATAGCAATTCAAATTCAAATTTTAAAAACAAAATAGAGAGGAAGGCTAACTTCCAGATCCAGCCTTAACAAGTATATCTGGTATTGGATTTATTCTCCTTTTATCAACAATTGTAAACCTGAACAAAATTTATTAAATAACTATTTTCAGGCATTGGATAAGCTACTACAAATGACTATTGTTCTTGAGAGAAAGGGAAACAAAGGTGGTGAACCCCATGTTTACCCCAGATTTCCTGCTGGGGGCACTTTCTAACTAAGGCCAAGGAAAGTATGGGTCCTAAACAGAAAGCAGTGGATTTGTTGGGCAGACCAGAGACTGGAGGTCAGGGGAGCTGAGGTGGCTGGAATATCTGTAATGGTTGCCCTTGGCACATGGACAGGGAGATAGCCAAAGCCTGGGAGAGAATAGTTAGTGAGGGCTGTGAGAGGAGTGGGGATTGGGAAAGTGCCCAATGTTGAGAGAGATGGGGTTTCAATGAACTAGAAGAGAAATCTCATTACATGTTGGGCATTCGGGTGCAACCCCAGAAGACTAAGCTACAGGACATTAGTCTCTTAAGAAAGGCTGCTTTAGAATACCCTTACAATTCCTAGAAACAAGCTTCAAAAGGAGAAAGCTAATCTGCTAAGAAATCATTATCTGCCAGATTGAAAGTCAATATTCTTTAAAGAGAGTCAGCAAATTTCAGATTCTCAACAATGAACCATTCATAATATTAGGCATACAATAAAAAAATATTAGACAAAGGAAAAAACAGGAAAATGAATCCATAACCAAGATCAAAATGCCCACAGAAACAGACCAATAGATGACACAAATGTTGGAATTACCAACCAAGATATATATATATATATACACGAATGAATAGATGGGGACTCTTAGCAAAGAGAAATGGACACTCTAAGAAAGTAGGGAAAACCACTAGACCATTCAGGTATGATCTAAATCAAATCCCTTATGATTATACAGTGGAAGTGAGAAAGATTTAAGGGACTAGATCTGACAGATGGAGTGTCTGATGAACTATGGAATGAGGTTCATGACATTGTACAGGAGACAGGGATCAAGACCATCCCCATGGAAGAAATATAAAAAAGCAAAATGGCTGTCTGGGGAGGCCTTACAAATAGCTGTGAAAAGAAGAGAAGCAAAAAGCAAAGGAGAAAAGGAAAGATATAAGCATCTGAATGCAGAGTTCCAAAGAATAGCAAGGAGAGATAAGAAAGCCCTCCTCAGCGATCAATGCAAAGAAATAGAGGAAAACAACAGAATGGGAAAGACTAGAGATCTCTTCAAGAAATTAGAGATACCAAGGGAACATTTCATGCAAAGATGGGCTCTTGATAAAGGACAGAAATGGTATGGACCTAACAGAAGCAGAAGATATTAAGAAGAGGTGGCAAGAATACACAGAAGAACTGTACACAAAAGATCTTCACGACCCAGATAATCACGATGGTGTGATCACTGACCTACAGCCAGACATCCTGGAATGTGAAGTCAAGTGGGCCCTTAGAAAGCATCACTACGAACAAAGCTAGTGGAGGTGATGGAATTCCAGTTGAGCTCTTTCAAATCCTGAAAGATGATGCTGTGAAAGTGCTGCACTCAATATGCCAGCAAATTTGGAAAACTCAGCAGTGGCCACAGGACTGGAAAAGGTCAGTTTTCATTCCAATCCTGAAGAAAGGCAATGCCAAAGAATGTTCAAACTACTGCACAATTCCACTCATCTCACACACTAGTAAAGTAATGCTCAAAATTCTCCAAGCCAGGCTTCAGCAATATGTGAACCATGAAATTCCAGATGTTCAAGCTGGTTTTAGAAAAGGCAGAGGAACCAGAGATCAAATTGCCAACATCCGCTGGATCATGGAAAAAGCAAGAGAGTTCCAGAAAAACATCTATTTCTGCTTTATTGACTATGCCAAAGCCTTTGACTGTGTGGATCACAATAAACTGTGGAAAATTCTGAAAGAGATGGGAATACCAGATCACCTGGTCTGCCTCTTGAGAAATCTGTATGCAGGTCAGGAAGCAACAGTTAGAACTGGACATAGAACAAACTGGGTCCAAATAGGAAAAGGAGTACGTGAAGGCTGTATACTGTCACCCTGCTTATTTAACTTATATGCAGAGTACATCATGAGAAATGCTGGGCTGGAAGAAGCACAAGCTGGAATCAAGATTGCCGGGAGAAACCTCAGATATGCAGATGACACCACCCTTATGGCAGAAAGTGAAGAGGAACTAAAAAGCCTCTTGATGAAGGTGAAAGAGGAGAGTGAAAAAGTTGGCTTAAAGCTCAACATTCAGAAAACAAAGATCATGGCATCCGGTCCCATCACTTCATGGGAAATAGATGGGGAAACAGTGGAAACAGTGTCAAATTTTATTTTTTGGGGCTCCAAAATCACTGCAGATGGTGATTACAGCCATGAAATTAAAAAACGCTTACTCCTTGAAAAGTTATGACCAGTCTAGATAGCATATTGAAAAGCAGAGACATTATTTGGCCAACAAAGGTCCGTCTAGTCAAGGCTATGGCTTTTCCAGTGGTCATGTATGGATGTGAGAGTTGGACTATGAAGAAAGCTGAGCGCCAAAGAATTGATGCTTTTGAACTGTGGTGTTGGAGAAGACTCTTGAGAGTCCCTTGGACTGCAAGGAGATCCAACCAGTCCATCCTAAAGGAGATCAGCCCTGGGTGTTCTTTGGAAGGAATGATGCTAAAGTTGAAACTCCAGTACTTTGGCCACCTCATGAGAAGAGCTGACTCATTGGAAAAAGACTCTGATGTTGGGAGGAATTGAGGGCAAGAGGAAAAGGGGACGACAGAGGATGAGATGGCTGGATGGCATCACTGACTTGATGGACGTGAGTTTGAGTGAACTCTGGGAGTTGGTGATGGACAGGGAGGCCTGGCGTGCTGAGATTCATGGGGTCACAAAGAGTCGGACACAACTGAGCAACTGAACTGAACTGAACTGAACTGAAGGATGAACCAAATGGAAGCTCTTGTTCTGAAAGATATAATATCTGAAATTTAAAAAAAAAGTCCACTGGATAGGCTTACCAACAAATTAGTCAACACACACACAAAAAAAAATAAAAAATCAAGGAGGAGGAAGTGAAACAGAGAAAAAAAGACAAGTCAAAACAAAATAAACAAAAAACAACAGTAGAAAACACAGAGCCGTAATGTTCTGTGGAACAGTGAGACACAGCCTAGCGTGTCTGTACTCGAATTCCCAGAAGATGAGGATTCAGGTCAAAAAGATTTTTAAAAAACGCCCAAGATATTTCAAACTTTGATCAAAAACATCAACTCACAGATTCAAGAATCTCAATAAACCCCAAGCAGGGTAAACATAATGGAAACTACAACTAGTTACCATAATCAAGTAGACGGAAAAAAAAAAAAAAAAGGCAACAGCCAGAGAAAAAAAAGGCACGTGACATAAAACGGAGCAACAGTAAGAAATTCTAGTGACTTCCCAGTAGCAAGCCAGAAGAAAGGGGAACAGCTTTAAACCAAGGAAAAGCACCTATCAATCTAGAATTCATATCAAGTAAAAACAGTATTCATATATAAAGGTGAGATAACATATACAGAGAAACAAAAGCTGAAAGAACACAGTACAAGTAGACTTGCAGTACAAAAAATATTAAAAGAAGTTAAGTTCTTTACATGGAAGAGAAATAATACCAAATGGAACTTGGATAGTCAAGAAAGAAAGAAAGAACACCAAAAATGGTAACTGTGTGGGTCTGATATGTGTTTTTTCCAGCAACACTAAGCAATTAACTGAATTTTAACACTATTTACCATAGCATCAGATTCCGCAAGTTATGGGCTCAGTCCTACAAGGCTGCCCTCACATTCTCTCTTTAGATGCCAACCGAAAGTCCAGGTTGTCAACCTGTGTGCTTCTGAACCACGTAGCTACAGATGGGAGGTTCCCAGGACCCCCACTTAGCTTTGATTAATTTGCTACAGCGGCTTACAGAACTCAGACAAACCCTTTGCTTACTAGGTTACCAGTTTATTATAAAAGGTATAACTCAAGAACAGCCCAATGGAAGAGATGTATAAGGTGCGGGGCAAGGGTGAGGCACTCCCATGCTCTCTGGGTGCATCACTCTACAGGCAATCTCCACCTATTTACCAACCTGGACGCTCTCTGGACCTAGTCCTTTAGGGTTTTCAAGGAAGCTGCATCAGACAGGCATGGCTGATTAAATCAGTGACCACTGGTAACTGAACTCAACCTCCAGCCCCTGTCCCTTCCCTGGGGGAGGGGATGGAGCGGGAGGAGGGCAGGCAGTGGAGAGCTGGAACAGAAAAGTTCCACTCTAATCACATGGTTCCCCTGGCAACCAGCCCCCAACTTTCAGGTCACCAAGTGGTTTTCTGAAAGATATCTCATTAACGGAACAAAAGACAACTTTATTAATTACTCTTATCACTTAAAAAACTCCCAAAGAGCTCTGTGCCGGGAACAGGATGAAGGTCTCTCAAACCCACACACATCCAAGCTTGGATGGTAAAGAATCTGCCTGCAATGTGGAAGACCCAGGTTTGATCCCTGAGTCAGGAATACCCCTGGAGAAGGGAATGGCAACCCACTTCAGTATTCTTGCCTGGAGAATTCCATGGACAGAGGAGCTTGGCGGGCTACAGTCTGTGTGGTCACAAAGAGTCGGACATGACTGAGGACTAGCACTTACTTCCTTTATATATATATTTCTTATTATAGGTTACAATATCACAGATAGGTGGAACAAAGACCGTTCCCCACCCCCATCCCTGAATTTCTTTTAAAAACAACTGTTTAAAGCAAAAACATGATTCCATCCCAGAGTAAAATGCATGACAACCACAGCACAAATAGTGGATGGGAGTGGATAAATGAAAAGACGGTTATTAAGATTTTAACATTACATGTTATAATAGAGTATTAATTCAAGGTAGACTCTAATTAGAACGCATATTGTAATTCCAAGAGCAACCATTAAAAAAATAAAACATCTCTGAAAAAGCATTTGATAAAATTTAATATCCACTCACGATGAAAACAGAAAACTAGGAATAGAAGGGAAATTCTTTAACTTATTAATGAACATCTACAAAAAAAGTCCTAGAGCTAGCATCATAATTAATCATGAACTGATATTTTAATTAATCAATAATTAATTAATGAACTGAATGCTTTCCCCTAAATCATGAACAAATCAAAGATGTCTACTTTCCCCTGGATCATAACCAAAGATGTCTGCTTTCGCCATTGCTATTCAACATAATATTGGAAGTTCTAGTCAGTGCAGTAAGGCAATAAAAGGCATACTGATTGGAAAGAAAGAACTAAAACTTTCCCTACTTGCAGATGACATGATGGTCTACACAGACTATCCCAAGGAATCTTTGGCATGAGTGCATTTTCCATAAAAGAAAACCTGATAAGACCAATTTTATCAAAATTTAAAACTTGCTCTGTGAAAGATCAAGAGGATAAAAAGACAAACTACAGAATGGAAGAAAATATTTGCAAACTACAGATCTGAAAAAGGATTATATCTAGAATATATAAAGCCTCTGAAAACAGGAAAAAGCAAAAAATCTGTTAAGAACATGAGAAAAGAAATATTTTACTAAAGATGTTATACAGATGGCAATTAAGCACATGGAAAGATATTCAACTTCATTATTGATTAAAGAAGTGAAAATGAAAATCACAATGAGATACTATCATACAGTTATCAGAATAGCTAAAATAAAAAATTGTTTTAACACCACCAAATGCTGGTTAGGATGCAGAGAAATTGGATCATTCATACTGCTGGGGAGAATGTAAAATGGTAAACCCACTCAAAGAAACAGTTTGGCAGTTTCCTAAAAAAACTAAATAAGTAGCTACGATATAATGCAATGGAGAAGGAAATGGCAATTCACTCCAGTATTCTTGCCCGGAGAATCCCTGGTGGGCTATGGTACACAGGATCGCGAAGAGTCAGACACGACTGAGTAACTAACAAACAACATATAAAGCAAAAATTGCACGCCTTGGCATTTATTCCAGAGAAATGAAGATTTATGTTTATTCAAAAATTTGTACATGAATGTTTATAAAACGCTTTATTCATAATAGTCCCAAATTGGAAACAACAAAGATATCCTTAAATGGGTAAAATGGTTAAAAAAATACCAAAGGTATATCCACACTATGGAATACTATTCAGCAATAAAAAAGATACCACAACCTGAATGAATCCCAAGAGAACTACGCTAAGTGAAAAAGTTCTTCAGTATATAATTCCTAAAAACAAGAACATTTTCTAAGGTAACCAAGTACAATGACAAAAAAGAAAAAAATAATAATCTTAATGCAACAGTATTATATTAACCATAGACTTTAATCAGATTCTTTTCATTGTTCTCATGTTGCTATTAATAACAAAAGAAAATCGCAGGTTAGCACTGCATTCAGCTGCCTGTTTTTTTCAGTGTCCTTTGGTCTGGGACAATTCCTCATTCTCGCTTTGTCTTTTATGACATTGACATTTTGGAAAAGTGCAGTTCAGTTTTTTTTTTCATAGAACATTTCTCATCGGGGATTTCTCTGATATTTATCTATGATTTGATGGAGGTTATGCATTTTTCGGCAAGAGGACTACAAAAATGTTTTGTGCATCCTATCAAGGAGCATATGATGTCAGTTTGCCCCACTGCTGGTGTTAATTCTGATTACTTGACTCCATAGTAAAGTTATTTTTCACTTTATAATTAATATCTTATGAGAATATACTTTCAGACTATGCAAATATTTTGGTATGCCACAAATTTCATCATTTTAGTACCCTGTCATGCCTGAATTCATTCTTATTATGATGCATGCGGTATTTTCCCCCAAAATTCATCATTTCTTCTTATATTTATTAGCTGGCTTTCTACTATAAGGAAGAGAGTCCTTTCTCTTCCTTCCTATCAGTATTAGAATCATGGGTTATTATTCTATTCAACAGTTTGTAGTCTTTTACTGTATTTATTTTGATACTCAAATTATCTCAGATTTAGCCAGTGGAAGCTCTTTAAGCTTCTTTTGTCATGTTCTGAACATTCTTTGAATATTTCCTCATTTCCTCATTATAAAGATGTTCTAGGCTCATTTTATACTTCATCTCAGGTCTGGAATCGGGCATTTCTTAACAAACTCTGGTTCCTTTTAGTGTAAGTTAGTGCTTAGAACAAAGATCTGAGTACTAGGTCTGCTCATTGCTACTAGGGTATAGTTTTTCCTATGCTCTCTTAGTGGGTAGAGGTAGGAAAGAAATGTATGAATGCACACACACACACATTATATATATATAAATGCTGACACATCTACATTTATTCCTATATCTACTTGTTAGGAACCACAAGTTCATATTGATGCTTCCAAATCCAATCCAGCACCACAGGGTTCCTTCTATCCTTTCTCCTTTTCATATGTGCAACTCTCTTCTCTGACAGTGAGAAACTTGGCTCTCATTATCCACAATACATTTAAGCGTTTAATCCTAGAATATATATAAGATGGTTTTTGAATTGTTAATACTTTCTGTGAAAAAGAAATTTACTAACTAGAGTTTAATATTTATTTACACTTCATTTTTTGTCTTTAGCCTGAGGGTATTTAGTCCAAATACTGCGTTTTAACTTACTTGGATGGGCTGGGGAAGATGAATAGTTATCGTAAAAGGGTAGTACTAGGGATCTTTGTGGAGAAAGCAATGGCAACCCACTCCAGTACTCTTGCCTGGAAAATCCCATGGACAGAGGAGCCTGGTAGGCTGCAGTCCATGGGGTCACGAAGAGTCGGACATGACTGAGCGACTTCACTTTCATGCAATGGAGAAGGAAATGGCGACCCACTCCAGTGTTCTTTCCTGGAGAATCCCAAGGACAGGGGGAGCCTGGTGGGCTGCCGTCTGTGGGGTCGCACAGAGTTGGACACGACTGAAGTGACTTAGCAGCAGCAGCAGCAGGGATCTTTGTGGTGATGGAACAGTTCTGCATATGTTGATTGTCTTGGTGATTATATGAAGCTACACATGTGATAAAACTGCTTAGAACTACATATGATGAGTGCAATCTGGGTGAAATGGGTGAAATCTGAATATATTCTGTAGATTATACCAATGTCAATTTCTTCTTTGTGCTATTGTTACAGTTATGCAGGATGTAACCACTAGAGGATAGAAAGTGAAGAGTATAGAGGACCACTCTTACTAGTTTTTGCAACTTCCTGTGAATCTTTATTTAAAAATAAAAAGTAAAGAAAAAAAAAGTTGCTTGGGCTTGTCCTCCCCCCAACTCTCACCCCTCAGCCCCATTTAAACAAATAATTCATTTAAAACACAGGTTAATTTATGTTTTATTGCTTGTTAGGCTCTCCCCCAACTTCCTTACTTATTTATTTTTCTTTTTTTGTATATAAAACATTAACATGGTTCTAAAAGTCTAAAAGTTATAACTATACAAAGAAGTATATCCAGGAAGTACTATACTATCAATACCACTATTAAGGTCATTATCACTCCAGCCCAGCACCCTGGCTCCTTTCCAGCCCATCTACTCCTGTATGTAAACAATTCGACTGGTCTGCATTTATCTTAACTTTGCTTCTATTTTTTTTTACATTTATAATCATGTATATTAAAAATGTTCTCCTTCTTATATGTATATTTATTATGCATACTCTATGTATTTTGCTTTGGTTTACTTAACAATATATTTTGGAAAACAGGTCATAAAAATTTTGCTCCTATTTTTAATATTTACTTTTTTATAGCTACATCTTCATTGTGTAGATGTACCACAGACATTCAACCACTGTAGTATGTATGGGAATTTGGGTTGTTTCTAGTATTTTGCAATTACAAACATGCTGTTGTGAATATCCTTTTGCATATGCATTTTCATACTGTTAAACGTGTATCTTTAGGATAAATTCCTACACATGATTTTTCTGGGTCAAGAGGTAATGTACATTTAGTTTTGTTAGATATTGTAAAATTCCACCACACACACCCCCGCCCCCCACCGGCCATAACGTCTGTACCACTTTGCATTACCACCAGCAATGTATGGGCACCTACCTGCTTTCTCAAACCTTCACTAACAGAGTGTTTTATAGTACTTTAAAATTTTTACTATTTGTATAGGTTGGAAATAGTATCTCAGTGTAGTTTTAATTTATTTATTTGTATATACATTTCTTTAAATATAAGTGAAGTTGGACATTATACAAAAATAAAATTACTATCTCTAGTAAACAGAGATAAAAAAGCCCTTAACAAAATATTAGCAAATTGAATCTGTCAATAGAAAAGAATATTATATCACAATCAGGTAGGGTTTTTTATTCCAGGAATGCAAGGTTGGTTATAATATGAAGAAATCAATCAATGTAATTCATCATATCAATGGAATGAGGGAGGAAAAACTATGATATTTCAATAGATGGACAAAATACATTTTATAAATTCAAATACCTATTCTTCACAAAACACCGAATATCTTAGACAAAGAAGGAGGCCTCCTCAATCTGACAATGGGCACTTATGAAATATCCACAGCTAATATTATACTTAATGGTCAAAGACTGAATATTTTCCCTCTAAGATCAGGAATAAGGCAAGGATGTCTGTTTTTATCACTTCTCCCACATTCTATTGGAGGTATCAGCTCTTGCAATAGGGTAAGACAAAGAAGGAAAAGGCATACAGATTGGAAAGGAAGAGATTAAACTTTTTATTTGCAGACAATAATATATTGTGTATATAGAAAATTCTAAGGAAATCACAGAAAAATTCCTACTAGAATAACTGAATTCAGCAAGGCTGCAGGATTTCTACTACTATCAATGAGCCACTGGAAAATAATAGGTCACATAAGTTATACTTTTGTCAGAACTTTGGAATGATACCTACGTAAATTAGTTTATATCATTTAACTGCATGTAAACTATATATAAACTTTAAAAGATTAAAAGGTATTTGCGCGGCCGCCCGCCCCCGGGGGCTCCCGGCCCCCCCGCCCGGGTTCTCCAGAACTGGGGGGGTTTCCTTTCCAAAAAAAAAAAAAAAAGCGCGCTTGCCCCCCGGGGGCCCGCCCCCGGGATTTCCAGAAAATACTGGGGTGGGTGCCATGCCTTCCCCCATATAAAGTATCTTCAAGTATAATTTGGGGTGGTTGCAAATTTTCCCTTCCTGAAAAGTTTTAAATTAGGACCAGGTTTCATTTAAACTATTTTTGTCTATGTTTAGTTTAAATTTGTTTACAGTTATCCACTCCTTTGATTTCCCAACTCTCACTAGAATCTGGGCACAAATAAATAAACAGTATGGGAGCTGGATCCAAATGAAATACTAACGAAGCAATAGAGCAAGTGTGATTTTATGAATGTTTCCTTCCGGCTGACCTCTGTTATGTACTGCCTTCTTTGAACTGACCTTGCAATTAGAAGTCCTAGGTTTAAATCTAGATCCTAAATCTGATTAGTGATGTAAACTTTGGCTAGTTATTTAACTATTTAGAGTATTTTTTTCATTTCTTAAATGGGAACAACATTATAAAGCTTTATAAAAACATGAAATAATTAATGTAACTGGCAGTTTGTACGGATCCAATAAATGTTTGTCTTAATCTTAGCAGGATAGTTTAACTAAATCTTTATTATAATTCTATTTGGAATGACATTTTCTTCTAACAGAGGAACCAGAAATGTACAAGGGCAGTCTTGGTTACCCACTGGGAGCTTAGGGGATGGGGTGGGAAGCAGACGAGGAGCTGACAGAGATTCCCTCAAGGGTCACTACCCTACAGAGGCTCTCCCATAGTTATTTCCTGTTCCAGCAACTGTTCATGAAATTACAGTCATGGTAGCTTATTTTCCTTCCTTTGGATTCTAAAATTACTGGTTCAAAGGAGGAATCACTGGTCCTAGCCAAGAACTCTTATTTAGACTTTATTAAACATTTATATCAGCCTTTCTGGCTGAGGGTCAGAGAAGATGGTAGTGCTTAACAGCTGAAAACTTGAGGGATGAGTAGTTATTAGACAAATGGATAGAGTGGGAAATTTAGGCTACATTTAAGGTACCCTGCCTCTTCCTAAGAAATTATGCCTTAGTTGCAAATAATAACAGTTGGTTGAGAAACTATTTCTTTCAAAGGTTAAAGAGATAGGAACTATTTCTCTACTTTGTTTCCTCCTAATTTAACTACTGTTTGGAATTTTCTTTTGAAATTATGTTCCCAGACTGAAAAATAAAACAAAGCTAAGACTCACCTCTGACTCCTCTCAGGAATGTCCAGCACAAACCCAAACATCATTTCAGCAATTTTATTGGAGCTGCACGTGGGGGTCCTGTCCACCTCTACAGCAATAGACAGCATCCTCTGGAGCTGGCATACAATCCTGAGTCCAGAACACAGAACACAAATGAGCGGGAGGGTCCCTGCTGGCTGGGATGAGGTGCCCGCCAGTGTACTAAAGGCTCTTGTAAAGCACACACTAGGTCAGGGAGAACTACTCAAGCATCAGCATGCTTTTATTCGCAATTTCACCTACCTGAATCCCTTTTGCCAGATCATACTATCAACCTCTCAGAACCTGGGGCTGCACTGCAAAAGCAAGCTGCTTTTAAATTCAAAAATAGAAACATACAATCTTTTAAAAAATATAGTTCTTGTTGCTTATCTATTTATTTAAAAAAAAAAATTTTGGCCATGCCACAAGGCAAGTGGGATCTTAGTTTCCTGACCAGGGATCAAACCTCTAGAACCTTCCTCAATCTGCCGCTGCATTGGAAGCATGGTGTCCCAACCACTGGACTGCCAAGAAGTCCCTAGGAACACATAATCTTAAGGATCTAGAGAACTTTAAGGATATCTAACCTAAAAATTCTATATTCTACAGATGAAGAAACAGCTCCAGAATGACTAACAATTATCTGAATTTCTTTGATAGGAGAAAATACAAATTTACTAGGTAGTTTTCTCTTGTTATTGGTTCCTTTACAACAATCTTTCCCTAAGTTCAGCATCAGAATTTCAACTGGTGAAACGTGACCCTCTCTCCCATAAGACCTAACTGTGGGAGAGACCCAGGCTGAAGGAAGGAATCTAAGCAGCCCCTCAGAAGGTGAGCCTCACCTGAAGCTGGCCTTTTCTAATGTTATTTGTGAGGCAAAGAGGGGCTCTGCAGAAAATCTGCAGCCAAGGACACAATAGGTAGACCAGAGTCAGATCAGATTCTGGCTCTGCAATAACAAGCTATTCAATTTTTGACAAATTACTAAACTGCTCTGAGTCAACTATCTCATCTCAAAAAAAGGGGAAATAACACCACCTATTTCATAAAGTTGTGCTGAGTAACAGATCTGGCATATAGGCACTAGTTAATGGTAAACAGCGGTGCCTATTGTTGTTAAGATCATGATAAATTGATTTTCAAGGACTCTAATTTTATTTTTCTAATATCTACTTATAATTATTATTATTATATTAGCTTTCTCTTAAGAAACAGTGTGTGCCTCTCTCTTGGTCTATATACTGGGGTTCTGACATAATCTTATTTTCCTACTTTAGGAGCTTCCCCACTCTGCCCAAGCAAATGCTTCATTGTTCCAAAACATTCTCCCTTTAGATACACGATTATCTCCTAGATTAGTTAAAATCCATAGTACTTATTTAAGCATCCGATCAGGGCAACTAAATTATAGCACTGTGAATTTAGGCACAAAAGCTATATTTGAAATATCAAGTTTAACTGGCTTTGTAAACATAACTGACATAGAATAGCAGGTTACTTGTACAAGGGCAGCTCCAGCCCATAAAATCCTGGCATTTCCCCAAAAATGCCAAGACCATTTTCCAATTCCGTAAAAGAAATGTCAGGAATTTCTTTCCAGTGCAGTCTGAGGGAATGGGACCTGATCTGGTCTGAGCCACTGCTGTTACGACCTGTTGGAGCCTGCAGGTTGAACTGCTCTTCTTCTTCCAAGACTGGAGGAGAGAGACCCAGGCCCTTGAGGATTAGAGGCTGCTAGAATGCCCAATGCCCATGAGTCCCCATCTGTCAGTGGACAGATGGAGTGGTGAGTGGCTGTGATCCTGTATTGTCTCTGGGAATCTAGGAAGGGGAGGGAACGGTTGTTCACCTTTTGCTCCACTTCAGCTGGTGAATTCACTTTGTGAAGTCCTGTTCATCTAGGGGGAAAGCATCTACTTTTGTTTTACCTCTGGAATTAGGAACTTAGCCTTTAGTCAAAATAAGGTAGTTTTTAGTAAGAATCAGCCTATGTTATAAGAGCTGTTAATTTTGGGGAAACTGCTCGTAGACAGTGGTGCTAGTCTCCAACACAGTAAAGCCCAGAGCTCCAGGAAAGATAACTTCTGTCTGCTCCTTACAGCTGATTGGCGTTCTTTGTCAGGTTAGGTTGGGAAGAAGGGTGGGTACTGCTGGTCTTCAAGCGTCCTCTTCCTGGAGAGGTTTGATTCTCTTTTGGGGGCTGGATTAATCTGTCTTCAGTTACTGCTCTGATCAACCACTTGATGACATCCCTGCAATGGAGAAAAAGATAAAGAAAAAGTTTAAACTTCTGTTCCGGTGCTCAGAACTGCAACTTTAACATGGACTCTTAGACACCTAGATTTCCCTGAAGGCACCAGAGAGGAGCCCTTGGGCTATTTTCAATATTTCACAAGTCTAATGGAAACCCTGCATTTAATTGCAGGAAGGTTACAAAAGATAAGTAAAATGTCAACATTTTTCTTTAACTTAGAATTATTGAAATGTATCTCCAAGGTTAAAGAGTACTATCTGTGGCTTCCTGACCAGGAACATGCCTTGACAAGGCAGAAAGCTGGACTAGACAACCTTGTTGGCTTTCTATTATTAGGCTAATAACCAAAGTTTAGAGTATGTTCAGTGCAGTCATACCTTATACAAGGTGTAGGTGTTCAGCGCTAGTGAGATAAAACCTTCTCATATAATTTTGTTGCCTTCTAAAATCTCACTAATAGTAAATAATTTTTTAAAAATCCACAAAGAAGGGAAGAAAAGGAAGGCAGATAATAACAGTAAAAATCTGGAAGTTGGTAGGAAAATGAGTATTTCACAAAACAGAATATCATATAGTAGTGGAAATGAATAAGCTACAGTGGATAGGTAACAATATGAACAAATTTTAGTATACTGTAATATTAAGTGAAATAAAGTATCAACCAATTACATATAGCATGATACTCTTATAAACAGCTAAAAGGAACTAGAATAAAAATATATACTTCGCAGGAACACATATACATGCAATAAACTACATAAAAAAGAAAGAAAGATAATGAACATTTGGGATGCCAATTACTTTGGATGCAAAAAGGTATAAAAGTGGGTAATAGAGGATGGATGTGTGGTTAGATGTAGGTAACTGTCAAGGTCCTAGCCTTTGATTTAAGGGGTGAGGTAAGAGATGCTGATTACAAAATTCAGAGTAACCAATTAGCTAAGTAAATAAGGCAAGTGTCATATTTAGATGATGTTTAATCTAACTCTATGCCTTTGGCAAAGGGATACATTTGAACTGACTTGGCAGAATTGAGGAAGCTGAGTCCTAAGCCACCAGTAGAGTAATCCGATTTAATCCTATTTAAAAGGCAGTACAAGGTTTCCATGAAGTTAGGATAAAAGAGGGTAAATTAAAAAATAAATATAATGGTTTATAATCTGTTTAAGAAACTTTTAGAGCCCTGGATCTTCTTTTCCAACCCTGAAGACTATAGGTGAACTCTGTGGAGAGATAAACAAAGTCTCTGGACAAGGATATCAGGCACAGCTGGGAAAGAAAGGCATCAGAGCAAAAACAGGGGCGTTAAGTGGACCTGCACATGCTCAGTGCAGAGATCCTCACCATCTTCGCACACCTGTCTTTCAGAAGTGACAAGTCCTCACCTGTACTCAGAGCTTCCATCAGCTTTGAACACATCAGCTTTTTGCCCTTAAACAAGAATAGAGCACCAGATTTTTCCAAACATCTATGGACATATTCTAACAGAAGAGATTAAGGGAAAAAAACCCAAACCAACCCGTCTCTCTTCTCAAAAGAGCAACTTCGAGAAAACAGACATTATACAGCAAAGTAACAAAAACAAAAGCTATCATTAGTAACATCAAAGATATGAAAAGAGACAGATCCATGAAAGAAAAAGACAAGAATAGATTCCTATTTATTAATTTTAAAAAGGAACATTTAAAGAAAAAGTAAAAGAGCTCTTGGAAATTAAAAATATGGTAACAGCAATAAAAACTCTATTTTCCAGAAATGAAGGACATGAAATGGCCCACTGAATGTCCAGCATAACAGATGAATATAGACCTAAAACAAGTATATTGGGAAAAAATAAGATTCTTCAAACATCCAGAGAAAAAAATCAAGGCACATACAAAAAATCAGTAATCAGAGTAGCCTATGGCTTCTTCAAAGTAAGAAGCTAGAAGAGTGGAAAATTTGGAAAATTTCCTTTAATATTCTGTAGAAAAGTCATTTGTAACCTAAATATCTATACTCACATGAATCAATGTGTGGAAGATAAAGATATTTTCAGATTTACAAAACCTCAAATTTTACTTCCCACATACCTTTCTAAGAAGCTACTGGAGACTGATCTATCAAAACAAGGGAGTAAAGCAAGAAGGAAAAGATATGAAACATATCCAACACTGGGGACAGGTGAAGGGAATTTCACATTCATGATAGTGACTTGGCAAAGAGGACAGCCAATCCAGGTTAAAGGAGGCCAAAGTACTCCACCACAGACCTTCAAGAAGAATCTCATAAGTGTGAACAAACATCTTGACAGGATATTTAAATCAAATGGCAGAGAATTTGGGGTTGACTTCTGATATGCAAAAGAACAGGAGGAAACTAAAAAGGGGGCAATTATTAACTCAAGGAAAAAAAAGTTATGAGTGGAAGGAAAAGTAATCAAGTTTAGTACTAGGCTCAACTCTGACTAGCACACAGTTATAGTGATCAGAACATCAAATACTGATCTAAACAAAATTCTGATATAGCTATACTATGGTATGGGGGCTGGGATGTGTGTGAGGAGGGAGAGAGGAAAAAGAGCTAACTCCTCATTTTCAGGTGGGGAGTCAATAGATAGGCAATAATAGTCAATTATAGCTAACAGAGGACAGTAAGGAGATCCAACCAGTCCATCCTCAAGGAGATCAGTCCTGAGTGTTCACTGGAAGGACTGATGCTGAAGTTGAAACTCCAATACTTTGGCCACCTGATGTGAAGAGCTGACTCATTTGAAAAGACCCTGATGCTGGGAAAGATTGAGGGCAAGAGGAGAAGGGGACAATAGAGGATGAGATGGTTGGATGGCATCATTGACTCAATAGACATGAGTTTGAGCAAAGTCCGGGAGTTGGTGATGGACAGGGAGGCCTGGCATGCTGCAGTCCATGGTGTTGCAAAAGGTCGGACACGACTGAGCAACTGTAGTGAACTGAACAATAGAACATCATTAATTAGCAACATAGGCAAGTTATTCAGCCATGAAGAAGTTAAATCCAAGGAATCTCTTAAATGAAAGAGTTGAAAGCAGTTACCCCTGTGGAAAAAGAAAATGTGGGTGAAGTCATCTGGTGACAACTATATTTCTTAAATTGTGTAGAACTAGATTACTCTTTGTATGCACAGTTAAAAATGCCCTTAAGGGGCCACATGAGACTGACTTAACCACCACTCTCTTTTAAAACCTTATCTTTGAGGTATAACTTATATAAAATAAATTGCACACTACTTTTTGTTTAATGAGGTGTTTTTTTTTTTTTAATTTTAAGACAGAAAACAGAAATTTTATTTGTGCCAAGCTGAGGGTAAACCCAGGAATAGCCTCTTCTCTGACAACTAAAGGTCAAAGCACAGTTATATCATTTCATGAGTTTTGATAAATATATGCACATATCCACATACCACAACCTCAATCTAATAGACATCTCTTACTGAATCAAAGGGCTTCCCTGGTGGCTCAGACTGTAAAGCATCTGCCTGCAATGCATGAGACCCGGGTTCGATCCCTGGGTCGAGAGGATTCCCTGGAGAAGGAAATGGCAACTGGCGCCAGTACTCTTGCCTGGGAATCCTAAGGACAGAGGAGCCTGGTAGGCTACAGTCCATCGGGTCACAAAGAATCGGACACGACTGAGTGACTTCAATTTAGTTTTAGTTTTTTATTAAATCAAATACAGCTGGTTTTCCCTCCAGCTGGAATTGATTTTTTCATTAAGAAAGCACAAAATAGTGTATTTTATTGGCATTTAGTGGAGAAGGCAATGGCACCCCACTCCAGTACTTCTGCCTGGAGAATCCCACGGACGGAGGAGCCTGTTAGGCTGCAATCCATGGGGTCACTAAGAGTCGGACACGACTGAGCCACTTCACTTTCACTTTTCACTTTCATGCATTGGAGAAGGAAATGGCAACCCACTCCAGTGTTCTTGCCTGGAGAATCCCAGGGACGGGGCAGCCTGGTGGGCTGCCGTCTATGGGGTGGCACAGAGTTGGACACGACTGAAGTGACTTAGCATAGCATAGCATAGCATTGGCATTTAGAGGTCATAAATTCCCATCTTTAAACTCGAGAGTTTAGTGTTGGGTATACTAAGAGGCTCACGCCCTGAAAGGTGGAAATGACAGTGAGCAACTTGTTAACTGACCGAGTTGGGTTCATGTTTCCCATCTCCCAATTCATCGCCTAAGCTCACAAAGCAGAATGGTCAGGAGAGCTGCTGTCACTATTTAAATTGTTGTTTTTCAATTTATACCCAGTTATGCTACCCTGTGCTCTTGTAGTTTCTCTACTTACTGATTTTCTACCCCTATAATTAACATTTAAACTTTACATAAAATGCTACATCCATGGAAATGGATGGAAGCAGGCAAACCTAGGGAGAAAAAGCTGTTGTCATTGTTATTGTTCAGTTGCCCAGTCGTGTCTGACTCTTTGAGACCCCATGGACTGCAGCACACCAGGCCTCCCTAGCCCTCATCATCTTCCAAAGTTTGCCCAAGTTCATGTCCATTGAATCGGTGATGCCATCCAGCCATCTCATCCTTTGATGCCCTCTTTTTCTTCTGCCCTCAATTTTCCCAGCTGACTGATACTCAAAAACATAATGAAATGTCCTTTTTTTTTTAATTAAAGGAATTATAAGTTAATATCCCATATTAGCCTGTGAAAACTATTCTTAACAAATATGCAAAAACATATGAGAATGTATATGACTGAAAAAAATCTCAGTGATGTTTTAAAAGAAGGAATGCTGAAGAGAATGGTTTCCAAAAGAAGCAAAAGAACGGGGTAGTTCCAGGATGAAAATTCTAGTCTGAGATCCCTACCCTAGAAACCACATTTCCCCCTACTTTTATAAGGATATGGTAGTTTCCCACTCTGAAGCTTCCAGAAGCTTTAGCCGTGATTTTACAGAAAAAAACATGTGTTGCTACCTTATTGTATCTTGTTCCATGTAACCTATTATCATAAAAGATTTCTCAAAAAGTTCAGTTCACTTCAGTTCAGTCATTCAGTCGTGTCCGACCCTTTGCAACTCCATGAATTGCAGCATGCCAGGCCTCCCTGTTCATCACCAACTCCCGGAGGTCACTCAAACTCACGTCCATCGAGTCAATGATGCCATCCAGCCATCTCATCCTCTGTCGTCCCCTTCTCCTCCTACCCCCAATCCCTCCCAGGATCAGGGTCTTTTCCAATGAGTCAACTCTTCACATCAGGTGGCCAAAGTACTGGAGTTTCAGCTTTAGCATCATTCCTTCCAAAGAACACCCAGGACTGATCTCCTTTAGGAGGGACTGGTTGAATCTCCTTGCAGTCCAAGGGACTCTCAAGAGTCTTCTCCAACACCACAGTTCAAAAGCATCAATTCTTCGGCACTCAGCTTTCTTCACATCCAACTCTCACATCCACACATGACCACTGGAAACCTAAAAAAGATGTCCTTTTCATTATAGGGGACTGGGATGCAAAAGTAGGAAGTCAAGAAACACCTGGGGTAACAGGGAAATTTGGCCTTGGAATACGGAATGAAGCAGGGCAAAGGCTAATAGAGTTTTGCCAAGAGAATGCACTAGTTATGGCAAACACCCTCTTCCAACAATACAAGAGAAGACTCTACACATGGACATCACTAGATGGTCAACACCGGAATCAGATTGATTATATTCTCTGCAGCCAAAGATGGAGAAGCTCTATACAGTAAGCAAAAACAAGACCGGGAGCTGACTGTGGCTCAGATCATGAACTCCTTATTGCCATATTCAGACTTAAATTGAAGAAAGTAGGGAAAACCACTAGATCATTCAGCTATGACCTAAATCAAATTCCTTATGATTATACAGTGGAAGTGAGAAATAGATTTAAGGGCCTAGATCTGATAGATAGAATAACTGATGAACTATGAATGGAGGTTCGTGACATTGTACAGGAGACAGGGATCAAGACCATCCCCATGGAAAAGAAATGCAAAAAAGCAAAATGGCTGTCTGGGGAGGCCTTACAAGTAGCTATGAAAAGAAAAGAAGAGAAAAGCAAAGGAGAAAAGGAAAGATATAAGCATCTGAATGCAGAGTTCCAAAGAATAGCAAGGAGAGATAAGAAAGCCTTCCTCAGTGATCAATGAGAAGAAAGAGAGGAAAACAACAGAATGGGAAAGACTAGAGATCTCTTCAAGAAAATTAGAGATACCAAGGGAACATTTCATGCAAAGACAGGCGCGATAAAGGACAGAAATGGTAGAGACCTAACAGAAGCAGAAGATATTAAGAAGAGGTGGCAAGAATACACAGAACTATACAAGAAAGATCTTCACCCAGATAATCACAATGGTGTGATCACTGACCTAGAGCCAGACATCCTGGAATGTGAAGCCAAGTGGGCCTTAGGAAGCATCACTATCAACAAAGCTAGTGGAGGTGATGGAATTCCAGTGGAGCTATTTCAAATCCTGAAAGACGATGTTGTGAAAGTGCTGCACTCAACATGCCAGCAAATTTGGAAAACTCAGCAGTGGCCACAAGATTGGAAAAGGTCAGTTTTCATTCCAGTCCCAAAGAAAGGCAATGCCAAAGAATGCTCAAACTACTGCACAATTGCACTCATCTCACACACTAGTAAAGTAATGCTCAAAATTCTCCAAGCCAGGCTTCAGCAATACGTGAACCGTGAACTTCCTGATGTTCAAGCTGGTTTTAGAAAAGGCAGAGGAACCAGAGATCAAATTGTCAACATCTGCTGGATCATGGAAAAAGCAAGAGAGTTCCAGAAAAAAAATCTATTTCTGCTTTATTGACTATGCCAAAGCTTTTGACTGTGTGGATCACAATAAACTGTGGAAAATTCTGAAAGAGATGGGAATACCAGACCACCTGACCTGCCTCTTGAGAAACCTATACGCAGGTCAGGAAGCAACAGTTAGAACTGGACATGGAACAACAGACTGGTTCCAAATAGGAAAAGGAGTACGTGAAGGCTGTATACTGTCACCCTGCTTATTTAACTTATATGCAGAGTACATCATGAGAAATGCTGGGCTGGAGGAAGCACAAGCTGGAATCAACATTGTCGGGAGAAATATCAATAACCTCAGATATGCAGATGACACCACCCTTATAGCAGAAAGTGAAGAGGAATTAAAAAGCCTCTTGATGAAAGTGAAAGAGGAGAGTGAAAAAGTTGGCTTAAAGCTCAACATTCAAACAACGAAGATCATGGCATCTGGTCCCATCACTTCATGGGAAATAGATGGGGAAACAGTGGAAACAGTGTCCGACTTTATTTTTAAAAACATGTGTTTGCTACCTTATTGTATCTTGTTCCATGTAACCTATTATCATAAAAGATTTCTCAGAAAGTAGTAGTGACAAATGAGGTTTATCCTGAGTTACTCAGGGGGGTGGAAATAAATTTAGGCTTATAGCAGCTGTGAAGTTTTACACAAGTTCATGTTTTCCCCTGTATCTCCTGAGGCTGTCTGAACAATACTGAAATAGATTAAAGGAAGTCTGATGGTCTCAAGAGGAAAAACCACACAAGTTATGGCACTTGACACACAGTTGGTACAGAGGGTTTTTTTTCTAGGCCTGACTATATATCTGCCTGCAATGCAGCAGACCTGGGTTCGATCCCTGAGTCAGGAAGATCCCCTGGAGAAGGGAATGGCAACCCATTCTAGTATTCTTACCTGCAAAATCCCATGGACAGAGGAGCCTGGTGGGCTAGAGTCCATGGGGTTGCAAAGAGTCAGACACGACTGAGAGGCTGACACTTTCCCTTTCATAGTAATAATAACTATCCTTGTTACATTATCTAGTTACTAAACAATCTCATCCACCTGTGTGTTCTTCGGACTTGATGACTCTTGTCATCCCAGGCTTCGGATGGCTGGTTACCTGACATTGTGGGGTTGCTTGTCACAGGACAGCACAGTGCTTGCAATGGCTTGCTGCAGGTGCTGTCGCTGCTTCCTCAGGATGTGCTGGAAATCATCTTCCAGGGTCTGTACTACATAACGCAGAAAGAAGACTCGCCCAGGCAGGTTTTGTCCCTTGGGGAGAAAAAATGAGTAAATAAGTATTTGCTCTCAGTCTCCTGGATGACACTGAGTACTGGGCTCTCATAAATACTAAGTCAAGGGAAGATCCATGAGTCAACAAGTATGTTTGTATCTAAAAGAGAGGCCTGTGGGAGAGAGCAAGCAGGCTAGGTCATTACAAAAGAAGGCAGACAAGGCAATCCTAGAGCTTGAAAAGTCAGTATCTTTCTCTCACTGAACCTCAGTGATGAACCCCAGTCTCAGGATAGGCCCTAAGCTGTGTATATCTGAACAGAGAGACAGAAAAGTGACTGCTAAGCTGCTAGGTCAAACCACCATGATCTTTATCCCACTTCCAAACTTCTAGTAACATGAGCTGATGTACAGTCTATTGTCTAAGCAACTCTGAGCTGGGTTTTTTGTTACAGGTGAAATGATCCTAATTGCTGAAGCCCAGCTAATGAAGGTACAGAACATGGGCTTTGGTGATGCAGAGACCTTATTTATTTGTTTGTTTGTTTGAAACTCAGCCCCATTCCTTATTTAACTCACTGCTCTGAGTCTCAGTGTCCTCATGGTGATCACCCTAACCTTACCAAAGCCAGGCAGGCATGGACAATTTGTTGATTTTCTTTTACTGATAAATAGAGACTTAATGCTGGCCTTGTTCTATTTGTTTTCTAAATGCCTTATAGTTTTTTGGTCTCTCATTTCCTACATCACTGTCTTTTGCCTTTAGTTGATTTTTTTCGTAATGAAATGCTTACATTCTTTTCTGATTTCCTTTTCTGTACATTCTATAGCTAGTATCCTTGTGGTTACCATGGGGATTACATTTAACATTCTAAAATTATAATACTTTGAATTTATACTAGGTTCACTTCAGTAACATACAAAAGCTCAGCTCTTTATGGCTCTGTTCCCACTGTTTTAATTGAAGTCACAAAACTACACTGTGTGACCAAAAATAAACTAATAATTCTTTAAAACATTTTTAGTTTGTTCATTTTGTTTTGGCTGCTCTGGGTCTTCACTGTTTCTCTCAGGCTTTCTCCAGTTGCTACGAGTGGAGGCTCCTCTCTAGTTTCGATGTGTGGGCTTCTTGTTGTGGTGACGACTTCTCTTGTTGCAGAGCATGGCTTCCAGGGCACATGGGCTTCAGTAGTCATGGCTTGCAGGCTCTAGAGCATGGGCTCGGGAGTTGTGACACAAGGGCTTAGTTGCCCCATGCCATGTGGAATCTTCCCAGCCCCGGGATGGAACCTGTGTCCCCTTCACTGGCTGGCAGATTCTTAACCACTGGACCACCAGGGAGGTTCAAGAATTCTTTTCAGTTCTTTTCATTCTTTTAAATTATGTAGAAAACAGAATGTGGAGTTACAAAGTTAAATAACACTAGCTTTTAGAGTAATAATTTAAAAATGTATTAGTCACTTAATACATTATAGAAAACCAATGTGGAGTTACAAATCACTGTCATAATAGTTTTTATAATTGCCCATGTATTTATATTTACTAACATCTATTTCTTCATAAGTCTTCAAGTTACTGTTTAGTGTTTCATTTTACCCTGCAGGACTTCCTTCAGCGTTTCCTGCTGAGTAGGACTAGTGGGAATGAATTCCCTCAGCTTTTGTTTATCTGGGAGTTTCTTTACCTCTACCTCTCCCTCATTTTTGAGGGACAGTTTTGTTGGATACAGGAATCTTGGTTGAGTTTTATTCTTTAGCACTTCAAATGTATCACCCCACTACCTTCTGGCCTCATTTCTGATGAGAAATCTTACTGAGGATCTTGTATCGATGTGTCACTTCTCTCCTGCTGCTCATTCTCATTTCTTGAAGGCAAGTTTTGCCAGATATGGTATTCTTGGTTGACAGCTTTTTTGTTTTCGAACTTTGAATACATCATCCCATTGCCTTCTGACCTACATGGCTTCACTGAGAATTTGCTGAGAGACTTATACAAACTCACTTGTATGTGATAATTCACTTTTTCCTTGCTGCTTTTAAGTCTGACTTTGGACAGTTTGATTATAATGTTTCTTGCTGTGAGTCTTCTTGGTTTATCCGCACTGGTGTTAACCTTCTTGACTCTGCGTGTCTATTTCTCTCCTCAGAGTTGGGAGGTTCTTTGGTCATTGGGCTCTCTGCCCCCCTCTCTTCCTTCTCTGGAACTCCCATAATGTACATGTGGTCCGTTTAATGATGCACCATAGTCCCACAGGTGCTCATCAATTTTCTTCACTGTTTTCTTTTTGATCCTCTGTCTCAATGATTTCAAAGACCTTTCTTCATGTTCACTGATATGTTTTCCTCCTGCCTGATCAAGACTGTTGTTGAACTCCTCTAGAGAAATTTTCAATTCAGTTATTATACTTTTCAGCTCCAGAATGTATATTATCTACAGTTTAAAAATTTAATATTCTCATTTTGTCCATGCATCATTTTCCTGCTTCATTTTGTGTTCTGTTTTAGCTCCTTGAGCATCTTTAAGATGGTTTTAAAAAGTTCTTTCTCAGGAAGTTGAGAGATTTGTATTCCTTTAGGGTCACTTTCTGGAACTTTATTTCATTCGTTTGATTGGGCCACACTTCCCTGTTTCTTTGTGTACCTTGTAATCTTCTTTTGACATTCAAACGTTTGAAAAAAACAACCAACTTTCCCAGTCTTTATGCACTGAGTTCATGCAGGGCAAGGCCCTTAACCATCAGTCTGGCTAAAGGTTCTCAGTGCTCTCAGAACTTTTCTGGAGATGTGTTTTCTCTGAGCTTGTGTGTATGCTTTTATCTGTCTTAACTCCCTAAGCAGCTTGCCCTTGTTTCTTCTCAAGAGCTGACAGTCTCTTACTCCCCCAGTACCTGTTTATGGAAATGCATAAACTCCCTGAAGCTCTAAAATGCTGCAGTGCTCATCTTTTTTTTTCAGCCAGCAAACTAAGGCAGGGTTTTCAATAGTGTTCTGAGTCAGGTGAGACAAAAACTATCCCCATAACAAGCCGAACACTGGACTTGATGTTCTCTCCTTTTGTTTCCATCCCAAGGGAGAAGCCAGGGTATGGGAGATTTCCTCCCAGTAGTGTTGTGCTAGGCTGGGTACAGGGAGGGGCATGGACACACAAAAATACCAAAAACGTTCCTACTCCATTTAATGGAGTCCCTTCTTGGTTATGCTTTGGCCTGGGTACTGCAACTTCTCAACTGGTTACTAGAGTTTTCACAAAGGTATTCTTGTCCATATATTGTTGTTAAGTTGGTGTCTCCATTGGGGAACAAGGGCCTGGAGCGTCCTCGTCTACCATCTTGGTGGTATTTCCCAGATCATCCTTTTCTTAAAGCCCTGTGTTTTTTTGCGCCAATCTGGAGTGACTTTAGGTCTACTATTTGTGGTAATCTCAGGACTTCTCTTTCTTATACGTCTGGATTAGATCCAGCGTCTTTTGGATCCCGTGCCTCTTCCTCTTTTGATTTCTCCCCTATTCTTTGTATGCATATCTTCAAGTAACCTATGAAATGGGATGTATAAATATTTTTTCAAGCTTGTACATGTCTGGAAATGTCTTTATTCCAGCCTCACACTTGATCAGTGTCTTGGCTGACTACAGAATTCTAAATTGACAATAGTTTGTTCCATCCATGTTCTTTTGGTTAAGTAGACAGAAAGCTGGCAATTAAGCTCAGGGATCCCTAAGGGTCAGGATGTAGACTTTTTTCTGGAGCACCAACTCTAAACTGAAACAAAGTGAAAGTGAAGTCGCTCAGTCGCTCAGTCGTGTCCGACTCTTTGCAATCCCCGCCTACCAGGCTCTGGTAGGACTGCAGCCTACCAGGCTCCTTCGTCCATGGGATTCTCCAGGCAAGAGTACTAGAGTGCGTTGCCATTTCCTTCTCCAGGGGATATTCCAGATCCAGGGACCAAACCCAGGTCTCCCACACTGCAGGCAGACATTTTACCCTGGGTTGCCAATTCCTTCTCCAGGGGATCTTCCCGACCCAGGGACTGAACCCAGGTCTCCCGCACTGCAAGCAGACGTTTTACCCTCTGAGCCACCAGGGAAGCCCATATAAGAAGTCCAAAAATTCTCTGTTCTAAAGGGCAGATTTCCTTCCTCTTTGGCAAGTCTGTGTTCTAGCCTGTAGCTTTTGCTGCCTAACCTCATCAGTCATCACTTTTACATTTCCTTTAGCGTTTCCAGTCTTCATTTAAATCTCTTGTCTTTCCCCTTATTTACAGTGCCATAGGTTCATAACTTCTATTCATTTACTGTTATTTTAAGTGAAATCTGAAGAAGGAGAGGGATAAATGAGTATATTCAATCTTGAATTGGAAGACAGCACATACCATTTCAATAGAAATATTTTAGTCTGGATTGGGGGAGTAAAAGCTAAAAGGAAGGAATAATGGCAAAGACTGTACTACCAGATTTACTGTCTCTTTTGTTTCTAGTTAAAACTTCCTCTGCAAAAGATTTCTGCATGCAAACTGTTGTTACCTCTTCCTCCATGACATAAGAGAGAAGCTTCCAGTCCCACTCCACCGTCTTGGCATTAGCTGGATGTAGCCTGAAAGTCAAGTGATAGCAGTTAGAATTCTGGAGATTTCAGTGCAAGGAAGGATGGGATATGGAAGACAATATAAGCAATAGAAGACGATAGAAGCAAGAAACCTCTTCTTATCCTCAGTGCTCTTGCCCACCCTCTGGCCCACCCATGTCTCTGAGGGAAGTGGAACTTCATTTTCTTTTGCTGGCTACCTAGTATCTACTTCTCTTTTGGGAGGCATTAGCACTCCAATTTTGCCTTGAAGAAATCAACTCTTTATTACTCTTAGCCCTGTGGCTTTCACCCACTAGGACCCTGGGATGAAGCCTATGAAGCATGTTGAGCTAATCACAATATTCTGTCCCACAGTTCACATGACTAGCTCAAAGACAGACTCATGTCTTATGTCATGCCAATTAAAATCTGTAAGACTCAATTTCAGAACTCTCGTGTGATTATAAAGGAAATGGATGCTCTCTTGTATTAAGTATCTGAGAAAGCCACCATATGAAGCCTAGAAACAGAAGGAAAGTAAAGCTGAAAAATGGATACTGGTAACCATTTTGGAGCTGAATTAAGTCACATCTTACTCCTAGGTTTCTAGGTTTTTAGTAATATGTGTCATTAAATTCTTTTATCATTTGTTAAAGCCAGTTTGGATTGAGTTTCCTGTCACTTGCAATCCAAATAATATTAATATACTGTCACCCTCTCTAACAGGCAAGAGAAAATTGTGCCCTGAGTCCAGGTTCCCTAAAAGATTTGCCAAGGTTCATACTGTTGAATTTTCATGAGCAGCATGTAGGCCTCCTTTAGAACATCCACAGTCTCAGAGCCACTGAGCAGGATTTTCTGGATGATGTGAGCCACAATTTCTCGGGGTGGGTAATGCTGGGGTGACACAAAGTCCATCAAAAATTGCACAGTCCCCAGGGGGAAATTTTCTTCAATGGTGTTTGTTACCATCCTTAATCTTCGATGAGGGATAGGTTCTAATTTTTGACCCTTGTTCTGTAGAGATAAAAAGAAAATAAATTAGGATAGGTTTCTATAGACAAAAACGCAAGAGGTTCTAGAAAAAGTTGAAGACAGCATTTGAAATATTCATAATTAGAAAAACTGAGATTGGAAAGCCTTATCTAAAAAACTTCTAATGCTATGGGAAATGCTTATATTAAGTTAAATAAGAATTCAAAGTTCTACATGTAAACACAACTTCATCTGTTAAAATATAGCATAGAAAGGAAAGTACAAAAATCAAGAGCTAGCTTAAGTTGCTTCTGAAGTGAGGGTGGTAAGATATTTAGGGGTAGTACTCCAGTACTTTGGCCACCTCATGTGAAGAGTTGACTCATTGGAGAAGACTCTGATGCTGAGAGGGATTGGGGGCAGGAGGAGAAGGGGATGACAGAGGATGAGATGGCTGGATGGCATCACTGACTCGATGGACATAAGTCTCAGTGAACTCCGGGAGTTGGTGATAGACAGGGAGGCCTGGCGTGCTGCGATTCATGGGGTTGCAGGGTCAGACACGACTGAGTGACTGATCTGATCTGATGATACTATATCAGATACTAAAACAAAAAGATGAAGAAAGATGTTTTAAATATGTTTTATTGTTAGAAGAATTTCATTCTGTTGATTTTTTTTTTAGTCAACAGTAAATATTAAGCTGCTTCACCCCCTGCCTCTACCCTCAAACAGTATGTACATAAAGACTGAGAGTGTGTGAAAAAACTTTCCATTATCTAGGTGGTAAAATGATGGATGCTTTTTTCTCTGTATGTACCTTTGTATTTTTCACTTTTTCTGTAATAGACAAATAATCAGGAGAAAAACAAATGTCTGATATGGGAATAGTATAATAACAATAATTATAATAACAATTTTTTTAACATCTAACTTATTCTCACTTAATTCTCACAACTCTAAGAAATACATGTTGTTATTATTCCTATTTCATACATAAGGAAACAGATTTAGAGAGAAAGCACTTGTCATGCAACAGAAGTTGGTTTCATATGTTGCTATTATTTCAGTGCTACCCTCTACATTCTTACTCTCTATAAATAACAAAACCAATAATAATATATTTTTGTTAAAACTTCCAATTATTAAAAAATTTAAAGTGCCTACAAAAAGGCCAAAAGGAAGGAAATATACCCAACTATTAATATTAATAAATGCTGACTGACAGCATCATGTGGGTAATTATTTTTTAATATTATATACTTTAAAATGTTTTATACTAAGCAAGCAAGCATTATTTCAAAATCTGAGAATAAGCATTAATTTTGAAACACCAACTAGACAAAATTTTGACAGTTTATGTCTAACACTAAAATAGTGATGGCTAGAATTGCCCTTCTCGGAGAACGAGATGGCACCCCACTCCAGTACTCTTGCCTGGAAAATCCCACGGACGGAGGAGCCTGGTAGGCTGCAGTTCATGGGGTTGTGAAGAGCTGGACACGACTGAGCGACTTCATTTTCACTTTTCACTTTCATGCATTGGAGAAGGAAATGGCAACCCACTCCAGTGTTCTTGCCTGGAGAATCCCAGGGACGGGGGAGCCTGGTGGGCTGCCATCTATGGGGTCGCACAGAGTCAGACACGACTAAAGCGACTTAGCAGCAGCAGCAGCAGCAGCAGCAGCAGCAGCAGAACTGCCCTTCTAGGGAGAGGGCAGTTAGCATTTTGGAGGAAAGAAGTCCAGCTAGCTTTCTCATGTCTCAAGCCACCTGCGTGTAACTCCTCTGAACTCACTAATGAGAAACCAACACTGTAAATAGCCATGTAACAAGAATTAAGAGCAAGAGAAGAATAAAAATCTTGCTTTGGTGACTATGTGTGATGCACTTTATGATCTTGAAACTATTATTCATTCAGTTCAGTTCAGTTGCTCAGTCATGTCCGACTCTTTGCGACCCCATGAATCACAGCACGCCAGGCCTCCCTGTCCATCACCAACTCCCAAAGTTCATTCAAACTCATGTCCATTGAGTCGGTGATGCCATTCAGCCGTCTCATCCTCTGTCGTCCCCTTCTCCTCCTGCCCCCAATCCCTCTGAGCATCAGGGTCTTTTCCAGTGAGTCAACTCTTTGCGTGAGGTGGCCAAAGTACTGGAGTTTCAGTCTCAGCATCAGTCCTTCCAAAGAACACTCAGGACTGATCTTGCCTACAAATGGGGAGCTCTACAAATTTTAGATAAAGTTTATAAATTGTTCTAATGCCCTTATCCTTAAGGGGAACTACTATTCATATAACATTTCTATAAACCCTGAGAGGTTGCTTCATGTGTCTATGTGTTTACCTTTAAGCCAAACAATGACATGATACAGGCGTTATGACCCATTCTAGAGCTAAAGAGAAGACTCAGAGGAATTAAGGTCCTTAATTAAGGAATGAAGTGGCAGCATAGAGCCTGGCTAAGAAGTTACTGGGTGAATTTACTATTTAGCTTAGAAACCGGCTTTTAGGGATTTCTATATAGAAACCCCTATTAGTTGCAGTGCATGAGCTTCTCTAGTTGCAACTCATGGGCTTCTCTCTAGTTGTGCTATGTGGGCTCTACAGCATACGGGCTCAGTAGTTGCAGCACATGGGCTTAGTTGCCCCATGGCATGTGGGATATTAGTTCCCCGACCAGGGATTGAACCAATGTCCCCTGCATTGGAGGGGAACATTGGAGGGTTTTCTATATAGAAACCCCTATAAAGGGGATTATATTCAACATCTTGTGAAAACCTATAATGGAGTATAACCTGAAAAAATAATGGAATTACTCTGCTATACACTTGAAACTAACATGATATTGTAAACCAACTATATTTCAATAAAAATATTATTAGAGCCATCCTAGTAGATGCGATTTTTTTTTTTTTTTTTTTGCAGTTCCCTAATGACTGAGTTAAGACTCAACATTCAAAAAACTAAGATCATGGCATCTGGTCCCATCACTTCAAGGCAGATGGATGGGGAAACAATGGGAACAGTGACAGACTTTATTTTCTGGGGCTCCAAAATCACTGCAGATGGTGACTGCAGCTGTGAAATTAAAAGGCACCTTTTCCTTGGAAGAAAAGCTATGACCAACCTAGATAGCATATTAAAAAGCAGAGACATTATTTTGCCCACAAAGGTCCATCTAGTCAAGGCTATGGTTTTTCCAGTAGTCGTGGATGGATGTGAGAGTTGGATCACAAAGAAAGCTGAGCACTAAGGAACTGATACTTTTGAACTGTGGTATTGGAGAAGATTCTTGAAAGTCCCTTGGACTGCAAGGAGATCAAACCAGTCAATTCTAAAGGAAATCAGTCCTGAATATTCATTGGAAGAACTGATGCTGAAGCTGAAACTCCAATGCTTTGGCCACCTGACGCAAAGAGTTGACTCATTGGAAAAGACCCTGATGCTGGGAAACATTGAAAGCAAAAGGTGAAGGGGGCACCAGAGGATGAGATGGTTAGATAGCATCACCTATTCAATGGATATGAATCAGAACAAACTTCGGGAGACAGTGGAGGACAGATGAGCCTGGCGCGCTGCAGTCAATCGGGTCACAAAGAGTCACACATGACTTAGCGACTGAACTACAATAAAATGATGTCTCCATCCAATGCTGGTTTCTAAGTATGAGGATGAATTTGAACCCAGACCTGATTCTACATGGGATGGCATCAGTTCTTTAGTGCACATTTCTAAAAATGTGAAACTCAACTGGTCCTGTTCTCTCATGTGTGGACCCCCTTGAGCATATACAAGGCCTATACAAAGGACACTTGATCCCCAAGGAAGGCATGTTAGCTCACCTCTCTTGTGTCTTTATCTGGTATTAGTGTCTGAAAAAAGAGGTGATGCACCGGAGGTCGTAAGAAGTACTTCAGTCTATGTAGGCACGGTCTGTTGTACAACCCGCCTTGTGGTATCTGTGTCTGTATCAGGGCACACCCAGGGTTGACAGGCTCTGACAGTGATCTCTCTTTTCTGGATGGGTTTTCTGTGACAGAGAGCCAAGGAACTTTCTCTAAGGAAGTCTCAAACTCTGGGGACTGTGGGCTGGGAGAGGAGCTTGGAGAGGATGGAGCCGAGACATCCATAGGGGTGTCATGGTTCTGTATGTCATTCTGGGGAGAGGCAGGCCTGATTTTTGGTAAATGAGCCAACTGTCCAACTGTGGGTGGCATGTCTACCAATGAGCGTGACGTGTCCCCAGGTAAATGCAGCGCATCTCCTAATAAGCATGAGACTTCTCTAGATGAAGGCAGTACACTTGCTGGTGACGGTGGTGCATCTCCTGGTGACGGTGGCACATTTCCTGATGATGGTGGCACATCTCCTGGTGACGGTGACGCATCTCCTGGTGATGGAGGTGCATTAACAGGTGACTGTGACACATCTGCTGGTGGCTGTGGCATGCTGACCAGAGATGGTGGCATGTCTCTCGGTGACTGTGGCATGCTGACTAGTGACAGTGGCATATCTCCTGATGACTGTGGCATATCTTGTGGTGTCTGTGGCATGTCTCCCAGGGCCTGTGGCACGTCCTGTAGATGGGCCACATCTTCCAGATATGATATCTTCTGAGGTGGACCTGGTGCATCTTGAGGTGGGCCCAGTGAGTGTTGAGGTGGGCTTAGTGAGCGCTGAGGATGCCATGATGAACCATGAGGTGGACTCGGCATACCCTGCTGGGGGCCTGGCACATTCTGAGGGCAGGGCATGTCTTGAGGAGGACACAGCTCTTCTTGAGGCAGGCGAGACAAAGTTTGTAGCTGGTACTGCATGGTTTGTGATGAGCACGACAAGGCTCGCGGTGGGCATGAGGAGGCTCGAGGTGGACATGGTGAGGCTTGCAGTGGGCATGGCAAGGCTTGCAGTGGGCATGGCAAGGCTTGTGATGGGTATGGCACATCTTGCTGTGGGCATGGCAAGGGTATCCTTTGATTGCTACTGCTACTATTATTGCTGGTTTGGGGGAGGGAGTGAATATTTGAAGAAGGTTGTAGGCTTGCCAAGAAGCTGAGGTCACCTTTGAATATGGTTGAGCTACAGTTCGGCTCTACTGGGCACACAGAGTCCCCACTGATAGACATGGGTGGCTGGGGACCTTCGAATGCTGTTTCTTCCAAAAGCTCCAAATCCACAGGATCACTGTTGATGATTCTCCGTGCTGCAGGCCTAGAGCTTCTGTCCACCCACCCTTCCGTTATCTCTTTGCTGCAGAGACTGGCACATGCTTGAAGACTGGCTGGCTCTTTCTGGGAAGGAGCAACAGGTTCTAGAGTCAAGTCAAGAGTGGCAATAGGTCTATTTTCTTCCTCAGATCCTGTCAGGTCAATCACACAGAGTCCACTGCGATCCTTTGCCCTTGGTCTGGTTTCTCTAGTTAAGTCGATGAAGTCCTGTTGAAGGATTGTGAGAAGATAAGAGGTTAAGTGGGGGAGGGGGTGTCTTAGCTTTTTCTAAGAGAACTTAAGGCTTAGCTTTTAAGGCTAAACCTATTTTACCTTTTCATTTCATTGACAATTTACGTATCTTGTAATAACGTAAGTAATTAGTTCATTTCCTTTGGTCAAAATTTCATTATTGTCAAAGCTGCCAACTTCCATACCTTCTTAAATTATCCAAAGGCCATAAGCACTTAACAGAGGGCACAGAGGGAAATGTTTTATGGTCCATGGTAGACAGGAGAGTAGTAGGGAAGATTTCAACCTTAAGTCAAAGTGAAAAGCAACCTTTGTTTGGAAAAGCAAATACATAGGATAAACTACAATAGAAGCGAAAGAAGGGAAGCTAGTACAAGAGAATCTACTTTGTGCTAAGAACACGGTGAGTACTTCTATACATCTTTAATTTTCACAGTTGTCCTATCAGGAAGGCATTTTATCATCAAGAAGGTATTATCATCTGCGTTATACAGATTGGGAAACTAGAGTTCAGAGGGTTACGAATTATTTAGCTATGAAGCAGAGAAAGACACTCAAACCCAGGCCTGTTTCTTTCTTTTCCTGTTAGGCCCTAAGAATGTACAACCTCATTCAATGTATAATCAGCTTATAGTCAGATATGGAGGATAATACAATAATAGTTATAAGCCTAACCAGTGTAAGTTTAAGCCTACATTAATTACAAAAATATCTTCTATCTTCACTACCATTCCTTGGCAAAATGATGAAGCAGTTCACAAAGCCTAATGATGCTAGTTGAGGTACTTAAACAACCTCTGTGTCAGGAGCCAGGAATAGTATTGCTCTATCTTCCAGGTGTCTCTTCATTTGGTTGGGTACCACTGCCACTGGTATATTAGGTAGCAACTGCTGGGCTAATAAACTAAGTAATTTAGTTTGCAATTACTGGGCTAGCAATTGCTGGGCTACTAATGCTATTGCTGCTACCACAGTTTCCATGATATTTCTTTTAGCAAATGTGATGGTTACCACTGTCAACAGTACCAAAGCTGGATACAGGATTCTGAGTGAGTCAAGTGAGAAGTTCGCATGCATCTCATCCTGGAATAGGGATTCCTTGATGAAACCAAATGCCTCATTCCTAAGAAGCAGCCATAGAGTATCACTGCCTCTCTACTGCTAGCTGAAATCAAAATAAATGAATTGAATTCCTCTGCCATGGCCAACTCCTAAAACACAATATTATGTCTCTTTCACTTAAAACCCACCATATGAGGTACAGGATAAAGGACAAAGGCCTTAGTAAGACTCATTAAAAAGTTGAAGTCCCTCAGTCGTATCCCACTCTTTGCAACCCCATGGACTATATAGCTTGCCTGTCCATGGAATTCTCCAGGCAAGAATACTGGAGTGGGTAACCGTTCCCTTCTTCAGGGGATCTTCCCAACTCAGGGTTCAAACCCAGGTCTCCCATATTGCAGGCTGTTTCTTTATTGTCTGAGCCACCAGAGAAGCCCATGAATACTGGAGTGGGTAGCCTATCCCTTCTCCAGGGGACCTTCCCATCAACAGGAATCGAACTGGGGTCTCCTGTATTGCAGGCGGATTCTTTACCAGCTGAGCTAGAAAGTGAAAGAAAGTGAAGTAGCTCAGTCGTGTCCAACTCTTTGCGACCCCATGGTCTGTAGCCTACCAGGCTCCTCCCTCCATGAGATTCTCCAGGCAAGAATACTGGAGTGGGTTACCATTTCCTTCTCCGGGGGATCTTCCCAACCCAGGGATTGAACCCGGGTCTCCCACATTGCAGGCAGACTCTTTAACCTCTGAGCCATCAGGGAAGCCCTTTAGCTGAGCTAGAGTCCTTCATAATTTAGTGTCTTCCTGATTTCTCTTCCTCATTTGAGCAAATCACATAGAAATACTTCAGATCCTTAAATATGCCATGCTTTCTCAGTATTTCTATCTTTATGTTTGCTTATGGTTCTTTCTTTTGCCTGAAATGACTATTATCTGTTTGATTGTTTGAAAGTTACTTGTCTTTCAAGACTCAGCACAGATATCACTGTGTCTGAAAATTCTTCCAGATCACTTCTGGTCTCAAAGTATTTGTTTCCTTCCTTATATCCCCACTGCATCTGTACAAACCTTTTTCTTTTTAAATAGTAAAGACTTTTTTTAAAATTTATTTTTAATTGGGGAAAAATTGCTTTGCAATGCTGGGTTGGTTTCTACCATACAGCAATGCAAATCAGCCATAATTACACATATATCACTCTCTTGAAGAAACACTTTAAAAATATATTTATTTATTGGTTGCACTGTGTTGTATTTGCAGCATGTTAGGATCTAGTTCCCTCATCAGGGATTAAAGCCAGGCCTCCTGTATTGGGAGCATGGAGTTTTATCCACTAAACCACCAGGGAAGTCCCCAAAACTTTTCTTTTGATCCCAAAGAACTTGATGCTTTTAAATGATATTGAAAATGGAAAAAAAAATTTTCATTTTCCGATTATTCATTGCTAGTATAAAGCAATACTATTGATTTATGTATGTGTATTATCCCTGTGTCCTTTGACCTAGCTAAATTCACGTACTAGTTCAAGTAACTTTTTTTATACATTCTTTAAGGTTTTCCATATAAGAAATCATGTCTGTAAATAAAAGAGTTTTACTTCTTCCTTTTCAATCTGCATGCCTTTTATTTCCTTTCGTCACCATTGCAGTGGCTAAGGCATTCAGTACAATTCTCAATAAAAGTGCTGAAAGCAGACATATAATCATTAAGTACCATGTTAGCTGTGTTGTTTTCATAGATGCCCTATATCACGTTGAGAAAGTTTCCTTATTTTGTTTTCTGAGAGTTTTAATTGGGAATGGTCATTAGTCAAATGATTTTTCTGTACCTGTTATTTTATGATTTTCCCTTTTACTATTAATATCAAAAATTATATTCATTGATATTCTAATGTTAAATTAGTCCTGGGGAAAACTCCACTTGGTTATAATGTATTACTCTTTTTCAACAGTTTGGTTTGACATATCAATATTTTGTTAAGAATCTTTACATATTCTTGAGGGATATTCAGTTCAGTTCAGTTCAGTCTCTCAGTCGTGTCCAGCCCTTTGTGACCCCATGGACTGCAGCATTCCAGGCCTCCTTGTTCATCACCAACTCCCAGAGTTTATTCAAACTCATGTCCACTGAGTCGGTGATGCCATCCAACCATCTCATCCTCTGTCGTCCCCTTCCCCTTAGTTTGTAGTTTTCTATTCTTATAGTCTTTTACTGGTTTTGCAATCAAAATAAAATTGGCTTCTTGAAGTGACTCAGGAACTATTCTCATCCCCTCTATTCAGGCTGTGTTGGATTGGTACCACATCTTTCTTCAGTGTTTATAGAAGTGAAGCTATCTGGGCCTAGAATTTGCTTTGTAGTTAAAATTTGGAAGACATAAGGCTATTAACATTTTCTACATCTCATGTTAATTTTGTGACTTGTGAAACTGGTCTGTTTCATCTAAATTGTCGAATTTATTAGCATAAAGTCATTCAAAATAGTGTTTAATATCTTTTAAATTCTAAACTCCATATAGATTTATCCCCGATTTTCTTTTTTTATGTTCAATATTGGTAACTTATATCCTTTGCATTTTCCCCCCTGATCAGCCCAAAAAAGTTTATCAATTTTACTGATATTTACAAAGGACCAGGTTTTTCATCTATTTCCTTTATTTCTATTGTTATCATTATCATTTCCTTCATTCTATTTATTGTGGATTTGAATTTGCCTTCTTTCTCTAACTTCTTTTTTAAAAAATTTATTCATCTTGTATTTATCTTTGGTTGTGCTGGGTCTTCACTGCTGTGCCGAGGGGCTACTCTTCATTGCAGTGCATGGGTTCTCACTGTGGTGACTTATCCTGTCGTGGAGCACAGACTCTAGGTGTGTGGGCTCAGTAGTTGTGGTGCATGGGCTTCATTGCTCCACAGCATGTGGAATCTTCCTGGACAAGTTGGAATCTGTGTTCCCTGCATTGGCAGGTAGATTCTCATCCACTGTACCACCAGGGAAGTTCTTCTTCTACTTTTTTAATGTGGAAGCTTCAGTTCAGTTCAGTTCAGTCGCTTAGTCGTGTCCAACTCTTTGCGACCCCATGATTCTTTGAACTGCAGCACGCCAGGCCTCCCTGTCCATCACCAACTCCCGGAGGTCACTCAGATTCACATCCAACGAGTCAGTGATGCCATCAAGCCATCTCATCCTCTGTCGTCCCCTTCTCCTCCTGCCCCCAATCCCTCCCAGCAACAGAGTCTTCTCCAATGAGTCAACTCTTCCCATGAGGTGGCCAAAATACTGGAGTTTCAGCTTTAGCATCACTCCCTCCAAAGAAATCCCAGGGCTGATCTCCTTCTGAATGGACTGGTTGGATCTCCTTGCAGTCCAAGGGACTCTCAAGAGTCTTCTCCAACACCACAGTTCAAAAGCATCAATTCTTCAGTGCTCAGCCTTCTTCACAGTCCAACTCTCACATCCATACATGAACACAGGAAAAACCAGAACCTTGACTAGACGAACCTTTGTTGGCAAAGTGCTGTCTCTGCTTTTGAATATGCTATCTAGGTTGGTCATAACTTTCCTTCCAAGGACTAAGCGTCTTTTAATTTCATGGCTGCAGTCACCATCTGCAGTGATTTTGGAGCCCACAAAAATAAAGTCTGACACTGTTTCCCCATCTATTTCCCATGAAGTGATGGGACCGGATGCCATGATCTTCGTTTTCTGAATGTTGAGCTTTCAGCCAACTTTTTCACTCTCCACTTTCATCAGGAGGCTTTTTAGTTCCTCTTCACTTTCTGCCATAAGGGTGGTGTCATCTGCATATCTGAGGTTATTGATACTTCTCCCGGCAATCTTGATTCCAGCTTGTGCTTCTTCCAGTCCAGCGTTTCTCATGATGTACACTGCATATAAGTTAAATAAGCAGGGTGACAATATACAGCCTTAACATACTCCTTTTCCTATTTGGAACCAGTCTGTTGTTCCATGTCCAGTTCTAACTGTTGCTTCCTGATGTGCATACAAATTTCTCAAGAGGCAGATCAGGTGGTCTGGTATTCCCATCTCTGGAAGCTTAGATAACTTGATTTTTGAAATCTTTCTTTTCTAACATTAGCATTTAAAGCTAAAAATTTTCCTCTAAGTACTGCTGTAGCTTCATCCCACTATTTTTAATACAAAGTCATTTTATTATCATGCAGTTCAAGCTTACCTTCACTATGGTCGGAAAACAAAACCCTGTAAGATTTCAATCTTTTGAACTACAATGAGGCTTGTTTTATGCCCTAAGACATGGCCCACTTGCTGAAATGTGCATTCTGCAATTGTTGGCTATAAATGTCAATTAGGTCATGGCTGTTGACAACTTTTGGATCTTTGACTTTCTTCACCTTTGAAGCAATGCAGTTGTGCTATTAATTACTGAGTGTATTAAAGTGTCCAACTAAGATTGTGGGTTTGACCATTTTCCACTTGTGTTTGGTTAGTTTTTGCTTCATGTATTTTGAAATTGTTTATTAATTGTAATAATATACTTCAAATTATTCTACCTTCTTAATGAATTAACCCATTTATCATTATTAAAACAACATTTATCCTCTCAAGTCTCCAGCAATCTTCCTTGTTCTGATGTCTATTTTTTCTGGTAAATAATAGAGACACCTTCTTAGGCATACTGTTTGCCTAGTGTATTTCTATCTTTGTATTCTCCACATATTTATGTCTTTGTATTTAAAGTGTACCATATATAAATAGCTAATAGTTGTTATTGCTTTTTTGTCCAATCTAACCACCTCTGCCTTTTGATTAGTTTTTGGTTCATTTACACTTAATTGTTGATATATCTGCTTTTATATCTGCATCCATATATTTATTTCTTATTTGACCTGTTAACTCTTCCTCTGTTCCTTCTTTCCCACTCTCCTTTGAGTTAATCATATATATTTTGGAATTCCATTTTAATTCTTCTGTTGGGGTTCTAGCTATTTATTTTTTAATTATATTTTTAATGGTTACTCAAGGGGTTCTCTAGTGGCCCAGATGGTAAAGAATCTGCCTGCAATGCAGGAGACCTGGGTTTGATCCCTGGGTCAGGAAAATCCCCTGGAGAAGGGAATGGCAACTCAATCCAGTGTTCATTCTTGCCTGGAGAATTCCATGGACAGAGGAGCATGGTGGGCTATAGTCTAACTCCTCTCTTCAGCTCTTATTTGGGCTTTCCAGGTACTGCTAGAAGTAAAGAACCCACTTGCCAATGCAGGAGATGTAAAAGACATGGGTTCAATCCCTGGGTTGGAAGATCCCCTGGAGGAGGGCTTGGCAACCCACTCCAGTATTCTCACCTGGAGAATCTCGTGGACAGAGGAGCCTAGTGGTCTACAGTCCAAAGGGTCGCAAAAGTTGGACATGACTGAAGTGACTTAGCATGCATGTGGTTACCTGTGGCTCAGATAGTTAAGAATCAGCCTGCAATGCAGGAGACCTGGGTTCGATCCGTGGCTTAGGAAGATTCCCTGGAGAAGGGAATGGCTACCCACTCCAGTGTTCTTCCCTGGAAAATTCCACGAACACTGGAGCCTAGAGGGCTATAGTCCATGGGGTCCCAAAGAGTTGGACACAATTGAGTGACTAACACTTTTACACTTTTCATGTGGTTATAGTTTATAGATTCAATTTATTCCAGTGTACTTAGGAAAAATATTAAAATACTCAAGATAAAAAAGCAGAAATCTTACAAAATATTTCTTGCCTTGTGCCCCATTTTTTATTTTTGTTGTCATATATATTATACTTATATATATATAAGTATTTACTTTCAGTTATTCATTTTTAAGGAAATTAATAGAAGAAAAAACTTTCTTTTATACACATTTACAATTCCTAGTTCCTTCATTTGTGTAGATCCAACGTGCCATTTGGTGTCACTTCCCTTCAGCTAAAATATCTTATAGTACAAGAGTGCTAATGATAAATTCTCTCATTCTATCTGAAACCGTCACTATTTTGTCCTTATTTTTTTTTTAGTAATTTTATTTATTTTTGGCTGTGTTGGTTCTCCATTGCCATGCAGACTTTTCTCTAGTTGCAGCAACTGGGGGCTACTCTCTAGTTGAGATGCATGGAGTTCTCATTGCAGTGGCTTCTCCTGTTGTGGAACACCTGCGCTGGAGCACAAAGGCTTCACTAGCTGTGGCTCTTGGGCTCTAGAGTGCAGGCTCAGTAGCTGTGGTGCATGGGTTTTTAGTTGCCACAGGATCTTCCTGGACAAGGGATCGAACCTGTGTCCTCCACACTGGCAGGTGGATTCCTAATCAGTGGACCACCAAGGAAGTCCCTATGTAACATTTTTTTCTGGACAGTAAAGTAGTGGTTTTCTTCATGTTCATCTTGAGTCTGCTCTGCTTCTAGGATGTATAACTCCTAGAAGTTATACATTTTTTTCCTCACCAAATTTGAGAAAATTTCAGCCATTATTTCTTTAAAAAATTTTTTACAGTTATACTCACCCCTCCTTAAAAGACTATTTTTTGAATTATTTGGCATTTCATTGCAGATCTCTGATGTTCTGTTCAATTTTTTCCATCTTTTACTGTACTCTATTCTTAAACTTGGGTGGTTTCTACTGTTCTATCTCAAACATCTCTGTCCCTCCCCACCTGCCATCACCTGCTTTCTTTCCTAATTTGCTATTGAGCCCATCTAGTTACTTTAAAATTTTAGTTACTGTATTTTTAAACTCCTGAACTTTTCTTTTCTAAAAATTACAGAACTTTATTGTCTCACAGCTCTGAAGTCCAATATCAAGGTGTCAGCAGGGCCGTGCTCTAACGGCTGTAGGGGAGGTGACTTCTTGGGCTCATCTAGCTTCTGCTCATCAGCAGTCCGTGGCACTCCTTGGCTTGCAGATGCAGCATTCCCATCACATGGCCACCTTCTCCCTGTGTGTCTTTACACTGCCTTCCCTGTGGATGTCTCTCTATATCCAAATTTTCTGTTTTTATAAACTGAATTTCTGCTTTTTATAGCTTTCATTTCTCTGCTGAGATTTTCTATCTATTCACTCATTGGTGTCATATTGTCATTAACCGAATAAATGTATTTATAGTAATTATTTTGAACTTTTTATTAAATCCAACACTTAAGCTCATTCCAGTCAGATTCCACTGACTGCTTCCTTTTTTTTCCTCCCCCTGAGAATGAGTCACACTTCTGTTTTTTGAATGTCTAGTAATTTTGGGTTGAAATTTGAGTTTTATAGATACATGTAAAGATTTGATTGTTTTCTTCCAAAAATTGTCCTTTCATTGTTGTTGTTGCTCTAGTAGTTAGTCTGCCTGAAGTCAAACTGCAAGCTTGGTCTCCTTCACACAACGGAGGTGCTAGTATCTTTGTTCTTATGCTTTCCAGCTGTTACCCTTTTAACCTGATCTTTTGGTGGTGAGGGACAGGGTGGTTCTCATTTGGGCAGAGATTTTACTTTAATTTTGGGGTTTGCCCTTCCTGTGATTTTCTTGCTTCAAGAGATTAGGGATTGCAGCCCTAATTCTTTGCTGCTCTGTTATCCTTTACCTCTATCCCCTGACACTTCAAAACCATAAACATTTCAGCTTTCTGTCACTTAAGTGGCAAGTGATTAGGGAATGCAGTCTGTTAGAAGAGCAGCAAATTCATAGATATTGCCCTATGCAGCTATCTTTCAGTAGATTTCTCACTAGTGTCTGCCTGATTTTTAACTACCCCACTCCAGTACTGTTGCCTGGAAAATCCCATGGGCGGAGGAGCCTGGAAGGCTGCAGTCCACGGGGTCGCTAAGAGTCGGACATGACTGAGCGACTTTCCTTTCACTTTTCACTTTCATGCATTGGAGAAGGAAATGGCAACCCACTCCAGTGTTCTTGCCTGGAGAATCCCAGGGACGGGGGAGCCTGGTGGGCTGCCATCTATGGGGTCGCACAGAGTTGGACACAACTGAAGTGACTTAGGAGTACTTAGGAGTAGCAGCAGCAGAGAGTATTTTGGCAGGTCAAAGAGTTTCACAGATTGGAAGCACAATTCAATGCATTGCTCAACCTTGGAGAGCTTATTTCTTCCCTTTTTGATTACTTCAAAGCACTCTGTACATACCAATATCACTTTAGTGCATATCACAGAGCACTTCCATATCCTTCCCCTCATTAGACAGTAACTTATTCTTGTATCCTGTACCCTTACATAGTATTTTAGACTCAACACATAGTATTAACTCATTAGATAAATGAATTTAATCTAATGACAATTGTTTGTTTATCCTCTCATCTCATTGTCCTCTGATAGTCCTAACTTCTAATTAAGTAATTTGAATTTTATCACATATTACTTTAAGTTTTCAGAGATAAGAAATTATCTTTCTAGTTTTAATAATTATGTCATCAGATGGAAATACAGATGACTGAGACTCCCCAGTGGGATTCCCTGGTGGCTCAGTGATAAAAAATTCACCTGCCAATGCAGGAGACTCAGATTCAGTCCCTGGGTTAGAAAGATTCCCTGGAGAAGGAAATGTCAACTCACTCCAGTATTCTTGCCTGGGAAATCCCATGGACAGAGGAGCCTTGGCAGGCTATAGTCCAGGGGGTCATAGAAGAGTTGGACGTGACATAGCAACTAAACAACAAGAAGGCCCTCTAACAGTCTGCATCTGCAGAATGAAAAACATCAGTAAGCCCCTAAAAGCCCTTGTCTACCCCAATAACCCTATTTTCTGACCCAGATGCCTCACAACAACCCTGTGAGGTGAATATCATTCATATTTTCTAGCTATAAAAACTAGATAGAGAAATAGATTTAAGGGCCTAGATCTGATAGATAGAGTGCCTGATGAACTATGGAATGAGGTTCGTGACACTGTACAGGAGACAGGGATCAAGACCATCCCCATGGAAAAGAACTGCAGAAAAGCAAAATGGCTGTCTGGGGAGGCCTTACAAATAGCTGTGAAAAGAAGAGAAGAAAAAAGCAAAGGAGAAAAGGAAAGATATAAGCATCTGAATGCAGAGTTCCAAAGAACAGCAAGAAGAGATAAGAAAGCCTTCCTCAGTGATCAATACAAATAAATAGAGGAAAACAACAGAATGGGAAAGACTAGGGATCTCTTCAAGAAAATCAGAGATACCAAAGGAACATTTCATGCAAAGATGGGCTCGATAAAGGACAGAGATGGTATGGATCTAACAGAAGCAGAAGATATTAATAAGAGGTGGCAAGAATACACAGAAGAACTGTACAAAAAAGATCTTCACGACCCAGATAATCATGATGGTGTGATTACTGACCTAGAGCCAGACATCCTGGAATGTGAAGTCAAGTGGGCCTTAGAAAGCATCACTACAAACAAAGCTAGTGGAGGTGATGGAATTCCAGCTGAGTTATTCCAAATCCTGCAAGATGATGCTGTGAAAATGCTGCACTCAATATGCCAGCAAATTTGGAAAACTCAGCAGTGGCCACAGGACTGGAAAAGGGCAGTTTTCATTCCAATCCCAAAGAAAGGCAATGCCAAAGAATGCTCAAACTACCGAACAATTGCACCCATCTCACACGCTAGTAAAGTAATGCTCAAAATTCTCCAAGCCAGGCTTCAGCAATATGTGAACCGTGAACTTCCTGATGTTCAAGCTGGTTTTAGAAAAGGCAGAGGAACCAGAGATCAAATTGCCAACATCTGCTGGATCATGGAAAAAGCAAGAGAGTTCCAGAAAAATATCTATTTCTGCTTTATTGACTATGCCAAAGCCTTTGACTGTGTAGATCACAATAAACTGTGGAAAATTCTGAAAGAGACTGGAATACCAGACCACCTGATCTGCCTCTTGAGAAATTTGTATGCAGGTCAGGAAGCAACAGTTAGAACTGGACATGGAACAACAGACTGGTTCCAAATAGGAAAAGGAGTACGTCAAGGCTGTATATTGTCACCCTGTTTATTTAACTTCTATGCAGAGTACATCATGAGAAACGCTGGACTGGAAGAAACACAAGTTGGAATCAAGATTGCCGGGAGAAATATCAATAACCTCAGATATGCAGATGACACCACCCTTATTGCAGAAAGTGAAGAGGAACTAAAAAGCCTCTTCTTGAAAGTGAAAGAGGAGAGTGAAAAAGTTGGCTTAAAGTTCAACATTCAGAAAACAAAGATCATGGCATCTGGTCCCATCACTTCATGGGAAATAGATGGGGAAACAGTGGAAACAGTGTCAGACTTTATTTTTCTGGGCTCCAAAATCACTGCAGATGGTGACTGCAGCCATGAAATTAAAAGACGCTTACTCCTTGGAAGGAAAGTTATGACCAACCTAGATAGCATATTCAAAAGCAGAGACATTACTTTGCCAACAAAGGTTCGTCTAGTCAAGGCTATGGTTTTTCCTGTGTTCATGTATGGATGTGAGAGTTGGACTGTGAAGAAGGCTGAGAGCCGAAGAATTGATGATTTTGAACTGTGGTGTTGGAGAAGACTCTTGAGAGTCCCTTGGACTGCAAGGAGATCCAACCAGTCCATTCTGAAGGAGATCAGCCCTGGGATTTCTTTGGAAGGAATGATGCGAAAGCTGAAATTCCAGTACTTTGGCCACCTCATGCGAAGAGTTGACTCATTGGAGAAAACTCTGATGCTGGAAGGGATTGGGGGCAGGAGGATAAGGGGACAACAGAGGATGAGATGGCTGGATGGCATCACTGACTTGATGGACATGAGTCTAGGTGAATTCCGGGAGTTGGTGATGGACAGGGAGGCCTGGCATGCTGCAATTCATGGGGTCTCAAAGAGTCAGACACGACTGAGTGACTGATCTGATCACATAAAAACTAAAACCCAGAAAGCAAACTACTTTTGGGTTTTGGGATCTGTTTAATTGAGAAGTCTCATTCATTTACAGCTTCAAGGGGCTGGTCCAAGACTTACTTCCTGATTATGGTGCTGATAATGGGATTTGCTCTTCACCACTCCAGGTTATCTCATGATTTTGGTTTTACTTTTCTCCTTTGAGATTTCTGTTAATTCATGCCAACCCAGCAAACAGGAAAAATTAGTTTCTTTCAGAATCTAGTTGTTGTTTTAGCAGAGATCCCTTTAAAGTCAGTCAGTCGTATTGCTGAAGGAAGAAGTTCCTAGGTCCAGGTCTTTTTACAATATTCCAATATCAGCTGCTTATCTTTCCCAGTAGGACTGAGTATAATGCCATAATGACTGGCACAGCAACTTTTGGAAAATGGCAAAATACTCAAGAAACACCAACTGAATCTAAAAAAAAAACAATTTTGAGTGGGAAAGCTCATCTTCCATACCTCACATATGGACCTTCCATTCAACAAGACTGAAAATAATAGAGAAACTTCAGGTTTCTCTCTACCTATCACTCTTTTCCAACAAGGCAAATGAAATGGCTTCATTATTTGGTGGAACTAGAACCAAGGGCTGAACTCAGAGTCCCCTTTCTTCGTTTTAAGCCCTCTTCCCTAAAGATCCTATCTGCTTTTTCCATGGGTAAGGTTACCATGCAGGCTTTTAACTTGAAACTTGTTAGGTAGGAAGGGGACAAATGAGTATTAAGTTTAATTATAGATCCAACCAGTCCATTCTGAAGGAGATCAATCCTGGAATTTCTTTAGAAGGAATGATGCTGAAGCTGAAACTCCAGTATTTTGGCCACCTCATGCGAAGAGTTGACTCATTGGAGAAGACTCCGATGCTGGGAGGGATTGAGGGCAGGAGGAGAAGGGGACGACAGAGGATGAGATGGCTGGATGGCATTACTGACTCGATGGATGCGAGTCTGAGTGACCTCCGGGAGCTGGTGATGGACAGGGAGGCCTGGCGTGCTGCGGTTCATGGGGTCGCAAAGAGTCGGACACGACTGAGCGACTGATCTGATCTGATAGTTTTAGGGAGCCAAATGGAGCTACAGATCCATGAAGCTTATTCTAACTAAGCACTATTAGTAACATAGCTATTATATCAATCTCCATCTATCTGACCTATATATCCTTTTCCTGTCTCTATGAATTTGCCCATTCTAATATTTCATACAAATGGAATCATAATTATGTGGCCTTTTATGTCTGCCTTCTTTTTTATTAATATACATATTTTATTGAAGTATAATTGACTTACACTGTTTCAGGTGCACAGCAAGGTGATTCAATCATACTCACATATAAATATTATTTTTGAAATTATTTTCCATTATAGGTTATTAGAAGATATTGACTATAGTTCCCTGTGCTATATAGCAAACCTTTGTTGCTTGTTGCATATCTGTTTTTTTAATTAGAAATCTAGCACTCTACTCATACTAAGTCAAACAAGTGGAATCAAAGTTTCATAAATTTTTAGGCAAAAATTGGTAAGTTTTCTAAAAATATATATATTACACATATTATTTATATATGCATACAAAAGCTTTTCTATTAAACTTGATAAAGGCTTGATAAAGAACACCAGAAAAAAAAAGAGATGGAGAAATTGGAAAACAAACTAAATGAAATGAAAGCACTGAATATTAAATAGAAAAAGTGAAACAAACTAGATAAAAGTAAAAGATCATCATATAGTCCAGTTGTTTTTAAACATAACTGCTTATTAAAAACCTATCTGGAACTCTGGAGATAAAAAAAGCAATACATGAGCATTTGTATTTTTCAAAATATTTCAAGATAATTCTGATATGCATCTGGATTTTAAAAAGTAATTACAGGTTTTTCTATTAAATTATAGTTTTGGTGAAATAGAATTCTATTATTTCTCTGCTGACAAATCATGATACAATGGTATTAAGTGACTAATAGTTACACAGTCACCATAGCGAAAGATGTTTATCAGTTTTCAAAATGAATCAGATCAGTCGTTCAGTCGTGTCCGACTCTTTGCGACCCCATGAACTGCAGCACGCCAGGCCTCCCTATCCATCACCAGCTCTCGGAGGTCACCCAGACTCACATTCATCGAGTCAGTGATGCCATCCAGCCATCTCATCCTCTGTCGTCCCCTTCTCCTCCTGCCCTCAATCCCTCCCAGCATCAGAGTCTTCTCCAATGAGTCAACTCTTCGCATGAGGTGGCCAAAATACTGGAGTTTCAGCTTGAGCATCATTCTTTCCAAAGAAATCCCAGGGCTGATCTCCTTCAGAATGGACTGGTTGGATCTCCTTGCAGTCCAAGGGACTCTCAAGAGTCTTCTCCAACACCACACTTCAAAAGCATCAATTCTTCGGCGCTCAGCCTTCTTCACAGTCCAGCTCTCACATCCATACATGACCACAGGAAAGACCATAGCCTTGACTAGGCGAACCTTTGTTGGCAAAGTGATGTCTCTGCTTTTGAATATGCTATCTAGTTTGGCCATAACCTTCCTTCCAAGGAGTAAGCGTCTTTTAATTTCATGGCTGCAGTCACCATCTGCAGTGATTTTGGAGCCCAGAAAAATAAAGTCTGACACTGTTTCCACTGTTTCTCCATCTATTTCCCATGTAGTGATGGGACCAGATGCCGTGATCTTCGTTTTCTGAATGTTGAGCTTTAAGCCAACCTTTTCACTCTCCACTTTCACTTTCATCAAGAGGCTTTTTAGTTCCTCTTCACTTTCTGCCATAAGGGTGGTATCATCTGCATATCTGAGGTTATTGATATTTCTCCCAGCAATCTTGATTCCAGCTTGTGTTTCCTCCAGTCCAGCATTTCTCATGATGTACTCTGCATAGAAGTTAAATAAACAGGGTGACAATATACAGCCTTGACATACTCCTTTTCCTATTTGGAACCAGTCTGTTGTTCCGTGACCAGTTCTAACTGTTGCTTCCTGACCTGCATACAGATTTCTCAAGAGGCAGATCAGGTGGTCTGGTATTCCCATCTCTCTCAGAATTTTCCACAGTTTATTGTGATCTACACAGTCAAAGGCTTTGGCATAGTCAATAAAGCAGAAATAGATGTTTTTCTGGAACTCTCTTGCTTTTTCCATGATCCAGCGGATGTTGGCAATTTGATCTCTGGTTCCTCTGCCTTTTCAAAATGAATAGCCAGAAACAAAAAAAGATAATTATAACTGTAAGCCATAATAAGAATATGATGCACTTAACAATATAAAATAATTACATACAATTTGGGGCGGGGGCGTCAAGAAGAGTGATGTGGTAAGTGGAAGTGTATACATGCATGTTTTCATCTGGCTGCCTAGCCAGTCTATGTCTTTTGGTTAGTATATTTGATCCATTTACGTTTAGGTAAGTATCAGTATGTATGATCTAAGCCTTGCTCAGTGATCAGTTCAAAGAAATAAAGGAAAACAACAGAATGGGAAAGACTAGAGATCTCTTCAAGAAAATTTGAGATACCAAGGGAACATTTCATGCAAATATGGGCACAATAAAGGACAGAAATTGTATTGACCAAGAGAAGCAGAAGATATTAAGAAGAGGTGGCAAGAATATACATAAGAACTATACAAAAAAGATCTTCATGACCAAGATAACCACAATGGTGTGATCACTCACCTAGAGCCAGACATTCTGGAATGCCAAGTCAAGTGGGCCCTTAGAAAGCATCACTACGAACAAAGCTAGTGGAGGTGATGGAATTCCAGTTGAGCTCTTTCAAATCCTAAAAGATAATGCTGTGAAAGTGCTGCACTCAATATGCCAGCAAATTTGGAAAACTCAGCAGTGGCCACAGGACTGGAAAAGGTCAGTTTTCATTCCAATCCCAAAGAAAGGCAATGCCAAAGAATGCTCAAACTACCCCACAATTGCACTGATCTCACATGCTAGTAAAGTAATGCTCAAAATTCTCCAAGCCAGGCTTCAACACTATGTGAACCATGAACTTCCAGATGTTCAAGCTGGATTTAGAAAAGGCAGAGGAATCAGAGATCAAATAAACAAGATCTGTTGGATCATCAAGAAAGCAAGAGAGTTCCATAAAAACATCTACTTTTGCTTTATTGACTACCCCAAAGCCTTTGACTGTGTGGATCACAACAAACTGTGGAAAATGCTTAAAGAGATGGGAATATCTGACCACATGATCTGCCTCCTGAGAAATCTGTATGCATGTCAAGAAGCAAAAGTTAGAACTGGACATGGAACAACAGACTGCTTCCAAACTGGGAAAGAAGGACGTCAAGGCTGTATATTGTCACTCTGCTTATTTAACTTTTATGCAGAGTATATCATGCGAAATGCCAGGCTGGATGAAGCACAAGCTGAAATGAAGATTGCTGGGAGAAATATCAATAACCTCAGATATGTAGATAACACCACCCTTATGGCAGAAAGTGAAGAATTAAAGAGACTCTTGATGAAAGTGAAAGAGGAGAATGAAAAAAAAAAAAAGCTTAAAACTCAATATTCAAAAAACTAAGATCATGGCATCTGGTCCCATCACTTCAAGGCAAATAGATGAGGAAACAATGGAAACAGTGACAGACTGTTTTTGGGGGCTCCAAAATCACTGCAGATGGTGACTGCAGCCATGAAATTAAAAGATACTTACTCCTTGGAAGAAAAGCTATGACCAAACTAGACAGTATGTTAAAAAGCAGACATTACTTTACCAACAAAGATCTGTCTAGTCAAAGCTATGGTTTTTCTAGTAGTCATGTATGGATGTGAGATTTGGACTATAAACAAAGCTGAGCACTGAAGAATTGATGCTTTTGAACTGTGGTGTTGGAGAAGACTCTTAAAAGTCCCTTGGACTGCAAGGAGATCAAACCAGTGCATCCTAAAGGAAATCAGTCCTGCATATTTATTGGAAGGACTGATGCTGAAGCTGAAACTCCAATATTTTGGCCACCTAATGCAAAGAACTGACTCATTGGAAAAGACCCTGATGCTGGGAAAGTGAAGGCAGGAGGAGAAGGGGATGACAGAGGATGAGATGGTCGGATGGCATCACCGACATGAGTTTGACCAAGCTCCAGGAGTTGGTAAGGACAGGGAAGCCTGGCGTGTTGCAGTCCATGGGGTCACAAAGAGTTGGACATGACTGAGTGACTGAACTTAACTGAATGATCTTATTACCATTTTCTTAACTGTTTTGGGTTTATATTCTGTAGGTGTTTTCCTTCTCTGCGTTAACTGCCTAGAGAAGTTTCTTTTCAGCATTTGTTGTAAAGCTAGTTTGACAGTGCTGAACTCTCTAAACTTCTGCTTCTCTGGAAAGCTTTTGATTTATCCATCAAATCTGAATCAGAGTCTTGCTGGGTAGAGTATTCTTGGTTGTAGGTTCTTCCTTTTCATCACTTAAATATATCATGCCATTCCCTTCTGGCTTGTAGTTTCTGTTGAGAAATCAGCTGACAGCCTGATGGGAATTCTCTTGTATGTTGTCATTTTTCCCCTGTTGCTTTTACTATTTTATCTTTGTCTTTAATTTTTGTCAGTTTGATTACTATTTATCTTGCTGTGGTCCTCCTTGGGTTCATCCTGCTTGGGACTCTCTGTGCTGCCTGGACTTGGCTGACTATTTCCTTTCCCATGTTAGGGACGTTTTCAGCTAGTATCTCTTCAAATATTTCTTCTGGTCCATTCTCTCTCTCTATTCTCCTTCTGGGACCCTGATAATGTGAATGTTGGTGTGTTTAAGGTTGTCCCAGAGTTCTCCTAGGCTGTCTTTATGTCTTTTCATTCCTTTTTCTTATTTTGGTCTGCAGCAGTGATTTCCATCATTCAGTCCTCCAGGTCATTTATATGTTTTTCTGCCTCAGTTATTCTGCTATTGATTCCTTCTAGTGTATTATTCATCTGTTTGTTTGTTCTTACAGGTCTTTTGTAAATATTTCTTGCATCTTCTCAATCTTTCCCTTCATTCTTTTTCTGAGATCCTGAATCATCTTCACTAACATTATGCTGAATTCTTTTTCTGGAAGGTTGCCTATCTCCACTTCATTTAGTTGTTTTTCTGTGGTTTTATCTAATCCCTTCATCTGTGACATAACTTTCTGCTTTTTTATCGTGATTACCTTTCTGTAATATGGTTCTTGTTTTAGCTGCCGTGGGTTTGTGATTCTTTTTGTTTCTTCTGTCTGCCCTCTGATGAATGAAGCTAATAGGCTTGTGTACGATTCTTGAACTTCCATCCATAGTTCATCAGGCACTCTGTTTATCAGATCTAGTACCTTAAATCTATTTCTCACTTCCACTGTATAATCATAAGGGATTTGATTTTGGTCATACCTGAATGGTCTAGTGGTTTTCCCTACTTTCCTCAATTTAAGTCTGAATTTGGCAATAAGGAGCTCATGATCTGAGACACAGTCAGCTCCTGGTCTTGTTTTTGCTGACTGTATAGAGCGTCTCCATCTTTGGCTGCAAAGAATAGAATCAGTCTGATTTTGGTGTTGACCATCTTGTTGATGTCCATGTGTAGAGTCTTCTCTTGTGTTGTTGGAAGAGGGTATTTGCTATGACCAGTGCGTTCTCTTGGCAAAACTCATTAGCCTTTGCCCTGCTTCATTCCGTACTCCAATGCCAAATTTGCCTGTTACTCCAGGTGTTCTTGACTTCCTACTTTTGCATTCCAGTCCCCTATAATGAAAATATCTTTTTTGGGTGTTAGTTCTAAAAGGTCTTGTAGGTCTTTATAGAACCGTTCAACTTCAGCTTCTTCAATGTTACTGGTTGGGGCATAGGCTTGGATTACTGTGATATTGAATGGTTTGCCTTGGAAAGGAACAGAGATCATTCTGTCGTTTTTGAGATTGCATCCAAGTACTCCCACCGGCTGCGAGGCGCACTAGGAGCGCGGCCGAGAGGAGCTACCCCACGACCGAGGTCAGGAAGGGCGGCGGTGAGGAGATACCCCTCCTCCAAGGTCAGGAAGGGCGGCAGTGAGGAGAGACCCCTCGTCCAAGGTAAGGTGCCATGGCTGTGCTTTGCTGGAGCAGCCGGGAAGAGATACCCTACACCCAAGGTAAGAGAAACCCAAGTAAGACGGTAGGTCTTACAAGAGGGCATCAGAGGGCAAATACACTGAAACCATACTCACAGAAAACTAGTCAATCTAATCACACCAGGACTACACCCTTGTCTAACTCAATGAAATTAAGCCATGCCCATGGGGCAACCCAGGATGGGCGGGTCATGGTGGAGATATCTGACAGGGTGTGGTCCGCTGGAGAAGGGAATGGCAAACCACTTCAGTATTCTTGCCTTGAGAACCCCATGAACAGTATGAAAAGACAAAATGATAGGATACTGAAAGAGAAACTCCCCAGGTCAGTAGGGGCCCGATATGCTACTGGAGATCAGTGGAGAAATAACTCCAGAAAGAATGAAGGGATGGAGCCAAAGCAAAAAGAATACCCAGCTGTGGATGTGTCTGGTGATAGAAGCAAGGTCCGATGCTGTAAAGAGCAATATTGCATAGGAACCTGGAATGTCAGGTCCATGAATCAAGGCAAATTGGAAGTGGTCAAACAAGAGATGGCAAGAGTGAATGTCGACATTCTAGGAATTAGCGAACTCAAATGGACTAGAATGGGTGAATTTAACTCAGAGGACCATTATATCTACTACTGCGGGCAGGAATCCCTCAGAAGAAATGGAGTGGCCATCATGGTCAACAAAAGAGTCCGAAATGCAGTACTTGGATGCAATCTCAAAAACGACAGAATGATCTCTCTTCCTTTCCAAGGCAAACCATTCAATGTCACAGTAATCCAAGCCTATGCCCCAACCAGTAACGCTGAAGAAGCTGAAGTTGAACGGTTCTATGAAGACCTACAAGACCTTTTAGAACTAACACCCAAAAAAGATGTCCTTTTCATTATAGGGGACTGGAATGCAAAAGTAGGAAGTCAAGAAACACCTGGAATAACAGGCAAATTTGGCCTTGGAATACGGAATGAAGCAGGGCAAAGACTAATATAGTTTTGCCAAGAAAATGCACTGGTCATAGCAAATACCCTCTTCCAACAACACAAGAGAAGACTCTACACATGGACATCACCAGATGGTCAACACTGAAATCAGATCGATTATATTCTTTGCAGCCAAAGATGGAGAAGCTCTATACAATCAGCAAAAACAAGACCAGAAGCTGACTGTGGCTCAGACCATGAACTCCTTATTGCCAAATTCAGACTGAAATTAAAGAAAGTAGGGAAAACCACTAGACCATTCAGGTATGACCTAAATCAAATCCCTTATGATTATACAGTGGAAGTGAGAAATAGATTTAAGGGCCTAGATCTGATAGATAGAGTGCCTGATGAACTATGGAATGAGGTTCGTGACATTGTACAGGGGACAGGGATCAAGACCATCCCCATGGAAAAGAAATGCAAAAAAGCAAAATGGCTGTCTGGGGAGGCCTTACAAATAGCTGTGAAAAGAAGAGAAGCGAAAAGCAAAGGAGAAAAGGAAAGATATAAACATCTGAATGCAGAGTTCCAAAGAATAGCAAGAAGAGATAAGAAAGCCTTCTTCAGGGATCAATGCAAAGAAATAGAGGAAAACAACAGAATGGGAAAGACTAGAGAGCTCTTCAAGAAAATTAGAGATACCAAGGGAACATTTCATGCAAAGATGGGCTCGATAAAGGACAGAAATGGTATGGACCTAACAGAAGCAGAAGATATTAAGAAGAGGTGGCAAGAATACACAGAAGCACTGTACAACAAAGAGCTTCACGACCCAGATAATCATGATGGTGTGATCACTGACCTAGAGCCAGACATCCTGGAATGTGAAGTCAAATGGGCCTTAGAAAGCATCACTAGGAACAAAGCTAGTGGAGGTGATGGAATTCCAGTGGAGCTATTCCAAATCCTGAAAGATGATGCTGTGAAAGTGCTGCACTCAATATGCCAGCAAATCTGGAAAACTCAGCAGTGGCCACAAGATTGGAAAAGGTCAGTTTTCATCCCAATCCCAAAGAAAGGCAATGCCAAAGAATGCTCAAACTACCACACAATTGCACCCATCTCACATGCTAGTAAAGTAATGCTCAAAATTCTCCAAGCCAGGCTTCAGCAATATGTGAACCGTGAACTTTCTGATGTTCAAGCTGGTTTTTGGAAAAGCAGAGGAACCAGAGATCAAATTGCCAACATCTGCTGGATCATGGAAAAAGCAAGAGAGTTCCAGAAAAACATCTATTTCTGCTTTATTGACTATGCCAAAGCCTTTGACTGTGTGGATCACAATAAACTGTGGAAAATTCTGAAAGAGATGGGAGTATCAGACCACCTGATCTGCCTCTTGAGAAACGTGTATGCAGGTCAGGAAACAACAGTTAGAACTGGACATGGAACAACAGACTGGTTCCAAATAGGAAAAAGAGTACGTCAAGGCTGTATAGAATGGCACCCCACCCCAGTACTCTTGCCTGGAAAATCCCATGGACAGAGGTCCCTGGTGTGCCGCTGTCCATGGGGTCGCTAAGAGTCAGACCCGACTGAGCGACTTCACTTTTACTTTTCACTTTCATACATTGGAGAAGGAAATGGCAACCCACTCCAGTGTTCTTGCCTGGAGAATCCCAGGGACGGGGGAGCCTGGTGGGCTGCCGTCTATGGGGTCGCACAGAGTCAGACACGACTGAAGTGACTTAGCAGCAGCAGCAGCAGCTTATTTAACTTATATGCAGAGCACATCATGAGAAACGCTGGGCTGGAAGAAGCACAAGATGGAATCAAGATTGCTGGGAGAAATATCAATAACCTCAGATATGCAGATGACACCACCCTTATGGCAGAAAGTGAAGAGGAACTAAAAAGCCTCTTGATGAGAGTGAAAGAGGAGAGTGAAAAAGTTGGCTTAAAGTTCAATATTCAGAAAACGAAGATCATGGCATCTGGTCCCATCACTTCATGGGAAATAGATGGGGAAACAGTGAAAACAGTATCTGACTTTATTTTTGGGGGGCTCCAAAGTCACTACAGATGGTGACTGCAGCTATGAAATAAAAGACGCTTAGTCCTTGGAAGGAAAGTTATGACCAACCTAGATAGCATATTCAAAAGCAGAGACATTACTTTGCCAACAAAGGTTCGTCTAGTTAAGGCTATGGTCTTTCCTGTGGTCATGTATGGATGTGAGAGCTGGACTGTGAAGAAGGCTGAGTGCCGAATAATTGATACTTTTGAAGTGTGGTGTTGGAGAAGACTCTTGAGAGTCCCTTGGACTACAAGGAGATCCAACCAGTTCATTCTGAAGGAGATCAGCCCTGGGATTTCTTTGGAAGGAATGATGCGAAAGCTGAAACTCCAATACTTTGGCCACCTCATGCAAAGAGTTGACTCATTGGAGAAGACTCTGATGCTGGAAGGGATTGGGGGCAGGAGGAGAAGGGGACAACAGAGGATGAGATGGCTGGATGGCATCACTGACTCAATGCACATGAGTTTGAGTGAACTCTGGGAGTTGGTGATGGATAGGGAGGCCTGGTGTACTGCGATTCATGGGGTCGCAAAGAGTCAGACACGACTCAGTGACTGAACTGAACTGAAGCTTCCTGATGGCAGCGACTGGCAATGGGAAAAACTGGGTCTTACTCTGGTGGGTAGGGTCTTGCTCAGTAAAGCTTTAATCCAATTATTTGCTGATGGGTGGGATTACACTCTATCCTTGGTAGTTGTTTGGCCTGAGGCAACCCTGCCCTGGGCTATGATAGGGTTAATAGTGAACTCCAAGAGGGTTTACACCAAGAGGGACCTTCCTTGCCTGATGCTGCCAGTGTGCCTGTCTCTGTGGTGAGCCCCTGCCAACCCATGCCTCCACAGGAGACCCTCCAACACTAGCAAGTCGTTTTGGTTCAGTAACCTATGGGGTCACTGCTCCTTTCCTCTGGGACTTGGTGCACACAAAATGTTTGTACCCTCTAAGACTGGAGTTTCTGTTTTTCCCAGTCCTGTGGAAGTCCTATAATCAAATCCCATTGGCCTTGAAGGACAGTTTCCCTAGGGATTCCCAGTTCCTTTGTCGTATTTGATTTTTATCATGATTGCACCCTTCCTGCTGTCTCGTTGTGGCTTGTTGTTGGATGTGGGGTATCTTGTTTTGGTGGGTTCCAGTGTTCTCTTGTCAAGGATTATTCAAAAGCTAGTTGCAATTTTGGTGTTGTCACAAGAGGACATGAGCGTACATCCTTCTACTCCACTGTCTTGAACCAGAATCTATATGTGAGCTTCATGATAACCACAAAACAAAACTCTCTAATATGTACATAAAAGATAATGTGAAAGGAATGTATATTTAACACTAAAGAAACTCATCAAATCACAAAGAGAACAGAACAGAAACAAACCAGAAAACAATTAACAAAATGGCAGTAAGTACATATCTATCAGTAATTACACACCTATCAATAATTACTTTAAATATAAGCAGGCTAAATTCTCCAATCAAAAGACATAGAGTGGCTGGGTGGATTAAAAAAACAAGACATTGAAAAAACAAACATATGCTGCCTGTTAGATTTACTTCAGATGTTAGGACACACTCTGACTAAAAGTGAAGGGATAGAAAAAGATGTTCTATGCAAATGGAAACCAAAAGAAAGATTGGGTAACTATACTTATATCAGACAAAATGAACATTAAAATAAAGACTGAAGTAAAAGACAAAGAAGGGCATTATATAATCATAAAGGGGTCAATCCAACCACAGGATATAATATTTGTAAATATTTATGTACTCAGCATAGCACCTAAATATATAAAGCAAATATTAAAAGATGTAATGGGAGAAACTAACAGCAATAAAAAATGTGATACACTTTAATATCCCATTTACATTTAATGGACAGATCATTCAGACAGAAGATTAATAAGGAAACACTTGTCTTAAAAGACACACTAGGCCAGATTAATTTAATATATATAGAACATTCCAGCCAAAATCAAGATATTATACATTCTTATGTGCACATGCAACACTCTCTAGGATAGATCCTACTTAACAAAAAAAAAAATCCCAATAAATATAAGAAAAAGAGAAGTTAAAAAATATACTTTGAGACAAATGAAAATGGAAATACAACTTACTAAAATGTATAGGATGCAGCAAAATAAGTTTTAAGAGGAAACTTGACAGTGATACAGTCCTATTTTAAGAAACAAGACAAATCTCAAATAAATAATTTAACTTTACAACTAAAGGAACTAGAAAAAGAAGTGAAGCCTAGAGTTAGTAGAAGGAAGGATATAATAAAGATCAGAGTAGAAAGACATGAAAGAAAGACTAAAAAGACAACAGAAAAGATCAATGAAACTAAGAACTGGTTCTTTAAAAAGATAAACAAAATAAACAGATCTTTAGCTAGACTCACCAAGAAATAAAATAGGAAAGGCTCAAATAAATAAAATCAGAAATGAAAGAGAAGTTACAACTGATACCACAGAAATACATAGGATCATAAAAAATACTAAGAGCAATTATATGTCAACAAATTGGACAACCTAGAAGAATTGTATAAATTCTTAGAAACACAATCCTCCAAGACTGAATCGTGAAAAAATAGAAAATCTGAGTCGACAGATTACTAATAATAATGAGATTGAATCAGTAATCAAAAACTGCCCATCCCCCAATAAAAGTCCAGGACCATGGTTTCACTGGTGAATTCTACCAAATATTTAAATAAGATTTAATACCTATCCTTCTCAAACTCTTCCAAAAAACTGAAGAGGAAGGAATGCTTCCAAACTCATTTTACAAGGCCATCATGGCCTTGATACCAACCAGACAATAATATCAAAAGAAAAGTACAGGCCAATATCTCTTATGTACATAGATACAGAAATCTTCAACAAAATAATAACAACTAAACCCAACAATTTATTCTAGGAATGCAAGGATGGTTCACCATCCACAAATCAATTAACAAGATATACATGAACAAAATGAAGGATAAAAATCAAAATTATAGCAACAATTGCAGAAAAAGCATTCAACAAAATTCAACATTCACTTATGACAAAAACTCAACAAAGTGGGTAGAGATGGAAACACACCTCAACATATTAAAGGCTATATGTATTAAAGATCTAAATGTAAGACCAGAAACTATAAAACTCCTAGAGGAAAACATAGGCAAAACACTCTCTGACATACATCACAGCAGGATCCTCTATGACGCACTTCCCAGAATATTGGAAATAAAAAATAAACAAATGGGACCTAATTAAACTTAAAAGCTTCTGCACAACAAAGGAAACTATAAGCAAGGTGAAAAGACGGCCTTCAGAGTGGGAGAAAATAATAGCAAATGAAGCAACAGACAAACAACTAATATCAAAAATATACAAGCAACTGCTACAGCTCAATTCCAGAAAAATAAATGACCGAATCAAAAAATGGGCCAAAGAACTAAATAGACATTTCTCCAAAGAAGACATACCGATGGCTAACAAACACATGGAAAGATGCTCAACATCACTCATTATCAGAGAAATGCAAATCAAAACCACTATGAGGTACCATTTCACGCCAGTCAGAATGGCTGTGATCCAAAAGTCTACAAGCAATAAATGCTGGAGAGGTGCGGAGAGAAGGGAACCCTCTTACACTGTTGGTGGGAATGCAAACTAGTACGGCCACTTTGGAGAACAGTATGGAGATTCCTCAAAAAACTGGGAATAGAACTGCCTTATGATCCAGCAATCCCACTGCTGGGCATACACACTGAGAAAACCAGAATCGAAAGAGACACGTGTACCCCAATGTTCATCGCAGCACTGTTTATAATAGCCAGGACATGGAAGCAACCTAGATGTCCATCCGCAGATGAATGGATAAGAAAGCTGTGGTACATATACACAATGGAGTATTACTCAGCCATTAAAAAGAATACATTTGAATCAGTTCTAATGAAGTGGATCAAACTGGAGCCTATTACACAGAGTGAAGTAAGCCAGAAAGAAAAACACCAATACAGTACACTAATGCATATATATGGAATTTAGAAAGATGGGAACAATAACCCTGTATACGCGACAGCAAAAGAGACATTGATGTATAGAACAGTCTTTTGGACTCTGGGAGAGGGAGAGGGTGGGATGATTTGGGAGAATGGCATTGAAATAAGTCTAATATCATATATGAAACGAGTCGCCAGTCCAGGTTCGATGCCTGATACCGGATGCCTGGGGCTGGTGCACTGGGACGACCCAGAGGGATGGTATGGGGAGGGAGGAGGGAGGAGGGTTCAGGATGGGGAACACATGTATACCTGTGGCAGATTCATTTTGATACATAGCAAAACCAATACAATATTGTAAAGTTAAATAAAATAAAAATAAAATTAAAAAAAAAATAAAGGCTATATGTGACAAACCCACTGTTAACATCATATTCAATGGTGAAAGCTGAAAGGTTTTCCTCTAAGATCAGGAATAAGACAAGGACGTCCACTCTTGTCACTTTTATTCAACATGGTATTGGAAGTCCTAGCCAGAGCAATAACGCAAGATGAAGAAATAAATGGCATCCAAACTGGAAACAAGGAAGTAAATTTTCACTATTTGTGGACAATATATAAAATGCTAATAACCACATCAAAAAAACTGTAAGAGCTAATAAATAAATTCAGAAAAGTTGCAGAGTACAAACTATACAAAAATCTGCTGTATTTCTACACATTAACTATGAACTGTTAAAAAAGAAGTTGAGAAAACAATCCGATGTACAATAGTATCAAAAAGAATATACCCATGAGCAAATTTAACCAAATTTGCTGTATATCAAAAACTATAAGACAATGATGAAAGAAACTGAAAACACAATGGAAAGATGTTTTGTGCTCATGGTTTGGATAAATTAATATTGTTAAAATGCCCATATTAGACAAAGCAATCTACAGATTCAATGTAATCCCCTTCAAAATCCCAATGACACATTTCACAGAAACAGAACAATCTTAAAATTTATATGGAACCACAAAAGACCTCAAATAGCCAAAACAGTCTTGAGAAAGATGAACAAAGCTGAAGACACTGCACTCATTGATTTCAAACTCAATATAATTCTGGCATAAAAGCAGACATGTGGATCAATTTTAAGAAAAATAGCCCAGAAACAAATCCCATGCATACATGGTCAATTAACTTATGACAAAGGAAGTTCAGATTATACAACGGACACTGTTTAATAAATGGTGCAAGGAAAACTGGAAAGCCACATGCCAAAGAATGAAGCTAGACTACTATCTTATACCATACACAAAAATTAACTCAAGAGAATTAGAGACTTGAATATAAGACTTGAAACCACCGAACTCCTAGAAGAAAATAGAGGCAGTAAGCTCAAGGACATTAGTTTTGGTGATTATTTTGTATCTGATTCCAAAAGCAAAGCCAAGAAAAGCAAAAACAAACAAATGGGATTACATCAAACTAAAGCTTCTGTACAGCAAAGAATACCATCAACAAAATGAAAAGACAACCTCCTAAGTGAGAGAAAATCTTGGCAAATCATGTATCTGATAAAAGATTAATATCCAAAATACATAAAGAACTCATACAACTCAATAACAGAAAGCCAAAAATCTAAATATGGAATGGACAGAGGACCTAAATAGACATTTATAGATGACCAGCAGACACAAGATGCTCAACCTCACTAATCATGAGGGAAATAAAAATCAAAACCACAATGAAATATCCATTCCAGTAACAGTGGCTCTTATTAAAAAGACAGGCAATAACAAGGGTTGGTAAGGATGTCGAGAAAAGGACATCCTTGTGCACTGTTAGTGTAATTAATGTTTAGCACAGTGCTATGGAAAATAGGTGACCGCAGCCATGAAATTAAAAGACGCTTTCTCCTTGGAAGGAAAGTTATGACCAACCTAGATAGCATATTCAAAAGCAGAGACATCACTTTGCCAACAAATTTTCGCCTAGTCAAGGCTATGGTCTTCCCTGTGGTCATGTATGGATGTGAGAGCTGGACTGTGAAGAAGGCTGAGCGCCGAAGAATTGATGCTTTTGAAGTGTGGTGTTGGAGAAGACTCTTGAGAGTCCCTTGGACTGCAAGGAGATCCAACCGGTCCATTCTGAAGGAGATCAGACCTGGGATTTCTTTGGCAGGAATAATGCTAAAGCTGAAACTCCAGTATTTTGGCCACCTCATGCCAAGAGTTGACTCATTGGAGAAGACTCTGATGCTGGGAGGGATTGAGGGCAGGAGGAGAAGGGGACGACAGAGGATGAGATGGCTGGATGGCATCACTGACTCGACGAATATGAGTCTGAATGACCTCCGAGAGCTGGTGATGGATAGGGAGGCCTGGGGTGCTGCAGTTCATGGGGTCGCAAAGAGTCAGACACGACTGAGCGACTGATCTGATCTGATCTGATGGAAAATAGTATAGAAATTTCCCCTCAAATTAAAAATAGAATCAACATGTGATCCATCTACCAATTCTACTTCTGGTTATTTATCTGAAGAAAATGAAAACATTAATTTGAAAAGATATATGCACCCCTACATTCACTGAAGCATTTGTTACAATAGCCAAGAAATGGAAACAAAGTAAATGTCCGCTGGTGACTGAATAAACATAGTCTATATATGTATATATATGAGCACACACGTTGGGCTTCCCTAGTGTCTCAGACTGTAAAGGATCTGCCCACGATGCGGGAGACCTGGGCTCGATCCCTGGGTTGGGAAGATCCCCTGGAGAAGGGAATGGCTACCCACTCTAGTATTCTCACTGGGAGAATTCCACGAACAGAGGAGGCTGGTGGGCTATAGTCCATGGGGTTACAAAGAGTTGGACATGACCGAGCAACACACACACACACAACAGAATACTACTCAGCCATAAAAAGTATGAAATTTTTGCCATTTGTGACAACATGGATGGAACTTGAGGGTATTATGCTAAGTAAAATAAGTCAGACAGAGAAAGACAAATACCATATAATTTCACTTACATGTGGAATCTAAAAACAAAAACACGCAATATGAAATTCACAGGTATGAGGATTATAATGGTGGTTGCCAGGAGGGTTGGGAGGGTAAACAAAGTTGGTTAAGGGGGTCAAGAGGTATAAACTTTCTATCAATAATGTTTTATAATATATTGATGTATGATAAATGATGTAGACAGACTAATTATGGATGTCATTTTGCAGTGTGTATAAATACTGAAGCATTAAGATGTACACCTGAAACTAATATAATGGTATATGTCAATAAAAAAGTGAAGGATTTTTGGAAAGTGGGACATGACACTAAAGTTCATTTATAATGTGTGAAACTTTGATTAAAACATAAAAACTTTATTAATTAAACTTTGTTATTTAAATCACCATGATATATACTTAAAATATCTTAGTTTCGTCAATTATAAATCAACAAACATTTTAAATAAATAACTTAAAACAAGAAAAATGTGAGAAAACCTAGAAAAAACTCTGGAAAATTATGAGCTGGGGACTAATACTACCCTAATTTTCATTGCATACCATTCTCTAGTATGTGAATTTTTTGGACTGGTACATGTTTTAAATTGATAAACTTTACTTTTTAGAGCAGTTTTTGGTTCATGGCAAAACTGAACAGAAATATGGAATGTTGCCATATAGTCCAACTCCCCACATATGTACAACTTCCACACTATCAGTATCCAGCATCACGGTGGTGTATTAGTTACAACTGATAAACCTACACTGGCACATTATCAATATCCAAAGCTCATAGTTTATATTAGGGTTTACCCTTGTACATTTTATGGGTTTTGACAAATATATAACAACATGTATCTACCACTGTAGTATCATACAGAACAGTTTAACTGCCTGAAAAATCCTGTGCTCTGCTTATTCAGTACTTTTTCTCCACTAACCCCTGAAAACCAGTAGTAATTGTTTCACTGTCCCCTTAGTTTTTACTTTTCCAGAATGTCATATTGTTGGAATCACACAGTATAGTCTTTTCAGACTGCATATTACTAAGTGAAAAAAGCCATTTAAGTTTCCTCCAAGTATTTTCATGGTTTGATAGATAATTTCTTTTTAGTGCTGAATAATATTTCAATGTCTGGAGGTAACAGTTAACTTATCCATTTACTTATTGGAGGACATCTTAGTGGCCTTCCAAGTTTGGGCAATTATGCATGAAGCTGATATATAAACATCCATATTCAGTTTTTTTGTTTGGATTTAAGTTTCAATTCATTTGGGCAGATACCAGGGAGCACAATTGTTGGTCTGTACTGTAAGAATACATTAGTTTTGTAAAAAACTGCCAAACTTTCTTCCAAATTTGCTGTACCATTTTGCTTTCCCACCAGTATTAATGAGAATTCTATTATTCCACATCCTCACCAGCATTTGTTGTTGTTTTGGATTTTGTCTATTCTAAAATCCAAATGTAATAATAGTTCACTGTTGTTTTAATTAGCAATTCCATAATGGTGTATGATGTTGAACATCTCTTCATACCCTTATTTGCCATCTGTATGCCTTCTTTATGATGTGTCTGTTTATGTCTTTTGCCCATTTTTTAATCAGGTTGCTTGTTTCCTTATTGTTGATTTCAGGAGTTATTTGCATATTTTCAGTAACAGTCCTTTATCAGATGTGTCTTTCATAAATATTTTCTTCCAGTCTGTGGCTTATCTTCTCATTCTATTGTCTTTCACAGAGAAGTTTTTAGTAGTAGTGAAGTTCAGTTTAGCAATTATTTCTTCCATGGATTATGTTCTTAATGCTATATCTAAAACATCATCACAAATCCAAAGTGATCTAGGTTTTCTCCTATCTTCTAGGAATTTCATAGTTTTGCATCCTAGGTTCAGGTCTATGATCCAGGTTTTGAGTTGATTTTTATGAAAGTTGTAAGGTCTGTACCTAGATTCATTTCTTTGCCTGTGACTCTCCAGTTGTTCCAGCACCATTTGTTTAAAAGACTATCTTTGTTCCATTCTATTACTTTAGCTCCACTGTCAAAGATTAGTTGACTAGAGTAATTTGGGTCTATTTCTGGGCTTTCTATGGTGTTCCACTGATCTATTTTGTCTGTTCTTTTACCAATTCCATACTGTTTTGATTACTGTGGTTTGTAGTAAGTTTTGAAGTCAAAAGTGGCAGACCTCTGACCTTGCTCTTCTCAAATATTCAGTTGGTTATTGCATCTTCTTAAAGAGAAAGGGCAGAGAAGGCAATGGCACCCCACTCCAGTACTCTTGCCTGGAAAATCCCATGCATGGAGGAGCCTGGTAGGCTGAAGTCCATGGGATCACGAAGAGTCAGGCACAACTGAGCGACTTCACTTTCACTTTTCACTTTCACTTTTCACTTTCATGCACTGGAGAAGGAAATGGCAACCCACTCCAGTGTTCTCACCTGGAGAATCCCAGGGACAGGGGAGCCTGGTGGACTGCCGTCTATGGGGTCGCACAGAGTCAGAAACAACTGAAGTGACTTAGCAGCAGCAGCAGCAAAGAGAAAGGGAATATCAGACCACCTTACCTGTCTCCTGAGAAACCTGTCTGTGGATCAAGAAGCAACAGTTAGAACCAGACATGGAACAATGGACTGATTCAAAATTGGGAAAGGACCACATCAAGGCTGTATATCGTCATGCTGCTTGTTTAATTTATATGAAGAATACATCGTGTGAAATGCTGGGCTGAATGAATCACAACTGGAACCAAGATTATTGGGAGACAATGTTCCCTACAGCACTATTTACAATACCTAGAAAATGGAAGCAACCTAGATGTCTACAAACAGATGAATGGATAAAGAAATTGTGGTACATATACATAATGGTTATTCAGATCAGATCAGTCGCTCAGTCGTGTCCGACTCTTTGCGACCCCATGAACCGTAGCACGCCAGGCCTCCCTGTCCATCACCAGCTCCCGGAGGTCACCCAGACTCACACCCATCAAGTCAGTGATGCCATCCAGCCATCTCATCCTCTGTCGTCCCCTTCTCCTCCTGCCTTCAATCTCTCCCAGCATCAGAGTCTTCTCCAATGAGTCAACTCTTCGCATGAGGTGGCCAAAATACTGGAGTTTCAGCTTTAGCATCATTCCTTCTAAAGAAATTCCAGGATTGATCTCCTTCAGAATGGACTGGTTGGATCTTCTTGCAGTCCAAGGGACTCTCAAGAGTCTTCTCCAACACCACAGTTCAAAAGCATCAATTCTTCAGCGCTCAGCCTTCTTCACAGTCCAGCTCTCACATCCATACATGACCACAGGAAAGACCATAGCCTTGACTAGGCGAACCTTTGTTGGTAAAGTAATGTCTCTGCTTTTGAATATGCTATCTAGGTTGGTCATAACTTTCCTTCCAAGGAGTAAGCGTCTTTTAATTTCATGGCTGCAGTCACCATCTGCAGTGATTTTGGAGCCCAGAAAAACAAAGTCTGACTTAGCCATAAAAAGGCATGCATTTAAGTCCAGTCTAATAAGGTGGATAAACCTAGAGCCTATTATACAGAGTGAAATAAGTCAGAAAGAGAAAAATAAATACTGTATACTAAAGCATATTTATGGAATCTAGAAAGATTGTACCAATGAATTGATTTGCAAGGCAGCAATGGAGAAGGCAATGGCACCCCACTCCAGTACTCTTGCCTGGAAAATCCCATGGATGGAGGAGCCTGGAAGGCTGCAGTCATGGGATCGCTGAGGGTCAGATATGACTGAGAGTCTTCACTTTCACTTTTCACTTGCATGCATTGGAGAAGGAAATGGCAACCCACTCCAGTGTTCTTGCCTGGAGAATCCCAGGGACGGGGGAGCCTGGTGGGCTGCAGTCCGTGGGGTCACAGAGTCGGACACGACTAAAGTGACTTAGCAGCAGTAATGGAGACACAGACATAGAGAACCGACTTATGGACACAGGGAGAGGGGAGGAAAGGATTAGATGTATGGAGAGAGTAACATGGAAACTTACATTAGCATATGTAAAATAGACAGCCAATGGGAATTTGCATTATGTCTCAGGGAACTCAAACAGGGGCTCTGTATCAACTTACAGGGGTGGGATGGGGAGGGAGATGAGAGGGAGGTTCAAGAGGTAAGGGATATATGTATACCTATGGCTGATTCATGCTGATGTTTGACAGAAAACAACAAAAATTTTCTGTAAAGGAATTATCCTTCAAAATAAATAAATAAAAAGATTACCTTTTAAACCTCAGATGTGCAGATGATACCACTCTAATGGCATAAAGTGAAGAAGAATCAAAGAGCCTCTTGATGAGGCTGAAAAGAACAGAGTAAAAAAGCTGGCTTAAAACTCAACATTCAAAAAATTAAGATTGTGCTATCTGGTCCCATCACTTCATGGCAAATAGAAGGGGAAAAAGTGAAAACAGTGACAGATTTTATTTTCTTGGGCTCCAAAATCATGGTGGATTGTGACTGTAGCCATGAAATTAAGATGCTTGCTCCCTGGAAGGAAAGCTATGACAAACCTAGATAACATATTAAAAAGCACAGGCATCACTTTGCTGACAAAGGTCCATATACTCAAAGCTATGGTTTTTCCAGTAGTCATGTATGGATGTGAAAGTTGGGCCATAAAGAAGGCTGAGTGCTGAAGGAATGCTTTCAAATTGTGGTGCTGAAGAAGATTTGAGAGTCCCTGGGACACCAAGGAGATCAAATCAGTCAATCCTAAAGGAAATCAACCCTGAATATTCATTGGAAGAACTGATGCTGAAGCTGAAGCTCCAACACTTTGTCCATCTGATGCAAAGAGCCAACTCACTGGAAAAGACTCTGATGCTGGTAATGATTGAGGGCAGGAGGAGGAGGGGGCAGCAGAGGGTGAGTTGGTTGGAAAGCACTACCAACTCAATGGACATGAGTTTGAGCATATTCAAGGAGATAATGAAGGACAGGGAAGCCTGGCGTGCTGCAGGCCATGGGGTCTCAAACAGTCAGACATGACTAAGTGACTGAACAACAACAAATTGCCTCTCCATATAAACGTGAATCAGTTTACTGATATCTACAAAATAACTTGGTAGAATTTTGATCAGGATTGCCTTGAATCTATAGATAAGGTTCATCAGATCAGATCAGATCAGTCGCTCAGTCGTGTCCGACTCTTTGCGACCCCGTGAACCGCAGCACGCCAGGCCTCCCTGTCCATCACCAGCTCCCGGAGGTCACCCAGACTCGCATCCATCGAGTCAGTGATGCCATCCAGCCATCTCATCCTCTGTCGTCCCCTTCTCCTCCTGCCCTCAATCCCTCCCAGCATCAGAGTCTTCTCCAATGAGTCAACTCTTCGCATGAGGTGGCCAAAATACTGGAGTTTCAGCTTTAGCATCATTCCTTCTAAAGAAATTCCAGGATTGATCTCCCCCAGAATGGACTGGTTGGATCTTCTTGCAGTCCAAGGGACTCTCAAGAGTCTTCTCCAACACCACAGTTCAAAAGCATCAATTCTTCGGCGCTCAGCCTTCTTCACAGTCCAGCTCTCACATCCATACATGACCACAGGAAAGACCATAGCCTTGACTAGGCGAACCTTTGTTGGTAAAGTAATGTCTCTGCTTTTGAATATGCTATCTAGGTTGGTCATAACTTTCCTTCCAAGGAGCAAGCGTCTTTTAATCTCATGGCTGCAGTCACCATCTGCAGTGATTTTGGAGCCCAGAAAAACAAAGTCTGACACTGTTTCCACTGTTTCCCCATCTATCTCCCATGCAGTGATGGGACCAGATGCCATGATCTTCGTTTTCTGAATGTTGAGCTTTAAGCCAACCTTTTCACTCTCCACTTTCACTTTCATCAAGAGGCTTTTTAGCCCCTCTTCACTTTCTGCCATAAGAGTCATGTCATCTGCATATCTGAGGTTATTGATATTTCTCCCGGCAATCTTGATTCCAACTTGTGTTTCTTCCAGTCCAGCATTTCTCATGATGTACTCTGCATATAAGTTAAATAAACATGGTGACAATATGCAGCCTTGACGTACTCCTTTTCCTATTTGGAACCAGTCTGTTGTTCCATGACCAGTTCTAACTGTTGCTTCCTGACCTGCATACAGATTTCTTAAGAGGCAGATCAGGTGGTCTGGTATTCCCATCTCTTTCAGAATTTTCCATAGTTTATTGTGATCCACACAGTCAAAGGCTTTGGCATAGTCAATAAAGCAGAAATAGATAAGGTTCATAAGAACTGGCATTTTAACAATACTGTTTTTCCTTTCCATGAACATGGAATCAGTTCAGTTCAGTCACTTAGTCGTGTCTGACTCTTTGCAACCCCATGAACTGCAGCACACCAGGCTTTCTTGTCCATCACCAACTCCCAGAGCTTGCTCAAACTCAGGTCCATCAAGTTGGTGATGCATCCAACCATCTTATCCTCTGCGGTCTCCTTCTCCTCCTGCCTTCAATCTTTCCCAGCATCAGAGTCGTTTCCAGTGAGTCAGTTCTTCTCATCAGGTGGCCAAAGTATTGGGAGTTTTAGCTTCAGCATCAGTCCTTCCAATGAATATTCAGGACTGATTTCCTTTAGGATTGACTGGTTTGATCTCCTTACAGTCCAGGGGACTTTCAAGAGTCTTTTCCAACACCACAGTTCAAAAGCATCAATTCTTTAGCACTCAGCTTTCTTTATGATCCAACTCTCTCATCCATATATGACTACTGGAAAAACCATAGATTTGACAAAATAGATCTTTGTCGGCAAAGTAATGTTTCTGCTTTTTAATATGCTGTCTAGGTTGGTCATAGCTTTTCTTCCAAGGAGCAAACGTCTTTTAATTTCTTGGCTGCAGTCACCATGTGCAGTGATTTTGGAGCCCAAGAAAATAAAGTCTGTCGCTGTTTCCATTGTTTCCCCTTCAATCTGCTATGAAGTGATGGGACTGGATGCAATGATCTTAGTTTTTTGAATGTTGAGTTTTAAGCATCACTCTCCTCTTTCACTTTCATCAAGAGGCTCTTCAGTTCCTCTTTGCTTTCTGCATAAGGGTGATGTCATCTGCATATCTGAGGTTATTGATATTTCTTCCAGCAATCTTGATTCCAGCTTGTGCTTCATCCAGCCCAGCATTTCACATGATGTACTCTTCATATAAGTTAAATAAGCAGGATGACAATATATAGCTTTGACGTACTCCTTTCCCAACCTGGAACCAGTCTGTTATTCCATGTCCAGTTCTAACTGTTGCTTCTTGACCTGCATACAGATTTCTCAGGAGGCAGGTCAGGTGGTCTGGTATTTCCATCTCTTTCAAATTTTCCAGTTTGTTGTGATTCAATCAAAGGCTTTGGTATAGTCAATAAAGCAGATGTTTTTCTAGAACATGGAATAAATCTCCATTTATTTATTTCTTCTTTGATATATTTTATCAGTTTTATAGTTCTCATATAGATCTCTCTTGTAGATGTTTTATGAGATTTGCATTTCATTTTTACAGTTTTGATGTAAATGGTAATATGTTTTTAATTTCAAATTCCCCTTGTTCATTGCTGGTATATGGGAAGGTGATGACTTTTTTAAAGTGACCTTGCATCCTACAATGTTGCTATTATTACTTATTAGTAATTTTTTTTTTGGTTGCTAATTCTTTTGGATTTTTTCTACATAGGCAATAATGACATCTTTGAGTAAAAATTTTATTTCTTCTTTCCTAATGTGTATACTTTTTCTTGCTCAGCAAGGACTTCCAGTACAATGCTGAAAAGCATTGGTGAGAGAGGATGTCCTTGATTGTTCCTGGTCTTTTTGTTGTTTTTCACAGTGCTGGAGGCTCAGAAGTTCAAAATTAAGGTGTCTGCAGGACCATGCTCTCTTAAATGCTGTCGAGAGAAACTGTTCTGTGCCCTTCTCTTACCTTCTGCAGTTCATTGATTTGCAGCTGCATAACTCCCGTGGTCTCAGTGTTCTTCCTCTGTCTTCACATCTTATAAAGATATTACTTAAATCAGACTAAGGGCCCACCCTACTTTCTATGATCTCATCTTCACTGATTACATCTGCAATGACTTGATTTTCAAATAAAGTCACATTGTGTAGTGGCAGCGGGGGCTTCAACACATCTTTTTGGAGGACCCAATCCAATCTATAAAAAGTCTTTACTATGTAAGTAAAACTATGCTAAGTCGATTCAGTCATATCTGACTGTACTGATTGCAGCCTGCCAGGCTCCTCTATCCATGGGATTCTCCAGACAAGAATATGGGAGTGGGTTGCTATTTCCTTCTCCAGGGATCTTCCCAACCCAAGGATTGAACCCACATCTCTTTTGTCTCTTAACCACTAGCGCCACCTGAGAAGTCCAAGTAAAACTGACAAAGGAGTAAAGACAGAAAAATCCACAAAAAATCCACCAGGACAAGAACAGGCAATTAACTCACATAAACTATACATACACACACATTCACACATATATAGCACACTACATTTAAGAATTTATGAATCCTTCCTCTAACCCTTTTCCTCCTCAAGACATACTCATGTCAATGACTGACACCAACCTGCATCCAGTTGCTAGGGACAAACCAAGGCATCATTCAGGAATCCCCCCTTCCCCTCATTAACCACAACCAAGGATCAGGACTGTAACCAAAAGTAGGGTCTGGCTGCTTGTCGTTCAAAAAGTCAATAAAGGGGCAAGGTTGTTGGAAAGGAAAGTTTGCTTTATTTTGGATGCCAGCAGCTAGGGTATGAGGGGTGTAGAGGGTGGACACCTGTCCAAAGGCCAACTCCGCCCCCTGAAAATCAGTGGATAAGAGCTTTTATAGGCTGAGGGAAGGGGCTACATGCAGAAACTGTACAGTCAGCTCTGACCATCATCTTGAAATTGGTCATCAGTGTTCTGATCAGTGTCACCTTGATTATTTTAAGTACAGTTAGTCTTCAGTTCGTGTTGGTTTGTCTTCACTTCTTTGAAGCCAATTCTTGGAATTGTGGCAGCTTATATCATGGTTACAGTCTGGTTATTATGTGGTTAACTTCTACCTGGTTGGGGTTTCAGTAACCGTAAGACAGCTCACAGGATTTGGCTCAGAATACTATCTATAGTGCCTGCAAAGGAAGGAAAGGTCCTTGACTTTGTTTACGGACTAAATTATTATTACTTGGTCTCCTTGACTGCTTTCCTTTGTTTCTGCATGTTCTCACTTCTCTGATTAAACTTACTATGTAGCTAAAGTTTTTCCACAGACAAAAGGCAGGCAGAGGACGTACAAGGCAATGACCACAGGGTCCTGCTGTTTTATGACCAGTTGATTTTACTTCATTGGTACCTTCCATATCCCTCCAGTTATCTAGTCACACCACCTACAAAGCTACAATGATCTCTGGTCTGGACTACTGCTGCAACCTCCAAGACCAATCTCTTTGATTCCACTTTTGTGCCCTTACAGTAAGGTGAAGCTGGTTTGTATGGGACAGTTTCAGTTTTTATCTGTTGTTTGACACCCTGTCCAATTAGCAACCTCTTTCATTTGCAAAAGGATCCCCCCATCTGGATGATAAGTTATATGGTCACCCTACCTTACAGTCTTTTCTTCTCACAGTAGCTAAAGTCACTTTTTAAAAATGTAAATTAAATCATGTTATTCCCCTGCTTAAGACCCTTCAAAGATTTTTTATTACATAAGAATAAAATCCAAATTCCTTATCGTGGTCTACAGGCCTTATATAGTCTAGTCTACCTACTTCTCATCGCTTACAACTCTGTCCGTCACTTACATTCTAGTCCCACTGGTCTTTTGATTCCTCCAGTTAGTCATGCTCCTTCTTATTTCCAATCTTTGCTTTTGCTACACCCTTTGCTGTTACTTTATTCCCCAAGATCTTCTCATAACAAATCTGTCATTTTGTTCTCAGATCAAATATTAACTCTTCTGAGAGGCCTTCTTTGAAGACACAATCTAACGCTCCCAAACCCACCCAAGTTGTTCTCTATTATATTGTTCATTTATTTCTTAGTTTATTGCTGTTTCCCCACTAGAACATAGGTTCACTGTCACCTTGTTCACCTTTGGTACCCAGGGGTAGAGCATGTACTCAACAAGTATTTAATGAGAGAATGAATCACTACCTACAACCAAAGAAAAAAAATTAAAACCATGACAGTTCACAGAATCTAGCTATCAAACCAGCAAATACAGAAAAACCAAAAATGCCTTACTTTTCTTTATAACACTCTGTGTATCATCTGACAGGACACCTATGTGATTGTTTACTCTTTGTCTCCCTCTGACTAAAATGAAATCTCCACAAAAACAGGGACTTGGTTTTGTATTTTTAGCTGTATTCTTAGCAACTGTATGCCAACAAGAGTGTCTGGCATATACTAAGTGTTCCAAAATTATATACATATTCGGTAAATTGACGGTATCTAGGGGTGAGTAAGTAGTAGAGAAAGGGGTTCGGTGAGAATATAATTGGTGTACAATTTCTGTAGGAAATTTGACAATATGTATCAAAAGTCCGCAAAGAGGGCATACCTTTAGACTCAGCAATCTCACTTCTAAAAGGAACTTATCCTAAACAAACAAATGAACAAAGGTACAAAGATTATTTATGAGGAAATTTCTGACTTGTTTTGTAATAGAGAAAATTTAGAAATGGCAGCATAATACCCATTTATAGGAAAAGGTACATGTAATTATAAATCTGTACAATGGAATACATTATAAATATTGGTGAAAATGTCTATTTGTTAATGTAGAAAAGTATATTAAAACAAAAAGGCAAACAAAAAAAAGAAGTATAGCAAGATTTCATTTTTGCAAAAACACGTGTCTCCCATGTGTCAGTGGGAGACACATGGGTATGTATGAGCACACACTGGCACTCACAAAGAAAAGTTTAGGCAGGCATAGTTCAAAATGTTAGCATTGGTTATCTTTGCATAGTGAGATTAACGGCAATTTAAATTTTCTTTTGTATACATTTCTCAATCTTTGTAATTAGGCCAACCAAAATTAGCTGAACATGTTCTGCTTTTATAAGTGTGTGTGGAGGGGGAGGACGGGGAAGCAATAAATGTAAAAAACACAGACATATTTCATCAACTTACTGAAGTCTAAAGCCCAGGTTAAGAGCCAGAAGTTCAGAAACATCAACTTGAGCATAGGAGGTGGCTTTCTGATTTCCTGAATTCAAGCAAGTTGTTTCCCCTCAGTCAATATTTGCAAAAAAAAAAAAAAAAAAAAACACAAAACTTGTTTCTTTTATTTCATTGCTTGCCAAGCTTGAGAAAACAGCATAAAGTGTAGCAAAAGCTATCATTTATGCTGGGCACTATCCTTGCATTGTTTCATTAAAAACCTTCTAATGATCCTGCCAGGTAGGTATTAATGTTCTCAAATGCAGAAGCTGAAAGAGACAACAGAACTTGCCAAAGCTCCTAGAGCTGATGGGCGGATTGGGAAGTAGAGTTGGGGGAGTTCTTGATTCAGAGGTTTCTCTGACTTTAGGGCCTTGAGGAAAAGCTGGACAAAGGTGCTTCAGAGTCTCTTAATGCCTCTGATATTTTGTGTGGTTATCCTACCACCTTTATAACTTGCAAGAAGGATAAAAGGAGAACCAGCCAGGAGTTCTGAGAAAGGTGGAGTAAATATGTGGAGAAGCGAGATTTACACTGGGTGCTACTCTGGAAAGTGCCTTTCACTTCTCTTCGGTTCTAAATGGCTCCAACTCAAAATGCTTGATTAAGTGGTCACAGAAGAGGAGGGGAAGTTTGTGAGCACCCCTATGTATGTGCAAGAAGGGTTACAGCACATACCACAGACTTAGCTAAGAATGACATCTGGACACTTGAAAAAGGAAGCTGGCTCGGGATGATGGGACGTGGACACCCCTTGCGAGGAAAAAGCAAAGTTGGTAGGAAGTACAAAGTTAAAGGGGGACTGAGAGAAGGAGGAGGAGGGAAGAGGAAAAACTAGGAGAGGCAGCTGAGGGTTATTCTGCAGTACTTTTTTCTTCCACCTTTTTCCTTTCTACATTCTTTCCCTTGATTATCTCAATCTTAATTAGACCTTCAGTGCTTCTTTCTATTTAGATGATTACCAAATCCCTCCAATCCTAACTGTTCTCCAGAGTTCAAGTCCTCTGAGGTCCAAACTGAATGCAGCTTTTCTGCCACCACGTCTGCTTCTGTTATATTCACTCTCACCATCAAACGACTGTCTGAACTGCTCTCTCCCCCATTTCGTCAACCATTCTTTCATCCAACAAATATATCTAGTATGTCCCCCACACTGTACTAGGGACATCCAGTCACTTTTACCTTGCAAATCTCTTGTCTGTCCATCTCTTCTAAATTCTTTACTTAAAGTTATGGAGAATTCCTCTTGCTTGAACCATGGCAACACAGCAGTATAAGTTAATTGGTTTTGCATGCCATTCATTCTTATAGTGACCTTCTAGATTTAACACTATACCTGAGACACAGAAGTGGCTCACAGTGGAGGCTTAGGGACTAAAAACGCTGGGAAGGGGATTGGAGGAGCAGAAGCTGAACTTGTCTTCATTAAGTACTTACATAGGAAGAAAGGCGTTTACAAATCAGTCGTGTCCGACCCTGTGCGACCCCATAGACGGCAGCCCACCAGGCTTCCCGGTCCCTGGGATTCTCCAGGCAAGAACACTGGAGTGGGTTGCCATTTCCTTCTCCAATGCATGAAAGTGAAAAGTGAAAGTGAAGTCGCTCAGTCGCATCCGACTCTTAGCGACACTATGGACTGCAGCCCACCAGGCTCCCCCATCCACGGGATTTTCCAGGCAAGAGTACTGGAGTGGGGTGTCATTGCCTTCTCCAACAAATAACATTACAAATAACAATTCTGTTATTTCTGGGGTGTGTCTAATTAGGAGGCTAGGAAGATTGCTGGAAGTCTGATGTTGAGAGTCTCCTGATACCGAAAAAGCCCCGCCCACTTTCCATCCTTTGAGTATTCTATAGCTACTTGTTGATTCTATCACCTATAACAAGCCAGGAATGTTGTGTTCTTCATCGTATCCCCAGCTCTTAGTACACCTGGCCCATAGTAGGGGCTCAATAAATATCTGTGGAGGATTCTAGAAAGGCAGGGACCATAGATGTTTTATTCACCACTTTAGGCAGAAGGACAAAGACTAACGAGCCCTAGGGGTAAAGAAATCGTAGATGTTTCCCTCCCTATTCCTTTAGAGCTTGGTAAATGTTTGCGAAGCGCCATAAACCGCCCTCCCGTACAACTCCAAAATCCGGCCCCTCGCTCGACTGCCAGGCCCTGGAGCTTGGCCACCGTCGGGCCCAGGCCCCAGCTTCCCTCCCTCCCCGCCCGGGCTCCTGTTACCTCCCTGCACACATCTGTACACACCACAGGCCAAACAATTACGCGCTCCCGCACGCCCTCCTCGAGGTCCGGGTCTCTCCAGAGGACCCCGTGTGTCCCTGGCCCCCGCCCAAGGCTCAGGGCAGCCCGCGGCCTGGCCTGAGGACCGCCGCCGGCTGTGGGCTCCAGCGACCCCCGCACCTGGCGCGCCAGGACCTCCTCCATGTGCCCGGTGGCCACTCTCCAGCCTCAGCCGCTCTCGGGCTTGAGCGCGGAGCCCGGGAGGCCCAGCGGCTCAACCCGGGGCCCGCCGCGCTCCTCGGGGCGGGACACACCGGGAAGGCGGGAAGCGGCTGCAGCTGTGAGGTGCCCGGGGGCGGGCGGCGGAGCCGCGGAAAGCAGCGGGCTGGGCCGAGGGCTGTGCGAGCGGCGGAGGGCTCCGGCCGCAGCCGGGCTCGGCGAGCGGCGGCTCGCTCACTCACCACAGTCCGGCGTGGCAGCGTGCCGGGGGTCCGGGATAGGGCCCGGCGGAGCCTCCGCGCCCGGCCAGAGCGGGTCCCCCCGGAGCTCTCGGAGCCGCTGTCGTCCGAGATCACAATGAAGTCCTCCATGGCTGCGGGACCGGTCGAGACAGCGCGCGGGCGACCAGCGAGCCAGGCGGCAGCGACTTCGGTTCCTGCTGCTGAGGTAGGGGCCGACGACGACCGGAGCTATCGGCCCATTGGCCCCGCCCCTTCCCGCCCCGCCGGCCCCGCCCCCTGCCCTCCGGGGGCCCTCCCCCTGGCGGCGCGCCGGCTTGGGGGTGGAGGGCCGCCGTCACGGTACTTGGCAGTGGCCCTGGTCCTCCCTTCCCGAGGAGAAAACGGAGAAGGGGAAAAGATCAAGTCGCAGCCGGCTTGAGCTGGTGTTGGGGCCGGTCGTGCGGGACGCTAAGGCTGTGAGGGTTTTCCCCGCTGCTTCCAACTGACTCCAGTGTGAAATGAGGTGTGAATAGGCCTTTCTGACCACCGTAAAGGGCTTCAACGGACTCACCCAGAGAGGTCCTTTGAGGATGGGACCTAGGCTTGGACTGGCGGGGTGCGGTTAGGTAGGGGGAGTGACTGAGGGTGGGTGAGCTGGCCTTTGGTTGAGTAGAGGAAGAAAGGCCCCCTTCTTTGTGCACACGTGCAGGCCCCTCTCTAGGATCACTTCCCAGAAGTGGAAATACTGAGTCGAAGCCGCTTTTGCTGTTGTTTCGATAAGTGAGGCAAAATACTAAACTGTACCAATTTGCGGGTTTCACCAACAATCTATGTCAGTCAGGATTTTAAACTGAGATTTAGAGATTTGTTCAGTTGATAGCAGGATCAGAGATTGGAAAAAAATGCACAAAGAGAAGCAGTGAAGGAGCAGACATTGTGAATAGTTAGTTGTGATGAAGAGCAAAAAAGATAACCCAGTGGAAGGAGAAGCGGTCCGTAGTTGGTATAGGATAGGAATTGTGTTACAATAAATGTGGAGTACTGACCCAATCTTGTTGCTCAGGCTCTAGCAGTTTGGCAACATGTTATTAACAGATCCAAAGGAAAATGAGTTTATCAGAAAGGGGATTGGTTCCTAAAGGAATGGTATCAGGTGCTATCTAAGCACCTTCTAGATCCTCAAACCTTAGGATCAGAATCACCCAAGAGGCCTGTTAAAACAGACTCCTGGACCCCACCCCAGACTTTCTGATTTAGTAGGTATGAGGTGGGACTGCCCAAATTCATTTTTAACTAGATCCTAGGTGATGTCAATGCTGCTATTGTGGGGTCCACTGCATCGAAAACCCACAGGTCAGTGGCCAACAGATTTCGGATGTCCTGGTGGTATGTTTGAAATCATCCTTGTGAAGGGATTCATTAAGTTTTTTATCTTCACCAAATGCCATCAAATATTTAGTTTAACTTTTCTGGGTTTCTGTGACTCGCACCTCTGTTACGACTTCTTTTCATTCTCCTTAGCTGACTTACTTAGTAAGTCCTCTAACTTACTCCTTAAATCATAGAGTTCCTCATGACCTTCGCATACTCTCCCTACACAGTCTCAACCATTTCCATGCTTTAATGATACGTTTTATGGTGGTAACGCCCATGTTTATCTTCAGCCCAGCCCTGTCTTCAGAGTTCCGGATGTATATATCCAAATGTCTGTTGAGCCCCACGGGCATCTCAAGTTGAATCTGTCCAAAAGTAAACTCAAAAATACGTGTCCTGTTCTCCAGAAATAAGGCCTGTTTCTTCTCTGTGTTCCCTTCTTCAGTGACCAGCCAGTAATTGCTCAAGTCAGAAATCTGAGCTTTATGCTCTCAATAAATCCTGTCTCTTTTACTCCCTAAATAATTCTTGCACTCACTTGCATCTTTAGGTTTCTTGCCTTAGCTCTTGCTCCTGCTAAGTAAGGATGAGGAGAAGGGAGAAAGAATGTTCTCTGCCAGACTGTGTATGAAGAGTTGTCTGCTCATTTTCTTCCGGTTTTTGCTACTTTAGTAACAGTTCTCCCAATGTGTCAGGAGTCCAGATGCCAGCTCTCTTACTTGGACTGGGAACATCCTTGCTTTCTGGGGCCTCCCCTGTGCACTCTCTAATGTAGGAGGGGTCAGTCTCAACTCTTTCTCCCAGGACATCCCCATCAGTCCCTGCCAGGGGTAGTCTAACATATAGCCTTTTGTTGTTGGGAGATCCTTGTCTAGAGGAGCTTTTGGGGGAGCGATAGCAAGGGACTGAAGTCTCGACCATCTACTGTGCTCTACAATTGACTCATGCATGGAGAATTTACATGGGTAACTCAAGGAGGAAAGGAATGCAGAAAACTCCCATCTTGGTGCCCTTCTGTCAGCATCAACTAGCTCTCTCCCTCCTTCCTTCACCACAAAGGTTATCAGGAGCTTGTGGAGGCAATAGTTCAGTGACTTTGAGACAAGGTCTTATCTTGGGGAGTAGAGAGAGTAGTTTATTGCATTTTAAACTTGTGGGAAGGGATTTGAGAACAAGATGAATGGCTTGCATCTTCTTTAGCTAGGGAAAAGCAAATGGATGGTTGCTATCTACAATAAGTGATGTTCATTCATGGATATATGAACTAATTGGAAAAAATTCAAATATCTACCTCTGTTGCAGAAAATATGATAAAGTGATTAATATTACTAGCTGACTTTCAAGCATATAAATAGTGATAAGACTTTAGGGGTACAGCAGTTTTCTGATTGTATGTATTTTTCTCATCAGCCATCCTGCCTGAAACTCAAGAAATATAGAATCCCTGGGAATGTAATGTGAGCACACTTGCAAAGTTCCTTGTCCTTAGCTGGCAACCTAAATGGATGAATACTGGCCCTGAAGTTGCCTTTCTCAAAACCATAAGTAGTGTCACTTATGTTTTATTGGCCATCCTGGATCTTTCTTGAAGTAGGCTGTTTACTCAAGACTTCCAAATTTATGATGATGTCTTTTTCAGAAATTAGTATGTATGTGTATTTTTCTTTTTCTTCTGGGTGACTTATTTTTTCCAGATTTAATGAGATACAGTTGACATACAACATTGTGTAAGTTTTAAATGTGTGATGTTTTGATGTATGTATATGTTGAGAAGTGTTTGCCACAATAAGGTTAGTTAACACATCTTTTCCCAGGTAGCACTAGTGATAAAGAATCCACTTGCCAGTGCAGGAGACGTAAGAGATTTGGGTTCAACCTCTGGGTCAGGAAGATTCCCTGGAGGACGGCATGGCAAATCCACTCCATGCCCCACTCCATGTATTCTTGCTTGAAGAAACCCATGTAGAGAGGAGGCTGGCAGTCTATGGCCCATTGAGTCACAAAGAGCCAGGGACAACTGACTTTTTTTTTTTTTAACACATAGCACAGCACATCTTTTATGTCACATAATAACCATTTTGTTTCTGTTGTTATGGTGAGAACAGTAAAGAAATGTTCAAGTGTATTATATAGTATTGTTATCTGTAGTCATCATGCTATGCATTAGATCCCTGGAACTTATTCATCTTATAATTGAAAGGTTGTAATTTTAACCAACATCTTCCCCAGCCCCGACACCAGCAGCCCCTATTGTACTCTTATTTTCTGTAAGTTTGGTGTTTTTAGATTTCACGTGTAAGTGAGATCATAGAGTATTTATCTTACTCTGTACAACTATTTCACTTAGCATAGTGCCCTCAAGATCTATCCATATGGTCCCAAATGGTAGGATTTTCTTCTTTTTTTATGGTTGAATAATATTTGTGTGTCTGTTTTTCAAGGTGACTCTTCTTCATGACTTATTCCCCTCAATCATACATAAATTGGGAGGATAATGCAGCCACTTATTCCTCAAGTGTATACCCTAATAAATGAGTTCCCACTAGGTGCTAGGCACCTTGTTAGGGGTTGGGAATGCAACCGTGAGCAAGACAGCCCTGGCCTCAATCTCCACAGTGTTTTGTTGTTATTCAGTCACTCATTTGAGTCCAGATCTTTGGAACCCCATGGACTGCAGCACACCAGGCGTCCCTGTCCTTCACCATCTCCTGGAGCTTGCTCAAACTCATGTGTGTTACGTTGGTGATACCATCCAACCATCTCATTCTCTGTCGTCTCCTTTTCCTCCTGCCTTCAATCTTTCCCAGCATCAAGGTATCTTCTAATGAGTCAACTCTTCACATCAAGTAGCCAAAGTATTGGAGTTTCAATTTCAGCATCAGTCCTTCCAATGAGTATTTAGAACTAATTTCCTTTAGGATTGACTGGTTTGATCTCCTTGCAGTCCAAAGGACTCTCAAGAGTCTTCTCCAACACCACAGTTCAAAAGCATCAGTTCTTTGGTGCTAAGCCTTCTTTATGGTCCAACTCTCACACCCATACATGACTACTGGAAAAACCATAGCTTTGACTAGACAGACCTTTGTTGGCAAAGTAATGTCTCTGCTTTTTAATACATTGTCTAGGTTTGTCATAGCTTTTATTCCAAGGAGCAAGCATTGCCACAGAGTTTAGCAATGAAGAAAAAGTATCTCTTGTCTATGAATGAAGAAAAGAAGTCCTCATCCCTTACTTTCTTTTTTCTGAAATAATTTTTAATTAAAAATTTATAGTGCATGAAAAAATATATAAAAATGCAAATCAAAATCACAGTGAGATATCATTTCACACTCATTACAGTGGCTTATTATTTTAGGAAAGAAGTGGGGATGGGAAACAAGTTTTGGCAAGGATGTGGAGAAATTGGAACCCTCAATCATGGGAATTTAAAATGATGTAGCTGCTGTGGAGAACAGTTTGGCAGTTCCTCAAAAAGGTAGACTTAACATATGAACCAGCAATTCTACTCCTAGATATTTTCCCAAAAGCATTGAAAGCAGAAACTCAAACAGATACTTATCCACCAGTCTTCATAGTATTATTTATAATAGCCAAAAGTAGAAATCAAGTGTTCATCAACATATAAATGGATAAGCAAAATGTGGCATATCCACATAATGGAATTCTACTCAGCCTTAAAAAGGGTGGAAAATATGACATATGGTCCATTCTGAAGGAAATCAATCCTGGAATTTCTTTGGAAGGAATGATGCTAAAGCTGAAACTCCAGTATTTTGGCCACCTCATGCGAAGAGTTGACTCATTGGAGAAGACTCTGATGCTGGGAGGGATTGAGGGCAGGAGGAGAAGGGGATGACAGAGGATGAGATGGCTGGATGGCATCACTGACTCGATGGATGTGAGTCTGAGTGACCTCCGGGAGCTGGTGATGGACAGGGAGGCCTGGCGTGCTGCGGTTCATGGGGTCGCGAAGAGTCGGACACGACTGAGCGACTGATCTGATCTGATCTGATCTGATACCAGGGATGAAAGTTGAGAAACCTACGCTAAATATAATAAGCCTGTCAAAAGGAGCAAATATTTTATGATTCTACTAATATGAATTACCTTTAATAGGTAAATTCATAGAGACAGAAAAATATTGGTTATCATAGGTAGGGGGAAGGGAAATGGGGAGTTATTTAATGGGTGTAGAGTTTCTATTTTGGATGATGAAAAAGTTCTAGAAATGAAGAGTGGTGAAGTTTGTGTAATACTGTGACTTTAAAATACTACTGAATTGTGCATTTAAAAATGGCTATTATGTGAATTTTATGTGTATTTTAATCACAACATGTGAATACTTTCCTTTTACTAGAAAATTAAAACATTATAGACAAAGTTAGAGCCCTCTTTGACCACTTTCTTCATCCTGATTCTAGTCACCCCTCTTCAGTGCTTCTGTGCTTACTTCTCTAGAGTTGTTGTTGTTTTTAATATCTATCTGTATTCATATGTACTTACCAAAATGCTATGTATTTTCAGCTTTATCCAAAAAACATACCTGCTTTAGTATGGAGATGTGAATCCATGGTTTGCAGTGAAAATGTTCTAAGCAGCAAGGCTACCTGGCTTATTAATGGAGAGTTCTTTTTTTTTTTTTTTTTTTTGATAGATGTACATCTTTACAAGTTTTTTTTTTTTTCCAGTTTTCTTTTTTTGTTGTTGTTGTGGCAGGGTTAGTGCCTGCAGACCCACTTTTGTTTATGCTAAAGCTGGCCAGCTCAGGTTTCACTCCTGCCCTAGGGAACACTTTGTTCTCCTTGCTGAATTCCAGGTATAGACTCCCAGTTTCGGGTCACTGCTCTCTTTTGCACAGGGCTGCTTTAGTAGGCAGTCTCTCAGTGTGCATAACTTTATTTAAATCATTTTCTTTTCCTTTTCCCATTTCTATTACAGCTTCTAGTTTGAAGAAATATCAAGTAGACGTCAGAATTTATATTAAAAAATTGATATCTTCTGTATTCAAAAATGATGCATCCTCATTCTGAGAAAATTAAGGCAATTTAGAATGGTTGCAAAAGCAGAATGTATATGCACTTTGATAATCTTTCCAGACATTTCTTAATGTAATTACCCACAGGTGCCAACACATAATAATTTTACATAAGTAGGATCATACTATGCACATTTTATTGCAATTTGTTTTTTTTTTAATTAAAAAAGGAAATCTGTATAGTTTTCTGTGTCAGTGAATATAGATATACAAACCCATTTTTGACTCACCACAATATTTTTAAAAATAGAATGGGATTTGCTCTTATTCTATAGAAAAGCACAAAGAAGCAAACATTCTCCCAACCTTGAATGTCTACATGGAACAGTTTGTTAAATTAAAAGAAACACATCTATGAGATTAGAAAATTCATGCTACAAAAAGTTCCCTTTTTTGGGAGGTGGCAGCCAGACATCCTGGAATGTGAAGTCAAGTGGGCCTTAGAAAGCATCACTACGAACAAAGCTAGTGGAGGTGATGGAATTCCAGTGGAGCTATTCCAAATCCTGAAAGATGATGCAGTGAAAGTGCTGCACTCAATATGCCAGCAAATTTGGAAAACTCAGCAGTGGCCACAAGATTGGAAAAGGTCAGTTTTCATCCCAATCCCAAAGAAAGGCAATGCCAAAGAGTGCTCAAACTACCGCACAATTGCACTCATCTCACACGCTAGTAAAGTAATGCTCAAAATTCTCCAAGCCAGGCTTCAGCAATATGTGAACCGTGAACTTCCTGATGTTCAAGCTGGTTTTAGAAAAGGCAAAGGAACCAGAGATCAAATTGCCAACATCCGCTGGATCATGGAAAAAGCAAGAGAGTTCCAGAAAAACATCTATTTCTGCTTTATTGATTATGCCAAAGCCTTTGACTGTGTAGATCACAATCAACTGTGGAAAATTCTGAAAGAGATGGGAATACCAGACCACCTGATCTGCCTCTTGAGAAATCTGTATGCAGGTCAGGAAGCAACAGTTAGAACTGGACATGGAACAACAGACTGGTTCCAAATAGGAAAAGGAGTACGTCAAGGCTGTATATTGTCACCATGTTTATTTAACTTATATGCAGAGTACATCATGAGAAATGCTGGACTAGAAGAAACACAAGCTGGAATCAAGATTGCCGGGAGAAATATCAATAACCTCAGATATGCAGATGACACCACCCTTATGGCAGAAAGTGAAGAGGAATTAAAAAGCCTCTTGATGAAAGTGAAAGTGGAGAATGAAAAGGTTGGCTTAAAGCTCAACATTCAGAAAACGAAGATCATGGCATCTGGTCCCATCACTACCTGGGAGATAGATGGGGAAACAGTGGAAACAGTGTCAGACTTTATTTGGGGGGGCTCCAAAATCACTGCAGATGGTGACTGCAGCCATGAAATTAAAAGACGCTTACTCCTTGGAAGGAAAGTTATGACCAACCTAGATAGCATATTCAAAAGCAGAGACATCACTTTGCCAACAAAGGTTCGCCTAGTCAAGGCTATGGTCTTTCCTGTGGTCATGTATGGATGTGAGAGTTGGACTGTGAAGAAGGCTGAGCGCTGAAGAATTGATGCTTTTGAACTGTGGTGTTGGAGAAGACTCTTGAGAGTCCCTTGGACTGCAAGGAGATCCAACCAGGCCATTCTGAAGGAGATCAGCCCTGGGATTTCTTTGGAAGGAATGATGCTAAAGCTGAAACTCCAGTATTTTGGCCACCTCATGCGAAGAGTTGACTCCTTGAAGAAGACTCTGATGCTGGGAGGGATTGAGGGGCAGGAGGAGAAGGGGACGACAGAGGATGAGATGGCTGGATGGCATCACTGACTCGATGGATGTGAGTCTGGGTGACCTCCGGGAGTTGGTGATGAACAGGGAGGCCTGGCGTGCTGCAGTTCATGGGGTCACAAAGAGTTGGACACGACTGAGCGACTGATCTGATCTGATCTTCCCTTGTGGTTCAGCTGGTAAAGAGTCCGCCTGCAACACGGGAAACCTGTGTTCGATCCCTGGGTTGGGAAGATCTCCTGGAGAAGGGAAAGGCTACCCACTCCAGTATTCTGGCCTGGCGAATTCCATGGACTATCTAGTCCATGGGGTTGCAAAGAGTCGGACACTACTGAGCAACTTTCACTTTCAAAAAGTTATAAAATAAAAAGTGAATGTTGAGAGCCACCCTCCTTTTCTTAGTTCATTTCCCCAAGGCTAAAATGCCTTTCTTAGTTTCTTGTGAATCCTTCAAAACATACAAAATTATTTACATATACTTATTTCTGTCCCTTTTTTGTCTGTTTTTAACACAAAAGATCATACTATACAGTTACTCACTTTGCTTTTACATTTAATATATTATGGGGTTAGTTCCCTAAAAGGAAGATATAAAATATAATTTAGTGTAATATAATATGCATATATGCTACGTCACTTCAGTTGTGTCCAACTCTGCAACCGTATGAACTGTAGCCTGCCAGGCTCCTCTGTCCATGGGATTCTCCAGGCAAGAATACTGCAGTGGGTTGCCATGCCTTCCTCCAGACCTTCCTGACCCAGGGGTCAAACCTGCATCTCTTATATCTCCTATATTTGCAGGTGGTATTTGCAGGTGGGTTCTTTACCACTGCTGCCACCTGGGAAGCCTATAATATAATATATAATAAATATATTTCTGGGCTGTTAAAAATGTCATTTGTTAGAATGTGCCACAATTTATTTAATCAGTTTCCTATCATGGTAATTTTGACTGTTGCTAGAGTTTTCCTTGTTTGTTTATTGGAGGTTTTGATTTTACTGTTACAAATAATATTACAAGAATACCTATGTGCTTATGTTACCGAGTCCAGGCTTGTTTTGCTGGCCACACAACAGGCCAATGAATCGGAGACGAGGTGCTGAGGCAAAGTATGTGACTTTTTTGCATTCGCAATGAAAATCAAGTCAAAGAAATAATTACAACATAAAGTCAGAATTGGTTCTTCTCTTCAACATTTATCTTAAGAAGTCTTGCCAGCATATCCACAGAGAGAAAGAATCCTAAGCAGTGAGGACTGGATTAAAGGATATATGTGTCTTACATTTTGAATGAAATTACCAAATTATTTTCCAGAAAGCTTGTACATATTATGCCAACAAAAGTGTCTGAGGACTTGTTTTCTAAAATTCCACAAACACTGGTTATCAAAAGTTTTAGTTGTTGCCAATCAAATACATTAAAATTAGTATCTTGTTCTGATTTGCATTTATTATGCTATGAATGAAGTTGGGATACTTTAAAAATGTTCATTAGCCATTTATAGTTTTTTCCTTGAAATGTTTATTCACTGTGTTTTTCTCCTGGGCTGTTCTTCTTTTTCAATAGTTACCAGTAGAAGATGGCGGAAGAATAGGATGGGAAGACCACTTTCTCCCCCACAAATTCACCGAAAGAACATTTGAACGCTGAGCAAATTCCACAAAACAACTTCTGAACGCTGGCAGAGGACATCAGGCACCCAGAAAGTCAGTCCATTGTCTTTGAAAGGAGTTAGGACAAAATATAAAAGATAAAAAGAGAGACAAAAGAATTAGGGACAGAGACCCGTCCTGGGAAGGGAGTCTTAAAAGAGGTTTCCAAACACCAGGAAACTCTCTCACTGGTGGGTCTGTGGGGAGTTTTAGAATCTCAGAAGGCAACATAACTGGGAGGAAAAATAAATATATGAATAAAACCCACAGATTATGTGCCTAACGGCAACTCCCAACAGAGAAGTAGCCCAGACGCTCGCATCCACCACCAGCAAGTGGGGGCTGAACGGGGAGGCGCGGGCTGCAGTTGTTTAGAGTAAGGACTGGGCCTGAATGCCCTGAGGTTCAATCTGAGGGAGCTAACGTGAGACAGCAACTCAAACTGTGGGATAGCCAGAGAGAGAGAAAAAAAAAAAGAGGAAAGAAAGACAGAACTTTCCCACGAAAATCTCTAACCTAAGGCACTGCCGTGGCTCACAGAACAAAGGACTGAGCGAATACCAGAGGAGAGTTAGCCAGCTGCAGACCAGCTCATCCCCAACTGGAGGCAGGGAGGCAGGCAGGCGGGAGGCAGCCAAAACCGGAAAGGGGCAATCTCGCCCCTGAGACGGCATCCTCTACCAAACTGTAAGCAGGCTCCCAGTTGCTAACCAAGATTTCCTGGGATTCTGGACTCTTGACATCCACTGGGAGGGTCGCAGCCAGAGATCAGCGCACCAGAGGAGACAGAGCACATCTGAGATGGCGTTCCTGCTACGCACCCAGGAAACCCAGCGGCTGGGACAGGAGAGGTAATAAGATGCACCGCCCCACCCGGGGAGAGTGTGCTTGCCGAGGACCTGGTCACCTGAGCTGCTCGGATGTGGGAAGGGCACAAAATGCAGGCCCAGCCGAGTCTGTGCCTTTGTGGAGTACCCGAGAACCTGAACCTGAGCAGCTTAGACCTGGGAAGTACACGCACCCAGGGCCCACTTTAGACAGTTCCCCTGCAGAGCAACCTGGAGCCTGAGCAGTGTAGACTGGGAAAGCACACACACTGTGAGCAGGGGCAAACCCAGTGTGGCCCAGACACTGGGAGCACTCCCCACATACGCCAGTGATATTTGTTTGCAGTGTTCCTCCCTCCCCACAGCACAACTGGACAAGTGAGCCTAAATAAGTGACCACTTTCATCCCCTTGTGTCGGGGTGGAAATTAGACACTGAAGAGACTTGTAAACAGAAGCCAAAATAGAGGGAACTGCCTTGGAAATGACAGGTGCAACAGATTAAAACCCTGTAGTTAGCACCAACTACATTGGAAGGAGCCTATAGATCTTGAGAAGTATAAACTGGAACAAGGAACTATCTGAAACTGAACTGACCCCACACTGTCCAAAACAGCTCCAGAGAAATTCCTAGATAGATTTTTACTATTATCATTTTTTAAATTAAAAAAATTTTTAAAAATGTTAAGCCCTCTATTACTACTTTAATTTTCATTTTTATAACATACCCCCCTATTTTTAAAGCAAACTTCATATATATTTTTTATAGTTTTTGTGATTTTTTTTTTAATATTGTATTTTTAAGAGTCTAACCTCTAGATTTTTAATCTTTGCTTTTTGGTATTTGTTATCAATTTTGTACCTTTAATCAATCTTCAATACCTATCTGTACTTAAGAGTGTGATTACTGGCTTGATTACTCTCTCCCCCTTTTGACTCTCCTATTTCTAAATAGAGGGACACCTCTCTGGGTGTCCTTCACTGTGGAGAAACTTTTCATCATTAACCTAGATGTTTTATCATCGGTGCTGTATAGATGGAGAAGTCTTGAGGCTACTGTAAGAATAAGACTGAAAACCAGAAGCAGGAGGCTTAAGTCCAAATCCTGAGAACACCAGAGAACTCCTGACCCCAGGGAACATTAGTCGACAGGAGCTCATCTAAAAGCCTCCGTACCTACACTGAAACCAAGCACCACCCAAGAGCCAACAAGTTCCAGAGCAAGACATGCCATGCAAATTCTCCAGCAGTGCAGGAACATAGCCCTGAACTTCAATATACAGGCTACCCAAAGTCACACCAAACCCATAGACATCTCAAAACTCACTACTGGACACTTCATTGCACTCCAGAGTGAAGAAATATGGCTGCACCCACCAGAACACTGACGCAAGCTTCCCTAACTAGGAAACCTTGACAAGTCACTCGTCTAACCCCATTCATGGGGAGGAACCTCCACAGTACAGAGGAACCACAAACTGCCAGAATACAGAAAGGCCACCCCAAACACAGCAATCTAAACAAGATGAAAAGGCAGAGAAATACTCGGCAGCTGAGTAAATGCCCACCAAACTAAACAAAAGAGGAAATAGGGAGTCTGCCTGAAAAAGAATTCAGAATAATGATAGTAAAAATGATCCAAAATCTTGAAAACAAAATGAAGTTACAGATAAATAGCCTGGAGACAAGGATTGAGAAGATGCAAGAAATGTTTAACAAAGACCTAGAAGAAATAAAAAAGAGCCAATCAATAATGAATAATGCAATAACTGAGATCAAAAACATTCTGGAGGGAATCAACGGTAGGATAATGGAGGCAGAAGATAGGATAAGTGAGGTAGAAGATAGAATGGTAGAAATAAAAGAAGCAGAGAGGAAAAAAGAAAAAAGAATTGAAAGAAATGAGGGCAATCTCAGAGACTTCTGGGACAATGTTAAATGCCCCAACATTTGAATCATAGGAGTCCCAGAAGAAGACAAAAAGAAGGGCCATGAGAAAATACTTGAGGATATAATAGTTGAAAACTTTCCTAAAATGGGGAAGGAAATAGTCACCCAAGTCCAAGAAACCCAGAGAGTCCCAAACAGGATAAACCAAAGGCAAAATACCCCAAGACACATATTAATCAAATTAACAAAGATCAAACACAAAGAACAAATATTCAAAGCAGCAAGGGAAAAACAACAACACACAATGGGATTCCCATAAGGATAACAGCTGATCTTTCAATAGAAAGTCTTCAAGCCAGAAGGGAATGGCAGGACATACTTAAAGTGATGAAAGAGAAAAACCTAAAACCAGATTACTGTACCCAGCAAGGATCTCATTCAAATATGAAGGAGAAATCAAAAGCTGTACAGACAAGCAAGAGCTGAGAGAATTTAGCATCATAAAGCCAGCTCTTCAACAAGTGCTAAAGGATCTTCTCTAGACAGGAAACATAGAAAGGGTGTAAACTCTGACCCAAAACAACAAAGTATATGGCAACGGGATCATACTTATCAATAATTACCTTAAATGTAAATGGGTTGAATGCCCCAACCAAAAGACAAAGACTGGCTGAATGAATACAAAAATAAGACCCCTATATATGCTGTCTAGAAAAGACCCACCTCAAAACAAGGGACACATACAGACTGAAAGTGAAGGGCTGGAAAAAGATATTTCACACAAGTGGAGACCGAAAGAAAGCAGGAGTAGCAATACTCATATCAGATAAAATAGATTTTGAAACAAAGGCTGTGAAAAGGGACAAAGAAGGACACTACATAATGATCAAAGGATAAATCCAAGAAGATGTAACAATTATAAATATATATGCACCCAACATAGGAGCACCACAATATGTAAGGCAACTGCCAACAAGTATGAAAGGGGAAATTAACAGTAACACAATAATACCGGGAGACTTTAATACACCACTCACACCTATGGATAGATCAACTAAACAAAATTCACAAGGAAACACAAACTTTAAATGATACAATGGACCAGTTAGACCTGACTGATATCTATAGGACATTTCACCCCAAAATAATGAATTTCACTTTTTTATCAAGTGCACACAGAACCTTCTGAGGATAGATCACATCCTGGGCCATAAATCTAGCCTTGGTAAATTCAAAAAAATTGAAATCATTCCAAGTATCTTTTCTGACCACAATGCAGTAAGATTAGATGTCAATTACAGGAAAAAAAAAAAAAAACTATTAAAAATTCCAACATATGGAGGCTAAACAACACGCTTCTGAATAACCAACAAATCACAGAAGAAATAAAAAAAGAAATCAAAATATGCATAAAAACGAATGAAAATGAAAACACAACAACTCAAAACCTGTGGGACACTGTAAAAGCAGTGCTAAGGGGGAGGCTCATACAAATACAGGCTTACCTTAAGAAATAAGAGAAGTCAAGTAAGTAACCTAACTCTACACCAAAGCAACTAGAGAAGGAAGAAAATAAGAACCCCAGGGTTAGTAGAAGGAAAGAAATCTTAAAAATTAGGGCAGAAATAAATGCAAAAAAAAAGAGAGAGAGAGAGAGACCATAGCAAAAATCAGCAAAGCTAAAAGCTGGTTCTTTGAGAAGATAAATAAAATTGATGAACCATTAGCCAGACTCATAAGAAACAAAGGGAGAAGAATCAAATCAACAAAATTAGAAATGAAAATGGAGAAATCACAACAGACAACACAGAAATACAAAGGATCATAAGAGACTACTATCAGCAACTATACACCATTAAAATGGACAACTTGGAAGAAATGGACAAATTCTTAGAAAAGTATTAACTTTTGAAAACTGAACCAAGAAGTAGAAAATCTTAACAGACCCATCACAAGCATGGAAATAGAAGCTGTAATCAGAAATCTTCCAGCAAGCAAAAGTCCAGGACCAGATGGTTTCACAGCTGAATTCTACCAAAAATTTAGAGAAGAGCTAACACCTATGCTACTCAAACTCTTCCAGAAAATTGCAGAGGAAGGTAAACTCCCTAAACTCATTCTATGAGGCCACTATCACCCTAATACCAAAACCTGACAAAGATGCCACAAAAAAAGAAAACTACAGGCCAATATCACTGATGAACATAGATGCAAAAATCCTTAACAAAATTCTAGCAAACAGAATCCAACAACATATTAAAAAGATCATACATCATGACCAAGTGGGCTTTATCCCAGGGATGCAAGGATTCTTTAATATCCACAAATCAATCAATGTAATACACCACATTAACAAATTGAATGATAAAAACCATATGATTATCTCAATAGATGCAGAGAAAGCATTTGACAAAATTCGACATCCGTTCATGATAAAAAAAAAAAAAAAACAAAACCCTACAGAAAGCAGGAATAAAAGGAACATACCTCAACATAATAAAAGCTATATATGACAAACCCACAGCAAACATTATCCTCAATGGTGAAAAATTGAAAGCATTTCCCCTTAAGTCAGGAACAAGATAAGGGTGCCCACTCTCACCACTACTATTCAACATAGTTTTGAAAGTTTTAGCCACATCAATCAGAGAAGAAAAAGAAAAGGAATCCAAATTGGAAAAGAAGAAATAAAACTCTCACTGTTTGCAGATGACATGATCCTCTACATAAAAAACCCTAAAGACTCCACCAGAAAATTGCTAGAGCTAATCAATGAATATAGTAAAGTTGCAGGATATAAAATCAACACACAGAAATCCCTTGCATTCCTATATACTCACAATGAGAAAACAGAAAGACAAATTAAGGAAACAATTCCATTCACCATTGCAATGAAAAGAATAAAATACTTAAGAATATATCTACCTAAAGAAACAAAAGACCTATATATAGAAAATTGTAAAATACTGATGAAAGAAATCAAAGAGGACACAAATAGATGGAGAAATATATCATGTTCATGGATTGGAAAAATCAATATAATGAAAATGAGTATACTACCCAAAGCAATCTATAGATTCAATGCAATCCCTATCAAGTTGCCAATGGTATTTTTCACAGAACTAGAACAAATAATTTCACAATTTGTATGGAAATACAAAAAACCTAGAACAGTCAAAGCAATCTTGAGAAAGAAGAATAGAACTGGAGGAATCAGCCTGCCTGACTTCAGGCTATAGTACAAAGTTACAGTCATCAAGACAGTGTGGTACTGGCACAAAGAAATATAGATCAATGGAACAAAATAGAAAGCCCAGAGATAAATCTACGCACCTATGAACATCTTATCTTTGACAAAGGAGGCAAGAATATACAATGGAGAAAAGACAACCTCATTAAGAAGTGGTGCTGGGAAAACTGGTCAACCACCTGTAAAAGAATGAATAGAACACTTTCTAACACCATACACAAAAATAAACTCAAAATGGGTTAAAGATCTACACATAAGAACAGAAACTATAAAACTCCTAGAGGAAAACAAAGGCAAAACACTGTCTGACATAAATCACAGCAGGATCCTCTATGACCCACCCCTCAGAGTAATGGAAATAAAAGCAAAAATAAGCAAATGGTATCTAATTAAACTTAAAAGATTTTGCACAACAAAGGAAATAAGGTGAAAAGATAGCCTTTAGAATGGGAGAAAATAATAGCAAATGAAGCAACTGACAAAGAATTAATCTCAAAAATATATAAGCAACTCCTGTAGCTCAATTCCAGAAAAATAAACGACCCAATCAAAAAAATGGGCCAAAGAACTAAACAGACATTTCTCCAAGGAAGACATAGAGATGGCTAACAAACACATGAAAAGATGCTCAACATTACTCGTTATCAGAGAAATGGAAATCAAAATCACAATGAGGTACCCTCTCACACTGGTGAGAATGGCTGCGATCCAAAAGTCTACAAGCAATAAATGCTGGAGAGGGTGTGGAGAAAAGGGAACCCACTTACACTGTTGGTGGGAAAGCAAACTAGTACAGCCACTATGGAGAACAGTGTAGAGATTCCTTTAAAAACTAGAACTAGAACTGCCATATGACCCAGCAATCCCACTGCTGGGCATACACACTGAGGAAACCAGAATTGAAAGAGACATGTGTACCCCAGTGTTCATCGCAGCACTGTTTATAATAGCCAGAACATGGAAGCAACCTAGGTGTCCACCAGCAGATGAATGGATAAGAAAGCTGTGGTATATATATATATATATATATATATATATATATAACACACAATGGAATATTACTCAGCCATTAAAAAGAATACATTTGAATCAGTTCTAATGTAGGGGTGAAACTGGAGCTTATTAGTCAGAGTGAAGTAAGTCAGAAAGAAAAACACCAATACAGTATATTAATGCACATATATGGAATTTATAAAGATGGTAACGATGACCCTATATGTGAGACAGCAAAAGAGACACAGATGTAAAGAACAGAATTTTGGATTCTATGCAAGGGTGGGATGATTTGAGAGAATAGCGTTGAAACATGTATATTATCATATGTGAAACAGATCACCAGTCCAGGGTCAATGCATGAGACAGGGTGCTCAGGGCAGGTGCACTGGGATGACCCAGAGGGATGGGATGGGGAGGGAGATGGGAGGGGGAGTTCAGTATGGGGAGCACATGTACACTCATGGCTGATCCATGTCAGTGTATGGCAAAACCCACAATATTGTAAAGTACTGTACTTAAAAGTACTGTATACTGTGCTTTACAATATTGTAATTAGCCTTCAATTAAAATAAATAAACTAAAAATAGAAATGCTGCTAATATATATATATATATATATATATATATATATATATTTATTTATATATATATAAAATAGTTACCAGTAGAATTTGTATGAATATCTAAGGCAAAGCATTACATTATTTTATAATTTATTCAACTACCTAATAATGAACACTTAGGGTATTTACAACATTATACTGCAGTTTCGAGTATTCTTATACTGACATACTTATCTGTACCAAATATCCCTTTAAGTTAGATTTTTAGAAATGGAATTCCTTATTTACAGCCAAACTATTTGTCAAAAATTTCAAAACACCATTGTTTGATGGGGGAAAGGTGCACGCAGGAGAAAAGAAGAGGAATGAAATAGTTTCTCCTAAGTGTAAGGCTAATTAGCTGTAAATTAGAGTTGAACTGTTAGTCTAATTGATGATGTTATCATACTCATTGCTTTTATTAGTAAGCTTCTAAAAAATCCCAAATCTCCTCTGTTTGTGTTTCTCTATTTACATACCTCCTGGGAGTCTATAAATCCTATGGAGAAAAAAAGAAAAAAGCTATAATAGCTTTGCAACTTTAAATTGAATAATAGTGTTTAAAAATTGTAAGCACATTCTGAATCATTTTATGGCCATGCAGTTTTTATGTTGGCCTTAAATTTCTATTTACAATTGTCTGAGTTGGTACATACTGTTTGAAGGAACATTTAACATTGTGGTAGTCATGAATTTAAACTGAATAGAGAGAAGTAGTGGGAGAGTTAAGTCAGTTACCTATGGCACTAGTGGACTCCTAGGGAAGCAGAGTTCAAAAGAAACTGCACAAAGCAACCCATTAAATTAGAAGAATGCAGGAGACTATTTGGTGGAGGATGAATTACTTAAATCCTGTCTTTGTACCTAACATGTTAATTAATGATAAGTGTGGTAGAAAATATAGAGTGAAGAAACTTTCAATTCAGTCGCTCAGTCGTGTCCAACTCTTTGCAACCCCATGAATCACAGCATGCCAGGCCTCCCTGTCCATCACCAACTCCCGGAGTTTACCCAAACTCATGTGCATCGAGTTGGTGATGCCATCCAGCCATCTCATCCTCTGCCGTCCCCTTCTCGTCCTATCCCCAATCCCTCCCAGCATCAGGGTCTTTTCCAATGAGTCAACTCTTCACATGAGGTGGCCAAAGTATTGGAGTTTCAGCTTTAGCATCAGCCCTTCCAATGAACACTCAAGACTGATCTACTTTAGGATGGACTGGTTGGATGTCCTCACAGTCCAAGGGACTCTCAAGAGTCTTCTCCAACACCACAGCTCAAAATCATCAATTATTCGAAAACTTTACATTTCTGATTTGAGTAATAACTGGATTAGAATACCAGTTTAGGCCAAATTGTATTAATGACCACAGTGCCAGCTTCAGTCTTATAGGAATTATGGGGATTTTTCATTATAACTGCATTAAACTAGGTATTCTGAGATTGCTTGGGTGGGCTGCCTTGAGTAAAGAATGAAGTTATTAACACCATTTCATACAATATAATTATCTGAACAGATGTTTTCTGCATTTGTATTATTAGTATAATACAAATTATATAAACATATTATTATTATTTGTATTATAGACAAAATCAAGTGGACAAAAATTGGTTTGTTCTCATTATTAATCAAACATCAATTTATTTGATTATTATGAGAATATATACACATTCAGTTCAGTTCAGTTCAGTCACTCAGTCATGTCTGACTCTTTGCGACCCCATGAATCGCAGCACGCCAGGCCTCCCTGTCCATCACCAACTCCCGGAGGTCACTCAGACTCACATTCATCGAGTCAGTGATGCCATCCAGCCATCTCATCCTCTGTCGTCCCCTTCTCCTCCTGCCCCCAATCCCTCCCAGCATCAGAGTCTTCTCCAATGAGTCAACTCTTCGCATGAGGTGGCCAAAGTACTGGAGTTTCAGCTTTAGCATCAGTCCTTACAGTGAACACCCAGGACTGATCTCCTTTAGGATGGACTGGTTGGATCTCCTTGCAGTCCAAGGGACTCTCAAGAGTCTTCTCCAACACCACAGTTCAAAAGCATCAATTCTTCGGCGCTCAGCCTTCTTCACAGTCCAGCTCTCACATCCATACATGAACACAGGAAAGACCATAGCCTTGACTAGGCGAACCTTTGTTGGTAAAGTGATGTCTCTGCTTTTCAATATGCACGTACATACATATAAAACATTAATCTGTTTTTCTTTTTTCCAGTGTTACTTACTTGACAAAAACTCCAAGATGAAAATCTATGACTTCATTTAAGTTTTCCTTTGTCCTCGTTGCCACTACATTCAGTTTTACATACTAATTTGTAATGTTATTATTACTAGAATTATGATTTCTACATTTCATTTAACATGTACCATAGTTTTCCATGTTTTAATCTAATTTTATTCTCATTTTCTTTTGCCTATGCCCTCTTTCTTGACAATCATCATGTAACTTATGTCATTTGCCCAGGTATATGAGCCCACACATTTTTCTCCATAACCATGTAAACATCTAATATAGATATAGATATGTACAAATAAATACATAAAATATATGGAAGATTGTGAGTTTGTCATTTGGTTTTACAAAAGTTAGATAATAAAATCATAAACCATATATATTTCTTAGTTATATCCTTTCTTACTTAATTTATCAGGGTAGTCCGCCAGAATAGGAGCTGTAGATTCAACTTGATTTTTTAAAATAGCAACATAGTTATCCATACTCCACATGGATACATTAATTTACTCTTCTTCCAGTGGTGGAAATTAAAGTTGTTTTCAAGTTCTTTTCATTATAAATAATGCCACAATAAATATTCTCATAGGTTCATCCTTAGATGGTTAGAACTGGAACAATTAGATCAAAGGATATGTATATTTTTTGTTTTTAATATATAAGGCCATATTACTTTAAAAAGCTGTGTGTGGACCTTATTTGGATCTCAATTCACACAAACTACGAAAGTATGACATTTGTAAGACAACTGGCAATTCAAACACTGACTAGATATTTCATTAAATTGAGGAATTTTTGTTATTTTTTAGATTTGATAATGGTATAGATACAAAATGAAATATTTATGGATGAAATACTTCAGAAAATTGCTGGAGGGAGAGAAGTGAATGATAGGATGGATGAAATAAGAGTGGTCGTGACTTGATAGTTGTTGAAGCTGGTATAATGGAAGTTTATTATATCATGATCTTCTTTTTTATATGTTTGAAATTCTCCACAATAATAATTTTCAAAAAATTAACAAGTCATACTATATCTAGTGGGAAAACTTATTTCCATACATTTCCCTTAAAACTGAGAGTTACTGCTTTCTATTTTTGAAAATCTGATGTGTGAAAAAAAGGTGTTAGTTGCTGTAATTTGCATTTCCTTTATTGTTAGTGAGGTTTATCATCTTGAGAGAGTGTAAATCTTCCTCACTGGCAGTTAGCATCTAGGCCATGGTGTTCCCAAAGGAACTTACATAATACTTTCTAGAATCTAAATAAGCTGTACACAAGGCCACTCTGACATATCTGGAACGGGAGAGACAAGACCACTTTGCAACCATAGAAACAATAAAACATCGCCTGAGTGACAGCTGCTCTTTTACCAACGACAACTTTAGCCTTGCTTTAATGCTACTTACTAGGTAAAAATTATGAATCTATCCAGCTACTAAATTGCCCCAGTTTCTTGACAACCTTCAATCCGTAACTGGTCTCCACTTCTTTAACTTTTCTGGAGTAACCCAGCACAAGTGCAAGTTCTGTGAGAAGCTCCTTCCAATCCTCTTGTTGAGGCCTAGAGTTCCTCTGGAGAACTTTTTCCCTTGTGGCAGCAAGGTAAAGAAACCTTTTCTTTTTTTTTTTTTTTTTTTAACTACGGATATGATGGTAAACAATCCACCTGCAATGTGGGAGACCTGGGTTCGATCCCTGGGTTGGGAAGATTCCCTGGAGGAGGGCATGGTGGCAGCCCACTCCAGTATTCTTGCCTGGAGAATCCCCATGGACAGAGGAACCTGGCGGGCTATAGTCCATGGGGTCTCAAAGAGTTAGACATGACTGAGCAACTAACCACAGTGCAGCACATGTTCCTGAAGGTCTCTGGGCAGATTGTTTTAAATAAACAATCTTTGCAAAGTTTATCGTCCATTTGAATTTCCTCTTCTCTTTCCCAGTTGAGTGAGTAGTTCTGAAATTTTCCCTTTGGTTTTAGAGTCAGTCCCACTGATAACTCTAGGGCCAGTATGTACTACTTCTTAGTCAGAAGGGGCAAAAGATAAGGATTCTTACTCAGGTTGGATCACTCCAGGCTTGATGGCATTAGCAAGAATTTTCAGGATCTTATTAATTCATCAGTAAGGCTATTGAGAGATGAGGTTGAAAGTAGGAGCTCAGCTAAGTTGGACTTCTCTATTTGCTGCAGAATAGAGCAGCAAATATTTTCTTGGCCACCAATCTTATTTGGCCAGTGTTGATGGAGTGTGTGTGTAAGTGTGTATGTGTATTTGTGTATGTATACCATTTATTACTTGTTGCACTAGGTACTGAAAGAGAAAATTTATGATCGTAACTGAGAAGTCTAATGTTTCTATTAGATTTTGTTTTATATTTTTACAAGGTCTAATGTGAGATAAATATTCAGTGCTACTTTGTTCTTTGTTAACTGTTCTTGTATTGACATGAAATATTACTGTTTGTCCCTTTTAGTGCTTTTCATCTTGAATTCTACCATTTGTTACATTAACGTTGTAACATACATAACACAGTCTTTGTTTGGTATGCTGGGAAAATATTTTGATATTTAAAGCCGTGTGTTTTTATCCAGTATGTAACTGTTTTTCCATTTAGATGACTAAACCCTTAGTCATCCTTTGCCATAAGGGAGATTGTCACAATAGAATCAGAGTAAAAGAGAGGCAAATTCTTGGCTAGTGAAGTTCCTGGCTGAGGCTTGGGTATAGCTATAGGATGCTCAGAGCCAGTCTCTTCACCTTCAGTTAGAGGAGAGAAGAGACATGTCCTGTGCTGTTTGCTCTGTTAGTTCTGTTCCCTTAAGTGTTAATGTCTGTCTTTTGTGAGATGTAGTGTTTATCAATTTTGATGTTAGAATGTTTCTCAAATGTTTTGTAATTCTTGGGTTAGGTGTTCATTTTGATTTTTGAAGTTCCCTGTTAGTCCACATGTGAGCACTAGATCTGTGTATCTCATCTTGTTGCCAGGAATTTCAGGAGAGTTTGAATTTGCTGCTGGACGTATTAGTGAGGCAGATATGATAAACTCTACACTATAGAAACCAGCCTGGATGGTCTATATTAGTGTCCAGTCTTCTGGGACCAGGGACGACCACATTACTGCCATAGGCACTGCACTGCCCTGCCTCTGTGGCTCAGTTACTTACACTCACTCCTCTTACCGGAAGCAGAGGTCTCTACTGCTAGCTGATTTGCAAAATCTGGGGAAGATTATTTTAGTAGTTGCCTCAGCAAAGTCTCATTCCTATTTCCCTGTATTCTCTGTCTCTGAGGTTGGAGAAACTTCACGTTGCTGTCCACATTTGCTTCAATTTTTTCCTCTGAATGTTTTAGGTTATAATGTTCTCTTTCCAGTGGTCATGTATGGATGTGAGAATTGGACTATAAAAAAAGCTGAGCACCAAAGAATTGATGCTTTTGATCTGTGGTGTTGGAGAAGACTCTTGAGAGTCTCTTGGACTGCAAGGAGATCCAACCAGTCCATCCTAAAGGAAATCAGTCCTGCATATTCATTGGAAGGACTGATGCTGAAGCTGAAACTCCAATACTTTGGCCACCTGATGCAAAGAATCAACTCATTAGTAAAGACCTGTTGCGGGGAGAGATTGAAAGGCAAAAGGAGGAGAGGATAACAGAGGATGAGATGGTTGGATGGCACCACTGACTCGATGGACATGAGTTTGCGCACACTCCGGGAGTTGATGATGGACAGGGAATCCTGGCATGTAGTCCATGGGGTCACAAAGAGTCAGACAAGACTGAGTGACTGAACTGAACTGAATGTTCTCTTTCAACCTGATACCATTTGCTTTCCATTTTCCAAAGATTTCCGTATCATTCCAGCAGATTAATGTCATTATCAACATTGTATCAGCCCTCAACATTTCTGGATAATGCTCCACCTTTTTTTTTTTTTTTTCAGTCTTTTCATTTGCGTTTATTTAAACACAGTTCTCAAAACATTTGAGTGAAATTGGGCCTCCTTTGGTAAGCAAAGGACCTGAAAGTAATATTTAAAAAATGAACAGGCAAAGTCTTCAGATCATTCACAACACAGGTGTAGTGTTCCCTTCTTTTTTACTCAAAACTCTGAAGCACCCAGTTTTTCCATATAGTCTTAAAAGCTAGAAGAACAAGAGTACATTTGTGGTGGAATGTATTGTCACTTGCTGATAACTAATTGAAATACCATTATCCCCTTCTAACAGCTTTAAGAAATAGTCTTTTTAAGGCATACATTGTGTAACTCATTTTATTCCCTGCTATATATAATACAGATTACATAAAGGCTGACAAATTCACATTTATATAAGCATTAAGCATTTGCTGTATTGAAAGATCTTTAGTTTTTAACACTAGCAGTATAGAGTTACAGAGCGTAATTTTTATCACTTAATTGCAGGTATATTAAGTATGGTATGTTTCATGGACTCGAGGGAAACGGGCATTTTTGTCTTTAATTTACTACTGACAATCTAATCTCAACAGTTCTGCTAAGCATTGATATGTTAGAAAGAAAAGTAAAAACCAAACTTTATTGTTGCTTTTTGCCATTTGGTAGCATTTTACACACAGTCTTCGATCTTCAGAATACCCTGGATTCAGTAGAAAAACCATTTAAATGAAGTTCTGTACAATAGAAACTTCTCAGCAGTCAAAATTTTAGACTGTAAAAAAATACATGCAAAACATACTTTTCTGAAAACACTTAACTTTGAACAAAGCACCGAACTACACAAATACAGAATGAAAACAGCATTTCAACTCCACCAAAAGTAGGTCATCATAAAAGGTGTAAAAGTCACCTAACTTCACTAGGCACTGTTCACTTTTTAAACAGAAGACAATAAAAAATATTGTCCACAAACAATATCCCAACTCTAGGGCAGGTTTCAGAAAGTCTTCAACTTCATGCTTTAATAGCGAGGAGGTGAGTATGATCGAGATCTGGAACGTGATCTGTATCCTCCACGACTATAGTAGGGAGAAGGGGACCGTCTTCTGTATATCTGATCCCTGTCTTGAGCAGCTCTCCATCCTCCCCCTCCTCCTCCTCCACCTCTGTACGATCTGCTGTAATAGTCCCGATCATCATAGCCTCGATCATATCCTCTGTCATAGTAATCTCGAGGGTGTGAGCTGCCATAGGTAGGTCTCCCCATGTAAATTCCTGGTGTTGGAGTATGTGGTCTTTTCATTATGGAGAAGTCAACTCTGATCCTACGTCCATCAAGCTCCATTCCATTGGCACGCTCTTTTGCTTCCTTGGCATCATCTACATTTTCAAAGTATACAAAGGCAAATCCTCTTGAACGTCTAGATTGCTGGTCATATACAATAGATACATCAGCAATTGGGCCATATTTAGAGAACACTTCTCTTAGATCTCTTTCTGTAGTGTACAAGCTCAATCCAAATACACCAAGACAACAGTTCGGATCATGATTTGCCCGATTCCCAGCATGACGCCGGCGGGTAGACATGGGAGAATGACTGTGGCTATGCCGTCTTCGATAATCTCTGCTGTAAGATCTGCTACGAGATCTTCTATGGGACCGGGACCGAGACTGTGACCTTGTATAATGCCTCCGAGAACTTCTTCTGGATCTAGACCTCGATTCAGATCTGGACCTGGACTTTGATCTGGAACGCCTGGAATCTTCCTTGGAGCGAGAACCTTGCAGGGGTATGCCTTGCAGATTTCCCAGATCCATGAGCACTTCCACTTCTGGAAGCAGAACGGGATTCTTAGCGTAGTGCTTTCTGATTCCAGATTACTTCTTATCTTAACTTCATTTTTATTTCTTTTCTTCATTCTTCCGTTTCAAATTCTGACTTCTTTCATCTTCCCCACAGAGCCCAAGCGGAGGCGGCGCGGAGCGTTTCGGCTCTCAGCGGCTCGGGAACTGGTGTGTGGTGCGAGGCTGCGGCGGAGCCTCTACACTGAAGGCGCGAGAGGTTGGCAGCTTTGATTGAAGCACCTCGAGCGACGACAGCAGTGGAAGTCCTGAGCGACAGCGGCGAGCGGAACTACGGAGAGCGGGTTAATGTTGAAGAAGGAAAATGCGGAAGTCGTCATTTGACAAGTTTTATAAATGAGTATTTGAAGCTCAGGAATAAGTGAAGCTGAAATTTGAAAAAATAAAAGAAAGAATGCATGCTAATTATCAGACCAGAAGTCCCACTTGTAGAATATTGAGCAATTTGTGTGAAGTGGGGAAAATGCTCCACCTTTAAAATCAATTGGATTTTCTGCTCCATATTCGTTCTATACTGCTTAAACTTTTGACTATTCTAAGTCAGAAGGCCTTGCCGTTTACTGCATTACCCCTCTATACTCTACAGAAATGGTGCTCACTCAGTAAATCTGACTTCTGTGGTGGTTTTAAAATCTGGGTACAAATTCTTTAATCGTCCTCCTTCAAAATGTAGAGTCTTATTCCCCTACCCTTAAGTGTAGATTGTACTACCTGACTTGCTGCTGATGAATAGAATGTGCCAGAAGTGATGGTATTTTACTTCCAAGACTAGGTCACAGGGTAGATTCAACCGCTCTTTTCTGGGTTGTTTGCTCTGTGGAACCCAGCTGTGAAGGGGCCCTGCTGGGATGGGGTCCTCCCGGCCTGGAAGGGGGTCCTCCCAGCCTGGAAGGGGGTCCTCCCAGCCTGGAAGGGAGTCCTCCCAGCCTGTACACTCTGCAGAGGACCACAGCCTGCCTGGTGTCCTGACTGTAGTCTCGTGGGAGGCTGAGCCAGAACCATAGCTCAGCAGCTCCTGGGCCTTCCTTTCGGAAATCATATTCTATTGCATGTATATACTACATTGTGCTTATCTGTTCACTCACTGATGGACACCTGAGTTTGTGCTGCTATGAACATGGGTGTACAAATATCTTTTGGGGACCCTGCTTTCAGTTCTTCTGGATATATACCCAGAAGTGGAATTGCTGTGTCATGTAGTACACTATTTTTAATTTTTTGAGGAACTGCTATAGTGTTTTCCATAATGGCTATATCATTTTACATTCCCACCAACAGTGAACAAGGATGCCAGTTTAAGCAGTTTATCAAATTTTTCTTTTATGGATTGTCGCTTTTGTGTGATATCTAAGGACTTTTTGACTAACCCAAGGTCATGAGGGTTTTCTCCTGGTTTCTTCTAAAAATTTTATAGTTTTGGCTCTTACATTTAGATCTTTAATTCATTTTGAGCTATTTTTTAATGAATGGTGTGAAGTGAGGACCTAAATTCATTTTTTAGTTGTTAATATGCAATTGTTTCAGCAGCATTTGTTGAAACTAATATTCTTTCCCCATTAAATTATTCTGGCACCTTTTTTGAAAATCAACTGACCGTAAATGTTAAGAATTTATTTTTGGACTCTCAATTCTGTTCCATTGATTTATATATCTATTAAAAAAATTGTATTTGGCTGTTCCAGGTCTTTCTTGCTACACACCAGTTTTCTATAGTTGTGGCAAGTGAGGCTATGCTCTAGTTGTGGAGTGTGGGCTTCTCATTGCAGTGGCTTTTCTGAAGGAGCACAGGGCTCTAGGGTGAGGACTTTAGAAGTTGTGGCTCATGGGCTTAGCTATATATAGATTCCATGTGGAGTCTTCTTGGACCAGGTATTAAAGCCATGTCCCCTGCATTGACAGGCAGATTGTTGTCAATCACTGAACCGCCAGGGAAGTCCCATATATCTATATTTATGCCAGTACACTGTCTTGATTTCTGTAGATTTAGAATTTATTTTGAAATTGATAACTGTAAGTCCAACTTTGTTTTTTTTTTTCCAAAATTGTTTGAAGCAATTCTGTTCTGGGTCTTTTGAATTTTTATATGAGTTTTAGGACCAGATTGTCAATTTCTGCAAAAAAGGCAGCTGGGATTTTGGTTCGCTTGCACTGAATCTATTGATCAATTTGGGGAAGAATTGCCATTTAAGAAGAGTAAGTCTTCTAATCCATGAGTATGTAATGTCTCTCCTTTTATTTTAATCTTTAATTTCTCTTAGCAATATTTTATAGTTTTTTTCTTCCAGCTTCATTGAAATATAAATCAAGGAGATCCAACCGGTCCATTCTGAAGGAGATTAGCCCTGGGATTTCTTTGGAAGGAATGATGCTAAAGCTGAAACTCCAGTATTTTGGCCACCTCATGCGAAGAGTTGACTCATTGGAGAAGACTCTGATGCTGGGAGGGATTGGGGGCAGGAGGAGAAGGGGACGACAGAGGATGAGATGGCTGGATGGCATCACTGACTCGATGAATGTGAGTCTGAGTGACCTCCGAGAGCTGGTGATGGATAGGGAGGCCTGGCGTGCTGCAGTTCATGGGGTCGCAAAGAGTCAGACACGACTGAGCAACTGATCTGATCTGATCTGATCTGATAAGTTTAAGGTGTCCAACATAATGATTTGACTTAAATACAGTATATGAGTCTTATGCTTTTTTTGTTAAATCTAGTCCTAAGCATTTAATCTTCTTAATATTATTGCGAATGGAATTCTTTTCTTTTCTTTTTTATTAGCACTGTTGTTGTTGTTTAGTTGCTAAGTCGTGTCTGACTTGTTTGCCACTCCATGGACTGTAGCCCACCAGTCTCCTCTGTCCATGGAATTTCCCAGGCAAGAATACTGGAGTGGGTTGCCATTTCCTACTCCAGGGGATACTCTTGACTCAGGGATGGAACCCGCGTCTCCTGCAGTGTCAGGCAGATTCTTTGCCACTTGAACCACCTGGGAAGCCTATGTTGATGCAAAAGATAAGATAAATGGTTTTCAGGTCAAACCTCATTACACATTTTTACCCTTCTACTTAAGAGATTTTACACTTTGGTTAGTCTCTCTTATCTTCCATATTGCTATCTATGAAATGGGGTTAAAATGTATTTTAGTTGCTCTGGATCCCAGCTCTCAGAGCCTCAGGAGACTCTGCCCTTTGAGGGGTATTCCCCTCAGAGGGTCACCACGGCCAACAAGAAGGGGTGCTGGAAGTGGGCCAATGGTGGTGGTGTCAGTACGGTTCTATGTTTGCCATGGCAATGATCATGGGCTTCCCACTGCAGAAGCGCACCATCCTACCAGGCTATGAACAGGATGGGACCTGCCGCTCTGACAGACATGCTGAGCTGCTTGCTAAGTTTGGGTCAGATCATCCAAAGGGACGGCCTGCTGGTCACCTGGTACCATGCTGCCAACAGCAAAGAGCAGATGAAGGCTGCCCTCAGCAACAGCATCATGGTCCTGGAATCAGATGTCACAATAGAAGAGCTTGACGCAGTCGACGAGACAGGGGTCCCCATCACGGTGCACCCCCTAGCCATCTACAGTGACAACTCCTGAGAGCAGTGGCTGGAGGCTGTGCTGGCCTCTTCTGAGAAGGGCATCAAACTGGACTTCAAGAGCCTCAAGGCTGAGGGCCCCACCCTGGGCCTCCTGCGGCGGCTGACAGAGGAGGGGAAAGTTCGAAGGCCTGTATGAATCAATGCCGACATCCTGAGGGGTCCTAACATGGTCAAACCAATAGAGGTCAATGCCCCCACAGTTCCTGGCCTTGGTCCAGGAGAAGTATCTTGAGACAACCCTGTCTCCAGGCTGGAGTACCATCTACCTGCCCTTGTTCCCAAATGGGACATACACCCAGACCATGGTGGAGAAGATGCAGGAGCTGATGGGAGCAGTGTCACAGAAGGTGACCTTCTCCATGTGGCTTGTCATGGCCAGGGCTGCCTGGCCCCACTTCAGCTGGCTGCTGGGCCAATCTGACAGGTACAGCCTGACAATGCGGCAGTCCTCCTCAGACCCCGTGACAGTGGATGACCTCCTCTATATCCAGGACAACACACCTCCACCCACCAAGTCTGCTATGACTTCTTTGAGCCTCTCCTGTCTCAATTCAAGCAGCTTGCCGTACCTCATGGAAGCAAAGGTTCTACACCAGAGGTAGCCTGATCCCTGCTTTCCAAAACCTGGAGATGAGTGTCTGAGTGTGGAGTGACTGGTTCCTGACATCCAGGGCAATGGAAGCACAGCAACAGTGTGGCTCCCAGACTGAGAAGGCATGATCCTGCTGGATGTGGGCCTTCAGGAGCCTGCAGCTGGGGATCCCGTGCCCATCGTCCATGCCCCAGATGGTCATGCCCTGATGCTTGAGTCCTGCCTGCAGCAGCTGGCCATGTGCCCTAGATGCTGGGGCCTTCATTTGCACATAACAGAGCCCACCACCCTGCAGCCATCCTTGGCCACACTGGCCACCCTGTGCGCCCTTGGCCACCTGTCTAGGCCTGTGGGGGTTGGGACCACAGTCCTCCATGGGAGTTTCATGGTCCCTGGCTCCGTGACTGGCAGGCAGTTGCTTACAGCTGTGGCCGAGGTGTTCCCCCATGTGACAGTGGCACCAGGCTGGCCCGAGGAAGTGCTGGGCAGTGGCTATAGGGAACAGCCGCTCACAGATATGCTGGAGCTGTGCCAGGGCCTCTGGCAACCCATGTCCTTCCAGCTGCAGGTTGGGCCTCTGGGCCAGAGTCCCGCTGGAGTTGTGATCCAGCTGCTGGCAGCCTCTCCCCAGGCCACAGTCACAGTGGAACACAGCCCTGGCCAGGGCCACTATGCATCTATGTGGGCAGTGCTGCTGGCAGCTAGGACCATGGAGAAGACCTGAGTCTACTACAGGCTATCCTGGAGCCACTGCCAAGACTTGCAGGCAGATATGGGCAGACATTGAGCACCCAGGGGTGCTCTCCTGGTGGACCCCAGCTGCCCACGGGGGAGGCAGGAAGGAATAAATGCCTCTGCTTCCTCAAAAAAAAAAAAAAAAGTATTTTAGTCCTTTTGTTGTAAGGACTAAAGGGGAATTTGTAGGTAAATATGAAGGAATCAAAATTGTGATCTGTAACTGACAGTTCCCCTCCACTGAACAGGATCCTCTAGAATGAACCTTTGAAGGAGAGCGCTCTGGTCTTTTCCCCAGGATAGTAAAATCAACTCCTTTTAAATTTTTTTTTTTTTTTTTTTGGTTGTACAGTGTGGCATGTGGAATCTTAGTTCCCTGACCTGGGATCGAACTCACATTTCATGCTGTGTAAGTGTGGAGTCTTAACCACTCAAGTGCCAAGGAAGTCCTTAAAATTGGCTTCTTGTAAGTAACAGGTTCTCTATCACTTCATTTCTCTTACAATTTATCCTTTGAAAACCCATGACCCATGGTATTATAGTATTCCCATGACTCAGAGATTCTCCAAGTCTGAAATTTGCTGATTCCATACTTTTGATACAACTGGGCATGCTCCTCTATCTTATCTACCTCCTGCACATTGGCTGTACTATCTAGAGGCTTGATCAGATTTAGTTTTAATGCCCTTGGCAAACTGTAGATGCTGTATGCTTTCATCAGAGGCTGGTAATGTCTGACTGTCCCTTTTTTTCTGTGTGTGTGTTGCTTGCAGCTGTTGGTGCTCATTGCCAAGGATATTAATTTGTGATTGCAAAATAGTGCTATTGTAATTCTATTATTTCTTTTTAATTTATTTGTTGAAATGTTTTGGTAAAGAGATATTTACCTTTATATGGTTACTTAGTAATTCATTTCTTTTCAAAAGGTTGGACAAATGTTTGATTTTTTTCTTTGTTTACCAGTTCTCAAAATAAGAAATTTTCTATCCTTTACCTCAAAATGTGGTTAGTTTAAAAAAAAAAATATTATTGAGACTTTATGTCCTTAAACATGTTTGATATGTTTCACTGTATTCTAATTACTATTCTTATTGAAGCACAAATTAAGCTCCAGATAATATTCCTTAGGAAGTGCTCATGCAAATAATATTCCCTGACTTCTTGCTTATTACTAATAAAGTTGATTTGTGTCCTTTACACTTGAAATTTAGTTTTGCTGGATATAAAAATCCTTCACTTGAATTTTCTATTTTGTTTATCTTAAATGTTTTCCCCCTTTTTTTTTTATCTGTACAGATATGTGGCATAAAGTGTGGCTTTCAAAAAGACTGATGATTTTTAACTTATTTTCCTTCAAGAAACATCAGCTTTTTGCCTAGATGCCCAGAGACTTTTCCCAGTAATTTATTATAGTATATGCCTTGATATTGGTTGTTCTGGGTTCAGATTTTCAGGTTCAATTCAGTTCAGTTCAGTTCAGTTCAGTCATTCAGTCGTGTCTGACTCTTTGCGACCCCATGAACCACAGCCCGCCAGGCCTCCCTGTCCATCACCAACTACCAGAGTCCACCCAAACCCATGTCCATTGAGTTGGTGATGCCATCCAACCATCTTATCCTTTGTCATCCCCTTCTCCTCCTGCCCTCAATCTTTCCCAGCATCAGGGTCTTTCCACATGAGTCAGCTCTTTGCAACAAGTGGCCAAAGTATTGGAGTTTCAGTTTCAACATCAGTCCTACCAATGAACACCCAGGATTGATCTCCTTTAGGATGGACTGGTTGAATCTCCTTGCAGTCCAAGTATCAATTCTTTGGCACTCAATTTTCTTTATAGTCCAACTCTCGCATCCATACATGACCATTGGAAAAACCATAGCCTTGACTAGACAGACCTTTGTTGACAAAATGATGTCTCTGCTTTTTAATATGCTGTCTAGGTTGGTCATAACTTTCCTTCCAAGGAGTAAGCATCTTTTAATTTCATGGCTGCAATCACCATCTGCAGTGATTTTGGAGCCCAGAAAAATAAGGTCAGCCACTGTTTCCACTGTTTCCCCATCTATTTGCCATGAAGTGATGAGACCAACTTTTTCACTCTCCTCTTTCACTTTCATCAAGAGGCTCTTTAGTTCTTCACTTTCTGCCATAAGGATGGTGTCATCTGCATATCTCAGGTTATTGATATTTCTCCCAGCAATCTTGATTCCAGCTTGTGCTTCTTCCAGCCCAGCATTTCTCATGATGTACTTTGCATATAAGTTAATTAAGCAGGGTGACAATATACAGCCTTGACGTACTCCTTTTCCTATTTGGAACCAGTCTGTTATTCCATGTCCAGTTCTAACTGTTGTCTCCTGACCTGCATACAGGTTTCTCAAGAGGCAGGTCAGGTGGTCTGGTATTCCTATCTCTTTCAGAATTTTCCACAGTTTATTGTGATCCACACAGTTATATGATGTATTCTTTCAGTATGTCACTTAAAATGGTTTTTTATTTCAGGAAGGCTTTCTTGAATTAGTTTTGGATATTTGTTGTATTGTTTTACTTTGGTTTTCTTCAGGTTCTCTTATTATCTTCTAAGTATTCCAGTCCACTTACCACTGTCTATCTTGTTTCTCAGCCACCCAGAGCTCAAGCCTATGTGCTCATCCTTCTAACTGTGTCCATATCAGGTTTGACCCATGGAGAAGTACTTTGTGTCCTGAAGTACAGGTGCTTTGGTCAGCATTGAAGGCATGGATGAGTTAGTTTGGTGCAATTGCTTTTTCCAGGTAAGCTATTCTGCTAGTACTTTCCTTTTTGGATAGTTTTATTTCATCCTGGGTGAAATTGTGCCCTCCCCCTTATTCTTTATACGTGGGAAATTCTCTTTCTATCCTGTATTATAGCCTCATTGGTCTGTGAGGACCCTCAGTTTTAGCAATCTTAGGCAGATGCTAAAAGCGGTTGCTTATGGAGATGAATGGCTTGGTAATGAATCAGTAAGAAAGAGGGAAAATGAGATAGCGGCCCTCCCCACTGGAAATCAGGCGGTCCCAACTATAGAACCAGACTAGGACTACAACACAGCTAAAGGAAGATGGGATCAGAGTCATTTTGTTAGATGTATTCTTGAAGGACTTAGGCAGGCGCGTTCTAAGCCTTTAAACTATGGCAAATTGGCAGACATAGAACAGGAGGAGAAGGAAGCTCCTGGTAAATTCCTAGATAGACTGAGAGAAGGCCTTCGCAGATTCACTGAGATTGATCCCAAAAGTGAAGAGGGAAAAGTGATCTTAAAAGATAGATTTCTCACTCAGTCAGCTGCAGATATCCGCCGTAAGCTATTAAAACGGGCGTATGGACCAAATCCGGGGAAGGCAATGGCACCCCACCCCAGTACTTTTGCCTGGAAAATCCCACGGACGGAAGATCCTGGTAGGCTCCAGTCCATGGGGTCGCTAAGAGTCGGACACGACTGAGCGACTTCAGTATCACTTTTCCCTTTCATGCATTGGAGAAGGAAATGGCAACCCACTCCAGTGTTCTTGCCTGGAGAATCCCAGGGACAGGGGAGCCTGGTGAGCTTCCGTCTGTGGGGTCACACAGAGTCAGACACGACTGAAGCGACTTAGCAGTAGCAGCAGCAGCTTCAATATTAGAGGATCATTTAATTGACCCTGCATAAGTAGAGACAGGTAACTAAAACCCCCAGTTCCATAGTGAGAATCATATCTTTCATCTTCAGCCATCAGAACTTCTTGAATATCATATGTTTTTAATCTCTGCACATTGCTACTTCACCAGTATTAGCATAAATGAATTTACCTCCTTAAGACAAGTTTATGTCATGACAATCACTGCCAGGTAACAAGGGAGCAAAAGGTTTGAAAGGAAAGTGGCAAGTCACAAGGAAAATTCTTTGTAAAAATATTTTACATTTTAGTAAATTAAAGTTTTCCCATAAAAACTACTTGCACTGGGTCTTAGGTGCAGCACACAGGATTTTTAATCTTTTTGTGACATGTGGGATTTTTTTGCTTTATTGTGGCATGTGGGATCTTTATTTTTTTAATATTTATTTATTTTTAGTTGATTGATGATTCCTTTACAATATTGGTTTGATTTCTGTCATACATTGACATGAATTAACCATAGATATACACTATGTCCCCTCCCTTTTGAATCTCCCTCCCATCTCCTGCCCATGCATACCCCTCTAGGTTATTAGAGAGCCCAGTTTGAGTCCCCTGAGTCATACAGCAAATTCCCATTGGCTATGTATTTACATATGTTAGTGTATATGCATCCATGCTACTTTTCCCATGTATTTCACCCTCTCCCTCTTCTCCCCGCCCTTGTCTGTAAATCTGTTCTCTATGTCTGTGTCTCCAATGCTGCTCTGCAAACAGATTCGTCAGTACCATCCTTGTAGATTCCATATATATGTGTTAATATACAATATTTGTTTTTCTCTTTCTGACTTACTTCACTCTGTATAATAGGCTCTAGGTTCATCCACATCATTAGAACTGACTCAGATGTGTACCTTTTTATGGCTGAGTAGTCTTCCATTTGGAGAAGGCAGTGGCACCCCACTCCAGTACTCTTGCCTGGAAAATCCCATGGACGGAGGAGCCTGGAAGGCTGCAGTCCATGGGGTCACTGAGGGTCAGGCACGATTGAGTGACTTCACTTTCCCTTTTCACTTTCACGCATTGGAGAAGGAAATGGCAACCCACTCCAGTGTTCTTGCCTGGAGAATCCCAGGGACGGGGGAGCCTGGTGGGCTGCCATCTAAGGGGTCGCACAGAGTTGCACACGACTGAAGCAACTTAGCAGCAGTAGCAGTATTCCATTGTATATGTATGTTGCGACTTCTTTATCCATTCATCTGTCAGTGGACATCTAGGTTGCTTCCATGTCCTAGCTATTGTAAATAGTGCTGCAGTGAACATTGGGGTACATGTGTCTTTTTCAGTTTTGGTTTCTTCAGGGTATATGCCCAGAAGTGGTATTGCTGGATCATATGGTGGTTTTATTCCTAGATTTTTAAGGTCTCTCCATACTGTCTTCCATAGTGGCTGTATCAATGTACATTCCCATGTGGGATCTTTAGTTGTGGGATGCAAACTCTTAGTTGTGGAGTCTGGAATCTAGTTCCCTGACCAGGGACCAAACTTGGGACCCCTGTACTGCAGATGTGGAGTCTTAGCCACTGGACTGCCAGGGAAGTTCCCCAATTTTTTCATTATAAACAAAAATTTTAAATACAGAAAGTAGGTGAAAGAAAGAAGAGCGACCTGATAGCTGTAGTAATGTGCATTTCTTGTTCTTTTTTTTTTTTTTAATATATAAAATGTGTTAGTCCCTTAGTCATGTCCAACTCTTTGCAAACCCATGGCTTCTCTGTCCATGGAATTCTCCATGGAAGAATACTGGAGTGGGTAGCCACTCCATTCTCCAGGGATCTTCTCAACTCAGGGATCAAACCCGGGTCTCCTGTGTTGCAGGCAGATTTTGTATCATCTGAGCACCAAGGGACTTAAATACATTTGTCATGAATTACCAAAATAATTATGCTTTGCTTTTAATAACTCTCCCCTCAACAACAAAGCAGAACTTAAAATGGAAAAAATGGAGAATAGTATTCATATTACAACAAAAATCCCCTCAGACTTATTTTTAACTGTAGATTGTATTGTTTTTGGAAATATCATACCCTTAAACAATTTCAAATTATGCAAAAGAATAAGAGAAGTTAAAAAAGTTGACATTCTCCTATTTAGAATGAACTACTGTTGGGATACAGCTAACCCATTGCTCCACTTCCCAGGTGGCACAATGGTAAAGAATCCGCCTGCAGTGCAGGAGATGCAAGAGATGTGAGTTTGATCCCTGAGTCAGGAAGATCCCTTAGAGTACGGAATGACAACCCACTCCAGTATTCTTGCCTGAAAAATTCCCATAGGGTTGCAAAGAGTCAGACACGACTGAGCACACACATACATACAACCTATTGTTTAGAGATGAACTCATGGCTGTGGGTTTTTATGTTGAAAAGAAATCAAATTAATAACTTAATCTTCTATTTTAAATAACTGGAATAAGAGTAAACTAAACCCAAAGCAAACAGAAGGAAGGAAATATTAATGAGCAGAGTATAAGTAAATTAAATAGTAGGAAAACAGTAGAGTAAATCAAAGAACACCAAAAATTTTCAGCAAAATTGGCTAGCTATTAGCTAGACTGACCAAATGTAAAACAGGGAAGTTTCAAGTTATTAAAATCAGGAATAAGAGTAGGGACATTACCACCAACATTATAAATGAAAAGAATTATAAGGGAATGCTATGAGCAACTATATGCCAAAAAGTTAGATTACGTAGATAAAATGGACAAATTCCTAGAAATACACCAATTACCAAAACTGACTTGAAGAAATAAAAAACCTGAATAGATCTCTGACAACAAAAGATATTGAATTAGTGATCAAAACCTTTTCACAAAGAGATGCCTAGGACCATATAGCTTCACTAGTGATTTCAACCAAACATTTGAAGAAGAGTTAAAATCAATTCCTCATAAATTACTCCAAAAAATGGAAACAGAGGGATATCTCCCTGCTCTTTCCAAGAAGCTAGTATTACCCTGTTGCCAAAATCAGAGACAAACGGCACAAGAAAACTATAGACCGATATTTGTTATGACTCTAGATACAAAAATCCTCAGCAAAATACTAGCAAACTAAATACAGTAGCATGTAGAAAGATTGTACACCATGACTAAATAGGATTTACCTGAAGAATGCAAGGTTTGTTCCACATATGAAAATCAATCAATGTGTATTAATACATAGTAATAGAATAAGGGAGAAAATCCACATGGTTATATCAATAACTTCAGTTAAAGCTTTTGTTAAAATTCAATACCCTTTTAAGATAAAGACAACCAACTACGAATAGAAGGTAATTTTCCTAGCCCATAAATAATATCATACTGTATGGTGAAAGATGGAGAGCTTTTCCTCTAAGATCAGGAACAGGATAAGGATGCTTGTTCTATTCAACACTGCACTGGAAATTTTAGCCAGAGCAATAAGGCAAGAATGTAATTTAAAAAAAAAATCCAGATTGGAAAGGAAAAAATAAAATTATTTGTGTGCGTGTGTGCTAAGTTGCTTCCAACTCTCTGTGACCCTATGGATAAAGTCCACCAGGCTTCACTGTCCATGGTTTCTCTAGGCAAGAATACTGGAGTGGGTTTCCATGCTCTCCTCCAGGGGATCTTCTCCACCCAGGGATCAAACCCACATTTCTTAACGCTGCTACACTGGCAAGAGAGGTCTTTACCACTAGCACCACCTGCAGATGATCCAATCTTTTATATAGGAAATCCTAACAACAACAACAAAAACGCGTCAAGTAATTCAGCAAAGGTTGCAGGATACTAAGATACCAAAATCAGTTCTATTTCTATATGCAAGCAATGAACAATCCAAAAATGAAAACAATTCTATTTACCAGTAACATCAAAAATAATAAAATACTTGGGAATAAATAAAATAAAAAATAAAAGAAGTGTAAGACTTGTACACTGGAAACTACAAAACATTTTTAAAAGAAATTAACATACCAAATAAAAGGAAAGACATCTTGTATCCATAGATTTGTAAGACTTCATATTTTTAAGATGGCAGTGCACTTCAAATTGATCTATATAGATTCAATGCAATCCCTATCAAAATCCTAACTACCTCTCTCTCTTTTTTTTTTTTGCAAAAATTGACAAGTTGATTTTAAAATTTATATGGAAATGCTAGTAACCCATTATAGCCAAAACAGTATTGAAAAAGAACACAGAAAAAATATTTCAAATTTATGATATGTGAATTTTATCTCAATTAAAAAAAATACAAAGGTAAATGTTAGCTGCTGTTAAGAGTACCATTGTGGTGAGTACTGTCCAGCCATCTAGATTCATTATATAACCCTGTGTTCATGTGACACAAGAATGCATTCCTGCTGCTCTCTGACCTGTTCCTCTTTGCATACAATAAAGAACACAGTGATGATTATCCTTTATGAAGTTTTTTTTTCATTATGTTATCATCCTTTGGATAAATCACTGAACTCCTAGATTGAGAGGTAGTCACATTTTGTAGAGGACCAAACAAAGAGTCAGACGTGGCTGAGCAACTGACACTTTCACCTTACACAAGCCACCTTGTAGAAAGTTTATTTCAGTGTATGCTTTTAGCACCAGGCCATGTCATATTTGTGCAAGTTTCTTTTAATTAACTACTTCACCTACTACATGTAAAATGTAATTTAATTTACATACAACCCTTCAGGAATATATCAAATATGGATGCATTACTTTTTCTAAACAGTTCAGCATAATACCATTTTGTATATGATTTTTTCCCTATAACCTAGGTTAAGAGACAAAAATAAGATTCTCATAGAAGGAGAACAAAGGAATATCAATTTCAGCCTTGATGAATAGCATAAATAGGAGATAGTCTAAGTTCTCATTAGAATAGTAATAGTAAATAAGTTACAGTACATCGCGTGAGGACACCAAAAGAATGAGGTAGAGTTCTATGTATCGAAGTGTAAGGTCTGCAAAACATACAGCTAAGTGAGAAGAGCAAATAGCAAATTAGTGTATATGATGTGTTCTAATATAGACCAAGTAATACTAAAGCTAAATACATAGGAAAAGTTCTTGAAGAATATACATTAAACAATACATTAGGAGAAGGAAGTAGAATGGAGGATGAAAGGTAAGTATAATATCTTACTCTCATGTGAATTTTATGCAGTAAGCATGTCTTCATGTGTTACTTTAGGTAATGGAAGTAATATTTGCTCTTTGTAGAATATTTCGATATGCTGATAGATATAAAAGTGAAGTGAAAGTCGCTCAGTTGTGTCTGACTCTTTGTGACCCCATGGACTATACAGTCCATAGAATTCTCCAGGCCAGAATACTGGAGTGGGTAGCCCTTCCCTTCTCCAGGGCATCTTCCCAACCCAGGGTCTCCCGTATTGCAGGTGGATTCTTTACCAGCTGAGTCACAAGGGAAGCCCAAGAATATTGGAGTGGGTAGCCTATCCCTTCTCCAGCAGATCTTCCTGACCCAGGGTCTCCTGCATTGCAGGCAGATTCTTTACTAACTGAGCTATGAGGGAAGCCTGATAGATATAAAGAGAACATTAATAATAAACTGTAGATCCATAAGTCAGAATCATTAAACATTCTAATATGTTTTAATATAGTCTTTCTATCTATGTATTTTATCATATAGTAGATACAATTTTGATTTTTTTTTTTTTTTTTTTACTTAACAGCATACTATTAGTATTTTCCTATGCTATGCTATGCTAAGTCACTTCAGTCGTGTCCGACTCTATGTGACCCCATAGACGGCAGCCCACCAGACTCCCCCGTCCCTGGGATTCACTTTAATCTTAATCATGGTCAAAATATTGAAAATCAAAAGCTAAAGAAATATTATCTTGGGGGAAAATTGTATATTTTTAAAATGAGCCAAAGAAGTACAATTTTGGTTAAAAAAATGTCTGTTTGTGAGATTGTATGGCTTAGTGGAAAGAATTATGGCTCTGGAGGCAGATAGAACTTCGTTCAGAATGCTAACTCTACTACAAGGTATGACCTTAGTTAAGTAACCAATCTGTTTACGTAGTGACATTAAAATTTATGCCTTCTCAAGGCACAAATTGAAGAGATCAAAGATCTAAACAAATGTAGAGACATATTGTATTCATGGATTGGAAGACTCAATATTGTTAATTCTCCTTAAATTGACTTATTAGAGATTTAATGCAATTCCCATCCAAATCCCAGAAGGCTTCTGTGAAAGACTGAATGTTTTTGTTCCCCTCTCCCCGGAAATTCCTAAGCTGAAACCTGATCCCTAAAGTGATGGTATTTGGAGGTGGAGCCTTTGGAAGGTGATTGGGTCAAGAGGTAGGGCTGTCATGAATGGGATTACTGTTCTTATAAAAGAGACTCTGGAGAGAAACCTCGCCCCATTTACCAATGAAGACTCAGCAAGAAGACAGCTTGTCTATCAACCAGGAAGCAGACTCTCATCAGACACCAAATCTGCTGGTACCTTGATTTTGAACTTTCTGCCTCCACCACTGTAGGAAATAAATTTCTCTTATTTATGAACCAGCCAGTCTGTGGTACTCTGTTACAGCAGCCTGAACAGACTAATACAGAGTCTTTGTATATAGTGTATTCTGATGTTGTATGGAAAGGAACTTGTAAGCCAAAACAATTTTGAGAAAGAACAGAATTGAAGGACTTTTACTAACTGATTTTAAGACTTACTAACTGATTTTAAGACACACCGTAAAGCTATAGTGAGTAAGACAGCATAAGATCAGTGAAAGGATATACATATTGACAAAGGAAATATACACACAATATAAAATATAGAAAATATACTGTCATAAGTAGTGTCAACTGATTTTTGGCAAACGTGAAATGGCAATTTTTAACAAATAGTGCTGGAACACTCAAATGCAAAAAGGTAATATTTATCGATACTTCATGTTGCATACACACCCCTCCCCCCACCCCCAGCCCCAGCCAAAACTCCAATTGGTTGGTAGACCTAAGTATAAAACATAAAATTATAAAGCTTTTAGAAGAAAACATAAGAGAAAAATTTTCCTATTGGCTTAGGCAAGTACTTCTTAGATCTGACACCACAAGCATGATGCATAAAGAAAAAGTTGGTTTGTTGAATCTAGTCAAAAGTAAAAACTTCTGCTCTACGAAGGACTCTGTTAAGAGAGTAGAAAGCCAGCTCCATAATGAAGCACATTACAAGAAAAAAGCACTTGTATTTAAGATATATGAGGAAACTCTCAAAACTTAGCAACATTTACCCAAGCATTTAAAAAAATGGGTAAAAGATTTGAACAGACTTCACCATAGGGAATATGGTTGGATCTAAGGATGGCAAACAAGCAACTGAAAACATCCTTAGTAATAATTGAAGCCATAATGAAACATTCTTGCATACCCATTAGAATGGCTAAATTAACAAAGCACAATACGGAGTGCTGATGAGCATGCAGAGTAACCAGAGTCCTGCTTGGGCTGCAAAATGGTATTGCCACTTTGGTAAACAGCTTGGTGGTTTCTTAAACAAAGTAAACATATACTGACCATATATGACTTAGCAATTCCATTTCTAAGGCTTTGTCCCAGAGAAGTAAAAATTTATGTTTATAGATTTGTATACATATGCATATGTGTTTATAGCAGTATAACTCATAAAAGAATGGAAACCACTCAAATGTCGGGCTGTAGGTGAATGGATCGGAGAAGGCAATGGCACCTCACTCCAGTACTCTTGCCTGGAAAATCCCATGGATGGAGGAGCCTGGTAGGCTGCAGTCCATGGGGTCGCTAAGAGTTGGACACAACTGAGCTACTTCCCTTTCACTTTTCACTTTCATGCATTGGAGAAGGAAATGGCAACCCACTCCAGTGTTCTTGCCTGGAGAATCCCAGGGACGGGGGAGCCTGGTGGGCTGCTGTCTATGGGGTCGCACAGAGTCGGACACGACTGAAGCAACTTAGCAGCAGCAGCAGGTGAATGGATAAACAAATTGTGGAGTGCTACTGAGCAACTGAGGAATGAACTGTTAACGCACGCAACAACAGGAATCCAGTTCAGATTTGTTACTGTAACTGATTTGTTACTGTAACTGAAAGAACTCTGTCTCAAAAGGTTATAGACTATTCCATTTATATGATAGTCTGGAAAAAAAATGTAGAAACAGAGACCAGAGCAGTGACTGCCAGGAGTTAGGGTTGGGAATTTGAACACAAAGTGTAAAGGGAGTTCTTTTTCAAGTTGGAATTATTTTATGTCCTGTCTGGTAGTGGTTACAATATTGCACAAATGTTTAAAATCTCATAGAACAGGACATGGGAATAAACAAATTTTACTTTTTTGTAATAAAAAAAAAAACACCCGTGCCTTGCTGGGTTGTCATTGGCATTCAATAAAGTATAATCCATCTGATTCATAAAGGATTCTCATCAAATCAGATCAGATCAGTTCAGTCACTCAGTCGTGTCCAACTCTTTGCGACCCCTTGAATCGCAGCACACTAGGCCTCCCTGTCCATCACCAACTCCCAGAGGTCACCCAGACTCACATCCATCGAGTCAGTGATGCCATCCAGCCATCTCATCCTCTGTCGTCCCCTTCTCCTCTTGCCCCCAATCCCTCCCAGCATCAGAGTCTTTTCCAATGAGTCAACTCTTCGCATGAGGTGGCCAAAGTATTGGAGTTTCAGCTTTAGCATCATTCCTTCCAAAGAAATCCCAGGGCTGATCTCCTTCACAATGGACTGGTTGGATCTCCTTGCTGTCCAAGGGACTCTCAAGAGTCTTCTCCAACACCACAGTTCAAAAGCATCAATTCTTTGGTGCTCAGCCTTCTTCACAGTCCAACTCTCACATCCATCCATGACAACAGGAAAAACCATAGCCTTGACTAGATGGACCTTTGTTGGCAAAGTAATGTCTCTGCTTTTGAATATGCTATCTAGGTTGGCCATAACTTTCCTTCCAAGGAGTAAGCGTCTTTTAATTTCATGGCTGCAGTCACCATCTGTAGTGATTTTGGAGCCCAAAAAAATAAAGTCTGACACTGTTTCCACTGTTTCCCCATCTATTTCCCATGAAGTGATGGGACCAGATGCCATGATCTTCATTTTCTGAATGTTGAGCTTTCAGCCAACTTTTTCACTCTCTTCTTTCACTTTCATCAAGAGGCTTTTTAGTTCCTCTTCACTTTCTGCCATAAGGGTGGTATCATCTGCATATCTGAGGTTATTGATATTTCTCCCAGTAATCTTGATTCCACCTTGTGCTTCTTCCAGTCCAGCATTTCTCATGATGTACTCTGCATATAAGTTAAATAAGCAGGGTGACGATATACAGCCTTGACGTACTCCTTTTCCTATTTGGAACCAGTCTGTTGTTCCATGTCCAGTTCTAACTGTTGCTTCCTGACCTGCACACAAATTTCTCAAGAGGCAGATCAGGTGGTCTGATCTCTTTCAGAATTTTCCACAGTTTATTGTGATCCACATAGTCAAAGGCTTTGGCATAGTCAATAAAGCAGAAATAGATGCTTTTCTGGAACTCTCTTGCTTTTTCCATGATCCAGCGGATGTTGGCAATTTGATGTCTGGTTCCTCTGCCTTTTCTAAAACCAGCTTGAACATCAGGAAGTTCACGGTTCACATATTGCTGAAGCTTGGCTTGGAGAATTTTGAGCATTACTTTACTAGCATGTGAGATGAGTGCAATTGTGTGGTAGTTTGAGCATTCTTTGGCATTGTCTTTCTTTGGGATTGGGATGAAAACTGACCTTTTCCAATTCTGTGGCCACTGCTGAGTTTTCCAAATTTGCTGGCATATTGAGTGCAGCACTTTCACTGCATCATCTTTCAGGATTTGAAATAGCTCCATTGGAATTCCATCACCTCCACTAGCTTTGTTTGTAGTGATGTTTTGTAAGGCCCACTTGACTTCACATTCCAGGATGTCTGGCTCTAGGTGAATGATCACACCATCATGATTATCTGGGTCATGAAGATCTTTTTTGTACAGTTCTTTTGTGTATTCTTGACACCTCTTCTTAACATCTTCTGCTTCTGTTAGGTCCATACCATTTCTGTCCTTTATCGAGCCCATCTTTGCATGAAATGTTCCTTTGGTATCTCTGATTTTCTTGAAGAGATCCCTAGTCTTTCCCATTCTGTTGTTTTCCTCTATTTCTTTGCATTGATCACTGAAGAAGGCTTTCTTATCTCTTCTTGCTATTTTTTGGAACTCTGCATTCAGATGTTTATATCTTTCCTTTTCTCCTTTGCTTTTGCTTCTCTTCTTTTCACAGCTATTTGTAAGGCCTCCCCAGACAGCCATTTTGCTTTTTTGCATTTCTTTTCCATGGGGATGGTCTTGATCCTTGTCTCCTGTACAATGTCTCGAACCTCATTCCATAGTTCATCAGGCAGTCTATCTATCAGATCTAGGCCCTTAAATCTATTTCTCACTTCCACTGTATAATCATAAGGGATTTGATTTAGGTCATACCTGAATGGTCTAGTGGTTTTCCCTACTTTCTTCAATTTCAGTCTGATTTTGGCAATAAGGAGTTCATGGTCTGAGCCACAGTCAGCTCATCAAATAGTAACAGCTATTACTGTTTTGCCAGGAGAGTCAGGATAGGCTTGTAAGTTATCTGGCCTGTGTTGAGACCCTGCTCTGCCACCTACTGGCCTGTGACCTCACTGCACCTCAGTGTTCTCTGTAAAATGGGGGTTTGATTGTATTAATACCTATCCTAATGGCAACCCACTCCAGTATTCTTGCCTGGAGAATCCCAGGGACGGGGGAGCCTGGTGAGCTTCCGTCTATGGGGTCGCACAGAGTCGGAAACGACTGAAGCGACTTAGCAGCAGCAGAAAAGGGTTGTTAAGCAGAAAGTAAGTTAATATAGACAAATACTTAATGAATTATTGGTTTCTCTCTACTGATTTCTAGAGGAGATAAGCTGGGGAAGTATAGTGGGACCCCCTGAACTTCGTGTGGGTTGGCACTCCACGGTCTTCTGATGTCATTTCCCTTTGCTGGTAAAGATAGCAAATACGACAGCAGTCAGAAAGCAGGAACTGTGAAGCCGTTTGGGTATCCTGATGATTCCTGGTGGGAGCACCTGGCGTAGGGAAAAGGCCCTGGCAGAGAGACACCTTCCTTTTGTCAGGGGAGTGTTCTGTCTCGTCACAACAAAATTTGAAGCGACAGATGTTAAAGCCTCCGGCGGGTCACAGCTCTCGGACAGTGTTACAGCTCAGTTTTATTTAGAAAACAAAGGAAAATACATCCTCATGGCATGAGGGCATGCCGACCCAAAAGACTGAACAGGAGAGAGAGAGAGAGAGAGAGAGAGAGAGAGAGAGAGAGAGAGAGAGAGAGAGGAGACGCCTGGCCCTGTAGAGAGAGAGAGAGAGAGAGAGAGAGAGAGAGAGAGAGAGAAACAAGAGAGAGAGAGAGAAAGAGAGAGAGAGAGAGAGAGAGAGAGAGAGAGAGAGAGAGAGAGAGAGAGGACGCCTGGCCCTGTGGCTCCTCTTTCTATGTGTTTTTTCCTCCCCTGGGCCTGTCATATGTAAATTAGGCTAGCCAGGAGTGACGTTTGTTCTACCTGAGGTCCTCACTCCGGTCCTTGGTCCTCGGACCCTCTTTTGTTCTATTTCCTTGGGCTTTTCCTTTCCTTGTCTTGTAGCCACCACCATTCTGGACTCCTTTTTCCTATTCTACCACCTAACTCTTTGTATACTTGGCTTGTTCTATTCTCTTGAATCTGATAGGCATCTTAAGTGTTTGAACTTCCTGAGCATCTTTTTCAGCAGCAGAAAATTAAGGACTTCCTGTTTCCCCAGCCTGATGGAGGCTTCTCTTTGGAGAATGGTGGTGTAGAGTTACTGGGGGCTGATTGGCTGGCTGCAACATTATTGAGGATCTCTTTGAAATTCTGTCCCAGGTCTTTGACAGAATGGTTTAATTAGTGCCTCTAGCCTTTCCTTAGGAGCAACTTTGTTGGGATTGCTACTGCTTGAATATATCAGAATTAAGTGGCGTGGGTAGGGAAGGGTAGGGACGAAAGTGGAGTTCTTAAAATTGAATTTTAACTTTAAAATTAACAAAGATTTGCACATAAAAATCTAAATTTATATGTTATGTACATTTTGTGAATAGAGCATTTAATAAAAGGAACTGAATTCTAGGAGTTTGAAAATTATGTTTCTCAGAGAGATTTTGTGGTTTTGCATTAAAAAAAATCTCAGAAATAAAGTTTAAAGACTATATAATTTTGTATTTCATGTTGTAACCAAGATCTCTGTGAGATATAAGAAATGTGAGGTTGAAAGAGGAGAGTGAAAAAGCTGGCTTAAACCTCAACATTCAAAAAAAGAAGATCATGGCATCCGGCCCCATCACTTCATGGTAAACAGATGGGGAAAAAGTGAAAACAGTGACAGATTTTATTTTCTTGGGCTCCAAAATCACTGCAGACAGTGACTGCAGCCTCAATATTAAAAGACACTCCCCAGAAGGAAAACTATGATAAATTAGACAGCATGTTAAAAAGCAGAAATATCACTTTCACAACAAAGGTACATTTGGTTACAGCTATAGTTTTTCTATTAGTCACGTATGAATGTGAGAGTTGGACCATAAAGAAAGCTGGGTGCTGAAAGAATTGATGCTTTCAAACTGTGGTACAGGAGAAGACTTGAGAGTCCTAAAGAAAATCAACCCTGAATATTCATTGGAAGGACTGATGCTGAAGCTGAAGCTCCAATACTTTGGCCACCTGATGCAAAGAGCCAACTCATTGGCAAAGTCCTTGATGCTGGGAAAAGTTGAGGGCAGGAGGAGAAGGGGATGACAAATGGCTGGAAGGCATCACTGACTCGATGGACATGAGTTTGAGCAAACTCTGGGAGATAGTGAAGAACAGGGAAACCTGATGTGCTGGAGTCCATGGGGTCACAAAGAGTCAGACGTGACTTAGCAACTGCACAACAATGCAGTGCATGGGCTACAGCAAGCCTGAAAAATCATTAGTTGTTTGTATGTTATTAGTATTTGTATGTATGTATGTTATTTGTATATAATAGCATATTGAAAATCAGAGACATTATTTTGCCAACAAAGGTCCGTCTAGTCAAGGCTATGGTTTTTCCAGTGGTCAAGTATGGATGTGAGAGTTGGACTGTGAAGAAAGCTGAATGCCGAAGAATTGATGCTTTTGAACTGTGGTGTTGGAGAAGACTCTTGAGAGTCCCTTGGACTACAAGGAGATCCAACCAGTCCATTCTAAAGGCGATCAGCCTTGGATGTTCTTTGGAAGGAATGATGCTAAAGCTGGAACTCCAGTACTTTGGCCACCTCATATGAAGAGTTAACTCATTGGCAAAGACTCTGATGCTGGGAGGGATTGGGGGCAGGAGGAAAAGGGGACAACAGAGGATGACATGGCTGGATGGCATCACCAACTCAATGGACGTGAGTTTGAGTGAACTCCGGGAGTTGGTGATAGACAGGGGGGCCTGGTGTGCTGTGATTCATGGGGTTGCAAAGAGTCGGACACGACTGAGTGACTGAACTGAACTGAACTGATGTGTGTTATTAGTATTTGTATACGTAGTATTAGTATTCATATATTATTGTACAGTTATTAGTATTTGTATGTATACCTGGCCTCATTCTATAAAGGATTTGTAGTGGCTTATGACAAACATTGAGAAAAGTAGTAAAATATAAATAACAAATACAGTATTCAGATCAGATCAGATCAGATCAGTCGCTCAGTCATGTCCGACTCTTTGCGACCCCATGAACCGCAGCACGCCAGGCCTCCCTGTCCATCACCAACTCCCAGAGGTCACTCAGACTCACATCCATCGAGTCAGTGATGCCATCCAGCCATCTCATCCTCTGTCGTCCCCTTCTCCTCCTGCCCCCAATCCCTCCCAGCATCAGAGTCTTCTCCAGTGAGTCAACTCTTCGCATGAGGTGGCCAAAATATTGGAGTTTCAGCTTTAGCATCATTCCCTCCAAAGAAATCCCAGGGCTGATCTCTTTCAGAATGGACTGGTTGGATCTCCTTGCAGTCCAAGGGACTCTCAAGAGTCTTCTCCAACACCACAGTTCAAAAGCATCAATTCTTCGGCGCTCAGCCTTCTTCACAGTCCAACTCTCACATCCATACATGACCACAGGAAAGACCATAGCCTTGACTAGGCGAACCTTTGTTGGCAAAGTGATGTCTCTGCTTTTGAATATGCTATCTAGGTTGGTCATAACTTTCGTTCCAAGGAGTAAGCGTCTTTTAATTTCAGGAAAAGACAAACATGAATTAGAATAGAAAGTCAAAATTGGGGCAAACAGAGAAATTGAAGAGCAATACGCAAAGGGTGAGGGCTTCCCAGGTGGCATAGTGGTAAAGAATCTACCTGCAATGTAGGAGACACGGGCTTGATCCCTGAGTGGGGAAGATCCCCTGGAGGAGGGCATGACAACCCACTCCAGTATTGTTGTTGTTGTTCGTTAGCTTAGTCCTGTCCCACTCTGAACTGCCTCATGGACTGCAGCATGCTAGGCTTCCCTGTTCCATCTCCCGGATCCCGCTCAAACTTATATGCATTGAGTTGGTGATACCATCCAACCGTCTCATCCTCTGTTGTCGCCTTCTCCTCCTGCCTTCAGTGTTTCCCAGCATCAGGGTCTTTTCTAATACTCCAGTATTCTTGCCAGGAAAATCCCATGGACAGAGGAGCCCGGCAGGCTACAGTTGCAAAGTGTTGGACACGATGGAAGCGACTTAGCAAATTTGCTTAACTGAACTTCCTTGGCAAAGTGAGGAGGGGGATAAGCTAATTTTATTACTAAAAAGAAAAACACACATACCAATTCCTTAGAGAAAGCAAAACTTTTGTTACCTCTTACCTCCAAAAGAAATGGCTCATGTAGGAGGCTATTACATATGAAAATAATTTTAAAAAGTGTTTTGGCATAAAAAAAGAAGACAAAACCAAAACATGTGTTACATTGTGGTGTATATCAGGACTTTTTCTGTGTTCGTATGACATATAAAATATATAGTAGTTGACTTAATCTTCATAAAAATCTTTTGAAGGATAGACAAAGCAAGAATGACATGTTATAAGCAAAGTACTCAATACAGTTGTTAGCAATATTGTAGGCAAAATGTAATACTTGCTGGTTGTTAATAGATCATTTTCATTTAATAGGCACACCTTCTGTGCCTGAAGGGCTTCCCAGGTGGCTCAGAGGTTAAAGCATCTGCCTGCAATGCAGGAGACCTGGGTTCGATCCTTGGGTTGGGAAGATGCCCTGGAGAAGGAAATGGCAACCCACTCCAGTATTCTTGCCTGGAGAATCCCATGGACAGAGGAGCCTGGTGGGCTATAGTCCACGGGATCGCAAAGAGTCAGACACGACTGAGAGACTTCACTTTCACTTACTTTCTGTGCCTGATACGGTAGTAAGTACTTTATATAAGCTGGTGCCCAGTTGTCGCAACAGATTTCTCTCAAACTGAATCATTACCATCATTTTATGGCTTCAGGGAGAGTGAGTAACTCAAGGTTACTCAATGACAGTGTTCAGATCCAGATTTTTCTAAAGGTCTATATGCCTTCTGTGGCAACAGGCTACTCTGTCTCCACAAGTCTTGCCATCTCATTTTACAGACTTACATTTTAGATGGCTCTGAGAAGGTGACTGTTGGCTGAGCTTAGCAAGAGATGGAGCCAGGTGTTCTGTCTCAGAGCACTGACTTGCACCTTTCAGGGAACAGCCTCCTCCCCAGCTTGCCTGAAGAGTGTTGCAAACCAGCTTGCTACCACTTTGTGTTGGCAGGATACTGCCCTCAGATGCCTGGAGAGCCCTCATTCTCAAGGTTTCTGTGAAAGACCAGTGAGAAAAGTATTTGCAAGTGTCCATCATGCTAATAGAAAAGGCAGAGGAACCAGAGATCAAATTGCCAACATCCGCTGGATCATGGAAAAAGCAAGAGAGTTCCAGAAAAACATCTATTTCTGCTTTATTGACTATGCCAAAGCCTTTGACTGTGTGGATCACAATAAACTGTGGAAAATTCTGAAAGAGATGGGAATACCAGACTACCTGATCTGCCTCTTGAGAAATCTGTATGCAGGTCAGGAAGCAACAGTTAGAACTGGTCATGGAACAACAGACTGGTTCCAAATAGGAAAAGGAGTACGTCAAGGCTGTATATTGTCACCATGTATATTTAACTTATATGCAGAGTACATCATGAGAAATGCTGGACTGGAAGAAACACAAGTTGGAATCAAGATTGCTGGGAGAAATAGCAATAATCTCAGATATGCAGATGACACCACCCTTATGGCAGAAAGTGAAGAGGAACTAAAAAGCCTCTTGATGAAAGTGAAAGTGGAGAGTGAAAAGGTTGGCTTAAAGGTCAACATTCAGAAAATGAAGATCATGGCATCTGGTCCCATCACTACATGGGAAATAGATGGAGAAACAGTGGAAACAGTGTCAGACTTTATTTGGGGGGGCTCCAAAATCACTGCAGATGGTGACTGCAGCCGTGAAATTAAGACACTTACTCCTTGGAAGGAAAGTTATGACCAACCTAGATAGCATATTCAAAAGCAGAGACATCACTTTGCCAACAAAGGTTCGTCTAGTCAAGGCTATGGTCTTTCCTGTGGTCATGTATGGACGTGAGAGCTGGACTGTGAAGAAGGCTGAGCGCCGAAGAATTGATGCTTTTGAACTGTGGTGTTGGAGAAGACTCTTGAGAGTCCCTTGGACTGCAAGGAGATCCAACCAGTCCATTCTGAAGGAGATCAGCCCTGGGATTTCTTTGGAAGGAATGATGCTAAAGCTGAAACTCCAGTATTTTGGCCACTTCATGCGAAGAGTTGACTCATTGGAGAAGACTCTGATGCTGGGAGGGATTGGGGGCGGGAGGAGAAGGGGACGACAGAGGATGAGATGGCTGGATGACATCACTGACTCGATGAATATGAGTCTGAGTGACCTCCGGGAGTTGGTAATGGACAGGGAGGCCTGGCGTGCTGCAGTTCATGGGGTCGCAAAGAGTCGGACATGACTGAGTGACTGATCTGATCTGATCTGATCATGCTAATGGCTGCCTGTAGCTCCATTTCTGGATCTATCCCCTTGGAATTGTGACCAAAGGCAAAGGGTTTGTTCCAGGTATTATTTGTCCTATTAACATGCCTTTCCTATCAGTATGGATCCTTTTATTTTCTCCTCTAGATGTGTGAAAAGCAAATGTAGCAAACTTCACACTTACTGCTTAAACAAGAGATTCATTACTTTTAACCAAAAGAGCAACCACAGCAATGGGAAAATTAATACACACATCCAAGAAGAAGGCCCAGCCTGTGGCCTCCTCATCTATCAAGGTCATGCTCCATCACCTTCTTTCCTTGGCTACACCTGGTCTTGCTGTCCAGCCCTAGAGACCAGCTAAGAAAGAGGGTTTCCAACTTAGTGATTCAGACACAGAATTCTATGGTTTGGCTAGTTCTCTAGTTTTTCCAGTCACGCCTGGCCATTTATTCATTGATCAGTCCAGGCATATCCTTCAGCTAGTTTCTCCCCTACATACCAGTGAGTTGGGAGGATGATGAGATCAGCAAGGGGCCAGACTGGAGTTGGCTTGGAAAAGCTGAGGCTGGCTGTGCTGATGCCGGGCAGCTGTGTTGCCTGGCATTGCAAATGGGGCTGAGAAGTAGTTACGATTAGAGTATCATCCAAAGAACAGAGTGGTCTCATGCGACCTGACCTTTTTCTGTTGTTTTTGTTCCTAATCTTTTGCCGATTCCCCAAGTATCTTTGTAGCTTTAGATCACGGAAGGATGAACTTGTTTATCACGCCAAATATTAAACTGTGAGATGTATGTGTGTGCCTTGTGGGTTGTTTCCCTCACCCTAACCTGTGTGGCATTAAGGGTGTGCAGTAGAGGTCCTGGCAGGGAGCCTCGAGTGGGTGAACATCCTGGCCCGAGGCAGCGAACATCCAACAAGCCAGAAGCAGTTAGTTCTAAGGAGCAGGACTGGCCCAAAGCAGGTTGAATTCTCTGCATTAGAGGACTGGAGTAGGGAGTACAGAAGAGGAATCGGGAGCTGGCCAATTCTGGAGTCCCTGTAGGAGTGTGTGTGTGTGTGTGTGCGCGCGTGCGCGCGCATGTGTGTGTATGTGTATGTGCATGCCTGTGTGTGTGCAAGGAATAAGCTGAGCTCTTTGGGGTGTGATGCATCAGTGGGCTCGGTTTAGAATGACTAAATGGGATATCCCATCAGATCTTTTCTGTTTTAAAATGTTTGTTTTCTACTCTTGAAAAGTTCTAGTCACAAAAGGGACCATGAGATGTAGGCCTTCATTGGAAGGAGAAAAGCACACAGGTGGAATGAAGAGGTAAACCTGTCTTTGAAGGCGTGGAGGTGCAGCGCACCCTAAGAAGTCCCACATGTGGGTAACACAGCACCTCCTTTCCTCCCCCGACTGCTGCTCTGCACATCAGGCGACTTCACACTTGAGCAGAATGAGGTCTGAATCCCGGCCCCAGCAGGGACTGATCTGAACCACGCTCCTCATCCATGAAGTGGGGACCATCAATCCGTTGTCCTTGGGTTGTTAGGAGAATGAGAGGAGGTGAAGGGTTTGTGAAGCGCCTAGCACAGCATCTGGCCCACGGAGATGCTTCATACAGCCCTGCCCTGTGAGGAGGAGCAGCTTCTAATGAGAACACGGGCCACCTGGCTGCCAGAGACAGGCCATCAGTCTGTCAGCTTTCTCGGCTCTAAATGCCGGCGCTGCGCAAGCCAGTTCATCCTTCCAGGAGTAGATCCTGGGCAGGAAGGAGGCTTATCCATCACACCCTGGGCCTGGTGGGAGGTCCAGAGGAGAAATGTTAGCTCTGCTTCCTGCGGCATCCGTTGGGGCTCATGATGGATGTGTGTGCCTGGGAACAAGTGGAGCAGAAGTGACGACTGCGTGTGTGACAGTGAAGGAAGAGCAGGGGAGGGTAAAGCTCTGTTAGCTGAGGTTTCTGGGAAGGGATTGGATGGGGAGGAGGTGGACACGGTGCGAGTCTTCACTATGAGGGTGTGAATATTGGGCAGAGGATGTGGGAGATGGGGTGCTGTGGGCTGGAGGTGGTGGCAGGGTCCTGGGATGTAGGATAGGTCAAGTGGAATATAAGATGGGCTTAGGGAGAAAGGGGATGGAGGGTGGATAACATTGGTTTGGACTGGTTGGCAGAGTGGCCTGGTGACTAGGGCAAAGTCTTAGAGCCCTGTGCTGAAATCCTGGTTCTGGAAGAATTTGGCCAAATTGCTTGACCATCATTATTTTTCTTATGTTTAAAATGTACATAATTAATAGTGCAACTTATGATGGCTGAGTTGACAAACATGTAAAGGACCTGGCACATTGTGGATATTCAGTAAATAGCAAGTATTATTGCTATGTAGGTGCTATATAAACCTCTTGGGGCTCCCCTGGTGGCTCAGACAGGAAAGAATCCACCTGCAATGCAGGAGACCTAGGTTCAGCTCCTGGATCGGGAAGATCCCCTGGAGAATGGAATGGCAACCCACTCCAGTGTTCTTGACTGGGGAATTCCATGGACAGAGGAGCCTGGTGGGCTACAGTCCATCAGGTTGCAAAGAGACTATCACTTCACTTAAACCTCTTAGTTTATGAGGTTTTCATTGTCCCCTGAGCTAATCACATTGTGTACAAAAGGGAGGGTTAAAGAGTTGTTAATATGATAGAGTAGCCTACAAAAATATATGGGAATTGGACAAAAGAATATTTAAAACTTATTTTTTAGTACCCATTTGTGGGTGTAAGACCATTGTTAGCATTTAAGGACACTAATTTGAAAAATATTCAATGATTACAAATTTAGTAAGTTCATGTGTTTAAATTTTTGCTCAAATGGAGCCATAAGCTATTGAACTTAACAGCACCCATCACGTCAGTCTTTCACCCTGTGGGAAAAGCAGGCAGAGTGTGAAAAATGCCCATCTGACCGGCAGTGTCATAGCAACAAAGTCACCAGCTAGAATCTGCCTGGCTGAAATGTTACCAAGTCCCTCTTCTGGTCTTTAGTTGTCCTTGGGAGGTGTTGCCTCTGGAGCCACCTTGGGTTTGCTAAGAACAAGTTGCTAAACATTGTTTCCCGTTCCCTTCTTGAGAAAGTTACTGGGATACAAGACAGGTGTGGGTACAGCACAGAATCTGTCAGAACGTCTCCTGGAGGACCAAAGGAGATCTGGGCAGGGCACAGATGTCCCTGGTCATCACTGTACTGAGAATGGGTATTAAACAACTTGGAGGCAAGTTTCTCTCTGAAATGAGATCTCACCATGGAGTTCCGGTGGATGGTGACCAGGCCTGTGAAGATTTATTGGACATTTCTGATGCATTGCATCTCTGTAGTGGCAGCTGAGGTGCTATGATCAACATGGAGCAGAGGGAGGCCCCCTTGTTCTCTGTGTAGAAAGGAATCTTCATCGGTTGACCAAACATCAGAGCTTCCTCTGAGTGCTGAGCCTGGTACAAGACAGAGGGACTGTCAGACAGCTGTACCTTGGACCTGTTTTTCAGATGAAAACCGAGGTGCAGGGAGGGGAGGGAGCTCGCCCAGGGTCCCAGGTTGGCACGCTGGTTTGAAGTCTCTGCTTTCCGCTGCTATGTCCTGCGTGTGGGCCCACGTCCCAGGGGTTGAGGGTCAGTCCAGGCTAGGTGAGCCTGCACAGCCACTCTGACGTGACGGCGTGGGGGCCTTTGAGGACTTGCCATCCACACTGGGGTCCGTCTGGAGCTTTGTGCAAAGTTGTCATGATGCTGAGACCAGAAAAGAGAAGGTTTGGCTTAGTGAGCTGAAATGACACACGAAGGGCAAAAGGATCCATTCGCTGAGTATCCAACCCTGTGCCAGGCCTGGGCTGGGTGCTGAGGGTACAGATGTGAAGATCAGCTAGTCTCTGCCCCCAGGCACTCACAGCCTGGTGTGGAGATGGTGACAATATAAAGTGAGTGGTTTCATAGAAGAACTTTCCCCATATCTGGTCTTCCTAGACTGTGTCCTTCTCAGCATTTACATGCCTTCTTGTAAAAAATAGCAGCTTTATTAAGCATATACCATGTGAGGCTAAATAATGACCCCTAAAGACATCTGCATTCAAATCCCTGGAACTTGTGAATATGTTACCCTGCCTAGTAAATTGATTTTGAATATGTGATTAAACTAATAATTTGGTGATAGAGAGATTATCCTATGTTATTCAGGTGGGTCCAGTAGGGTCCTCATAAGAGGAAAGCAAGAAGATGAGAGAGAGAAAAAGTAAATGTGATGTGGAACCAGAAGTTTAAGTGACTTGGAAGATGCAGTAAGGGACCAAGAACCAGGGAATACTGTTGGACTCCAGCAGCTAGAAAGAGCAAGGAAACAGATTCCTCCCTGGGCTTCCAGAAGGAACACAGTCCTGCTTACACCTTGATTTTAGCTTTTGACCTCCAGACTATCAAATAATACACTGGTGTTGTTTAAAGCCACCTGATTGTGGTGGCTTGTCATAGTGGTGATAGGAAATTAACGTACGTGCTACACAATTCATTGGATGTTCATATATTCACAGACTTGTACAACCATTACCACAGTCAATTTTAGGACATTTTATCACTGTCTCTCTTAAAAAGTTTATCCCCATCAGTGGTCACTCCTTTTTTACTACTTATAGTTAGTCATACGGGGAAGGCAATGGCACCCCACCCCAGTACTTTTGCCTGGAAAATCCCATGGACGGAGGATCCTGGTAGGCTGCAGTCCATGGGGTCGCTAAGAGTCAGACACGACTGAGCGACTTCACTTTTACTTTTCACTTTCATGCATTGGGGAAGGAAATGGCAACCCACTCCAGTGTTCTTGCCTGGAGAATCCCAGGGACGGGGGAGCCCGGTGGGCTTCCGTCTATGGGGTCGCACAGAGTCGGACACGACTGAAGCGACTTAGCAGTAGCAGTAGCAGTAGCAGTTAGTCATATGACTTAGGGGTAAGTTTCCTTACTTGCACAAACCTCAGCTGACTCATCTGTAAATGGGATAGTTCATAATTCCAGAGGTGGTTGTAAAAGTTCAGTGAGACATTGGGTATAAGCATTTGGCACAGTGCCTGCAGAGTCAGCCTTCAGTAGGTTATTTTACTATTTTTACTAGTACTCATGAGGAGGCTGTTGTAGAAGTGCAAGGAGAAATGAAGGAGGGCCTTGATGAGGCCAGTGACTGAAGAGTGGAGGGTACGGGATCTGGTTTCTTGCAGATGCTCCAAGCTCTGTGTTCTCCCTTCCTTGGAGAACAGTTTTACTTTTCTGCTAGCATTTTAATTCCATTAAAACTGGCTGGCTGGTCCCTGTGTGATCACTAGAGGGCAATAGAACAAAGGCCACATACAGAAGGTGGCAATGGCTCTGATCTGTGCATTCAGCCTTTATTCCTGTTCTGAAGCCTAATTATATTGTATATGCATTAGACTATCTCCTCCCTCTCTCTTTGCTCTGTGTATGTGCTGACATTTTTTTCCCCAAACACTTCACTTCTTAGGGCACCCCTGAGTTCCTATTCCATCTGTGCCCTGGGATTAGTCATGGCTAAAGCCTCTTACTTTCTGACAGCTGTGTTTATTTCTCAAGGGCACAAGTGGCTGCAGAACATGGGGGCCCACACCCCACAGCTCAGCAGAGCCTAGCATGAACCACAGTTGCTCTTCTGCCAGTTCAGGACTTGGGGTCTCTCATTTTGCATTTGTCCTCTGCCCTTCAGGGAATATCAATTTCACCCAAATCACTTGGATTGAGATGGTGATGGTGGGCTGTGGTGGGTGTGATCCCCCAAAAGATTCAGATGAGGTCCCTAGAGAGAGGAAGAATGGATATTTATTCAAAATGCACAGATATTCACTATGACCATCACATGGAAAAAGAATAATCCACCAGTTAAGAGTCTTGACTTGGCACTCCAGTTCCCATGGATGGAATCCCAGTTCCAGCATTAACAAGTTGTGTGACCATGGCTGGGTTGCTTCACTTGTCAGCCCGAGTCTCAGTGTTTCAATTTACTAGATGAGAGTAATGGCCCAGCATGGTGGGCTTGAATCAGTGCGAAAGCACACTGCAAAAGCACCAGGAGGCACGAGCGTGTGTCACTGCAACTTGGTGTGGCTTGAAATCTGAAGTCTCTGATCCAGCAAATCAAGTTATATATATTTAATTAAAGAAAATGAAGAAGCTAACTCAAAAAAGTACCTGTAGCCCCATGTGCATCGTAGCATTATTTACAGTAACCAGGATGGAAAACACCTAAGTGTTCATTGATGGAAGAATGGATAAAGAAATGTGGTGTATATATACACTATGTATACAATGTAATTCAGCTATAGAAAAGAATGACATCTTGCCATTTGTCACTGTATGGATGGACCTTGACAGCATTGTGTGTGTGTATGTATGTGTGCACATGCACGCGCTCATGCTTAGTTGTGTATGACTCTTTTTCAACCCCAGGTACTGCAGCCCACCAGGCTTCTCTGTCCATGGGATTTCCCAGGCAAGAATGCTAGAGTGGCCAGCTCCTTCTCCAGGGGATCTTCTCAACATAGGAGCAAACCTACGTCTCTTATGTCTCCTGCATTGGCAGGCTGGTCCTTTACCATTTGAGGGCGTTATGCTAAATGAAATAAGTCAGACAGAGAAAGACAATACCATATGATCTCACTTGTATTTGGAATCTAAAAAGTAAACCCCAAACCAAGCTCATAGATACAGAGAATAGATGGGTGGCTGCCAGGGGTAGAGGGTGGGGGAGTGGGTAAGATGATTGAAGGGGGTCAAATGTATAAACTTTCCGTTACGAAATAAGTCCTGGGATGTAACGTACAGATGGTGAAAGAAAGTGAAGTGAAAGTGAGTCACTCAGTCTGACTCTTTGTGACTCCATGGACATGGAATTCTACAGGCCAGAATACTGGAGTGGGTAGCCGTTTCCTTCTCCAGGGAATCTTCCCAACCCAGGGATCAAACCCAGGTCTCCCACATTGCAGGCAGATTTCTTACTAGCTGAGCCATCAGGAAAGACCAAGAATACTGGAGTGGGTAGTCTATCCCTTCTCCAATGGATCTTCCAAACCCAGGAATTGAACCGGGGTCTCCCTCATTGCTGGTGGATTCTTCACCAGCTGAAATACCAGGGAAGCCCACAGAATGGTGACTGTAGTTGACAAGAGTGTATGACATATTTGAATACCCATCACAAGAAAAAATTGTAACTATGTATGGTGGCAGATGTTGACAAAACTTATTGTAGAGATTATTTTGCAATGCATGCAAATATTGAATCATTATGTTGTGCACCTTAAATCAATATAATGTTATATGTCAATTATACCTAAATAAATGAAATCCGAAGTCTCTGATTTTTTATCTGACCAGTTCCAGGGCACCTGTCCACAGGTAGCCAAGCCTCCTGGGTTCAAGTCCTCAATCAGCCCCTTACTAGCTACATTTTTCTCCTCGATGAAGTGAAGGTCATCATTCCTGCCTGCCAGCGTTATTGGGAGAAGTGATGAGGTGATGTGTAGACAGTGCCTGGCACATATTGTTCTATAACTAATGATAGACGCCTTCTCAGTACAATTATTACTCCAGAGCACACTAGGAGTCCAGGTGCGTCTCTGGCAGAGCAGACCACGTGCTCTGAGAATAAACAACCATCCTTCTGGATAAAGGGTGCCTTTGGCCAGCAGCCAAGAGCCCTTGGAGCCTTTGTGTAGCCTGGCCCTTCCTGCCTTCCTTTCAACTTGGGCTGGGTACGGCCTCACCGAGGTTCATCTTTCTCTCTTAATTACCTCTCAGGCTTCCCTCTCAGCCTGTCTTTCATTTCCACCACAGGCTTTCAGCCAGACAATTTGAACAGAATCTCATCTGGAGTGTGTTAACTCTTCTCCCTCTGTTGCTGGCAGAGATCTGGGATCAGCTCTGCATTAGGACAGGTTTTTAAGTAAACACACATTTGCTCTAATGTGGCCCCTCCTCCCATTACATAGCCTTATCTTAGATTTTCATGGCTTCAAATCAGGGAACACAAGAGTGTTTGGGAAAGATCTTTGTAGTTGTTCAGTTGCTAAGTGCTAAGTCCAGTCTGACTCTTTATGACTGCATGGACTGCACCATGCCAGGCTCCACTGCCTTCCACTGTCTCCTGGAGTTTGCACAAATTCAAGTCCATTGAGTCTGTGATGTTATCTAACTATCTCATCCTTCTCCTTTTGCTTTCAAACTCTCCCAGTATCAGTGTCTTTTCCAGTGAGTTGACTTTTTGCATCAGGTGACCAAAGTATTGGACTTTCAGCTTCAGCAAGTTCTTCCAATGAATATTCAGGGTTGATTTCCTTTAGGATTGACTGTTTGGATCTCCTTGCTGTCCAAGGGACTCTCGTGAGTCTTCTCCAACACCACAATTCGAAAGACCTTAGAAAGTATTTAATCCACTCTATCCGTTTTCAGTTCAGGATGGGAGCACTGGCAGCAGAAGTCCTGGAAGGTCCCCCTTGGTGTAAGTCCTCCTGAAGGTGATCATTAACCCTACTGTAGAGTCCATAGACCCCAGGGCTGTTTCACATCAGGCCAAACAACTAACAGGGAGGGAGGGCAACCCCACCCATCAGCAGATAATTATTAAAGCTTTACTAAGTAAGACCCTGCCCCCCAGAACAAGACCTAGTTTTTCCCACCCTGTATCTCCCATCAGGAAGCTTACACAAGCCTCTTAGCCTCATCCACCAGAAGGCAGACAGAAGAAGCAAGAAGAATCACAGTCCCACAGCAGCTAAAACAAAAACCACATTGCAGAAAGTTAATCAGGATGATAAAAAAATAAAAAGTTACATCCCAGGTGAAGGGATAATATAAAACCCCAGAAAAACAAATAAATGAAGTGGAGATGGGCAACCTTTCAGGAAAAGAATAATGATAATAAGGATGATCCAGGATCTCAGAACAGAATGGAGAAGATGGAAGAAAGGCTTACCAAAGCCCTAGAAGAACTAAAGAACAAACAAACAGAGATGAACAATGCACTAGAAGGAATCAATAGCAGAATAACTGAGACAGAAGGACAGATAAGTGACCTGGAGGACAGAATGGTAGAAATCACTGCTGTAGAACAGAATATATAAAAAAAAAAATGAAAAAAATGAAGACAGCCTCGGAGATCTCTGGGACAACATTAAACACACCAATATTTACATTATAAAGATCCCAGAAAAAGAAGAGAGAAAGGACCTGAGAAAATATCTGAAGAGATAATAGCTGAAAACTTCCCTGACATGGGAAAGTAAATAGTCAGCCAAGTCCAGGAAGCACAGAGAGTCCCAGGCAGGATAAACTCAAGGAGGAACACACCAAGATACATAGTAATCAAGCTGACAAAAATTAAAGGCAGAGATAAAATGTTAAAAGCAACAAAGGAAAAATGATAATATACAAGGGATCTCCCATCAGGCTATTGGATAATTTCTCAACAGAAACTCTATAAGCCAGAAGGGTATGGCACGATATATTTAAGTGATGAAATGAAAAAACCTACCACCAAGAATACTCTACCCAGCAATATTCTTATTCAGATTTCTCTTATTTATTAATTTATTTTAATTGGAGGCTAATTACTTTCCCATATTGTGGTGATTTTTGCTATACACTGACATGAATCAGCCATGGGTATATGTGTGTTCCCCCATCCCAAATCCCCCTCCTACCTCCCTCCCCATCCCATCCCTCTGGGTTGTCCCAGTGCACCAGCTTTGAGTGCCCTGTTTCATGCATTGAACCTGGATTGGTCATCTATTTCACATATGGTAATATACTTGTTTCAATGCTATTCTCTTAAATCACCCCACCCTTACCTTCTCCCACAGAGGCAAAAAGTCTGTTCTTTATATCTATGTCTCTTTTGCTGTCTTGCATATAGGGTTGTCATTACCATCTTTCAAAATTCCATATATATGCATTAGTATACTGAATTGGCGGAGAAGGCAATGGCACCCTACTCCAGTACTCTTGCCTGGAAAATCCCATGGATGGAGGAGTTTGGTAGGCTGCAGTCCATGGGGTCGCTAAGAGTCGGACACGACTGAGCGACTTCACTTTCCCTTTTCACTTTTATGCATTGGAGAAGGAAATGGCAACCCACTCCAGTGTTCTTGCCTTGAGAATCCCAGGGACGGGGGAGCCTGATGGGCTGCCGTCTATAGGGTCGCACAGAGTTGGACATGACTGACGCGACTTAGCAGCAGCATACTGTATTGGTGTTTTTCTTTCTGACTTACTTCACTCTGTAAAATAGGCTCCAGTTTCTTCCACCTCATTAGAACTGACTCAAATGCATTCTTTTTAATAGCTGAGTAATATTTCATTGTGTATATGTGCCACAACTTTCTTATTCATTCGTCTGTCAATGGACATCTAGGTTGCTTCCATGTCCTAGCTATTCTAAACAGTGCTGCAGTGAACATTGGGGTACTCGTGTCTCTTTCAATTCTGGTTTCCTCAGTGTGTATGCCCAGCAGTGGGATTTCTGGGTCATATAGCAGTTCTACTTCCAGTTTTTTAAGGAATCTCCACCCTGTTCTCCATAGTGGCTGTACTAGTTTGCATTCCCACCAAGAGTGTAAGCAGGCTCCCTTTTCTCCACACTCTCTCCAGCATTTATTGCTGTAGACTTTTTGATGGCAGCCATTCTGACCAGCATGAGATGGTACCTCATTGTGGTTTTGATTTGCATTTCTCTGATAATGAGTGATGTTGAGCATCTTTTCATGTGTTTGTTAGCCATCAGTGTGTCTTCTTTAGAGAAATGTCTATTTAGTTCTTTGGCCCATTTTTTAATTGGGTCATTAATTTTTCTGGTATTGAGCTGCATGACCTGCTTGTATATTTTGGAGATTAATTCTTTGTCAGTTGTTTTGTTTGCTATGATTTTATTCCATTCTGAAGGCTGTCTTTCACCTTACTTATAGCTTCCTTAGTTGTGCAAAAGTTTTTAAGTTTAATTAGGTCCCATTTGTTTATTGTTGCTTTTATTTCCATTACTCTGGGAGGTGGGTCATAGAGGATCTTGCCATGATTTATGTCAGTGAGTGTTATGCCTATGTTTTCCACTAGGAGTTTTATGGTTTCTGGTCTTACATGTAGATCTTTAATCCATTTTGAGTTTATTTTTGTGTATGGTGTTAGAACGTGTTCTAGTTTCATTCTTTTACAGGTGGTTGACCAGTTTTACAGCACCACTTGTTAAAGAGATTGTCTTTTCTCCATTGTATATTTTTGTCTCCTTTGTCAAAGATAAGGTGTCCAGAGGTGTGTGGATTTATCTCTGGGCTTACTATTTAGTTCCATTGATCTATATTTCTGTCTTTGTACCAATGCCATACTGTCTTGATGACTGTAAGTTTGTAGTATTGAAGTCAGGCAGTTTGAGTCTCTAGTTCCATTCTTTTTTTCTCAAGATTGCTTTGGCTAGTCTAGGTTTTTTGTGTTTCCATACAAATTGTGAAATTATTTGTTCTAGTTTTGTGAAAAATACCGTTAGCAACTTGATAGGGATTGCATTGAATCTATAGATTGCTTTGGGTAGTATACTCATTTTCACTATATTGATTCTTCCAATCCATGAACATGGTTTCTTTCTCCATCTATTGGTGTCCTCTTTGATTTCTTTCATCAGTGTTTTATAGTTTTCTATATATAGGTCTTTTGTTTCTTTAGGTAAATTTATTCCTAAGTATTTTATTCTTTTCATTGAAATGGTGAATGGAATTGTTTCCTTAGTTTCTCTTTCTGCCTTCTCATTGTTAGTATATAGGAATGCAAGGATTTCTGTGTATTAATTTTATATCCTGCAACTTTACTATATTCATTGATTAGCTCTAGTAATTTTATGGTGGTGTCTTTAGGGTTTTCTATGTAGAGGATCATGTCATCTGCAAACAGTGAGAGTTTTACTTCTTCTTTTCCAATTTGGATTCCTTTTATTTCTTTTTCTTCCCTGATTGCTGTGGCTAAAACTTCCAAAACTATGTTGAATAGTAGTTTGAATAGGTGAAGGTGGGCACACTTGTCTTGTTCTTGACTTTAGAGGAAATGCTTTCAATGTTTCACCATTTCAGATAATGTTTGCTGTGGTTTTATCATAGATGGCTTTTATTCAACAAGCCTGCTTTCTATGCCTGCTTTCTGGAGAGTTCTTATCATAAATGGGAGTTGAATTTTGTCAAAGGCTTTCTCTGCATCTATTGAGATAATCTGCTCTGATTTTTATGATTTCTTTTCTTCTGCTAACTTTGGGGTTCTTCATTTCTTCTTTTTCTAGTTGTTTTCAGTGTAAAGTTAGGTTATTTATTTGATGCTTCTCTTGTTTCTTGAGGCAAGCTTGTATTATTATGAACCTTCCTCTTAGCACTGGTTTTACTGAATCCCATCGGTTTTGGGTTGTCCTGTTTTCATTTTCATTTGTTTCTATGCATATTTTAATTTCTGCTTTAATTTCTTCTGTGATGTTCGTTATTCAGAAGCATGTTGTTGGCCTCCATATGTTTGTATTTGTAATAGTTTTTTTTTTTTTTTCCCTGTAGTTGACATCTAATCTTACTGCACTGTGGTCACAAAAGATGCTTGTAATGATTTCAATTTTTTTTGAATTTACCAAGGCTAGATTTATGGCTCAGGATGTGATCTATCCTAGAGAATGTTCCGTGTGCAATTGAGAAAAAGGTGAAATTCATTGTTTTGGAGTGAAGTGTGCTATATATATATATCAATTAGGTCTAATTGGTCCATTGTATCATTTAAAGCTTATGTTTCCTTGTGAATTTTCTGTTTGGTTGATCTATTCATAGGTGTGAGTGGGATATTAAAGTCTCCCACTATTATTGTTACTGTTAATTTCCCCTTTCATGCTTGTTAGGATTTTCCTTATGTATTGAGGTGTTCCTATGTTGGGTGCATATATATTTATAATTGTTATATTTTCTTATTGGATTGATCCTCTGATCATTATGTAGTGTCCTTCTTTGTCTCTTTTCACGGTCTTTGTTTCAAAGTCTATTTTGTCTGATATGAGTATTGCTACTCCTACTTTCTTTTGGTCTCCATTTGCATAAAATATCTTTTTCCAGCCCTTCACTTTCAGTCTGTATGTGTCCCTTGTTTTGAGGTGGGTCTCTTGTAGACAGCATATATAGGGGTCTTGTTTTTGTATCCATTCAGCCAGTCTTTGTCTTTTGGTTGGGGCATTCAACCCATTTACATTTAAGGTAATGATGCTCAAGCTGAAATTCCAGTATTTTGGTCACCTCATGCGAAGAGTTGACTCATTGGAGAAGACTCTGATGTTGGGAGGGATTGGGGGCAGGAGGAGAAGGGGACGACAGAGGGTGAGATGGCTGGATGGCATCACTGACTCGATGGATGTGAGTCTGAGTGACCTCCGAGAGCTGGTGATGGATAGGGAGGCCTGGCGTGCTGCGGTTCATGGGGTCGCAAGGAGTCGGACACGACTGAGCGACTGATCTGATCTGATCTGATCTGATGATCCCGTTGCCATTTACTTTGTTGTTTTGGGTTCGAGTTTATACACCTTTTCTGTGTTTCCTGTCTAGAGAAGATCCTTTAGCATTTGTTGAAAAGCTGGTTTGTTGATGGTGAATTCTCTCAGCTTTTGCTTGTTTGTAAAGCTTTTGACAGACAAGGTCTGTCCTCAGGTCAGTAGGTGCCCAATGTGCTACTGGAGATCAGTGGAAAAATAACTCCAGAAAGAATGAAGTGACGGAGCCAAAGCAAGAGTAATACCCAGCTGTGTGGATGTGACTGGTGACAGAAGCAAGGTCCGATGCTGTAAAGAGCAATATTGCATAGGAACCTGGAATGTCAGGTCCATGAATCAAGGCAAACTGGAAGTGGTCAAACAGGAGATGGCAAGAGTGAACGTCGACATTCTAGGAATCAGAGAACTAAAATGGACTGGAATGGGTGAATTTAACTCAGATGACCATTATATCTACTACTGGGGACAGGAATCCCTTAGAAGAAATGCAGTAGCCATCATGGTCAACAAAACAGTTTGAAATGCAGTACTTGGATGCCATCTCAAAAATGACAGAATGATCTCTGTTCGTTTCCAAGGCAAACCATTCAATATCACAGTAATCCAAGTCTATGCCCCAACCAGTAATGCTGAAGAAGCTGAAGTAGAATGGTTCAATGAAGACCTTCTAGAACTAACACCCAAAAAAGATGTCCTTTTCATTATAGGGGACTGGAATGCAAAAGTAGGAAGTCAAGAAACAACTGGAGTAACAGGCAAATTTGGCCTTGGAATATGGAATGAAGCAGGGCAAAGACTAATAGAGTTTTGCCAAGAGAACGCACTGGTCATAGCAAACACCCTCTTCCAACAACACAAGAGAAGACTCTACACATGGACATCACCAGATGGTCAACACTGACATTATATTGATTATCTTCTTTGCAGCCAAAGATGGAGAAGCTCTATACAGTCAGCAAAAACAAGACCAGGAGCTGACTGTGGCTCAGATCATGAGCTCCTTATTGCTAAATTCAGACTTAAATTGAAGAAAGTAGGGTAAACCACTAGACCATTCAGGTAGGTATGACCTAAATCAAATCCCTTATGATTATACAGTGGAAGTGAAAATTGGTTTAAGGGACTAGATCTGATAGATAGAGTCTGTGATGAACTATGGACTGAGGTTCATGATATTGTACAGGAGACAGGGATCAAGACTATCCCCATGGAAAAGAAATGCAGAAAAGCAAAATGGCTGTCTGGGGAGGCCTTACAAATAGCTGTGAAAAGAAGAGAAGTGAAAAGCAATGGAGAAAAAGAAAGATATAAGCATCTGAATGCAGAGTTCCAAAGAATAGCAAGAAGACATAAGAAAGTCTTCCTCAGCAATCAATGCAAAGAAATAGAGGAAAACAACAGAATGGAAAGACTAGAGATGTCTTCAAGAAAATTAGGGATACCAAGGGAACATTTCATGCAAAGATGGGCTTGATAAAGGACAGAAATGGTATGGACCTAACAGAAGCAGAAGATATTAAGAAGAAGTGGCAAGAATACACAGAAGAACTGTACAAAAAAGATCTTCACGACCCAGATAATCGTGATGGTATGATCACTCACCTAGAGCCAGACATCCTGGAATGTGAAGTCAAGTGGGCCTTACAAAGCATCACTACAAACAAAGCTAGTGGAGGTGATGGAATTCCAGTTGAGCTCTTTCAAATCCTGAAAGATGATGCTGTGAAAGTGCTGCACTCAATATGCCAGCAAATTTGGAAAACTCAGCATTGGCCACAGGATTGGAAAAGGTCAGTTTTCATTCCAGTCCCAAAGAAAGGCAATGCCAAAGAATGCTCAAAATATGGCACAATTGCACTCATCTCACATGCTAGTAAAGTAATGCTCAAAATTCTCCAAGCCAGGCTTCAGCGATATGTGAACTGTGAACTTCCAGATGTTCAAGCTGGTTTTACAAAAGGCAGAGGAACCAGAGATCAAATTGCCAACATCTGCTGGATCATGGAAAAAGCAAGAGAGTTCCAGAAAAACATCTATTTTTGCTTTATTGACTATGCCAAAGCCTTTGACTATGTAGATCACAATAAACTGTGGAAAATTCTGAAAGAGATGGGAATACCAGACCACCTGATCTGCCTCTTGAGAAATCTGTATGCAGGTCAGGAAGCAACAGTTAGAGCTGGACATGGAACAACAGACTGGTTCCAAATAGGAAAAGGAGTACATCAAGGCTGTATACTGTCACCCTGCTTATTTAACATATATGTAGAGTACATCATGAGAAACACTGGGCTGGAAGAAGGACAAGCTGGAATCAAAATTGCCGGGAGAAATACCAATAACCTCCGATATGCAGATGACACCACCCTTATGGCAGAAAGTGAAGAGGAACTAAAAAGCCTCTTGATGAAAGTGAAAGTGGAGAGTGAAAAGGTTGGCTTAAAGCTCAACATTCAGAAAACGAAGATCATGGCATCTGGTCCCATCACTGCATGGGAAATAGATGGGGAAACACTGGGAACAGTTTCAGAGGTTATTTTTTTGGGCTCCAAAATCACTGCAAATGGTGACTGCAGCCATGAAATTAAAAGACACTTACTCCTTGGAAGGAAAGTTACGACCAACCTAGATAGCATATTCAAAAGCAGAGACATCACTTTGCCAACAAAGGTCCGTTTAGTCAAGGCTATGGTTTTTCCAGTGGCCGTGTATGGATGTGAGAGTTGGACTATAAACAAAGCTGAGTGCAGAAGAATTGATGCTTTTGAACTGTGGTGATGGAGAAGACTCTTGAGAGTCCCTTGGACTGCAAGCAGATCCAACCAGTCTATCCTACAGGAGGTCAGTCCTGAGTGTTCTTTGGAAGGAATGATGCTAAAGCTGAAACTCCAATACTTTGGCCACCTCATGCAAAGAGTTGACTCATTGGAAAAGACCCTGATGCTGGGAGGGATTGGAGGCAGGAGGAAAAGGGAATGACAGAGAATGAGATGGCTGGATGGCATCATCAACTCTATGGATGTAGTTTGAGTGTACTCTGGGAGTTGGTGATAGACAGGGAGGCCTGGTGTGCTGCAGTTCATGGGGTCGCCAAGAGTCGGACACGACTGAGCAACTGAACTGAACTGAACTGAAAGCTTTTGATTTCTCCTTCTTATCTGAATGAGATCCTTGCTGGGTACAGTAATCTTGGTTGTTGGTTTTTCTCTTTCATCACTTTAAGTATGTCCTGCCATTCCCTTCTGGCTGAAGAGTTTCTATTAAAAGATCAGCTGTTATCGTTATGAGGATCCCCTTGTGTGTCATTTGTTGCTTTTCCCTTACTGCTATTAATATTTGCTCTTTGTGTTTGATCTTTGTTAGTTTGATTAATATGTGTCTTGGGGTGTTTTGCCTTGGGTTTATCCTGTTTGGGACTCTCTGGGTTTTTTGGACTTGGATGGCTATTTCCTTTCCCATTTTAGGAAAGTGTTGAACCATTATCTTCTCAAGTATTTTCTCATTACCTTTCTTTTTTTGTCATCTTCCTCTGGAACACCTATGATTTGAATGTTGGGGCATTTAATATTGTCCCAGAGGTCTCTGAGGAGGTATTCATTTCTTTAATTCTTTTTTCTTTTTTTCTCTCTGCTTCATTTATTTACACCATTCTATCTTCCACCTCATTTATCTTCTCTTCTGTCTCAGTGATTCTACTGTTGGTTCCCTCCAGAGTGCTTTTGATCTCAATTATTGCATTATTCATTATTGATTGACTCTTTTTTATTTTTTCTAGTTCCTTGTTAAGCATTTCTTGCATCTTCTCAATCCTTGGCCCTAGTCTATTTATCTGTAACTCCATTTTGTTTTCAAGATTTTGGATCATCTTTACTATCATTATTCTGAATTCTTTTTCAGGTAGACTCCCTATCTCCTCTTCTTTTGTTTGGTTTGGTGGATATTTATCAAGTTCCTTTACCTGCTGAATGTTTCTTGCTTTTTCATTTTGTTCAGATTTCTGTGTTTGGGGAACCCTTTCTGTAGGCTGGATGTTCATCAGTTCAGTTCAGTTGCTCAGTCTATCCAACTCTTTGTGACCTCATGAACTGCAGCACACCAGGCCTCCCTGTCCATCACCAACGCCTGGAGTTTACTCAAACTCATGTCCATTGAGTCAGTGATGCCATCCAACCATCTCATCCTCTATTGTCCCCTTCTCCTCCTGCTTTCAATCTTTCCCAGAATTAGGGTCTTTCCCACTGAGTCAGTTCTTCACATTAGGTGGCCAAAGTATTGGAGTTTCATCTTCAGCATCAGTCCTTCCAATGAATATTCAGGACTGATTTCTTTAGGATGAACTGTTTGATTTCCTTGCAGTCCAAGGGACTCTCAAGAGTCCTCTCCCACACCACAGTTCAAAAGCATCAATTCTTCAGTGCTCAATTTTCTTTACAGTCCAACTCATCCATACAAGACTATTGGAAAAACTATAACTTTGACCAGATAGACCTTTGTTGGCAAAGTAATGTCTCTGCTTTTTAACATTTTTTCTAGGTTTGTCAGAACTTTTCTTCCAAGGAGCAAGTGTCTTTTAATTTCATGGGCTGCAGTCACTATCTGCTGTGGCTCCTTTTTATTGTAGAGTCTGCTCCCTGTGGATGGCGTTGGAGTAGAGGCTTGTCAATGTTTCCTGGTTGGGGAAACTTGTGTCTATGTTCTGGTAGGTTGAACTGGATCTCTTCTCTCTGGAGTGCAATGAGGTGTCCAACATTTTGTTTCATTTTTTTCTATCTAATATTCAGTGCTCCCATTTCATTTAGTTTATGTTTTCCAGTTTCTCTATCTCTTCTTTTTTTTTTTTTTGATATTCTTTCTCAAGCCTTTATCAAACGAAGTAGAAAAGCTTTTGTATATATATATCAGATCAGTCGCTCAGTCGTGTCCGACTCTTTGCGACCCCATGAACCGCAGCACGCCAGGCCTCCCTGTCCATCACCAGCTCCCGGAGGTCACTCAGACTCACATCCATCGAGTCAGTGATGCCATCCAGCCATCTCATCCTCTGTCGTCCCCTTCTCCTCCTGCCCTCAATCCCTCCCAGCATCAGAGTCTTCTCCAATGAGTCAACTCTTCGATTGAGGTGGCCAAAATACTGGAGTTTCAGCTTTAGCATCATTCCTTCCAAAGAAATTCCAGGATTGATCTCCTTCAGAATGGACTGGTTGGATCTTCTTGCAGTCCAAGGGACTCTCAAGAGTCTTCTCCAACACCACAGTTCAAAAGCATCAATTCTTCGGCGTTCAGCCTTCTTCACAGTCCAGCTCTCACATCCATACATGACCACAGGAAAGACCATAGCCTTGACTAGGCGAACCTTTGTTGGTAAAGTAATGTCTCTGCTTTTGAATATACTATCTAGGTTGCTCATAACTTTCCTTCCAAGGAGTAAGCGTCTTTTAATTTCATGGCTGCAGTCACCATCTGCAGTGATTTTGGAGCCCAGAAAAACAGAGTCTGACACTGTTTCCACTGTTTCCCCATCTATTTCCCATGCAGTGATGGGACCAGATGCCATGATCTTCGTTTTCTGAATGTTGAGCTTTAAGCCAACCCTTTCACTCTCCACTTTCACTTTCATCAAGAGGCTTTTTAGCCCCTCTTCACTTTCTGCCATAAGAGTGGTGTCATCTGCATATCTGAGGTTATTGATATTTCTCCCGGCAATCTTGATTCCAACTTGTGTTTCTTCCAGTCCAGCATTTCTCATGATGTACTCTGCATATAAGTTAAATAAACATGGTGACAATATGCAGCCTTGACGTACTCCTTTTCCTATTTGGAACCAGTCTGTTGTTCCATGACCAGTTCTAACTGTTGCTTCCTGACCTGCATACAGATTTCTTAAGAGGCAGATCAGGTGGTCTGGTATTCCCATCTCTTTCAGAATTTTCCATAGTTTATTGTGATCTACACAGTCAAAGGCTTTGGCATAGTCAATAAAGCAGAAATAGATGTTTTTCTGGAACTCTCTTGCTTTTTCCATGATCCAGCGGATGTTGGCAATTTGATCTCTGGTTCCTCTGCCTTTTCTAAAACCAGCTTGAACATCAGGAAGTTCACGGTTCACATATTGCTGAAGCCTGGCTTGGAGAATTTTGAGCATTACTTTACTAGCGTGTGAGATGAGTGCAATTGTTCGGTAGTTTGAGCACTCCTTGGCATTGCCTTTCTTTGGGATTGGGATGAAAACTGACCTTTTCCAATCTTGTGGCCACTGCTGAGTTTTCCAAATTTGCTGGCATATTGAGTGTAGCACTTTCACAGCATCATCTTTCAGGACTTGGAATAGCTCCACTGGAATTCCATCACCTCCACTAGCTTTGTTCGTAGTGATGCTTTCTAAGGCCCATTTGACTTCACATTCCAAGATGTCTGGCTCTAGGTCAGTGATCACATCATCATGATTGTCTAGGTCTTGAAGCTCTTTTTTGTACAGTTCTTCTGTGTATTCTTGCCACCTCTTCTTAATATCTTCTGCTTCTGTTAGGTCCACACCATCTCTGTCCTTTATCGTGCCCATCTTTGCATGAAATGTTCCTTTGGTATCTCTGATTTTCTTGAAGAGATCCCTAGTCTTTCCCATTCTGTTGTTTTCCTCTATTTCTTTGCATTGATCACTGAAGAAGGCTTTCTTATGTCTTCTTGCTATTCTTTGGAACTCTGCATTTAGATGTTTATATCTTTCCTTTTCTCCTTTGCTTTTCACTTCTCTTCTTTTCACAGCTATTTGTAAGGCCTCCCCAGACAGCCATTTTGCTTTATTGCATTTCTTTTCCATGGGGATGGTCTTGATCCCTGTCTCCTGTACAATGTCACGAACCTCATTCCATAGTTCATCAGGCACTCTATCTATCAGATCTAGGCCCTTAAATCTATTTCTCACTTCCACTGTATAATCATAAGGGATTTGATTTAGGTCTAGTATGTATATTATATATAGTTTAGAAAACATGAATTTTTGCCTAAGTAAAAAATTTATGATATTTTGATTCCATTTGTTTGACTTAGTATGAATAGAATGCTAGATTTCTAATTTAAAGAAAATAGCAAGCAACAAAAGTTTGCTGTATAGCACAGGAAACTATAGTCAATATCTTGTAATAACCTATAATGGAAAATAATTTGACAAATAATATACGTGTATATGTATAACTGAATCATCTTGCTGTGCACCTGAAGCATTGTAAGTCAACTATACTTCAACAAAAAAATATATACATATTACAACAAATGAAAAACCTCAAAATTATTCATTGTAATAGATATAATTTTAATTTTATTGTTCCTTAATGACAAATGCTGGTGAGCTCCTTTTCATGTGCTAATTTACTATCCATTTATCATTTTGGCAAAGTGTGTGCAAATATTTTGCCCATTATAAAACTGAATCACGTATATTAATATTGAGTGATATTTTTAAAATGTACTTATATTCTGCATTGAAGTCCTTTATCAGACATATACTTTGCAGATACTTTTTTCTCCATCTGTGATTTGTCTTTTCATTCTCTTAATAGTATTTTTTAAAGAGCAGAGTAGATTAATTTTGGTGAACTCCAGTTTATTATTTTGTTCGTAAATGGATCTTTGCTTATGTGCCACATAATAAACTTTTGCCTAGCACAAGGTCACGAAAATGTTCTATTTTTTTTCCTATATGTCTTATTGTTTCAGGCTTTACATTTAGGTCTATGATAGATTTTGAGGTAATTATTGTGTATGGTGCAAGGATCCAACATTATTTTTTTCCATATGAATATTCAGTTATTTTACCACCATTTGCTGAAAGATTGCTTTCTCCACTGTATTGCCTTTCTACTTTTGAGAGCTGACTCTTTGGGAAAGACCCTGATACTGAGAAAGATTGAGGGCAGGAGAAGGGGATGGAAGAGGATGAGATGGTTGGATGGCATCACTGACTCAATGGACATGAATTTGAACAAACTCTGAGAGATAGTGAAGTACAGGGAAGCTTGGCACGTTGCAGTCCATGGAGTCACAAAGAGTGGGACATGACCTAATGGCTGAACAACAAAAAAACAATTTACATTTAATGTGATTGTTCATGTGGTTAGGATTGGGTTTATCATCTTGCTACATTTTTTCCTTATTTGTTTCATCTGTTGTTATTTAAATGGTTGTTTTAGGGTTTATAATATATATTTTAGCTTATCACAGTCTACCTACAAGTGACATTATAACATTCATATATAAGAATCTTGCTGTATCATAGTTTCATTTCTTCCTTCTCAGACTATATGCTATTATTGTCATATACTTCACTTATACACATATTATAAACCCCACAGTACATTGTTATTTTTGTTTACATAAACTAGCTTTTAAAATATTTAAATAATAAGAAAGCAATCATACATACCTATGTAGTTATCACTTCTGGGGCTCTTCATTACTTTGTGTAGTTTTGCATTTCCATATAATGTCATTTTGCTTCTGCCTGAAGGACTTCCTTTAGTACTTCTTATGGTACAGACCAGTTGGTACTAAATTATTACAGCATTTCTTTGTATGATAAAGTATTTCTCATTGGGTTTGGGAAAGGTATTTATAGTGGATATAGAATTTTACACTGACAGTTTTTGTTTCTTTCAGTACTTTAGGAATAAGTGTCATTCTCTCCTCACTTGCATTGTTTATGATGGTCAATCTGCTGTCATCTTTTTCTTTTCTCTCTATATAATGTCTTTTTCCCTCTCTGGTTACTTTAACATTTTTCTGTTAATTACTGATTTTGTACTTTTATTATCATGTACTTTGGTTAGTTTTCTTCATTATTTGTGCTTGGGTTTTATTGATCTTCTTGGATCTATGAGTCTATAAATTTCATCAAATTTGAAAAATTTTTAGTAATTTTTCTGTCCTCCTTCAGGTGCTCTGTTTATACATATACAGTTGGCCTCCATATCTTCAGGTTCTGTGGCTATGGATTCAACCAACCATGGATTGAAAATACTAATCAACTGAGGTTGGTTGAATCCACAGATGATGAATCTGTGGAAGTGGAGGGCTAACTGGAAGGGACCCAAGCATCCTGCCAGTGGTCCTGGAATTAATCCCCTGAAAATACGAAAGGGTGATTCTATTAGGCTCATTAAAGTTGTCACACAGCTTACTGGTGCTCTTAAACATTTTTTTTCCTCTTTCTGTTTTATTTTAGTTAATAAATATTGCTATGTCTTCAAGTTTACTTTTTCTTCTGCAGCGTCTAATCTGCCATTAATCTTCTCTATTGCATTTTATGTCTTAGACATTGTAAGTTTTCATTTCTAGAAGTTTAGTTTGGGTTTTTTAAAAATATCACCATATCATCCATGCCTTGTGTTAACTTTTTGAGTTTATGGAGTATAGTTACAGTTATCATACCTATTTGATGTTTTTATCAGCTTTTTCTGTCATTTCAGGGTCTGTTTAGATTGACCAATTTTTCTCCTCATTATTGGTTATCTTTTCCTCCTACTTTCTTATAGTACAGACCAGTTGGTACTAAATTATTTCAGCATTTCTTTGTATGATAAAGTATTTCTCATTGGATTTGGAAAGGTATTTATAGTGGATATAGAATTCTACACTGACAGTTTTTGTCAGTGTTAATCAGATTAGATGCCAGATGTGAATTTTACCTTGCTCTTTGCAAGATATTTAAGTACTTCCATAAATATTCTAAAGCTTTGTTTGGGGATGAAGCTAAGTTACATAGAAAAACATTGATTCTTTCAGGTCTTACTCTCAAGATTTGTTAGGTGTGATAGGAGTAGTATTTTTTCTAGGGCTGATCAGTCTCCATTACTGAGGCAAGACCTTTTTACTTATATTACCCAGGGCCCCATGGATTGTTAGGATTTCTAATCTGACTGGTAGGATCAGGTACTCCTCTCAGCCCTCTGTGAACTCAGGTACTGTTCTCACTCTTCCTTTTAGACAATTTCTCTTTCGTCTCTGGTAGTTTCTTATACACTTGCAACTGATCAGTTCTCTGCCTTATTCCCAAGACAGACACTCCACAGATATCTGGAGATTTCTTTCCAACTTTGTCCTGACTGTTATTCTGTCTTGTGAACACTGGCTGCTTTTGTCTCCCCAGCTGCTCAACTCTGTCTCCCCAACTCCAAGAGTCCAACTATTCCTTCTTGTTTCCTTCTCCCTGTGCCTGGACAGTGCTCAAGGCAGTAAACTAGGGCAGTCATAGAGCTCACCTTGACTGTTTTCTGTCTTACCTCGTTCATTACCATTATTGCCTGAGGTCCACTCTCTTGAAAACTGTTGTTTCATACATTTTCTGTTTTTCTTTTCTGTTGTATCAGATGGGAGGTTGAATCTGTTGCAGTACTTCATCTGGCTGGAAGCAGAAGTGTCCATTACCTTTTTATTGTTATTCTTTTAAAACTCACCATAGTAGCAATCTTTCTTCATAAAAACCAACAGCTTGACAAAGTGTATTCCATAACCCTTTGATTACTTTGCTTCTCAAAGCAAAGCATTGCTTTGCTTCTCAAAGCAGGTTCTTCTCAAAGAACTGATCAGTTGCACATGTATAAGGAAACTACCAGAGATGAAAGAGAAATTGTCTAAAAGGAAGAGTGAGAACAGAACCTCAGTTCACAGAGCGCTGAGAAGAATACCTGATCCTACCTGATGATCTGAGGTGTTGTCAGATCATCCCCATTTTACAGATATGGGAACCAAGCCTCAGAGAGGTTAGGGACTTGTCCAAAGTCACATGGTCTATAAATGAGTAAGCCTATGTCCCCACTACACTGTGTTGCCCTTGTAGTTCCCAGGAGGGTCAAATAGAGCCACATGAAGTAAGGCTTGTCTTTGTTATATTTTTTAAAGTGTTTGGTGGGAGAGATAAATATGTGGACTCAGAATAACAATTTCCAAATCACAGAGCTAATGAGCCTGGTACTTAGAGAGCATTAAGGGTCTCAGTAAGTAATCTTCTAACACCACTTAACCTTGACTCACTTCCAAGGAAGGGAGTATGTCTTCTAGCCAGATAGGAGAATTGGGCTTTTTTAAAGAGCTGTAGAATTGGGGGTCTAAACCCTCTAGAAAAAGAGAGTGTTACTGACTTCTCAGTAGCAGGGTGTGTGTGGGTGAAGGGGAGGCAGGAGCACCAGATGGCCAAGCGTGGACTTGTGAAAGCTGTGGGTTGAGGGTGCTGAAGTGGGGGTTATAGGTGCAGCTGGCTCCCTATCCCTTTCCACCCATCTCCTGGCTTATATGATTCTCCCTGCTTCTCCCCTTCTTCTGAGTGAAAAAGGTAGGGAATAAAATAATGAAACCATGAGTAGGTGAGGTGTTAGGGAGACAGCTTGCTAGGGTGGGCAGCACAAATGCCTGGAGGGTGGGGAGGGAGGTAATAGGAACAAATGTGCAGATCTGAGCTCCGAGAAACTGGGTGATGGGGGGTCAGCCTGGATGTGCAGAGTTGCAGGTGGGGACACTGGATGGTGATATCCCAAGAACAAATGCTCCTTGGGAATAAGGCTATATAACCTTTTCCTGATCATAGGGGAGACTTTGGAACATTTTCATGTTGTTTCTTTAAAGTGAGGTTCTTCTTAGAATCTTTTAAAGTATGGAATGGAGTGGAACATGATAGTTTTCATTTATTCAGTGCCTATTGTATGCTCAGAACCCGTTTCACATTCATCAACCCATTTCATATCACATTATACTAGCTGGATCATGGAAAAAGCAAGAGAGTTCCAGAAAAGCATCTATTTCTGCTTTATTGACTATGCCAAAGCCTTTGACTGTGTAGATCACAATAAACTGTGGAAAATTCTTCAAGAGATGGGAATACCAGACCACCTGATCTGCCTCTTGAGAAATCTGTATGCAGGTCAGGAAGCAACAGTTAGAACTGATCATGGAACAACAGACTGGTTCCAAATAGGAAAAGGAGTACTTCAAGGCTGTATATTGTCACCATGTTTATTTAACTTATATGCAGAGTACATCATGAGAAATGCTGGACTGGAAGAAACACAAGTTGGAATCAAGATTGCTGGGAGAAATATCAATAACCTCAGATATGCAGATGATACCACCCTTATGGCAGAAAGTGAAGAGGAACTCAAAAGCCTCTTGATGAAAGTGAAAGTGGAGAGTGAAAAGGTTGGCTTAAAGCTCAACATTCAGAAAACGAAGATCATGGCATCTGGTCCCATCACTTCATGGGAAATAGATGGAGAAACAGTGGAAACAGTGTCAGACTTTCTTTTTCTGGGCTTCAAAATCACTGCAGATGGTGACTGCAGCCATGAAATTAAAAGAAGCTTACTCCTTGGAAGGAAAGTTATGACCAACCTAGATAGCATATTCAAAAGCAGAGACATCACTTTGCCAACAAAGGTTCGCCTAGTCAAGGCTATGGTCTTTCCTGTGGTCATGTATGGATGTGAGAGCTGGACTGTGAAGAGGGCTGAGCGCCGAAGAATAGATGCTTTTGAACTGTGGTGTTGGAGAAGACTCTTGAGAGTCCCTTGGACTGCAAGAAGATCCAACCGGTCCATTCTGAAGGAGATCAGCCCTGGGATTTCTTTGGAAGGAATGATGCTAAAGCTGAAACTCCAGTATTTTGGCCACCTCATGTGAAGAGTTGACTCATTGGAGAAGACTCTGATGCTGGGAGGGATTGAGGGCAGGAGGAGAAGGGGACGACAGAGGATGAGATGGCTGGATGGCATCACTGACTTGATGGATGTGAGTCTGAGTGACCTCCGGGAGTTGGTGATGGATAGGGAGGCCTGGTGTGCTGCGGTTCATGGGGTCGCAAAGAGTCGGACACGACTGAGCGACTGATCTGATCTGATGCAGATGACACCACCCTTATGGCAGAAAGTGAAGAGGAACTCAAAAGCCTCTTGATGAAAGTGAAAGTGGAGAGTGAAAGGGTTGGCTTAAAGCTCAACATTCAGAAAACGAAGATCATGGCATCTGGTCCCATCACTTCATGGGAAATAGATGGAGAAACAGTGGAAACAGTGTCAGACTTTGTTTTTCTGGGCTCCAAAATCACTGCAGATGGTAACTGCAGCCATGAAATTAAAAGACGCTTACTCCTTGGAAGGAAAGTTATGACCAAACTAGATAGCATATTCAAAAGCAGAGACATCACTTTGCCAACAAAGATTCACCTAGTCAAGGCTATGGTCTTTCCTGTGGTCATGTATAGATGTGAGAGCTGGACTGTGAAGAAGGCTGAGCACCGAAGAATTGATGCTTTTGAACTGTGGTGTTGGAGAAGACTCTTGAGAGTCCCTTGGACTGCAAGGAGAGCCAACCAGTCCATTCTGAAGGAGATCAGCCCTGGGATTTCTTTGGAAGGAATGATGCTGGAGCTGAAACTCCAGTATTTTGGCCACCTCATGCGAAGAGTTGACTCATTGGAGAAGACTCTGATGCTGGGAGGGATTGGGGGCAGGAGGAGAAGGGGACGACAGAGGATGAGATGGCTGGATGGCATCACTGACTCGATGGATGTGAGTCTGAGTGACCTCCGGGAGTTGGTGGTGGACAGGGAGGCCTGGGGTGCTGCAGTTCATGGGGTCGCGAAGAGTCGGACACGACTGAGCAACTGATCTGATCTGATTATTTATTCCATTTCACAGGTACAGAATTTGAAGGTCAAGCAGGTGGTGGCTCACTCAAGCATCCTATGCTCTGTTGTTGTTTTTGTTTTAATGAGAGAGATGTAAGGAGCTGGAGCCTCATTGAATTGCACTCATGTTGGGGGCGGGGGTGTGTGTCTGTGTTCAGCTTGGCAGATTTGGAGAAGGATGAGAGAAGAGAACAAAGTATTGAAGACTGACATCAAACACAATATTGGACATTATATCTTGTGTATTATGCTTGTTTTGACTATGCAATAGCAACTCCCCTTCCCCATGGGAAGCTGGAGCTTTGATTTGCATGTGAACATGCCCAATTTATTTATTTACTTTTTATTTTAAAATTGGAGTATAATTGCTTTACAATGTTGTGTTAGTTTCTGCTGTAACAACAACATGAATCAGCTATATGTATAAATACATCCCCTCCTTCTTAAGCTTCCCTCCCATTTCTGCCCCTGCCTGCCCCCCTCCCTCTAGGCCATCACAGCACTCAGAGCTGAGCTCTCTGTGCCTTACAGTAGCTTCCCACTAGCTATCTATTTTGCATATGCTGGTGTATGTATGTCAATGCTACTCTCTCAATTCTTCCCAACTTCTCCTTCCCCACACTTTGTCCACAAATGTATTCTCTACATCCCTGTCTCTATCCTGCCCTGCAAATAGGTTCATCAGTACTGTTTTTCTAGATTCCATATATATGCATTAATACACGATATTTGGTTTTCTTTCTGACTTACTTTATTCTGTATGATAGACTCTAGGTTCATCCAACAGTGTTCCCTTTTGTGGTTGAGTAATATTCCATTGTGTGTGTGTATATATATATATATATATATATATATATATCACATATATATGTGATATATATGATATATATATACATATCACATCTTCTTTATCCATTCATCTGTTGATGGACATTTATGTTGCTTCCATGTCCTGGCCATTGTTATTTACAATAAACTAAGATAAACACTGGGCTATATGTGTCTTTTTTTTTTTAAGCTTTATTGAACTTGTTACAATATTGCTTCTGTTGTTTATGTTTTGGTATTTTGGCCATTTGGCATGTGGGCTCCTAGTTCCTGAACCATGGATCAAACTTGCACTCCCTCCAATGGAAGGCAAGTCTTAACCACTGGATGCCAAGGAAGCCCCACATGTGTCTTTTTGAATTATGGTTTTCTCAGGGTATATGCAATGGCAACCCACTCCAGTACTCTTGCCTGGAAAATCCCATGGATGGAGAAGTCTGGTAGACTGCAGTCCATGGGGTCGCTAGGAGTCAGACACAACCGAGTGACTTCACTTTCACTTTTCCCTTTCATACACTGGAGAAGGAAATGGCAACCCACTCCAGTGTTCTTGCCTGGAGAATCCCAGGGCCAGGGGAGCCTGGTGGGCTGCCATCTATGGGGTCACACAGAGTCGGACACGACTGAAGCGGCTTAGCAGTAGCAGCAGGGTATATGCCCAGTAGTGGGATTGCTGGGTCATATGGTAGTTTTATCTTTAGTTTTTAAAGGAATCTCCATACTGTTCTCCATAGTGGTGTTATCAATTTACATTCCCAACAACAGTGCAAGAGGGATTCCTTTTCTCCACATCCTCTCCAGCATTTATTTTTTGTAGATTTTTTGATGATGGCCATTCTGATCAATGTGAGGTGATACCTCATTGTTGTTTTGATTTTGATTTGCATTTCTCTAATAATGAGCAATGTTGAGCATCTTTTCATGTTTTTGTTGGCCATTTATATGTCTTCTTTGGATAAATATGTCTTCTGCCTGTTAAAAAAAATTATATATCTGGCTATGCTGGGTCTTTGTTGAGGCATACAGGATCTTTAGTTGGAGCATGTGGGATCTAGTTCTCTGACCAGGGATAAAACCCAAGCCCTTTGCACTGAGGGCTCGGACTCTTACCCACTGGACTACCAGGAGAGTCCCTGTCCATTTTTTTTAAATTGAGCCACATGAGCTGCTTGTATATTTTGGAAATTAATCTTTTGTCAATTGCTCTGTTTGCAAATATTTTCTCTAATATAATGTCTTTCTTTATCTCTTATGACGTTTTCAAAAGATTTAAAGTCTATTTTCTCTGATATTAATATAGCTACCCTTACTATCTTTTGGTTATTTGCATGGGATATCTTTACCAATCCTTTCACTTTCAATCTGTTTTGGTCTTTGGCTGTAAAGTATCTAACAGATGGCATAGAGTTGGCACATGTGTTTTGATCCATTTTGCTAGTCTTTGTCTTTTGCTTGGAGAGTTTAGTCCTTTGCATTTGAAGTACTTATTTAGAAGAAGGGATTACTTGTATCATTGTGCTATTTATTTTGTATATGTGCTATCCCCTTTTAACCCCTCGTTTTCTGCATTACTGTCTTCTTTTGTGTTTAGACAATTTTTGCAGGAAAATGTTTAAATTTCTTTCTAATTTTCTTTCTTTTTCTTTTTTGGTATCAGTTCAGTTCAGTCACTCAGTTGTGTCTGACTCTTTGTGACCCCATGAACTGCAGCACGCCAGGCCTCCCTGTACATCACCAACTGCCAGAGTTCAACCAAACCCATGTCCACTGAGTCGGTGATGCCATCCAACCATCTCATCCTCTGTCATCTCCTTCTCCTCCTGCCCTCAATCTTTCACAGAATCAGGGTCTTTTCCAATGAGTCAGCTCTTCACATCAGGTGGCCAAAGTATTTGAGTTTCAGCTTCAACATCAGTCCTTTCAGTGAACACCCAGGACTAATCTCCTTTAGGATGGACTGGTTAGATCTCCCTGCAGTCCAAGGGACTCTCAGGAGTCTTCTCCAACAGCACAGTTCAAAAGCATCAATTCTTCAGCACTCAGCCTTCTTCACAGTCCAGCTCTCACATCCATACAGGACCACTGGAAAAACCATAGCCTTGACTAGATGGACTTTTGTTGGCAAAGTAATGTCTCTGCTTTTCAATACGCTGTCTAGGTTGGTCATTACTTTCCTTCCAAGGACAAAGTGTCTTTTAATTTCATGGCTGCAATCATCATCTGCAGTGATTTTGGAGCCCCCCCCCCCCCCCAAATAAAGTCTGACACTGTTTCCACTGTTTCCCCATCTATTTCCCATGAAGTGATGGGACCGGATGCCATGATCTTAGTTTTCTGAATGTTGAGCTTTAAGCCAACTTTTTCACTCTCCTCTTTCACTTTCATCAAGAGGCTCTTTAGTTCTTCTTTACTTTCTGCCATAAGGGTAGTGTCATCTGCATATCTGAAGTTATTGATATTTCTCCTGGCAATCTTGATTCCAACTTGTGTTTCATCCAACCCAGCGTTTTTCATGATGTACTCTGCATATAAGTTAACTAAGCAGGGTGATAATATACAGCCTTGATGTACTCCTTTTCCTATTTGGAACCAGTTCTAACTGTTGATTCCTGACCTGCATACAGATTTCTCAAGAGGCAGATCAGGTGGTCTGGTATTCCCATCTCTTTCAGAATTTCCCACAATTTTTTGTGATCCACACAGTCAAAAGCTTTGGCATAGTCAATAAAACAGAAATAGATGTTTTTCTGGAACTCTCTTGCTTTTTCCATGATCCAGCAGATGTTGGCAATTTGATCTCTGGTTCCTCTGCCTTTTCTAAAACCAGCTTGAACATCAGGAAGTTCACGGTTCACATACTGCTGAGGCCTGGCTTGGAGAATTTTGAGCATTCCTTTACTAGTGTGTGAGATGAGTGCAATTGTGTGGTAGTTTGAGCATTCTTTGGCATTGCCTTTCTTTGGGATTGGAATGAACACTGACCTTTTCCAATCCTGTGGCCACTGCTGGGTTTTCCAAATTTGCTGGCATATTGAGTGCAGCACTTTCACAGCATCATCTTTCAGGATTTAGAATAGCTCCACTGGAATTCCATCACCTCCACTAGCTTTGTTTGTAGGAATGCTTTTTAAGGCCCACTGGACTTCACATTCCAGGATGTCTGGCTCTAGGTGAGTGATCACACCATCGTGATTATCTAGGTCGTGAAGATCTTTTTTGTACAGTTCTTCTGTGTATTCTTGCCACCTCTTCTTAATATCTTCTGCTTCTGTTAGGTCCATACCATTTCTGTCCTTTATCGAGCCCATCTTTGCATGAAATTTTCCTTTGGTATGTCTAATTTTCTTGAAGACATCTCTAGTCTTTCTCATTCTATTGTTTTCCTCTATTTCTTTGCATTGATCACTGAGGAAGGCTTTCTTATCTCTCCTTGCTATTCTTTGGAACTCTGCATTCAGATGCTTATATCTTTCCTTTTCTCTTTTGCTTTTTCCTTCTCTTCTTTACACAGCTATTTGCAAGGCCTCCCCAGACAGCCATTTTGCTTTTTTGCATTTCTTTTCCATGGGGATGGTCTTGATCCCTGTCTCCTGTACAATGTCACGAACCTCATTCCATAGTTCATCAGGCACTCTATCTATCAAATCTAGTCACTTAAATCTATTTCTCACTTCCACTGTATAATCATAAGGGATTTGATTTAGGTCATACCTGAATGGTCTAGTGGTTTTCCCTACTTTCTTCAATTTAAGTCTGAATATGGCAATAAGGAGTTCATGATCTGAGCCACAGTCAGCTCCTGGTCTTGTTTTTGTTGACTGTATAGAGCTTCTCCATCTTTGGCTGCAAAGAATATAATCAATCTGATTCTGGTGTTGGCCATCTGCTGATGTGCATGTGTAGAGTCTTCTCTCGTGTTGTTGGAAGAGGGTGTTTGCTATGACCAGTGTATTCTCTTGGCAAAACTCTATTAGCTTTTGCCCTGCCTCATTCTGTACTCCAAGGCCAAATTTGCCTGTTACTCCAGGTGTTTCTTGACTTCCTACTTTTGCATTCCAGTCCCCTATAATGAAAAGGATATCTTTTTTGGGTGTTAGCTCTAGAACGTCTTGTAGGTCTTCATAGTACCATTCAACTTCAGCTTCTTCAGCATTACTGGTCGGGGCATAGACTTGGATGACTGTGATATTGAATGATTTGTCTTGGAAATGAACAGAGATCATTCTGTCGTTTTTGAGATTGCATCCAAGAATTGCCTTTCGGACTCTTTTGTTGACTATGATGGCTACTCCATTTCCTCTAAGGGATTCTTGCCCACAGTAGTAGATATAATGGTCATCTGAGTTAAATTCACCCATTCCAGTCCATTTTAGTTCTCTGATTGCTAGCATGTCGATGTACTCTTGCCATCTCCTGTTTGACCACTTCCAGTTTGCCTTGATTCATGGACCTAACATTCCAGGTTCCTATGCAATATTACTCATTACAGCATCAGACCTTGCTTCTATCACCAGTCACATCCACCACTGGGTGTTGTTTTTACTTTGGCTCTATCCCTTCATTCTTTCTGGAGTTATTTCCCCACTGATCTCCAGTAGCATACTGGGCACCTACCGACCTGGGGAGTTCATCTTTCAGTGCCTTTCATACTGTTTATGGGGTTCTGAAGGCAAGAATATTGAAGTGGTTTCCCATTCCCTTCTCCAGTGGACCACATTCTGTCAGACCTCTCCACCATGACCCATCCATGTTGGGTGGCCCCACATGGCATGGCTTAGTTTCACTGAGTTAAACAAGGCTGTGGTCCATGTGATTAGATTGGCTAGTTTTCTGTGAATGTGGTTTCAGTCTGTCTGCCCTCTGATGCTCTCTCTCAGCTCCTACCATCTTTCTTGGGTTTCTTTTTCCTTGGACATGGGGCATGTCTTCGTGGCTGCTCCAGGAAAGCACAGCCGCTGCTCCTGACCTTGGACTTGGGGCAGCTCCTTTCTGCTCCTCCTGTATCACTCAGCCGCTTCTCCTGCACTGTTCTGTAGCTATTTTCTTTGTGAGTACTGTGGGAATTACATTTAAAATGCTAAAATTATAACACATTAATTGGCATTTATACCAATTTATCCTCAGTAACATATAAAAAATTTCTCCTTTAGTATTAATAGCTTTGTTTTCATCCCTTTTAGTTGTTGATGTTACAAAATTACATCATTATACATTATATGCCCCAAAACATAAACTTATAATTCTTTTGGGTACATTACACTCTTAAATTATGTAGAAACTAAATGTGGAGTTACAAAAACATTACAATTCCATCTTTTAGATTATAACTTTTAAAAATGTTGATCAGTCAGTCAGTTCAGTCACTCAGTCGTGTCCGACTCTTTGCGACCCCATGAATCGCAGCATACCAGTCCTCCCTGTCCATCACCAGCTCCCGGAGTGCACTCAAACTCATGTCCATCAACTCGGTGATGCCATCCAGCCATCTCATCCTCTGTCATCCCCTTCTCCTCCTGCCCCCAATCCCTCCCAGCATCAGAGTCTTTTCCAATGAGTCAAGTCTTCACATCAGGTGGCCAAAGTATTGGAGTTTCAGCTTTAGCATCATTCCTTCCAAAGAAATCCCAGGGCTGATCTCCTTCAGAATGGACTGACTGAATCTCCTTGCAGTCCAAGGGACTCTCAAGAGTCTTCTCCAACACCACAGTTCAAAAGCATCAATTCTTTGGCGCTTTAAAAGTATACTAGTCCCAAATCATGTAGAAAAGAAAATATAGAGTTGCAAACTGTTGTTACAGTAATAGCTCTTATAGTTGTCCATGTATTTTCATTTATTGATATATTTATTTCTGCATATGGTTATGTGCAGGTTGTTTGAAGAACACATGGCATGGCTCTATGCCATGGGGCTGGAGGTGGAGATGCATAGCTGGCACTGTGCTAAGAGCTGAAATTGAAATCAACTGGAATTTTACTGTCCAAGCCTTCTCTTGGAAGTTGCAAGCCTTCATTTATCTCCAGAGTTCCAAAACAGTTAACATCAGACAGATTCTTCTAGTGCAACTGTTGTCTTCCAGAACTCTCCTTAAACAATTCTTACAATAAAAGAAATGCAAAAAAGCAAAATGGCTGTCTGGGGAGGCCTTACAAATAGCTGTGAAAAGAAGAGAAGCGAAAAGCAAAGGAGAAAAGGAAAGATATAAACATTTAAATGCAGAGTTCCAAAGAATAGCAAGAAGAGATAAGAAAGCCTTCTTCAGTGATCAATGCAAAGAAATAGAGGAAAACAACAGAATGGGAAAGACTAGGGATCTCTTCAAGAAAATCAGAGATACCAAAAGAACATTTCATGCAAAGATGGGCACGATAAAGGACAGAGATGGTGTGGACCTAACAGAAGCAGAAGATATTAAGAAGAGGTGGCAAGAATACACAGAACAACTGTACAAAAAAGAGTTTCAAGACCCAGATAATCATGATGATGTGATCACTGACCTAGAGCCAGACATCTTGGAATGTGAAGTCAAATGGGCCTTAGAAAGCATCACTACGAACAAAGCTAGTGGAGGTGATGGAATTCCAGTGGAGCTATTCCAAGTCCTGAATGATGATGCTGTGAAAGTGCTACACTCAATATGCCAGCAAATTTGGAAAACTCAGCAGTGGCCACAAGATTGGAAAAGGTCAGTTTTCATCCCAATCCCAAAGAAAGGCAATGCCAAGGAGTGCTCAAACTACCGAACAATTGCACTCATCTCACACGCTAGTAAAGTAATGCTCAAAATTCTCCAAGCCAGGCTTCAGCAATATGTGAACCGTGAACTTCCTGATGTTCAAGCTGGTTTTAGAAAAGGCAGAGGAACCAGAGATCAAATTGCCAACATCTGCTGGATCATGGAAAAAGCAAGAGAGTTCCAGAAAAACATCTATTTCTGCTTTATTGACTATGCCAAAGCCTTTGACTGTGTGGATCACAATAAACTATGGAAAATTCTGAAAGAGATGGGAATACCAGACCACCTAATCTGCCTCTTAAGAAATCTGTATGCAGGTCAGGAAGCAACAGTTAGAACTGGTCATGGAACAACAGACTGGTTCCAAATAGGAAAAGGAGTACGTCAAGGCTGCATATTGTCACCATGTTTATTTAACTTATATGCGGAGTACATCATGAGAAATGCTGGACTGGAAGAAACACAAGTTGGAATCAAGATTGCCGGGAGAAATATCAATAACCTCAGATATGCAGATGACACCACTCTTATGGCAGAAAGTGAAGAGGAACTCAAAAGCCTCTTGATGAAAGTGAAAGTGGAGAGTGAAAAGGTTGGCTTAAAGCTCAACATTCAGAAAACGAAGATCATGGCATCTGGTCCCATCACTGCATGGGAAATAGATGGGGAAACAGTGGAAACAGTGTCAGACTTTGTTTTTCTGGGCTCCAAAATCACTGCAGATGGTGACTGCAGCCATGAAATTAAAAGACGCTTGCTCCTTGGAAGGAAAGTTATGACCAACCTAGATAGCATATTCAAAAGCAGAGACATTACTTTACCAACAAAGGTTCGCCTAGTCAAGGCTATGGTCTTTCCTGTGGTCATGTATGGATGTGAGAGCTGGACCGTGAAGAAGGCTGAGCGCTGAAGAATTGATGCTTTTGAACTGTGGTGTTGGAGAAGACTCTTGAGAGTCCCTTGGACTGCAAGAAGATCCCATCAGTCCATTCTGAAGGAGATCAATCCTGGAATTTCTTTGGAAGGAATGATGCTAAAGCTGAAACTCCAGTATTTTGGCCACCTCATGCGAAGAGTTGACTCATTGGAGAAGACTCTGATGCTGGGAGGGATTGGGGGCAGGAGGAGAAGGGGACGACAGAGGATGAGATGGCTGGATGGCATCACTGACTCGATGGATGCGAGTCTGAGTGACCTCCGGGAGCTGGTGATGGACAGGGAGGCCTGGCGTGCTGCGGTTCATGGGGTCGCAAAGAGTCGGACACGACTGAGCGACTGATCTGATCTGATCTGATGCTATGCTAAGTCACTTCAGTCGTGTCCAACTCTGTGTGACCCTACAGACGGCAGCCCACCAGGCTTCCCCGTCCCTGGAATTCTCCAGGCAAGAACACTGGAGTGGGTTGCCATTTCCTTCTCCAATGCATTAAAGTGAAAAGAGAAAGTGAAGTTGCTCAGTCATGTCCGACTCTTAGCGACCCCATGGACTGCAGCCTACCAGGCTCCTCCGTCCGTGGGATTTTCCAGGCAAAAAAATACTGGAGTGGGGTGCCATCGCCTTCTCCGTTACAATAATAGCAAGGTCAACTTTTTCTAAGGGAGGGGAAATCTTCTTTAGTTCCCAATAATACCTAGGTGTAATACACCTAGAACCGTAATACTATCAGTTTTATAATTAAAATTCTAAGCTGCTAAAATCAACCTCCGTACCCTTTCCTTAGTTTGCTTTCCTCATCTGTCTGACCATTGTCATGAGCCTACCCAGGAGACTCAAACCTCCCCCACCCTGTAATGACCTTTTTGATGTGTCAGCTTGGGTAGGCTACAGTCCCCAGTTAGTCAATCAGACATTAATCTAGATATTTCCTATGAAGATGTTTTATAGATGAGCTCCACAATTAGTTAACTTTAAACAAAGTTGTTGAAAGAACTTTAAGGCTGTACGGGGTCGACACGACTGAAACAACTTTGCACACACACGTGACTTCCCTGAGAGAACAATTCTGCCTTTGGAAATTACCTTCAGGCAGTGCCTGAGAGTTCCAGCCTACCCAGTCTGACAGCCTGCTCTGTGGATCTCAGAGTTGCTTAGTAACCCCCACAGTGGTGTAAATCAATTCCTTGAAATCAATCTTTCTAACATATATCGTTCACTAGTTTGCTTGTCTGGTTGAACTGATACACAACTGTAAGTTGAGGATTTGCCAGAAGTAAGTGGCTCCTTCCTGTTTTCTTTTGCAACAACAGCTTCTCCAAAGCCCCCACCAAAATAGGACTCATATTTCAAGCCCCCTCCTTCCTTATCTACTGTTCTTTCATTGTAGCATGTTTGCCTCAGCTCCTGAAAATTCTCTCTACACATCCTGGCATCTCTGGCCTTACTGTGTTTGACCTGATTCTGCCCTGAATGACCCTTAAATTCCTAAGACTCCCATATATAAAAATATCCTGCAGACTTTGAACAAAAGTCAGCTCCCAAAGAGAATTTCTGGGTAGCAGAAATGACTATAAAAATCGTCCATCTAGGGGCTTCCTTGGTGGCTCAGTGGTAAAGAATCCACCTGCCAATTCAGGAGACAAGTTTCGGTCGCTTACCTGGGAAGATCCCACTTGTTGTGGAGTGACTAAGCCTGTGCACAACTGTCGAGCCTGTGCTCTAGAGCCCAGGAGCTGTGACTACTGAGCCTCCGTGCTGCGACTACTGAAGTCTGAGTGCCCTAGAGCCTGTGCTCCACGAGAGAAGTCACAGCAATGAGAAGCCCACACACTGCAACCGGGAACTAGAGAACCCCGCTCACTACAACTAGAAAAAAGCCCACACAGCAATGAAGAGCCAGTACAGCCAAATAAATAAATTAAAAAAATTTTTAATTAAAGAAATGATCCATTAATGGTATTTTTTAAAAAAAATATGAAGGTCATAGAAGCACAGAAATGCTGGGGAATTTTTATAGATTCAAGGAGACTAAAGAGACATGATAACTAAATACAGTATAAAATTCTGGAGTAGATCTTGTATTGGAAGAAGAATGCACTACGAATATTAGTGGCTAAACTCTCACAATTGAAATAGATAGTAGATTTAATTTTACGTTATGGTTCAAATTACTAATGTTTATAACTATACCGGGGATAGGAAACAGAATATCCTTATTCTTAGGAAATATTCACTGAAATATTTAGCTGTAATGAACAACTTAAACTTATTCAAATAGGCAAAATAGGGATATGTATAAGTATAGACAGAGAAAATAGAACAAAATGCTAAAGCTAAGGCAATCTGGGCCATAGGAATAGCAGAACTCTTAGCATTCTTGCAGCTTTTCTCTAAATTTGTTAGTTTTTCCAAAATGAAGTTTTTTTTTTTTTTTTTTTTTTAAATAACAGCCAATGCCTCTGTTCCCCTGAATTTTCTCTTTCCTTTGGTACTCTGCCTTAAGTCTCATAGCCCCCAGAAATGTGCTATTACAACTGTCTCAGTGAGGAGCAGAGGGAAACACTTACTACAACCGAGGTTCTATACAGAATATAGAACAAGAGCACAAGGGAGAATGAAATAAAAAGCATAATATATACCAAAAACACAGAATTAATACAGAAATAGAAAGAATTACGTTTGTAACAGTTTCAGATGCTAAGAATCAGAGTGAAGCATTTAAAGTCAGTAAAACCAGAGTTCTAATCAATATCAGCCATGTGACCCGAAGCAGAACATTTTACCTCTCTGTTCTTAGTGTTCTTATCTGGCACTGGGAGATATATTCTCAGTGCATGTAGGGAAAGAAGTGTTAGCAAAATTGTTGCTGGCCAAAATCTTGGCTTTCTCTGCCCACTGGCACTGAATAAAAACTACAGAGGCAGAGTTCAGAGGAAATAGAAAGGTGCGTTTAATTCTCAGCAAGCAGAGAGGGGAACACAGTAGGCTCACCCCTCAAGAACTGTGCCTCCCACCCCCATGAGAAGTCTAGGGGCTTATATAAGATGAGGGCTCATAGTCAGGAGCCAGTGATCAGGAACAAAGGTGTTAGGGTCTTGATTTCTTCCTTTTGCACTGTTTCCAAGACAGTCATAAGCTGGCATCAGTAACCCAGTAATTGAGTCTGGCAGTTCGGTGGCCCTGCGGCCTTCTTTCTGATATGTAACAACAAGGGGAAGCATGTTGTAAGGGTAAACTCCAGATCCAAGGTGTATTTAGTGTACAGTCAAAAGAAAATAAGTGTGAAGTATAGCTCCTGCAGAGTTAGGCGGCAGAAAAGCAAATTTAGTCACAGACATGCAGAGTTAGGAGCAGCACCGGTGGCTCAGTGATAAAGAGTCTGCCTGCAACTTGGGAGACGGGCAACCCACTCCAGTATTCTTGCCTGGGAAATACCATGGACAGAAAAGTCTGGCAGGCTACAGTCCATGGGGTCACAAAGAGTCGAACACGACTGAGCCACTGAGCAAAGTAAAAAGAGCTAGAAGTGTTCAGGTCTGCTCACTGTTCTCTTTATCTTCTTCTCAGAAAAGGAAAAGAAAAAAATTGATTCCTCTTTTTTTTCCTTTTCACTGCAATAATATGAAGAAGATTCCTGAAAATGAAAGGTAAGGCGGGAAAACGAGATAGCAAATTATCTCCCACCCCAAGATCTTAGTAATGTCATCAGTATTCTTTACAGTCTGAAAAGCTTTGAGGTCTCCAAGAATTTCTAGCTTTAAAGGGGTAGGGAAGTGAATGGGGAAAGAAAAGAGCCATATTTCCTAAGGCTCCTCTCAGAACCTTGTGCATTATATGTGGACTCACTTAGTATTTAAGACCTCATGGCACTTTCCCATGCTGCTTGTAGAAATGTAGCTGTTAGAACTTCAGGTGTTTTGACAATACTTATTCAAATAAAAAGTGCATATGTGCACAATGAAATTTGTTTGGGGGTGTTCACAGCAGTATTGTCCTAAAAGCAAATTCATGGACATGAAATGTCCACCAAAGTGATCAGTTGAATGAACTATTATATAATACATCTATATTAAAGACCGACTCTTTGCGACCCCACGGACTGTAGCCTACTGAGCTCATCTATCCATGGGATTTTCCAGGCAAGAATACTGGAGTGGGTTGCCATTTCCTTCTCCAGGGGAACTTCCCGACCCAGGGATCTAACCCGGGTCTCCCACATTGTAGGCAGACGCTTTACCGCCTGAGCCACAAGGGAAGTCTCATATTAAAGACTGTATCCATTAAAAGAATGAGACTTATGCATATACTTATGATTTCTTATATGTGTTTACAATAGAAAGCAAGTTATGTAAGGAATGCTACCATTTTGGGGGGTTGGGAGAGGGCAGGATATACACATACCTGTCTACCTCTCCCAAGGCAATCAATTTACACTTAAACTACTGTGTGGATCACAACAAACTGTGGAAAATTCTTAAAGAGATGGCAATACCAGACCACCTTACCTGCCTCCTGAGTAATCTGTATGCAGGTCAAGAAGCAACAGTTAGAAGGAGACATGGAACAATGGACTGGCTTAAAATTGGGAAAGGAGTATATCAAGGGTGTATATTGTCACCCTGATTATTTAACTGATATGCAGAGTACATCATGTGAAATGCCAGGCAGGATGAATCACAAGCTGGAATCAAGATTGCTGGGAGAAATATCAACCTCAGATACATAGATAATACCATCCTAATGGCAGAAAGTGAAGAGGAACTAAAGAGCCTCTTGATGAGGGTGAAAATGGAGAGTGAAAAAGCTGGCTTAAAACTCAACATTCAAAAAACTAAAATCATAGCAGCCAGTCTTATTACTTCATGGCAAATACAAGGGGATAAAATGGAAACAGTGACAGATTTTATTTTCTTGGGCTCCAAAATCACTGTGGATGGTGACTGCCATGAAATTAAAAGATGCTTGCTCCTTGGAAGAAAAGCTATGACAAATCTAGACAGCATATGAAAAAGCAGAGACATCACTTTGCTGACAAAGATCTGTATAGTCAAAGCTATGATTTTTCCAATAGTCATGTATGGATGTGACAGCTGGACCATAAAGAAGACTGAGTGCCAAAGAATTGATGCTTTCAAACTGTGGTGCTGGAGAAGATTCTTGAGAGTCCCTTGGACAGCAAAGAGATCAAATCAGTCAATCCTAAAGGAAATCAATCCTGAATAATCTTTGGAAGGACTGACTAATGCTGAACCTGAAACTCCAATACTGTGGCCACTTGATGCAAAGAACTGACTCACTGGAAAAGTCCCTGATGCTGGGAAAGATTGAAGGCAGGAGGAGAAGGGGTGACAGGATGAGATGGTTGGATGGCATCACCGACTTGATGGACATGAGTTTGAGCATGCTCCAGGAGTTGGTGATGGACAGGGAAGCCTGGCGTGCTGTGTTTCATGAGGTCAGAAAGAATCAGACGTGCCTGAGCTACCAAACAACAACTATAACAGAGCAGAATGAGCACAGCCCTTAGCAGGCAGCCATTGCTGTGCGTCATTACTCTGCAACCTGTAACTAGGCAACAGGTCTCGCTCAACCATTGATCAGTGCCTTGGTGGGTCCCCCTCCCCCACAAGCAACCAGCTGTCAATGAGTGACCACTAGGGAAGTGATTCAGCCAAGGGTGAGTAGTCATTAGGTAGAGAGTGAGGCAAGAGGCAGATTCAGGCCTTCTCCTGGAGGGCCCAGGGCACAGACTGGGGACTGTATCCTGCAGGGTTCTGGAGTCCTGACTAAGGCCCTCCACTAGCCTTGGCCCAGGTCTTGAGACAGCGGTGAATCTCTCCCCTTCCCTGTCTCTGTGACCTAATAGTAGTGACTGTCCGCCTGGGTCGTAGTCTGCCTGGGTTGTAGTCTGCCTGGGCCAGTTTGATTCGGTGCCTGGCTCCCTCAGAGATGACAGCTGGGCAAAGTGTAGAAACCTGACCCTGCAGGAGCTGCCAACTGAGATCTGCCTCCTCTTAGCCAGGACTGAGACCTTGGAGAGTGAAAGCTGTGCCTTGGGACCTTGCTCTTTCTTGTCAAGACAGAGAATAACATCGTTTGGTAGGAGATTATAGGAACATTGTTAACTGATCATGACCTGACTTCAAGAGCAAAGGCTCTGGCACCAAGAAGTTAGCAACAACTTACCATGCCCCTCCCTCACCTTTGGCTTTTAAAGGGGCTTGCTGAAAGCTTTTAGTAACTTCGGGGTTCTTAGGGCATGAGCCACCCATCTCCTTGTATGAACCTATAATAAGCCTTTCTCTGTTCCAAACTCTTAATGTTTTAGTATTGATTGGCCTCGCTCTGCCGTTGCATACATGGACTTGTGATTTGGTACCAAAGCCACCTTTGGAAGGCCTCACAAGAAATTTTACAGTATTTTTTTGTAAGGGGAATTTGGGTACATCAGAGAGAAGTAATCTCACTCTCTCACTTTATTCCCTTTCATTTTTCTACATTTATTATCAAGTGCACGTGTTACCTTTATTAAAAGTCTTGTTTTTATGCAAATTTTCAGCCAATTTTTCATCACCGAAACACAGCCCCCAGTTCACTGGCCCTTCTCAAGCGACTTGTCTGGTGCTGGCAACTCACCACCCCTTTCTTCAGTAAGAAAATGCTGGACATGTGGTTTGAGGTATGGGTGTGAGGTGTGGGGACCAGTCCAAGGGGCATGAAAAGGCATTTACTCTTCAGAGACATTACTTTGCCAACAAAGGTCCGTCTGATCAAGGCTATGGTTTTTCCAGTGGTCATGTATGGATGTGAGAGTTGGACTAAAGAAAGCTGAGTGCCAAAGAATTGATGCTTTTGAACTGTGGTTTTGGTGAAGACTCTTGAGAGTCCCTTGGACTGCAAGGAGATCCAACCAGTCCATTCTGAAGGAGATCAGCCCTGGGATTTCTTTGGAAGGAATGATGCTGAAGCTGAAACTCCAGTATTTTGGCCACCTCATGCGAAGAGTTGACTCATTGGAGAAGACTCTGATGCTGGGATGGATTGGGGGCAGGAGGAGAAGGGGACGACAGAGGAGGAGATGGTTGGATGGCATCACTGACTCGATGGATGTGAGTCTGGGTGAACTCCGGGAGTTGGTGATGGACAGGGAGGCCTGGCGTGCTGCGGTTCATGGGGTCGCATTGTCGGACACGACTGAGCGACTGAACTGAACTGAACTGGGTATTTTATGTATTTTTGCATATACAATAATGCGCGTATAGAACAGCTTTATAATTTACAAGGAATTTGTCTGAAAATCATCCGAACAGCCTTCGGCAACTCTCACCCTTGCTTCAGCCTCCTCTCCCTTTCCCCTCCCCGTCGCCCCAAAGAAGTGAAAGAGAGAGTCGGCTCAGTAGTATCCCATGGACTATATGCTATGCTATGCTATGCTATGCTAAGTCACTTCAGTCGTGTCCGACTCTGTGTGACCCCACAGACGGCAGCCCACCAGGCTCCCCCGTCCCTGGGATTCTCCAGGCAAGAGCACTGGAGTGGGTTGCCATTTCCTTCTCCAATGCATGAAAGTGAAAAGAGAAAGTGAAGTCGCTCAGTCATGTCCGACTCTTAGCGACCCCATGGACTGCACCCTACCGGGCTCCTCCGTCCGTGGGATTTTCCAGGCAAGAGTACTGGAGTGGGGTGCCATGGACTATACGGTCCATGGAATTCTCCAGGCCAGAATAGTGGAGTGGGTAGCCGGTTCCTCCTCCAGGAGATTTTCCCAACCCAGGAATCAACCCAGGTCTCCCGCATTAGCAGGCGGATTCTTTACCAGTTGAGCCACCGGGGAAACCCCAAATCTCTAGCCTATTTCCCCAGAGAAGTTCACCAGCTCCTCCTGCAGTAGGAAGTAGAGAGCCTTCGGCTCTAAGTGGGCTGAAAGGTGGGAGTAACCCAGGAAAAAAAGGTGTTTTTAACTGACAGCGAATTGAAGTTTAGAAGAATTGCGTTATTTCTTCGATTAAACAGGGATACAAATATATCTACCAAACAGTAGGTAAGGAGAAAATCAGAGATCAGATCAGTCGCTCAGTCGTGTCCGACTCTTTGCGACCCCATGAACCGCAGCACGCCAGGCCTCCCTGTCCATCACCAACTCCCGGAGGTCACTCAGACTCGCATCCATCGAGTCAGTGATGCCATCCAGCCATCTCATCCTCTGTCGTCCCCTTCTCCTCCTGCCCTCAATCCCTCCCAGCATCAGAGTCTTCTCCAATGAGTCAACTCTTCGCATGAGGTGGCCAAAATATTGGAGTTTCAGCTTTAGCATCATTCCTTCTAAAGAAATTCCAGGATTGATCTCCTTCAGAATGGACTGGTTGGATCTTCTTGCAGTCCAAGGGACTCTCAAGAGTCTTCTCCAACACCACAGTTCAAAAGCATCAATTCTTCGGCGCTCAGCCTTCCTCACAGTCCAACTCTCACATCCATACATGACCACAGGAAAGACCATAGCCTTGACTAGGCGAACCTTTGTTGGTAAAGTAATGTCTCTGCTTTTGAATATGCTATCTAGGTTGGTCATAACTTTCCTTCCAAGGGAAAGGCTTTTTTAATTTTTTATGTCCACACCCCATCTCAATAAATTTGGGGCCCAAGAAAAAAAAAAAAAAAACATTTTCCACTCTTTCCCCCCTTTTTTCCCCTCCCAGGGAGGGGACGGGATGCCATGCTCTTTTTTTTCTTATTTTTGTGCTTTAAGCCAACCTTTTACCTTCCACCTTCACCTTTCAACAAGGGGTTTTTAGCCCCTCCTCACTTTCTGCCATAAGGGTGGTGTCATCTGCATATCTGAGGTTATTGATATTTCTCCCGGCAATCTTGATTCCAACTTGTGTTTCTTCCAGTCCAGCATTTCTCATGATGTACTCTGCATATAAGTTAAATAAACATGGTGACAATATGCAGCCTTGACGTACTCCTTTTCCTATTTGGAACCAGTCTGTTGTTCCATGACCAGTTCTAACTGTTGCTTCCTGACCTGCATACAGATTTCTTAAGAGGCAGATCAGGTGGTCTGGTATTCCCATCTCTTTCAGAATTTTCCATAGTTTATTGTGATCCACACAGTCAAAGGCTTTGGCATAGTCAATAAAGCAGAAATAGATGTTTTTCTGGAACTCTCTTGCTTTTTCCATGATCCAGCGGATGTTGGCAATTTGATCTCTGGTTCCTCTGCCTTTTCTAAAACCAGCTTGAACATCAGGAAGTTCACGGTTCACATATTGCTGAAGCCTGGCTTGGAGAATTTTGAGCATTACTTTACTAGCGTGTGAGATGAGTGCAATTGTGCGGTAGTTTGAGCACTCCTTGGCATTGCCTTTCTTTGGGATTGGGATGAAAACTGACCTTTTCCAATCTTGTGGCCACTGCTGAGTTTTCCAAATTTGCTGGCATATTGAGTGTAGCACTTTCACAGCATCATCATTCAGGACTTGGAATAGCTCCACTGGAATTCCATCACCTCCACTAGCTTTGTTTGTAGTGATGCTTTCTAAGGCCCATTTGACTTCACATTCCAAGATGTCTGGCTCTAGGCCAGTGATCACATCATCATGATTATCTAGGTCTTGAAGCTCTTTTTTGTACAGTTCTTCTGTGTATTCTTGCCACCTCTTCTTAATATCTTCTGCTTCTGTTAGGTCCACACCATCTCTGTCCTTTATCGTGCCCATCTTTGCATGAAATGTTCCTTTGGTATCTCTGATTTTCTTGAAGAGATCCCTAGTCTTTCCCATTCTGTTGTTTTCCTCTATTTCTTTGCATTGATCACTGAAGAAGGCTTTCTTATCTCTTCTTGCTATTCTTTGGAACTCTGCATTTAGATGTTTATATCTTTCCTTTTCTCCTTTGCTTTTCGCTTCTCTTCTTTTCACAGCTATTTGTAAGGCCTCCCCAGACAGCCATTTTGCTTTTTTGCATTTCTTTTCCATGGGGATGGTCTTGATCCCTGTCTCCTGTACAATGTCACGAACCTCATTCCATAGTTCATCAGGCACTCTATCTATCAGATCTAGGCCCTTAAATCTATTTCTCACTTCCACTGTATAATCATAAGGGATTTGATTTAGGTCATACCTGAATGATCTAGTAGTTTTCTCTACTGTCTTCAATTTCAGTCTGAATTTGCCAATAAGGAGTTCATGGTCCGAGCCACAGTCAGCTCCTGGTCTTGTTTTTGCTGACTCTATAGAGCTTCTCCATCTTTGGCTGCAAAGAATATAATCGATCTGATTTCGGTGTTGACCATCTGGTGATGTCCATGTATAGAGTCTTCTCTTGTGTTGTTGGAAGAGGGTATTTGCTATGACCAGTGCATTTTCTTGGCAAAACTCTATTAGTCTTTGCCCTGCTTCATTCCGTATTCCAAGGCCAAATTTGCCTGTTACTCCAGGTGTTTCTTGACTTCCTACTTTTGCATTCCAGTCCCCTATAATGAAAAGGACATCTTTTTTGGGTGTCAGTTCTAAAAGGTCTTGTAGGTCTTCATAGAACCTTTCAACTTCAGCTTCTTCGGCGTTACTGGTTGGGGCATAGATTTGGATTACTGTGACATTGAATGGTTTGCCTTGGAAATGAACAGAAATCATTCTGTCATTTTTGAGATTGCATCCAAGTACTGCATTTCGGACTCTTTTGTTGACCATGATGGCCACTCCATTTCTTCTGAGGGATTCCTGCCCACAGTAGTAGATATAATGGTCATCTGAGTTAAATTCACCCATTCCAGTCCATTTTAGTTCGCTAATTCCTAGAATGTCAACATTCACTCTTGCCATCTCTTGTTTGACCACTTCTAATTTGCCTTGATTCATGGACCTGACATTCCAGGTTCCTATGCAATATTGCTCTTTACAGCATCGGATTTTGCTTCTATCACCAGACACATCCACAGCTGGGTATTCTTTTTGTTTTGGCTCCATCCTTTCATTATTTCTGGAGTTATTTCTCCACTGATCTCCAGTAGCATATTGGGCCCTTACTGACCTGGGAAGTTTCTCTTTCATTTTTCTTTATTTTTTTTTTTTTACACTTTTTTGGGGGTTTTCAAAAGAAAAAAAAAGAAAGGGAAAAAAAAAAACCCAAAAAACTCCTAATGGTTAATAGTGAAGAAAATTCCAAGCGAAGCAGCGACCACTGGGAAAGGTAAAGGCGGGAGCGCGCTGCATGCTGGGACTTGTAGTCTCTTCCGGGAGTGGTCCATAGTGCGGGTGCGCGGAAGCGCGGGTGGTCTCTGCCGCGCATGCGTGCGGCGGCGGCGGTGGTGGCGGCAGGGCTGATTGCTGCTGAGAAAACTATTACCAAGCCGGCGTCCGGGAATTCGGTATGGCGATTCCCCAGGCGTCCATGGGACCCTCAGCGCTGGGCCAGAGCGGTCCCGGCTCTATGGCTCCCTGGTGCTCAGTGTCAAGCGGCCCGACGCGCTACGTGCTCGGGATGCAGGAGCTGTTCCGCGGCCACAGTAAGACGCGCGAGTTCCCGGCGCACAGCGCCAAGGTGCACTCCGTGGCCTGGAGCTGCGACGGACGTCGCCTGGCCTCGGGGTCCTTCGACAAGACGGCCAGCGTCTTCTTGCTGGAGAAGGACCGGTTGGTGAGCCGCTGGGACCCGGCCCAGGCTAGGGAGAGAGGGGGTGTGGTAAGGCTAGGTTGAAGAATGGCGTGAGGAGAGTGGGGGTGAGGAGAAGGGGGGAGAAAAGAGGGGTGTGGAGGTGAGGGGCATGTGTGATGCGCGAAAGAGAAGTGTTGGGGGTGAGGCGGGGGGAACGGACTGATGAGAGGTGAAGTGGGGGTGGTGGAGAGGAGGTGGTTGGGGTGGGGGGATGGGGTATTAGATCAGATCAGATCAGATCAGTCGCTCAGTCGTGTCCGACTCTTTGCGACCTCATGAACCACAGCACGCCAGGCCTCCCTGTCCATCACCAACTCCCAGAGGTCACTCAGACTCACATCCATCGAGTCAGTGATGCCATCCAGCCATCTCATCCTCTGTTGTCCCCTTATCCTCCTGCCCCCAATCCCTCCCAGCATCAGAGTCTTCTCCAATGAGTCAACTCTTCGCATGAGGTGGCCAAAATACTGGAGTTTCAGCTTCAGCATCATTCCTTCCAAAGAAATCCCAGGGCTGATCTCCTTCAGAATGGACTGGTTGGATCTCCTTGCAGTCCAAGGGACTCTCAAGAGTCTTCTCCAACACCACAGTTCAAAAGCATCAATTCTTCGGCGCTCAGCCTTCTTCACAGTCCAGCTCTCACATCTATACATGACCACAGGAAAGACCATAGCCTTGACTAGGCGAACCTTTTTGGCAAAGTGATGTCTCTGCTTTTGAATATGCTATCTAGGTTGGACATAACTTTCCTTCCAAGGAGTAAGCGTCTTTTAATTTCATGGCTGCAGTCACCATCTGCAGTGATTTTGGAGCCCAGAAAAATAAAGTCTGACACTGTTTCCACTGTTTCTCCATCTATTTCCCATGTAGTGATGGGACCAGATGCGGGACGGGGTATAGGGAGTGTAATAGTAAGGAGGCATGAAGATGAGCGGGGTTAAGGTGAGTGTGGAGAGTAAAGGCCGGTGGAGAGGATGGTGGGGAGACTCACGTGGTGGTGAGGAGCGGCTGGGATAGTGGTGGTGGGCTCTTGTGATGATGAGGAGACTCATTCTGAAAGTGACAGGGCCTCCTTGGAATTGAGTAAGCGGGCTAGGACCCTTGGTGGAAGAGTAAGGGTAGAAAACCAGAAAGGAGGAAGGCCAGGGAGGGATAAAGAGTAAGGGCATTGGTGTAGACCCCGTCCTCTGAACTGTTCACACTGATTGGGGAGGGAGGGAGGGTAGGGTATTGGGAAGGGTTTAGGGGAAGTGACTTAGAAGGACTAGACTCTTTACTCATCCGAACGTTTATGTTGGTAGCCAGATATCTCGTTTTGAATAAGGTTAAGAAGTTACATGGGTAGGCAGGTACATATGGGTGAAGTGGTATCTGGATTTTGTTCTTTCAGGTCAAAGAAAACAATTATAGGGGACATGGGGATAGTGTGGACCAGCTCTGTTGGCATCCAAGTAACCCTGATCTCTTTGTCACTGCGTCTGGAGACAAAACGATTCGCATCTGGGATGTGAGGACTACGAAATGCATCGCCACTGTGAACACTAAAGGTAACTGTTCAGAGGGCAGTAGGCAGATGAGCTACTGATAGTCATTCATTTTAAATAACTTCTCTGTGCCTGGCCCTGTTGGTATGGGACATCCTGAGCTGAATAAGGACCTGAGAGTTTAGTGCAGGGAGAGACATATGTATTGAAAAAACTAACATAATATAACATGGTCATCTTGTAATGGATAGGTCTACAAGGTGGATACTGAGAATGAAAACACTTAAGTATGCCTGGGGAAGATAGGGAAGGCTTCACAGAATTTGAGCAAACCCTTCAAATAGCCATATAGATTTAGTGGTCACCTTGTAGTGGGTAGGCAGCTATAGCAGGGAACAGCATGTACCAAGAAGTGGAGAATTTAGGAAACTGTTGATCGGCTAGAATGACTTTAGAATAAATGACTTTGACAGTTGGGGAGAAAATGACCTGGAAGTTGTATAGTACATTTATAGACTGTTCTTCCCCAGATATTGCCTTATAAACCTTGAGGCCATTTATTAAGTTATGTTGGCTAAAATGTTATTGATTATAAGATGCATCAATATTTTATGTTTCATTAGGGAAGAAAATAAAGTTTTATTAGATAATCATGATACACCAAAAATTTTGAAATACATCCTGGTGCATTCTAAGATACATTACAGGTAATAAAGTGTGAAAAAATATACATCTTAGAATCAATAAAGTTGATGAAATTTGTGGGCTACTGGACTTTGTTGGCAAGACTTGTACCTGGAGGTGGAATGGTATGGTTTCCCCAACTAGACAACTGGTGATATGTACGTGATTTAAGTATGCAGATGAACATTAAAAACTGATTGTATATATATTTTAATGGCTACTAGAAAAAAAGAACTAGCTTATAGAATTTATTGCCAAAGTGAAGCTATTTAAAAAATTTGGAGGGGTCAGTTTTAATAAAAGTCTTGAAGGAAGAAGTATAGCTATTACATGGATAGTTCAAAAATTGTGAAAATGGCATGTGAATGACTGGAGTTTGGGAAGTGCAAGTATAAGAGAGAATTAGAGGCTCTGGTGTTAAGTATGCATTTAGATCTTGGCTCTGTTACTTCATAGCTTTGATACTTTGGCCCATCTCTCTTTCAGTTTTTCGTTTGTAAAATGGGGAGGAAAAATGTCTCTTAGAGACATGTGAGCACTAAAGGGGGAAATTTGTAGATGAGTGTGCTGGACTTCTGGTTGGTCCGACTGATGAGGACCTTAGTGAATGAACTCTGGCAATAGCTCTAGTCTTTCTTTGATAACAAGATAAACTTCTGGAGGGTTATAGGCTAACAGTATCTTGCTGATCGTATCTGGGTTCCCAGGAGAGAACATTAATATCTGCTGGAGTCCTGATGGGCAGACCATCGCTGTAGGCAACAAGGATGATGTGGTGACGTTCATTGATGCCAAGACACACCGCTCCAAAGCGGAGGAGCAGTTCAAGTTTGAGGTCAATGAAATCTCCTGGAACAATGACAATAACATGTTCTTCCTGACAAATGGCAACGGTTGTATCAACATACTCAGGTGAGGGGGTTCTAAGTTTAGGGGACTGTCATGTCTTTGCACTGGGTGCTCTAGTGGATCCCAAGATGAATTAGATGTGAGTCTATCCTGAAGGAGCCAGAAGGACAAACAGTTGACTGTTGAACAGCACGGATTTAAACTACCCAGGTCCCCTTACATGTGGATTTTTTCAGTACTAAATACTACAGTACCATATGATCTGAGATTGGTTGAATCTGGGATGCAAAGCCACAGATACAGAGGAACCGTGGATACAGAGGACCAGTTGTTAAGTTATACATGAATTTTTGACTGTGTTTGTTCAACCCCTGTCAGATTGACCCCTGACTTTGTTCAAAGATCGACTGTAGTAATAAAGAATTCTAACCTCTCTTGAGCACCTTCTAGCTAGGTACCTTATATTTTACTGTATCCGGAGAGAAATCCTAGGGAGCTGATGATGGTATGCTTCCCATTTCACAGATGAAGATCAGGGATCTCAGAGGGTAAGTGACTAGTTAGCTAGTGAGCACTTGAAGTGGATGTACCTTGAAGTATACCTAATTCGTACTTTCAAAGTCTCAGTTTAAATATCACTTTCCCTCCAGGGAGGCCTTCTTCATCCCCAAGGTTAGAAGCTTATTTTATGTACTTCTGTTGGAAGCATTTCTCATTCTACATTATAAATGCATATTGATTTCTTTGTGTCTTCTAGTTACTAAATTCTGTGAATTAGGAGCTGTATTTAACTTGTTTACTGTTGAATCCCTAGTGCCTAGCCCAGTACCTGCTACACACAGTCAGGATCTTAGTAAATATTCTCTAAATGAATGAAATTGTGGAATTGAAGTTGAAATCTATCTGATTCTGTTCTTTCTGCTGTCTAGGGTGGACACTGCAAGGCAGAGTGTGGTAGGCTCTGTGTTAGAGAGATTGGGAGTTTGCCATAGAATCCCAAGGATTGACTGTGGGACTTGGGAGTTGAAGGAGGCAGTTTCTGAGCTTGACCTTGAAAGATTAATAGAATTTTAAGAATCAGCAAAAGGGAACTGCACAAAGGACAAAACAAGTATGAATGAACATGGCTTATTTGGAAAGTAGTCAGTAGATCAGAATTGCTGGGAGTGGTGGCAGATAAAGTATCTGAAGAGAGGTCCTGAAACAGGGAGATAAAGTTGAAGTGTAATTTGGTACCAGATTATTTGGCTCTGGAATGCTATGTTTAGTAACTTGAATTTTATTCTGTAGGCAGTGTTTTTTTTTTTTTTTTAAGCTTTTGTATTAGAAAATAAAACAGATGTAGAAAACCATAAAATGCAAGTATGTAGCTTAATGAACTATTGTATGCATAACACCTGTGTAATCCCACCAAGTCAAGAAATATTACTTTGCTTGCCATCGCAGAAGTCTTTCCATGGGCTTTGTCCCAATCAAAACTCCCTCCTCGAAAAGCACTGTCTTGATTTTTATATTATTTCTTTACAGTTTTGCTACCAAATGTGAATTTCTGGATACTCTAATTCTGCCCATTTAAAAAAGTGTGATATGCCTTTTAAATCAGTTAAACTGTGGAGGAGTCTCCTTCCTTCCTTTTGTTTTACTTAGAACTTAACTGTTAAAACACAGGCTGTTAACCTGGGGAGCTTGTCCCAGTCTGGATTTTGCTGATTCTGACTGCTTGCTTATTTAAGAGACACTTTGTCTTATCAGTTTGGTTACCCAGTTTAGAGAAGGCATGATATATGCTTGATAATTTCCCTTTGTCATTAGGTACTGAATTAGTTCTCTATCGATTCCAAAGATGATCTGCTACTTTTTTTTTTTTTTTTAAAGGATTGTTATGGACCTGTGTATTTAAGCATAGTAGATGTGTTTCAATTTGTTATAATCATTATCCTTATTGAAGCTGAATTTATCTTTGGCACACAGAATCCTCTTCAAGTTGGTTCCTGAGTCATATTTTTAAACATAATTCTCATAGTCTTCAGTTTCTTGCTCTCTGGTATAACAAGATATGCCAAGTTCATCCTGTGTATTTCCTGCCTCAAATCTTTAATTAGTATATTCCCAGAGAATCCCTGGATTCTTTCACTAGAAAATAATATTAGAACTCAGAACGTCCATATTGTTGAGTTGATGATTTCTAGACCTTTCTAGTAGACAGAGCTAGGAAGTATATGTATATACTTAAAGACAAAATAATTTGTAAATTCCTACATATAACTTCCAGTTAAAATCTCTTTGCTTCCAAGCTAAGTATTCTGATTCTCAAGAGATGCAGGGCATTATAGAATTTGAGTTTCCCATGGTTATCTATGGGGCTTTCCTGGTGGCTCAGAGCTTAAAGCGTCTGCCTGCAATGAGGGAGACCTGGGTTCGATCCCTGGGTTGGGAAGATTCCCTGGAGAAGGAAATGGCAACCCGCTCCAGTATTCTTGCCTGGAGAATCCCATGGACAGAGGAGCCTGGCGGGCTACAGTCCATGGGGCCCCTGTTACACACACAGAATATTTAACAATAGTACTACCACCACGAGTGTGATTACTTAAAATTGTAAATTTTGGTTTTAGAATATGTCTTCCTCCATTAAAAAAAAGTTAATACTACTACATGTTGTCAGATTACACGGTTATTACATGACTTTGAACATATATAATTTCTACAAGAAACTATATGTATTTAATGTTCATCACCAACCTTGGGCTGATAAGTCTTCAGTCACTGATTGTCACAGCTTACTCTCCTGTTTCGATTCCTCAAAAAGTGTTCAAGGGAAGCATAACTTATATACTTATAAAACTTAAGAGATACTTATATTGTGCTGCTTCTTTGAACACTTTATAACTGATAGTCAGCTTTGCTAGATATAAAAACTTTGATTCATATTTTCTTGTTTATCTTTTTACTCCATTTTCTTTGGGCATAAAGTGTTACCTGTCAGAAGTCTGCCAATAATCTAATTTTTTGAAAGTCCATTATTTTCAGCTCCTTATTGCAAAATTCAAACTTGAAGAAAGTAGGGAAAACCACTAGGCCATTCAGGTATGACCTAAATCAAATCCCTTATGATTATACAGTGGAAGTGACAGATAGATTCAAGGGATTAGATGCAATAGAGTGCCTGAAAATTCCATGGACAGAGGTTCATAACATTGTACAGGAGGCAGTGACCAAAACCATCTCAAAGAAAAAGAAATGCAAGACAGCAAAATGGTTGTCTGAGGAGGACTTCCAAATAGCTGAGAAAAGAAGAGAAGTGAAAGGCAGAGGAGAAAGGGAAAGATACCCAACTAAGTGCAAGGAGAGATTAGAAAGCCTTCTTAAGTGAACATGCAATAAAAAAAGAGGAAACTAATAGAATGGGAAAGACTAAAGACTCTTCAAGAACATTGGAAATACGAAGGAAACAATTTCATGAAAAGATGGGCACAATAAAGGACAGAAATGGCAAGGACTAAACAGAAGCAGAAGAGATTAAGAAGTGGCAAGAATACACAGAACTGCACAAAAAAGACTGTAATGACCTGGATAATTATGATGATGTGGTCACTCACCTAGAGTAAGACATCCTAGAGTGTGAAGTCAAGTAGGACTTAGGAAGCATTACAATGTACAAAGCTAGTGTAGGTGATGGAATTCCAGCTGAACTATTTCAAATCCTAAAAGATGATGCTGTTAAAGTACTGTACTCAATATGTCAGCAAATATGGAAAACTCAGCAGTGGCTGCTGCAGCTAAGTCGCTCCAGTCACGTCCAACTCTGTGTGACCCCATAGACGGCAGCCCACCAGGCTCCGCCATCCCTGGGATTCTCCAGGCAAGAACACTGGAGTGGGTTGCCATTTCCTTCTCCAATGCATAAAAGTGAAAAGTGAAAATGAAGTTGCTCAGTCGTGTGTGAACCTTAGCGACCTCATGGACTGCAGCCTTCCAGGCTCCTCTGTCCATGGGAGTTTCCAGGCAAGAGTACTGGAGTGGGTTGCCATACAGGACTGGGAAAGGTCAGTTTTCATTTCAGTCCCAAAGAAGGGCAATACCAAAGAATGTTTAAAACTACCACACAGTTGCATTCATTTCACATGCCAGCAAGGTCATGCTCAAAGTCCTTCAAGCTAGACTTCAACAGTATGTGAACCAAGAACTTTCTGATATACGAGCTGAATATAGGAAAAGCAGAAGAACCAGAGATAAAATAGCCATCATCTGTTGAATTATAGGAAAAGCAAGAGAATTCCAGAAAAACATCTACTTCTGCTTCATTGACTATGCCAAAGCCTTTGACTGTGTGGATCACAACAAACTGGAAAATTCTTAAAGAGATGGGAATACCAGAACACCTTACCTGCCTCCGTCTAGTCAAAGCTATGGTTTTTCCAGTAGTCAAGTATGGATGCGAGAGGTGGACTATAAAGACAGCTGAGTGCCAGAGAGTTGATGGCTCTTGAATTGTGGTGTTGGAGAAGACTCTTGAGAGTCCTTGGACTGCAAGGAGATCGAACCAGTCAATCCTAAAGAAAATCAGTCCTGAATATTCATTGGAAGGACTGATGCTGAAGCTGAAACTCCAATACTTTGGCTGCCTGATGCAAAGAATGGACTCATTGGAAAAGACACTGAAGCTGGGAAAGACTGAAAGCAGGAGGAAAAGGGGATGACAGAGGATGAAATGGTTGCTTGGCATCACCGACTTAATGGACATGAGTTTGAACAAGCTCCGGGAGTTGGTGATAGACAGGGAGGCCTATGTGCTGCAGTCCATGGGGTCGCAAAGAGTTGGACACGACTGAGTGACTGAACTGAACTTACCTGACTCCTGAGAACCTGTATGCAGGTCAAGAAGCAATAGTTAGAACTGGACATGGAACAAAGGAGTGGCTCAAAATTGGAAAAGGAGTATATCAGGGCTATATATTGTCACCCTGCTTGTTTAATTTATATGCTTAGTACATCATGTGCTGGATGAATCGCAAGCTGGAATCAAGATTGGTGGGAGAAATATCAACAGCCTTAGGTTTGCAGATGATACCATCCTAATGGCAGAGAGTGAAGAGGAACCAAAGAGCCTCTTGATGAAGGTGAAAGAGGAGAGAAAAAGCTGGCTTAAAACTCCGCATTCAAAAATCTAAGATTATGGTATCCTTCCCATCATTTCATGGCAAATAGATGGAAAAAAATGGAAACAGTGACAGATTTTTCTTTTCTCGGGCTCTCATATCATGTGGATGGTGACCGCAGCCATGAAATTAGAAGACGCTTGCTCCTTGGAAGAAAAGCTATGACAAACCAAGACAGCATGTTAAAAAGCAGAGATATCACTTTGCCAACAAAGGTCCATATAGTCAAAGCTATGGTTTTTCCAGCAGTCTTGTATGGATGGGTGAGTTGGACCATAAAGAAGGCTGAGGGCTGAAGAGTTGATTCTTTTGAACTGTGGTGCTGGAGGAGACTCTTGGACAGCAAAGAGATCAAACTAGTCAAAAGGAAATCAACCCTGAATATTCTTTGGAAGAACCGATGCTGAAGCTCCGATACTTTGGCCACCTGATGGAAAATGCCCTGATGCTAGGAAAGACTGAGGGCAGGAGGAGAAGGGGACAACAGAGGATAAGATGGTTGGATGGCATCACCAACTCAGTGGACATGAGTTTAAGCAAATTCCAGGAGATAGTGAAGGACAGGGAAGCCTGATGTGCTGCAGTCTACGGGATCGCAAAGAGTTGGACACTGCTTTGCTGCTGAACAACAACAAAATATCTTTGTGTTGGTTAGTCTGGGTTCATATTCTTAAGTATGTAGTGTGTTGTTTCAGTATATTTTTGAAATCTTTTTATTTCAGGAAAGCCTTTATTTACAGTCTTTGATACTTATTCTGTTGTCTTTGGTTTTCTTCTTCAGCGTCTCCTATTTCTATCTTAGTACCAGGGTCATTTCCCCCAGTTTGATTGAAGTCTGTTTTGTTTTTCAGCTACCCAGAGCTGAAGCCTGTGCAGTCCATCAACGCCCATCCTTCCAACTGTATCTGTATCAAGTTTGACCCCATGGGGAAGTACTTTGCAACAGGCAGTGCAGATGCTTTGGTCAGCCTTTGGGATGTAGATGAGTTAGTGTGTGTTCGATGCTTTTCCAGGTAAGCAACTCTGCCAGCACTTTGCTTGTTGGATAAGTTAGTTTTATTTCATTTTGAGTGAAGTTGGACCCTCTTCTTTGGATTATTCTAATGTCTCCTCTGTCTGGTCTGCTCTGCTATAGGCTGGATTGGCCTGTGAGGACCCTCAGTTTTAGCCATGATGGGAAAATGCTGGCATCAGCCTCAGAAGATCACTTCATTGACATTGCTGAGGTAGAGACAGGTAACCAAACTCTCACTATCTTAATGAGACTCCTCTGTCATTCATCCTTGACCGTGAGAACTCCTATCATGTGTTTTCATCTCTGTTCCTTACTACTTTGCCAGTATTAGCAAAAATGCATTTGCCTCCTTAAGGCAAGTGTGTTTATTATGACTGTTATCAGGTAATGAGGGAGCAAAGGTTTAGGAAAGAGAGGGGCGGGTCTGAAAGAAAGTGATTAAAGAAAACAGTTTGCTTTTTATTCACTTTTAATTTTTCCATTATAACAATTTTTTTCCAAAATTTATAAAACACAGAAAGGAAGAATGAATGAATGAATGGATGGATGGATGGATGGATGAGTGATCTCACCATTTAAATATAGCCTCTTTTAGCAATATGGTATATTTCTTTTTGTGTTTTGCCTGTATGTTGATTTATATATTTTACAATTTAAGAAATTATCAAAGCACATGTGATTTGTTTTAAAAAGCAACAAGACAGAACTTGAAAACAGAAAAATGAGAGGCAAGTATTCATTCTACAAAAGTATTTCTTCGGGTTTATTTTTAATGTAACTTTATTACTTTTGGAAATGCATGATACTTTTAAGAATTCAAACTATATAAAAAACTTCAAAGAAAGTGTGTGTGTGTGTGTGTGTGTGTGTGTGTGTGTGAGAAACTATATATAAAAACAGCTTTATCGAAAAATTCACATACCATCTAATTGACCAATTTAAAGTGTATAATTCTGTGTATCCTGCATTTTTAAATCAACATGAACACTTTACTACATTAATCCAGCTAAAAAAAAGTGGCTTTGGAAAAACCATGTTTAATTTCAACAAGCAGGTAGGATAAAAATTTTGGGAAAAGAATTTTATTTGCAAGGCAAGTGTGGTTGAGTAGAAAGATCTGTGGTTTCAGACAGACTGACTTTCTGTGCTGACTCTGTTCTTTCTCTGCCTTTTTATTTTTCCCTGCTGCTGCTTTGAGGTGTGACTTAACTGTTCAGTTACCCGTTTCTTTATAAAATGGGGTTTAAAACCATTACTTGCGTTGATGGATAAAGTTGTCATACTTTATTAGGATAAGTATAATGCATCTGATTCATAAGAAGTGCTCAACAAAGAGCTGACATTGCAGTTTTTTAGGACGTGTAGGCTAGGGCTCAGAGCATGGGCTGTTAGGTTCACATCCTGCTCCACTATCCGACTGCCTTGTGACCCCTCTGTACCTCAGTGTTCTCTGTAAAACGGGGTAGAATTGTTCGTATCCTATAGGACTATTATGGAGATTAGATGAGTTAACATAGGTAAGTACTTAATGAGTGTGGTCTACTGTTAACATACTGATTGATATCCCTATATTGATTTTTATAGGAGACAAGCTGTGGGAGGTTCAATGTGAGTCCCCGACCTTCACCGTGGCTTGGCACCCCAAAAGGCCTCTGCTGGCGTTTGCCTGTGATGACAAAGATGGCAAATATGACAGCAGTCGGGAAGCTGGAACTGTGAAGCTGTTTGGGCTTCCCAATGATTCCTGATAGGAGGACCCAGCGTATAGCAGAGGCTTCCATTGTATAGTTAGTTTGGTCTGTTCTCTGGGGGTTGGTGGGCACCTAAAGTATTTATGAATTGGTATAAATTGTATCAGTGTTTTGTTAGGCTGCCCATTCCGGTTTCCTTTGTGTTTGGTTTGGCTCTTGTTCCCTTCCCCTTGCAGTGCTGACCCAGCATACCTTGTCCTCTGGGGACTTCCTGTCTTCCTGCTGTTGGGCGTGTGGTGGTATTTGTTGGGCTTGGTTCTGCTTGGACAGTACGTAGTTTGGAGGGGTAGGTGAGGAAGGGTGAGATGGGGTTGGAGATTTTTTATAATAAAAAAAAGTACATATTAATAATTTTGAGAATTGAGCATTTAATAAAACTGACTTTTTAATTATGGGTCTTCTAGGACTTTAAAAATTATAGTAATATTATCCTTATTATTTCCTAATGTCATTATAGGGAGGTATTGTAGTACTATATTTAAAAAAAGTTTTAGATAGGATTTGAAGGTTGTGATCCTATCATTTAATGTCATAAGCAAGAACTTACGGTTTGTGGCGTGAAATGCATGGACGTTGGCACTCTGATAACATGTTGAGTCATCGCTTGTTTATGTCTACGTGTACCTGGCCTCATTCTGCAAGATTTGTAGGCCACAGATTTATGATAAACATTGAGGAAAAATAGTAAAATATATAATTTTTATATATTAAAAATATAAGAAATAAAAAATTATGATATGACCTATAAATTAGAATAGGAAGTCAAGGCTGGGGGGAATTAAAATAGAAACCTGCAGAGAATAAGAACCTAATTGAATGATTGAACTAAAATTTGGCTCTGTACTCCCCAGTGGCAAAGTGAAGAAGGGGCTAAGTCAGCTAATTCTTATTAAAATAAGCACATGCCAGCTCCCTCAGGGAAGGCACAGCTTTTAATAGCTCTTAGCACCAGAAGAAATGGCTCATGTAGGGGGTTGTTATCTGTGAGCAGCATCTTGATTTCATTGTGTTGTAATGGATTTCAGCTTTAAAAAGAAAAAACCAAATCAAATATACCTCAGAAAGTGATGTTTGTGGAAAAATTTGGAAAAAGCTGGTAAGCAAAAAGAAAACTCATTTCTAACACCAGGAGGTAACCATATTTATGCTAATAAGCATTTTTATGTATACCCTTCTAGGAGTTTTCTTGTACTCATGTTTTTTATATAAAAACATGTTTATACAAATCTTGAGGGGTAGACAGATCAAGTATGACCGGATAAAAGCATACAAGGTGCTCAGCATCATGTTTGGCAATATATAAATCACCAAGTCTTAATAGGCACTTTTAATTATTGGACATACCCTGTGTGTCTGGTATTGTAATGATCACTTGACTCAATTTTTGCAACAACCTTCAGAGGTTGGGTGTTATCACCATTTTACTACCTCAGGGAGTTCAACTCAGTGTTACTTATTAAGTGACAGTATTCAGATCTAGGTTTGCATAAAGGCCCATATACCTTCTGTTGCAATGGCTATTCTGGTTTCATTTGCGCTTCCCATTTGACAGACGAATAAACCGTGGCTCTGAGCTGTTAAGTCTTGGCTCAGGTTAGCAGATGATCAACTGAGCTCCATCTGCAGGCTCGGTAGTATTTCCTGCAGCCTGGAACAGCCTCTTCCTCTACCTTCCCTGGAGAATGGTTTCTTTAGTTGCAAACCAACTAGCCACCTCATTGTGTAAAAAGTTCAGATTTGCTGTGTTGATGACCCATTGCTAAATTGACTAGAATTACAAGTCAGATTGAGATTATGGTGTCTCTTGCTGAGATCCTAGAACTTCTCTGTCATGAGAGCTGGGGAAGGATGGAACTTACCAAGTGTTAAGCTTGTGTGAGGTGTACGTGTATGCCTTGAGGATTGTTCCTTCCACCCTAATGTGTGGAGGGGGAGGGTTGTGCAAGGAGCTGTGTGTGTGGGAGCTATGGGAGCGGGAAGGTTCTTGGCAGAGTGTTGGGAGGCTAGAGCAGGGTTAGATCCAAGGAGCAGGCAGGCAGGAGCAGGCTGTGCTCTCCAGTCAGGAGACTGAGATGTGGAGGACCAGAGGGTGGGTCAGAAGAGGCCAATTCTGGGAGTTCCCAGAGGGGGTATAGGGGTAGGGGTGGTGTATGTAGCTGGTTGGGGTGTGATGTGTGGGTGAGCTCGGTGTGTGTGTGTAGCTGGTTGGGGTGTGATGTGTGGGTAAGCTCGGTGTATGTGTGTGTGGCTGGGTGGGGTGTGGTGTGTGTGTGTGTAGCTGGTTGGGGTGTGGTGTGTGTGTGTGTGTAGCTGGTTGGGATGTGATGTGTGGCTGAACTTGCTGTGTGTGTGTGTGTGTGTGTATATATATGTGTGCGTGCATGTGTATATAGCTGGTTGGTGTGTGATGTGTGGGTGATCTCAGTTGAGAAAGACCAGGAATGACTTCCTAGTTGTTCCCTTTACACACTTAAGCTCTTTACTGTCAGAGGTGTGTTTTCTGCTCTCAGAGAGTTCTAGTCACAAAAGGGACCATGAGATGTCGGCCTTCATTGGAAGGAGAAAAGCACACAGATGGAATGAAGAGGTAAACCTGTCTTTGAAGGCGTGGAGGTGCAGCGCACCCTCAGAAGTCCCACGTGTGGGTAACACAGCACCACCTTTTCCTCTCCCAGTTGCTGCTCTGCAAATCAGGCGACTTCACACTTGAGCAGAATGAGGTCTGAATCCCGGCCCCAGCAGGGACTGATCTGAACCACGCTCCTCATCCATGAAGTGGGGACCATCAATCCGTTGTCCTTGGGTTGTTAGGAGAATGAGAGGAGGTGAAGGGTTTGTGAAGCACCTAGCACAGCACTGGGCCCACGGAGATGCTTCATACAACCCTGTCCTGTGAGGAGGAGCAGCTTCTAACAAGAACACGGGCCACCTGGCTGCCAGAGACAGGCCATCAGTCTGTCAGCTTTCTCAGCTCTAAATGCCGGCGCTGTGCAAGCCAGTTCATCCTTCCAGGAGTAGATGCTAGGCAGGAAGGAGGCTTATCCATCACACCCTGGGCCTGGTGGGAGGTCCAGAGGAGAAATGATGCTGCTTCCTGCGGCATCCATTGGGGCTCATGATGGATGTGTGTACCTGGGAACAAGTGGAGCAGAAGTGACGACTGTGTGTGTGACAGTGAAGGAAGAGCAGGGGAGGGTAAAGCTCTGTTAGCTGAGGTTTCTGGGAAAGGATTGGATGGGGAGGAGGTGGACACAGTGCGAGTCTTCACTATGGGGGTGTGAATATTGGGCAGAGGATGTGGGAGATGGGGTGCTGTGGGCTGGAGGTGGTGGCAGGGTCCTGGGATGTAGGGTGGGTTGGTGGGATATGAGATGAGCTTGGGCTTCCCTGGCAGCTCCGTTGGTAAAGAATCCACCTGCAGTGCAGGAGACCCTGTTTCGATTGCTGGGTTGGGAGATCTGCTGGAGAAGGGATAGGCTCCCACTCCAGTATTCTTGGGCTTCCCTGGTGGCTCAGCTGGTAAAGAATCTGCCTGCAATGCAGATCTGGGTTCAGTCCCTGGGTTGGGAAGATCCCCTGGAGAAGGGAAAGGCTACCCACTCCAGTATTATGGCCTGGAGAATTCCGTGGGCTCTATAGTCCATGGGGTCCCAAAGAGTCGGACACGACTGAGTGACTTTCTCTTTCCCTTTCCCTTTAAGGGAGGAGAGAGGGAGGATGGATAACTTCAGTTTAGACTGGTTGGTAGTGTGGCTTGGTGAGTAGGGTAGAGTCTGATGGGTGTTGGGGAAGTTCTTGTTCTGTTACCACTAACTGGGAGACTGATGAAATTGCTTCACCTCCATAGCTGCAGTTTGCTTACATTTGTATATCCGTAATGGCTGTACAGCTTCTAAGAGTTAAATGAATTGGCCTGTGTCAAATGCCTGGCACACTGTGGATGTTTAGTAAGTAGCTACTGTTGTTATGTAGGTATTAATGCCACATCTGTATAAACCCTTGTACCATACACAGCTTTCTTGCCTCCTAAGCTCATCACATTTTGTACAAAAAAGGGTGGGGGTTGGATGGGCAGGGATTTGGAGAAAATGAATATTTAACGCACCTTAAAATACCCACTTTTGAACTAAGGCCCTTTGTTAACGTTTAGGGACACTAAACTGATACGTGCTCAGCCAATGATTGCAAATTTACTAGCAGTGCACGTGTTTGAAATTGTTGCTGACATGGAAGCACAAGCTGTTGAACTTCACAAGGCATCCAGCATCTGATGTCTCATCCCTTAGGAGCAGCAGGCAGAGTGTGAAAGCATGCTCGCCCGACCGGCAGTGTCATAGCAGAAAGTCACCGGCTTGAGCTCACCTTGGCTGGAGCGGCAGAAACATCCCTGGGGTCCCTGTGCATTTGCCAGGAACAAGTTGCTAAATGTTTCCTGTTTGCTTCTTAAGAAAGTTACTGGGATACAGGACAGGCAGTGGTGTGAATACAGCACAGAATCTGTCAGAACATCTGGAGGACCAAAGGAGATCTGGGCGGGGCACAGGCCGCTTTGTCCCTGGTCATCACTGTACCCAGAGTGGGGATTAACGTCAACTTGGAGGAAAGTTTCTCTCTGAAATGAGGTCTCACCATGGAGTTCTGGGGGATGGTGACCAGGCCTGTGAAGATTTATTGGACATTTCTGATGCATTGCATCTCTGTATTGGCAGCTGAGGTGCTGTGATCAACACAGAGCAGAGGGAGGCCCCCTTGTTCTCTGTGTAGAAAGGAATCTTCATCAGTTGACCAAACGTTGGAGCTTCCTCTGAGTGCTTAGCCTGGTACAAGACAGAGGGACTATCATACAGCTGTACCTTGGACCTATTTTTCAGATGAAAACCGAGGTGCAGGGAGGGGAGGGAGCTCACCCAGGGTTCCGGGTCGGCATGCTGGTTTGAAGTCTCTGCTTTCCACTGCTATGCCCTGCGTGTGGGCCCACGGTCCCAGGGGTTAAGGGTCAGCCCAGGCTAGGTGCGCCTGCACAGCCACTCTGATGTGACGGCGTGGGGGCCTTTGAGGACTCACCATCCACACTGGGGTCCATCTGGAGCTTTGTGCAAAGTTGTCATGATGCTGAGACCAGAAAAGAGAAGGTTTGGCTTAGTGAGCTGAAATGACACACGAAGGGCAAAAAGACCCATTCACTGAGTCAGCTGACTCTGTTCCAGGCCTGGCCTGGGTGCTGCTGAAGGTACAGCCTATTAAAACACATTCCTAGCTCCCATCCTCGGAGTTTTTAGTTCACTTACAAGGGATCAGGGTCCTAGGGTTTCTAGGATATTCCTGAGGGATGCTACTGCTAATGCGTTTCAAGCTGGCAGGTATATGTATGTAGGGCCTGACGGAGGGTACTGCTGGGGTAAACTTTAGATCTTCCACATGTAGCTGGCCACGTGGCCTTGGCCAAGTTCTCTAACCTGTGTGAGCCTGTTTCCTTATATGTAAATGTGATCCTACCCGATTTCAAGGTGGCTGTAAGAATGCAGTCAGACGATGTGTGTAAGCACTTAGCGCAGTGCCTGTGGTCAGCGTTCAGTAGGTTGTTTTTATTGTTTTTATTCATACCAATGAGGAGGCTGCTGTAGAAGCACAAGGGAGAGCTGAAGGAGCGGCTGGACCAGGCCATTGGTTGAGGGGTGGAGAGGAGGGAACCTAGGTTCTTTGAGAGGCTCCAAGCCCTGTGAATTATGAGTTGTTTAATTGCTAAGTCAGGACTGACTCTTGCAACCCCATGGACTGTAACCAACCAGGCTTCTCTGTCTGGTATTTCTCAGGTGAGAATACTGGAGTGGGTTGCCATTTCCTTCTCCAGGGGATTTTCTCGACCCAGAGAACGAACCGAGGTCTTCTGCATTGCAGGTGAATTCTTTACCATCTCCACGGGATTTTCTTGACCCAGAGATTTAACCAAGGTCTCCTGCATTGCAGGTGGCGATTGAACTGGGAATCCCTTAGCTAGGACTTGGCTCCAAGTTAAAACCTGCCTGCTAGTCCCTATCTGGCCATTAGAGGGCAGTGGAGCCAAGGTTGCGAAAGGAAGGCAGCGAGCCAGGAAGGCTGGCATGGATCTGTGCATTCAGCCTTTATTCCTATCCTGAAGCCTAATTGTGTATTTGCATTACACTCTCTCCTCTCTCCTTGCTCTGTGTACTTGCTGACGTTTTTGAAAAACACTTCGCATTGCAGGGCACCTCTCATTGCCTGCTCATCTTGTGGCCCAGGATTAGCCATGGCTGAAGCATCCCCCTTTCTGGCAGCTGTGTTTATTTCTCAAGGGCGAAGGCAGAGCAGAACATGGGGGCCTGCACCCTGCAGCTAAGCAGAGCCTAGTTTGAACCGCAGTTGCTCTTCTACCAGTTCAGAACTTGGGGTCTGTTCCATCTTGCTTTCCTCCCCCGCTCCCCAGCCCTTGCCTGCACCCTTTGATCCTGTGGGTGGAGAAATAAAGGGAATTCCAAATCTTTAATCCATTTTTGAAGGCTGGTAAACAGCACTGGTTGAATCATTTCAGAGAAGTGTGGGTGCTCTTTCAAGGTCACAGAATATAGTGAGGAAGGGAAAAATACTGGAAGCGCATTTATAATATTTGATGGTGTACCTTGTACCAAGCCCTATCCATCGCCAAATTGCTTTATTCCTTGAGAATGACAGAAGGCACCAGTGACAGCAGCCTGGGCCTGTGCTGGTTTTCATGCATCAGTTCTTTCAACCCTCATAACTGCCCACAGGGTATTCATTCTGAAGAAAATGAGACTTGGAGAGGTTACAAAAGGATACATAGAGCCAAAGATCAGTGCTGGTGGAGATTGAAACCAGTGTGTCTCACTCCAAAATCCAAACTCTGTTTTGTTAGCAGTATTGCTAAGTAACTTTAGTCATGTCCGACTCTTTGCGACCCCATGAACTGTAGCCTTCCAGGCTCCTCTGGCAAGAATACTGGAGTGGGTTGCCATTTCCTTCTCCAGTCAGCAGTATTGGACCTGGCCAATTCTACTTTTAACAAAGCTCTTTCTAGAAGTGAGGTATATAGATCTTAGGAAGGAGAAGTTTAGGGTTACAACAAAACAGCTTATGACCCCACATGACCTGCTGCTGCTGCTGCTAAGTTGCTTCAGTCATGTTCAACTCTGTGCGACCCCTTAGACGGCAGCGCACCAGGCTTGCCTATCCCTGGGATTCTCCAGGTAAGAACACTGGAGTGGGTTGCCATTTCCTTCTCCAGTGCATGAAAGTGAAAGTGAAGTTGCTCAGTCATGTCCAATTCTTTGCGACCCCATGGACTGCAGCCTACCAGGCTCCTCCGTCCATGGGATTTTCCAGGCGAGAGTACTGGAGTAGCCACATGACCTAGTGGACTAGTTAAGAACATGGTATGAAACCAGATTGCCTGAGTTTAGATCCTGACTCTGCTGCCTACCATGTCTGTGACCTTGCTTGGGCAAATTCTTTGACATCTGAGTATTTGTAAAATGGGAAGAATAGTAATAGATCCCTTACTAGCTTGCTCTGAGGGTTAAATGAATTAATACATGTAAGTGCTTAGACTGGGCTTCCCTGGTGGCTCAGATGGTAAAGAATCTGTCTGCAATGCAGGAGACTTGGGTTCGATCCCTGGGTTGAGAAAGTCCCCTGGAGAAGGGAATGGCTAACCACTCAGTATTCTTGCCTGGAGAATTCCATGGACAGGGGAGCCTGGTGGGCTGTAGTCCATGGGGTTGCAAACAGTCAGATGAAATTGAGTGCCTAACATGTGTGTGCACGTGGACACACACACACGTGTTTAGATTATTGTCTGGTACTAAGTAAAAGCTCAGTAAATGTTAGCTCTGATTCTCATCATTTTTAGCCATCATGTCATAGTCACCTCTGTATTCTCACTGCCTGGCATATAGGGGTTGGCAAATGTTTATTGAGTGAAGTGAGCCCTTGGATTCAGAAAGATATTTTCTGAACCCTGGAGGATGCCAGGTGCTGGCTTGATACATAAATGACTCCATTTTGAACCCTGTCCTCAGGCTTTCTCAGTGGAATAGGAGAAGTCAGACAGCATGCTAATTTATTTCACAAGGCAGAAATATTCCATGGATGCCCTGATGGGGGTGAGAGCACTTTTGCAGTGGGGATGGGGCTGAGGGCCAGTTTCAGAGGAGACAGGCTTTGAATTAGGCCTTGAAAGATGGTAGAGAAGAAGGACGGATGGGTGGACTAGGGCAGAGAATTCAGATTTCTTGAACCCAATATGCTTCCAACTTCAACAAAGCACCATTGAAGCAAGTTGGAGTTTTATTCATCCAACAACTATTCATCTGGGATGGTTGAAATCAGGCACAGTGGTGGCTTTCAGCCAGTCTCTGCTGACCTCACATGACCTGGGCATAATGGGTGAGCAGGAAACAACTGATGAAAATTCAGTCTCATGATGGACCAGTACTGACTTGGAGCTCCTTAGGTGCAGGTGAAAGACACAGCTCTGACTGCTTTAAGTAGAAAGGAAATTCTCATGGACAGCCTTGGTCATGTGTGTTCACTGTGACCAGGGAGGTCATCTGTCCACCCTGCACAGGATGGGCAGAGTACAGGGCATATCAGTGTTGCCTAAATCACATGGGTTGTGGTGGTGATGGTGGGCTGTGGGGGGTGTGATTCCCCCAAGAAAATTCAGACAGGGTCACCAGAGGGAGGAAGAATCAATGTTTACATGAAATACACAGATGACCACTATGACTGCCACATGGGAACAGAATAATCCACCAGCTAAGAGTCCTGGCTTGGCACTCCCATTCCCAGAGAATCCCACTTCCATCATTTACAGACTGGGTGACCATGGCTGGGTCATTTCACCTGTCAGTCTGTGACGCAGCGTCCCCATCTACAAATTGGGGGTGATGGTCCAGCGCTGTGGGCTTGAACCAGGGTGAGAGCATGCAGCGGAGACACCAGCACGTGTTGCTGCAACTTGGTGTGGCATGAAGTCTGAAGTCTCTGATCCAGCAAATCAACTTCCGGGTAGTTAATCAGAGGAAATGAAAATGCTAACTCAAAAAGGTATCTGTTCCCCATGTTCACTGCAGCATTGTTTACAATAGTCAGGATATGGAAAAGTCGTAAATGTCCCCTTATGGATGAATGGGTAAAGAAATGTGATATATATGTATACACACACACACTATATATGCAAGGAAATTAAGCCACAGTGAAGAACGAAATCTTGGCATTTGCCACAACATGGCAAACATGAGGGCATTATGCTAAATAAAATAACTCAGAGAAACACAAATATTGTTCGGTCTCACTTACACATGGAATCAAAAAATAAACCCCAAACCAAGCTCATAGATACAGAGAACAGATTGGTGGTTATCAGAGGTGGAGGGTGGGTGAAGTGGGCCAGATGGTTGAAGGGGGTCCAAGGTATAAACTTTCAGTTATAAAATAAATAAGCTCTGAAATGTGATGCACACCATGGTGACTGTACTTAACACTGTGTTATATATTTGAATGTTTCTAACAGTAAATCTTAAAAGTTCATCACAAGGAAAAAAAAATTGTAACTATGTTTGGTGACAGATGTTAACTAGACTTATTGTGATGATCATTTTGCAATGTATACAAATATTGAATCATTATGTAGCACACCTTAAGTCAACGTAATATTATATGCCAATAATGTTGTTGTTCAGTTGCTAAGTCATGTCTGACTCTTTGTGACCCCATGGACTGCAGCACACCAGGCTTCCCTGTCCTTCACCATGTCCCAAAGTTTGTTCAGATTGATGTCCATTGAGTTGGTGATGCCATCCCACCATCTCATCTTCTCCCACTCCCTTCTCCTCCAGCCTTCAGTCTTCCCCAGCATCAGGGGCTTTTCCAGTGAGTCGGCTCTTCGCATCAGGTGGCCGAAGTATTGGAGCTTCAGCTTCAGCATTAGTTCCTCCAATGAATATTTAGGGTTGATTTCCTTTAGGATTGACTGGTTTGATCTCCTTGCTGTCCAAGGGACTCTCAAGAGTCTTCTTCAACACCACAGTTCGAAGGCATCAGTTCTTCAGCCTTTTTTATGATCCAACTCTCACAACCATACATGACTACTGGAAAAACCATAGTTTTGACTATACAGACCTTTGTCAGCAAAGTGATGTCTTTGCTTTTTAATATGCTGTCTAGGTTTGTCATAGCTTTCCTTCCAAAGGGCAAGTGTCTTTTAATTTCATGGCTGAAGTCACTATCCACAGTAATTTTGGAGCTCAAGAAAATGATCTGTCACTGCTTCTACTTTTCCCCCTTCTATTTGCCATGATGTGGTGAGACCAGATTCCATGATCTTAGTTTTCTGAATATTGAGTTATAAGCCAGGATTTTCACTCTCCTCTTTCACCATCGTCAAGAGACACTTTAGTTCCTCTTCTCTTTCTACCATTAGAATGGTATTATCTCATATCTGAGGTTGTTGATATTTCTCCTGGCAATCTTGATTCCAGCTTGTGATTCATCCAGCCTGGCATTTTGTATGATGTACTACATTACTTTGCTGACAAAGGTCCGTCTAGTCAAAGCTATGGTTTTTCCAGTAGTCATGTATGGATGTGAGAGTTGGACTATAAAGAAAGCTGAACACTGAAGAATTGATGCTTTTGAACTGTGGTGTTGGAGAAGACTCTTGAGAGTCCCTTGGACAGCAAGGAGATCAAACCAGTCAGTCCTAAAGGAAATCAGTTCTGAATATTCATTGGAAAGACTGATGCTGAGGTTGAAACTCCAATGGTTTGGCCACCTGATGTGAAGAACTGACTCACTGGAAAAGACCCTGATGCTGGGAAAGATTGAAGGCAGGAGAAGGGGATAACAGAGGATGAGATGGTTGGATGGTATTACCGACTGGATGGACATGAGTTTGAGCAAGTTCTGGGAGTTAGTGATGGACAGGGAAGTCTGGTGTGCTGCAGTCCATGGGGTCACAAAGAGTCGGACATGGCTGAGTGATTGAACTGAACTGAACTGAATTCTACATATAAGTTTAATAAGCAGGGTGACAATATAAAACATTGTACTTCTTTCCCATTTTGAACCCAGTCAATTGTTCCATGTCTATTGCCAAACTGATGCTTCATGTCCTGCAAACGGGTTTCTCAGGAGATAGGCAAGATGGTCTGGTACTCCCATCTCTTTAAGAATTTTTTACAGTTTGTTGTGATCCATAAAATCAAAGGCTTTAATGTAGTCAGTGAAGCCAAAGTAGATGTTTTTCTGGAATTCCCTTGCTTTCTCTGTGTTCCAACGAATGTTGGCAATTTGATCTCTGGTGAAAATAAAGTCCAATGCTGTAAGGAGCAATGCTGCATAGGAACCTGGAATGTTAGGCCCATCAATCAAGGTTGGACATGGTCAAGCAGGACTTGGCAAGAGTGGACATCAACATCTTAGGAATCAGTGAACTGAAATGGACTGGAATGGGTGAATTTAATTCAGATGACCTTTGTATATACTATTGTGGTCAAGAATCCCTTAGAAAAAACGGAGGAGCCCTCATAGTCAACAGAAAAGCCTGAAATGCAGTACTTGGGCGCAGTCTCAAAAGTGACAGAATGATCTTGGTTCATTTCCAAGGCAAACCATTCAGTATTGCAGCAATCCAAGTCTATGCTCCAACCACTGATGCCAAAAAGCTGAAGCTGACTTGTTCTATGAAGACCTACAGCTCCTTCTAGAACTAACACCAAAAATGATGTCCTTTTCACCATAGGGGATTGGAATGCAAAAATAGGAAGCCAAGAGATTACTAGAGTAACAGACAAGTTTGGTCTTGGAGTACAAAATGAAGCAGGACAAAGGCTAACAGAGTTTTGCTAAAAGAACACATTGGCCATGTCGAACCCCTTTTCCAAGAACACAAGAGATGACTCTACGCATCGACATCACCAGATGGTCAATACTGAAATCAGATTGATTATATTATTTGCAGCTGAAGATGGAGAAGCTGTATACAGTCAGCAAAAATAAGACTGGGAGCTGACTGTGGCTCAGACCATGAGTTATTTATTGCCAAATTCAGACTTAAATTGAAGAAAGTAGGGAAAACCACTAGACCATTCAGGTGTGACCTAAATCAAATCCCTTATGATCATACAGTGGAGGTGACAAATAGATTCAAGGAATTAGATCTGGTAGACAGAGTGCCTGAAGAACCTGTGGACAGAGGTTTATAACATTGTACAGAAGGCAGTGACCAAAACCATCCCAAATAAAAAGAAATTCAAGAAGGCAAAGTGGTTGTCTGAGGAGGCTTTACAAATAGCTGAGAAGAGAACTGAAAAGCAAGGGAGAAAGGGAAAGATGCACCCAACTGAATGCAGAGTTCCAGAGAATAGCAAGGAGAGATAAGGCCTTCAATGAACAATGTGAAGACATACAGGAAAATAACAGAATGGGAAAGACTAGAGATCTCTTCAAGAATCTTGGAGACATCAAGGGAATGTTTCATGGAAGGGTGGGCATAAAATGGTATGGACCTAACAGAGGCAGAAGAGATTAAGAAGAGATGGCAGGAATATACAGAACTATACAAAAATGGTCTTAAGAACTGGGATGAGCAGGATGGTGTGGTCACTCGCCTAAAGCCAGACATTCTGGAGTGTGAAGTCAAGTGGGCCTTAAGAAGCATTACTACAAACAAAACTAGTGGAGGTGATGCAATTACAAGCTGAGCTATTTCAAATCCCAAATAGATGTTGTTGTTAAAGTGTTGCACTTAATATACCAGCAAATTTGGAAAACTCTGCAGTGGCCATGGGACTGCAAAAGGTCAGTTTTCATTCCAATCCCAAAGAAGTGCGATGCCAAACTGTTCAAACTACCACACAATTAGGCTCATTTCACCTGTTAGTAAGGTTCTGCTCAAAATCCTTCAAGCTAGACTTCGTCAGTATATGAATTGAGAGCTTCCAGATGTACAAGTTGGGTTTTAAAAAGGCGGAAAAACCAGTGTCAAATATACCTAAATTTTGACTATGTCAAAGCCTTTGACTGCATGTATCACAATAAACTGTGTAAAATTCTGAAAGAGATTGGAATACCAGACCACCTGACCTGACTCTTGAGAAACCTATATGCAGGTCAGGAAGCAACAGTGAGAACTGGACATGGAACAACAGACTGGTTCCAAATAGGAAAAGGAGTACGTCAAGGCTGTATATTGTCACCCTGCTTATTTAACTTATATGCAGAGTACATCATGAGAAATGCTGGGCTGGAAGAAGCACAAGCTGGAATCAAGAGTGCTGGGAGAAATATCAATAACATCAGATATGCAGATGACACCACCCTTTTGGCAGAAAGTGAAGAAGAACTAAAGAGCCTCTTGATGAAAGTGAAAGAGGAGAGTGAAAAAGTTGGCTTAAAGCTCAACATTCAGAAAACTAAGATCATACCATGTGGTCCCATCACTTCATGGCAAATAGATGGGGAAACAGTGGAAACAGTGTGAGAGTTTATTTTTTTGGGCTCCAGAATCACTGCAGATGGTGACTGCAGCCATGAAATTAAAAGATGCTTATTCCTTGGAAGGAAAGTTATGACCAACCTAGAGAGCATATTAAGAAGCAGAGACATTACTTTGTCAACAAAGGTCCATCTAGTCAAGGCTATGGTTTTTCCAGTGGTCATGTATGGATGTGAGAGTTGGACTATAAAGAAAGCTGAGCACTGAAGAATTGATGCTTTTGAACTGTGGTATTGGAGAAGACTCTGAGAGTCCCTTGGACTGCAGGGTGATCCAACCAGTCCATCCTATAGATTAGTCTGGAGTGTTCATTGGGAGGACTGATGTTGAAGATGAAACTCCAATACTTAGGCCACCTGATGCAAAGAGCTGACTCATTGGAAGAGACCCTGATGCTGGGAAAGATTGAGGGCAGGAGGAGAAGGGGATGACAGAGGATGAGATGGTTGGATGGCATCACTGACTCAATGAACATGAGTTTGGGTGAACTCCAGGAGTTGGTGATGGACAAGGAGGCCTGGCGTGCTGCGGTTCATGGGGCTGCATAGAGTCGGACATGACTGAGTGACTGAACTGAAAAAGTAAATGAAATCTGAAGTCTCTGAATTATTATTTGACCAGTTCCAGGGCACCTGTCCACAGGTAGCCAAAGCCCCCTGGGTTCAAGTCCTCAATCAGCCCCTTACTAGCTACATTTTTCTCCTCGATGAAGTGAAGGTCATCATTCCTGCCTGCCAGCATTATTGGGAGAAGTGATGAGGTGATGTGTAGACAGTGCCTGGCACATATTGTTCTATAACTAATGATAGACATCTTCTCAGTACAATTATTACTCCAGAGCACACTAGGAGTCCAGGTGCGTCTCTGGCAGGGCAGACCACGTGCTCTGAGAACAAACAACCATCCTTCTGGATAAAGGGTGCCTTTGGCCAGCAGCCAAGAGCCCTGGGAGGCTTTGTACAGGAGGCTTTGTAGCCTGGCCCTTCCCGCCTTCCTTTCAACTTAGGCTGGGTACAGCCTCACCGAGGTTCATCTTTCTCTCTTAATTACCCCTCAGGCTCTCCTCTCAGCCTGTCTTTCATTTCCACTACAGGCTTTCAGCCAGACAATTTGAACAGAATCTCATCTGGAGTGTGTTAACTCTTCTCCCCCGTTGCTGGCAGAGATGGAGTATCAGCTCTGTATTAGGACAAGTTGTAAGTAAACACACATTTGCTCTAATGTGGCCCCTCCTCCCATGCCATAGCCTTATCTTAGATTTGCATGGTTTCAAATGAGGGAACACAAGAGTGTTTGGAGAAGACCTTAGAAATAATTTAACCCAGTCTACTCACTTTACTCATTTTATGGAGAAGCTCTATACAGTCAACAAAAACAAGACCAGGAGCTGACTGTGGCTCAGACCATGAACTCCTTATTATGAAATTCAGACTTAAATTGAAGAAAGTAGGGAAAACTACTAGACCATTCAGGTATGACCTAAATCAAATCCCTTATGATTATACAGTGGAAGTGAGAAGTAGATTTAAGGGCCTAGATCTGATAGATAGAGTGCCTGATGAACTAGGGAATGAGGGTTGTGACATTGTACAGGAGACAGGGATCAAGACCATCCCCATGGAAAAGAAATGCAAAAAAGCAAAATGGCTGTCTGAGGTGGCCTTACAAATAGCTGTGAAAAGAAGAGAAGCGAAAAGCAAAGGAGCAGAGGAAAGATATAAGCATCTGAATGCAGAGTTCCAAAGAATAGCAAGGAGAGATAAGAAAGCCTTCTTCAGGGATCAATGCAAAGAAATAGAAGAAAACAACAGAATGGGAAAGACTAGAGATCTCTTCAATAAAATCAGAGATACCAAAGGAACATTTCATGCAAAGATGGGCTCAATAAAGGACAGAAATGATATGAACCTAACAGAAGCAGAACATATTAAGAAAAGGTGGCAAGAATACACAGAAGAACTGTACAAAAAAGATCTTCATGACCCACATAATCACGATGGTGTGATCACTGACCTAGAGCCAGACATCCTGGAATGTGAAGTCAAGTGGGCCTTACAAAGCATCCCTACAAACAAAGCTAGTGGAGGTGATGGAATTCCAGTTGAGCTATTCCAAACCCTGAAAGATGATGCTGTGAAAGTGCTGCACTCAATATGCCAGCAAATTTGGAAAACTCAGCAGTGGCCACAGGACTGGAAAAGGTCAGTGTTCATTCCAATCCCAAAGAAAGACAATGCCAAAGAATGCTCAAACTACCGTACAGTTGCACTCATCTCACATGCTAGTATAGTAATGCTCAAAATTCTCCAAGCCAGGCTTCAGCAATACGTGAACTGTGAACTTCCTAATGTTCAAGCTGGTTTTAGAAAAGGCAGAGGAACCAGAGATCAAATTGCCAACATCCACTGGATCATCGAAAAAGCAAGAGAGTTCCAGAAAAACATTTATTTCTGCTTTATTGACTATGCCAAAGCCTTTGACTGTGTGGATCACAATAAACTGCGGAAGGTTCTGAAAGAGGTGGGAATACCAGACCACCTGACCTGCCTCTTGAGAAATTTGTATGCAGGTTAGGAAGCAACAGACTGGTTCCAAATAGGAAAAGGAGTACATCAAGGCTGTATATTGTCACCCTGCTTATTTAACTTATATGCAGAGTACATGAGAAATGCTGGGTTGGAAGAAACACAAGCTGGAATCAAGATGCTGGGAGAAATATCAATAACCTCAGATATGCAGATGACACCACCCTTATGGCAGAAAGTGAAGAGGAACTAAAAAGCCTCTTGATGAAAGTGAAAGAGGAGAGTGAAAAAGTTGGCTTAAAGCTCAACATTCAGAAAACGAAGATCATGACATCCAGTCCCATCACTTCACGGGAAATAGATGGGGAAACAGTGGAAACAGTGTCAGACTTAATTTTTCTGGGCTCCAAAATCACTGCAGATGGTGACTGCAGCCATGAAATTAAAAGAAGCTTACTCCTTGGAAGGAAAGTTATGACCAACCTAGAGAGCATATTAAGAAGCAGAGATATTACTTTGCCAACAAAGGTCTGTCTAGTCAAGGCTATGGTTTTTCCTGTGGTCATGTATGGATATGAGAGTTGGACTGTGAAGAAGGCTGAGTGCCGAAGAATTGATGCTTTTGAGCTGTGGTGTTGGAGAAGACTCTTGAGAGTCCCTTGGACTGCAAGGAGATTCAGTCAGTCCATTCTGAAGGAGATCAGCCCTGGGATTTCTTTGGAAGGAATGATGGTAAAGCTGAAACTCCAGTACTTTGGCCACCTCATGTGAAGAGTTGACTCATTGGAAAAGACCCTGATGCTGGGAGGGATTGGGGGCAGGAAGAGAAGGGGATGACAGAGGTTGAGATGGCTGGATGGCATCACTGACTCGATGGACGTGAGTCTGAGTGAACTCCGGGAGTTGGTGATGGACAGGGAGGCCTGGCGTGCTGCGATTCATGGGGTTGCAAAGAGTTGGACACGACTGAGCGACTGAACTGAACTGAACTGAACTCATTTTACAGGAGAGTAAATTGTAGATATTTTGTTAAGTTGCTCGTGTTCACATTGATAACTTGAGGACATGAATAGAGCTGAAAATCCGGTCTTCTGACTCTCAGTCTGAAACTTTTACCACAATAACCTGGTCCTTAATCATTCATCCTCTCCTTCAGTAATATATATTGAATATCTATTACTGTAATTCTAAACCCTATGTACTGAGCATGTGAATATAAGTTGAGTAAGAAAAATTGCTTGCCCTTGTACTGATTATGATCTCTTCATCCATCCATCATTCGTTCATCTTTTCATTAGTCTACTTCTCTTTCCACCTATTCATGAATACATCTTATTTCTTTATCTGTTCATCCAGTCATCAGTGCCTCTATAAAACCCCAAGTCCCAGGCTGGTGCTGGAGGCCAAGAAAAGTAAAAATTTTGCTCTTTAGGTTTTCACCTGTTGTGGATAAAGGCACACAGAAAGCTGCCTCTAAGGTATGTATGCAGGGCTCTGTACACAAAAGGAGACTTTCTCTTCTGCCTCTTATTTTTGAGAAGGCTTCATTCTGAGGGTGAAAACAGAGCTGCGCTTTGTATAGGAGTCTCCAGTGGGAGAGATGGGAAAGGACCTTCTAGGCTGAGAGAGCAACAGGGGAAAGGCATGAGGATGTCTGGTGGGTTCAGGAGGGAATGGAATTCCATTGCACTTGATAACTCCTTCTAGGAGTGAGCTGATGGTTATCAGTGAGGAGCATGTGAGCTAAATCACTTCAGTCATATCTGACTCTTCACGACCCTATGGACAGGGTCCTCTGTCCATGGGATTCTCCAGGAAAGAATACTGGAGTGGGTTGCCATGCCCTCCTCCAGGGGATCTTCCTGATCCAGGATCGAACCCGCTTCTCTAACATCTCCTGTATTGGCAGGCAGGTTCTTTACCACCTGGGAAGAGGATGTTAAAGGTTCTTTTAAAAGGACCTTGGATACAATACCTGGAGCTAGAATGTCACCCTTTGGGCATTTGGAAACCATTGCAGAGTTGTTGTTGTTGTTTTAAGCAGGAAGTGATTTTGGCCAGTGTACATTTTAGAAAGATCACTCAGGGCAATTGGGTTGGAAGTAGGAGACTAGAAGTACAGGAATGTTTAAAACCTGTCCTAACAACCCTAACATCATGGCCGAAATCAAGGTGTTGACAGTGGACATGGGACCTATGGGTAGGGTTTGAGCAACAAGTGGAGGAACAATAAAAAGAACTTGAGTGGTGACTTATCATATGTAGACCTTCAGAGAGAGAGAGAGGTGAATCAGAGGAAGACTTGGAGATGTCTGACTGAGTGCCAGGTGACAATAACATTTTCTGAATTCAAGATCATGGGAGGAAGGGGATTTTGAGAAAATAATGTATTCAGTGTTACACATGTACGGTGTAGTTAGTTTAAGATCTCATATAAACTGTGAATTTCCAGATGTTCAAGCTGGTTTTAGAAAAGGCAGAGGAACCAGAGCTCAAATTGCCAACATCCACTGGATCATCGAAAAAGCAAGAGTTCCAGAAAAACATCTGTTTCTGCTTTATTGACTATGCCAAAGCCTTTGACTGTGTGGATCACAATAAACTGTGTAAAATTCTGAAAGAGATGGGAATACCAGACCACCTGACCCGCCTCTTGAGAAATTTGTATGCAGGTCAGGAAGCAACAGTTAAAACTGGACATGGAACAACAGACTGGTTCCAAATAGGAAAAGGAGTACGTCAAGGCTGTATATTGTCACCCTGTTTATTTAACGTCTATGCGCAGTACATCATGAGAAATGCTGGGCTGGAAGAAGCACAAGCTGGAATCATGACTGCCAGGAGAAATCAATAACCTCAGATATGCAGATGACACCACCCTTATGGCAGAAAGTGAAGAGGAACTGACAAGCCTCTTGATGAAAGTGAAAGTGGAGAGTGAAAAAGTTGGCTTAAAGCTCAACATTCAGAAAACGAAGATCATGACATCCAGTCCCATCACTTGATGGCAAATAGATGGGGAAACAGTGGCAACAGTGTCAGAGGTTATTTTTCTGGCCTCCAAAATCACTGCAGATGGTGACTGCAGCCGTGAAATTAATAGATGCTTACTCCTTGGAAGGAAAGTTATGACCAGCCTAGATAGCATATTGAAAAGCAGAGATGTTACTTTACCGACAAAGGTCCATCTAGTCAAGACTGTGGTTTTTCCAGTAGTCATGTATGGACGTGAGAGTTGGACTGTGAAGAAAGCTGAGCACTGAAGAATTGATGGTTTTGAACTGTGTTGTTGGAGAAGACTCTTGAGAGTCCCTTGGACTGCAAGGAGATCCAACTAGTCTATTCTGAAGGAGATCAGTCCTGGGTGTTCATTGGAAGGACTGATGCTAAAGCTGAAACTCCAATACTTTGGCCACCTCATGTGAAGAGTTGACTCATTGGATAAGACCCTGATGCTGAGAGGGATTGGTGGCAGGAGAAGAAGGGGACGACAGAGGATGAGATGGCTGGATGACATCACGGACTCAATGGACAAGTTTGGGTGAACTCCGGGAGTTGGTGATGGACAGGGAGGCCTGGCGTGCTGTGATTCATGGGGTCGCAAAGACATGACTGAGCGACTGAACTGAACTGAACTGATGCGTTACATGAGAGATGGGGCTAGGGGTGGACATGGTGAACAGTCCCAAGTGTGGAGTGTTAGTTGCACACAGAGCAGCAGACATAAAGCTGGAAGAGAGGCTGGGGCTTAGACCTGCTTACTGGAGGGGACAGGGCTGCTGGACTGCAGCTAACTGTCCCAGAGAGCGAGGAGGGGAGGATTTAGACTGCAGATTTTGGTAACTGTATCAAGGCTACTCAAGTTCTTAACATTAGGGAGAGCTGGGTGAAGTGGAGGGTATTTGGAAACTATCTGTGCTGTCTTTGCAACCCTTCCAAAGTGTAAAATGATTTCAAAATAAAAGTTAAGAAAAAGACCTAAAGTGGATTGTACCAGCTGCATCATGATATAAACAATACCTTTTGTTTTAGGCATGAAAATGAACATTTATTTAGAATGGAAAAAGTAATAGTTACAAACATCACAAAATTCAGAAAATAACATAATATGTGTATTAATTGCCTGTCTGGCACATCTATGTAATATTGCAGACTCATTTTTGGCTTCTATTCGTCAAACCCTGTTTTTCTAGGACTGCCTAAGTACCTCATTTGGAGGACAGAGGTTCATAGACTAGATTCCTGTCACATTTAAGCTATATCTTTATTATTAATATTATTTATTAATTTGTTTTTTATTGAAGGATAATTGCTTTTTTGTTTTCTGTCAAACCTCAGTGTGAATCAGCCATAGGTATACATATATCCCCTCCCTTTTGTTGACACAGAGCCCCTGTTTGAGTTTCCTTAGCCACACGGCAATTTACATATGGTAATGTAAGTTTCCATGATACTCTTTCCATACATCTCACCCTCTCCTCTCTCCCCATGTCCATAAGTCTGTTCTCTATGTCTGTTTCTCTATTGTTGCCCTGCAAATAAATTCTTCAGTACCAGTTTTTTAGATTCCATATATATGCAGTAGAATATGATATTTATTTTTCTCTTTCTGGCTCACTTCACTCTGTATAATAGGCTCTAGGTTCATCCACCTTTTAAAAATAGCTTTTTTGATGTTCATATTGACATATTTAAAGTCTATGGGTTTGTAGGTTTTGGTGTATGCAGTCTGTCATGAGATCCATCCCCACAGTCAGAGTACTGAACATACTCACCTCTTACAACCATTTCTTCATGTCTCTTATCTTCTTTCTCCCCCCTAACCCCCCAAACCAGGTGATCACTGATCTATTCTGTGTCACTATAGATTAGACTGCATTTTCTAGAGTTTCATATAAATAGAATCATACAGCATATACTCTTTTTGTCTTACTTCATTCAAAAAGCATTCTTATTTTGGGATTCATCCATGATATTGCTTGTATAAATAGTTATTTTCCTTTTCGTTGCTAAATAGTACTTCATTAGATGAATATACCATGAGTTGTATATCCATTTCCTGTAGGTGGCCATTTGCATCATTTCCAGGTTTTGGCTATTAGAAGCAAAGTTGCTAGGAACATTTGTATATAAGTCTTCGTATGGATATATATTTCCTTTTCTCTTGGAAAAGGGACCTAGAGGCAGAATGACTGGATCATATGTAAATGTATGTTTAAGTATATAACTTAAGTGTGTTTAAGTGTAACTTCATCTGCCTTAGAGTTCTGGTTCCTCCATATTTCCACTGACAGTTGCTATGGTCAACCTTTAATTTCAGCCCCTCTAAAGGGTGTGTAGTGGTACCTCATTGTGGTTTTAATGAGCATTCCTTTAATGACTAATGATGTAGAGCATCTTGGCCTGGTGTGTACAGTTCATAGGGTCGCAAGGCATTGTCTATGACTTAGTGATCGAAAAACATCTTTGCAAGTGCTTTTTTGCCATCTTGATATCATCTTTGGTTAAAAGCCTGTTCAGATGTTCTCCCTATGTTTTAAAATATTGGATTGTTTGTTTCCTTGATGTTGAGTTTTGAGAGTTCTTTATTCTGGATGTGTCCTTTATCAGAAATATGTTTCACAAATGTTTTTTACTTGTTGTTTGTTAGTTTTATTTTCTTAAAAGTGTCTTTCAAAGAGCAGAAGTGTTTACTTATGATGAAATCCAACTTGTCAATTTGTTCTTTTACAAGCCATGTTTTTGGTGTCAGCTCTTTGATATGCTGTCAACCCAAGGCCACAAAGTTTCTTTTCCTATGTTTTCTTCTGGTAGTTTTGTAGTTTCAGCCTTTACATTTAGATTTTTAATACATTTTTGAGTTAACTTTTATAGATGTGACAAGAATGGATCCAAAGGTTTTTGTTGTTGTTGTTTGTTTTTGCATGTGACTTTTCGGTTGTCCCAGAACCACTTGTTGAGAAGGCTATCTTTTTCTCCTCTGCATTTCCTTTACACTTTTGTCAAAACCTGTATATGTGTGGGCCAATTTTTCAGCCCTCTCTTCTGTTCCTCTGATCTGTATGGTTACTCTGATGCTGATACTACACTGTCCTGATTAATATGCGTGCATGCTAAGTCACTTCAGTCATGTCCGACTCTTTGTGACCCCATGGACTGTACCCCATCAGGCTCCTCTGTCCATGGGATTTCTCAGGCAAGAATACTGGAGTGGGTTGCCACTCCCTTCTTCAGGGGATCTTCCTGATCCAGGGATTGAGCTTGTGTCTCTTAGGTCTCCTGAATTGGCAGACGGGTTCTTTACCATTAGCGCCACCTGGGAAGCCACCTGATTAATATAATTTTATAATAATTCTTGAAATCAGGTGGTCTTAGCCCTTCACCTTTGTTCTTCTTTCTTCAGAGTTGTGTGTGTGGATTTCCTTTGCATTTCCATATGAAGTTTAGAATCAGGTACCCTGTTTATACAAAAATCTTTCTGACATTTTTGATTTAGCTTGTGTTGAATATATGGATCAATTTGGGGAGTACTGACATGTTAATAACATTAAGTATTCTGATCCAACAACAAGGTGTATTTTTAGGTTTGATGGTGATGGTTTTAGTCGCTCAGTTGTGTCTGATTCTTTGCAACCCCTGGGAAATCCCATGTACTGTATCCCATCAGCCTCCTCTGTCCCTGTGATTGTCCAGGCAAGAATACTGGCATGGGTTGCCAGTTCCTTTTCCAGGGGATCATCCTGACTCTGGGATGGAATCAGGGTCTCCTGCATTACAGGAGGATTCTTTACCAACTGAGACACCAGGGAAGCCCACTTTTAGGTTTACTATTTTACTTTAAGTATATTGCCCCACAATCTTTCTCCTTGCCTGCATTATTCCTGATGAGAAGGCTGTGTTATTCTTATCTTTGTTCTTCCATATGCGACATGTTTTCCCCTCCTCTGTTAGATTTTGTCTTGTTTACTGGTTTTGAGCAAATTTATTATGGGTCCTGGTGTAGATTTCTTGCTGTTTCTTATTCTTGGCATTTGCTGAGCTTCTTGAATCTGTGAGCTTATCTTCTCATCAAATTTAGAACATTTTGGATGTCATTAACTATTTTTCTGTCTACCTCCTTCTTCTTCAGAAACTCCAGCTGCATATACATTAGGGCCTTTTCAGTTGTTCTATAGTTTACTGGTACTCCTTTAATTCTCAAAATTTCTTTTTTTTTTTCTGTGTGTTTAATTTTAAGCAGTTGCTATTTCAAGTTCACTAATGTTTGCTTCTGCAATAACTAATTTGCTGTTAATTCCACCAGTATATTTTTAATCTTAGACATTGTAGTTTTTATCTCTAAAAATTGGGGTCTCTTTAAAAAATATATCTTACATGGCTCCAGTTAACTTTTTAAAATATGGAATATTTTAAATATATAGTATATTATAATGTGGTATTATATTAAAATATATTCTAATGTGATATATTAGTTGTTTTAATGTCCTTCTTTGCTAATTTTAACAGCTGTGTCAATTCTAGATTGGTTTTAATTGATTTTTCTTTTTATGGGTCATATTTCCCCACCTCTTTTCATGTCTGTTAACCCTCTTGCTGGATGCCAAACACTGTGAATTTTACCTTGTTGGTTTCTGGCTATTTTAATCTATTTTAATAATAAAAAAATATTCTTCAACTTTACTTTGGAAAGCAGCTAAATTACTAGTTTCTTTTGTGTGTCTTACTTTCCAGATTTGCTTCATGGGACTAGAGCATGGAGAGTGAAAGGCTAAGCGTTCCTCATTGTAAAGGCAAGCTGTACGGTCTGGCTGGTAGGAACAGCCCTGTTTCCAGCCCCGTGACCCTGTGTGTGGCCGGGGCTGTGCCTCTTGTCCCCTGGACGTTCTCTCCTTGGCCTCACGTAGTTTCCTCACTTGTTTGTAGGCACTGCTCTGCACTCTGCTGAACATTCCAGAGGCCTTGAGCGTTCTCTTTCTGGTGCTCTCTCTCCTTGCACGTATTCTGTGCTGGGTACTGAAGACACCCCAGTCTCTCTCAACTCTCAGCTTGATCTTTCGGCTCAAGCTGTTTGCCAGCCTCTGCCTTCCTTCCCATTCCTCACACCGCAGCCTGGACTCTCTCTCCAGGCCATGAGGTAGTGCAGTTGTAGGGCTCACTCCGTTTTGTTTTCTGTTGCTTGTGGGGGTCATTATCCTTTGTTGCCTTACGCCCTTGTTCTCTTGAAAACTGTTGTTCCATGTTTTGGAGGTTTTATTTTTCAGTTGTGTCAGATGAGAGAGTAAATCTGTTCCATTACCTCATCTGGCTGGAAGCAGAAGTGTCCATTACATTTTTATTCTATTATGTTTCTTTCAAAACCCTCCTTTGAAGCAATCTTCCTTTGTCACAGCAAACAGCGTGACCAGGCTGTGTTCTCCTCATCCTGCGATTGCTTTGACCCTCAAAGCAAGCCCGTGAGATGGGTGTCAGATCATCCCCATTTCATGGATAAGGGAACTGAGAGGTGAAGAGACTTGTCCAAAGTCACCCAGTCTAAAAGATTAAGCCACATTCCTCTACAGTGCTGCCCTTGTAGTTCCCAGGAGGTGAAACAGAGCCACATGAAGTAAGGGTTGGTATTGTTATATATTTAAAGTATTTTGGGGAAAGAGGAGAAAAAAAAGGTGGGATCAAGGTCACAGGGCTAATGAGCCGGGAGCAGGAGAGGGTCAGGGATTCTGTGAATGGTTTTCCTACTGCACCTCTCCTTGACCCACAGAGAAGGGGACTGTGTCTCCCAGCTAACGCACCCTGCCAGACAGGATGACTGAGAGGGATGGAGGGAAGAAGGGAGCATCAGAGGGCCTGAGGGTGTGTGTGGAGGGTGTGGCACCAGGGGGCAGGGGAGAGTTCCAGCCAGTGCCCAGGGCCTCCTGCCTTGTGTAATCATCCCTGCTCCCACCTTCCTCTGTGTGAGAAATAAAGGTAGAGGAATAAAATAATGAAGACGTGAGTAGGTGAGGTGTTAGGGAGACAGCTTGTCAGGGTGGGCAGCACAGATGATTGGAGGGTGGGGATGGAGGTGGTGGGAGGCAAACGTGGAGATCGGAGCGCTGTGAAACTGGGGGAGGGGGAGTCAGTGTGGGTGTGCAGAAGGGCAGGTGGGGACAGCAGAGGGTAACATCCCGGGGGCAGATGCTTCTTGGGAAAAAAAGTGATGTGGTCTTTTCCTGGCCCTGGGGAAGACTTTGGAATGTTCTTGGGCAATTTATTTTTAGTGAGATTCCCTTTTGACAATTTTTTAAAACTGTGGAATGGAACATAATAGTTACCATTTGTTAAGTGCCTATTGTATGCTCAGAATCTGTTTCACATGCATTGACTCAGTTCATATCATGCACAATTACTTTCTGAGTTGAGGACTATCACTAACCCCATCTGACAGGTGAGGAATCTGAGTCTCAGGTATGTGGTGGCTCACCTAAGCACTTTCTGATTCAATTTCTTTATTTTAAATGAGAGAGATGAGCGACATAAAGAGGGAATCAGAACCCGCTTACACAGAAGTCACCCAAGGGTTTTTGTTTTATTTTCTTTCCCAAGGTCTGCCCTTCAGTTTGGCAAACTTGGAGCAAGGTAGGGGTGGGGGTTTGGGAAAGAAATAAGGTATTACAGACACACTGCCAGAGAAGAGACTTCGTGTACATTGTCTCAACAACTGGACTCCTATTATCTTGTCTACCCAAGCAGGTGTTATAAATCTAGCACCTTTCCTGGCTCAGGGTAGGTATTTGGTGCTAGCTGTGCCAGGCACGTATCCCATCTCCCTGGAAGTACTGCTTGTGCCGGGCATTAGCATGTGACCCAAACCAGGGAAATCACCCCTTTTCTTGGGATTGAAAAAAACTGGAGCTGACAACTCTGATTATCTTCTTAGCATAATGTCTGACTATAATCTGAAAGACACATTCTTCAGCCTGAGACACTGAAAGAATTAAACAGATGGTGGCTCAGACGGTAAAGTGTCTGTCTGCAATGCAGGAGATCCGGGTTCGATCCCTGGGTTGGGAAGATCCCCTGGAGAAGGAAATGGCAGCCCACTCCAGTATTCTTGCCTGGAAAATCCCATGGACTGTGGAGCCTGGTAGGCTACTGACCATGGGGTCGCAAAGAGTCAGACATGACTGAGAGACTTCACTCATGCAGATAGAAGCAAAGGAAAAGAGGAGGTTCTAATGACATCTCTCCTTTTCTCCCTTCCCAAAGCCCTGATTTTCATTTAGAGAGCTATGTGACTATAGAAACATTGCCTACCCCTACAGCCTGACTCCCGAGGGGAACACTTGGCCTGGGCTAGGCCACTCAGGACATCCATTCCTCCATTAAAGACATTGCCAGAGATGGGTGGTACCAAGCTGTCTCAGTGAGAATTAATTAAGGACCTTAACTGAATGTTGAGGCACAGTTTTTCTGTTTGTTAATACTGGGAGTTACATTGATTGGCTTTTTAAACTTTAAACCTGCCTTGAATTCCTGGCATAAAATCCATTTGGTCGTAATATATTATCCATTTAGTATACTCTTAGATTCAAATTGCTAAAATTTGTTTAGGCTTTTAAAAAAATTTGTGCTTATTGAGAGTTATCAATGGCACCCTACTCCATACTCTTGCCTTGAAAATCCCATGGACGGAGGAGCCTGGAAGGCTGCAGTCCATGGGGTCGCTGAGGATCAGACACGACTGAGCGACTTCATTTTCACTTTTCACTTTCACACATTGGAAAAGGAAATGGCAACCCATTCCAGTGTTCTTGCCTGGAGAATCCCAGGGACGGGGGAGCCTGTTGGGCTGTCGTCTATGGGGTTGCACAGAATCGGACACAATGAAGCAACTTAGCAGCAGCTTCCTCATAATGTCTTTTTTTGGTTTTGGTGTCTGGTAATGCTTGCTTCATGGAATAAATTGGAAAACATTGCTCTTCTTCAAGTTTTTGGAAAAGTTCATATAGAAAACTGGCGTTTTTTTTTTTTACCCTGTAAATGTTTGATGACATTCACAAATGAAGCCCTGTAGACCTAGAGTATTCTTTGTGGGAAGGTTTTAATTACAATTTCAATTTCTAAAATATATTGGAAGCTATTCTCTTAACTGTTTCTTCTTGAGTTTTTGTGTTTGTGTCCTTCAATTAATTTGTTTGTTTCACCTAAGTTTTCAGATTTATTGCTATAAAATTATTCTCCTATCCTTTCTATACCTGTAGAATCTATAATAATCTCAACTCTCTCTTTTGTAACTTCGGTAATTTTTGTTTTATTTATTTTTTCCCCAATTCATCTGGCTAGAAGGTATCGATTTTATTGATCTCAAACAACTAGTTTTTTCTTTTATTTTCTCTGTTCTTTTTCCATTTTGTAGTTCATTGATTTCCATTCTTTGTTGTTTCATTTCTTCTGCTTATTTTGGGTTTAACTACTCTTCTTATTCTGGTTTTATACCAGGGGAAGTTGAACTCACTAATTTAAAATCTTTATTATTTCCTAACAAAGGCATTAAGTGCTATAAATTTCTCGCCAAATAGTGCTTTAGCAGCCTTGCACAGATTTTGATATGTTGTATTTTCATTTTAATTCAGTTCAAAATACTTTCTAATGTCTTTCTGATTTCTTCTTTGATTCAGGGGTTACCTGGAAATGGAATATTTAGTTTCCAAATATTTGGGGTCTTTTTCCCTAGAGATCTTTTTATAACTGATTTTAATTGAATTCTATTTTGGTGAGAAAACACACTTTTTATAGCTTGATTCCTTTTAAATTTATTAAGACTTGCATTATGGCCCAGTGTGTGGTCTGTCTCGGTAAACGTTCCATGTGCACTTAAGAAGCTGTATATTCTGTGGCTTTTGGATGGCATGTTCTGTAAATGTTAATCAGGTCAAGTTGTTAAGTGTTGCTCAAGTCCTCTATATTCTTGCTGATTTTCAGTCTAACTGTTCCATTAATTATTGATGGATTTACAGTTTCTGACAAAGATTGTACATTTGTTTCTTTCTCCTTGCAGTGTTATCAGTTTTCATATTATGTGTTCTAAAACTCTGGTATTAGGTGCATAACTGTTTGAGGTGGTTATGTTCTTTGGATTAATTGGCCCCTTTACTTTAAATGGTCTTTTTCTCTTGTAATATCCTTTGCTATGAAGTCTACTTTTCCTAATATTAATATAGCCACTTCAGGTATCTTTTGACCTGTGTTAGCATATGCAGAGTACACCATGAGAAACGCTGGGCTGGGAGAAGCACAAGCTGGAATCAAGATTGCTGGGAGAAATATCAATAACCTCAGATATGCAGATGACACCACCCTTATGGCAGAAAGTGAAGAGGAACTAAAAAGCCTCTTGATGAAAGTGAAAGTGGAGAGTGAAAAAGTTGGCTTAAAGCTCAACATTCAGAAAACGAAGATCATGGAATCTGGTCCCATCACTTAATAGAAAACAGATGTGGAAACAGTGTCAGAGGTTATTTTTTTGGGCTCCAAAATCACTGCAGATGGTGATTGCAGCCATGAAATTAAAAGACGCTTACTCCTTGGAAGGAAAGTGATGACCAACCTAGATAACATATTAAAAAGCAGAGACATTACTTAGCCAACAAAGGTCCGTCTAGTCAAGGCTATGGTTTTTCCTGTGGTCATGTATGGATGTGAAAGTTGGTGTGTGAAGAAAGCTGAGCACTGAATAATTGATGGTTTTGAACTGTGGTGTTGGAGAAGACTCTTGAGAGTCCCTTGGACTGCAAGGAGATCCAACCAGTCCATTCTAAAGGAGATCAGTCCTGGGTGTTCATTGGAAGGACTGATGCTGAAGCTAAAACTCCCATACTTTGGCCACCTCATGCAAAGAGTTGATTCACTGGAAAAGACCCTGATGCTGGCAGGGATTGGGGGCAGGAGGAGAAGGCGACGACAGAGGATGAGATGGCTGGATGGCATCACCGAGTTTGGGAAAACCCTGGGATTTGGTGATGGACAGAGAGGCCTGGCGTGCTGCAGTTCATGGGGTCGGAAAGAGTCCAACACGACTGAGTGACTGAACTGAACTGAACTGAACTGAGCATACTGTATCTTTTCTATCTTTTTACTCTTAACCTATTGGTGTCTTCATATTTAAAGTGTGTTATTTGTAGATAACATGTAGTGTAGACTATCTTTTTATACAATGTCATCTGATAATCCCTGCATTTTAATTTTAGACCACTTACACTTTAGTGTGATTATTAGTATGGTTACATGTGAGTTCATCATGTTGCTATTTGCTTTCTGTTTTTTATCTGTTCTTTTATCATTTTTTTCCTCCTGACTTCTTTTGGACAAATTTTAAAATAATTCACAAATGTGAATGAATGAATGAATTATATAATTCACATTACTGGGCTATTAGCGATACTTTTTGTTTTATTACTTTAGTGATTATTTCAGTGTGTATAATACACATCTTTAACTTATGATGGTCTATCTTCAGGTACTAATATACCACTTCATGTACAGTGTAAAAAGTTTACACTGTGTTCTTCCACTTTTCCTTTCATAGTCTTTATGCTATTAATGTCATGTATCTTACTTTTGCTTATGTTTTAAACTCCAGAATATATTATTATTACTGTTTAAATAGTAAAATATCTATTAAGGATATTAAAAAAATAGGAAAACAGTATTTTGTACTTACCCACATAGTTATCATTTCTGTTGCTGTTCATTCCTTTGTATAGATTCAGATTTCCATCTGGTATTATTTCTCTCTGTCTAAAAGTCTTCCTTTAACTTTTCCTGTAGTGTGGGTCTGCCAGGATGAATTTCTTCAGCTTTTGTCTTTAATGCATCTTCATTTTTGCAGAATATTTTCACTGGGTATAGACTTTGTCGACAAGATCCCTGAGTGCTTTAATGATGTTGCTCTGCTGTCTTCTTAGTTGCCGTTATTTTGATTAGAAATCTGTGTCATCTTATCTTTGTTCCTCGCAATATGATGTGCCTTTTATCTCTAGTTGCTTTAAATAGCTCTCTTATTTACTGGTTTTGATCAATTTTATTATAATGTACATTGGTGCAATTTTCTTCAGAAGTAGGGTGTGTGTGTGTGTGTGAGTTCTTTGAACTTCTTGAATCTGTGGTTTTACAGGTTTTACCAAATTTGGAAAAAATTGGTTTTTGTTTCTTCAAAATTATTTTTGTTTCCTCACATTCTCCAGTCCTTTGGTGACTTAAATTATATGTGTGTTAGTCTTCTGGACTTATTCAGATTATCTATTTCTGTTTGAGTGAGTTAATATAGATTGTGTCTTTCAAGAAACTGATGCATTTCATATGAGTTATCAATTTTGTCAGCACAGATTTGTTGATACTCTTAATGTTTTCCCCCTTTTCTTTCTGTGTTTTATTTTGAATATTTCCTATTGCAATATCTTCAAACTTACTAATCTTTATTTCTGCAATATTTTATTTGCTGTTAATCCTATCCTGTGTGTTTTAAAATAGTTTTTAATGTATTTCTTTGAATTAGTGTCAGTTAATGGTCAGATTTGATTTATTAATTATTCTCCTCCGTATGTTTTGTGTTTTCCTACCTCTTTGGATGTCTAGTAGTCTTTCATTTGATCCTAGATGTTTTGAATTTTACCTGGTGGGTGCTGAATGTTTTTGTATACCTATACATCTTCTTAATCTTTGATTTGGAATGTAGTTAAGTTACTCAGAAACAGTTTGATCTTTTTGGTTCTTGCTTTTGTGATTTGTTAGGAAGGTCTAACAAGGTCTAACAATGCCCTAAGCATTATTAGGGCAGTGCTTAATCTAGGATGAGTTATTCTCCATAAGTAAAGGAAGACCCTTATGATTGCTCTACCTAATGCTCTATGAAATTTTAGGCAAAAGGCATTGTTTTCAGCCTTATATGAGTGTCAGGTTCTATTCCTTCCCACACTTTTAGATAGTTCTTTCCATAGCCTCAGGTATTTTTCTTGTGGTATGAGTTGATCCTTACTCTGAAGCAGGGAAAAGTCTAACAGAGGTTTGACAAGAGAACATGCTGGTTATAGCAGACACCATTTTCCAGCAACCCAAGAGATAATTCTATACATGGGCGTCACCAGATGGTCCGTACTGAAATCAGATAATGTTCTTTGCAGCCAAAGATGGAGAAGCTCTATATAGTCAGTAAAAATAAGACCTGAAGCTGACTGTGGCTCAGATCATGAGCTCCTTATTGCCAAATTCAGACTTAAATTGAAGAAAGTAGGGAAAACCTCTAGGCCATTCAGGTATGACCTAAATCCAATCCCTCATGATTTTACAGTGGAAGTGATGAATAAATTCAAGAGATTAGATCTGATGAAGTACCTGAAGAACTGTGGATGGAGGTTTGTAACATTGTATAGGAGGCAGTGACCAAAACCATCCCAAAGAAAAAGAAATGCAAAAAGGCAAAGTGGTTGTCTGAGGAGGCTTTACACATAGCTGAGGAAAGAGGAGAAGCAAAAGGCAAAGAGAGGGAAAGATATACCCAACTGAATGCAGAGTTGCAGAGAATAGCCAGGGGAGATAAGAAGGCCTTCTTCAAAGAACAATGCAAAGAAAAACAGGAAAACCATAGAATGGGAAAGACTAGAGATCTCTTCAAGAAAATCAGAGATCTCAAGGGAACATTTCATGTAAGGATGAGCACAATAAAGGACAGACATGATAAGGACCTAACAGAGGCAGAAGAGATTAACAAGAGGTGGCAAGAATACACAGAACTAGAAAAGTCTTAATGACCTGGATAACCATGATAGTGTGGTCACTCACCTAGAACCAGTGGGCCTCAGGAAGCATTACTATGAACAAAGCTAGTGGAAGTGACAGAATTCCAGCAGAGCTATTTAAAATCATAAAAGGTGATGCTGTTAAAGTGGACCTATGCACTTCAAGCCTGTGTTGTTCAAAGGTCAATTGTTTTAATATGCTCAGACTGCCATAACAAAATACCACAGATGGGGTGGTTTAAACAACAGAAATTTATTTTCTCATGGTTGTGGAAGCTGGAAGTCCAAGATCAAAGTGCTATAAAATTTAGTTTTTGATAAAGACTCTGTTCTTGAATTGTATATAGTCACCTTCTCACTATGTCCACGCATACCTTCTCTTCTGCGTGTGATACCAGTTGCATTGTATCAAGGCTTCACTTTATGACTTCATTTAAGCCTTAATTATTTTCTTTAAAAACCCATTTCCATATACAATAACACTGGAAGTTAGGACTTCACATGCAAATTTTGGGTGGAATACAATTCAGTCCATAACAAAGTTTTTTGTTTATTTTTAAAGTGGGTTGTTGTATTTGTTGTTGTTGACATATTTTCTTTATATATTGACAAATGTTCTTTATATATTCTGGATATTAATGTCTTATAATGTGTATGATTTACAAACATTTCCTCTCAATCCTTAGGTTGCTTTTCAGTATGCTGACTGTGTTTTTTGATGCATGGAAGTTTTAACTTTTGGTGTCATTCATTATTTTTATTTTTGTTGCCTGTGCTTTAGGTAATGTATCCAAGAAATCAGACAAATCCAGTGTCATTAAGATTTCCCTCTATGTTTTCTTCTAAGAGTTTCTTCATTTTTCTTTTTTTTTTTGCACCTAGCTATCCAACTTTACCAACATTTTTTTAAAAAAAGACTTTTCCCATTGAATGATCTTGGCTCCCTTGTCAAAAATTATTTGACCATATATATGAGGATTTATTCTGGGCACTCTGTTCTATTCCATTGGTCTATATGTCTGTATTTATGCCAGTACCACAGTGACTTCCCTGGTGGCTCAGGCGGTAAAGCGTCTGCCTACAACGTGGGAGACCCGGGTGTGATCCCTGGGTGGGGAAGATCCTCTGGAGAAGGAAATGGCAACCCACTCCTGTACTCTTGCCTGGAAAATCCCATGGATGGAGGAGCCTGGTAGGATACAGTCCATGGGGTTGCAAAGAGTCGGACACGACTGAGTGACTTCACACACACACGCACACACACACACACACCGCCAGTACCACACTATTTTAATTCATTTATATTTGTCAGATCAGATCAGATCAGTTGCTCAGTCGTGTCCGACTCTGCAACCCCATGAACTGCAGCACGCCAGGCCTCCCTGTCCATCACCAGCTCCCGGAGGTCACTCAGACTCACATCCATCGAGTCAGTGATGCCATCCAGCCATCTGATCCTCTGTCGTCCCCTTCTCCTGCCCCCAATCCCTCCCAGCATCAGAGTCTTCTCCAATGAGTCAACTCTTCGCATGGGGTGGCCAAAATACTGGAGTTTCAGCCTTAGCATCATTCCATCCAAAGAAATTCAAGGGCTGATCTCCTTCAGAATGGACCAGTTGGATCTTCTTGTAGTCCAAGGGACTCTCAAGAGTCTTCTCCAACACCACAGTTCAAAAGCATCAATTCTTCGGCTCTCAGCCTTCTTCACAGTCCAGCTCTCACATCCATACATGACCACAGGAAAGACCATAGCCTTGACTAGGCGAACCTTTGTTGGCAAAGTAATGTCTCTGCTTTTGAATATGCTATCTAGGTTGGTCATAACTTTCCTTCCAAGGAGTAAGCATCTTTTAATTTCATGGCTGCAGTCACCATCTGCAGTGATTTTGGAGCCCAGAAAAATAAAGTCTGACACTGTTTCCACTGTTTCTCCATGTATTTCCCATGTAGTGATGGGACCAGATGCCATGATCTTCGTTTTCTGAATGTTGAGCTTTAAGCCAAGCTTTTCACTCTCCACTTTCACTTTCATCAAGAGGCTTTTTAGTTCCTCTTCACTTTCTGCCATAAGAGTGGTGTCATCTGCGTATCTGAAGTTATTGATATTTCTCCCAGCAATCTTGATTCCAGCTTGTGTTTCTTCCAGTCCAGTGTTTCTCATGATGTACTCTGCATAGAAGTTAAATAAACAGGGTGACAATATACAGCCTTGATGTACTCCTTTTCCTATTTGGAACCAGTCTGTTGTTCCATGACCAGTTCTAACTGTTGTTTCCTGACCTGCATACAGGTTTCTCAAGAGGCAGATCAGGTGGTCTGGTATTCCCATCTCTCTCAGAATTTTCCACAGTTTATTGTGATCTACACAGTCAACGATAGAATGATCTCTGTTCATTTCCAAGGCAAACCATTCAATGTCACAGTAATCCAAATCTATGCCCCAACCAGTAACACTGAAGAAGCTGAAGTTGAACGGTTCTATGAAGACCTACAAGACCTTTTAGAACTAACACCGAAAAAAGATGTCCTTTTCATTATAGGGGACTGGAATGCAAAAGTAGGAAGTCAAGAAACACCTGGAGTAACAGGCAAATTTGGCCTTGGAATACGGAATGAAGCAGGGCAAAGACTAACAGAGTTTTGCCAAGAAAATGCACTGGTCATAGCAAATACCCTCTTCCAACAACACAAGAGAAGACTCTATACATGGACATCACCAGATGGTCAACACTGAAATCAGATTGATTATATTCTTTGCAGCCAAAGATGGAGAAGCTCTATACAATCAGCAAAAACAAGACCAGGAGCTGACTGTGGCTCGGACCATGAACTCCTTATTGCCAAATTCAGACTTAAATTGAAGAAAGTAGGGAAAACCACTAGACCATTCAGGTATGACCTAAATCAAATCCCTTATGATTATACAGTGGAAGTGAGAAATAGATTTAAGGGCCTAGATCTGATAGATAGAGTGCCTGATGAACTAGGAATGAGGTTCGTGACATTGTACAGGGGACAGGGATCAAGACCATCCCCATGGAAAAGAAATGCAAAAAAGCAAAATGGCTGTCTGGGGAGGCCTTACAAATAGCTGTGAAAAGAAGAGAAGCGAAAAGCAAAGGAGAAAAGCAAAGATACAAATGTCTGAATGCAGAGTTCCAAAGAATAGCAAGAAGAGATAAGAAAGCCTTCTTCAGCGATCAATGCAAAGAAATAGAGGAAAACAACAGAATGGGAAAGACTAGGGATCTCTTCAAGAAAATCAGAGATACCAAAGGAACATTTCATGCAAAGATGGGCTCGATAAAGGACAGAAATGGTATGGACCTAACAGAAGCAGAAGATATTAAGAAGAGGTGGCAAGAATACACAGAACAACTGTACAAAAAAGAGCTTCATGACCCAGATAATCATGATGGTGTGATCACTGACCTAGAGCCAGACATCCTGGAATGTGAAGTCAAGTGGGCCTTACAAAGCATCCCTACAAACAAAGCTAGTGGAGGTGATGGAATTCCAGTGGAGCTATTCCAAATCCTGAAAGATGATGCTGTGAAAGTGCTGCACTCAATATGCCAGCAAATTTGGAAAACTCAGCAGTGGCCACAAGATTGGAAAAGGTCAGTTTTCATCCCAATCCCAAAGAAAGGCAATGCCAAAGAATGCTCAAACTACCGCACAATTGCACTCATCTCACACGCTAGTAAAGTCATGCTCAAAATTCTCCAAGCCAGGCTTCAGCAATATGTGAACCGTGAACTTCCTGATGTTCAAGCTGGTTTTAGAAAAGGCAGAGGAACCAGAGATCAAATTGCTAACATCCGCTGGATCATGGAAAAAGCAAGAGAGTTCCAGAGAAACATCTATTTCTGCTTTATTGACTATGCCAAAGCCTTTGACTGTGTGGATCACAATAAACTGTGGAAAATTCTGAGAGAGATGGGAATACCAGACCACCTGATCTGCCTCTTGAGAAATCTGTATGCAGGTCAGGAAGCAACAGTTAGAACTGGTCATGGAACAACAGACTGGTTCCAAATAGGAAAAGGAGTACATCAAGGCTGCATATTGTCACCATGTTTATTTAACTTATATGCAGAGTACATCATGAGAACTGCTGGACTGGGAGAAACACAAGCTGGAATCAAGATTGCCGGGAGAAATATCAATAACCTCAGATATGCAGATGATACCACCCTTATGGCAGAAAGTGAAGAGGAACTAAAAAGCCTCTTGATGAAAGTGAAAGTGGAGAGTGAAAAGATTGGCTTAAAGCTCAACATTCAGAAAACGAAGATCATGGCATCTGGTCCCATCACTACATGGGAAATACATGGAGAAACAGTGGAAACAGTGTCAGACTTTTATTTTTCTGGGCTCCAAAATCACTGCAGATGGTGACTGCAGCCATGAAATTAAAAGATGCTTACTCCTTGGAAGGAAAGTTATGACCAACCTAGATAGCATATTCAAAAGCAGAGACATCACTTTGCCAACAAAGGTTCGCCTAGTCAAGGCTATGGTCTTTCCTGTGGTCATGTATGGATGTGAGAGCTGGACTGTGAAGAAGGCTGAGCGCCGAAGAATTGATGCTTTTGAACTGTGGTGTTGGAGAAGACTCTTGAGAGTCCCTTGGACTGCAGGGAGATCCAACTGGTCCATTCTGAAGGAGATCAGCCCTGGGATTTCTTTGGAAGGAATGATGCTAAAGCTGAAACTCCAGTATTTTGGCCACCTCATGCGAAGAGTTGACTCATTGGAGAAGACTCTGATGCTGGGAGGGATTGAGGGCAGGAGGAGAAGGGGACGACAGAGGATGAGATGGCTGGATGGCATCACTGACTCGATGAATGTGAGTCTGAGTGACCTCTGGGAGCTGGTGATGGACAGGGAGGCCTGGTGTGCTGCAGTTCATGGGGTCGCAAAGAGTCGGACACGACTGAGCGACTGATCTGATCTGATCTGACACAGTCAAAGGCTTTGGCATATTCAATAAAGCAGAAATAGATGTTTTTCTGGAACTCTCTTGCTTTTGTCCGTGATCCAGCGGATGTTGGCAATTTGATCTCTGGTTCCTCTGCCTTTTCTAAAACCAGCTTGAACATCAGGAAGTTCACGGTTCACATATTGCTGAAGCCTGGCTTGGAGAATTTTGAGCATGACTTTACTAGCGTGTGAGATGAGTGCAATTGTGCGGTAGTTTGAGCATTCTTTGGCATTGCCTTTCTTTGGGATTGGGATGAAAACTGACCTTTTCCAATCTTGTGGCCACTGCTGAGTTTTCCAAATTTGCTGGCATATTGAGTGCAGCACTTTCACAGCATCATCTTTCAGGATTTGGAATAGCTCCACTGGAATTCCATCACCTCCACTAGCTTTGTTTGTAGGGATGCTTTGTAAGGCCCACTTGACTTCACATTCCAGGATGTCTGGCTCTAGGTCAGTGATCACACCATCATGATTATCTGGGTCGTGAAGCTCTTTTTTGTACAGTTGTTCTGTGTATTCTTGCCACCTCTTCTTAATATCTTCTGCTTCTGTTAGGTCCATACCATTTCTGTCCTTTATCGAGCCCATCTTTGCATGAAATGTTCCTTTGGTATCTCTGATTTTCTTGAAGAGATCCCTAGTCTTTCCCATTCTGTTGTTTTCCTCTATTTCTTTGCATTGATCGCTGAAGAAGGCTTTCTTATCTCTTCTTGCTATTCTTTGGAACTCTGCATTCAGACATTTGTATCTTTGCTTTTCTCCTTTGCTTTTCGCTTCTCTTCTTTTCACAGCTATTTGTAAGGCCTCCCCAGACAGCCATTTTGCTTTTTTGCATTTCTTTTCCATGGGGATGGTCTTGATCCCTGTCCCCTGTACAATGTCACGAACCTCATTCCTAGTTCATCAGGCACTCTATCTATCAGATCTAGGCCCTTAAATCTATTTCTCACTTCCACTGTATAATCATAAGGGATTTGATTTAGGTCATCAAATTTATATTTGTAGTAAGTTTTAAAATCAGAAAGTGTGAATTCTCCACCTTTGTTTTTCTTTTTCAAGATGTTTTGAATATTTGGAGCTCCCTGAGAGTCTATATGGATTTTAGGACAGATTTTTCTACTTCTATAAAAAAGGCTTTGGGATTTTGATAGAGAAACATTACTCTGCAGATCACCATTGGTAGTACTCTTAAGAATATTATGTTTTAACCCATGAGCATGGCATGTCTTTACATTTATTTGTGTCTTTTTTTTGAGCAACATTTAATAGTTTTTAGTGTACCAGTCTTTTGCCTTCTTGGTTAAATTTATTCCTATGTATTTTATTCTTGATGCAATTATAAATGAAATTGTTTTCTAAATTTAGGAATTTGAGAGTAGCTTAGCTGGGTTGTTCTGGTTCAGAGTCTCTCATGAGGTTGCTGTAAACCTGTTGGTTGAAGCTACAGTCATCTCAAGACTTGAATAATGCTGAGGAATCCACATTTAAGCTCATTGCATGGTCTGGGTGCCTTGGGTCCTTGCTTCATTGCCCCATCCGTAGCCTGCCTAAGTGTCCTCATGGCATGGCAGTTAGCTTTGCCCAAAACAGGGGATCTTAGAGCCAGAGAGTGCTAGAGAGCACCCAGGATGGAAGCTTTAACCTTTTATAACCTAACTGTGGCAGTGACTTACTTCCCTTCTGCAATATAGTGTTAGACACCAGACCAACCCTGGCATAATATGAAAGGGGACTTCATACAGATCAGATCAGATCAGTCGCTCAGTCGTGTCCGACTCTTTGCGACCCCATGAACTGCAGCACGCCAGGCCTCCCTGTCCATCACCAAGTCCCGGAGGTCACTCAGACTCACATCCATCGAGTCAGTGATGCCATCCAGCCATCTCATCCTCTGTCGTCCCCTTCTCCTCCTGCCCCCAATCCCTCCCAGCATCAGAGTCTTCTCCAATGAGTCAACTCTTCGCATGAGGTGGCCAAAATACTGGAGTTTCAGCTTTAGCATCATTCCTGCTAAAAAAAATCCCAGGGCTGATCTCCTTCTCAATGGACTGGTTGGATCTCCTTGCAGTCCAAGGGACTCTCAAGAGTCTTCTCCAACACCACAGTTCAAAAGCATCAATTCTTCGGCTCTCAGCCTTCTTCACAGTCCAGCTCTCACATCCATACACGACCACAGGAAAGACCATAGCCTTGACTAGGCGAACCTTTGTTGGCAAAGTGATGTCTCTGCTTTTGAATATGCTATCTAGGTTGGTCATGACTTTCCTTCCAAGGAGTAAGCATCTTTTAATTTCATGGCTGCAGTCACCATCTGCAGTGATTTTGGAGCCCAGAAAAATAAAAGTCTGACACTGTTTCCACTGTTTCTCCATGTATTTCCCATGTAGTGATGGGACCAGATGCCATGATCTTCGTTTTCTGAATGTTGAGCTTTAAGCCAAGCTTTTCACTCTCCACTTTCACTTTCATCAAGAGGTTTTTTAGTTCTTCTTCACTTTCTGCCATAAAGGTGGTGTCATCATTAGGGCCCCCTAATTAGGGTGCGGAGGGAGTGATCATTGTGATCCATCTTGGAGGCTGGCTGCCTCATCATCTAATATTCAATCTGTATCCAAACTTCTCCATACAGCCTATTAAAACCTTTTTATTTGGTGTTCAGGTGTAGCCAGTTAACAATGTTGTGATAGCTTCAGGTGAACACTGAGGGGACTCAGCCATACATGTACATGTATCCATTCTCCCCCAAGCTCCCATCCCATCCAGGCTGCCACATACCTTTGAGAAGAGTTCTGTGTGCTATACAATAGGCCCTTGTTGGTTATTCATCTTAAATATAGCAGTGTGTGCATGTCCATCCCCAGCTCCCTAAATATCCCTTCCCCTTGGCAACCATAGGTTCATTTTCTAAGTCTATGAATCTCTTTCTGTTTTGTAAGTTCATTTATATAATTCATTTTTAGATTCCACATATAAGGGATGTCATGCAATATTTATCCTTCTCGGACTTAACTTCATTCAGTTTGACAATCTCCAGGTCCATCCATGTTGCTGTGAATGGAATTATTTCATTCTTTTTCATTACAGCCTATTTTTTAAAAAACTAGGATCCATGGTATTTGGTTGTCATGTATGTTTATATGTCATCTAGTTTTTAAAACCTAGAACATTGACTTTCCGAAGAGACCAGGCCGTTGCCTGTCTTGCAAAATATCCCACAGTCTAGGTTTGCTGATTATTCTTACTTGACTTGTTTCTCCCTCTCCTGAGTTCCCTGTGGACTGAAAGCTCAGTCTCAAGGTTTATTAGATTCATGTTAAATATAATGGCAAGAAGACTTGGTAGTATAAGCTGTGTACCTCTTTTGAAAGTCCTATTATTATAATAATCTCAGAAAGTCCTACTATTAGCGGGACTAAGTTTACTCATTTGATTCCATCTCTGTCTCAAACAGACTTTCCCCAGTCCTCTGTTGTGGGTGCCGCCTTCACACCCTTGTCTAAGGTGCTTGGTGCCTTCACTTCATGAGCTTTTCTAGAGATTTATGGTGCTAACTGAATGCATTCCCCCACAATTGAGGAGAAGCTGTTTCTTCTGGACTGCTAAGACAGTTATCATCATCAATCCACTTTCTTTCCAGAATCCATGATTTTGTTGCTATTATTTCCTTTCCTGTTCTCTTAGTCATTGTGAGTGAATGCTCTTTAAAGCCTTATTTGTCAACCTACCAAAGACCAGAAATTTATCTTTGCTCAAGCTCATAAGCTTACGATTCTGTCACTTTAACTAAAGCTCTAACCAATGAAACTACTCGTTCCCTTTGCAGATGAAGGACGTGAGGCCCAGAGAGGGTTTTGTATGTACCCACACTCACACAGCTCATGGTTGGGGTGATGTCAGGATTGGACCTCAAATCTGCCTGATTCCACAGCTGTTGTTGTTCCCCAGGCCCTTGTACATGCTTCACACCCAATCTTACTGCTTCTAACAATTAGACATTTTAGTAAATCAACAGTTAATAAAATTTAGGAGAACTGAATCTTGATGGCTAAACATTTATACAAAAGTCTGACAAAAATCAGGAGTCAATGTATTTTGTTTGGCATGGGTTCAGTTCATTTCAGTTCAGTTCAGTCGCTCAGTCGTGTCCTACTCTTTGCGTCCCTATGAATTGCAGCATGCCAGGCCTCCCTGTCCATCACCAACTCCCATAGTTCACTCAAACTCACGTCCATCAAGTCGGTGATGCCATCCAGCTATCTCATCCTCTGTCGTCCCCTTCTCCTCCTGCCCCCAATCCCTCCCAGCATCAGAGTCTTTTCCAACGAGTCAACTCTTTGCATGAGGTGGCCACAGTATTGGAGTTTCAGCTTTAGCATCAGTCCTTCCAAAGAACACCCAGAATGGACTGGTTGGATCTCCTTGCAGTCCAAGGGACTCTCAAGAGTCTTCTCCACACCACAGTTCAAAAGCATCAATTCTTCAGCACTCAGCTTTCTTCACAGTCCAACTCTCACATCCATACATGACCACTGGAAAAACCATAGCCTTGACTAGACGGACCTTTGTTGGCAAAGTAATGTCTCTGCTTTTTAATATGCCATCTAGGTTGGTCATAACTTTCCTTCCAGGGAGTAAGCGTCTATTAATTTCATGGCTCTAATTACCATCTGCAGTGATTTTGGAGCCCCCCAAAATATGGTAGGAGGTGAATAGTCCTTTATACTGACTGGAAGGCTAATGTCTACATCTGAGGCCTCCCCTTTCCTAGAATGACACAGTAAGTAAGCCATGGAGAATCATAGTGAAGTGTCTTAGTATCCAAAAATTCAGTCTGGGAGGTTTTTATGGGCTGAATTGTGATGTCCTCAAATTCATGTGTTGAAGCCCTAAACCCTAGTGCCTCAGGATGGAGATAGGGCCTTTAAAGAGGTAATTAAGGTGAAACAAGGTCATATGAGTGGCCCTGACCCATTGTGGCTGGTATTGTTTTAATAAAAGGCAGTGAGGATGCGGACAGTGGGAAATACCAGAAACAAGTGCACACAGGGAAGACGCGCACTGAGCAAGCCATGAGGCTCCCATCTGCAAGCCAAGGACAGAGGCTCAGAGGAGACTGAACCCGCTGGCACCTGATCTTGAACTTCCAGCTTCTAGAATGAGAGGAAATAAATTCCTATTGTTTAAGCCACACAGTCTGTGGTCTAACCCAGAGGGACAGTTGTTGATTTCTTGCCTTCCTCATTTCATAACAGAAATATTGGTTTTGTATTAGTCTGGGTCAACACTATCTTCTGTAGCAAATATGCCCCCCTCCAATATAAAATGGGTCATATAAAATCAGTTTATTTTTGTTCAGAATAGATATTTCTGATGGGTGCACATTTCTCCTTCAACTGCTGATGCAGGGACTTAGGTTCCTGCCATTGAGTGGCTCCACCATCCAGCAGCTTCAAAGCCTGACCACCGAGATGCTTGCCTGCATCAGGCCACAGGAAAGCATGGAGGCCGCAGGGGACAATGCAGGGAAGGGCTTTGTGGGCAGTCCTAGCAGTGACGTGCATCACTTCTGCTCACATTCCTCTGGCCTGAACTCGGTCACTGGGCCGCACGGAGCTGTCTGGGACCTGTAGCCTAGCCATGGGGCCAGGAGGAAGGAGAAGAGGCTTGGGGAAACCCAAAGAGTTTTGGCCACCAGTATAAGTCCCAGAGAACTACCGTTCCCTCATCATATTATTCCAATCAGAGAGGATGCTCCAAATAACTTCTTTAGGCCTCATTTTCAGCTATGACTGCCTGGCTCAAAGATTTTTAAGAAACTGCCTTTTGTTCTACAGCTCCTCCGAGAGGCTGTATAGAAACAAAGCAAGCCAAAACCTTACGCTGACTCTCATTGCATTCTAGGGTCAGGGTGGCATTTTCTGGATTCATTGACCAAGATCATGAAGACTTAGGGAATAACCCTGAAAGGAAGTTCTTCCAGGCTCCATTTGAGAGACATGAGATAGAGAAAGTGAAGTCTTGTGGTTGCATACAGCAGAGTTCAGATTCGAAACCAGGTCTGGTTGGCTCAGAGTTTTAGGGCAGACTGTAGTTGCAGTGACTTTTGCTTTCAGTAAGTAGGACCATTGTTATAGGTTACTCTATCCTCGGTTAATAGGAATTCATGGTTGAGTCTCAATTTTGTCTGTAAATATCTATCTTATTGTCTCTCATCTCTTATCAAAGATTTGTGGTCTTGGGTGGGTTTCTTTGTCTTTTGGAGCCTTTTAGGAAAATCCCATGGACGGAGGAGCCTGGTAGGCTGCAGTCCATGGGGTCACTAAGAGTCAGACACGACTGAGGGACTTCACTTTCACTTTTCACTTTTATGCATTGGAGAAGGAAATGGCAACCCACTCCAGTGTTCTTGCCTGGAGAATCCCAGGCTCAGAGGAGCCTGGTGGGCTGCCTTCTATGGGGTCACACAGAGTCAGACATGACTGAAGCAACTTAGCAGCAGCAGCAGCAGCAGCATCTGTGATATGGGGTTGTTAGTAGTTAGCTCATGGAACTTTCTTATGGGCTATAGGAGTTGGTTCATGGGATGAGCTTTCTACAGTGCTCCTGGGATATAGAATAGGGGAGCTGGCTGGCATGTCTGTTGACGTGAGGCTGGAGATAGACATACATGCCGTGTATGCACAGGAACTGTGGGGACTGCAAGGACTAGAGGACACATGACAGGTGCCATTGGAAGAGACAAGGAGCAGCTGCAATTCATCCCCAGCTGACTGTCTCCACGTGTGGAAACCAGACCTCAGAGTATAAAGCATTGATTTTCCAAGAGAAGCCAAAAACCTCAATTTGTTTATGAACTCTCTCAACTATTAAATGTTGGCATCTTATTAAAACAGAAATCCTGTGACCCAAACAACAAGTTCTTGACTGCAAGGGAGAGGAGATTTTTGTCATGGAGCTCCCACAATGTGCCAGGCTCTGTGCCGGCTTGGCAGGAGACAAGGCAAGTTGGCCTGACCTCCCCAGGGGGGCCATAAGCCAGCGGTGAGAGAAGCCTTCTACATGAGAGGGTGGCACTCTAATAAGATTTGGTGTAATGGGATTTGACCTGCATTGTCTTTGAGCTCCTTAGGCCTGGGTCTGCAGAATGTTCTTTGTAGCTGAAATTGAAACAGTAAAGCAGTTTATGGCACTCAGAGATGTCTTGGGAAACATTTCCAGGGCTTTAGTGTTTCCTGAGGATTTTCACTATCTCACTTGATCCATTCTGTTAAATGAGCAATAATACATCTTCCCTGGTGGGGCAACCAGGGCTTATAGAAAATAAGGGTCTGAGAGTCACATGAGCTGGCCAGGGTCCCCAGCCGCAGGGTGGCTCAAGTAGAGATGGGGATGTGACTGACGGGATTTGAACACTGGGTGTTCGTGCTGAGCTGGTTGGATCTTCTCTCAACCCTGTGAGATCAGCCTCATTAGCTCCACTTTAGAGCAGTGACTGAGACTCAGAGGGCTGAGGTGACTCGTCTAGAGACACAAGCCAGGACACTCATCAAAGACACCACAGAGTGTCCGTGAGCTCCTTGAAGTCACCTGCAAAATGTTTCAAGTTTGCACTTTTGTCTGTTTGTAAGAGAAGATTAAAATCTTCAACAGATTCTTGAAGGGATCAGTGATTCCAAAATGATAAAAAGTCACTAATTTAAGCCAAGGTCTTTCTGACTCCACAGCCTAGACCCTGAGATCCCTCCGTGGGATCCTGGTTAAAAGAACGTTCTTTCAACCAACTGATATAATCTCTGAGTCTGGGTCCCAGCTCTACCACTTACTAGCTGCAAAGACCTCATTTCCTCATCTGTAAAATTTGGATTCATTTATTCTATAAATATTTTATCAGACTTCCGTACTGACTCAGATACTGTTGTGGGCCCTGAGGACACAGCAGTGAACAGTGTTCCTGCTGTCACTGATCTTATGTTGTAGTGAGGTGATGAAGACAGTGAACAGAAAGATATGTGTGAGGCGGTGCTAGGTGTTAATGGAAACAAGAGTAGTGGGGTAAGGGTATCAGGCGTGCTGCTGGGTGAGACTGAGCACTGTGTTATGTAGTGAGGGCAGGGAAGCTCCTCTTATGACCATCTAAGCATAGACCCAAATGAAGAGAGTGTCACGTGGCTATTGAGGGGACAGCCTTCCATGAAGAGGGGGAAAAGAATAATTTGCCACATGTGGGGGAAGATGAAAAACTGTGGCCCACAAGATAAAGGCTGGAATTCTTATACGGGCATTAAAAGCTTTCCTCAATCAGGTCCTAAATTATTTTCTGATCCTCTTCTAAGTTTCCTTCCTCATCCTTAATGGGTTGCTTGAGAGGTTTTTGTTTTTGTTTTTTTTTTAATGCTTGAGAGTTTTTTTTTAATTAATTTTGATTAGAGGATAATTACAACATTGTGATGGTTTTTGCCATACATCTACATGAATTGGCTGCAGGTATACATGTGTGCCTCCCATCCTGACCACCCCCACCCTGACACCACCCCATCCCTCTGGGTTGTCTCAGAGCACTGGCTTGGGGTGCCCTCCTTCATGTTTTGAACTTGCACTGGTCGTCTATCTTACTTATGTACATGTTTCAATACAGTTCTTTCAAATCATTCCACCCTCGCCTTCTCCCACTGAGTACAGAATTCTATTCTTTACATCTGTGTCTCCTTTGCTGCCCTAAAGTAGGATCATTAGTACCATCTCTCTAAATTCCATATGTATGTGTATTAACATACAGTATTTATCTTTCTCTTTCTGACCTACTTTACTCTGTGTAATAGGCTCCAGGTTTATCCACATCATTAGAACTGACTTAAATGCGTTCCTTTTTATAGCTGAGTAATATTTCATTGTATATATGTCCCACAACCTCCTTACCCATTCGTCTGCCAATGGACACCTAGGTTGCTTCCATGTCCTACCTATTGTAAATAGTGCTGCAATGAACATTGGGGTGCATGCATCTGTTCAGTTTTGGTTTCCTTGGGGTATATGCCCAGTAGTGGGATTGGTGGGTCATATGGCAGTTTTATTCCTAGTTTTTTAAAGGAACCTCCACACTGTTCTCCATAGTGGCCATACCAGTTTGTGTTACCACTAACAGTGTAAGACACCCTCTCCAGCATTTATTGTTTGTAGACTTTTTGATGATGGCCATTCTGACGAGTGTGAGATGATACCTCATTGTAGTTTTGATTTGCATTTCTTTAATAGTGAGGGATGTTGAACATTTTTTCATGTGTTTATTAGCTACCTGTATGTCTTTGGAGAAATGTCTGTTTAGGTATTTTGCCTACTTTTTGATTGGGTTGTTCGTTTTTCTGGTATTAGGCTGCATGAGCTGCTTGTGTATTTTGGAGATTAATTGTCAGTTATTTCATTTGCTATTATTTTCTCCCATTGTGAGGGCTATCTTTTCACCTTGCTTATAGTTTCCTTAGCTGTGCAAAGCTTTTAAGTTTAATTAGGTCCCACTTGTTTACTTTTGTTTTTATTTCCATTACTCTAGGAGGTGAGTCATAGAGGCTCTTGCTGTGATTTAGGTCAAAGAGTGTTCTGCCTATGTTTTCCTCTAAGAGTTTTACAGTTTCTGGTCTTACATTTAGGACTTTAATTCATTTTGAGTTTATTTTTGTGAACAGTGTTAGGATGTGTTCGAATTCCATTTTTTCACATGTCCAGTTTTCCCAGCATCACTTGAAGAGACTGTCTTTTCTCCATTGTATATTTCTGCCTCCTTTGTTAAAGATAAGGTGTCCATAGGTGCATGGATTTATCTCTGGGCTTTCTATTTTGTTCCATTGATCTATTTCCATCCTTGTGCCAGTACCATACTGTCTTGATGACTGTAGCTTTGTAGTATAATCTGAAGTCTGAAAGGTTGATTCCTCCAGCTCCTTCTTCTTTCTCAAAATTGCTTTGGCTACTTGGAATCTTTTGTGTTTCCATACAAACTATGACATTTTTTGCTCTATTAATAGTTCTGTGAAAAATACCATTGATAGTTTGATAGGGAATTGCACTGAACCTGTAGATTGCTTTGGGTAGTATAGTCATTTCACAGTATTGATTCTTTCAGTCCAAGACCATGGACTGTTCTCTGACATGAACTCTCCATCTGTTCATGTCATCTTTGATTTCTTTAATCAGTGTCTTATAGTTTTCTGCATATAGGTCTTCTGTCTCTTTAGGTAGGTGTATTCATAGGTATTTTATTCTTTTTGTTGTAATGGTGAATGGGATTGTTCCCTTAATATCTCTTCCAAATAGAAAGCCCAGAGATAAACCCACACATCTATGGGCACTTTATCTTTGACAAAGGAGGCAGAAATATACAATGGAGAAAAGACAGTCTTTTCAGTAAGTGATGCTGGGAAAACTGGACATGTGAAAAAATGGAATTAGAACACATCCTAACACTGTTCACAAAAATAAACTCAAAATGAATTATTTTAAAGACCTAAATGTAAGACCAGAAACTATAAAACTCTTAGAGGAAAACATGGGCAGAACACTCTTTGACCTAAATCACAGCAAGAGCCTCTATGACTCACCTCCTAGAGTAATGGAAATAAAAACAAAAATAAACAAGTGGGACCTAATTAAACTTAAAAGCTTTGCACAGCTAAGGAAACTATAAGCAAGGTGAAAAGACAGCCCTCAGAATGGGAGAAAATAATAGCAAATGAAATAACTGACAAAGGATTAATCTCCAAAATACACAAGCAGCTCATGCAGCCTAATACCAGAAAAACGAACAACCCAATCAGAAAGTGGGCAAAATACCTAAACAGACATTTCTCCAAAGAAGACAAACAGCTAATAAACACATGAAAAAATGCTCACCATCCCTCACTATTAAAGAAATGCAAATCAAAACTACAATGAGGTATCATCTCACACTCGTCAGAATGGCCATCATTAAAAAGTCTACAAACAATAAATGCTGGAGAGTGTGTGGATAAAAGGGAACTCTGTTGCTCTGTTGGTAGGAATGTAAATTGATACAGCTTCTATGGAGAACAATATGGAGATTCCTTTAAAAACTAGGAATAAAAAATACCATATGACCCACCAATCCCACTACAGGGCATATACCCCAAGGAAACCAGAATGAAACAGACACATGTACCCCAATGTTCATTGCAGCACTGTTTACAATAAGTAGTACATGGAAGCAATCTAGATATCCATCAACAAATGAATGGATAAAGAAATTGTGGTGTATATATATATATATATATATACACACACACACACAATGGAATGTTACTCAGCTATAAAAAGGAATGCAGTTGAGTCAGTTTTAATGAGGTGGATGAACCTAGAGCCTATTATATACAATGAAGTGAGTCAGAAAGAGAAAAACAAATATCATATATTAGTGCATGTGCATGGAACCTAAAAAGATGGTGTTGATTAACCTCTCTGCAGGGCAGCAGTGGAGACGCAGATATAAAGAACAGACTTGTGGACACAGTGGGGAAGGCGTGGGTGGGGCGAAGTGAGAGGGCAGCACCGAAATGCACACATCAGCACGTGGAAAACAGACAGCCAGTGGGCACTTGCTCCCTGACGCAGGGAGTTCAGACCTGCAGCTCTATTACGGACCACACAGGTGGGACGTGGCGGGAGATGGGAGGGAGGTCCAAGAGGGTGGGGACATATGTATAACTATGGCAGATTCATGTTGATGTACGGCAGAAACCAACACAATATTCGTTGTAAAGCAATTATCCTCCAATTAAAAATAAAGTATACAATTCAACGATTTTTACTATATTCAAACAATTGTGTAACCATCACCACAGTCAACTTTAAGACATTTTTATCACCTCAAAAAGAAATCTCATACCTTTTATCCATCACCCCCAACTCCTATCACCAACTCCCCCTTCCTCTTTCTCTGTGGATTTTCCTATTCTGGACATTTCATATAAATAGAATCTTATCTATTTATATGATAGATAAAAAAGATTTATGGCCTCAAAGATTTCAGGGTTCTCTGTATGTCAAGATACAGATTGTTTTGAGTCAAATATTTGATTTGCAAACACATTCTCTCAAGTATGAAATATTTTCATTTTCTTAACATTGTCTTTGAAGAGAAGAAATTCTTAATTTTGATGGTGTTCAGTTTATCAACTTTTTCTTGTACTGTATTGGTCATTCTTTTACTGTTGTGTAGCAAAGACATCCGGAGAAGGCAATGGCACCCCACTGCAGTCTTTGCCCAACCCATAATCACAATGATTTTCTCATATGTGTTTGGGTAGGAATTTTTTCTTCTAAAGAGAGACTAAAAATCTGTTTGGCATGTGAAATATCTCAGTTTGTGTTTTTAAAATAAAATATGTCTATGGGCTAGAAACACTGAGAGCACCCGGCCTACCCAACCTAGATAGCATATTCAAAAGCAGAGACATCACTTTGCCAACAAAGGTCTGTCTAGTCAAGGCTATGGTTTTTCCTGTGGTCATGTATGGATGTGAGAGCTGGACTGTGAAGAAGGCTGAGCGCCGAAGAATTGATGCTTTTGAACTGTGGTGTTGGAGAAGACTCTTGAGAGTCCCTTGGACTGCAAGGAGATCCAACCAGTCCATTCTGAAGGAGATCAGCCCTGGGATTTCTTTGGAAGGAATGATGCTAAAGCTGAAACTCCAGTATTTTGGCCACCTCACGCGAGGAGTTGACTCACTGGAGAAGACTCTGATGCTGGGAGGGATGGAGGGCAGGAGGAGAAGGGGACGACAGAGGATGAGATGGCTGGATGGCATCACTGACTCGATGGATGTGAGTCTGAGTGACCTCCGAGAGCTGGTGATGGACAGGGAGGCCTGGTGTGCTGCAGTTCATGGGGTCGCAAAGAGTCGGACACGACTGAGCGACTGATCTGATCTGATCTGATGGGCTAGAAAAGAACTACAAACCACCAGTTTGCATACATTAGGACCCTCCACACAGTTGAAAATCAGCTTTTAACTTCCAGTTGGCCCTATATTTCTACAGTTCCTCCGTACCTGCCGTTTTGCATCCATGGATCCACTCATTGTGGATCATGTGGTACTGTAGTATTTACTACTGAAAAAAAGTCTACACTAAGTGGACTTTCACAGTGCAAATCCATGTTGTTCAGGGATCAACTGTATGGTATGCAAAATTGCCTTTATTTGGCTGTTTTGATCTGTTAAAACTGGAGCTTCATGCTTAATGCTCTTGGCCGATTGTTAAATTAAAGGCCACCAATGGAGTCACTGATGTCTGCATGTTACAGTGACACATTTTGGTCTGTCCTTTGGTTTTTAAAAAATTTTTCCTTCTCTGTTCGATTTCCTTGGGTTTGCAAGGGATTCCATGACACATGAAGAAACCAAAGCCTAATGAAGTGAAGCATCTTGCGGGAGGACGCCCAGCAGGACTCCACTTAGGTGCACGCATTGGAAAGCTCACAGATCACCTGGCACTGTGCTCTCCAAAGCAGAGGCCTCCATAAATGTCATACTTGAACTTCACATTTTAAATATGTTTAATTATTTAAACATTGTAACCAGTGCAACAAAACCCCTCAGGTATCTTGCATGCTAAATATTAATATTGCAGAGACAACCAGCACAGCTTCTTACATGTTCGGTTACCTGGACTGAGTGCGGCCTGCCCACTCAGTCCCTCAGTCGTGTCTGACTCTTTGCAGCCCCGTGGACTGTAGCCTGCCAGGCACCACTGTCCATGGAATTTTCCAGGCAAGAATCCTGGAGTGGGCTGCCGTTTTCTCCTCCATGTTGAGTGCAGGCTTGACACTAAGGTTTCTCCTCTGTCTCTGTTTGTGTAATTACAGAGAATACTGAAACTGCAAAGCAAACTTTTAAATGCCACGAGCATTTCCACCTCGTATTCCTTGCAACTTGGGATTTTCTTGATATTTACAATTTTAAAAAGGACAGGACTTTAAAAAGTCAGTGCTGAGGTTTAAACATGATTGTATCTGTCAACCATGTCAAATATCTAATTTCCTATTCCTCTTAATCCTTTAAAACAACATCATTGTTCGAAGTGATTGACCTTATAATAAGTAAATGTTACAGAGTTTGCAGCAGAGGTACCAAAAATTTTATCATTTTCCCCTTTCTTGGTAAAGAAAGATGGCGTTTCCTGGAGTCCCTTTCATCTGAATTGTGGCAGGTTAACTGGATACTGTCATAATATAGTAGGAGGAAGGATATAAGTCACTGATTCAGAGAGATGGAAATGTGCCAAGAGACAGATTTTTGATCTGTAAAAGATAAAAATCAGTGCTTGAATTTAATGTCCAAGTTTTACAGGTGAGGAACTCAAGGGCCAGAGAGAAGGAATGATTTGTCCAGGGGTCCACAGACAAGGCAGGGCTGGGATCCAGTGTAGGGACAGCTGTAATTTTAGCCTGTTTTTTCTTTTAGTAATGGCAGTCAGAATTTCCCATGCTCATATTCCAGTTATATGCTTCATACAGGACTCACTCTTATCCCTCATCTTATATAATCTATCACTCTGACCTGAATGATTAGCTTGATGGCAGACCTATGACCCTGTCAGGACCAATCAAAACTGGTCTCTGGATTTTTGCTGGAGCTGCTGGAAAATAGTTACTCTTCATGGGCTGTTGAACCAAAAAGATATGTGTTGATCTGCTGAGGGCCATCTTAGTACATTTAGGTTGAGACTACATGGGAAAGCAGAGCTGCAAGATGAAGAGAGACAGACGAGGCTTGGTGATGTTGTTTGAGCACCTAGATCCAACCATTCCTGAAACCCACACTTTTCACATGAGTCAATATATTTCCTTTTGGTGTTTTTTACCAGTTTTGATTGGTTTTCTGTCAATTGCTTCTGAATTATTCTGGTTTATACAAACAGTTTTGTGTTTTTTTCACTAATGAACAGAAATTACTGTATTTTTCTGCTCTACTGACAAGAAAATGGAGACCCAGTCCACTTGTAATCAGGTGCTTCGAGTTTCATAAGATTCAACACTTGTTGGCTGTCTTTTGTCTTGGGACTGCCTCCATCCCTTGCCTGGGTGTGCACATATTTTGTCCTACTTCTTGAGAGGTTGTTGCATACAATATCCACCATAGATTAGGTGCCAAAACACTGTTGATATGAAACAAAGAAAGAAAAGCCCTACCCAAAAACTGTTCAAAGTGTATGAAGTTCACAGTTCACGGAAAAAGAAATACAAGTAACAAGCACACACCTGAAAGATGTCTAGCCTCACTAATAATTAAGAAATAGAAATAAAAATGAGGTGCCACTTTTCACCCATAAGTTTAACAAAGAGCTAAAGGCTGTCTTATACCTGGGGATGGGAAAACGAGCACTTTCATGAGGATGGCACAGGCATTACAGGGGGTAATCTGGCAATTCTGTTGAATGTGAACATGAGCAAGCCACTAGGCCTCCAGCTTGAAATTTATTCCACAAATCAACTTCAGCAAATATGTAAGGATACAGGTAAAAGGACATTCAGTACAGTAATGTTTGTAATGGCAACAAACTAGAAACAAATGCCCATCAAAAGGGGACTGTGTCATGAATCACAGTACATCCAAACTACAGAACAAATTCAGTGAATGAGAAGTAGGAGGCAACCCCGGATGTGTGAGCGTGGCAGGGAGTCCTGGGCGTACATGTAGGTAGAAAGCAGAATGTACCACGTGATGCTATTTATAACAAAAATGAAATCTCACCCAAGTTCAGATGAGGTTCCGTTGGAAAGCAAGATCAGGGGGTCAGGGAACATTCATTTGCAACTCATATACTGTTCTTTACAATTTTTTTAAAAAAATTATGAGCATCTAAAAAAATGATATAAGTGAACTTATTTACAAAACAGAAAACAGTCTCACAGACTTAGATAATGAATTTATGGTTACCAGCAGGGGAAGGCTGGAGGGGACGGATATATTGGGAATTTGGGATTAACGTGTACACACTTCTGTATTTAAAATAGGTAACCAACAGGGACCTACTGTAAAATAAATAACCAAAATTATGAACGCATATTACCTTACAGTTTACTCATTTGAATACTCATTTGAATAATGCACAAGGTAAATCATTCAAAAGGCACAGAGAGGAGGAGTACAGTTTTCCAGTTCCCATGTCCCCTGCCAGATGTAGAATGTACTGTATTCAGAAGGAGCATGGGGAGGGGAAGTGAGTAAGAAAGGCAGAGGGCACTGGCTGCTCCTCTGGGGCCGGTGTGGCAGTGGGCTGTCCTTCTCCAGCTCACTCTGTGTTCTTGGCTTTCCAGCTGGCATGAGGTGTCCCGAGACCCCACTGAAACACAGGCAGAGACCTTCAAGGGTGCCCTGGCTGGGGGTCTTCCAGGTCTGGGTCCTGCACCCCCAGCACCCCAGAGAGTGAGACACAGGGGTCCCCTGAGGCTGATCCCTTTCCTGCCGGCTCCCCTTGGGTCAGGTCTGCCTGGCAGATGCCCCAACACTTATTAGGAGACATGGGGCTCTAGGCAAATATTGATCCCCGTGCAGCTGCGGGCTGAGCTGAGGCACCAGTTGCAGGGCAGAGTCCTGTTTACCCAGAGCTGAGCCGGGCGGGTGCTGCCTATTTGCTGAGCTGCCTTCCTGGCCTGGTTCAGGTACCCAGGAAGAAGCTGGGCACAGAGGATGTGCCAGGTGGGTAGTCAGCTGAGCCTTTGGCCACCAAGCCCTGCACGGGGCCTCAGTATCAAGGCCTGACTCCTGAGCTCGTCCACGGGGTCGTGTGAGGCTGGCCTCTTTCTCTCCCCTCTACTCTGGTTGTTCTCCAGGGGTGAGTTCTTCTTCCCCACCTCTGCCGTGGGCTGACTGCTGCTCATTCTTGGGTCATCCTGACCGCCCCCCAGCCCAGGGTGGGGGCCCTGTTAGCCGTTGCCATGGCCCCACAACTCTGGGACTCACACTCATTTCCCCACACTTTCCTGGTTTGTCCTCTCTGCTAGAGGCCAGAAGAACAGGGACAGCGGGCAGATATTTCCATTTCCCCCGATACCTCCCACAGGGCCTGGCACCTAATGGGTGCTCACCAAATATTTGTTAAGTGTGAGCCTGAGTGAAGCCAGGCAGAGGGAACTGCATGGGTGAAGGCATAGAGGTGGGTGGAGGGGTAGAGAGTAGAGCATGGGAAACCAAGAGATGGGAGGCTTGAAAGTTACATGGGGGCCAGGACTCTGAAAGGCCTTGAGTACCATGTCAATGAATTTGGTTTGATCCAGTCAGAAATGGGAAATTATTGGAAGGAAAAAGCAATGTAAATAATACACCAAATGAGAAAATGGTAAAGTAAATCCTTGGGTTGAGCCATATAAATCCTGAAGCTCTTACAATGGCCTACAAGGCCCTACATTCTCTGCATCCCTGCTGAACCCCCTTTCGTCATTCTCCCCTCACTCACCTTCGCCACACCGGCCTTGGCATTTCTTGAACATCAAAGGTATACTCCTGCCTCAGGGCTTTTGCACTTGCTGCTGCTCCCTTGAACTAGAATGCATTTGCTTTTGATATCATCATTCATCTTCATACTTTGTTTAAAACTTAGCTTCCAAAAAAAGGAAAAACAAAACAAAGCACTTAGCCTCCAAGTCACCTTACCAGAGAGAAGCCCTCCGTGACACTAAAGACAAAGAACCTCACTCCCCAGTGCCCTTATCTTGCTTTCTTCTCTGTAACACTCGTGTCTGTTTATCTATGGTCTGTCTCCTTCACAAGGATGTCAGCTTCAAGGGACCAGGAGTATCATCTCTTTTGTTCACTGCTCTGTCTTCTAAGCATAGAACATGTTCAGTTCAGTTGCTCAGTCATGTCTGACTCTTTGTGACCCCATGGACTGCAGCACACCAGGCTTCCTTGTCCATCACTAACTTCTGGAGCTTGTTCAAACTCATGTCCATCCAGTCAGTGATGCCATCCGACCATTTCATCCTGTTATTCCCTTCTCCTCCTGCCTTCACTCTTTCCCAGCATTAGGGGCTTTTCTAATGAGTCGGCTCTTCACATCAGGTGGCCAAAGTATTGGAGCTTCAGCTTCAGCATCAGTCCTTCCAATGAATATTCAGGACTGATTTCCTTTAGGATTCACTGGTTTGATCTCCTTGCAGTCCAAGGGACTCTGAAGAGTCTTCTCCAACACCACAGTTCAAAAGCATCAGTTCTTTGGTGTTCAGCCTTCTTTATGATCCAACTCTCACATCCATCCATGACTACTAGAAAAACCATAGCTTTGACTAGATGGACCTTTGTTGGCAAAGTAATGTCTCTGCTTTTTAGTATGCTGTCTAGGTTGGTCATAGCTTTTCTTCCAAGGAGCAAGCATCTTTTAATTTCATGGCTGCAGTCACACTCTGCAGTGATTTTGGAGCCCCCTCAAGATAAAATCTGTCACTGTTTCCATTGTTTCCCCATCTATTTGCCATGAAGTGATAGGACTGTATGCCATGATCTTAATTTTTTGAATGTTGAGTTTTAAGACAGCTTTTTCACACTCCTCTTTCACTTTCATCAAGAGGCTCTTTAGTTCCTCTTCACTTTCTGCCATAAGCCTAGAGCATGTACCTTTAGACATTATGCATGCTCGTTGAGTGAGTGAATGGATGTGTAACGTTGAGCTCAGTCACCCAGGTCCTGTAATGATGCTGACCACTGCTCCCTGGGGGCTCAGCCATTTCCTATTTCCAAAACCCTCCCACAGCCATTAGCTCCTTTGATCAGCATGTCAGCCAAGTGTGGAACATGGGACAGGGATTATTATCTGCCTTAAAAAATGATTATTATGGCACAAAAATATCACAGTCACATGGACAGGAATCAGAATGAAATGTCCGCAGACTCATGATTCTAATAAATCAATTTTTAAAATTTGATGTGCAGGGATCATGGCAAAGAGGAAAGAGATTTCATTGTGAGGCTGATGTTCCTTGTCTTTGACTCCCAGCTCAGCTGTATGCTTCCCCAGGGGCCTGGGACAAATCAAGTCCTTTTTCTGAGGCTTGGCTGCCCCTGCTGTGAAAGGGAGATGAGACTCTCTCAAATAGGTATATTGTAGTCATTCGAACTGGGGAAGGCAATGGCATCCCACCCCAGTACTCTTGCCTGGAAAATCCCATGGACGGAGGAGCCTGGTAGGCTGCAGTCAATGGGGTCGCTAAGAATCGGACACGACAGAGCAACTTCACTTTCACTTTTCACTTTCATGCATTGGAGAAGGAAATGGCAACCCACTCCAGTATTCTTGCCTGGAGAGTCCCAGGGATGGAGCAGCCTGGTGGGCTGCCATCCATGGGATCGCATAGAGTCGGACACGACTGAGGCGACTTAGCAGCAGCAGCAGCAGTCATTTGAACAGAGATATTTCCTGGGCCACCCTGTAAACTTCTGTGCATCCTTTTTGGTAGCTGTGTAATACCACTGAGTGGAGTCACAAGGCTTTGCTTCATCAGTTGACCATTGCTGTGTGTGGTGACAGTTAGCTGCTGATCATTTAGCACCGGGTCCTGCTGAGCGCCAGGCTGAGCACTGCATTTTTATGAGCTTGTTCAATCCTTGCAGCTCAGGTAGCTGCTGTTCACTGTCCCATCATACAGATTAAGTGGTTTGCCCAAGGCCACCTGGCCCCAAATGGGGATTTGGAAATGGAAGCCAAGTCGAAAAATCTGAGTTCAAACTAACTGTGCTGTACTGGGATCTTTGCTCCTATTTCTCTGATGAGGAAAACAAGGCTCAGAGAGGACAACACTTGCCCCCAGGCAACACTGGGCAGGGCTGGCATGAGCCAGAAGCCTGCTCCTCCAGTCCCTGCCAAGGGCTCTCCTCTAGCCCACGCTTTTGCAGCCTGGAGAAAGCACACATCTCCTCCCCCTGAACTGGGACAGCAAGTACCCGGGGAGGGAGGGGCCTCCTCGTTTCTGGGCCCATCACTGGCGGAGGGCTTAAGAACCTAGGGAAAATCACTGGTGAGCAGAGGAAACCTGTTTCTACTCTGGAAGCCATGCAGCTCTCCCTCTCCCTCCCTTCTCTTCCTTCCCCCTTCCCCCTTACCTCCCTCCATGAGCAAGCTCTGCACAAATTAATCAGCAGACATCCGAGGCTCCAGCTGGGATGAAGTGGGCTGGACTCATTAGTCCAGAATGATATGAATATCAAAAAAAATGTTGAGACAAATGCAATGATTCTGGGCAGGCACCTACATCGGCCTGACTCTGAAGCTAGTGTGGGCCCAGGAACCGTGGTAAGAGGCAGAAGGGAACAGTATAGATGCGGGAGGAGAGCCAGGCTGGGTCCCCTGTACAGCCAGTGGGAAGACTGGAGCAAAGCCATAGGGTCTGTTCTCTTGTGCAGTCTGACTTATCCTACCTTCCTGTGCAGGGGTCCTCCCTGAACTGTGCAAAAGAGCATCCAGGAACAGAGTGCCCTTTCCGCCATGGTCATCGTAACCTGGGCAGCTCGGCTGTGGCTGAGAACCAGCCCCATCTCCTCTCACCACTCACAATGTGACCTTCTGCAAATGGCTGCGTCTCCTTGGGGCTCAGTCTCTCCATCTGGACCAGGTCACAGTAGCTGCCTTTCAGGGCTGCTGAGAGGACGCTAACATGGGTGAGCTTGACGGGATGTGGGCTGGAGGGAGGACTGGCCCCTCCTTCATCCTTCTTTCCTCAGCGGAGCTAAACACCCAGACTCTTTACCTTTAGGGATGAGGGGTCTTAAACCAGCCCCTCTGAAAGCCTTAGACTAGAACTCTCTCTGTTTCCTAAGCTATTTAATTCTTTACTCACTCACATATGCACTTCGCTCATACCTTCACATTTACTGAGCACCTTCCATTGATCAGGCACTGGGGATAAACTGGGGGATGGGACACGATTCCCACTTGGTGGGGCCCCTAGACGAGTGGGGATGCCTGTAAAGGGTGAGAGAATGGCTCTAATGCAGGTTAAGGAGAGCTGTTGATTTCAGACTCTGCAGCCTGGATTTTCTCCAGCTATTTTAAATCTACTGTCTCACACACCATCCTCATTAACACGTGGCTCATCCCTGTCACAGTTTTTTTTTTTTTTTTCTAGGCCTCGCCATGCAGCATGCGGGATCTTAGTTCCCCGATCAGGGATTGAACCCCCGTCCCCGAAATTGGGAGCACAGATTCTTAAGTGGACCCCCAGGGAAGTTCCACATTTCTTTCTTTTTTTTTTTTAATTTAGGAAATGCGACCAGCACACCTGCATTCTTTGCAGCTGTGGGAGTGTATCAACCAGGACAGGCTGGATTGTGCTGTGTCTGGGGGCAGCCCCGGCGGCTGGGAGCACAGACGAGGGATGGGTTATGCTTCCTTCCTGGTGTCCCCCGAGTGTGGTCAGGAGAGGCCGGGCAGCGGTCCCTGCAGTTTGAGGAGGCGTTGCCAGGCAACGTGGGGGCGGGACAGCAGAGACGTCATTTATTCCACAAATAGTTACTGACGATGATGTGCCAGGCACAGTGCTAAGTGTAGGGATACAGTTGTGAACAAAACAGACAAATCTCTGCCTTCGAGGAGACGAGACGACTTTCTGGTGGGCGAGGACACGGGCTGTGGAGAAAGAGGAAGCAAAGCAAGGGTGCTTACAGTTATGTCTTGGGGGTCAGGGCAGGCCTTGGTGGCAGGTTCCGTCTGAGCAGAGACTGGAGCAGGCGAGGGGGCAGGTCAAAAGTGATGCAGAGGAAAATTCTCTAGGCGAGGAAACTCCAGGATGTGGAAGAATCGCTTCAGGGGCCCTGGGGAAAGCCAGCCCGGGCTACCAGGGAGGGTGGGGCTGACGCGAGCGTGGAGGAGGGGAGCGTGGGGGCGGGCCTGGGTGCTGGAAAAATACAGAATACCCCGTTAAATGTGAATTTCAGTTAAACAATAAATGACTTTTTAATATAAGCATGTCCCAGTCTAATTTGCCTGTCTCTGAAATTCAGATTTCAGAGGTCCTGTATTTCCCGTGTCCTGTATTTTTACTTGCTATATTTGGCTACCATCCCTGACTTGGCTTGACTCTGAGACGGGAACCTGCAGGAGGGTTTGGAGAGGAGGAGGGAGTTTGTGAGCAGTTTTAAAAGGACCCCCTGGGGGCTGTGTGGCGGGCTTAAGTAGAGGCCAGAGGTGGAGGCCAGATGTCAGTGCTGGGGCGAGTCTGACGGGTTTGGAAGATGGAACTGGTCGGTTTGCTGAAGGGTTGCTTAGGGGCTGGGAGAGGAAGAGAGGAGTCAAAGGCAGCTCTAGGACTTCTGGCCTGAGCGACTGGAAGGGTTGAGGTGATAGCAGGAGGAATGGGAGTACGTGTGTGTGCCTGTGTGTTTGTACATGCATGAGTGTGCATACATGTATGTGTGTGTATGTGTATATGTGTGTGTGTTTGGACACACTGTTGAGATGAATTTTGACAACCAGGATGAGACATCGAGTTAGTGGTTGGACTCATGGGCCTGGAGTTTGGGAGAAGACTCCCTTCATCTGTCACCACCGGAGCCAGCATTCTGGACTCTGTGCCCCTGGTGGAGAGCACTGAGGGGTACTGTAGATGGAAGCGGCCCTGCTCCTGGCATCTGCAGAGGCCTGGAGACTCGAGAGTCTGGGTGCGCTCAGGGTACCAGGAGGGTTGAGTGCTGATGGCTGAGCCAAGCTGGGGAAAACCAGGATGGCATGGTCTTGAGGGCCAGAAACCAGGGAGGGTTGTAGGCAGTGGTCAGACCTGTGTGTTATAGGAGGCCCATCCTGGGCAGGACAGAGCCATGAGGAGACTGGGGTACCAGCCCTGGCAAGTAAGTGGCGAGGCCTGGCCTAGGAGTGCAGCTAGGGGGCCAGGGCTGGGGCCGCAGAAGGGAGGGCCAGCTTCTTGGGGCTGGAGGGACTGGGTGACAGCTGGACTTGCAGAGTAGGAAGCTGGGTGTCCAGAGCCTTCGGGTACTCTCGCAGGGGTGTGGGGGGCAGGGAAGGGAGCACAGAGCCTCCCCCACCACCCAACACCCTACAGCCCCTGTGCTTGTTAGCAAGGAACACTCCTCAGAGGGAACATATGCGCTGTTATTTTTAGGTGATTAGCCACACGGCGTGGAGCGTTTGTTTGCCAGTCATGGGTAAACAAAAGCCATTTGTCAAAATGAGATGTTCTAGCCTCTCCTCCCCTCCGCAGGCCAGTTGCCGCTGTGAGTTCCTGTTGCATCAGCAGCGAGGCTAATTAGCTCCATGGCTCCTGAATGATAATGGCCGCATTCTCAGAGGTGTCTGCCTGCCAGGAGCCCCACAGGCGTGCAAACATGCACGTGGACAGCCCTTACTGGTCCCGTTTTGGAGTTGAGGAAACTGAAGCTGAGCGTCTGCCCTCCCCTGCCCTGGGTGGGACTCAGCAATACTGCCCATCACTGTGCAGCAGCTTAGGGAATCAGATGGACATTCCTAGTATGGAGCCCAAATCTGGCTGCTGTGAATTCCATGAAGAGGTCTGCTCGGCATCTCCTCCTCTGGGTCCTGCACGTGCTGACCTCTCCGGTCTCTGGGTAAAGAAGGCCTGATGCTCTAGAGGAAGGTGTATGGGCTTTGGGCCAGAAGAGTTCTGCAGCGCAGTCTCTGCTGCTAGGACTCAGGGAATGACTTAGGGCTGGTCTCTGTGATGCAGCAGGCAGGAGGATTATTAGGGAATGCTCTGCAGATCGATGTCTTTGGAAGGGAGAGGACAGACACGGGACTGGGCCAGAGGGGATGCCCACCTATGACGCTGTCTCGATGGAAGCTCAGCTGGTCCTGCAGGGAATTCTGAGGACAGAATGACACTTCAGGGAGTCCTGAGTTGTGGTGAAAGGGCTGGGCCTTGGTGCCTGCGTGTTGGCCTATCATGGCATGTAGGTCTCCCGGACCGGGGAATGAAGTGGGAGGGGCTGACAACCACTTGCCAATGGCTGCCCAGCAGCCAGGGCGGTAAGTCCTCTATCGGTTCAGGGAGACCTGGGCGGTGCCTGACAGAGCCTTCTTCTGGGAGATGCACCTCTCCAGGGAACTGGAAGGGAGAGGCTACTGGGTGAACGATTGCTCCCTTGCCAAGGCTGTGGTCTCAGGGCTGCAAGGACGCTGCTCTGCAGCCCCCTTCACTAACCCCCCTCTCGGGTTTCATCTCTCCGGGGACAGAGACTCTGGTCACCACGTCCCTTTTCAGGCCAGAGTGGCTGCACTGGTCAGTCTGCTGTCCACATGGTCACGGAAGCACCAAGAGGCGCCCAGGGGCACCACTGAGGTGTCAGCACGTTCTTCCTTGTCCCCAAGGGTGACCTCTTTCTGATGTCCAGGGACAGTTGCTCTGTCCAGAATGGTGACTCTTCTTGCCTGCCGGTCCCCTGACACAGGAGCCTGAAGTGCCAAGGAGGCAACTGTAATTTATAGTTTAAGGGCTTCTTGCTGTGTCCACTGGCAGGAGTGTTCTTTCTTTGGAGACAAGGGTGTCTAAACCCACAGAGCCTGGAGCTGAGAGATGGAGACCATAGAATCCCTAAGCGGGGAGGGGTCTGTGGAATGACAGGAAGAAGCCCACTTTGGCCTCCACCCCTTGACTGTTAGACCCATGCATCCTATCCACTGGGGACACAGTGCAATACAAGGTGTTTGATTTAAGGTGATCCTGCCTCCTGGAGGACGGTGCCAAAGCCTCACGAGCTATTGTCTCTGTGCTGGCTTTTCCACTGTCTCAGCTCCACCCGTCACACTGCTCCATCTGGCTGCAGATTTTGGGTGGTGGGCTGTGTGGTGTGGGTCCCACGGTTGCGGGCCAACCCATCCCCAACGCTTCCTGGATTATAGCCCTTAAGCCTTTTTGGTCTGAGGTGATGTTATGGGGGGTCATGTGCCACTGAATCAAATGCTTCATAAGCCCTTGGGTAGAGAACCACGGGCAGGAAAGGCGAGTCTCTGCTGAAATATGTCTCTACTCCTGGTCTTTCAGGGGCGGCGGGGTCAGTCCTGTATAGTCATTTGCCACATACTGACCCAAACTAATCCAGAGGTTTGTCTTTCTCTCCAGCTAGGTGGCACGGGACCCTGATGTGGCTGTCGGTACGAGCTGGTCCTGGTGCAGTAGTGGCGGTGCGGGGGGTCTTTCTACCTGCGGTGTAGCTTGCTGTGAACTCAAGTCCTGTTCGTGTTCCGCTCAAGATGCGCCCACCTTCTGAGGCGGCAGGTCTGACAGGCCCGGCCCGTGTCAGGCCCTCCCAGTGACAGGATTGCTCAGCGTCTTGTGATCGGTGCTCTGTTTTCAGGAACATACCACAGCCTGTTTTCCAGAAGGTGTGTGACTCTTGGCTGTAAATGATCTTGCTTAGAAATCCCCGGGACCGCGGCTGTGATTCTCTTCTTAGAGTCTGCCGCATGTCATGTGGCAGCCTTCCTATGGCTAGAAAAGAAAGAAAGATAGCACTCAGGCGTGTCCAACTCTTGCGACCCCATGGACTGTAGCCCGCCAGGCTCCTCTGTCCATGGGATTCTGCAGGCAGGAGTACTGGAGTGGGTTGCCATTTCCTTCTCCAGGGGATCTTCCCGACCCAGGAATCGAACCCAGGTTCCCAGCATTGCAGGCAGATTCTTTATCCTCTGAGCCATGTGGGAAGTGTACCCTATCACTACCTGATTCTGTGTATGTCAGTGTCCTTAATGTCTGACACCACAGGGGCTGCGGGGCCACACAGCCCAGGCCATAAGGCTAACGGTAGCAGCAGCTGGAACCTTCTGTGGAGCCCTTCCTTGTTCTGGGCCGTGGTGTTTCTTCATGTCACCTGCCTGGGGAGTTGGAGCAGGAGTCCCAGCTAATGGAGTACGTCACCTCCAGACTCATCAATCAGGTGTTGTGTTTTCTTCTTCATGATGGGAAGTGAAAGATGAAATAATTTGCCTTTAAGTTGGAGAAATGCTCCAGTATTTACCAGACCACTGGAGTCTCAGAAATCTTACTGATGCGGTGGGCCCCTGGGTCTTTATTAGTTTTCTCTCTTGCCTGCTGGCCTCCAGCTCCCTGGTACCTCTTGCTCCTCGGTCTCATCGGCACAATGTGGGCGGTGTGCTGGATCAGTGTGACACTTGGCAGCAGCCGAATGGTGCTCAGCTCCGTGGACCACCCAGGCGGTGCCCTGATAAGAGTGGTGGACACATGCTGTCATCTGCTCCTCGTGAGTGTGGACTCTTTTTGATTCTCTTTCTTGACTGGGATGGCTTGTTGTCGAGTTGCTAAGTCGTGTCCAACTCTTTGTGACCCCACAGACTGTAGCTCACCAGGCTCCTCTTTGCCCATGGGATTCTCCAGGCAAGAGTACAGGAGTGGGTTGCCCTTTCCTTCTCCAGGGGTTCATGCCGACCCAGGGATGGAACTCATGTCTCCTGAGTCTCCTGCACTATTAGCAGGCAGATTCGTTACCACTGAGCCCCCAGGGAAGCCTGAGGAGAATACATTCAGCAAATGAATGGCTTCATAACGTGTTCCAAAGTTCACGTTAACCTCTGCAGCGGCCGTGTCATTCCTGGTAAGGCACGTGCTACAAGGCTGCCACTTTTCACATTCTTGGTCGTCTGCAGTTCCTATGGGGGCCAAACCCAGGAGTTCAAAAGAGCAAAGAATTACCATCTTGTACCCTTTTGATCTTTGAAACAGCACTAATCTTTGTCATCCCTTGGGGATGTAACACTGTTTTTGATTTACTATTTTAGCCAGAAGCAGCAGTTTCAAAGCCTCCATCCATCCTTCCGATCATGACAGCTCTAACCTCACAGGATTAGGAGTGTGTGTGTGTGTGTCTTTACCACTCAGTCATGTCTGAATCTATGGGACCCCATGGACAGTAACCCACCAGACTTCTCTGTGCTTTGGATTCTCCAGGCAAGAATACTGGAGTGGGTTGCCATGCCCTCCTCCAGAGGATCTTCCCGACCCAGGGTTTGAACCCAGGTCTCCTGCATTGCAAGCAGATGCTTTACCATATGAGCCACCAGGGAAGCCTTAAGGAGGGTACATGCCAGTTACTAAGCATGTCAGTTCTGATTATCCATTTGGAGACCATGGGGTGGGGTATAGCTGGAACCACTGTGAGATGGTCCTGGGCTAGAGCTCCATTTATCAATCTCCCCATCTTAGCAGGGACCGTGAGGATGCTTAGCTTTCCAAGTATCAATGTGAGTTTCAGTTCTGTGTCCAGCTGTTCTAGAACTGCTTGGCTAACCCCTTTCCACAGCCTTCAGTTTTCCGAGTAACTCTGGGGAAGGACTGGGGTCCTTCTTCCTTTTAGCTAATGAGCTCCAGGTCAAAAAACCTGATCAAGTATGAAACTGGGGAAGGGATTATTATTTTATATTGGGGTGACTACTGTCAGCGTCCTGACCACCCATCCCTGATCTCTTTTGATTTTGCAGATGGAGTCTTACCCTTGTTAGCTGCCCATCTGTGTTACCCTAGGGATGCTGCGTTCCAGTAACTCCATCACTCTTTGCAGGGCTTCCTGTTTGCCCCTCCACCTTACCACGCGTCACAAAGTTGCATCTTTCTGCCTTTGGATGGCTTCTGGTTTTTTGTTGTTGTTCATATCTGAACAACAAGTGGGCTTGAATGAGCCCACTTCTGCAACAGCATTTATCTATCTCTGGCCCCAGCCTACAGGGAGGAGCCATCGCTGGACTTCCAGGTGATGGGGGCTGGGCGGGCTGCTCCCCGGCGCTCTCCCGGCAGCCTGGCTGAGTGCGGTGCCCTCTGGGCACTGGGCGTAACACTGGCCTTTGGAGGTGGCGTGGGGTTTCCAGCCTTACAGAGTACATCTCCTCTGGCATGCCCACTTCTCTGAGCCTTTCCCTCCCCTCTTCTCCTGTGCGCCAGGCCGCTTCTCACTTCATGTGGGCCATCACAGTACTGAGTGTGCATCGTCTCTTGGGGTACTTATCAGAGTGTTAAATCCTGCGTCCTGGAAGAATGCTCCCAAATTGATTAGCTTGCCTTGTGGCTCAGCTGGTAAAGACTCTGCCTGTAATGCAGGAGACCTGGGTTCGATCCCTGGGTTGGGAAGACCCCCTGGTGAAGGGAAAGGGTACCCACTCCAGGATTCTGGCCTGAAGAATTCCATGGACTATAGTCCATGGGGTCGCAAAGAGTCGGACATGACTGAGCGACTTTCACTTTCACTTTCCTTTCACCCTTTATCCAACTTTATGATCTGGGGCTCTTGACCAAATACTCTCTGTCCAAATCCAGTCCCACATTGACTCTGTACTGCTGTTCCTTTGGGGTATAACCCCCATCTTTCCACATCAGGACCAACATGCACATAGCTAGTTTCTGTTGTGACTTAAGCCTAGTTGTTGGCCCAATGGCAGCAGGAGAAATGGGGCAGATCCTGTCTGCATGGGCTCTGCAGTCTTCCGGTGAAGAGGCAGCACTAGCCCCCAGCAGGAAGGGGCGGGTCTTCTGCAAGCTTAGAGGGCTCAGGAGAATCTGAAAAGTCAATCCAGAGGTCTCCAACCTGGGCATCAGGTCTCCACTCTTTCCCAGCTTGGGCTTCGACTGTGGCAGAGTGGACCAGCCTTGGCTGGAATCAAGCCTTCTTTGGAGCCTGGGATGAGTTTTCATTTCTCTGCCCTGCCATGGAGGGAGATGACAGCTTCTCTAAATGCCAACAGCAGGGCCTCTGGCTTTCCCATTTAGCTTTTAATTGCTGATTAACCACATTCTACCCTTTGTTATGTTTTTCCAGATCAGTTGGGTTTAACAATAGCCATCCAATTCAATTGTCCTGCTAGTTACTGTTCCCACCATATTTCTCAAATGTATCACACCAGTTAATGAATTCTCTTTTCCAGGCTGCCATCCTAATTTATCACCTGTGCCGGGGGCTATCTGTTGGGGGAGGTGCGGGATTGCCAGCTGGTTAGCAGGTATTTCAGCTCCAAGCTCTCATCCCAGTGTCTGCTTTCCTGACCCACTTTCGGTACCAGCTGTATGTAACAGGTTGGGCTCTCAAAAAGCAGATTCTGTGACAGAATTCAGCGTGTAGGATATTTATTAAGAATTATTCTTAGAATCAACACCTGTGGAGGGAAAGGGAAAGAAGCAGGATGGGGCAGACAGGGAAGTTGTGTTGCCCTGCTCTGCCAGTCGAAGCCTCAGCTGACCCTGGGGTGAGTTCTGTAGGTGGCATATCCTTAGTATGTTAAGAGGTGTCCTGAGTTGGGCCAAATGGGCCTGGCCTTTATATCCCCATTTTGATCAGTCACAGGATGTGGGAAGTCCTGTGAACAGGAAGTCACCTTAGGTAAGAAGGCCCTCTTCTTGTGAGGCAATTCCGGAAGGAGCTGATAGCTGAGGACTGTGTGATGGAGGAAATTTTCTGCAGTTGGGATAAAAAGTTTATTCTTGAAAGGGTATCTGAGTGGTATATCACAGTATCTGTGCAAGGAGTGCACTTATTTATAAAAGAAAGATGAAAAAGTTCTTAGCTGGTGTTTGGCTAATCAATAAGGACTCCATAAACTATTGTATACTTGATAGGTAGTTATTTGAGGGTATTTACAAATGATAGAGCATTCTTTGGCATTGCCTTTCTTTGGGATTGAAATGAAAACTGACCTTTTCCAGTCCTGTGGCCACTGCTGAGTTTTCCAAATTCACTGGCATATTGAGTGCAGCACTTTCACAGCATCATCTTTCAGGATTTGGAATAGCTCAACTGGAATTCCATCACCTCCACTAGCTTTGTTCGTAGTGATGCTTTCTAAGGCCCACTTAACTTCACATTCCAGGATATCTGGCTCTAGGTGAGTGATCACACAATCTTGATTATCTTGGTCGTGAAGATCTTTTTTGTACAGTTCTTCTGTGTATTCTTGCCACCTCTTCTTAATACCTTCTGCTTCTGTTAGGTCCATACCATTTCTGTCCTTTATCGAGCCCATCTTTGCATCAAATGTTCCCTTGGTATCTCTAATTTTCATGAAGAGATCTCTAGTCTTTCCCATTCTGTTTTTTCCTCTATTTCTTTGCAATGATCCCTGAGGAAGGCTTTCTTATCTCTTCTTGCTATTCTTTAGAACTCTGCATTCAGATGCTTATATCTTTCCTTTTCTCTTTTGCTTTTCACTTCTCTTCTTTTCATAGCTATTTGTAAGGCCTCCTCAGACAGCCATTTTGCTTTTTTCTTTTCCATGGGGATGGTCTTGATCCCTGTCTCCTGTACAATGTCATGAACCTCATTCCATAGTTCATCAGGCACTCTATCAGATCTAGTCCCTTAAATCTATTTCTCACTTCCACTGTATAATCATAAGGGATTTGATTTAGGTCATACCTGAATGGTCTAGTGGTTTTCCCTACTTTCTTCAATTTAAGTCTGAATTTGGCAATAAGGAGTTCATGATCTGAGCCACAGTCAGTTCCCCGTCTTGTTTTTGTTGATTGTATAGAGCTTCTCCATCTTTGGCTGCAAAGAATATAATCAATCTGATTTCAGTGTAGACCATCTGGTGATGTCCATGTGTAGAGTCTTCTCTTGTGCTGTTGGAAGAGGGTGTTTGCTATGACCAGTGTGTTCTCTTGGCAAAACTCTATTAGCCTTTGCCCTGTTTCATTCCATAGTCCAAGGCCAAATTTGCCTGTTACTCCAGGTGTTTATTGACTTCCTACTTTTGCATTCCAGTCCCCTATAATGAGAAGGACATCTTTTTGGGGTGCTAGTTCTAAAAAGTCTTGTAGGTCTTCATAGAACCATTCAATGCACAATTGCACTCATCTCACATGCTAGTGAAGGCAATGGCAACCCACTCCAGTACTCTTGCCTGGAGAATCCCAGGGACAGGGGAGCCTGGTGGGCTGCCGTCTCTGGGGTCACACAGAGTCTGACACGACTGAAGCGACTTAGCAGCATATGCTAGTAAAGTAATGCTCAAAATTCTCCAAGCCAGACTTCAGCAATACGTGAACCGTGAACTTCCAGATGTTCAAGCTGGTTTTACAAAAGGCAGAGGAACCAGAGATCGAATTGCCAACATCCGCTGGATTGTGGAAAAAGCAACAGAGTTCCAGAAAAACATCTATTTCTGCTTTATTGACTATGCCAAAGCCTTTGACTGTGTGAATCACAATAAACTGTGGAAAATTCTGAAAGAGATGGGAATACCAGACCACCTGACCTGCCTCTTGAGAAACCTGTATGCAGGTCAGGAAGCAACAGTTAGAACTGGACATGGAACAACAGACTGGTTCCAAATAGGAAAGGGAGTATGTCAAAGCTGTATATTGTCACCCTGCTTATTTAACTTATATGCAGAGTACATCATGAGAAACGCTGGGCTGGAAGAAGCACAAGCTGGAATCAAGATTGCCGGGAGAAATATCAATAACCTCAGATATGCAGATGACACCACCCTTATGGCAGAAAGTGAAGAGGAACTAAAAAGCCTTTGGATAAAAGTGAAAGAGGAGAGTGAAAAAGTTGGCTTAAAACTCAACATTCAGAAAACTAAGGTCATGGCATCTGGTCCCATCACTTCATGGCAAATAGATGGGGAAACAGTGGAAACAGTGTCAGACTTTATTTTTTGGGACTCCAAAATCACTGCAGATGGTGACTGCAGCCATGAAATTAAAAGACACTGACTCCTTGGAAGGAAAGTAATGACCAACCTAGATAGCATATTCAAAAGCAGAGACATTACTTTGCCAACAAAGGTCTGTCTAGTCAAGGCTATGGTTTTTCCAGTAGTCATGTATGGATGTGAGAGTTGGACTATAAAAAAAGCTGAGTGCAAAAGAATTGATGCTTTTGAACTGTGGTGTTGGAGAAGACTCTTGAGAGTCCCTTGGACTGCAAGGAGATCCAACCAGTCCATCTTAAAGAAGATCAGTCCGGAGTGTTCATTGGAAGGACTGATGCTAAAGTTGAACCTCCAATACTTTGGCCACCTCATGCAGAGTTGACTCATTGGAAAAGACCCTGATGCTAGGAGGGATTGGGGGGAGGAGGAGAAGGGGACAACAGAGGATGAGATGGCTGGATGGCATCACCAACTTGATGGACGTGAGTTTAAGTGAACCCTGGGAGTTGGTGATGGACTCCAGGAGGCCTGGATGCTGCGTGAGATTCATGGGGTCACAAAGAGTCGGGCACGACTGAGCGACTGAACTGAACTGAACAAGTGATAGAACTTCAACTTAAAATAATTCAAGTAATACAAAAAATATACTGTTCACGTAATTAAGAAGATGGCATGGACTTCGGGAATGGATGGGTCTAGGAGCTCAAAAGATGTCATCAGGATAGGTCTCAATCTCTCGCCACATTCACACACCTGTCTCTCCATCTCTTAAGTCCCGATCTCCTCTGCATCAGCTGGAGTCTGAGGCAGTCTGGCCTTGTGGACCAGAAGATGGCCACCAACAGCTCCAAGCCCACATCCTGTCGGCTCAGAAACAGAGGGAGCCACTCCTCACCCCTCGTCCCACCCAGAGATGAGTAGTCTATGGTAAATCTCAGAGCTGACACTCATTGGCCAGGCCTGGGTCATGTGCCCATCCTTAGAGCTGGTGGGGGTTGGGGGATAGGGGATGAGATTAGCCCCTCTTGATGGAAAGTTGGGGAGAAGAGGTTTCCCAAAGGAAAACTGAGAAACTCTGAGCAAACCGTAAGGGAGATGGTAGTTAAAAAACAAAAGCAAACAACCCAAAGGCAAGTATCCATGCCCTCTACATCTGGGAAGACCTCTTTCATTCTACCTAGAGGATGAAGGGCATCAGACTGATCTTGTCTATTTGGGGGCATGTGCTGCTTTCAAGGGTGTGTCTCATATGTCTGCACGGCAAGTGTCTATGTGGCTTCCTGGCCCACTGGACCTGACTCTCGGGAACGTCAGGCTGGGTTCTGGGACGGAGGCTAAATGCAGGTGGATTGAGAGGCCACCTCCCACTCCAGTTTGTCCTTAAGTCATTCCTTCCACAGTCTTGCATCCACTCAGTACACATTTTTCAGCCTCTGCTTTTCCTGGCCTCAGTGCTGAGCCCTGCTGGTGGCAGCTGGCGGCCCCTCTCCAGTGAGAGGCTGGTGGTAGCTGAGGGCCTGGCCATGTCGTGTTCATGGGACAGGGCAGCTCAGAGATCATGGTTGTGGGGAGTCGGGCCCAGAAGCCCGCAGCCTATCTGACCCTTGGGTGTGCTCTCTTTGTCTGGGCAGTGTTTTCAAGCATTTGTTTACATTGGTGGTGGTTTAGTTGCTCAGTCATGTCCGACTCTTGGGACCCCACGGACTGCAGCCTGCCAGGCTCCTCTGTCCATGGGATTCTCCAGGCAAGAATACTGGAGTGGGTTATTGTTTCCTCCTCCAGGGAATCTTCCCAACCCAGGAATTGAACCCAGGTCTCCTGCATTGCAGGAGGTTCTTTACCGACTGAACTACAAGGGAAGTCCTTTATTTACATTACCGTTACAGTATCATTTCATCAAACCTACTGTGAGACTGATTGAAGGTGTGCCTCCATTTTATGTACCATTAAGGAAGAAAAGCTTACAAACCCTCACATGCCATCAGTTGCAAGATGAACCCCAAATTCAGTGATTTTCAAATGTGAAAACATCATTCCCGACATTTAAAAATGGGGCTAGTTCACATTAAAATCCTGTATTCTGTTTTCTTCTGAACTAAACTCTGGCAATGCAAGACCCACATCTTTGTGTTGCAACAGTCAGCTGGAGATAAGTGGGGCTTTCTTCTTCTGTTATTTAACATTTTTTATTTGTTTTATTTTAAATAGATAATACATTGTTAGAGTTGTAAATCAAAACAGTACAAAACAGAATCAAAAGGAAAGTCTAAACTCCCACACTTGTTGCCATCCAGTCTGTTCTCAACCCCTCACCACAAATAAACCCTTGTGTTAGATTCTTGTGTATCCTCCCAGTTTTGGTTAAGGAAAACAAACAATAGAATAGATATTCCTTTGAGTTTCATTTATAATGGTGGTGGTTTTAGCTGCTAAGTTGTGGCTGACTCTTGTGACCCCATGGACTGTAGCCCGCCAGGCTCCTCTGCCCATGGATTCTCCAGGCAAGAATACTGGAGAGGGTTGCTATTTCCTTCTCCAGGAGATCTTCCTGACCCAGGAATCAAACCTGGGTCTCCTGCATTGCAGGCAGATGATTTACTAACTGAGCTATTAATGATGTATCTAGCAGATATTTCCAAATCTGTAGAGAGTCTCTGGCCACCCAGAGAAGTCAGTTCTCCTTTAACTGAAATCTACTTGCCACCCACTTTCTTCTTTACAGACCCATTGGGTCCCTGAGGCATTGATACTGTGCAGGGACCTTGTTGGTGCCCCCTTGTGCCCCCTTGGGCTCCAGAGCACAAGGCCTTTCTGTGTCCCCCATTTCTTTGATTATAGGAAGCAGCTTTCATTTAGCCTCCATGACCTTCCTTGAGTTCTGATTGGTGGACTCAAGCAGTTGTTAATTAGGGAACGGAGGGGATGTGAGACCAGGGAGAAACAAGCAGTCGACAGCAGCCTTGGGGCAAGGTTCTATTTCCCCATCAACAGGTACACACAACGTTATCTCTGAGCCAGTCTGCAGATATTCGAACCCCCTCCAGGTGGGAAGGTTAACGATTAGTCATGTGCTGCCCACACGCATGTAGACCTCCTACCAGCTGGACCTGAAGGTGGATGATGCAGACTCCCACTTACCTCACCACCAACCCATCAGAGGAATGTCCACCAGCTGATCACTCCCTCTTTGAACAATTGCTATAAAACTTCTCACTGTCTTCCACAAGTTAGGGCACATGGTTTTGAGGGTGTTAGCCCGCTGTGGCCCCCTTTGCCTGGCAAAAATAAAGCTCTCCTTTTCTACTTCACCCAAACTCTGTCTCTGAGTTTTTATTCAGCACTGATGGACGGAGAAGCTGAGCTTTCGGCATCAGCATTAGAGGGCACCCTCCTCATCTGTCCTGGGGACTCTTGGTGAATGTCAGGGCAACGCAGGTGAGGAGAAAGATGGCTAGATAAATAGGAAGGAGTATTTATGAGTCTTTTTTGGTGGTCAGCCTGTGTGTGAATGCTTCCGACTGATGGTAAAGGCTCTCTGGTGAGTGGATAAGGATGTAGGGCCCTACAAGGTCAAGGAGTTCAGAATCTTGTTGGGGGTGGGGAGGGGAGAATAACATGAAACAAAATGGACCATGATACCACCAGAGAGGAAGGTATGATCCTGAGTAAGTTAATTAAATTGTTTGAGTTTCTGATGCCTTATTTGCAAAATAGGGATATTTTAGTTCCTGTCTTTTAGGGTTATTGTGTACCTTAATCGGAGAAGGCAAGGGCACCCCACTCCAGTACTCTTGCCTGGAAAATCCCATGGACAGAGGAGCCTGGAAGGCTGCAGTCCATGGGGTCGCTGAGGGTCCGACACGACTGAGTGACTTTACTTTCACTTTTCACTTTCATGCCTTGGAGAAGGAAATGGCAACCCACTCCAGTGTTCTTGCCTGGAGAATCCCAGGGACGGGGGAGCCTGGTGGGCTGCCGTCTCTGGGGTCGCACAGAGTCGGACACAACTGAAGCGCCTTAACAGCAACAGCAACAGCAACAGTGTACCTTAATGCAATAGCACAATGCCTGGCATATAGTAAGCTCTCAATATGTATTATCTCTGTAGGGGCAGGGTTGGAAGGAATAATAAGACTGTTTGGAGGTTATAATGAGAGGGGTTTTGAAGGTTAAGTAGGAGTTCACAAGATGGAGAAGTGGAAGTAGTACACTCTAACCAAGGAAATAGTATGAGGTCTTCTAACTTGCCGTCAGGTGTTAACTCCATTTCAAAAAGAATATAACTGCATCTCATACAAAAGATGTAGCCTGCCTGAGGTTAAGCACGCAGGGATGCAGAGCTGGGGCCCGTAACCAATTCTGTCTGACCCTGAGCCTGATGGTCAGTGCTCACTTCAGCACGTGGGAGTGCTATCACTCCCTAGATTCATTCATGTGGCAACTCGGAGTTTATGTTTGGTTGCTGTGGGATGCGGGCAACTTCGCTTTTTGAAGGAGGGGAGATCGCCTGGTGCTCAAGAGCTCAAATCAGTGTCTTTCACCATAGCTTAGCTTTGAGCTCCTCTGTATAAGCTGCCCTCACAGATGAGTTTTCCACATAAGGAGTAAAATGACTGTAGGAAGCTCAAAGCTCTTACTGGGCCAACTGAGCCACCGCACAGGAGAGATGGAGCCTCTTTCCTGGTGGTTTCAGGTAAAGTCCCAGGTACGGCTCTCACTGGTCAGACTTGGGTCACAGGCCATTGCCAAATCACTGCACCTAGGAGCATGGGGCCCTCTCATTGGTCACACCTGGGTCATGTGACCATCCCTGAGCCAATCAATTGGCTAAAAGAATGTGGCCTTCTCACAGGTCAGACCTGGTCACATGGCTACTCCTGAACCAATCAAATGGCTAGAAGGTGTGACCCTCTCACAGATCAGACCTGGGTCACATGACCATACCTAAAGCCTCGGCATCCTGCAGTACAGGAGCTGAGAGAGTATGGGAGAAGTGGTTCTGCAAGGTAATACTGGGGTCCCACACCTAGAAGAAGAGGAAATGACATGTAAGCAGACTAAGTGGGTATTCCTCACAGGACCCCAGAGGAGCCCACAGAAGTGGTTTGTGGAGACAGACCTGTTCATGGGTCTCCTTAGGACGCAGGCTGAGGGAAATCAGGGGGTCAGAAAAGGCCTCATGCAGTCCTTTAGGGAAGGTAATCAGGGCCCCAGACAGCAGCACGCCTGGGAGCACCATAGCCCTTGCTAGTGACTGGCCTGGTCACAGGCAGCCCCGTGGGTGGGGAGGTAGCATCCTGTTCCCTCCCCACACTTTGTGGATTATAGTTTGGAGTAAGGAGGTTTAAAGGGACTTCCTAGGTGGTGCAGTGGTAAAGAACCTACCTGCCAGTGCAGGAGACATAAAAGATGTGGGTCCAATCCCTGGGTTGGGAAGATCCTCTGGAAGAGGGCACGGTAACCCACCCCAGTATTCTTGCCAGGAGAATCCTATGGACGGAGAAGCCTGGAGAGGTATGGTCCAAAGGGTCACAAAGAGTAGAACACGATTGAAGTGACTATCCACTCATGCACAAAGGCGGTTTAATGGAAAGATCTGAGCTTCTGTGATCCATGGGCCCAACCATGGAATCCGTCTGACAAATCACTCCAGGGATTCGTGGTGATTAAGCAAGAGGAGGAAAAGGGTTTTCCAAATTAGTACCAACCCCTGGAGGGACAGAAACCGGCCTAGGGGAAGCCAGAGAGGGGAGGCCAGTCCCGCAGCATCCACTCACCCTTTGTACAGAGAAACCTGTGTTTCCAGGGCAACAGCCACATCCTGATTGGACACCTCACCTTGCCAGGGAGTGCAATTGGAAACATTCTGGCGTATAATTTATTGCTAACATTCTGTGCCCCAGGCCTTGTGTCAAGTGCTTTACATACATGACCTCCTTTTATCCGTTCTGCGTGAGGGGGTATCATTGTCCCTGTTTTAAGTAGGAGAGATCCAAGGCTCCAAGAAGTTAGGCTCCTAAGGTCACACATTGTGAGACAGAGACATTCATTTAATATCCAAACCCTGGTTTTTCCAAACCGGGACCTCTTTGATGCTGGGGGATGGAGACCCATGTGCAGCCTGATGCCCTTAGAAGCGAGGCGGGTGGGTCTGCTGGCTGTTTCCTGCAGCCACTCAGCAGACGTTCTGAGAACACTCAGATGTAGGACTTAGGAAGGGACGTTCTGGCCCCAGGACCCCCTGCCCCAGACAGGTGCCTCCTTTTGTGGCCTCTCCTGGATCCTGGAGCTCCCTTTGTCATCTAAAGCCTGGCAATTTAGGGCCCAGATGGAGGCCCCCAGGCCTGAGTGCTTCAAAGGGGAGAGTGGGAGGTTTGACAGGAGGGCTGGGAGTAGGCGGGGAGGGGCAGGGCTCAGAGCCCCAAGGGCTGCAGGAGGCAGAAGGCGGCTTCATTAGTCTATCCCCAGGAGACCTGGCAGCCAGTTATTAAATGCTCCCTAGGATGGTGAGCTTGGCAGAGGAGGGAAGAAAGCAACCGTGGAAGTTGCGGGAGGTTGTCTGCCTCTGTCCAGACCAGGGAACCCCTTCTTCTCATTATGTGAGGGCACGGCTGAGACTGGGATTCTCCAGGCTCTAAACCTGTCACCATGGTACCAGCACTTCCTTGGCAGTAGGGTTGGTGTCCTGAGCATCCTCGGATGCAGTCATGGAGGTGGATTGACCCCAGAGCCATCCCTAGGCCTCTTCAAGATGCACTGCCATCCTGGAGTCTCCTTGGCTGCCATGATGGCTAGGCAGGGAGCTGTGGGGTCCAGCCGACCCTCAGTCCTTGCCTTGTCTGTATCCTGACAATTCTCTTCGTAGTCTTGAAGTGTCTTCCTGCTCCCATTTGTAGAGAAATCTGTTAAGTGAGTGCATTGCCTGGCCTCTCCTCTTCTCCCATCCCAACATTCCGTTGGGCCATCGGTTTCCAGAGCCTCGAAGCTCATCTGTGCTAACTCACATTCCTCCCCCGGGGCTCAGACTCACTGCTGAACAGTTGCCTCCTGGACGTCTCCTGGGGCTGCTTCCAGGTTCCACTGACTTTACCTCTTCTCATTTTTCCTTCAAGTCTGCTCCGCCTTTGTGGCGCCACCATCTTGTAGAAGGGCGCTCACTAGAGCAGACCAGGAAATGCAGTTATTCCCAACTCCCTCCCTTCCTGGATGCACCATGGGCAAGCCACACCTAGCCTGTTCCATTCTTCATTAGCTCTTCAGTGTCTCCTTCTCTGCGCCCTTCTCCATGGGTGTGCCCTAGTTCATCTACCCTTCCTTCTTTCCTGGAGTCTCCGTGTGGGTCTCTGAACCTCTGCTTGACCCTCCTTGCTCCCTGTTCGTTTCTCTCTCCTGCTTAAAATTCTCCATGGCTCCCCACACCTGTGAGCTTCCCTGATGGCTCAACAGGTAAAGAACCCGCCTGTAGTGCAGGAGACACAGGAGACATGGGTTCAATCCATGGGGTTGGGAAGATCCCCTGGAGGAGGACATGGCAACCTATGCCAATATTCTTTCCTGGAGAATCCCACAGACTGAGAAGACGGGCGGGCTACAGTCCAAAGTGTCACAAAGAGTAGGACACGAGTGAGTGACTATGGGCTTCCCTTGTGGCTCAGTTGGTAAAGAATCTGCCTGCAATGCAGGAGACCGGTTATTGACTACACATGCATGCATGCCTCACACCTGTGGATGACGTTTATATTCATCCTGCCATTCTGTGCTCTACATGGCCCAACCCCTGCTGGAGCCTGCTTCCATACCCCTTCCCACCCTTGCATGCTACATGTCCCACAATGTGCCATGTTTCTTGACACTCTGAGTCTTTGTTTCTCCTGTTCCATCTCCCAAGAACAACTTTCCCTGCTTTTGGTTGTGATCTCAGCTTTTGACTCCTCCAGGAAATGTTCCCTGAATATGTCCCTTCTCCCTGCCTTTGGTAGGTTTAGGTGCATCTCCTGTGGACTCTCATAGCATCCCATATCCTTCTGCATCATGGTACTTAGCACTGTCCATTCAAGTTGATTACAGATCCTGTCCTCTCCTCCGAGCTTGCTGTGGGAGCCCAGAAGGCCAGGGTCCGGTGTCTGGTTGGTGTTCCCAGTATCCAGCTTAGGCAGATGGTAAATGCTCAACCAGAACTGCAGAAAGAAATGAGATGTTGACCAATCTCTCTAATGTAACATCAGGGTCCTTTAATGTGTATATTACTTAGTAGTCATGTATGGATCTGAACATTGGACCATAAAGAAGGCTGAGCACCAAAGAATTGATGCTTTTGAACTGTGCTATTGGAGAAGACTCTTGAGAGTCCCTTGGACTGTAGGGCAATTAAGCCAGTCAATCCTAAAGGAAATCAATCCTAAATATTCATGTAAAGGACTGATGCTGAAGCTGAAGCTCCAATACTTTGGCCACCTGATGCAAAGAACTGACTTGTTGGAAAAGACCCTGATGCTGGGAAAGATTGAAGGCAGGAGAGGAAGGGGATGATAGAGGATGAGATGCTTAGATGGCATCACTGACTGGATGGACATGAGTTTGAGCAAGCTCTGGGAAATGGTGAAGGACAGGGAAGCCTGGCATGCTACAGTCAATGAGGTTGCAAAGAGTCAGACACAACTGAACAGCTGAACAACAACAGCATCACTATTATGACAAATCACCCCAAGTTTAGTGGTAAACAGCACATTCATTCTTCTACAGTTCTGGAGATCAGAGATCCAATGGGACTCAGTCTCACTGGACCAGCCTCAAACGGTGGAAAGGGCTAGGTTCCTATTGGAGGTTCTAGGGGAGAATCCATTTCCTTCCTTTTTCCAGCTTATGGGCCCTTTTCCACTTTCCTTGGCTTGTGGGCACTTTCCTCACTTTCAAGGTCTGGAATGTTGGCTTGAGTCTTTTTCATGTTGCCATATCTCTGGTTCTCCCTTCTGGCTTCCTCTTCTTTAAGGACCCTGGTGATTACACTGAGCCCAACTGTATTCAGTTCAGTTCAGTTGCTCAGTCATGTCCAATTCTTTGCGACCCCATGGACTGCAGCACGTCAGGCCTTCCTGTCCATCACCAATTCCTGGAGTTTCTAGGATTATCTCCCATTTTCAGGTCGGATGATTAGCAACCTTAAATTCATCTGCAGGATTAATTCCTCTCTGCTGTGTATAGTAACAACATATTCACAGGTTCCAAAGATTAGGACGTGCACGTCTTTGCAGGGGAACCCTGTTCTGCCCAACACAATGTGGAAGAAGGGAGAGGTAGTACTGTGTGAATTTAGGGACCAGACTCTGTGAAACTCTAAGAGTTGGGGAGACCAAGAGCAAAAGGGGTGGGGTGGGGTCAGAGAGTAGGTGATTTGATGCAGGTGAGAGAGTTTCTCAGAGAGCTGGAAAGGGATTCCTGTCTGTAGTGGTCAGATCTTCAGGTAACAGAAACCCACTCCAAACTGGCTTTAAGCACAAGGCAGATTTATTGACTCATGAAGCTAATAAAGAACCACAGGTGAGAATTCCTCTCAGTATGGCTTGGTCAGGGTCAGAGGATGTCCCTGCAACTCCATTTCTCTTCATCTCCCAAATGGGCTCTCCATCCCAGGTTGGCTTAGTCCTCAATCCACATGAAATAACAATATGGCAGCAGCCATTCCTGCCCCATAGCTAAGGTTCCAGAGCAGCTGCTGGGTCTCTGCTTTGTCTCCCCTGGCTCCTGAGTCTTGCCCACAACTGATCACAGGGCCATGGGAATACTTGGTGCTGGCTGGATTGGATTTGGCCCAATCCTGGGTAGAGAATAGGGGCAGAGTGGGTTCCCAAAGGAAATTCTGGGAGCTATTTTACCAGACGGGCAATGCTCCCTACACTGTCTTAAGACAGAGGGTAGCAGAGAGAGCACCAGGTTAAGAGGAGACCCGGGTTCCCATTCTGGTTCTGCTGTGGGCTCGCTGTGTGACCTTGAGCAAGTTACCTATTAACTTCTCTGGGCCTGGCTATAAAATGAGGGGGAGAGGTGGGATGCTTTCTAAAGGACCTTCCAGCATCAACAACCCTACCACTTGGGGGCATTTCCCATCTGTTTAGTCCATCTGTTTTCTTGTGCCTCTAGATACTAGTAGTAAGAATTCTTAGAAAACCCAGTAGTTTCTCTGTGGGGGAAGTTTCCGAGAGTAGGGCTGAATTTGGGACCTGCAGTAGGGCTAGAGAGGCTTAATCTTCCAGACGAAGTGCTGGGTTCGTGTGAGAATTGGGGGCCTGAGCAGATGGTCAGGACTACCAGGGCTTAGGGCTTGTCTGCCCTGGGGCTAAACCTCACCCTGAGCCTGGTGTCAGGGCTTAGAGTGTGACCAGGTTGGGGTCTTTGTGAGAGTTGGGTTCATATACGGCTGAAGTGGAGACTCAGCCTGGGTTTGGTCAGCAGTAGGGGGCAGCTCCTGCTGGTGTGTGGGTGACCCCAGTGTCATATAAAGGTGGCTCTGGCCACATGTGACCTTTCAGGCATTTATTCTCATCTAGCATATTATGTATTTTCCTTATAATTTTGTATCTCATCTGCCTCTCTGATCAGAATGTCAGCTCCATGAGCTCATGCAGTGACTTTGTTCTCTGTGAACTCTCCAGCTCCTAGAATAGTGCCTGGCACATTGTCCATGTTCAGTAAACAACTGTCGAGTACTGAATGAATGTGGAGGGACATGCATCTAGGTGAAGCTACTGCTGTGTGCACCAGACTAGCAGTTCCCCAACCCTGCTGCCCATACGAACCTCCAGAAGAACTGACGAGAACCCCAGTGCCCAGGGGGCACCCCTTACCAATTGGATCAGAATGTCTGGAGGCCTGAGCCGGGCATTGGTATTTTTTAAGGACCCCCAGGTCACTGCACTTTCTGCAAAATTTGCCAACTGCTCACTACATTAGATCACGTGAAGTGTGGATGTGTGTGCCAGGGCTGGAGTGCGGGTGCACGTGCCACCTCGTGGGGATGCATGAAGCGGGCCACACACAGGCAGGAGAAGGGGGACCAGCGATGAACTGCAGTGAGCTCGGGTTCCGGGTGCAGGATGGAGACTTTTGTCCGAGATCTCTATCACAGTCTCCGCACACCCGCCACGGAGGTGATTACTTTGCTATTACAGAATAGATTTTGGCTGTGAGTCAAGAAGAGCTCTTGCTTCCCAGCTAAACGATGGCAAATCAATTTGAGGTCTCGGCTGGAGCTTCTGATTAGGGCTGGCAGCCAGGAGCCTCAGGCAGTCAGAGTCACTGCAGGGCTCAGCCAGGCCTTTGGGAGGAGGTGATAGGCAGGACCCAGGGGGCAGCCTTGGGGTCAAAGAGCCCAGTTTTCTCTTTCGGGGCAGGGGAAGCCTAGATGGGGCCACTGTCCAGATTTGGGAGTGCAATCTCCATTTACTTAAAGTAATAATACTGAAAGTATTAGTCATCATTTATTGAGAACTTGCTATGTGCTAGGTATTTTAATACACTTGTTGCAATTGCTGGGCAGTACAAGATACTATTATCCTTTTTTATGGAGCCTCTGAGGGGTAAAATAATCTGCTCAAGGGCAAATGGCTTCAACATTACAAGCTGGGTTTGGGGCCAGAACTGATGGGAAAAATCCACATGTTTGCTCACAGTGACTTACCATGTGTTCGTGTGTGTCTGAATTTTCAGCTCCTATGACTGTGTCATTCAGATTGGAGGGGCAGTGCCCAGCCCAGCGTTTGGCCATGAGGAGGCCCTGGGGAAGAGTCTGCCATGTGGATGGGTGGATGAAGGAATGTTTGTTGACTAGAGTCTAAAGATGGGCTGAGGCATGGATCGTGAAGTAGTCTGCCTCCAGGATGCCCCCCGACCTCCAATGCCCTTTCCTCCTGGTGCCCATGTCCTGTGCAGTATCCTCCCACACTGAATCAGAGCTAGTTTATGTGACAAACAGAAAATTGCAGAAATGATGGTGGGTGACTTCTGAACCTAGGTCATGGAAGATGTTGCAGCTTCTACCTTGCTCTCATGGATTACTCACTCTGGGGAGGCCAGCTGCCATGTTGTGAGGACATTCAAGAAGCCCTCAGGAGAGGCCCTCCTGAAAAGGTAGCCTCGTGCCAGCAGCCAGCACCAGCTTGCCAGCAATGTGTCTGAGCCATCTTGGCAGGGGTCCTCCATCCCCAGTCAAGCCTTCAGATGAGACTGCAGCCCCAGCTTCACTAGAGATCTCAGTCCAGGACCACCAAGTCAAGTCACTCCAGAATTCTAGCAACTGTGAGAGAAAAGAGATGTTCATTGCTTGAAGCCACTAAGTTTTGGGGTAATTTGCTATGCAGTGACAGATAACTAATACATATTCCTAAGTCTCTTTTGAGCTGAAGAGAGCTTCCTGGAAAAGACAGTTACTCCCTTCTGCCTCCCTTCTTGCTTGTGACCCTTGTCTTCCAGCTTGTCTTGTGTTACAGGGAAAAGACATGAAATACATTTGGCTTTAAATCCAGGCTTCTCAATTTACTATGGAAATTAATTCTTTTCCTTCTCATTTCCATATCTTCTCCCTCCTTTCCTGTCCTCCTCTTCTTATTTGTCTTCATCAGTCTGCCCTTGATAGACGTAGCATTTTGTAGTAATGACTGTCACTTTTTAGGTACCTGCTTCATGTGGGGTACTGTGCCAGTAGACCTATAGACATTATTTTCTTTAATTCCTTCAGAGACCCTGGTGGTGTTAGTCAGGTTGAGCATTATTGTACTCAATTTTTTTTTTTTTAAAGATAAAGAAACCAAGGTTCAGAGAAATTGAATCATCTACCCAAGACCAGACAGAAAGAATCAGGATTCAAAGCCAAGTTTGTCTGAAAACCGAAGCCTGTGCCTATTCCCATTATAAACCTCTACTTCTGAGCATTGGTGTTCTCATGAGGAAAATGAGCACAAACCTGACTTCAGAGATTCCTGTCAGGATGAGCAGAGGTGCTGCCTTTAAAGCAATCAACCTTGTGGATACCATCTAGCAGGGGCTTAGTAAGTGGAAGCTTCCACCCCTTGCCCCATGTATTTTAAGATGCACTGCCTTGACCCTCTTGTAGACAAGTTCATGCAAAGTGCCTCTTACTATGAGAGTTAATATGAGTCAGTGTGGCCAAAAGCTGGAGACCATGGACCTGTGCCAGGATGGAGTGGATGCCTGGCCCTGGAGCCCAAGGAGGTGGTAATATCAGCCCCTGGCCCCACCCATTCAGCCTGTATCCTGAGTCTGTACCATTCGGTGCTGGCCTGGAATGGGGAAGAGCCCTGCAGGAGCTTGCAGTCACAGTCAGCACACCATGGAGAAGCCAGTGTGCAGCGACAGCTCCAGCTGGAGGATCCCAGCTAAGAAAACATTGTCCTTGGGGGGTATCAAATCATCTCTCAGATAAGGCAGAAAGCCCCAATTAATTACAGGCACTAAGTGAGTGGTCTGAAAGCAGAGTTTTGCAGCCAATTAAAGGGATGCTGGAGGAGGCTTCATTAACTCCCTGTCTCCTGGCAGCTCTTGGTTTAGGACCTGTCCACTTCTTTCTGTAAGGATCTCTCCCACACTCTGGGGTGGGGGGTGGGGGGGCGGCGGGAGGGAAACGTGCAAGAAGAGTGCCCTTTACCAGAGATGGCACAGGAGGGACCCCTGAGTAGCATAGGAGGATGCATTTAGCTAAATCCTCTTCCCAGTCCAGGTTTCTTGATGTCCTGTGCTTTGATCATGTGCTTTGTGGGAACTAAATGGTCAATACATCACTCCATTGGAGGGCTGGCCCAGCAATCACATGGTTTGTGCTTCTCCTGCCCTCCAGACTCCCTACTGGACTCTTCCTCAGGCGCCTCAAACCCAGAAACCCAGACCAAACTCATTATCTTCCTCCACACCTGTCTCCTAGCACCATTCTAGATCTTGGGGAATGGACCTATTAATACTTAAGATGGAGACACAAGCATTGGCCTTCACCCTCCCTCTCCATACCCCTCACAGCCAATCCTCATGTCCTGCCAATCTTCCCTCCTGTATGGCCTTCTGATCTACCCACTTCTCCCCACTCACTTGCCACTGCCTGAGGTCAGGTATTGCCATCTCTGATCTTGATATTGCCCCAGTTCCTCCCTAGGCTCCTAGTTCATCCTCTTCACAACCTAATGGTCTTCCTCAATCTGATCAGGTCACACTCTTCTAAGGATCCTTCAAGGGCTCCCCACCACCTGCAGGAAGAGCCCAAGCTCCATTGTGTGATATCCCACCCTGGTTGATGTCCCCAGACTCTCAGCTTTTCACCAAGAACTCAAGTTCCTGTAGACATCGCTCACCGCTTCCTACCCTACCCCACCATCAACATCAGACAATGCCAGCTCATTTGCCTGCGGTGTCCTCCTCTACCAGCTTAAATCTTCCTAGTTTAAAACTCATTTCAGATGCTGCCTCTTCCAGGGACCCTTCCTCAAGTGCCTGGAGTTTGCCTGTATCATTGCAAATATTTAGGTGGGTAATAGGTCTGTTTATCTGCCCGTTTCTTCCACTAATGAGTAGATTTCTGGATGGAAGGGGCTGTTAGTTGATGTTCTTGGTGCCTAGAACTACCTAGTGCTTCCTGACAGGTGGGAGCACAGTAAGTATCGTTTAACTGAGTCTTTAGGACAAGACATTCAAGGCCCAGAGTCAGAGGATGCTGGCATTTCTCACCAGGGCATTTTGGGGTGCATCTGAGGTAAAGGAGAGGAGAGGGAGGCAGAGAATAAACATCTGAATGTCTGGAGCTGTTTGTTTACTGAGGAGGAACCTGGGCCTTGGAGGGATACTGGCTGGCATACTGGTGGAACACACAGGTGGACTCCCAGGGAAGCAAGAAGCCCTCACGGACCACTTTTCTCCAACTCCCAGGCCAGAAAAGGGCTTCGGAACCTCGACCCCAGCTCTGAGAATGGCCTCAGTCTTGAAGAAGCCCCAAGAGAGCATGCCATTGGCCCCTGCCCTGCTCTGAGACACTTCCCCCACCACCCAGGGCGGAAGAAGTTTGTGGCTTGGCTCCACTGAAGCTCTGCTCAACTCCTGCTCCTCTGTGGGGAAGGGGCTGCTTCGGCCTTTGTGGGAGCAGACTCTAAGATGACCCAAGGGATCCCTGTCCCAGTGTTTGTACCCTTGTGCAGTCCTTTCCCTGCAACTGTGGTTGGATCCTGTGACTCCTAACCAATCAGTTCAATTCAGTTCAGTCAGTCGTGTCTGACTCTTTGCGACTCCATGAACTGCAGCACGCCAGGCTCCCCTGTCCATCACCAACTCCCGGAGCTTACTCAAACTCATGTCCATCAAGTTGGTGATGCCATCCAACCCTCTCATCCTCTGTCATCCCCTTCTCCTGCCCTCAGTCTTTCCCAGCATCAGGGTCTTGTCCAGCGTCATGCAGGAGGTGACAGTGGAACTGGGTCTTGAGAAGCTAGGGAAGGGAAGGGTACCATTCATTTTAGGCAGAGGGGACAGAATAGGCAAACATGAAACAGCATGAGATGTGTGGGAACTAGTGGGGGGGGCGGTGTTTGGAGCACAGTTAGGTGGGGTCAGACCTGGCCAGTGGGGGTCATATCACACACAGCCATTTTGACAATGGTGATGTTGCCCTGTAAACCATTGAAGGATGTTGGGCAGCAGAGTGACATGGCTAAGTCTGGGTTTTAGATGAGTCTTTTAAGTGGGATGGGGTGGTGGGGAGAGGTGGGTAGAAGGGAAGAGATACAGTTTAGGAAACCAGGGTGTGGGGAATGAGTGTCTATCCAAGCAGAGAGAAGAGGCTTAGCTTAAGGAAGGGTTATGCGGGGGAGGGATAGCCAACGTTGGTCTAGTCCTGACTCCTCAACAAGGCCTGGCATGTGTCTGTGTCCAGGAACAATGCTGAATGGCATCCTTTCTCTGGGTCCCTGGCCTCCTGCATACAGCCTAGCAGAGGTAGAAACTCCATCAATGTTGGTGAGACAACCAGTGACAGACTTAGTTGGACCATAAAGAAAGCTGAGCGCTGAAGAATTGATGCTTTTGAACTGTGGTGTTGGAGAAGACTCTTGAGAGTCCCTTGGGCTGCAAAGAGATCGAACCAGTCCATCCTAAAGGAGATCAGTCCTGGGTGTTCATTGGAAGGACTGATGATGAAGCTGAAACTCCAGTACTTTGGCCACCTCATGAGAAGAGCAGACTCATTTGAAAAGACCCTGATGCTGGGAAAGATTGAAGGCAGGAAGAGAAGGGGAAGACAGAGGATGAGATGGTTGGATGGCATCACCGAGTCAATGGACATGGATTTGGGTGGGCTCTGGGAGTTGGTGATGGACAGGGAGGCCTGGCATGCTGCGGTTCATGGGGTCGCAAAGAGTCATACATGACTGAGTGACTGAACTGAACTGAACTGATGTGACTTGACTCTGTCAGGATGCCACACCCAAGGAACTTGTGGGAAAGGGTGGCAAGAGATGGGGTGTGGGGCTTACAGTCAGGCTGAACCACCAGCTCCTGGGGTTGGCAGCTGGCTTTGCAGGGCAGGAGATGAATGGCCCTGAATCTCTGGAGCCAGCCCTCACTGTGGCCTCAGCTGGTTTCTGGGGGTCATTCATTGCCAGAAGGTCCTGGCCGGAAGTGAAGGTGAAAGGGAAGGCTTTCTGGGGCCGCTCCAGCTCTGTGGGTTGGCCCCTCATCTCAGCTGGTGTCGCGTGTCGCCCAGGCGGTGCCGATGGACAGAAGAGAACAGACAGACCCGTGGCTACTGTACAAGGTCTTTTCTTTGTGTCATGGTTGGTTTGGTACATCTTAGCATCTGCGTCATACAAAGGGGGAGCAACAGCCATGGCTTTTGGTCAGGTTCAGGGGGCGTGAAGGGGTGCCCCTCCCCTCCCCCCAGGCACTGACACATTTAAAGGAAGCAGAGCAACAAGGACACAGCACAGAGGTGGGGAAGGGGCTCCCCCACACGGGTAGGATGGCCGTCCTCGCCCGGGCCTCACTGGGACCCCCAGCCCCCAACCCCCCCAGCCGAGGGCCAGCAGGAGCGCCTCTTACTCTCTTTCCAGTGAAGACAGGGGACACCGGGGTGGGGAGGAGAGCAAGGGCTGTGTGTGGGGGCACGTCCTCAGTGCCAGTCTGACCCCCAGCCCCTGTGCTGGTCCCCATGTCAAGGGCGTGAGGGACCCAGCCGGATGGAGCAGTGGCGTGGTGGTGGTGGGCAGCCCTGCTAGCTGGACTCAGGGACTCCTGGGGCTGCTGCTTTGCCCCCATTTTACTCTAGCCAGGAGCCTGTGGGGAGGCTTTTGCTCACCAGCTGTCTCATCTGAAACGGACCTGAGCTGGACTTATTCTATCCCCTTCTCTCTCTCTGGCTCTCGCCCTCTCTCACAGCCGAAAGGGTCTCTTGACCTTGCCTTTGGAGGAGACTGCTTTGTAGTTAAGGACACCTTCCCGGCCCTGGATCGGAGGATGTGCCTGTGTGGAAACCCTAGCCCTCACCAGTGCTGGCACAGGGGACCTGGAGAAGCCCCTTCTCTGCTCTCCGGTGGTCAGCTCCCAGGCACACAGCGAGGAGGAGGCCTTCCCTGGCAACCTGGCCTTTTGTTGTTTTCACTCATGGGCGCTGATTGCTCCTTCCTTTCTCCTAGCTAGGGGATGCCTCCCTTGTGCGCTGTGTGTATGCGTGTGAATTGTGGGGTCACTCCCTCCCTGCCCCGCCTCCTGAGTGTGTCGCATGCACACTGCCCCATTTGGGTGTGACATACACTCTGCATCCTCCCATCAGCGGGCCTCACGTCCCTCTCACCCCATGTACTTCATGGGACCATCCATTCCCAACTAGAGTGCCCCACAAATATTCTGTGCCCCCACAAGTGTGTTGCCCATGACATCCTCTCTGGTCACATGTTAGCCTCTCTCCACAGTGAGGTTTGTGTCAGGAACGATGGTCATCGTGTTTCTCTGGACCCAGGAGTCATCCCCTGGAAGTGTATGCCCCAGCAGAAATTCTTCCCCTGTCTCCTCCTCCAGAAAGACGGCTAGTCCTGCAGCTCAGAAGCAGGCTGGAGGAGTCTGGGATGTGCATCAGCCTGAAGCCAGACAGCCTGGAAGGCACTCTCCTCTGGGAAAAGCCCTGAGCCCACTCTGGGCATGCAGAGGGGCTGTGAAGACTGTGAGAGACACCCTCTGAGGGTTTGGTGCTCCTCGGGCCTGCCTGTGTGAGTAGGTTCCCCTGTGCATCTGAAGCCCCCTGGGCCTTGGTCTCCACTGCCCATCTTGCATTCTCTGTGCCTTGCCACCACCTCTGAGGTCTGTGGGCCCTTGTCAAGAAGGAGACCTCTCTAAACACTTGGGGTCCATCCCTGTGTCTAGGTGGAACCTACACACAGGGTCGGGGAGGTCTGGGGCCCCAAGATTGGACCCCGTCTGTTTCTGCCTCAGGCCCCTGGGGCCCCTGAGAATGACCATCCTGCCCAGGGTAACAGACACAAATAGACAAGCAGACAACAGGGTGCAAGGTGGCTCCCCATCACAGACACGGGCACAGACACGGGCCCCTGGGGGGCGGGACACGGGGGCACAGCAGAGGTGGTGGGGCGGGGAGAAGGGCGAGTCCAGGGAACCGGAGCTGCTGGGGCCCTGCTCCCCAGAGAAGGGACAGACCAGGGGACTTTTCTGGTTCCCTAAACATATGGATTGTTTTGTCTTGTCTTTAAAGTATTGCAGTCTAACTGATATGGCTTTAACTATTGGAAACAGACAGAGAAGACACATGTCTGTCTCTGAAATAAAAGCATAAATTCACTAAAATGGAAAACCTGCAGAATGCAAACTGGGGCCAATGGGGCAGGGGCTTCGGGGCAGGCAAGTCGCCCCCTCCCTGGCCCCTGCTTTTGGGGTTGGCCCTGGTGGGGGCCAGCATGGCTTCTTGGGGCACTGCCTGGGTCTGTCTCAGTGGACTTCTAGGACTTCAGGCAGGAACCCCCCAAGGGCAGGAGGACTCCAGGCCAAGGACAAGGTCTCCTGTTGGATGTGGCCACCCGTGACTAGTGGTTTTGGGTCCAAGAGCAGTCATCTTACCTATACTCCTTTTCCCAAAGCACACATCCAGCACACAACTGCTTTTTCAGAGCCCACACACGTGCATACAATAATCTCAGCATATCTGACAGCTCTCTCAAACACGTACTTTTACAACATTTAACACGTTCTTATCACTCCTGATGTATACACTATTTTTGAAAATAATTGCAGACACGAGCTAACTCATGCAAGCTGTAACACACATACTAGATGGTTAGTTCACACGTATGACACAATCTCAACTCAATACATACCACCTCAAACAAGCATACATATACAAGGCTGCCTAACATACATGGGTCTCTGACACACGGATGATGACTAACACACACACAAAATCTCAAGACACCGTAATCACGGGACTATATGTATAACCTCAGGACACACAATTGCCGATACAGTCTCTGCCATGCACATTCATGCACGGCTGGACACACACCTTCCTCTCGCACGTGCTCCACGACTCCCTCATTCTCACACAACTGACTGAGAAGGAGGCCTTGAAAATTTGGGGTGGGGGGAACAAATGTCCGTCTCACATCCCAGAGGAGAGATTGTTCTTGGCCAGTGAGATGAATGAACAGACACCTTCTGTCAAGTGGGAACTGGCTTTTCCCCAAAAGCTTGGGGCTTTGGCCAGGAAGGTCAAAAGTGGTCTTCCTGGGGACTGTGGAGCCCTGGAAGCCCATGAACAGGACAATGTGAAGAGGGGTGGGTAAGAATGGGGGCAGCGAGGCTGCGCCAGGGGGGATCCCATGGCATAGGCCATCACTGCCCAATGGCTCCAAGTGTTTTCTGGGGGCCTGGGCAGCCCCTTGGCTGGGCAAGCTGGGCCCAGCCTGGCAGTGGGGCTCCAGACCTAAGTGGAGTGGGGGGAGGGACAAGGGGCTGCCCTACCCTGGGGTCCCTCCATAGATGAGTCAAAGTCCACAGAGGATCCGTGTGGAGGGACTGGCTTGGCAGGGGCTCTGCCTCTTCGGGTGGGGGTGGCAGAGGGGTGCTCCTGGACCGGGTGTCATTAGAGGGAGGCAAGAAGGAGAGCCCCAGCCTCCTGCCCAGCCCCGGGCCTGGCCACAACAGAGCAGGCCAGCCTCAGGCTAGGCCCTGACAGGCCAGACTTACCCTGACTCCCTTTCTCAGAGCCAGGCCACTCAACCCCTGCCCTGACCTGGAGGCCCACGGGGATTCAGAGGCCAAAGGTCAGCATGCTGGGCAGGGCTGGAATGTGTCATTACTTTGGCTGGCTGGGGACAGTGGTCCTCCTGGCAGTGGGGCGCATGAAGGAATGTATGGGCGTCACCACATCGGCACAGACCTCAGGCTTCCGGAGGGGGCCTCCAGTGCCTCCTGCCTTGGGCTCAACACCTCCTGTTGGAGAGAAGCTGTCTTCTTCTTTTCAAGCAACTTGGGAGTGAGGTGATGGAGGTGGGATACCCTGGATGAAGGGGGGCATGAAGGAGTGCTGAGGGGGAGGAGCCCCTGGCCAGGGAAGTGGGGCAGAGGCCAACTGAGGTTTTCCCCTTCAGAACTGAGACTTAACAGAATAAAAAGAAAAGAAAGAACCAAAAAAAAGAAAAAAAGAGAAGTAACAAGTGGATGGGGCTGGGGGTTGGGGGGGTGCTGGTTACTTCTTGAACATGTCCTGCAGCGGCCCAGGCAGGTATTTGAGCACCGTGTCCAGGATGCTCTCCTCCTCCTCCTCCTCCTCGTCCCCGCAGCCTGCCGGGATGGCCTTCTTGGGCCTGGTCAGGCTGCCCTCGCAGGGCTGCTCCAGGGCTGCCTTCTCCTCGGCCTCCTTCTCCTCCTTCTTCTTCAGCCCATACTGGGGAGGGGAAGGATGGAGAGGAGTGTGAACGGGGCAAGGAGAGAGCTGAGTCTCACGGTCATGCACGTGCAGCTGGGGCAGCCCATGGGAACTTGCTAAGCCTCAGGCCTCCCATCTGTAAAATGGACATAAGGGCATCTTCCTTGTGGGACTGTGCCTGTCTTCTGTGGGTTTTTAACAAGAGAGAGACGATGCATGGGGTTTCTTTTAAAATAAATACCTGCCCTGATAATTTCTCTGCTTTTGTTTGAAATCTCTCAAGATCTGAAAACTGAAGGGTCTCCCACATGCTACCCACTCTAGTGTTCTTGCCTGGAGAATCCCAGGGATGGGGGAGCCTGGTGGGCTGCTGTCTATGGGGTCACACAGAGTTGGACACGACTGAAGTGACTTAGCAGTAGCAGCCACATGCTTGGGGCCCAATTTTGGTGACAAAACTTGTCTTGAGCTGATGGAAGACTACTTAGAGGCTTGATTTTTCTGCAGGGCAAGCAGACAAGTATTGAACTGTTTGGCACAGGGTGGCAGCTGCAAACCCACCGGAAGTGACGCATGACCGTGCTCGGGGCACTATAGTCCTTCCCCCAAACATCTAAATTCTGGATTCCAAACTTGTATGGCCTCCAGGATTTTGGGCACAAGGTCATGGACCTATAGCAGCAAACATTCGGGAGCACGTACTGTGTGCACTATCTTAGTTAATCTCCAAAACGGTCCTTGAGGGAGGGTGTTCTGTGACATGCATTTTTTCTGATGAAAAGAGTGAGGCTCAGAGAGAACTAGGTCTAAGGCGAGCGCTGGAATTCAGGGAAACCTGAGATTGTGGGGGACCTCTTTTACCCCCTACACTCTAGGATGGGCAGGAGGGCGGCGCTGACCTTGTCTCGTATCTGCTGCCGGACCTTCTCACGCTCGGCCTCCATGCGGGCGTGCTTGGCCTTGCGCTCCTCCTCTTGCTGCCGAAGTGCCTCCTGCCGCTCCTCTTCCTTCTTCTGTGCGTCAGGGTCCTTCTCCTCCTCTCCGCCCAGCATCTTCCCCATGTCCTTGGTGGCCCCTGTGGGGGAGGGTTGGGGGAGGAAGAGGGCGGCGGCGTGGTGGCAAGGCTGGCATAGGAAGGCCCGGGGTGCTGAGGCATCTGGGTTGGGAGTGGGGAGTGGGTGGGGGGCGGGGAGAAGGGGGTGTAGGGCTAGGGCCTCACCTCCAAGGGCCTGCTTCATGACGAAGTCCATGCCTAACTCGAGTTAGTGTGCACTAGCCAGCAGCTGAATTTGCATGCAGCGCTCCAGGCAGGCCTGGCTTGGGGGCAATGAGGCTACCTGCAAAAAGAGGAGTTGGAGGTCAGATGGGTGAGGCCTTTGCTTAGGCAGGATGGTGGAGTCAGACAGAGGAACACCTCACTCTAGTTCCTCATCAGGCACCACCAGTCAGATGCTAAGACCCAGTGCTTGGTACTTCAGGGAAAGGGGATGGAAAGGACCTGTTTCCTGAGCACTTGCTTCTTGCAAGGCATGAGTGCATGAGCATGCTCAGTCCTGCAGTCCTGTCCGATTACTCTTTGCAACCCCATGGACTGCCGCCCACCAGGCTCCTCTGTCCATGGGATTTCCAAGGCAAGGATCCTGGAGTGGGTTGTCATTTCTTCCTCCAGGGGATCTTTCTGACCCAGGGATCCAACCCATGGTTCCTATGTCTCCTGCATTGCAGGTGGATTTTTTTTTTTTTCTCGCTGAGCTATCGGGAAGCCCTGCGCCAGGCACATATATGCTGTCAAATGACTTCTGATCCATATTTTAAAGCCTTCATCTTGTCTGTATTGTTTTAATTTGATTGAGTCCAGGAAAGCTGGAGAAAGTGCAGAATCTGGATGCAGGTGGAGCTGGGTTCTAATTGCCACCCTAACTCCTTATTTCGGGGAAGGCAATGGCACCCCACCCCAGTACTTTTGCCTAGAAAATCCCATGGACAAAGGAGCTTGGTAGGCTCCAGTCCATGGGGTCGCTAAGAGTCGGACACGACTGAGCGACTTCACTTTCACTTTTCACTTTCATGCATTGGAGAAGGAAATGGCAACCCACTCCAGTGTTCTTGCCTGGAGAATCCCAGGGGCGGGGGAGCCTGGTGAGCTTCCGTCTATGGGGTCACACAGAGTCGGACACAACTGAAGTGACTTAGCAGCTTAGCAGCAACTCCTTATTTACTGTGTGACTGCCATGCAAGTAATCCAATCTCTTTGAGCCCCTGTTTCCTCCTCTGTAAGACAGAGATGGCAGTGCCTCCTTTCTCAGGGCTGCTGTGGAGACTGGAGAGAATTCCAGCCTGGGTTGCTGCATCAAGCCCTAGAAGGAGTGAGCTTGCACTTGGGGTCCCAGCAAATCAGAGGTGGGTGGAAAAATGAGAACAGCTAGCTTATATTGAACATATCCAGACTTCTGAAATTAGACAAATGGAGAAATAAGTTATTTTCATTGCATCATACATGTAAGTTTTCTGTTTTATAGCTTAATACTGATTTTTATTTTGAATTATGCATAGGGGGTTGGAGACATGGTAATCTTCTTGGGGCTTAGGCCTTTAAAGTACCAAGCACTGGGTGTTGTAAGGACTCAGCTTATGTTAGTCCTCCTTTCCCTATCCCTAAATCACCAACTTTCAGTTTCCATTATATTTTTTATTGTTATTTTTTTTGCCTCAGAAGATTTTCTCCAAATAAACTCTTAATGGGAATCTCATTATGGAAAACATAAATATGGAAACTATTCCAGCAGTGGTGGAGTGGAGGGGTAGCCTAGAGCCTTTCTCTACCCTTGGCCTCCTTCTTAGGCTGATCTTCCTGCATCCCTGAGAATTTGAACCCAGATGCTCTAACTCTCAGACACTTTCTTTTTATTTTAATCATTCAATTTCACTGGTGCCTTAGTCGGCAAATGCACCACAAATTCTTTCTCAGGTGTTGGGGGGGGACATCCATGAGCTAGTCAAAGTGTACCCTGATGGTCAACTGAAGCCAGACCTACTCCCCGAGGCCTTGGGGTCTTTATGATTGGCAAGGAGGATAAAGGGGTTCTAGGAAATGGTGGCAGAGGAGTCAGGCCGGATATTACAACCAGGTTGAGTTCAAGGTCACTGGCTGTTTTCTGATGATGGATTTTCCTCATTTCTTTCAAAATGAGGAGACGTATCAGCAGACAGATCTTTTCATACAATGGTCCTGGAAGTTCATCTGAGGACTTCTATGTGAACACATCACCTGATGATGGGTTGTTTTGTGGGGAGAAAGTCATGATGGAGTTGAAATCCATCCCCAGCGACTTTGGTATCAGACACACCTGGTTTGAAATCCTGCCCCCACCCCCAGTCCTCACTGGCTGTGGCTCCCTGGGAAAGCTTCAGCTTGTTCCCTGCAAAATGAAGGAGTGTTAAAGGCTAACTCTGCACTGATGTTAGAAGGGGAAGATAAGATACTGATCAGGAGCCTGGTGTGTGGCTGGTCCTCCTTAATGTCAGCCAACGCTGACTGCATGTTTATGAAGACACTCCAGAAAGGAACAGGATTTCCAGGAAATGCAGGAGAACCCACCCTGATCCAGAATTCTGAGTTTGAAGGCGGCTCAGCTCAGTCAGTCAAGATGTTTTCATTTGACTAAAAATATTGTAAAGAGACTGCATTTCTAAGAACAGGAAACGAATAATAATCAAATGATTTCAGGAACTCTTGGGTTCCTTCTCTGTGTTTACATGCAGCTCAAGGAATTGCCAGGTGGTGGTGGAGGACGCAGGAGTCTAATTTGAGATGTTTCAAATTGGTCCACAGGGCACCTGGGCTTTAGTGCCTGCCTCATCCCTAACTTGCTGATTTGGCAAGTCTCTCTCCAAAGTCAGATGATCTACTGGGCCCTTTTCCCAGCTCTTCTGTTGAAGCAGTTCTGAAACATTTGAACTGCTCCCCACCCTACTGTATCCCCAAACCCCTCTCCTTTCTTGATTCTGTGACTCCGTTCTTTCCTTGCCTCCTGCTCCTTCTTCCCTCCGTTCATTTGCTGCTTCTTTTCTTCCTCTATTCTCTTCAAAGTGAGTTCCCCAGGACTCTGACTTCAGTCCTTATCTCTTTTTCGTCTCTAATCTTTCCCTGGGGGAACTCGTCCTTTCCAGGGGCTTTAATGGGCCCTAACACTGAGGGCATCTGGGCCTCTTATCTGGGCACCAGACCAGATACTCATTCATCCAATAAGCATTAGTTGAGCCCCACCAACTGCATGTCAGGCGGTGTGTTCGGCACTGGGTAGATAACAGTGAACAAGACAAAGTCCTGTCCTCATGCAGATTACATTTTGGGGTGCGCGTGTGAGTGAGTGTGTGTGTGCATGCTCATGCGTGTGTGAAATAGGCAAATTAGTCAAGAAATACACTTGCCTCCCTCTTGAATGCCTCCCCCCTGAATGTCCCCTGGCACCACACTCGACATGCCACCTCTCTATCACCAAACCATCTCCTTCTCCAGACTCCTCTGTTTCCTGCAGTCATTCAGAAAACTTCGATTGCCACCACCCATGCCCCTGCATGCAAAGCAATCACCCCGTCACTCCAGGGGCCTCTTACTCCCAGCTTGCCAGGATCATGGAGCCCAGCTTCTTGGGTCCACCACCAAGGTCCTGTGGCTGACTCCCAGCATGGCCCTTTCAGCTGCTGAGCTGTTTGTTCACCCTGGTGAGACTCCCCCTAACCAGTTTCTTAAGGCCCAACCTACTCCTTCCTCATCCCTCTCAGCAGGTGATTTCCTTCTCACTCTGTGTGGTGTGGTACAGCTGAAGGTTCAGGAGGTCTGGAGTCGGGCACATCTGACTCAGATCCCAGATCTGCCACTTTTTAGCTGTGTGATAGTGAGTAATCGACATAACCTCTCTGAGTTTCAGTCTTCTTTATAGAGTGAGGATTGTAATACTCTTTTGAAGGCTTAGAAATAATCTATGGGATGCAGTTGGCATAGGATGGAAGTTCAGTAAGTGGTGGCTGTTATCTTTATCAAAACAATTAATGTTTTGGTAGTGTAAGCTCCTACACGCCAACCCCCCCCCCACCCACTCCCCCCCCCCCCCCCCCCCCCCTCCAACTCCCAAGGGAGAAAAGTTTCCCTCCTCCCCGCTGAAGCCTATCCATCTGCCTTAGCTTCAGAGTTTCTGTCTTTGCATCTTCTCCTTGATCCATTTATTACTCCCATTCCCTCACATCTTCAATCTCTTCTCCTTAGGTGTCTTTCATCTCCTTCCTTCTCCAGCTCGTGCTCTGACGCCCATCTTTCTCTTAATCTCTGCCTCCTAGCTTCATGATTAAGTGGTTTCCCCTTGGTGTCACCACTTTTCCACCTCCCGATCAAACCCTTTGTCTCTGTGAGATCAGAGACATGGAACTGCTGCCCTTGCCACCGAAGCTGCCCTGGCTGGAGTTGCCAGAGTCCTCCTAATACCGGATGCAGGAGTGTTTCCATGGCCCTCCTCCTCCTCCACCTCCATCCCTCTGCAGCATCAAGGCCAGTGAGGACCCCTCACCGCCCTTTCACTCGCTCTGCTGTTTTCAACCTTCTTCCTGCATCTCCTGAATTCCGTGACACAGCCCTCCTGTGGTCATCATCCTACTTTTCAGATGGTCTTCCTCTATCTTTCGCTGACTCCCCTCCATGGCCCCTCACTCCCCCACTGTTTAAGGGGAAATTTCACCTCCCCTTAATGGTTTATGCCCTTCTTCGACCCTCTCTCTCTCCCCAAACCTGCACATTTAACTCTCTGCTAGATAGTCTCACTTCGGATCTATCCAAAGCTGCATCTCACCCTTGTCTCTTTTTCCCCTTACCCCCACCAACCACCTTTTCCTTAGCATGCCTTGCTCCCATGGCCTCAGTGGAAAACACCAGAGTCAGTGAATGCTTCATTCATTCTTTCACTCACTCACACTACAAATGTTCTTTGAGCATCTTCTGTCTGCCAGGCATTGTTCTGGGTGCTGGGCTGCGGCAGGTAACAAGGGAGTCATTGCATTTGGTCTCACAGCATTCAGTCAGCTGCGGAGGTAGACGCCGAACAAAAACCGCAAAGGGAATTGGCAAGTTATAATTGGGATGGGCTTCTGAGGGAGAAGCCCAGGGATTATAGCTTCATCGTGTTTCCTGCATCCACACATCCCCTCTCCTATGGCTGCTAATGCCTTGGTACAGGGCCTCCGTGTTCAGAATTTGCACATAACCACTAACTCTATCCCTCCCCTACCTTTCATCCATCCTCCACAAGGCTGTCCGATTAATCTTCCTAAAGGGCAGATGTGCTCATGCAAACATACCCTGCAATGGCTCCCCATGGCCTGGTTAAACCAACTAGAGTCCTTGCGCTGACCTTCAAGTCCTGCACAGTCTAGCATCTGCCTGCCTCACCATTCATTCCCCATTCCTTGCATGTGGCTCAGCATCAGCTATACCTCCACATATATCCTTTCCAAAAACTCCTGGGCATCTATTCAAGCTATTTCCACAGCCCTGGAACCTCTTAACCTCATCTCTGCCAGTTCAAGCCCTGGCCTCTCAACTTAGAGTGACCTTGAGCAAATGACTTCATCTTTTCTCATCTGTAAGATGGGGACAATAACACCTATGCCCAATTCATGTTGTAAGTATTAAATTAAATAATGCAAATTAAGTGATCAGTCCAGCATTTGGCACATAGTAGGTTCTCAGTACATGTTAGCTGTCATCATCAACACCATCAGCCACAGCATTAATTTTCAACGGTTCCCTTCATACATCATTCTTGCCATAAAATTTCCCAGATATCCTTGGTGACATGTGATGGAGTCTTCCTCTTTTGAGACCCATGGCACATTCTAGGGCAACCCTGCCTGCCTCCAGCTCAAGCACTCTGTCCACCTATGCGTCTTTCCCTTTCCAGCCACTCTGAAATCTTCCCAGGGCAGGGCTTGTATCTTGTGCTTTTTTTTTTTTCCTTTCCCAGAATCTACAACCTCTCCTAGCTAAATGGTAGAGCCTCAGGACATGTTTGCTGGATCGAATTGAATGTTGTGTTTTGCGAGTATGCGAGAGTGTACTCGTTCAAGGTATGCTCCTGCGTGTCTGAACTTAGGCATCATTGTGATTCTGCGTGAGCGTGAGTGCAGGCGTGTGTGTAGATAGATATGCCTGGAGGAGTGCTGAGGTCCGGCAGGTTGCAGACAGTTGATTTTGGCCAGACCGCCAGGAGGCGCTCCTCAGCGGGTCTGCGGGAAGCTCGGTCGATCCCTGCGCGGGAAGGGCGATGGTGGTGGTGGTAGTGGGGACGAAAGGCTGGGGGAGGGGATGCAAGGAGGGGTGGGGGAGGGATGCTGCTGCAGCACCAGGTTTCCTTGCCCTTAGCGCGCCTGGGATGCAGCACGCGCCTTCAGCTTCCGCTCCCAGACTCTCCCAACCCATCCCAGCCCGAAGGCAGCTGAGGCACCTCTTCAGGCTCGACCATCTGAGCCCCAGGCAGTTTTTAAGACTGGGCCCCGCCAACTGACAAGCAAACTCGAGCACCTGCAGTGTTTGTCCTTGTGTCTGTTTATACGTTTTTGTTTCTTTTCTTTCTTTCTTTTTTTTTTTTCTTTAATAGCTCATGTCCGGGCCATGTTCGCTGCAACTCAATTCAACACTCATTTGCTTTTTGCGGGGGACTCTATGCAAATGCGGTACAATGACAGGGGATGTCCCCCTACCCTCCTCCCCACCCCCCACTCCATGCTAGAAGGGAGAGCGCTAGGGGAGAGAAAGGAGCAGTGGAGGGTGGGAATGGGTAAGGAACTGGCTTCTGGAGAAAAGCGAAAGAGGCGGGGGCTTCGTAATTCTCCCGGCAGAAGAGGGGGACAGAAATCCCGGCGCCCCTCGATCGGTCCCCCGCGGAGATCAACGTAGCCGGCTGCTCTACCTGGAGCTCGTGGTTGGCCACTGAAAGCGCCCCTCCCCACCGGCCCCCAACACTCAGAGCTCCAACCTCAAGACCTGGACGGGTCTCAAACTTTGCTGAGGGAGGGGGCAGAGTAGTGCCGGCGACTGTCCTAACTGACCCCAGGCAGCGGACAGGGGCAGCCTCAACCCCAGCCCCTCCTCCTCCCAAGACACATAGAGTCCTCTCGATTCCCCACCCCCAGTCGACGTGTGGGCTCTCCTCCCCACCACCTTCGGTCTGTCCGCCCCACTCCCGCCGCCCTCTGACTCACTCCGATGCCCGAACCGTACCCCTTGGCGGGTGTGTGTGTGTGTGTGTGTGGGGGGGGGGGGTCGTCCCTCTTCCTGGGCGAAGAGGGCCCTGGCGGTCTCCAGGTTAACCACAAACCTGAAGTAGCTTAGACTGACGTGCCCCCATCCCTCCGCCAACAGCTCGAAGTTGTTCTCTAGGTTCAGACTTGAGTCGCCCGCCGCCTTCGGGGCGGTCCTGGCTCCCCGGGAGCCGGGCAGTTTTGGGCTTCTGCCCGAGGGTCTCCGGCTCAGGGACCCACCCCTCCTTCCCAGTTGGCTAGCGCTTCTCTGCCTTTCCCTCCCGCCTGCAGGCATCTCCTCCTCGCGGGGAGCTGTCCTTTCAGCACCACCGCGAGCGCGCCCGGGGGTCCCTGCTGCGGCCGCGCAGCCTCCGTTTCCAGCGGCTGGGTAGTCTCGGGGAGCTGTCCCTCCGAAAGCGGTACTCCGCAGCTTCCTGGGCTGCGCTGCGGCCCTCGAGGCGAGAGCCCAAACCCTGTTGCCCACAGCCCGGCTCCGCCCTCCCGGCCCGCGGCCAGCACCGACCTGGCGGTCCTCGCAACCGTCTGAGCCACTGCAGGGCTCCGGCCGAACTCAGCGAGGCAGTTGCTTCTGCGATTCCAGCTCCCACTGCCGCCTCGTGCAACTCCGCCCGGTGAGCTGGGGCCGCGGCTACTGCCGCGGGCGGCTGCCGGAGGCGCCCTCCAATCACGCCCGTCAGCCAGGCCCTGACGTGCTACCGCTCCCCTTCCAGATGGGAAATTCAAATCTCTCTCTCTCCCCTCTCTCCCCCCTCTCTTCTTCCTCTGGCTCTCTCCCCCTCTCTCTCCCTCTCTCTCCGTTTCTCCGTCTCTCCCTCCCTCCCTCTTCCTCCTCCCCCCTCCGTTTCCCTTTCCCATTCTCCCTCCTTTCCCCTCTCCTAAAAAAGAGAAATCTCCCCTCTCCTTCCTTCTCCACCTCCCCTTCCACCTTCTCCTCCAGATAGATACCCCAGCAATCCCTCCCGTAGGGATTTAGGATAGAGCTGCCTATCCCGGCCAGGCTCTCCGGACGGCAAGCTTGCTCCTTCAATGTTCCAAGGGGTAGTGCGAGTCAGGAGACGGAGGGAGGTTTTTTTTTTTTTTTTTAAAGCAGAAATCCAAGATCCACTGCTCAGGAAAGCCCACCTTGAGCCGCTTTTTTTGGGGGGTGGGGGTGGGGGGGTGGGGGCGGGCCGGTGGCGGCAAGAATACTGGAGCAGGTAGGAGATCCTCCCGACCCAGGGATTGAATCCGGGTCTTCTGCATTGTAGGCAGACGCGTTACCGTCTGAACCACCAGGAAAGTTAGGAAAGCCCACCTTGATTCCTCTAGGCAGAACTGATCACACTTGCCTCAGCACTCGCTCAACCCCCAGGCACACCCCGTTTCTCTGTTTGCTTGCCTCTTGCCTGTGAGCTCCTACAGGGTGACGGGACCACCGTCAGATCATCTTTGCAGCCCCTCCACATCCTGTCCTGTTATGGGAGCACTCAGGAAACTGATGGATCATATGGGCAAGGCCTCCATAGGCAGTAAGGAACATTCCACATGGATCCAGAGGGAGAACACTGCTGCAAAATTGCTGCGGACCTTGGGCAAGTCGCTCGCTAAGACCTTCTAGATCTGATATTCCATGAAGAATAAGAATAAGGAATTCTTTGGCAAAGTTTATTCTGGAAGGCCATATTTTCTCTCCTTTGCCCAGGGAAGAAAAGGAGCTACCAAGAGGCAGGACAACATATGCCCCACCCCCACCCCCCAGCCTTTCTTTCCTCCTCTCCTCACACTCATCTTTTCACTTTATGACTCTCTCCTTATGAGCCTCTCTATTCTGCTTGCATCTTTTGGCTCTAAAACGCTTCCTTTAATCCAGCCCAATGTGTAGGAAAATGGCTTCAGAGAGGAGGGGCCATGCACCAGGCCTTTGAAAGATTTGCTGGAGTTTATGCATCATTCAGGGTTATGTCAGAGTGGAGATGACTCCTGCTTCTGTAGGGGATGGCTTCCTTCCAAGAAGGGAGCAGTAAGAGCAGCAGAAGGGCAGGATCTGGGAAAGGCAGGAGGCCTGATTTTATTCCAATAAACGGGGACTAGTCCTTTATTCATGTCGACAGCAAAGACCTCAAAATGCGGGGACACCCCCCCCCCCCCGCCACCCCCCGTCACACACACACACACACACACACACACACACGTCAGAAGTCACTGGAAGACCTACCTTCCTCACCTATGGAGTCACCTTCTAAAGGTTATCTCAGGCTGTAAGACTGGGTGTAGGGGAGTCCCTTCCTTTATGGCTGAGTTTTCCATTCCATGCTGTGTTGGCCCATCAGCAGGCTCATTTAAATTTTTCTTCCTTTTTCAGAGGCAGACACTAATGGAGGGGGCAGAGGGGAGGTTGTTTGATTAGAGTGACTTAGACTTGCCACTAATGCCTGGAGGGGAGTTCTGGGCAAAGAGATCTGACATCCTGTCATTTCAAGAGTCATAGTCCTCCTGTCTCCGCTCCCCTCTTTCCCCCTGTTCTCCTAGAACAGAAGCTCAGCGAGTGGATCTGGCTGGCAGCACTCTAGTTGCAATTTGGCTTTTTCCACAGTGGGCATCGCCTTTGACATGGATGTTGACCAAGCTGGGCTAAAAATCCAACTTAGCCTTCAGAAAAATACTAAGCTCAATTTTGGTCACAACACTTTAAGATAGATTTTAGTAGGCTCAAATATGATTAGAAAAGAAGCAGGGTGGTTAAGTGGTGGGTGTCTGGAAATCAGGTTAAATGAGGGATGGTTGAGGGATTTGAGGATGCATTTTACCTGGAGGAAAGGGTTCTTAAGTGGGATTAGCCCTTCAAGGACTGGCAAGTTTTGCTCAATTTGTAATTCCAGCACTTAGCACGCCCCTGGAAAAGCAGGAGCTAAAGAATGGCTGTTGAAGGAATAAGTGACCATTGCAAGGGAAAAAAGAAACTATCGTTTTACCAGTGCTGATGACAGAATGGGGGCAATGGGGGAAAGGTAAAGGAAGGCCGACAGAAGCTCTAGGAGGAAGAACCTTCTACCAGCTGGAGCTGTACAACTATAGTATGGACTGCCCATGTGAGGTGCTGAGTTCCCTATCCCCGGAAGACAGCAGGTGGGTGGTAAGTGACAGCTAAAACCCCTTTGAGCCCCAGTTTCTATGAGCCTATTAAAACTGCATGAACTGACATGAGTCATGTCGAGCTGCAGAAAATCTTACTGGCAAATAAAAGGGCAGCTCAATCAAGTTTTGGTGGCTTTGTCCTTTGAACGATTAAGACATGATATTAGCCATTTGCTGTCAAAAAAAGATGGTAAAAAGATGAACACTTGCTCCTGTTCATTGTTACCACTGTACCAGGGGACAACGTTCAGTGTTACCACTGAACCAGTAGACATGGTTCCCAAACACTCTTTTATAATTGCCAAAATGTTGCTAAATATTGTGAACATTTCCTACTGATTATATTATTGTTAATCATATGACCATCAGGCCCCAATTATGTCTTAGGTGCTCACTTCGGTGCTTTGCATAAAGTACGCTCTCTCCTCTAGTTCACACAGACCCCTATTTTCAAGATACAGAGGGCAAAGTCCAGGGAGATAGAGTGAGTTTGGGGCAGATCCAAGACTCCAGCCCATGATGGCATGACACTGAGCTCTAGGGGCCTTCCACCAAGCTGGGCTGCTTCTCTTCTGACACATCCCGCAGCCTATGGAAATGTAACTTTTGCTCTGCCGATATATTTTTTTACATTGACATTTATCATCTTCCCTGTTCTCCAGTTTCTCGCTTGAAAAAAAGAAAAAACCTGCTATGAGTTCACACTCGGATTGGGGTCCTCACGTCATGTGGGTTGTCAGCGTGTCCTTCATCTCCTGCATCTCTAGTCCAGCCTGCTGAAGTCCCCACCCCTTACCCTGAGCCTTGGACCTTGCAGAGTCTGCTCTGTAGACAGCTTCTAAGAGTCACCTGCTAAAATATGAATATGGCTCTGCTTAAGGTGTCTAACCCTGGCTAGTGTTGGATTTCTACTTTTATTTATGAGCCCTGTGGGCTGAGGCAGGGGGCCAGGTTTGAACAGATTTTTAAAAATGATCATGTGCACGTCTCGAATGCTCACTAAGAAGCCAGTCAAGAAAGCGAATGTCAGTACTTTGTGTGAGGAGTGAGGGACAGTGTGTGAGGAGTGACAGCTGTCAGAGACTATAAATGTGATCAGTGAGAATGGCTCTTGTCCAAAGGTCAGCCCGTCTCTTCCCTGTAGCTGCCTCCGTCCAAAGGGCACCCTGGCTGCCACGTGGGAGATGAGGAGGGTCTTGCTGAGCTGGCCCTGACCTCTGCTAGGAGTTGAGCTGGTCAGTGCAGGGAGACATTTGAATGCTCCAGATGCTGACTCTACATCCTGCCATTCCTATCTGGAGCCTGGAGGGGCAGAGTTGGTCTTGTTTTGAGGGGGTGGCTGCATGCCAGAGGCAGGACCAGAGCTATGGGGGTGGTGTGCAGGGAAGGACTCTAGGCCACCTTACTCCTCTGGTGAGTGCCTCCCCTCTTGTCCCTGATAAGAGTGCTAGGGTGCCATCGCTGTCGGGCTGTGAGGTCAGGGTCCCAGTCTCTCTCCTTCAACATGTAGTGACAAAGGGTGAAGGCAAACCCGCGGACGTGCAAAGCTGCATGTGTGTGTGTGTGCCCACTTCTAGACACCGTGCAGGTGGGAGTGTATCCCTGTGGGGGCATACAGGGGCTAGCAGGGCAGGTATGGTTTTGTCTCCGTGTGTGGTGGTGTACCCCTTCTGATCTGAAGTGACTCTGGTGTGAGCGTGTGATTTTGTGTAGAGCTAAGTGGGTTGTTGTTACAGTAGAATATGATAATGGCATGGGGTGATGGTTTGGATGTAAGGCACAGGTATTATATGCAGCTAGACTCTTGAGTTATGACCAAGCTAGATAGCATATTAAAAAGCAGATATTACTTTGCCAACAAAGTTCCATCTAGTCAAGGCTATGGTTTTTCCAGTAGTCATGTATGGATGTAAGAGTTGGACTATAAAGAAAGCTGAGCACTGAAGAATTGATGCTTTTGAACTGTGGTGTTGGAGAAGACTCTTGAGAGTCCCTTGGACTGCAAGGAGAGCCAACCAGTTAATCCTAAAGGAAATCAGTCCTGAATATTCATTGGAAGGACTGATGCTGAAGCTGAAAACTCCAATACTTTGGCCACCTGATGCAAAGAGCTGACTCATTTGAAAAGCCCTTGATAATGGGAAAGATTGAAGGCAGGAGGAGAAGGGGATGACAGAGGGTGAGATGGTTGGATGGCATCACCGACTCAACGGACATGAGTTTGAGTAAACTCCGGGAGTTCGTGATGGACACGGAGGCTTGGTGTGCTGCAATCCATGGGGTTGCAAAGAGTTGGACACAACTAAGTGACTGAATTGAGACTCCTGAGAGTCCCTTGGGCTGCAAGGAGAGCCAACCAGTCTATCCTAAAGGAAACCAGTCCTGAATATTCACTGGGAGGACTGATGCTGAAGCTTCAATACTTTGGCCACCTGATGTGAAGAACTGACTCACTGGAAAAGACCCTCATGCTGGAAAAGATTGAAGGTGCGAGGAGAAGGGGACAGCAGAGGATGAGATGGTTGGATGGCATCACTGACTCCATGGACATGAGTTTGAGTAAGCTCCAGGAGTTGGTGATGGACAGGAAAGCCTGGCGTGCTACAGACCATGGAGTTGCAAAGAGTCAGACACAACTGAGCAACTGAACTGAACTGAATGCAGAGTGTGCTGTGCACAGCCACAGAGGGTGCCCTTTATGTACACTGTGCCAGGTGCCAAAGTTCTGGGGCACATCACCATTTCTGTGTGATGATGGATGTCCTATGTGTTCCTGTCCATGAGAGATGACACCCTGTGTGTCAGCGTCAGTGTGGAGTGGTGGTGTCACTGATAGTAAGGGTGCAGGGGTGAGTGTGTCACAGTGAGTTGGCACACATGTCACTGTCCCTGTGTGGGACAGAGGGGCTTGCACGTGCAGCCAGGAGTGTGTCATCACCACCGTGCAGGCAGACAGCCTAAACGTGTCACCAAGGATGAGCGATGCTTTCTTTTCCATTCCCCCACTCCCAGAGAAGCCCTTGGTAACCCAGCCTGTCCTGTCTGGGAAGCTGGAAACTTTTGGCTCCCTTCTCCATCCTCCACTTTTGTTTCTCAGGAAAAGGATCCCAGGTTCCTCAGCTGAATCCTGACCCTTTGGTGGCAAGTAGAATGTGTGTGGGAACATTCTGAGGAAACCCTCTCTATTCCAGACTCTGCTCCCCAACTCAGAGCTCCTCCCCAGCTCAGCATCTGCTTACCAGCTCCTCAGAGGTCCTCCCTACCATCCTCCCATGCCCACCCTCCTAAATCCAGGCACTCATTAGCATGTCAAGGCAGGCCTCTTTCAGCCCACACATTGTATCCCAGGATATCCCCACACAGTTGGCTCCCTCTCATCCTGGGTTTTCCTGAAGCCTTACATTTTCATGTCTGCCAAACCAGTCTGCACATCCCCCACCATCCAGCACAGGCACAGGGAGGATGTTTTGGGGTGAATCCTTCCTCTCTTGCCACAGGTTCTTTTTTGAGCTCTCTGCTTGGCTACTGCCTCCACTCCTCCAGCCTCAGCCCTTCCAGCTCTCTGGGACATGGTTGGATCTCTGTGTCCCTCAGGAATCCCCCCAAAGGTCCTGCATGCGTGTGTCATCCTAGAGCCAGCCAACATACCCCACCAAGCTTCTTCATTTGAGTCTTAGCGCTGGACTTGCTCAGGCATATCAGTAGAGCATCAACCTTTGGGCTGTGCCCTCAGGAAGCCCCCTTCCAGAATGTCCCTCTAACCCCATGACACTGGGTCCCTTTTCCCCTCCCCCAAGTAAAAACCTTTACTCAGAAAGATAATCTTTAGACCTTGGAATCTTGTCCTTAGGCATATGGAAACAGAATAAGAGTTGCAGAATACTAGAATCATGAGCACGGAGAAGGCAATGGCAACCCACTCCAGTATTCTTGCCTGGAAAATCCCATGGACGGAAGAGCCAGGTGGGCTGCCATCTATGGGGCTGCACAGAGTCGGACATGGCTAAAGCGACTTAGCAGCAACAGCAGCAGCAGAATCATGAGCAAAAGGCCATTTTAGAATCACATTTAGAATCACAGAACCTAGAATGACAGGCTCTTTAAACACTGTATGTCCAAGAGTGGTCGCCTCCTACTCAGATCCCATGCGATGGGGGGAAGTGTTAAAAAGATTGCAGACTTTTGGGGCTCATCCCATCTGGATGGGCAACAATCTTAGAGATGGGAGCCCAGGAATTTGCATTGGTTACCAAGACCCCAATACACCCACTAGTTTTCAATATACCCACTAGTTCCCTGGTGGCTCAGACAGTAAAGAATCCACCTGCAATGCAGGAGACCTGGGTTTGAGACCTGGGTTGGAAAGATCTGGAGGAGGGCATGGCAACCCCCTCCAGTACTCTTGTCTGGAGAATCCCCATGGACAGAGGAGCCTGATGGGCTACAGCCCATGGGATCATAAAGAGTCAGACGCGACTGAGCGACTAAGCACACACACTAGTTGAAACAGCCTTGTCTTGGGTCAGTAGAATCTGACTACCATATGATCCTAGGCCTTATAGGAAAAAAAAAAAGACTGAATCAAGGAATCATAGAATATTTTACAAGCTGAGGTTCAACTAATCACACACACACACTCACACTTCAACAATGTCTTGAATTTCGGATTGGAAAGCGATCCTATACTGTGATTTTGTTCCTGTTCTAGAAGAAATTTTTCTTTTGCAGCCACGCCGCTCCTTTTGGAATGGAAGGCTTTTCCCCCTGTCCTTTGCAGGGCTGCCTCCATGGTGTTGCCTACATTTGTGGAGTTAAATGTTCTTTCCATCTGGGTACAAAGGCGGCCAACAGAACCCCTGTGTTTACAGAGCGAGTGAGCTGGAAATGACTTCTACTTTCCATTTAGGACCAGCACACCCTGGCCCACAAAACAGATTTTGCTGCTTGATAAAATGAATCTGAGGGGACATTATCGCTGTTTTCCTAAAGCAGTCATAGCTGACAAACATGGACAACAATGGTTAGTAACCTCATGGAGCTTCTTCTGGTCAAGGAAATGAAAGACAGAAAATGCCGAGGGGCAGCAGAATGCTATTTTGGAGACAGACGGGAATGCATGTGGGGTGTGTGTGTGTGTGTGTTTGGGGAGGGGGAGTGAAGGGAGGCAATTAAACATGCATGAAAAAGCACATGCATTTCAGCAGCACTGAAAAGGTACATTTCTGGCCATCTCACCCAATGTATTCAATTCACAAATGAGGAAACCGGAACCCCCAATGGGTGGGTGGGACTTTCTAAGGCCACATAGCAAGTTATTAAAACCCCTAACTCCTGGATAAGTATTCTTTCCCAGTTGCAACTCAGCATCACGTTCTTAAAACACCTCCAGCATGCCAAGCACTGTTCTAGGGATGTTATAGACTTCAACCCTTTCAGCTCATGACAACACTATGTGGTAGGTCTTTTTCACTCAACTATTCATTTATCAAACATGTGTGGAAGGTCTCTGACACCAGGCAGTCTCCTAGGCAGACAAAGATAAGAACTTTTCAGAGTTTCTCTTCTCCTCTTGATTCTGCAATGAGAGATGCAAATCCAGAGAGATAACGCAGGACCAATTCACACGTTCAAGATCTTTTCCGATCAGAGGCTCTGATTTGAAGCACACAGGAGTGAGCGAGGAGAGGTGCCCACCAACAGTCAATGATAAGACAACGTACTAAGTGCTATCCTAGTGAAGAGGCAGCTCTGAGGAGGAGAATCACAAACAGCTTGCAAGCCAGATGGGACTGGAAGCCCAGAGCAGGGAAGGACAGGGAGGCTGGCTCCAGGGCTGTGCGAGTCATCTCAGAGGCACCGTGGAGGGGACAGCAAGGGGCTCTGCTCACACACAGAGATGGGTGAAATCTCAGCAGCTCTCTGCCCTTTCCGGAGATAGTAGCTTTTCTCTGAGACTGTTTCCTCTCAGTGAAATGGGTTAACAATCCCGAGCTCCCAGGGCAATTGTTAGACTCAGACAAGACAGTGCCTAGGGAATCATAGCACAGTCTCAGCAACCTCTTTCTCTCCAACAGCTGAGGAAGGTGGGAATTTCTTCTGGTGTTTGGGGCAGGGTGATCATTAGACAAAGCCTCCTTTTATGAACTTCTTGGTCAGAGGACTCTGCATCACGAGTCCTCTGAGTTTGGTTAAGTTGGGGTGAGAAAGAATTGGAAGCTTAGAGGAAGCTGGGTTTGGGGAGGGGGATGTCTTTACCCCTCCTTGGGCTTCCTCTCCAGCACAAGTGGGGTTGGAGCATCATGTCTTCACATGTGAATTGCCTGGAGCAAGTCCAGAGGGGGCTTAAATTCGGGCCTGAGAACATGAAGAATTTTCCACCCACAAATCTAAAAATGGCTGCTCTGTGCCACTCAACCTCCAGTTGTTTCTTTCTGGCAGGAAAAAAAAAAAAAAAAAAAAACCAAAAAAACACCATTTATTTGGCAAACAAGCAAGGTGTTGGAAAGGTCTTGGGAACATGAAACCAGGGAGAAGCTGAAGGGTTTGAAGAGGAAGGAATTTTCATATCCTGAACCTCTCACTGGGCTAGGTAATTCATATCTTTATCCGCTTTAATCCCCACACCGACGCTTCCCATACCGTAAATGTCACCATGTCCACTTTATATTCAGGTAGTGATATTCACACTCAGAGAGGTTAAGGGCCTTGCGTGGGGTAGCACAGCTGAGAAGTGGCAGCAGCAGCAGCATTGGAACTTGGTAATTCTGTGCAGGTGGCCACATTTTCAGAGGGGGACCAGGTGGGTTTCTGGCAACCAAGCTAGGATCTGCAGCTTTGGGGCAACTTGTCCTGGAGTGTAGGTGACCCACAGGCTGGTCCTTAATGGGGCTGGGTGTTCCAAATCTGAGGTGATTATAGGTGATGGGGGCTGTAAGTCAGGGCCCTGAGGATTTAAGTGAAAAAAATCCCCCCTCTGCCACACTTGGCTCACTCCTTGGCTCACTTCTGCTCAGGCTGGCTCAACCCGGCTCTTCACACTGGCATCTCACCATTGCTTCTGCCTCTGGTCTTCCCGCACGTTGACTTTCTAACTGGTTTCCAGATCTGTAGGAGAACCATAGCTTTCTAAAACACGGCCTGCTTGCATCAGTCTCCTCCTCAAAACACATGGTGGTCACAGCTTATTTTGCCACCTCGCACCCACTCCTCCCGCGCGTGCCATCAGCTCTGGAGGAGCCAGCCTATGTATCTCATCTGAGCCATGGATGGATCACGTGACCTGGGCTAAACCAATCAGCATCTCGTTCTCCTTGGTTCCCCAGGTCAGTTCAGGGATAGTCCTAGGACCCAAGTCAGACCAGTTGGGGCTACAGAGACACTCGATTCTGGAATTACTGCTTGAACTAAGGGACATGGACTCTCTTTCCCTTCACTGAGCTCTATGAATCAGGTTTCCCAAGAGCTACCGTGAGGAGCTTCAGAATGGGGACCAGCTCAGAGTCAAGAAAAGGAGAATGGAAAATCCCTAGCCTGGTGACCTTCTTTTCCCCCTTGGCTCAAGCTGTACCTAGAGCTCTCCTATATCTTATTGTTTTTATGAGCCGATAACCACCCCTTCCCTTTTCATTCTCCTTAAAGCTGCTTTAGTTTTTTTTTCTTCTTGCAAAGCAAAGGATCTTAACTGACACAAAAAGTCCTTTAATGTCTTCTGATTGACTTCAGGAGGAAGTGCCAACCTTTTAGACGGTCCTTCAGGCCCTCCCAGACCAGAAACGGTGTCTCCAGCTCCATGAATGCCATCTGTGCTGCCCGACCCCAGTGCTCTGCACCTCTGCCCACACTGGCTGCTCTCAGCGGAGGCCTGCCTGCCCTATTCCGCTTTGACTGGCACAGCTCAGCTGAAGTAGAAAGGAACCCTTCTGGAAAGTGAGGCTGAGTCCGGGGTGTCCTACGTGCTCCCACATTGACCTCTTCATTGTCCCACCCTTGAGATTTTACATTGGATATTGATTTCCTTGTCTTTCTCCCGAGATTTTGAGCCCTTTGAGGAGGGGGACTCGCAGACCATGAGGGATTCATTCTGTCAGCAAGTATGTACTAAGCGCCTACAACAGGTCAGGGACTCCTGTAGGTCCTGGAGATACCACGGAGAGAAAAAAAAACAACTCACAAACTTCTGTCTTGCCTGATGGGGGAAGCAAACACTGCTCCAGTAAACAAACACAGCGCTGGGTTCATTTCAGAAGGCGCTCAGGCTGTGAGGTAATAAGAGGAATGCTGCCCCTGTCTCTGAGCTCAGAGGCTAGAGGAGAGCCAGGCTCAAAGCAGGCCCTCAGGAGCAGTTTTTTTCATGAATGAATATCGAACATGCCCAGACACCCGGGTGCCCCTCAGCCTCCCTTTATGACGATTGCTCGGATCTCTACCAGGACGTCTTTGTTAGTGATTTATTCCCCACTTCCAGCCTATGCCCCCTCTTGTGGGGATGGGGTGGGGGTGGGGGTCCCAGTGACATAAATCACATTTTTTGTTTGTGTGACACTCACCTGTCCCCATAGGGGTTAAACAGAGTCACCTTCTCTGTGACTTCGTGATGTGGCTCCACCTGCCGCTCGGTCCCGTGGCATCTCTGCTTGACTTGGATCAAGTCTTGGCCTGGCTTTTATTTTTCCAGTCCTCGCTCTGTCGTCTCCCTCCACAGACCTGTCGCCAGCCCTTTGATCCCCTCTGTGACGCTCTTTTGGACTTTATCTGGCTCCATAAAGCCGATGAAACCTCTTCCTGCTTGTGTCACTCCCGGGCTCCGAAACCTTCGGTGACTCACTATTGCCTATAGCAAGCAGACCCACGACGGGCTCCCTTGATCTGCCTCCTGCCTCCTCCGCCAGCCGTTCCCTGCTGCAGTCCACTCCACACTCGGATGTTCACTTCGTTCCTGCATTAGTTTATATATCCTTGGTTGTCTTCTCCTACTGGGGTGTCAGCTGCTTGAGGGCAAGGAATGTGTCTTGCTCATTCCCGAATCCCCAACATCAAACAGTGAACTTCCTCACTGTGAATGTGCCATGACTGTCTCCAGAGGCAGCATCTGTGCATTGCATTGCCCTGCCACTTGGGGTTGAAATGCCTTGTGGGCTTTAAGACCTTCATCTTAGTTGCGGGAACTTGGAGACCTAGGCTCCTTGCTGGACCACAGACCACAATAATAGTGCTGCTGATGCTGCGTCACTTCAGTCGTGTCCGACTCTGCGCGACCCCATAGACGGCAGCCAACCAGGCTTCCCGTCCCTGGGATTCTCCAGGCAAGAACACTGGAGTGGGTTGCCATTTCCTTCTCCAATGCATGAAAGTGAAAAGTGAAAGTGAAGTCGCTCAGTTATGTCTGACTCCAGCGACCCCATGAACTGCAGCCTACCAGGCTCCTCTGTCCATGGGATTTTCCAGGCAAAAGTACTGGAGGGGGTGCCATTGCCTTCTCCGCAATAATAGTGCTAGCATCCTCATTTAAATCTTGTCCTGCTCCCCTCTGTCTCCCCCCCCCCTTTTTTTTTTTTGCATTTCGTAGTCCATACACATAACCCTCCAGAGTCCCTTCCATGCTTTGGCCCCATTACTATGGTGTTTTGTCATTGGGATGTTTTTGCTGTCATTTGCTATGGTGACGCACATTTTGGCCTGTTTGACATCTCTTTGACATCTCTTTCTTCCCTGCTTTTAGAATTTATGATCCGGGTGGGCTTTAGACCCACCGCCAGCCAGTGAGCACTATTAGCTCTGGCCACTGTGATTGGCTCAGGGTTGGCAAGTGACGCACGTTAAGCCAATGAGAGTCAGCTCTGAGACTTTAGTAGGAACCAATGAGAAAGAAGCTTTCTATTTCTAAGGGATTTGCAAGGTTGGCAGAATGTGGACCTGAGCAGCTGGACCTTTTTGTCACCACCCAGAGAGAGACTGCCTGAGGGTGATGCCAACACAGAGAAGAGCCAAGAGAAGGGAAGGAGACAAATTCCTGATGGCAGCGTTTGAGTGTCCAGATCTCGATGTGCCTTTAAGCATCATCTGCTCATGTACTTTTCCATTATGTGATCAGTAAATGCCATCTTTCTGCTTAAATTGTTTTGAATGAGGCTTCTACCTTTGTCACCTGTGAGAGACTTGCTGGAATCTGTGATGTTGGAGCTGTATGTCCCCTCCTTCCGAAAACTTCTAATCAAGCAGGCTTTGACCCTGGAAGGACCCTCTGTTTTATGTTCTCACATCCCAGGAAAGAAAGAGCTGCTCGTCCTGGTCCCAGTTTTCTCTCTGTCACCAGTTCAATTGTCCCCACGGTCATGTTGATTTCAGCAAGAGAAGGAGCTCACATTGCCAAAGCCCAAACTTCATATCCACAGATTCCAGTTCACATATCCACATCCCCTCAAAAATACACATAGTTTTGGCCAAGAGCTCTGCAATTTCACCCTTGAGTGGCATCAGCTTTCTTGGGCAGGTGCCATCTCTTTCTGGCGATTTGTCTGCATCTCGTTTGTCAATTGGAGTTGGAACATTTGCCCTTCAGAACAGCGCCTTTGGTGTCCCCCCTTCCAAAAAGCAATTTGGGAGCAAGAATTTCCCTGAGGTCCTCTGCAGTCAAGGCTGACGCTGAGGCTCCCTCAGATAGTACAGACTTCTCTTTTTCGTCTCTGAGCTCTCTCCCAGAACTGTGATCAGAAAGCATCTTGCTGGTCCTTTATCTGACCTCTTTCCATTTGATGGATGTGAAAGACTTATGATTCTTGTCCCCACATTCCTTCTCAAGGTGACTTTTGGGGTGTCTTTGGACTACATCATTTCAAGGTCTCACTGTCCTGGGTAAGCTTCTTGAGCCTAAGTCATTAGTTTGTAAAGGGTTTTCAAAAGTTGCCCTTCTCCTTGCAGTGCCTCTGAGGCACCTCTCTTTAGCTTATTGTTTTATCTTGTTTTGTTTCTGACTGTAATAGTCAGACCATGCTGAGCTGTGGCTGGGAGAAGGAGGTTCTATGCCAGGTTGATGAGGCTCAAGGAAAGTTCTACCATCTTGATGATGTTGTCAACTCGATACGCAGCTTCCAGGGTCACTGTGGCAGGAAGGGAGAGCTGGAGTGTCACAGAGGTTCCCACAGTCCCAGCTGGGAGGCAATCTTGTGGGCTCGCTTCTGTTTGCAGCTCCAGATCCATGCTCCCCCTCCCTGCCCAGCTCTGGGCCCACAAGGCTCATCCATATGGACCAATCAGCAGGCTCTCTTTGCCCCTGAGCTTCTGTTTTTTTTTTTTAAATGGGAGTTACCAGCAGGGATTAGAGGATGTTTAGAGCAAAATGAGAGCGGCCCTTGTCTGAAGGCCACTGCTCCTGTCAAGTGGTCCTTTTCGCATAGGTACCCGCTCCAGGTTTGGCAACTACTCCCTCCTTGCCCTTCGGGCTTAGAGGTGGTAATGGCTCCCCACCAATGCTGGCCCGGGGGAACGGCACTGTCCCCATGGGACATGCCTGTCCTGCCTGTGTTTCCTCCTCGCCAAAAAGGGGCATTGCCACTTTCTTTAAGATGCACTGGAGAGCTGAGATAGTGCATGTACAGGCGCTGGCACATGGAGGCATGCAGGGAATGGCAGCTAGAATTAGCCGTCACACCCCTGCCTTGGAAAGAGTGGCAGCCAGGTAACACGGTCCCCCAAGCACCTGCTCAGAGCTGGGTGTGTCCTGGTGCTGGAAAAGGGGTGGATAAGAGAGAAGAGGCATCTGCCTCATGGAGTGTTTCTGGCAGGCGTGGTCAGGCAATTAACAAGTAAATGGAAAGACAGATATTTCAGAGAGTGGTGAGTGCACTGACGGAACAGAATGGGGAGATTTGAGAAAGAAAGATGGGGTGGGGGTGTCTGGGAAAGGCTTCTGGGGATGACACTGGAGCTTGGCCTGAATATGGGATGATGTGGGGCAGCAGATTTGGGCTGAAGGACCCCCACTCCCCGAGCTGAGTGTGAGAGTGGCCTATTCCTGGAACAGAAAGGAGCCTGGGTGGGAGGAAGTGTAGGGAGCCAGGGGTAGAGAGCTGGGCATTCTCTGGGTCCTTGTCAGCCACACTGAGAGGCCAGGGTGTTACTCAGCTGGGATGGGCTCATTTGCTAGGAGGTCAAGGGTCAGGTCAAACTCATGGAGTCTCTGGTTGAATTTTGCTATCCCCAGCCCCAAGTGCTCTGATCTCATCAGCCGGGGTAATTTCTTTCTCAAATTGCCATTTTGGGAGAACGGAGAGCCTCTGTTGCAGGGAATCTGGGGCCCGCAGTCCCCGGGGTCAGGCCATAGTCCCCTTGGGTCCCCCCTGAGGGAGAGCATAGCTGCCAAAGCCCCTCTGTGCTCCAGGCACAGTGCAAGCCCTGCATGCACGCTCTCTCCTTTCCTGGCTCCACCTCCCAGAGAAACTGGCGTGATCCCCTCGGCACTCTAGATGTGGAAACTGAGGACCCAGCACCTCCCGTTCCCTCCTCACCTCAGGACGGCTCCCTCTCTCCTGCAGCAACCCACACGGCATCCTGTAAATAACTGCATGTTCCCAACACCTCTCCTCCTTCTCCTTGGAAACCTGCTCTCTCTTTGGATTAGGGCTGCCTGGTTGTTAGATTCCCCTCTGCGGTTCAGAGCTGAGCATGGCAGGAGCGGGAGCTGAAACGCTGTATCTAAAGGCCTGGCCTCTTTCCCTCATTATCTGGGCGACCTTGGGCAGGTCACTTCACGCCTCTGAGCCTCAGTTTCCTCACCTGAAGCTTGGGTAGTGGATGGTAACTAATGTTCATGATGGAGATCAAATGAGAATCTGTAAACAAGGGCCCAGCTGAGTGTAGGACAGGCTCAGGGTGATTCATGAACGTAATTTACCTCTTTTCTTGCTTCTCTCATCAGTTCTGCCTCCTAGATGTTTGAGTCGGGGTGCACACACGGGCACCTGTAGCATCAGACAGGTGACAGACAGGGAACACAGCTGAGCTCCTTGGGAATGTCCTGTGAAGCAGCTGGTTCTCCGAGCAGACCTGCACAGAGCCTGTAACAGGGAGGGGAGTCTGGTCCCTGGGAGGAGGTAGCTAGAGTAGTCCAGGGTTCTGATGCCCCCTCCTGGGAGTTCACTTTAACTCAGGGCTGGCTGCAGACTCCCCCAGATTATAGGATCCACTCACTTAGATTTCCTGTTGCCCCAGAGTTTCATATTTCCATCTAATTTCACCAAGTGGAAGGTCAAATATGGCCTTTCATTGGCTTTTGGTGGGTGTTCTGGAAGCGGGGGAAAGGGGCTTTATCTGCAGGGAGGCATGAATCCACATGACCCCTGAGGTTCAGAACCTGTGGAGTGATGGTAGTGATCGGAGCCAATTTGACTGAGTGGCTGTGTGCTTTATACCTGCTACCCTGTTTGTGCTGCGCAACTGCCTTAGGAGGTACTACCGCTGTGCCCATTTCACAGATGAGGAACCAGGAAGAGACAGGACAGGAAAGCTGTCAAGGTCACACAGCCAGAAGCTGCTGTTAAGGATTTGCATCCAGCCTGTCTGGTCCTGGAGCAGGCACTCACCCCTCTGGGACCAGGGAATCTACCTGGGGGTGGGACTCACTCCATGGCCAGGCTCAGGCTGAGGCGACTCTGAGAGATTTTTGAGCACGGTCAGTGTGTCCCCGACTGCCGTAGCACAGGCCCCTGTGTCTCTCTGTGTTTGCTGTGGCAGACACGGCTATCTCATCTTATCCTGTAGCTTTTATTCTGCTCAGCAGCTTAGTACTCCCTTGAGGACCCACCCTCCCCTTGTTCTCTGGCCCTGTGGTTTGGATGGAGTCCTCTGGTCCTCTTTCCCTCAAGCTCTAAGGGACTGTGTACATAACCCAGGCCCAGGGATGGATATATGACTCAAGATGGCCCAGGGACACTCAGTGCTGCAGCTTGTTTTGGAAACATTAGAAAAATTCTCTTTCTGTTGGAGTTACTGAGCTGAAAAAGTGTGTACCTAGAGCTGCAGGGTCATGGTGTGGAAAGAGCCTGCCTAGGGGGCAAGCCATGCCAGAGAGAAACAGAACTGATAGAGAGAGGGAGAGAGATTGACCCCTCATGATATTGCATGACTCCTGGATCAAGCCTTCCCTGAAATCCACTACACTTGAATTTTTCAGTTATATGAACCAATACTATCCTTTTTTGCCCTTAAATCACTTTGTTTGATTTTTCTACTATTTTCTAAAACAGGATTGATTGGCACTGTGCTTAACTATTCCATGTACGTTATTACCTTTAATCCAGTGAGAATATTGGCATGGTGCCCATTCTGCAGATGAGGGAACTGAGGCTCAGAGAGATGTATTATATTGGCAAAGGTGTCACAGCTAGTACATGGCAGAGCTGGGATAAGACCTCAGGCATTTTGACTCTAGACACCTTGATCACTTTGCCTTATGACAGAAGGCTGGTTTTACCCACTAAATATCTCTTATTATCTCTACTCTCTGATCTCATCCAGCTGCTCTCCCTGCTTCTCCTCTGATCCCCTTTAATCCCCACTACCTATGAGAAAGAAGCCTTTCCCATCTACACCCTCAGACTAAGCTCTGTTTCCTAGCAGACATTTTTATGGCACAATGTACTTTTTCTTCTTAGCTCCACTGAACTTCAACAATGATTTGTTCCAGGTTTATCTCTTCTGCTGGGTGGGAGTCCCACGGGGGCAGAGATGACGTCTGTTTGGCCATTCTGCAGCGCTGATGCCTGGCACAGAGCCTGGCCTGTGGTGGGTGCCTGGTAAATGTTTGCTGAATAAATGAATTGTGCAGTTTTTTTGCTCCCACGGTGGCCCTGGATCACTGTGCACCTGTTTGACTGCAGTTTTGTATCATTCTGACACTGCAAAATTTGCTCGTGCTCTATTCTAATAGGGTACCTATGACCTTGGATGCTTACTTATCTTAGTGTATATACCAGCAAGTGCATTCTTTGGAGACTGGGGCAGTGTCTCCAACCATCATCCCTCAAGTAGTAGTAATAATAATAACAACAACAAAACAAGGAATAATACTAACAATGAGCACTTACTATTTGCTAGGCTCAGCTCTGAAGCTTTAACATGCATTGCTTCATTTAATCCTTATGCCAAATGTATGTGTGTATACTATGAAGACCCCTTATACTTAAGGGCAAACTCAAGCTCAGAGAGGTTATATGGTCTCCTTTGCTTCTCTAGTTGAGAGCTGAGATTCTGTTCCATGCACTCAAAAGAGAACTTGCTCCCCTAGTGACTTTAATGCAGGAATGCAAGCTGGGTTGGAAGGCAGGAGGAGTAGCAGAAAGGCTGAAGTGGGGCTAAAAGGGCCTCTTGGAAGGAAAAGCATCTTCACTGTGAAGGTCAGTGGAGGGTTGAGCAGTGAGGCGGGAGGGGAACCCTGAGGGCAAGGGGGTGGGGTAGGGAGAGAGCTCAGGGATGCCATAGAAAGCGTGCCGGATTAAACTGGAGAGCCTGGGTTCCTGCCCTGGCCCAGTGCTTGCTGGCTGTGTAACTGGGGTAAGGGGCTGCACCTCTCCGAGCTGACGTTGCAGAGCAGATATCAGCCTCGATGTAATACCTGGCAATTGCCTAGCTGGGATCTGACACCAAGTAACAGGCACCATGCCAGGGGTGGGGTGCAAGCCACTTGCTGGGGCTGCTGTGAGTTCTTCCCCTGCATGAACTCAGGTGTCGCTCTTGAGATCCCTAGGAAGTGGGCCCTGTGACGGCCCCACCCTGCACACCAGGGGCCTGGCGGGCCACGCGGCCTCTTGGCTCAGCATCTCCTAGCATGTGCAAGGCAGCTGGACCGTGCTCTGGCTGGGTGGGTCCACACCTCCCTTTACCCTTGTGCTCTTCTCAAGAAGGTTGAACTTGGGTTTCAGTGGGAGAAGAGGCCAAGTGGACAGTTACTCGCTTGGTACTGTTGCTTCTTTGAGGCTCCAAGTTTCTCTTTTCATGGTTCTGCCTCTAGGGCCATGCCCTTTCTCCCTGGTGATCCAGGGGGCAGCAGACAGGTATGTGTCAGCCCACGTGTGGGGGCCTGCGCTGGCACCAGGCCCAGGAAAAACAAGACCCCGAGCCCAGCCTGCTCTGTGAGCGGCGGAGCGCTGGAGCTGGCTTCTCAGGGGCCCCACCCGTCAGCTCCAGGGACGCTGTGTGGGGCTGTTGCCAGCCCCGGCCCAGAGGTGAGGTGCCCGCTGTGGCAGCCTCCCTGCCTGGAGTAGCACCTTCACGGGTTTGTCACATCTGTACAGCACCTCTGCTCTTTACTTAATGTCACCCTCTAATTCCACTCACTTGCAAAAATAAAACCCTTCCCTGTGTTCACTTAAAAAGGAAATCTCGACTTGCCATTTAACACCGGAAAACCAGTGTCACTTGCTGTAACGGGGGGGTAACAGTGTGTACACACACAAGGGAAAGGAGCTGCGTGCGTGTGTCCAGCTCTGTGCTTGGGGGCGGGAGCACCCCAAGCCTGAGGGCGGTGAAGGGGAGGGGCTCGTATGGAGAGTTGTGAGGCCCTGGCCCGAGCCTGTCTCCCAGGTGCAATGAAACACTGAAAGAACTGAAAAGGAGGCGTAAACCCACCCAACGACTTGCTCTCTAAAGGGCACCTCCCGCAGGACCTGCAGTCATCGGGGGACCCAGGCTTCTGGGCACCTCACTGCTCACCTTGCTTCCCCTCTGTCCAGAGGCCTCCTTGGCCTCAGCTCCTCCAGCACCAAGGAAGCCATGACCTTGTACACTGGTTGCTGGAGGAAAGGCCCCAGGTCGAAACAGCTTTCCCTGTAGCCAAACGGGAGGGCACTTTGTCTCTCTGATCCTCAGTTTCCCCATCTAGAAAATGGGGATGACAGTCCCTATTTCCAGGACTGTTTGAAAAACTTAAATGAGATGCTGTGTGTCAGAGTGGCTTTGTATGGTGCCTGGCACAGTGAGCAGGGACTCAGGCGGCGTGCCTTCCTGCCTCTTTATCCCAATCCGATCTAATTTAAAATTCTGCCTCCACCTTTGCTGCAATTCCATTTCCTATCTCACAGGCTCTTTTTTTTTTTTTTTTTGTCTAGAGACTCTGACAGCCTTGAATTCAGATCTTCTCTCCTTCATGTCCTCCAGGGTCAGGTCACTTCTCTGAGCTTCAATTTGCTCATCTTTAAAATGGGAGCATCAGGGAATTCCCTGGTGGTCCAGTGGTTAGGGTTTGGCACTTTCACTGGCAGGCCCGGGGAGGAAATCCCTGGTCAGGGAATAGAGATCCCTCAAGTTGCAAGCATAGCCCCTAAGCCACACCCCCTGCAAACAAAAGGAAACAATAGCAGCCACCTCACCAAGTTGCTGTGTGGGCAAGCAAACACTGTCATTGGCAAAGTTTGGTACACATGGAACGACTTATTTTTATGATTTGTGACCCTCTGGGATGGGAAGATTGCTGAAGTGTTTCTGAGGTTGGACTGCCCATATCCTCAGGGGAAATTATCTGAGTTTGAGCCCACATGAAAGACTTCTGAGTTCACGACAGGCATGAGCTGATAACTCTGCAGAGGGGGATGTCGTGGGCTCCAGCTGAGGCAGCTTCTGTTTTTAGCTGTAACCATTGCTGCTGAGTCCTGCCCACCCCCCACCCCCCAGCACACCCCTCCCCCATGTGGGAAAACGGAACGTGGTGCAGAAATAGCTTGGTCCCAGGGGCTGCCCATGAGAAGGGCTTATTTTGACTCAGGATGCTGTAGAAGCTGTGGCAGGCTTGTCAAAATACATCTGCCTCTTCCCGAGCGGCCCACGGAGCCTCAGACTGGCGCCAGGACCAAAGCGCTGCTGCCAGACGTGCACATGTGGAACCGGGCCCCTGGGAGCCGAGGACAGGCCCTGCTTTGTTTCCAACAATAACCACCTCCCAAGCCCCGAAGGACAAAAAATAGATACCCTCTGACAGCGGCGGGGAGGAGCCCACCTGGGTCCCGAGGCTTGTTCATTGCAGTGACTCCCCCACCCCTGCCTCATTCATCTCTGCACAGGGCCTGGCAGGGCCCGGGGAAGTAGATGAGAGGGCATCACAGCCCTTCCTCTGTGGTCCTTACAGAGGAGCCTGCCATGAGGGTTCTTATACCCATTTCACAGGTAGAAAATCTAAGGCCCAGGCCACACAGTGACTTCTTGTGATGAGGCCTCTTTTCCAAGCCCTTCTTTGCACTTCGAGCTGCCGTCGCTTTCCCCCTGGGGTGCCCTTCCTCCTCTTAGGATGGCTCGTGACTCAGGACACACGTCTCCTTCTCTGCGCAGAGCTGGTCCCCGCCTCCTTGGGACTTGTGCCTGTTCCCAGATGGCTCTTGTTTGCCTGCCTGGTGACTTGGCATAGCGACTCGTCTCAGAGACGGCAGCGTCTCTGCGCTGCTGGGCTGAGCGTGGCCAGCCCAGGGTGGACCTGACAAATTTATTGTAGGAACGAATGGTTCTGGAGTATTTTCATCTAGGGGCTCCCCACTTAAACCCAGGGATTGACTGAGTGCTCAGTTAGGGAGCAGAAGAGAGCAGGCCTGTTTGGGGCTCTCTAACCCAAGGGTAGCTTCAGCGAGACAAGAAAACAGGCTCATGGCTTTAGAGGGTGCAGCCACCTGACCATGGGCTCTTTCCGTGCGAGGCGCCTCAAACTGGACTCCAGCACTGTGAATGCCCAGCTCTGAGTCTGGACTACCCACCCCATGTCATCTCTGCCCTTCGTCCTCCCTGTGGACTCCTCAGGCCTTACCAGCTCCCCCTGCACTGTGGCCCAGCCACCTGGCGTGTTTGCCCACCTCTGCCTGGCTCCCTCAGCCCCACCTCCTTCCACATCCCTTGCATGAGGCTGACTCACAGCTCCTCTGTGCGCTGAGCTCTGACCACGCAGTGCTGACCCTGCTCAAAACACCTGGCATCTCACTCCTTTCTCCACTGGTGTTTTTCCAGTGGGTTGTGTAGGTGTCCACAGGGATTCTGTGAGGAAGGGAGCCCTCGGTCAGGTGAGCGGGGATTGCTGGGCTAAGTGAAGTCAAACAGATTGTTCCCTGCAGGAATTTTCAGGGCCTTTGATGTGCTGTTTGGATTACGATTCTCTGAGAGGCGACATAGCGCCTGGCATCTCTAGAGCTTATTTGAGCACAGGACTTTCCGGTGCAGAACATCAAGGCGAGGCGTGCGGTTTGGGAAATGCTGCAGTGTTGGCTGGAGCCTGAGTGCCTTGCCCTGGCGGTCAAGGTCCTTCACAGCACAGCCCAAGCCTGTCTTTCCAGCTGCTAGTCCACTAACATCCAGAAATTTCCACCCAGAAAGCGACCCTCCGGATGCTCCCTGTGCCGGCTGTGGCTGTCTGCCGCCCCCTCACCCACTTGCCAGCTCACTCTTTCCGTCTGTCCAGAGCTGCCTTTGCTTCAAGTGAAAGTGGAGTCGCTCAGTCGTGTCTGACTCTTTGTGACTCCATGGACTATAGCCCACCAGGCTCCTCTGTCCATGGGATTCTCCAGGCAAGAATACTGGAGTAGGGTGCTGTGCCCCAGGGGATCTTCCTGACACAGGGACTGAACCTGGGTCTCCCGCACTGCAGGAAGATTCTTTACCATCTGAGCCACCACGGAAGCCCCCAGCCCAAATGGCAGAGGCTCTCCTGAGCGATGGCATGGGAGTTCTCTCGCCTTCCTCTGGCCCCGCGGTCCCAAATCTTGCTGCCCTCAGGTCATTCTGAGCATGAGTTTATTATGGGGAGCTCTTTGGATCCCCTCTAATTTGCTTTTAAAAATTTGCAAACTTGAGTATTATAACCCATATCAGTGCAGGTCCCTCACTTACGATGCATGTCTGGTGTATCTAGCTGCTGAGGGTGAGGCTGCTACACAGACAGTGCCTCCCGTGTGTGTGTGTGGTGGGGGCATTAGGAACTCCTGATTCACTAGGCAAACAGGACGTGTGCAAAGCCATGCTTCTGATGGTCAGCTCACAAGTTCATTCCCCCGAAAGGAATGATCTTATTAATATTCTGGGAGAGGCTAGAGTTTACTGAGAGCTCTCTCTGTGCATGGCACTGTCTTGACACTGTTCACCTGGCGCGTCACACCAGGAGGGGAGCTCCCAGAAGGAGTGGAGCCACGGAGCGCTTGAGGGAACAACGTGGAAACGTGACCCCAGCCCAGGGTGGCACCAGAGCTGGGCTTCTGCTCTAAGGTCCCCAAGCAGGACTCACGTTACAAGACTCCTCTTCCAGGAGCCTTCCCTCGCCTACACTCGGCCAGAGCCTCTGCTCCTGTGTTTGTATCCCCAACTGGGCTGGGAGTTCCTCAAGGTCAAGTCTTATTTGTCTTTACATTCCAGTCTCTAGTATGGGGTTTGGCTGCATGCATGGAGTCGTGTGCATGAGGGAGGGATAAATGTGTCCACGCCTAAGGAAGATTCCGGGCTTTTGTGGGAACAGTCCTGGGAAGATACAGGCTGAGGTCCAGCGCCCTGAATCTCAGCGTCACACATTCCTATGAGTTTCACTCTCCTTTGGCTCCAGGGTAGCTGGCCTGCCTGATGACTAAGAACATCACTTCTAGCTGCTAACAGCCACCTGGAGGTGGCTGGTGACAACAGGTAGGTCAGCCTCACCCAAACAAGAGAACTGACTGACTTTTGTTCTCTGTTGGTACCTGCTGAAATGTGGACACGGTTCAGCATGCTCTACAGCACTGATTGGCATCAAAACACACCAACACAGTCTTCCTGGCATGCGGAGATTTCCTGAGAAAATGCAAATTAGATCATTGCATGCTTTTGATTAAAACCCTCCATTAGCTTAAAAAAAAAAAAAAAAACCAACCAACTACACTTAGAATGAAATACGACATCCTGGGACTTTCCTGGCTCTTCAAGGCCCCCGAGGGAGCTGGGCCCTCTTGCCCACTACGTGCTCCTCATTAGCTCCACTCCGGTCATAGCAATTCTTTGTCTTTCTTGCACTGCCAAGCTTATTGCTGCCCCGGGACTTTGGCGCCTGCTGTTCCTTCTGCCTAGGACACCTTTCTGCCATATCCTCACCTGGCTGGCTCCTTCTTGATATTCACATTTGCCTCAACCATCCTTTCTTCAGAGGCTGCCCTTCTTTTACTCTATCTAAATTCTATTTAAATGAGACCATCACTTCCTATCTCCATTTAATGGTCTTCATGTCACTTGCCATTGTCTGAAATGGCTTTATCTTTTTTATATGTGTTTGTTTACATGCTTATTGCTCATCTCTCCAGTTAGAATACCGTCTCCACTCGGGCAGGAACCTCCTCTGCTGTGGTCACTGCTGTGTCCCGCCACCTGTTTCACCCATTGCCAACAAGAGGGCAGCTGGAGACAGTGGGGTGGTTTGGAATATGGGCTTGGGCTGATGGCCAGGGTTCAAATCCCAGCCTGCCACTCACTGGCAAGTGACATTCCCACTTTACAGATGATGAAACTGAGGCGTGAGGAGGTTCAGTAACCTGTACACAAAGCACTCTGGTGGCCCTGGGGAGGAGTCATGGTCCCATTAGCTGCGGGGCTTGGGGGTAGGAGCACGGGAGTAGAAGCTGGCGGTCTGCAGGCTTTGGACCTGTGTCCTTAACCCTGCTGCCTGCACCTCCGCTGAGTTGTTGCCTCTTTAACCAACCTTCCTGCTTGTCACCAGGCCACTCCCATGTGGCCAGGCCCTCTGCACCAGGCTGGACTGTCATTCTGGCTCTCTAGCTGGACTTGGGTTCCCTGAGTGCCCCCACCCCCCTGTCCCAGATGTGACCAGTGTCACCCGCCTACACAGAAGCTCTCAAGAGCTCCTGCCTGCTTTCCAGATGCAATCCTGCCTCCCCCATGTGATGGATAAGGATCTCTGGCATCTAGTCCCCGTGAGCCTCTAGGGCCTTAATCCACCTGCACCCAGCCCCCTGCCCCGGCATCTCTCCTTTAGTTACTCTGAACTACCTGCGATTTTCTGAAAACATCCCGTCTGTTCTCGCCTCTGTGTCTGGGCCCCTGGCTCTGCCCTTTGCCTGGGACTTCTTGTTTTTGTCAACCCGGCTCATTTACCTCCCTGACGGGCTCAGCTCCGCACCACTTCATCCAGACACGTTTCCTGACTACCGAGTCTATGAGCCCCATCAGCAGCAATCTGTCCATCCTGTCCCTGGGTTCTCACCGTGCCTCAGCCTTGGACGCTCCTCTGTCTTCCCCGCCCTTCTTTGTACCTGGCTCCCCATGCTCCCCCGCTCTGTAAGCAGGTGTGGTGGGCCCTGGGGAGCCTTCCTGAGTTCCTTGGCTGGATGAGGCACCCCTGTCTCTGGAAGTTGGCTGTGCACCCCTATCACACACTTACCATCCTGCAACTTCCCACCTTCCCCTCCAGCCTATGGGCTGTATGAGGGTAGGGATCTGTCTAAACGTTCCTTGGTGTCCAGGGCCATGTCCAGGACCTGGCGTCCAGCAAGCACTGCAGACAGCTTACTGAATGAACAAGCAATGATTGTCAGCCCTGCGAGGCTGCTGCCAGGTGGCGGCTGGGAGCCACACTGACAGCATCACTGGCTGGAAACCTCACTGATTATAAGAAAACCTGAACCTCACAGGGCACTGGCCAGCACAGCGTTTGGGAAGGGGCCCAGGCTGGGCCAGAAGCGCAACCTGCTGGGGGGCCTGGGGAACCATGGTGCTCGGCTGTAGGAAGCTCTTTCTGTTGCTGACTAGTCAGGCCTGGGGAAGCCGGGGTTAACTCCGTCATGATTGGTACCAAGTAAGGGAGCCTGTGTGGATCCAGGCACATTTTGTATAGGCTGGCTGGTGCCTCTCCTGGAGTGGAGGGCCCTGGGCTGTGCAAGGCTTTCCACTCTGTCTAATCCTGCCCTGGACTGAGATGAGGGCAGAGAACGCCTATCGGAGACTCAAGGTTCCGGGGACTGGCCCATTCCCACCCCCACCTACTTCGAGTTTCTGTGACTGCATGGAAGGGCATTGAATTCGATGTCCTATAGACCTGGGTTCAAATCCCAGCTCCCCAGCTTCAGCTGCAGCTCTGAGATGGACTGTCTGGCCAAAGGCGATGTGCAGGAAAGTGCTTTATCATGGTGCTAAGTCGTTCAGTCGTGTCCGACTCTTTGCAACCCTATGGACTGTAGCCCGCCAGGCTCCTCTGGCCATGGGATTCTCCAGGCAAGAGTCCTGGAGTGGGTTGCCATTTCCTTCTCCAGGCTGCCATTTCCTTTGTCATTGCTGAGGTGTTAATGCAGCTCAGGAGGGGAGCCAGCTGGAGAGTTTCCATGGAGCAGACCTTCAGCCTGGGGCCATAAATGCAAGCTGGATGGGGGAAGAAGAAGCCCCTAGCCCCAACCTCCTTCTCAAACTGCCTCGGATGCTGGAGTGCTGGGGAGGGGTAGGGGGTGCTCACTTATAAGTGTTTTCCAGGCACAAATCCTGCTCACAGTCCTCCACAGCTCTTCCAACCCAACCTGTGCTGTGTTGCCAGAAGAAACTTCCTAAAATACTCCCATCATATCACTCCCCTGCTCAGAAGCTTCCTGTGGTGGCCCCATGTTGCCTGGGATGAGCCCACCTCCTCTGCCAGCACCCACAGCCCCCTCCAGCCTCGTGTCTCTCTGTCTCTGTACTCAGGGTCCCATCTGGAACCTCCTTTGTGTCCCTGGCACCATGGTCTCCTTGAGTCATCTCAATGTCCCCCAAGATCAGAGGTGCCCCCTACCCATGTTGTATACGAGGAAGCTGAGGCTCAGAGAGGGGGCTGACTGGCTTTGCTCCTCCTCTTTGGAGCTGCAAGATTCCTCAAAAATCACTGCATCCAAGCTGCTTTCCTTTGGCAGATGAGGGAACTGAGCTTCAGAGGAGGGACTGATCTGCCCAAGGTCACTCTGCTACAGGTGGGTGGAGAAGCCTGGAGCCTGGGTCCCCGGGCTCCCCAGCCTGCCCTGTGGTCACATCACCTCACCGTGGGGCTGACCACGTGCTCCCTTGAGCCGCCAGGGACACACAGGTGTGGAGCACTGGTGTGTCGTGCTTGCCCTGCGGAGTCACAGGTCAGCATTCTGGGGATCCTGAATGGCTAGTGCTGGTCCTATGCCCACCCCTGGGGAGGACTGGCCTGGCATCAGGCTGAGGGGTGTGTGGGACACTGTCAGCAGTGAGTAACTGTAAGGCAAGCCTCAAAGGGAAGGGAGGAAAGAGCCAGGGATGGCAGGAGGGTTGCTGTCCCCACTGAAGTCAGGTCTCAGGGATTCAAGAGGGGGAAGCGTGAGCCAGGAGACTGATCATTTGTATCACTCGGGCTGCAGAGGTTGAAGTCACAGGTGACTCCCCTTTCCTGCAACTAGGACCACCCATCCTGAGTTCCCTTCCAGTCCTGGGCCCTTGAGACCATCTCTGGCCTTAGAGAGTCAAGGGCTTGGGTGACCTTGGACACAGGTCTATCCATCCATTCCAGTAATCTCCCCTGGGCTCTTGCTCTGGGCCAGGCAGTGTGTCAGGCCCGACCAATGAGAGCCCTGCCCTTAGGAGGCTCTCCATCTAGCAGGGGCATCAGACAACACCTAAACAAACAAAAAACAAGGTCATGTCAGACAGTGATGAGTGCTTTGAAGACAGTGAGCGTGGGATGAGGGGGAAGGGGCCGTGGGAGGGCTTTCTCTCAGAGAGCAAGCCCTCCAGAGGAGGTAACGTTCGCACTGCAGGCTGATTTGCCAAGGGAAGGAAATGGCAAGTGCAAGGGCCCTGGGGCAAGAATGAGCTTGATGCTTTGGACAGGAGACCAGTGTGGCTGGATCTGCGGCAGCAGGAGTTTGGGGAACTGAGCCATGAGAAGCCATACGGGGCCAAGAGGGTCCCAGAGAAGACTGGATTTTAGTGTAAGTGTAGGGATCCTTGTGGAGTTACAAGCAGGGGAGGGACAGGTCCAAATGCCTTTTAAGAAGACCTCGCTGGGTGGTGTGTAGAGAACAGATTAGGGCAGGAACCTGAAACGGGGGTTGATGGGATAGAAGCAGGTAGGTGGGTGGCTTCCTGGGAGAGGCAGACAGTGAAGGTGTTGAGAAGTGTTTGGCCTCTTAACATCTTAGAGCTTAAATTCTATGTTCCATAAAAGGGATCTGCTAATGACTCTTGCACAGGATTGCTGAGAAGTTAACATGAGAAGCCTGCAGGAGAGTGAGTGGTTGGCCATGGCCTCTGCAGCCACACACTGTCCAGGGCGTTGAGAAGGCCTTCAGGAATCACAGGTCAGGTCCATCTGGGGTTGCTGTCTCTAGGAACTTCTCATTTTCAGAGATATTCTAGGCAGAGGGGGAGTCTGGAAGCCCACCAAGTTGTGTCTCTAAGTCTATGCCAGCCTCTTCTGTCTCTCCCAGGGGCTACTGCCTTGAAACAATATTTTCCAAAAACACAACCCAGCTCCCAAACAGAGATGCCTCTTTCCAGCCTCTGCAATTGACAAACACTCCATTTGTAGGACTCAATATCCTACAGAATCTTGTAGGAATTTTGTCCTACAGAATGTGTCTATAGAATGCCCTCCTCTGGAAATGCACTTTTCTACTCCCCCTTCTCTACTCATTCACAGTCTCACAGGGTCTCAGTCTGCTCCTCTGGGTGTGACAAGTTATTCCTGCCTCAGGGCCTTTGCATTTGCTATTCCCTCTGCTTGGGCTCCAAGGGAACATTTCGTGAAAAGATGGGAACAATAAAGGACAGAAACAGTATGGACCTAACAGAAGCAGAAGATATTAAGAAGAGGTGGCAAGAATACACAAAAGAACTATACAAAAAAAGATGTTAATCGATCTTTTAAGATAACCAGATAGCCATGATGTTGTGATCACTGACCTAGAGCTAGACATCCTGGAGTCTGAAGTCAAGTGGGCCTTAGGAAGCATCACAATGAACAAAGCTAGTGGAGGTGATGGAATTCCAGTGGAGCTATTTCAAGTCCTAAAAGACAATGCTGTGAAAATGCTGCACTCAATATGCCAGCAAAATTGGAAAACTCAGCAGTGGCCATAAGACTGGAAAAGGTCACTTTTCATTCCAATCCCTAAGAAAGGCAATGCCAAAGAATGCTCAAACTACTGTGCAATTGCACTCATCTCACATGCTAGTAAGGTAATGCTAAAAATTCTCCAAGAAAGTCTTCAGCAGTACGTGAACTGAGAACTTCCAGATGTTCAAACTGGATTTAGAAAAGGCAGAGGAACCAGAGATCAAATTGCCAACATCCGTTGGATCATCGAAAAAGCAAGAGAGTTCCAGAAAAACATCTGCTTCTGCTTCATTGACTACACCAAAGCCTTTGACTGTGTAGATCACAACAAACTGTGGAAAATTCTTCAAGAGATGGGAATACCAGACCTCCTTACTTGCCTCCTGAGAAATCTGTATGAGGTCAAGAAGCAACAGTTAGAACTGGACATGGAACAGTGGACTGGTTCAAAATTGGAAAAAGAGTATGTCAAGGCTGTATATTGTCACCTTGCTTATCTAACTTATCTAACTTATACATCATGTGAAATACCAGGCTGGATGAAGCACAAGCTGGAATCAAGATTGCAGGGAGAAAATCAATTACCTCAGATATGCAGATGAGAACACTCTTATGGCAGGAAGCAAAGAGGAACTAAAGAACTTCTTGATGAGGGTGAAAGAGTAGAGTGAAAAAGCTGGCTTAAAACTCAACATTCAAAAAACTAAGATCATGGCATTCAGTCCCATCACTTCATGGCAAATAGATGGGGAAACAATGGAAACAGTGACAGACTTTATTTTTTTGGTCTTCAAAATCACTGCAGTTGATGACTGCAGCCATGAAATTAAAAGATGCTTGCTCCTTGGAAGAAAAGTTATGACCAACCTAGACAACGTATTAAAAAACAGAGACAATACTTTACTGATAAAGGTCTGTCTAGTCAAAGCTATTGGTTTTCCAGTAGTCATGTATGGATGTGAGAGTTGGACCATAAAGAAAGCTGAGTGCCAAAGAATTAATGCTTTTGAACTGTGGTGTTGGAGAAGACTCTTGAGAGTCCCTTGGACTGCAAGATGATCCAATCTGTCCATCCTAAAGGAAATCAGTCCTGAATATTCATTGGAAGGGCTGATATTGAAGCTGAAACTCTAATACTTTGGCCACCTGATGTGAAGAGCTGACTCATTGGAAAAGACCCTGGTGCTGGGAAAGATTGAAGGCAGGAGGAGAAGGGGACGACAGAGGATGAGATGGTTGGATAGCATCACCGACTCGACGGACATGAATTTGAGCAAGCTCCGGGAGTTGGTGATGGACAGGGAGGCCTGGTGTGCTGCAGTCCATGGGGTTGCAAAGAGTCAGACACGACTGAGCGACAGAACTGACTGACTACTTGGGCTGCTTCTCTCCTTTACCTTCACACGGCTGGTACCTTCCCATTCAGGTGGCAAGACAATTTCAGGCCACCCCCTCAGAAGCCTTCTCTGATTTTTTCCTACCCACAAGCTACCTTCCTAGTCTCTGGGGATAATTGTTGTATTTTATTTTTTCCAGCAATTATTGTCAATGGGGCCATTACCTGTGTGCTTGTGGGCTCTCTTCTCCCACTAGATAGAAGACCCTTGAGGCAGGCCCTTGTCTGGCCCTGTTAGTCTCCATAAACCCAGCACCTAGTACACAGTAGCAGCTCAATAAAGGTTGCTGAATGAATAAATGACCAATTCTTTTAGATAGACACTCATTTTCCTGATGAAGAAAACAGAAGCTGCTTGCCTTGTGGCACCTCCATTTCTTTCTCTCTCTCTCTCTCTTTTTTTTTTTTTTAGTAGCAAATACTTTATTTCATGTTAAAGAAATTTCAGAATAAAAAATGTTTTTAATTTGACCCAGGATTATCTGCAATGGCAACCCACTCCAGTACTCTTGCCTGGAAAATCCCATGGAAGGGCTGCAGTCCATGGGGTCATGAAGAGTCGACTGAGCGACTTCACTTTCACTTTTCACTTTCATGCATTGGAGAAGGAAATGGCAACCCACTCCAGTGTTCTTGCCTGGAGAATCCCAGGGACGGGGGAGGCTGGTGGGCTGCCGTCTATGGGGTCGCACAGAGTTGGACACGACTGAAGCAACTTAGCAGCAGCAGCAGCAGCAGGAGTATCTGAGTGCCATATATCTGACTTTTTAATAAACATTTACAGGAATGTTTTGTTTGGTTACTACTAACTCACTATTCTCCTATTTTGAAAATTGAAGTGTATCTACCACGTAGTGTTAGTTCCTGGTGTATAGCAAAGTGATGAGTTATACATATGTGCATACATTCTTTTTTATACTTTTTCATCATGGTTTATTAGAAGATATCAAATACAGTTCCCTGTGCTAAGACCTTGCTGTTTATCTTGGGGGCCTCGTTTCTATCGGTGGTCCCCACCCTCTCCCCACCACCTTCCCACTGTGATTCAAAATTGCAACACAACCATTGGCTGTTCCTCCTTGCCCCACCCCCAAATCCTGCTGGCCACTAACAGCTCCACTTGGACAGTGCTTTCAGTCTGCAAAACTCTCCGGAGACAGCCTCCTTTTATTAATAAGAAGGCTCATTAACCTCGTCCTACAGACAAGGAAACTGAGGTCAAGAGTGAGGCTGAACGTGCCACCCCAGGCTAGCCCCTGGAGAACACAGTGAAGCAGACCTTTTCCGTGGAGGAGATGTGAATGGCAATCTCCGGGGTGGAGGGTGGGGTGGGGCCTCCCCACGGTTCCGTGGCTCATGTGAACCCTCTCATTGCTGGTTTGCCCAGTGCCCTCCTCCCTATAATTTTGAAGGGTCATCGCTAGGGCCTGCAGAGCCAACCATCCCGTCTTGCTGTCTTGACCTCTCGTTAACCTCTTGCTGGTGAGAAGTGACAGCCTTCTTCCCCTGAAAGGTATCTTCAATACTTTAGGTGATGGATTTAGGCAGAGACACTTGAGTGCCTCCATTACAAAAATGCGAGCAGACAGGAGGTGGTGTGTGTGCTCTGGTGAGGGGGTGTGTGTACACATGTGTGTGTTGCAGGTGTGTGTGCCTGGATGTGTGCATGTGTGGATGCACATGACTCTGTGAGTGTGTGTGTGTGATATTGCACAGTGTGCATGCACCCGTGTATGTGGGCAGGTGGGGAGGGAGAGAGAGACCTAGATATATGCTCCTGAGTGCCACTGTTTACAGCTCAGGGCTTTCTGGCTGGTGCTCCAAGGCTTCATCAGGAGCTGAGGAAGGTCAGGCTGCCACAGTGATACAGCTGAGCTTGGCCAGTCCTCCCAAGACTCTTGAGGAAGGCGGAGATGAGAGGGAGCCTTGGAGGAGGGTGTGAGGTGGCTTGTCTTCGCTGTCTGACCAGCCACCCCTGCCCGGCTGACTCAGACACTGCCTGCCAGACAGTGACGCTGTCCCCCTGGCCCGCTGACCTCCCCGGCCACTGGCTGGCTGACCCTGCTGGCTGGGAGACTCGCCTCTCTCAGGAGCCTGTTTTCTGGGAAGCCTGTCTCAGTCCTAGCTCAGCCTGAGGGCTGGCTGCTGTTCGGAGATATGAATTCTGATTCCCTGGGTAAATTAAGAAGGGTCTTTATGCCTTCAGTGGAGAAGGAAATGGCAACCCACTTCAGTACTCTTGCCTGGAAAATCCCATGGAGGGAGGAGCTTGGTAGGCTACAGTCCATGGGGTCGTAAAGAGTCGGATACGACTGAGCGACTTCACTTATGCCTTCAGACCCACTGTTTCCCCAAGGCCTCTGGACCTCGTCTCTGGGCCTTCTGGTTGTACATTCCTAAGTTCCCTCCTCTGTGAAATAGCCACAAGTCAGATGTGCTGTGAGAATCTTGGAAAGGCAGAGCTAGCAGTTCCTGGGCTCGGAAATGGGTCGGAAAGGCTGCCTCAACCCCCAAAGGCCAAGCCCTTTGCCCAGGCCACTGCAGAACAGCCTAACAACCTCAGGGGGCAAGAAGGGCCTCTAAGGTCGCAGACCAGGCAGGCCCAGAGGAGCAGGGTTGAGGAGCTGGGAGCACAGCCCCATGGCCATGCCTCCACAGGCTCCAAGTGCTCAGAGAGATGTCGGGTTGGGAGGATGCCATGTGACTTCCTGTGATCGGGGACGAAGACAGTCAAGTTGTGGGGGGCCCTTTGTGGCAGCAGCTGAGAGAGGGGAATGGAGGGGGAGAGCATGGGTTTTGGAGTCAGGCTTGACCCAGATCTCAGTGACCTTGAGAAGGTCACACCCCTTCTCCTGGTTTCCTCTTCTGTAGGATGAGATAATAATAGCTGTCTGGCTGTATCGTTGGGAGCGTTGGTTCACTGAACAGGAACATGTGTGTGAAGTACCCAGCCATGCTGGGGGTCATCAAGGAAATGATTATGAGGGGGCCCTAGTGGACCAGCTGCTCCTGACTGTACGTGGACCCGTGGTACCACCCTGCAAGGCAGCCCCGGAATTGCCTTGCTAGGCAGCCTGGCTGCCATCTCCTCCTCTCAGCTCCCAGAGTGCCCTGTATCCCCTCCTTCCCAGCACTTCCTATCAGACAATTATTATCAGTTTGGATCTCTGTCTTCTCCATAATTCTCTGGCTCCTGGGAAAGGTGCCTAGGGGAGAAATGCCTGTGACGGATTGAATGGTGTCTGTCTGTCTGTCTGCTGCATTGAGCAGTGAGCAATGGAAGGGCAAGTCAGGGAAAGGTAATCAGGTTTATTCAGCTCCTGCTAGCTGTCCTACATACTTCATATCATTTCTCACTAAAGCTTGGCAAGGTAGGTGTCATACTCCCATTTTGCTGATGAGAAAATTGAGGCTCAGAGAGAAGGGGGACTGGTCTGAGATCACTCACAGCAGGAGAGGAGGGGACCTGGATTCCCACTCAGTCTGTATTTCTAATCACTACGCTGTTCTGACCTCGGGTGTAGAAGGCAGACCCCTCACCTGCCCACCCCAGGCCCGCTGAGCAACACACATCCAAGAGCCAACTCTGCAGTAGAGGTGCCCGTGTGTCCCTGCCGAACCAGGACCTCTATCCTCTGATGCTACAGGGGGCAGGGGTGGGGTGAGGAGGAGAAGGAGGGCGCTTGGGGTCCCAGGACCCTAAGGATCAGATCAAGGCTGTGTCCACAGCAGGCGCAGGCACACAGCAGTTCCACGCTCCAGCTGTCTCCACCTGTAGGTTCCGGCTGTGTGTTCCTGGCGTGTGTCTCCCGGGTTATCTCCATGTGTGTGACTGCTCCCTGGGTGGGCCTCTGTGTGTCGCTGTGTTTGAACCCACGTGAGCACATGGATCAGCCTACGGTGCATCCGTTGGGGGTTTGTGCAAAGTAAGCACCTGTGTGCCATGGTTTCCAACTGGGCCTCTGAATGTTTGTATCCAGGCGCAGGTTTGCAGTTTGGGGGGATGTTTGATCACGTGGAAGTCTAGGGTGTAGGGTGAGAAGCAGCCACTGTCCTGAGTCTCACCTTCCCCTTCAAACTCTCTGCTTCTGGAATCATTCACGTGACCAAATGTAACACTTTCCTTGTCTCTACTTTCAAGCAGTTCTGGCACCGCCTCTCCAGTTAGAGAGTTCTCAGTTCGAATCCCAGCTCCACCATCTGCTGTGCGGGAGGCTGGTGAGTTACCCACTCTCCCAGGCCCTGGTTTCCTCTGTCAAACTGTAGTGACGACCCGAGATGACACCCCTGTGCCCAGCACAGAGGAGGTGCTTGGAGCTCAATGTGCTACAGAAAGAAGTTTTGTCACATCACGTGTAGTCCCTCTTGCTTCTCGACGTGTGTGGAAACCGGATGTTTCCCAGATGTCATTACCAGACAGTTGCCTCACTTTCTGGCCACGCTCATCCTTTTCTCGGACACCAACTAGTGCGGAAGAGGCGAGACCCTGTCAGACCTGCTGTATCTGAGAGTAAGCGCACACGTGGCGATGGGGCGATGTGGCTGGTGTGATTGACTTAGCCCTGCCATGGATTGTGCGGGCCTTTCACCTCTGTGGAAGGCCAGACAGGAAGCTCTTAAACTAAAGACAGAGGTGTTTCCTACTTTTAAATGAATGCGTCACCAAAAATTTTGGAGCGACAGGCTTGATAAATGAAGGCGTGAATTTGTTTTGAGGATCTTATGACCTTTTTGTCGGAGAAGGCAATGGCACCCCACTCCAGTACTCTTGCCTGGAAAATCCCATGGACGGAGGAGCCTGGTAGGCTGTAGTCCATGGGATCACGAAGAGTCGGACACTTACTGAGTGACTTCACTTTCACTTTTCACTTTCATGCATTGGAGAAGGAAATGGCAGCCCACTCCAGTGCTCTTGCCTGGAGAATCCCAGGGACGGCGGAGCCTGGTGGGCTGCAGTCTATGGGGTCGCACAGAGTCGGACACGACTGAAGCGACTTAGCAGCATGACCTTTTCGAGCAGGGTCCACCTAGTGGTGAAGTCAGACATTGCAACTCAGCTCTATTCAGGCTCGTTAAATACCCAGGGGAAAAAAATTAAGGTTTAAATAAGCTTTTTGAGAGCTTCCACTGAGCCAAGCTTTGCACTGGGTTTGTCCCCATGTGGCCTCATTCTTTTGGTCAGATGGTAAGCTCATTTTATAGGCGAAGCATCCAGCCTGCTAGGGGTCATTTGCTATTAAGTGATACGTCTGAATTTAAATCCTGGTCTCCTGACTCTGGGTCATCTCCACAAAGACGGCTGTTTTTTCAACCTCTTTCACAGAAATGGAATTCTCTTTTTAGATAAATTTGAAAATAGATAAGAACGTTAGAATAACTTTGCTGTCTGGGGTGATTGTGGGCCTGGAGACCCCTGCATGGGTCCCTTCTTATCCCAGAGGTGGACCTTAAGTCCTCTTGTTGAATATTGGTGTTTCAAAAAACACGGCTGGCAAACCACATGCCCCCGCTGACCCCGACTCCACCAGAAAGGCCTGCCTCTGGAAACTCTGGGAAAGCGTAAAGGTGACTGATACAAGAGGGGAGATATGGAAAATGCTAGAAACAGCTGACTCCTACCTGGGAATGTACGAGTGGGAAGCTGCTGTTGCCCTGGATCTGCCAGGATATGTTAGGGTGCCCCCAGCTCCAACAAGATGCTCAAGCCCATGACTCTGTCCACTGTGACCCCTCCCTCCAGTTTGGGAAAAAGTGAAAGTATTAGTCACTCAGTTGTGTCTGACTCTTTGCAGCCCCATGGACAGTAGTCCAGCAGGCTCGTCTGTCCATGAAATTCTTCAGGCAGGAATACTGGAGTGGGTTGCTGTGCCCTCCTCCAGGGTATCTTCCTGACTTAGGGATGGAACCCAGGTCTCTTGCATTGCAGGAGGATTCTTTACCATCTGAGCCACCAGGGAAGCCTAATTTCTAGATGAACATTACAAGAAAAATAAGTCATTTTGGAACAGGAGGGGAAAAAAATGAGGAGGGAAGGGGGCAAGGCACAACCTTTAAAAGAATGACATAGCCCTTGAGGACAGGACATGAACTGGTTAGAACCAATTAGGTCAAAGATGTCAGAAGATCTGACTTCCAGTGGACCTTAAACCTCATTATATGCTCATTGTAATCTGGGCTGCAAGGAGTTCCAACCAGTCCATCCTAAAGGAGATCAGTCCTGGATGTTCATTGGAAGGACTCATGCTGAAGCTGAAACTCCAATATTTTGGCCACCTCATGTGAAGAGTTGACTCATTGGAAAAGACTCTGATGCTGGGAGGGATTGGGGGCAGGAGGAGAAGAGGACGACAGAGGATGAGATGGCTGGATGGCATCACTGACTCGATGGACGTGAGTTTGAGTGAACTCTGGGAGTTGGTGATGGACAGGGAGGACTGGCGTGCTGTGATTCATGGGATTGTAAAGAGTCGGACATGGCTGAGCGACTGAACTGAACTGAATACATTAACATCTAAAGACATGCCCACTAGCACTATGACAGTTCTGAGGCTGACTATCAAAGGACCAAAAGCGGGCAGTAGCCCAATTTCTACAAATCTCTGCCCCTTCTCCAAACCAGTTGGAACAATCCTCCCACTCATTAGCCTATGGAAGTACCCACCCCACAAAACTAACCATCCCTTAATCAGGGCCCTTCTCATCTTTTGAGATGGACAGAATTCTGTTTACAGAATGTGTGTCTCTCTAAATAAATCCACTTCTTACCTATCTCTTTGCCTCTGAATTCCTTCTGAGCTGAGATGTTAAAACTTGAGCTTTGATAAGTCCTGATACAGATGAGCAATTTCAACTAAAAGACAGTTGGGTTCAACTCCCAATCTGAGTTCTGGCTGGGTTCAAATTCCATCTGAAGTGTGGTTTCAACTTTATTACCCAGAAGAATTTAGAGGTGTATCGCGGTTTAAAAAAATACACTTATGAATTTGTTTTCTAACAACTTCACTGTCAGCAGCTGTGATTATCTTGCTTGCTCTGTCTCTCCAGTGAGACGCAGACCAGCTGCAAGAGAGCAGGAACCTTGTCTATCACGTTCTGCGGACTCCCAGGGCCGGGCCTTGGGCCAGCGAGTTGGGTGCTCAGCCAGCAGTGGTGAATGACTAACTGAAACAAAAGGGAACACTCTTCCCATTTCACAGATGAAGAAACCGAGGCTCAGAGAGGCACAGGGGCTGCCCATGATCAGGCGGCTGGTAGACAGCCAAGTCAATTTGCATCCAGCTACAGCTTTACTGTTCGCTGTGGAGCAACAATGAATTGGATGAATTTATTCACCCACCCCCGTCCTGCTGAGCAGAGATGGAAGTTGACTAGACTCTTGCCCAGTAAGCCCCCAATTCGCCCTCCAGCCTCCTGGTCTGGGTTCCATTAGCCTGTCTGCCGAATGGGGATATAAAGACAGAATCTCTCTGGGGCCTGGGGAGGATTAATCAGCAATTAGTGTGCAAAACATTTTCCAGACAAATGTTAAGTATTATTAGTATTTAAATTTAGTTTCATCTTCCCCTGCATCCTGACAAAAGGGAACAGATGGCCCTGGCTCCAGGTGGAGAGGGGGAGGGCGGGGCCGCGCCACACCAAGCGGGAAGTTTCAGCGCTCTGCCTTCCAATTAGCCCCTGCCTGATGTGGGAGCCCAGGGTGTCACGCTGCAGTTGCAGGGAGGTCTTAATAAAAGCCACATGAAGGTCATGGGATAGCAGGGTTTGGGGTCTGAATTTCCCTTCGTAGCTGTCTGACCTTGGCCAGGTCAGTGCTCCTCTGCAAGCCTCAGAACAATGATATGTGCTTTGCAGGTTTGGAGTCGGGGGTGAATGAGACCCAATGTGAGAAAATGCTCGCTGTGGCATCCGAGCCATGAACCAGGGTCTCCTTCCCATCCATGCCTTCAGGATGCCAAGCTTGGATCTGCTTTCCTCCGGAGAGGCTTTCTGGGAACTGAAAAACCCTGGGACGTGGAATCCTGGAGATGTGAACGCAAGCTCTGGCTCCACCACTTTTGGGTTCTCCTCCAGCCGTGACCATGACCCTTACCTGTAAAATGGGCATGATGCTGGTACCCGCTCTGCTGCCTTGCAGCATAGAGACTGGCTGAGACGCTGGCTTTGTAAACTTTAAAGGAAGGTATGGACGGCAGTGACTGCTACTGTTTGCTTCCTGTTTTTTGCTCCAGGCCTCTGTCCTTCAGGCTCTGGAGGACAGTAGTAGCAGGTAGGAAGCTTGGACAAAATCCACATGTATCTCACTCTGGCTGAACCCCACTTATGGGCCCCATCTCTCCACCCACCTGCTTCAGTTAGGAGACCAGAACCCAGAACGCAAGTGTTCACAAGTGGGCTCTGGATTCCAGAGTTGCAGGGAATGACCTGAGCAGGAAAACCAGCGCAGCCAAGATGGCTATGCCATTCACGTTTTCCTTGGGGCCAGAAAATATGCCTGAAGTATGTGGGCAGCAGAGTGACTGTGGGCAGCCTGATGTGCAATAAAAATGGGCTGCAGAGACATCAGAGCTCAAATCTAGAATCTGCTCCTGCTAATCTCTGGGTCCCTGGGTATGCAGTTTTATCTCTCCAAGCCTTCATTTTCTGATCTGTAAAGTGGGAATGCTAACACCCTCAGAAGGGCCACTACTGCTGCTGCTGCTGCTAAGTTGATTCAGTCGTGTCCGACTCTGCGCGACCCCAGAGACGGCAGCCCGTCAGGCTCCCCGTCCCTGGGATTCTCCAGGCAAGAACACTGGAGTGGGTTGCCATTTCCTTCTCCAATGCATGAAAGTGAAAAGTGAAAGTGAAGTTGCTCAGTCGTGTCTGACTCCTAGCGACCCCATGGACTGCAGCCTACCAGGCTCCTCCATCCATACGGATCAAATTAACAGAGAAAATATGGAACCCAAAGCTGGAATGCCTTCTGGGATGACTCTGAGTTTTCTTAAAGCAGAATAGAAAGGGGAAGAACTTCCAGTTGGGTACACTGTCTTGACATTGCCATTATCCTCGCCTCCTTATTTTCTGTGCCCCTTCTGATAACAACCCCTTGCTGTATTGTCTGGGAAGCTACCATAGTCCCGCTGTCCACCCGCGTCTAGCTCATCAGATCACCCCTCTAGTTTAGGGAGGCCACGTGACCTAAGCCAGCAGTCCGCAACCTTTTTGGCACCAGGGTCTGGTTTCCTGGAAGATCACTTTTCCACAGTGGGAAGGGATGGTTTGGGGATGATTCAAGTGCGTTACATTTATTGTGTATTTTGTTTCTATTATTATTATCATCAGGCATTAGATCCTGGAGGCTGGGGATCTCTGACCTAAACAAGCCAATTTGAATGAAACCTAGGACTTCCGTCGGCATTACAAGGAAAGGGGTCCTGCCTTTCCAGCTGGCTAGGAGCTGAGGGACAAACACTTGATGCTCACGGCAATATTTTGTGACCTGAATTCTTATTTTGGGCTGCACCAGGGGCTGACAGTTGTTATATCATCTGAATTTATGTGTCATGGTTTTCTGTTTTTACTTAAAAAAAAAATCAAATTGTTTACAACCTGCTTAAAATATATTAACATAATATAGTTAACTTTGATCTTATCTCAAAGCAGATTTACTCTGCTTAACTTTCAACTTCTTTCACTCTGCGATGTCCCAAATTGACCCCTTGGTGCTCCCTTCTGGCCTTTGCCCGTGTTGTTGCCTCTGTCTGCAACTCTCTTCCTTGACCCTGCCCTAGCTTACACCACTGGGGTCTCGCTTTTGCCAAGTTTTTTTTTAACTTCCCATGCTCAGCTGGCTGACTCTCCTGGCTCTCCGTAACCCCTGTGCCTCTCCACAACCAAGCACAAATCATGTTGTATTGAACTTGTCTATGGCTATCTCTGCCCCAGATGGTGAAGTCTTTGAGGGCAGACTTTGCATCTACTCAGCTCACTGCGGGGTGCCGGCTCTGAGCACAGCGGCTGGAACAGGGGTCCTGGATAAATGCTTGTTGAAGGAATGAGCATTTATCACTATTCGTGCCACAATCACAGCGATAATAACACCTACATGTGCACGTGCCCACGCTCAGCCGCTCAGTCGTGTCCGACTCTTGGTGACCCCATGGACTGTAGTCCGCCAGCCTCCTCTGTCTGTGGGATTTCTCAGGCAAGAATACTGGAGTGGGGTGCCATTTGCTCTTCCAGGGGATCTTCCTGACCCAGGGATCTAACCTGTGTCTCCTGAACTGGCAGGTGGATTCTTTACCACTGAGCCACCTGGGAAGCCCCTATATATGCATACCCCTGAACAGTCTATGAGCGGTTTTCACACGCATCATCTCATCTGACTCTTCACAGAATTCTGTGCAGCTGGTGTTATTGTCTGATTTTATATTTGTGTGGACACTGAGGCCCAGAGCCGTGTGATCACTTCCCAAGCTGTGTAAGTGGCAAAACTACCTTTCAAAGGTGAGTCTTCCTGTCTCTAGATCCAGTGATTCCCCCTCCATCTCCATTTCATGCCAAGATGCTGTTGGTTTGGAAAATATCGTAGGATTCACCCCAAAGTGAAATCGTGTGTTGAAACTGTGGCCAGCTGGAGGGGTGGTGCCCCAGGAAGGAGCACTGGTTTGTGATGGGGGCTGGAGCCAGGTATCCTGCAGAAGCCTGCACTTCCAGGTTTGAGAAGTTCACAGCTCACCAGGAAAGGAGAACTGGAACAGGCAGCAGGAGGCTGGCAGCAGCTCAGCCCAGGGCCCGGGTGGCGTTTCCAAAAAGGGGCCGGTTACGACAGGAAGGAGAGTCCTCTCCAGTCCGGGGACCAGCTGAGTCTGGAGATGAGATCTGCTATCCCTTCTCTGGTCTCCCAGCCCTACCTCAGACTCTTGTTGCTGAAGCTTTCAGACCACACCCACCTGCTGCTGCTGCTGCTAAGTCGCTTCAGTCGTGTCCGACTCTATGCGACCCCATAGACAGAAGCTCACCAGGCTCCCCCGTCCCTGGGATTCTCCAGGCAAGAATACTGGAGTGGGTTGCCATTTCCTTCTCCAATGAATGAAAGTGAAAAGTGAAAGTGAAGTCGCTCAGTCGTGTCCGACTCTTAGCGACCCCATGGACTGGAGCCTACCAGGATCCTCCGTCCATGGGATCCTCCAGGCAAAAGTACTGGGGTGGGGTGCCATTGCCTTCCCCGACCTGAGGACTGTTGAATTCAGACTTCTCAGAGGGGGTAGAACCTGGGCTTTGGACTGGAAGCTTTGCTCTATTGCTTATCCTTCCTTCCTATTCATATTTTCCTGCTTAACTTTGACTCACCCTCAGCCTCAGGTCTCAGTTTAGAGGTCTCCTCCTCCAGGAAGCCTTCCCTAGCTCTCCCTGCTGGAAGAGGAGTCCTTCCTGTGCCCCTATTTTCCCCTCCACGCTGCTTTCTATCACAGCCACGAGTACCCTCAGTCTATCACAAATAGATTACCCAAGTGGTGCCAGTGGTAAAGAAGCTGCCTGCCAATGCAGGAGATGCAAGAGCCATGCGTTCAGTCCCTGGAGAAGGACATGGCAACCCACTCCAGTGTTCTTGCTTGGGAAATCCCATGGACAGAGAAGCCCGGCGGGCTACAATCCATGGGGTTGCAAAAGAGTCAGACACAACTGAGCACACTCTGCTACTGAGTGCCCTAGAGGCCCCTGTGGGTTTGTATTTCTTGACTATGATTCTCTGAGGGTGAGGGCTGGCGTGTGTTCATTTCCACAGAGACAGTGCTTGTCATCTGTGAATGGAGGTGGCCATTCCTAATCACAGGGGGGCGGATTGTGAAGGTTCAGTCATAAATAAGATTTTGAAAACCTACAAAATGTTATGGCTGACATGCAACGTGGACTAGTCACTTTCTTCTTAGCTAATGTTATGGAGAGCTTACTCCCAGCAAGCAGAATGCTGAGAGTCTCATGTGCGTGGCCTTGCTGGGTCCTCTCCGTGTGCACTTCCTTTCTTAGTCTGAGTAGTAAAGGGTTGCTTTCTTATTAATAGAAGGCATGGAAAACCAGGAGGTCCAGCCATGTTCCCTGAGGCCTCCCCATGTACTCTGACCTCACATCTTCTGGGCCCATATTGGCTCCTGAGAGGTGGACGTTTGATCCCATTTTCTTTGAACCCAAGGGCAAAGAAGCCCCCTGCTGCCTAGGGTTCTGCTACTGACTTGACTGGCATTTCCAAAAGGAACATAGCTGAAAGGTTAGAGGACTCAGTGAAGAGATGGGTACAGACAAAAGAACAGCAGAAGCAGCAGTTTCCAAAGCCTATGTTCCCGGTCATGCAGACAGCCAGCTGGGCCTGGCAGAAAGAACCCAGACTCCAGAGTCCCACAGACCTGGCTTGCCTCTGCACACTGTGATCAATCTCAAATAAGTCAGTTCATCTCTCTGAGCCTCAACTTTCTTTTCCAGAAATGGGGCCATCAGGACTTAAGTTTCTGTGCTGGAGTGGACTCATGTCTGGCATGGCAAGGTCATCACTGAGCTTCCTTCCTCTCCCGCATGGTCCTCTCATCCCTCATTGCGCTGAGCACAGAGCCGGGCACATAGAAAACAAGGAGATGCCACTGGTGGGCTGTCTTCTGCTCTGAGTCTGGGACTCGCTCGAGTCCCGTCTCTAGCTCCTGCACCACTTTCAGGGCCAGGCACCTATTTGGGGCCCAGGACACGTTTGCTGAAGGAGAGTAGGTTCTACGTGGTGGAGATACAGGAGTACAGGAGAGAGAGGTGGAGGGCAGACTAAGGTGAGGGTGAAGGTGGGTCAGGAAGGAGCTGGATCCGGCTAGAATACAGTGTGAGGATGTCAATAAGACCCCTTTGTATAGGCTGTGCCCCAGGCTGGCAATGTCCTTTCTCTTCAGTGTCTGACGTACTTACTGACATGCCACATTGCCTCTCTTCAGTTCAAACTCAGATGTTACCTCCTCACTAGCTTTGCTCAACCTTCTGGGCAGGCTCACGTGCCCCGGCCTCTGTGCAGAAAAGCAGGCGCTTTTACCCCCAGGTCACAGTTTTTGGTTTACCTGCCTGACCTCCTGCAGCCTCCTTGGGGCAGGCACCATCGAGCTTCTCTCAGGATCTCTGTGGGCCCAGGGTGCAGTAGCCAGACAGCTCAGCTCACGCTCTTTTCCCGAATCAAGGCTGTGTTATACTCGCGAATGTTCTGCTTGGAGCCCAGAACAGATGCGCGTGTGCCTGGACACCTCTCCCTTCTCAGTCGCCAGTTCAAAGCCCAGTGGGGATGAAGGGCTCAACTGACCCTTACTTGCATGGGAGCAGCTGTTGACCTTGGAAATGCAGCTTGTATGGTGTGATTGGGTAGACAGACTTTAATGGGGAGGAAGGGAAATGGATTCCAGTCCTCTCTTCTGCTGCCCGACGTCAGGCAAATCCCTTTCCTTCTCTGTGCTTTGAATTCTCCTTCTGTGACTTAAGCTGTGGAGATAGCAGGGGCTGAGATCAAGAAATAGCTTATGTTCCTCCAGCATCTAAAATTATATACATTTACCTTCTGGGCTTCCTGGAGACTGACAGATACACGTAAACACTCCTGTGTATACACACCTACACACAGAAATAAACAGATAGAGCCTACCCAGACACACACACGCATGCGTGCACACACGCACACACATAGATTCACATCAACATACTGACCTTCAGAAGCACAGAGACACCCACTTGCATGTCACACTTGAGTGAGACACAGAGACGCTCGGGCTGCCGTGGACACACACCACCCCCAGATACACAAGACTCCACTTTACAGTACTCAACAGATGCAAAGTCTCTGATACCCACGAGTGTTGGCACACAAGAACACACACATCGCCTTTGAGGAATCTGAGGCCCCGTCCAGCTGGTATGGTGGGGATGCTTTGAATGAGACACACGGCCCTTCCCCTGGCACGTGACATGTCCCCATGCCCTCTCTCCCACTGCTCTGGGCTGAGCAATGAGCAGGATAAGTGTCGCTTCCCACCAACAGGGGTGAAGACTGGGCAGGGGACCCATCTCCCAGGTTACTGCCTACGGATGCAGCTTTTTAAAATAGCTTCCTGCTGTTTCCAGGAAAGCCCTGGGGAATAAAGACTCCAGAGACTGGATTTTTCTTGTTTCTTGCTGTCTGTGTTGCTATGTGCCAAGTACCCCAGAGAGACTCCCAGCATGCCTGCCCAGCCTCCCTGGTAGTGGCTGTGGGCTGCGGCCAAGAGGCAGAGGCTGAGTGTATCTGACGGTGAGGGCTGGGGTGTGCTTCATCATTTAAACATGTCCCTCTTGGAGGAAGGCCATTGGCTCACCAACCCTGGGTGGGGGCTTTCTGCACCTCCTGGGGGTGGCATGACATAGTGGTTTACACCTGGGTTCTGCCACTCCCTGTCTATGACCTGGAATCCCTTAACGACTCCGAGCATCAGTGTTATCACCTGAAAAACGGTACAAATCATCTCTCTCCCATGAATTGTGAAAATTAAACCACAGACTGCAGGTCCCATCCTCTCCCCCTGCATGCCACCCTGCCTTGCTCCCCTCGCTGAGGCCCTGAGCTCTGTCTCTGTGGATTCTGGGTAGTCGCCATCAGTGCTAAGGGTCTAGGCCTCATCCCCAGCTCTGTGCCTCCTGACTGTCCTTGGGCACAAGACACAGCCTCTCATTTCTTCATCTGTACTGGGGGACCTCTTGTCCATGTCTCAGGGTCATTTCTGGGTCGACAGGCCATGGAAAATACTCTGTCAGCCTGGATGTGGCCAGAAGACATCATCCCCACCCAGCTGGAGACCTGGGAGTGTGGAGGCTTTGGATGGTGGAATCCTAGACCTTAGTGTTGAAGGGACCAGGTCAGTCCAGAGAGGGCAACAGCCTTTCCGAAAAGCCCAGCAGAATTCAGAGGGCAGGTATTGCTCCAGGCCCGCTGTTCCTCCTGATGCTTTGGCAAACACTGACAGAGGGACTTGAGGTGCTGATCTGTCTCTCACCCACTATCCTGGCAAAGGGGCACGTTCCTAGGAGGAACTGATACTTCCTTCTGGCAGGTGAGCTGGTGAGCATCCTTGGGAAGGGGGCATGGTGCAAGGCATGTGGATCTCCTCCAGGGCCCTTTCCACTGCTTATTTGCTGGCTGATCTCCAAGAATTGGCAGCTTCTCTGAGCTTCAAATCTCCAAGAAATTGGGGATGCCTTCCTTGCAGGGAGAAGAAGAGAAGTGAGAAAAGTGAGAGAAGCCTAAGACCACTCATGAAAAGGTAGAAGGAACGTTCTACCTCCATGACACTGGTTTCTGCATCAGCCTCTTCTGCCCTTTGCCTGACCTGGGGGGATGAGGCCAATTCCCAACATGATTTGTGGGGGAGGGCCCATCCTGGGTAAGAGAGATGATGCATGCTAGAGGCCAAGTCAGGTGTGTGGGATACATTCTGCCCCAGGGGCTGCTTTCCTTCCACAGACCTGCCTGTCCCCCTGGCTATGAATCACAGCAACTCTACAAACAGAAGGTGCTTCATACCTGTAGGTTTGCTGGCCTGCTTTTCTCAGGCATTAAGAGCCTTGGGGTATACATAAGACAAAAGTTGCCTGAGTATACAGAGACATGTATGAATACCTGAGGCAAGACATTTAGATGAAGAAGAAGATAGAGTTATCTAGCTCACTGAGGCTCAGAGAGGGGCAGGACCGCACCCAAGGCCACATTGTGAGACAATGACTGAGGTAGAACTCAACCCTTGGTTCAGGAATCTCCCAGTTGGAAGAGTCTGAATCTTTTGGTACAACTTCCTACCCAAAAGTCTCTGCTTACGTGCCTCCAGGGGTGGGATGAGCAGCTCACTATCTTATATAGCAGCTTATTCATTTTGTGATAGCTATGTCCTTGGATATTTCTCATTCACACTGAGCTAAAATTTTTTCCCTTGAACCTCTGCCCTGAAGATCAACATTGCATTGCTTCCACAGGTAGATATTCGACAATAGGCATCACATGCCACCAGTATTGTGTTGTCTGGTCTCCAATCTTCCCCTGATCTAACAGATCTTTTGGAGAAGGCAATGGCACCCCACTCCAGTACTCTTGCCTGGAGAATCCCATGGACGGAGGAGCCTGGTAGGTTGCAGTCCATGGGATCGCGAAGAGTGAAGAGTCGGACACAACTGAGCGACTTCACTTTCACTTTTCACTTTCTTGCATTGGAGAAGGAAATGGCAACCCACTCCAGTGTTCCTGCCTGGAGAATCCCAGGGACAGGGGAGCCTCATGGGCTGCCGTCTATGGTGTCGCACAGAGTTGAACACAACTGAAGTGACTTAGCAGCAGCAGCAGCAGAAACAGATCTTTACCCTCTTAGTCTGTGGAGAGACCACTACACCTTGTCATATCTAGATTTCCAATGAATAAATCATGAAAACACCAGAGGCTGCCTCAATGAGAATGTTCAATAAATGCAATAACAACTAGATTTTTTTTATTAGTAAAGGCAAAATTGACTCAGAAGTTAAAAGGGAATTTTAAAGGCCTTTTCAATTTGTGATTCTCATGTGAGGCAGTTAATCTAAAAGTAAATAAAAGCATCCAAGTGCCAGAAAAAAATATGCAGTGAAATGTAATTTTTGGAGGGTAAATCTGACTCTACTAAATTATCAGAGAATTATACTTAAAATAGACTGTGAATTACTTGGGGAAGAGTCTGAGTCTTTCCATCATCACCCACAGCAACCAGAGCTGGCCAGGGCACACAGACTACATGAACGGATAGTTTCAGTTGGTTGTTACTTTGAAAGTGCAAAAGGCCAAGCACATCTCCTTGCTCTAGACCTTAAAGATGTATTGAGCAGGCCTGGGTGCAAGATCTAATATAGATGCCAAACTCTGGAAGGCATAGTGGCCCTTCCGTATAGCTCCAGGCTGCAATGGAAAGGAGGTCAATAGCTGGTAGTTTTGCATACTAAGCACCCATTTCCTTTTCTTTTAGTAAGGGACCCCCATTTTCTTTGGGGGAGCAGCTCCTCTCCCAGCCTCCTTTCATGCATTAACTAGCCTGGCAGCCTGAAGCTCCAATAGACGTCACATGGCCAGGGTTTGGCCAATCAGCGCCGCCCATTCATCTGGGCTACAGTGATTGGTTCGAGGAAGGGCATGTGACCCATGAGAAGCCAATGAGGCTCAGCGCTGGAAATACTGCTGGAGCTGTCGGGAAGCCTCGTTCTGTGGTAGGTTGCTAAGCTAGCAGGCTGTAAGTATAGAACTGCAGGGACCCGAAGCTGACTGAACATGAAGCAAACACCAAAGGAAAGAAGAGCCAAGACCTGGAAAGAAGCTGAGATCTGCTCTTATCATTCTAGTTGCCTGATTCAGCTAGGGAGGAAGCCAATCATCCTTTGAATTTCTCATCACATATGCCAATAAATTGTGTTTTTGCTAAATTTGCTTTCAACTGAGTTTCTTTCACTTGCAACTGGGGGATGTGTTGACCAGTAGGACAGTACAAGAGTTAAACTTCCTCTTCAATTTTGGAAGATAGCTGATAGAAAGTCATCCTTCTCCAAGCTTCCTTGGGAACCTGAGTTGGCCTGGACGTTGGTAGGTCAGGTAGAGTAGAGGGGCAGGTAGGAGCCAAAAAGCAAGGTGCCACCTTGAGAGATTTCTTGCTGTCTCTCATCCCCACATCCAATCAACCATAAAATTCAATACATTCACCCTCCACAAAACCACTCTAGCCTAGTTCAAGGCCCCTCTGATTTTTACATGAACTATCACTCATGTTTCCAAACATCTAGCCTCTAGTTTTGTCCTTGTGAATCTTTTTTCTACAAATAGACAGCTCTTTCTAAAGTGCTAGTCTGATCACAGACACTCTTGTGTCATGGCTTTCCATGGCCAAAGCCTAGAATCCGTTACCACTGGCAATGGCATTCAAGACTTTTCACTATCTAACCTAGCCCACGGAGAAGGCAATGGCACCCCACTCCAGTACTCTTGCCTGGAAAATCCCATGGGCGGAGGAGCCTGGTAGGCTGCAGTCCATGGGATTGCGAAGAGTCGGACACAACTGAGCAACTTCACTTTCACTTTTCACTTTCATGCATTGGAGAAGGAAATGGCAACCCGCTCCAGTGTTCTTGCCTGGAGAATCCCAGGGACGGGGGAGCCTGGTAGGCTGCCGTCCATGGGGTCACACAGAGTTGGACATGACTGACGTGACTTAGCAGCAGCAGCAACCTAGCCCAACACAGTTTTCCTTTTGTCCACCCTCTTCCATTCCTACAACTTGGAATCCTCCTGAAAATGTTCTCCCATGGCCCTGTCTTTCCATCTGTCCCACTGTCTGAAATTGCCTTTTATTTCAGCATAAACATTAACCTTTTGTGACGTTTCCCCATGTTTCTCTCTCTGCTCAGTCAGCCCCACCTATATCCCTGGGCTCTCACACCCAACACAGAGTTCTAGCACAATCTCTAAACTGCCTTGTGGTCCTAGCTTGTCTTTGTATCCATCTTTCCCTCTAGTCTGGGAGCTCCTGCAGGGCAGAACCAGGGCCCACGCATCCATCAGTCCTCAGCACCCAGCTCACAGTTGGCCCTGGGAGGAGCCTCACAAATCTTTGATATACTGCATATTGCCCAAGCAATTCTTAGTGTTCCATCCTACTTACCATGTCTATTGAACTTAATCATTTAAAACCATTTCGGGGTGGGAGGGACGAGAGAGTCAATTGCTCAACCTCACCTTTGTCCAGGGCAACAGCCATGTCAGGTTGAGGAGATCGCCCTCTCTAGCTGCTGGGAGCTTAGATTTCCACTTAGGGAAATAAATGGGGTTTTCAGGAGGGTGGGGGTGAGGTGTAGAATTTTCAAGACATCTGACCTGATACCAACAAAACCAGACATGGCATAAGATGGCGATGGCCAGGAGAGCATCACACTGGAGGGATAGGGCCTAGTCCCACACTTGGCTCCAGTCTTAGAATTATTGGACCAGAGGAAGACAGTCCATTTAATTGATAACAGAGGGAGAACAGAGCAATACTTTTCTTATCCCAAGTCTAGGAGATGCCCCCAAACATAAACAATCAGATCTCTCATGCTGACTTCTGTCAGTTTGGATTTTTAATAAATAAAGGAGAAGCCAATTCCAAATGCTGTACCCCAAGGTCTGTGCTGGAGTCTTAAACATCCATTGTCTCTTCTGATCTTCCACAATCACTCAAGAAACAAGCTATTACCCCAGTTCCCCAGGTGAAGGAATGGAAGCTCAGAGAGATAGGATCATTAACCAAATCACATGGTTGATAAGAGGTGGGCAGAACCTGAGATCCAGTCTGAACAGCTGCCTTGTTTCCTCCCAGCTAAACCAGGGAGGTAGAATGAGTATGAATTTCACAGTCAATGGGAGAACCTGCTGGAATCCTGATCTTTCACTTTCCAGCCAAGGGGATTATGTAACCCACAGAGCTTCTTCGATGCCCAATTTCCTCCCATGCATCATGAGGCGCAGTAACCTCTCCTCTCAGGGCCATTGTGTGAGAACAAAGTAGGAGAATATATCTCCTGGGTCAGGTGCATAGTAGGGTTCCAATGAAGGTGCTGGCTATGAGGCTTTCCCCCGCTGCCATCCTCTTACTTCCATATCCCTATCTCACTGCCAAGTTCTAGATCAACTGAAGCTGGAGAGCTCAGACCTCAGCCTTCAGTTCCCACTGATTCTGAGACTGCAGGCAAGTCCATTCATCTTTCTGGGTCTCAGTTTTCTGCTCTGTGAAGTGAGCGTGCTGCCAGAAGCCCTGTACCCCAGTTGGGTGTGTGTATGTGCTCAGTTGCTTCTGTTGTGTCCGACTCTTTGTGACCCCGTGGATTTTAGCCTGCCAGGCTCCTCTGTCTATGGAGATTCTCCAGGCAAGAATACTGGAGTGGGTTGCCACATTCTTCTCCAGGGGATCTTCCCAACCCAGGGATGGAACCAGCATCACTTGCATTACAAGCAGATTCTTTACCCAGCAAGCCACCTAGGAAGCTCCTGTTTTCCAAAGCAAGCCACCTAGGAAGCTCTTGTTTTCCAAAACCAGTAATGAATGGGGGTTGGGGAGAGAAGGTGGGATTTTTTCCTAACAGCAAGGGGGGTTTGGCTAACAATGTTGTCAAATTTCTCACTTTTGGGTTGGAGTGATATCCTTGTGACTTACTTCTTGCTGAACAAAGCTCTGACTGGCAGTTAAGTGTCTTTGATTAATAAAAAATGGGAAAAATGAATTAATCATGACTTAAATGCAGTGTGTTTGGGAAACAGAATCTTTAAAAGCTCAAATCTCCTGGGACCAGGAGAGGGGGGAAAAAAGTGTCCTTGAAGGTGAAAGGCTGAGGACCCCGACGTCCATGGACCGTCCAGCTGTGGACAGAAGACCATGTGGCTGGGGTGTGTGGGGCTGCCCCTAGGGACCACAGACTTGGTCCCTTTAAGGCTCTTCTCCCCACCACTAAGCCCCTGGGCCTCTGCGGAGGAGGACATGCATTATTGAAAGCGCATTTCAATACCTATTCACTCTCCTTCTCCTCCTCCTCCTGTGGGTGGCAATCACAGTTTACATAATCTGTCTCTCTGTCCTCCCAGGCAGCTGCTCCCTTCTGGCTGAGAGGTTTGAGGAGGGGGAGGGAGGGGAGGAGGGAGACACATTAACTGTGCTGCCCCTGTCAAGGAGTGGCCAGGTTCTCTCGGAGTGAAACGGTGAGAGCAGACCTTGACACCGTACTGCCCTGAGTGCAAGTGTCACTGATGTGATGGGTGTGACCTTGCATGCATCACTCACCCGCTCCTGTCCCCTCCCTGGTGATCTAGATCAACTCTCAAGGCCTCCACAATCGCCTCCAGGCTGATAGCTCTCAAATCTCTATTTCTACCCCAGACCTGCCTCCTGAATTCCAGGTTCATCTGTCAACAGCTTAAGGGACATCTCTGTACTCACAAGCAGCCTATGCTTAGCACATCCCGAACCTGTCCTACTAGTTTTCTTCCAGACCATTCATTCATCTATCTAGCCAATCATCCATCTCCATCCATCCATCCCTCCACCCACCCAGCCACTCATCTATTCATCCAACCACTCATTCATTTATTCATTTCAACCACCCATCCATTATCCATTCATCTAACCATCTATCCATCATCCCTACATTCAACCGCTCATCCATCCATCCATTATCCATCCATCCATCCACTGTTTACTAAGTGTCTAGCATTTGTCAATATGAAGGCTACCATAACACATAAGACAGGCCCTGTGTTTTTCTTCCCAATACTGTGAAGGAAACAGACAAGTAAATAGAAAGTTATCATGAATGTGATGAGTATGATGGTAAGGGAAGCATAAGGTGCTCTACCATGAGGTGGTGGTTGTGATGGTACCCTATACAGCCTTGAGGGGTCCGAGAATAATTTTGGAGGTGCTGACAACTAGGCTGAGACCTGAAAGACAAGGAGTACATCTTCTTTTCCTCTGTGTTCTTTGTCTCCATTACCCAAGTGAATTGACCCCCAGTACCTATTACCCCATAAAGAAGGCTGAGTGCCAAAGAATTGATGCTTTCTAACTGTGCTGGAAAAGACTCTTGAGAGTCTCTTGGACAGGAAGGAGATCAAACCAGTCAATCCTAAATGAAATCAACCCTGATTATTCATTGAAGGACTGATGCGGAAGCTGAAGCTCTAATTCTTTGGCCACCTGATGCGAAGACCCAAGTCATTGGAAAAGACCTTGATTCTGGGAAAGACTGAGGGCAGGAGAAGAAGGGGGCAACAGAGGATGAGATGGCTGGATGGCATCACTGACTCGATGGACATGAGTTTGAGTGAACTCCGGGAGTTGGTGATGGGAGGCCTGCCGTGGTGTGATGCATGGGGTCGCAAAGAGTCGGACATGACTGAGCAACTGAACTGAACTGAACTGATGCAGAGACCCAAGTCATTGGAAAAGACCCTGATTCTGGAAAGACTGAGGGCAGGAGAGGGGGGCAACAGAGGATGAGATGCTTGGATGACATCACCAACTCTATGGACATGAATTTGAGCAAACTCTGGGAGATACTGAAGGACAGGGAAGCATGGCGTGCTTCAATCCATGGGGTCACAGAGTCGGACACGACTTAGGATAAGTCATAAGTCATAACAACAACAACAACAACCTGTTAAAGTAAAAAAATAGGATATCCATTATCCCTACTTATAACAGTGTAACAGTGCCTCTTTGGGAGGACCCAGCCCTTTCCCACTCATAGTCATGGGTTGGGTGGGAGGATCACGTCATCACCAGCTCCAGGATGAGTGTGTGACCCAGGTCTAGCTATAGGGATGAACTAGGAATCAGTTCCCTGAGATTCAATCCCCAGTGGAAATTTGGTAACCTATTTCCACTGGATTGACTCAGCTAGTGGAAGGTGGTTGCTGTGTTGCCACTCAGAGTGGAAATGCATGCCTAAGAATGATGCCAATGTGTGGAGGAGCAGACCCAAGAGCTGTAGAAAGAGATGCTTGAGGTTATCATTTGAGTCTCTGGGTCCAAGAGTGCCTGACACAAGCCATGTCAGACTTTTCTTTTTTACTTTAAGCCATTTTGAGTTGCATTTCTGTCCTTTGCAGTCAGAAGAGCCCTCATTAATGGTAAAGAGCCTCATTAACAGTAGGAAAGCATTTTCAGATCCTTTGTCTTATTTGATTTTCACAACAGCCCTAGGAGGCTGTTTACAGATGATGAAATGAAAGCTCAGAATGTTGAGTCAGTGAGACTCAGACCCAGGTCTTTCAGACACACAGTCCATGCTTTATTCAGGATTTCTTGGAGATTAAATAAGGAGGACACTGAGCAAGATTTCCACCTAAGAGGAGTGCAGTGAGCAGCTAGCCCATAGGAGGCAATCTTCCTCCCCGCAGTCAGCCCACATTCCATGACATGACCATGTTCTAATGTCTGACTAAAAGTCACCTCCTCCATGAAGTCCCCAGGAAGCCCTCTCCTTGATTCCCTTCAGCCCCTATCTGTGTCTCCTTTATCACATCGGTCACTTACAGCCTCCCCATCTCACTTATTTAAGTGCATGACTCATGTCCATTCCAGGGAAGTGCATGCTTTACTCATCTTTGATTGGACCCAAGCTCCTTGCCCCATGCCTGGCACCCAGTAGGGGCTCAATGCATTAAAAAAAAATCAGTATTTGAAGTAAATTAATGTCCGAAAAAGACATACATTTAGGATGTGAATTAGAGTGACAGGGAGATGGTGGGGGGGGGGCGGTGATGATCAAAATGAGACACAGAGACAGACACACAGAGAATGAGTCAGCAAGAAGGTGAAAGGCAGAAAGAAGAGGGGGTCTGAGAAGGAGAGAGAGTCCTGGGCGTGGGGAGCCAGGAGGGGCCGCTGGTCTTGACTGGGGCTCAGTTGGCCTTGCCCCTGGTGTTATGTTGGGGGAACCAACTAGAAAAGACTGTTTTCTCAGAATCCAGTAAGATTGGAGGGTTCAACCTATGGGATGGGTAGGGAAAAGCTGGTGGATTGAGAAAGAATTCCCAGGACCCTCTCCCTGCTGCTAGGGCCCAGAGTAGGCAGACTTTGAAGGAGCTGGTTTGAGGGGAGGAGCAAAGCAGTTGGGGGTCAACAGCAGCTACGAGCTTCCATTGCAATATCTTGGGATCTCCCCACAGCGGTGGCTGCGGTGTGACCCTTCCCTCCAGGAGTTGAGATTGGAACCCAAACCAGAGAAGGACATAGCCTTGCAGGCAGTGGGCCTATGACTCTCCCACTCCGCTCTGGGACTGAGTGGTTGCCCACCTGTCCGCCTCCATCAAAGCTTCCCCTTTCCCCATGTCACGGCTCTAAATACCATCTGAAGTGATCCTATTTACAGTAGCCATCTGCTTGTTTATTATTCATCTCTTCCCCGAAGGGGAAACTCGATGATGACAGAGACCTTGTGGGTGTCCCAATGCCTAGCACAGTGCTTGGGATGCTCACTAGATGCTGAGTGGATTAATGAAAGGAAGGACAGGCAGGATGGCACTGTGGGGGGTGTGTGTGTGTGTGTGTGGTAGGAGTGGGAGGGTTGCTTGGAGGTGGCGTTGACAAAGCACTTTGCAAAGCGAGGCTCCCAAAATAAAGGCGTCTGGACTGAGAGCTGAGAGCCCTTGAGAAGAGGAAGGCCCTTCTGGGGTTAATTGTGTGGCTGTCAGCCCGTGTGTGGGCAGCTGTGGGGAAACGGAGCTCCTGGTGGGAGGGGAGGGGCGGCCTTCCTGCCCTTGCCACACCTGCGCTTGAGCAGTGAGGAACCCTCCAGGGCCTGTTGTGGCTGCTGGAGACAAAGGATGCTGCTCCTGCCACTCAGGAAGGCAGGAGACAAAGAACGGGGCAGTGGGCAGGGTGGGGAGCCCTGCCCCCAGTCCTGGAAGGCTAAAGGGAGGGAATGGGCGTGTGTCACCTAGACTGGGGCTACCTCACGCCAGGCAGAGAGCTGGCTTGCTGGGTCCCCTTCACCCTGAGGGGACCTGAAGAAGGCAGTATTGAAACAGATGAAGAGCGTAAGGCCCAGGGAGGTAGTGATGGGTCTTCCACAGTGGGTGGTGGAAGGCGGGGATCCGACCTGGGTGGGCCTCGCTCCTCCTTTCATGTCACTGGGCATCCAACACAGTATTGGGGTTGGTAGGCATGTGGCTTCTGATGGCCGCCTAGCTTTGCTGGACTTCTGGGGAGAAGGAGGAAGGGAGAGGGGAAAGGGAGAGAGAATCTTCTCTGGTATAAAATAAGTGAGATAAGTGTCTTTGTAGTTGTTTTTTTACTTTTCTTTCTTTTTTTTTTTTTTCCATATTCTTTTTTTCCTCCCACAACGTCCCACTCTAGTCTGAGACTGATGAGGAAATGAATTGAGGGTCTGAGGCCCCCATCCGTGGGCTTCACTCTCAGCCCCAACTGTGAAACCTTGGGCAAGTCATTCCTCCCTGTTATCCCAGTCACCTCATCTGTGAGAGGTTGATAAGGAGGCATTTGAAGAAGCAGAGGAAGTAGATGAAGTCCAGCACCTACGTGAGACGCCATTGCTATCAGCCAGAAATTTCAGAGAACCTACTTCTACCATCTCCATCATCCTACTTGGCCACCCAAGGTGACTTTCTGAAATGCAACGTAGACCTTGTCTGTCCCCTTCCAAGGACTTGAATAAGTACTTCAGGAAAGATGATGATCAAATGGCCAGCAAGCCTACACATTGGTTTTCAACCTTACTAGTCATCAGGGAAGTGCAAATTACAATCAGTGCATTCTCACAAGAATGGCTTAAATGGAAAAGTTAGAAAATGTCAAGTGTTCGTGAGAATATGGAGCCACTGGAATGCTCATGCAGTACAGTAGGGACTGTAAATTGGGACTACCATTTTGGACAAAAATGTTTGTTCTCCACAGGGAACCTGCATCCTCTTGGATGCGTTGATTCTACTTCTTGGCATAAACGCAACAGAAATGTACATAAATGTTGATCCAAAGCCACGTACAAGAATCTACACGGCAGAACTTTTCATAAGAGCCCGAGGTGAACACAACCTGAATGCCCCTCGGCATGAGAGCGGTGGACAGACTTTGGTACAGTTGCACAATGGAATGAAATTCAGCAATGAGGACGAACACTGTGAAAGAGTGCAGCATGATGGAACAACACGAAAGACAAAATATTGATTGAAAGAATCATGCACAAATACTGCATAATTTCATTTACATGAAGTTCAAAAGCAAGCCAGCTAATCAATGGGGTTACAAGTTGAGACAGGGGTTCCTCTGCAGGGGATGGCGTCTGGGAAGGTGAGTGAAGGGGGCTTTGTGCGCTGCTGTTAACTTTCTCTTTCTTGGTTGATTACAGGGGTATGTTCGTTTTGTGAAAATACATTGAGCTGTAAATATATGATGTGACCACTTTTACGAATGTAGGTTGTGTTGCAATAACAATTTCCCACAAAGCCTCACACCTTACCAAGCCTCCTCTTAGTCTGGGGCAGGGTCTCAGCTCTGTGCTGTCATTCCAGGCCCTCTGCTGCCTGCTCCGGCCACCCGACCATCACTCCCTGCCTTAAGCAGCAGGACAGTGCGTAGGTCTTTCCACAGGCCAGGATGTTTCTTATCTTTGTGTCTTTTCCTATGTTGGCCCTCTGCCTAGCATCCCCATTTTTGCCCACCTCCTCATCCTTTCCTAAATCCCCCATCCCCAGCTGGGCCTGGGGCCCCTATTCTGAGCTCTCACAGTTCCCATACTTCCCGTTATCTCAGCAACTCCCATCATATGAATTTAATATTATTATCACATGGTCTTCCCCAATATCAAGGCCTATGGCTGATTCCTGACTCCAGTGCTCAGCATGGAGCCTGGCATAGAGGACAGTGAATGCTTGCGAAATAAATAAAGGAATATTCATTCTTATTCTAAACTCCTGTTGGCGCCCTTGTAGCTTCCCTTACTCCCAGGCTAGGCCCCCATCATTGTCCTGTGACAGTGACAGTCTTCCAGATATTTCTCTTCTCTGGAATCCTGTCTCCCATGTGATGAGTTTCTCTGTCCTCTCTCTGTACGCTGGAAATGGACACATATTCCCCTTCTCTGAAACTCTCACCTCCTTCATTTTCAGTACACTTACTTTCTCCTAGGGGCAGAGGTAGTGATCAGTCATCTAGAGAGGAGAGTTGGGCCAGGCACCTTTCCCTCCAACTCCAGTTTCCAGGGACATCAGATCCTCTCATCACAAATACCATGGGAGTGGTTCAAAAATGGAGCAGGATGCTTGGGTGTTGGGGGCCAGATATAGAACTTCTTAACAACAGAGGCATGCAAATGGGAACTCGATGACTGCACTCCAGAGTGCTATTGACAGGTTAGATTCAGTCCTTTCAACTCAGTGGGGAAAAAGAAAGAAAGTGAAGTTGCTCAGTCGTGTCCGACTCTTTGCGACCCCTTGGACTGTAGCCTACCAGGCTCCTCTGTCCATGGGATTTTCCAGGCAACAGTACTGGAGTGGATTGCCATTTCCTTCTCCAGGGGATCTTCCCAACCCAGGGATCGAACCCAGGTCTCCTGCATTGTAGACAGGCGCTTTACCGTCTGAGCCACCAGGGAAGTGGGGGAAAAGAAATGATGTCAATTGAGATACTACTGTGTACCAGGCCCTTTACATGTACCTCAAAGACTTTGCACAGTTGTTCTGGGAAGAAGGTGTTACCATTGTCCGCATTTCCAAGATGATGAAACTGAGGATCAGAGAAGTGAAGAGTCTTGCTTGGAATTTAACTTATTAGGAAAGAGCTAGAATTTGAACCTAGGTGTTTCTGGTTCCCAAAGCTTGCCCTCTTTCTAGAGCATGTCTATCATCCTGTGTTTCCATTTCATGAAAACATCTGTGATTGCATTGTGCCCAGCCTGTAGAAGGCATGATGTGTGTCTCCGAGCTTCTGGGGGGCCCACTGAGCCCCACGTGGCTGAGTTTCTGGCCAAGGGTGGCAGCAAGGGTCAGGATCCCTGAGTGCATCGGCATTTGATCACAGAAGAGAGACCCTCTGAGTTGCGGCCATCATTCCCAGGCCATCATGGACCTCAGATGAGATGCAAGGGCCCAGATGGGGTTTCACTAGAAATGGTTTGCTCATTGGTGTTTGACCTCTACTTTCCATCAATTTGATTTCCAGTTCCTAGTGTTTACTGACTGGGAAAAAAAAAAAAAAAAAAAAAAGCTAATGAAATCTCTCCCTACTTCTTTCCTACTTTTCTGGATATCACAAATGAAGAGGTGTTTCCATGCGGTGACCTTAAGAGTCCCATTGTTTCTGTGAATGATGGGCCCTGGCTGCCTTCCACCCATATTTCCAGGCCTTTAAAGTGAGACTGGTCACGGGCCTCCTTCTGGCCAATGGCTGTGAAGAGAGCCGGTGAGTGTCGCTTCTAGGCTGAGGCTTGAAAGAGTGGGTGTGAGTTCTCCTGTGGTACTCTCCCGCTGCTCCCTGATGATGGAGCTAGTCTGGTTCCCCGAGTCATTGCTCGGAAAGAAGCTGCCTGGAGAGCTGCAGGTCCCACAGCAGACTTCACAGGAGAGAGAAACAAGCCTTTGTCGTATTAAGTCACAGAGATTGCAGGATTAATTTGTTACCACCGAATAACCTAGCCACCTTGACAAACGCAGTCCCCACAGCCCCCCTTCAGCAACGCCACAGCACCTCGTATATGTCAGGCACTGTGCTAGGAAGAGACATGAGACACGGTGGGTGTCCTCACCCTTGACGAGGCAGCAGATGAAAACAAATGAGTTTTTACAAAGCAGAGTGTCAGTACTGTGACAAGAAGAAATGCAGCATCCACAAGGAATCCAAAGAAAGAGTGGACGAGGTGGAGGGAGGAACAAGTCACAGAAGGCTTCCCAGCTGGGAAGTCCCTTCTCAGCTGGGTTGTAGTGGATGAATAGAAGTCAGTCTGATGGCTGCAAACTGGTGGTTTGTATCATTTGGTCAGCACGGTATTTTAAATGTTGCTGCTGCTGCTAAGTCACTTCAGTCGTGTCCGACTCTGCGTGACCCCATAGACGTCAGCCCACCAGGCTCTCCTGCCCCTGGGGTTCTCCAGGCAAGAAAACTGGAGTGGGTTGCCATTTCCTTCTCCAATGCATGAAAGCGAAAAAGTGAAAGTGAAGTCGCTCAGTCGTGTCCGACTCTTAGCAACCCCATGGACTGCAGCCCACCAGGCTCCTCCATCCATGGGATTTTCCCGGCAAGAGTACTGGAGTGGGGTTAATAATATTTAAAAATGAGGAGTCTTGTAAAATTATGGATTTGGGGCTTCACTTTAAAAACTCAAGATAAAGGGATTCCCTTGGTGGTCCAGTAGTTAAGAATCCACCTTCCAATGCAGGGGATGAGGGTTCGATCCCTGGTCAGGGAGGTAAGATCTCACAGGATGCAGGGCAACTAAGCTGGCCTGCCACAACCACTGAAGCCTGCAAGCTCTAGAGCCAGTGCTCCACAGCCAGCAAGAAGCCTCCACACACGCAGTTAGGCAAAGTCTTCATGCTGCCGTGAAGAACCCATGCACCACAGCAAAGACACAGCTCAGCCCCTCATCCCCCAAAAGAATCCAGCTCCAACAACTGGCTGGAGCCAGCAGAGGCGTCCCCTCTAGACAGGCACGGCTATTCCAGGTCATCTCAGTTACCTTCATGCATTTGCTCTCTGCCGGCCAGCAGACAGTTGGGTGTGCAACCCCTGAGTGAGCAATTCTCATTAGACTTTGTCAACCCGGCAGATCCTTTTCAGCCATGAAAAGTCTGAAGAACCACGAGCCAGGCTTGTCCAGCCACCTCCCTCTCCCAGACCATCAGATGCTCCAGGAAAAGTAAGCACAAGAGGCCCTGCCTCGGCTGACCATGTCCCCAGAGTGGGAGGAACCCTGGTCCAGCCAGGGTGGGAGAAAGGAAGCCCTGTTATGGTCCCAGAGAGGCAGGCCTGCACCTCCCCACACACACCCCTTGCAGAAGACATGCGCTACTGGGTTTTGGCTGCCCAGAATCCATTTCTCCTCCTTTTTGTGATAGTCCTTTGATTTTCTTTTTGAGAACAACCCCTTCCTAGGTGTCCAAACTTGGAGTGAGTCTAATCAAACCTCCATGCTCTCTGTTGGTCAAGAGGAGGACACAGGACACACGGCAGGCCAGCTTGTGCCCCTCCTGGGGCTGTGAATCATGGGAAGACTGAGGCAAAGAGGAAACAGCAGTTGTGGCCGATGCAACCCAAAGGGGAACTTAGGGAAAAATGACTTCAGTTCCTGCTCCCGAACTTCTAGTCTGCCCCAGTCCCTATCCTTTCCTGAGTCTGACAACCAGCCTGGCCTTTGATTCTGGGAGCTATCTGATACTGTCTTCATAATCCCTGCTTCTGGTTGAGTGAGGCCGATTGGTTTCTGTTGCTTGCTACCAACACACCCTAACTCATACCCAGCCCCTCACAAAGGCTGGTATGAATGTCTTGGTTTCACACCTGCTTTCCCCTGAGCACCTAGCTGGTGCAGGCTGTGGAGGCAGGCCTTGCCTGTCCCCAATCCTCAGCTCCTTCCTCCCCTCTGTCAGAACCATCTTCTGCAGGCCCAGCCTCACTAAGAACTGGGATCCCTCCCAGGCCCACCCTCTGGGGTCACCCCTAGCTGTCCTGACTACTGTGTGGCCGCTGCCCTGGTCAGCCTGGCAGCTCAGGGTCATCTGCCCAGCAATCTGACTCCTTCTCAGGATGTGGCCTCCTCTGCCCTCCCCAGGACAACGCTTGCCCCAAAGCTTGTGGCCAAGTCAGAAGACATCCTGCTTGTGGGCCAGCCTGGACTCTGGGGCTGTGCCTCTGCCAGCCTGGGTTTTTTCTTGGTTGAGAACTACCTTTATCTGTTTTTATGTCTCTATCCTGCTTGTACTTTTATTACCTATATACTGAACAAAAGTAACACACTCCCTTTTTAACCTTTAAAACATGTACTTGAAAAGGGAACAGGAGATCCTTCTCATAAACAGAATACCTGTATTGTGTTCTATACATGGAAAGTAATAGTAAAAAAAAAATACATGGAAAAGATAACATTGTTATTCATTTTCAGCCAGATACTCTTGGCAGCTGAAGACTGGGTCTCTGTCTTGGAAATGAAGATCAACAAGCATTAGAGTGGCCTCAAGGAGATGCTACCCTCCAACTGAGACTCCCTCCTTGATGGAATCAGCTGAAGAGGAAGTAACTCTCTCCCGGGGGATTTGACTTGTGCCTGAATAACTCTCCAAGTAATCTCATAGACCACTGGTGGTCGGCGCCCGTGGATGCTGCCTCAGCAACCTCTGTCTGCTTCAAGATCCTGTGGCCAGCTGACTGCCAGGACCCGCTCACTGCTGCCCTCTGGGGCTTGACCACTGCTGCCTGCCCCACGCCCATCAAACACTGGATTCCAGACTGACCAACCCTGGACAGCTGCTTTGCCCGACTGGAGAGCTTGGTTCTAGGCTGAGCCATCCCAGCAAGGTACAGAAAGTTAGAAGAATTCACCATTTTGAGCCCGCCTTAAATGACAGGCACTATGGTAGTTGTTGTATACACATCATTTCAAATTTTGCCACCTTCCAGTCAATCATGTATCACCTTCATGATTTCTGCTGTTATCAGTGCTGTTCATTTACTTAGTGTTTTTCTTTAAATCGATTTATCTTTCAAAAAGCACAGAATTTTATTTTAAAAGGAAATGCTATATTATTTTCATAAATCATGAAGTCTAACATGCTGCTTATATTTTTCTAACATGCATCAATCGTGAGCTATTAAAATAATAAATGTTTATCCCTATACCACCTAAAACCATCACACACACCATCAATCACACGTGCACCAGCCTTTGGGAAATACGACAGCATCTTAGCTAATGCTCACACATCCTTGGAAGAAGGATGGTTTACAGACAAGAATGTGGAGGCTCAGAAGGGCCCCATCTCACGTCCATAGGCGCAAAGTCTAGGGGCTGAGGTTTGCATCCAGACAGCCTAATGCAGATGCCTAGACTATTTCAACACTGGTGCTTTTCAAATGATTTTTTTGCAATCCAAAGAATACTTTAAAAATGAAAATGTGTGGAAACCCAATATACATGTGTGCGAAGTCACTTTAGTCATGTCCAACGCTTTGCGACCCCATGGACTGTAGCCCACCAGGCTCCTCTGTCCATGGGATTCTCCAGGCAAGAATACTGGAGTGGGTTGCCATGCCCTCCTCCAGGGGGTCATCCCGGCCCACGTCTTATGTCTCCTGCATTGGCAGCTGGATTCTCTTTACCACTAGCACCACTTGGGGAGCCCAATCCAATGTATAAAATAGATTAAACTGCAGTTTTAAAAATTTGAATGGCATGGTCTAGGGTGGGTCGGGGGAATTTCCCTTGCTCAAACTCATCCTCTGGTGGTCCCTGAGAGTCTGCCTCCGAAGCCTGGTACTCTGAGGAACATTATTTTAAACCTGTACTGCACCACTCTTTCTCGACTCTCCTTAGTCCAATTTTCCCTATAGGCCACACTTCTGAGGGACAGCTTTTGAATCTGTGCTGTCCTTTCTGGCTGGACGTCTTCACGCTGGGCTTTTGCCATCTTGAAATCTTGACATTTTCCATCTTTCCCTCTGGAAATCTTCCCCTGGCATTGCAAGCCTTTCTCTGTTCTCATTATTCATTCATTGAACACTGGCATCTAACCTGTGCCCAGGTTTTTAGACGGCATGGGGGACTGAGGAGAGCAGATGCCGTGCCTCTGATGGGTTCTGAAGCCAGCGTGGGAGAGGGACTCACAGACACAGCTGCGCAGACTCACAGCGCAGCCAGGCTTCACCGGAATCCCGTTCGTTTCCTCAGTTCCCTCTCCTTCAGATGCCTGGTCACATCCTGTGATGGGTGCTGACTGAGACGGAGCCAGCAGAGGGGACCCCAGCAGTGCTGGCTGGCCTCAATGTTGGGACTCCAGAGGTCTTGTCTGATTACTCACTAATGTCCCTGCATCGCTGCTCCCTTTAGTAACCACTGCCGGATGGAAGGCTTGAGTTAGACTCATACTCCCTAAGAACCCCAAACCTCCCCTCCAGCAGGAAAACCAGTTTATGACTCTGCCAGCATCTGCAGTATGGGGGCTCTGCCTAACTGTGGGCCTCCACAGGCCTTCTCCCCTCAAGATGGAGCTGATTTGGCCCCTCAAAGCTAGAGTCCATCTCCCACTGAAATGGGTATCCCCCAAAGTCCTCTGTCTCCCAGGAAGAGAAGACTCAGTTGCCCTAAAATATGGAAAGATCTTCACAGAGTGCCAATAAGATTTAAAGATTCCTAAAGGACATTCAGCCTTGCGGTGCCCCCAATCAAGCCAATGCTCTACTTTTTGGCAATGACCCTGTCCTTTCTGAAATGCCTCCATCTTTGGAAGGCTCTGAATGTCTTCAGAACAGCACACTTGGGGTCTCCCCTGTGCTGAGGGACCATGTCTAAGTCAGGCTCAAGTTCCAGGAAGCTTCTCCCTTGGTAGTCCTTAATTTGAGTCCGTTAACAAATGCAGAATGAGTCAGTTCAGGCCAAATCAACTCAATTCTACTCAACTCAACCCAACTCTATGCATTTGTTGTTGTTCAGTCGCTCAGTCTGAACTCTTTGTGATCTCATGGACTGCAGCACACCAGACTTTCCCGTCCTTCACTACCTCCTGGAATTTTCTCAAACTCATGTCCCTTTAGTCAGTGATGCCATCCAACCATCTCATCCTCTGTTATCCCCTTCTTCTCCTGCCCTCAGTCTTTCCTAGCATCAGGGGCTTTTCCACTGAGTCAGCTCTTTGCATCAAGTGGCCAAAGTACTGGAGCTTCAGCTTCAGCATCAATCCTTCCAATGAATATTCAGGGTTGATTTCCTTTAGGATTGATCTCCTTGCAGTCCAGTGCACAATTACTGCATACTCATACCTCAATGCATACTTACTGCACATTTCTTTGTCTTACTACCCTAAGTCCAGCTCTTGATTGGGAAAAGTTAGCATCTGACAACAAGACACAATCTTTACTCTCAAGGAGTTTTCTATTTTGAACCTAGATTCAGCACAAAATTTCCTGAGGGAATGAACACCTTCCAAAGGGGCCACAGAAAGAACATCCCTTTCTGGCTTGGAGACAGTCCGACCAGTAGCTTAATCCCTGTGGTTGGCGCCATAAGACTTTTCAAACTGCCCTTGGACTTGTCTGACCTCAAGACTTCAGACTGCAGAGTCAATGGCCTCTCACACTTCAGAGTAGGATAGCTTATTCATAAGAGTCCTGAGTAATTCATTCATTCATTTCTTCATTCACAAACATGTATTGAGCATTTTACGTGCTAGGTTATTTACAGCCATTATACCATTTAATTCTCACAGCAATCAGTGTGGATGCAGAACCATTAAGTGGTCAGCTAGGATGTAACTCAGTCCTAATTCCAAAGCCTGTTCTCTTTCTGTCTCATCCCACTGTCTCTTAGAACAATTGAGTAGAATCCATAATAAAGCATAGAGATCCCTGAATGCTTAAACAAACACATTCTATATGGAGGGAAAGAGCAGATTAATGAATGTTTTATGTGAGGCAAAATCCCACCTGACCAGTTTAGTAGAATGCTTTGAGAAGTGAACTATATACGGAGATAAAGGGTGACTTTTACAAAAAGCCTTTGTCAAGTTTTCATCCCAAAGCCTATTAATAAAATTGATTCATTATAGAACTGGGCAGAGGTGGGTGGTGAGTGGGAGGGAGTCTATTTTTGCATGGATAGAGAACTGGCTTAGAGACAAGAAAGAGAGAGTGGAGATAAACGGGTGCTATTTCAAACAGGGAACTAGGATTCCCCAGGAATCGGCGCCGAGTTTGGTCTTATATAACACCAGCGCACTAGCATCGAACCCTTAGTGGGCACAGGCCCTGCGTTAAGCATGGGGGTATCCAAACAAGCCAGGCTCAGTTCCCCTCTTGGAAGAGCCCACGAACGGGAATGCTCAGGGACAGCTCCAGGTTTACAGAGAAGCTCCTATGAAACGGCATGACCTCGGAGAGCAAATGGAGAAGGCTGCTGGGGGATGGACGGGAGCGCCAGACAGCAATCAGAAAATCTGAGCTCTGGGACCAGCTCCACTACCAACTTGCTGTGTGACTCTGGGTGAGCCCCTTCTCTCTCTGGCTCCCAGTTTCTGCTCCTATACAATGAAGAAGTTGGACGAGATGAAAGAGCTGTGGTGTCCGGGATGGAGGACAAGGATTTGGAATAGGGCTTGGTTATGAGAAAGTCTGCATATACAGGTCTCTTTCTGTTCCTGAGCTGTGGTGGGAGAGACCACTCTGTCTCTGTCTCTCTCATTTGTGAAAAGTGAGGATGAGGCAAAGAGCCACGAGGTCTGTGATGCTGGGGCTCAGAGCCCAGCCTGGAATCCCTCAGTGGCATTCTCTGCGAGTGACTCAGCATCATAAATAGCTCCCATCTGGATGAGCAATGATATCTATAGCGATCAAGCGATCTCTATATCCACACACACTCTCTCTGTGCAAATATGTGGCTCAGTGTATGCTAAATACGAGGTGGCCTGGAGACGTTCCTCCTCTTAAAAGACTATTTGGTATGAAACTCAAGACTGTTTATTTAAAGAAACAAGTTTACAACTATGCACGTTGGATTACTGGTAGTGGGTGGTGAGGAAGAGGCGAGGTGGATGGATGAAGGGATGCTGGGTGTGATCCAAGCTTGGGGGCCACCTGGAAGAGGAACCAAGGCTGACAGGTCCACCTTTCACCCTTTTGCCTGCTGCGGGGGTGGGGGCACTGAACACCCACATGAGACGTTTGGGGGTCCTGGGGTGGGGGTGCAGAGGGGAGTGTTAGCTCATCAATGCAGAGGCTCAACAAAAGGCATAGGAACTGGGAGTGAGAGGAGAGTAAGCTTCCAGCTCTGCTCTGCCCTGCCATTGATCTTAGGCAATTCATTAGTTCACTCACTCATTTGTCAAACAAACACCAACCACCTAAAAGGTACGTAGACCACTTGGGGATACAGACCAGAAAAAGAGGGTAGGAGCTCAGGCTTAGCCACCTGCAGCTGTCTGTCTTCAGGCAAGTCCTTCTCTTGCTCTGTGCTTCAGTTTCCTCATTTGTAACCTGGGACAATACCTCAAGGTGTTTTTGGGGGAGGCGTGGTCTTCACTGAATACGGTAGCACACACAAAGATGTTCTTCTCTGTTGTAATGTAAGCTAGTGCCATTCTGACACGTTGCCAGATTGACCCATCTCATTTCCACTGGGGAATGCTCTTGGTGACCACCAAGGGGAAGTGACGACACGACCACCTTCACCAGGAGCAGGGGCCGGGGGAGGGGGCACTCTGAACACCGCATATGGATGTGAGCCTGGGCAGCACCCTCATCTTTGCTTCCTGGCTGAGCTGAGATGCAGGAGCCTTCAGTTATCAGGCAGAGCAGGTAGCATGCCAGAGACCCACAGACTTCCCGGAACGGGGGAGAGGGTGGTAAGGGCGGGGCGGGGACAGGGCTGCAGAGGGTGGGGTGGCCTCCTGAATGAGCATGCCTCCCCAGCCCCCTTTGAGAGATGAGCCCTTGCTCCTGTTGAGGCCATACTGATCCTCTGGGTTCTGGCAAACGGCTGGGCAGTTCAGGATGGGGTCTTGCTTGGCAGGAGACCCAACCCTGACCCCACCTCACCTGCTCCTGGCAGCAGTTGTCCATCTTGGTCACTGGTTCAGGCAGTGCTGCTGCGGTACCACTGACCACACTGCTTTCTGGCTTCATTGTGATTTCTGACTGGTGTCAATGGGTGGGATTTACGGTCGGTCAGATCTGGGTTTGAGTTCTGGCTTTGGGGAAATCCATTCCATTTTTCTGAGCCTCAGTTTCCTCCTGTATAGAATGGGGCTACTAATGGCACCAACCTCATGTATTGTGCCATATAGCTGCTTGTTATTATTTTTGGTGAGTTAATATCAGTATTAGTCACTCAGTCACATCTAATCCTTTGTGACGCTGTGGACTGTGGTCCCCCCAGGCTCCTCTGGCCATGGGATTCTCCCAGCAAGAATACTGGAGTGGGTTGCCATGCCCCTCTCCAGGGGATCTTCCCCACCCAGAGATTGAACCGGGGTCTCCTGCATTGCCGGCAGTCTTTACTGTTTGAGCCACCAGGGAAGCCTCTATTATTATTGGTGGTGGTGTTACATAAAATAATGCCTGTGAAGATTTCTATTTCATGGTAGCCTGTGAAATCCTAGTTGCCTTCCTCTGCTCTCTTCTAGGAGGTACCAGATATACCTAAAACGGCAAAGGGTACCCAGTAAGTATTTGTCGATCGAGCAACGCTCAGCAAATTCGCTAGATTTGCCTTCACATGGTTCGGAAGAACGAGGTCGCTGCTCCGCTCCCACATCGTAGGTGCGCACACAGGGGCTGGAAGGGGGCATGATCCCCTCGGTTTCCGCAGGGGTGAGCGTGGAGCCGGGCGACACCCGGCAGCCCTCACTCTTTCTCTCCCGCTGCAGTCCGCTCCGCTCTGGGCTGGACGCCAAGGCCTCAGCCACTGCAGGGACCTGAGCACAACCTGTCACCTCCTCCTCGAATATTTTCTCTTCCTGCCGCCACCAGCGTCCTGCTTGCTGTGACACACGACGTGCAGATTCTGGTCTCGGCAACAGGGCTAGGGATGGGGGCGTTGGCCCCAGGTCAGGGGTTCCAAAACATCAGCCGACTCAAGGCCCTTTATGTCATTGGCGGTCTTCTGGGACCACCCTGGGTAGCACAGCCCTAACCCACTGGGTCTCAACAGCTCCTGGCACTATTGCCTCCTCACAGAATCCCCTCTGCCCCCTCAGCCCCTCCACTGAGACAGGAGCGGAGTGAGGAAGGGCCCTGCTGCTGGCTCCCCAGAGCCTGGCACTTAGCAGTGCTTGATAAATATCTGTTGACTGAGTGAATGAACAAGTAAATAAGAGGCTGGACGACTGTGCCAGGCCCTGTTCTAAACGCTGGTAACAGCACAGTGAACAGGGCAGGTGGGCTGCCTGCTCCGGGGAGGCTGACAGTGTTTGAATTTAAAGCTAGCAGCTGGATTGGCCAAAGGGCAGAGTGGCTTCTTCCTCACTGCTGAGGTGGCGTGGGGCAGGGGGTCTCCGGTTGGGGCTGCTGGCTGCCGGGAGCATCTCTGAGCAGGGTCTGCGTGTTGAGTTGGGAGGCTGACCCTGCTAGGCAGAGTGGGGTCAGTAGGTGTGAACTGTTACATTTGGAATGGATAAACAATTACGTCCTACTGTACAGCACAGGGAACTATATCCAATCTCCTGGAATAAACCAGGATGGAAAAAAATACAAAAAAAGAATACGTGTATAACTGAATCATTTTGTTGTATAGCAGAAATTAACAAAACATTGTAAATCAACTATACTTCAAAAAAAACGGTGGGGGGGGGGGTGCCAAGGAGAGGAATGTAGGTGTTGCAGTCAAGTGCTTCGTGTCTACTACTGCTGAGTCCCAAAGAGGTAGCATGTTGCCTGGCATGTAGTAGGTACTTAGTAAATTTTGTTTAGTGAGTGAAGGGTAGGCAGAGAGTGTGTTGGGATGCACAGGTCTAGGGACTTGTGGGAATCAAGAGTGTTAACTACTGGAGTTCTTATGACTCACACTTGAATGGGGCTTTGCTCTTTCTAGAGCTTTCATGCCATGGTGATTGTGCTCACTGAGCAGGTGAGGGGCCCACTTGGCACAGGTTTACAAGTGAGCCCTCTACGCTGGGTGTTAGTGTTATTGACATAAGCGGCAGCATGGTGACAGCAGTTTCAGTGTAACAGTTGTGTCAAGTCCTTCACATCTACAATCTCTAAGACTCTTGTTAGAGTAGCCAAGGTCATACTCGTCATCACAGAGGAGGGCGCAGATGCTCTGAGAAGTGTTAATCTTGCACAGTTGGATCCCGGGTTTACTCTAGAGTGAGGTGTTAAAAAGCTCACAACCTAATTGGGACCCAAAGAGGAAAGTGGAGAGTTAAAATACCATGTGACATCCACCTAAGTGGGGCTTTGTCAGAAGAGACTCCCTGCCAGGAGGCAGTGGGAGGGCTTGCCTGAGATGAAGAGTCTGGAGCTGAGGCTTAGGGACAGTGGGGCTGGAAGGGTTTCCCAGGCAGAGGGAAGAGCATCTGCAGAAGCATCAAGAGAGCATGGTCTTCCCAGGCACTTGGAGGAGTTAGGTTTGGCCAGAGCCTTGGGGAGAAAGAAAGATGAGGCTGGGAGATTGTTGGTGCCAGGTTGGGGGGGCTCAGTTTAGCAGGGTGTGGGCTTCACCCCGAGGATCCTGGAGGGCCCTGCAGGGCTTGGCTTTGCACTCTAGAGAGCTCCTCTGGGAGACAGCTGATGAGTTGGGGGATGGAAGGACTCAGTAGCAAGGCTTGTGTTTGATGAGGTGCAGGGCAGAGCAAAGAGCCTCTCAGCCTCCAAGCTTGGGTGATGTGTCAAGTACAGAGATGTGGGTTCTCTGTGAGTCAGCCCTCCTGTTGGCTGACCCACCCTGCAGAGTTGGAAGCCCTCCCGCAGCTCCAAGAAGACCAGTGGGTCAGGTCCTTATCTCTGCCCCAGCCTCAGCCCAGCCGAGCCCTCCTCTGCCACCTGACTTCTCCCAAAATGTGTCCTAGCAACCTCTCAGGCTTCTCCTTGGCAACTGCAGCCTCTGCACTCCCCTATTCTGGCTGGGCTGGAGTGGAAGGAGGAGTTAGGGTCCCTCCCATCCACCCGACTTGCCTTGCAACCCTGGCTGCCAGCACCCTTGGGCTAATCAGGTGGAGACTGGCCTGTGTGATGAGGGATGTGGATCTGGACACCGGACAAGGCCCTGGACTGAGAACCTTGTGAGCTGTGTTCTGACTACAGGGCTGGTGCTCTGTCTGAGTAACCTTTGTCCAGTATCTCCCACTCCCAGGGCCTCAGTTTTCCCTTCAGTAAAATAAGGAGCTTGGACAAGACCATCTCTAGTGTATAATATTGTCTTATTCCAGTTATCCCCGTGTTTAATCTTTTCTGTGGTTATTGGTTGGATGCTCTGATAATAGCATGGATTTTAGTGTTGGACTGCAGGCATTTAAATCCTGGTTTGCTTGGACAAGTCACTGCACATTTCTGAGCCTAGAGTACTTTCTTCTATAAAGTAAATAAATCGCATGCTATCTCACACAAAGGATTGAGAGTCAGGTGACGGTATGTAGGAAAGTGCTTTGCAAATGACAAAGAGCTACATGAATGTTCCCTATTTCATCACATGGACAGTGCTCAGTAATGACGTATTAAACGCCACCCACCCCAACAGCAACAAGAGCAAGCATTCAGTGATCTTTAGCACAACAGTGTCATATTCACAACAACCAATAAAGTAGCTATTATTATTCCCATTTTCCAGGTGAACAAATGGGGGGGCCTCCATGATTAAGTATAGAAGGAGCTCAGCCAGACTCCCTGGCTTCAAAACTTGACTGTTCAAAGTTTAATGAGCTGGCCACACCAGCATCTCGTCTCTCCATCTTTGGTTTTTCCTCTTGCCTCAAGTCAGGATCTAACTCAGGGTCTGGTGGGTACAGGGGCAACCTTGTCATTTTTGTGCATCTCCCAAGTGCCAAGAATTGACCACTTTCTCAGGCGTTCACAAGCATGCCACCCCCTCCCAGGGAGTCCCGTTAAAATGCAGATTATGATTCCATGGGTCTGGGAAGCAGCTGCACTTCCTCATTTCTAATAAGTTCCCAGAAGATACTGACTTTCCTGGTTTGTGATCACACCTGGAGTAGCTGGGTCCCGTGCGTGCGTGCACACTCTGTCGCTTCAGCCATGTTCAACTCTTTGCGACCCTATGGACTGTAGCCTCCCAGGCTCCTCAGTCCATGGGAATTCCGAGGCAAGAATACTGGAGTGGGTTGCCATACCCTCCTCCAGGGGATCTTCCTGGCCCAGGGATCAAACTTGTCTTCTGCATTGCAGGTGAATTCTTTACCACTGAGCCACCGGGGAAGGCCCAGCTAGGTCCTAGAAGACTTTAAAGTGAAAGTGAAATTGAAGTCGTGTCCGACTCCTTGCGACCCCATGGACTGTAGCCTACCAGGCTCCTCTGTCCATGGGATTTTTCCAGGCAAGAATACTGGAGTGGATTGCCATTTCCTTCTCCAGGGGAATCTTCCTGACCCAGGGATCGAACCCAGGTCTCCTACATTGCAGGTAGATGCTTTACCCTCTGAGCCACCAGGGGACTTTATCTTATTAAATCCTGGGGATCAGGTTTAATTGGCCCGAGGGTCATAGATTGGGAACTGAGGCTTGAGATGCAGTGTGCCTTACTCAGGATCCCACCATGTACAAGACATGGGTTTGAACTGCTTGATTAATGCAGTGCCCTGGGGGTTGTGGGCCTAGCAGTGCCTCCAGGCTGTGTGGTCCCTGCTTGAGCTCTGTCTCCACAACTGAAGCAAGCAGTGATCTCTGAGTCCCTGTTTGGAGATGTTTGTTACTTTCAGTTCATCAAGAACAGACTAGTTTTAGATGCTGGCTCCCTGTGGGAACAGGGCCCTGGCCCAGGAAGTGTCCCTGCAGGGGAGTGAGCATCTGAGGGTCAGGATTACATCCTGCATATGAGTGACTCATCCCTCAACCTCTTTTGGAATTGTGTCTTTATTTGAAAATATTTTGTATTTTAACATCATAGATTTTTTGCATTAATCTTATTAAAAAATACTGCACAAAATGATATTTATGTTGATGGCTGAGCTTTTTAGCATCCCCTTACATTTTGCACCTAAGACAGGCACCTTTCTACCTGCCACCCCCCAGCCTGGGCCGGCCCCGTGTCTTCTCCCTCCCTCTCCTGCCTCGTGGCATTAGGATGCTGCCTGCAAGGCACTGCGGTGCCCACCTGGCAGCCAGCCAGCTGATGGATTTATTTCCCAGCAGGAGAATCCATCACTTTGCTTGCCTTTTGGCTGACCTGCTCTGGCGACAGCAGTGGGGACTGTGGGTCTGAAGAGGTCCCAGGGATCTCTCTGATGTGGGCTTTGTCATCAGGTCCCTTATGGCTATGGTGATAGAGGTAAATGAATCAGAACTTAGATTCTGTCACCTCTCTGCTTCAACCAGTCTTCAAGGCTCTGCCAGCTCTGCCCTGTTCGCTACTCTTCCCCTTTGCACAGAAGGTTTCTGTCCTGTGATCGCATCAGGCTTATTCCTACCCCAGGACCTTTGCACTTTCTGCCTGGACAGCTGCTTTATGGCCAGCTGCTTCTCCCTATCCAGATGTTGGTTTCAGTGTCTCTTCCATCAAGCCTCCCCAACTTGCCTTACCTAAGCAGCCCCACTACCCTTAGCACACCTCCTCTTTTATTTCCTTCCTAGCACTTACGTAACTTGGTGGACTGATATTTGTTTACTCGCTTATTTCCTCTGTCTCCACTAGAATGTGTTTTTATTTCATTCTTCACTGACTCTCCAGCTCCGCAAGAGTTACTGGCCCATCACAGGTGCTCAGTAAGTACTGAGGGACCAATGAGCCATATCCTGAGCTTCAGTTTCCACATTTGTGAAATGAAGTACAACTCCAAGCCCACAGTGTCAGAATCAGAGGCCAAACGGCCTGGGTGGACTGGCTGTAGTGTTCCCATTTCACAGTTGATGAACCTGAAGCTTAGGAGGTGCAAGGACTTGCCCAGGTTCACCCAGCTGGGAAGGGCTAGGGCTGGGGTTCTCCCCAGTTTGGAGAAGCACCCACTTCCATGCCTTGCTCAGAGGAGGCAGTCAGCAGTGTGAAAACTGGATCTGAGTGCCTCTGAGTATCTTGCCATCTGCTGCTTGAACTGCAAGACCCTACTTGTCCGCCCGGCTGTCACAGCTATCTGACAAGTCAGAGACAGGAATTCTAATGGCTGGTTTTTGTGGAACACAAAGTCCTGCTTCTTGCCAGTGGAGAGATACATTTTCTCTGCATTGGCAATTACCATACTGAATGTCTGGGGAATGGTTCTCATCTTCCAGGCACTTTATCAAGATTAACTTCTGAACCCCATGCAGCACTGCTTGCTGCAGTTAGAGGGGGTGCCTGGGGGACTGTGGGCAGCAGTGTCTCTGTCACAGGGGATGCTGGGCTTTGGAGGGGCTTGAGGCCCCCAAGTCAACATCTCCAGGAGTTTATTTTCCTGAGAGCAGTTTCTCCACTGTCCAAAATGCCCTGACCTTCTCAAGGATACAAGGATTCTGACTTTCCCTGCCCCATTTGTTCATTGGCTCAGCAGTGTATCTACAAATATTTACTGAGACTATCCTAGGCATTCTTATGACCCTGAGGCTGCAATGGAGAACAAAATAAAATATATACTGTCCTTGCCCTCCTACAGTAATGGATCTGTAGGGGAGACAAATAACAGTGTCCAGTAACTGGCTGTGTGACTCTGGGTAGGTTCCTTTCTATTTCTGGGCCTTTGGGTTTCAGTTTATTCTCCACCCCTAATCCCCCCTGCTTAAGAAACTTTGATGACTTCTCACTGCAAAAAAAAAAAAAAAAAAGAAAAGAAAAAGAAAAAAAAAAGGCAAGATGGTAAACTTCCCTGGTGGTCCAGTGGTAAAGAATCACCTTCCAAAGTAGGGGACCTGAGTTGATTCCTGGCCAGGGAACTAAGATTCACATGCCTGAGGGCACCTAAGGCCATGCGCCACAACTACTGCACCCACATGCTCCAGAGGTCACGCCCTGCACCCGGAGAAGCCCACACACCTCGACTAAAGAAAGTCCGAGTGCCCCAACAGAGACCCAGTGCAGCCATAGCAGGCATTGGCTTGCAGACAAAAAACAAGCAAACCAAGATGGGCCTCCCTGGCCTGATCTTCAAAATCAGGCCCCTCAGTGTTGGGCTCTAGTTGAACTTTCCCAGCACGTGTTCCCTGCCTTCCCACCCCCATTTTGTCGCATTTTTATTTAACCAATACCCATTTGTCACTTTCTAAGTGCCAGGCACTGTCTAAATGCTTCACAAACTGTAACCTGTTTAATCCTAACAGAAACATCTTGAAATGTGTTGTAATTCTCATCTCCATCTTAAAGATGAGGACCTTTGTGTCTGTGTCTTTGTGTCTACCCTGAGACACAGAGAGGTAGGTAATTTGCTTGAAGGCACACAGCTGCTAAATGAACCAGGCAGACGCCCTCTCCCTGCATCCACTGCCTCTGTGTTCCCTCTCTGCCTGTTTCAGATATCAATCCTACCATCTCCTCTTCTAGATACAACTCAGCAGACATTGCCCACTTCCAGGAAGCCTCCCCTGATGTCTTCTTGTCTCTGGGTTCCCATGACGCCTTGCACATCTCCCCACAGTAGCCCTGCCCATGGAATACTGTTGTTCTGGTTTGTGTATTGTCTTCTCTCTTGGATGCTGAGCATCTCAACGGGGGAGGCTGTTTCACCCTCTCTGCTCCCTCTTGCCCAGCCCAGCATTCCCAGATCATCCACTCTCCATGCTGCAACCAGAGGCAGCTTTTAAAAACAAAACTAGTTTTTATCACTCCACTGCTTGAACCATGCAGTGACCATCCACTGCACTTAGCAGGCTTTGCAAGGCCTGGTCCCTGCCCACCCCTCCTTATCTGCTGCCACTCTCCTTCTCACTCACTTGGCTCCTAGCCACTGTGGTTCCTGTCTGTCCACAGACAGTCCAGGCTCACAATAAATGCTCTGTTGATCTATTTCTTCTGCCTGGAACGTTTTGCCCCACATCCACACATGACTGACTTTTTTTTTTTTTTGTAATTTGGGCTTCAGTTGCATGTCTCCATTGCAGACAGACCTCCCCTGTTGTTTATTTGCTTAACTGTTTTCATATTTACCTTTTACTTATTGTTAATGACTGTATCTATTGCAAGTCTGTAAGCCCCATAAGAGCAGGGGTCTGGAGGGTCTTGCTCAGCACATGGAACAGTGCCTGACATAATAGCCACTCAATGAGTTCATGTTGAAGGAAGAGTAGATGCTCTCCAAGGTCTCTTTGGGGAGCTACAATTCAACTAAGCCCGGCTAATATAATACAACTTATCTAATTTGGTCTCATCTCAGGCTAAAAGCTGGGATAATTTCACAAGCTGAAATTCATGATCTTCATTACCCTCCTACGTCTTACCTGCAATCATACTCCTAGAAATAAGGCCACTTTATTGACTATTCTCTGCTGACTTCTCCTCATCAGGGATGCTTAAACTTCTTATACATGTTTTAATTTGTCCAACTAAGACTCAAGGAAACTTGTGAGATATTGCCCTCACCATTTTGCAGGCAGGGACATCCCTGAAAAGCAAAACCGCTGACTTGAGAAGTGCCCAGAGCCCAACGGGAGCACACACACTCATCACAGCCATCACATTTCATCAACAACAGGAGAGATATCATGCTCCAGGAAGGCACAAGAGCTGAGCCCTGCCAGCGCCTGGGCCAAACGCTACTCATTTAACACCCCCAAAGGAGTGGCTATCTGTAGCCAAGAGGGATGTGCAGCCAAATTCAGGGCAAATGGGAAGTCTTCACATGCTTCTGGATAAAGCAGGCAGGAAGGACACACATGCACAGAATGAAGGTCTAGGTGTCTGACTGCAGAGCTATTGCTAATGTGCAGCAGCCAGAACAGAGGTACCATCATCCTCAACTTTCTCCAAAAGATATGAGAGGGAGTTGTGTCAGGGTACCTCAGAGACCAATTGTCAAACATTGTCATCCTCTTGAGAACCAGAAAGGACCCTTCTTGCCCTACTTCTGCCTCTTCCTTCCAGCTTCTTTGAGATGGGGAAGGAAATGGCATCTCACGTGGAGGGGCTGGGAAACTCTAAGGCCTAATCTTTTGGGCAAAATGGAGAACTGAATAGAACTCTTGAATTTTAAGTTCAAAGGTCTTGGCTCTGGTCTCAGCCCTGTAGGAACTTGGATACATTCCTCCCCCTCTGTGTCCCTTGTCTTCTTCATCTGTGAAATATGGCTCTTGGGTTGGATGATTTCCATGACTTCATACCTTCTATATTTATGAGCTTATGATTCAGATGACTTTGAAAGGGAATCTCAGTTTTTTCTTCTTCTTTATGGGGCTCTATTTGTCTTTTGATCAGTTTTGCCAATAGTCACTGGCCCCTGGTCACAGTATAGGTAGTAGGGAGTATTCTGGCTTGGTAAAATTTGTAGAGAGTTGATGTACCCTTTGCTTTTCCTAAAATAGTTTCTCTAAAGCATGTGGCTTATCATCATAGTGTGGGCTTCTCTCAAAACTTTTTACTAAGGAACAGGAATGTTCAGAACACATTAAGAAGAGAAAGTCATGGTTTGAGTTAGTGACTTCTAAGGTGGAATGGCATTTGAATGGCAGAGGTTGTTGCTGATGTTAAAAATTCTTCTGTATGAAATGATAGGATGTCTTAGCTTTGCTTCAAAATAGGTCTGTGTTTGTGTGTGTTTGTACATGTATGTGTGATGAGAGTGGGTGTGGGTACAGATGAACCCACAACTGTTGAAGCTAAATGATGGGTACGTGGGGGGGTTTATTATACTATTCTTTCTATTTTAAACAATATGTTTGAAATATTTCATCACAAAAGGGCCTTTGGAGGCTGACTCCAGCTTTGTCTACACTCTCATTTCCTAGTCCCCATCTTGAGGACCCTGTGTCACAGTGACATCACCCTGGTGGCTGTGATTTCACACGCGAGGGCCCTACTCACAGTTCCATCTGTTCAAGGTAGTTTTCCTCCTTTCCTCACAGTTCATCACTCCTGCCTCTGTGATCACACAGCCTTGCATACTCACCGTAGTTACAGCACAATCATATCATATTGTAATTGTTTACTTTTCTGCTTCTTGTGCTGGTCTGTGTCCTTTTCAGGACACTTCTCTGTCTCCCTAGTTCACAGCCAGGGCACATAAGAGTCCTCAGCACATGTTTACAGAGGGAATAATATCGGGAATAGTAGTTATTATTTTTTGAGCACTTATTATGTGCCAGGCACTTCCCTAATCTCATTATATAGGCATTTCATTAAAGCCTCACTACAGGTGGGTACTATTAACCTGTCTTCTCAGAAGGTCACTTCCAAGGTCACAGACTTGTAACTGACAGAGCTGAGATTTGGACTCAACTGAAACTACTTGGCCGTTCTCTGCACATCTGGTATTTTAAGACTTCTCGATCAATCTTACACAACAAGTCCAGGATTTGGGGAGCATGAATTTTAGGCTCAATTTTGCTACAAAATTGCTAAGTGACCTTGGGCAAATTACTTTTGCCCCCTAAGCTCAGTCTTTCCATCTCCCAGTGAGACTCTCTGTAAGCGAGGATCACGTGATTCCAGGGCCCTCCCTGCTTCAGCAGAGGAAAGGTTTCCTCTTCCACATTTGATCTCCTGTCGCCGAACTGGCCTCCCTGTTTGGGAACCTCCCAGTTTCTCATCCTCTTTTCTGGCCACTTGCAACCTCCCAGAGTCAAGCCATTTTCACAACCTGCTGCCTAGGTCCCCTCCTTCCCCCTTCTTTACTTGCGGGCTTCACTCTGGAGGTGGGGGCGGAACCCTAGGCAGGAGGGAGGGGGAGCGTGTAGCCGCCGGCTTCGTAAGGCTTCCCCGCGGTTTCTCGGCCCCCTTTCCCCCCACGGAAACTCAGCCTCACACTTTCTAGGGATGTTCCGGGGACAGTCGGAGTCAGTGATTGCAGCTGCCAGCCTTAGGCATCTGTGTTAGGTTCTCCGATGGAGTCCGCGGTCCCGAGCTAGTGTGGAGGTGGGGATTTGGAGGAAAGAGAGGGGCGGCGCACGCCTCCTCTTAGCCTAGGCCCAACCTGCCCAACTGTAGCCCGGGACCTTTCTGTGCCGTCTCCTCTCCCATCCTCTTTCCGACTTCCAGCTGGGACCCGCCATTGCACCGCCAGGCCTTGGCGAACTGCAGACCCAAGCCAAGAAACGCGCGAATATGACTAGGCCCCCTCCCCTGCTCGCCTCTGGCACTGCTCTGGGGGAAGTCGAAAGACCCCTACGGAGGTAACCACCCACTCCCAAGGAACGCAGGAGGCCCAGCCAGCCCCCTGTCTTTGTTCGCGGCTCGCTAGGAAGCTGGCGCCCGGCGAGAGCTGTCCGCCGCTACGGTGCTGACGCGGGGAGCGGAGCTCGCGGGGGCGGAGGACTGTCCTCCGCGACCGTGGTACTGAACCCAGACCGAACCATTAGAGGAGCCGGCCGGGCGGGCGCGGAACGCCTGTGCGAGAGCTGACCCCAGGGAGAGGACGCGGCGGGGCGCGAGAGCTGTCCCCGAGGTGGTGCTGAAGCGAGTTGGAGCCCGTGGCGCCCTCCGCCTCGCCCCGGAAGAGCCGGCGGCAGCGCAGAGCTACCCGGAGAAGGAAGGAGGGCGGAGGAAGCCGCCCTTAGGGAGCTCAGCAGCGCGGGGCCTATGGCTAGGGTCTCTCCCGCGAACCCGCTCCAGCGGAGGAGGTGGCGGCTCCGAAACGGAGAGCGAGCGCGAGTTCTACGAACCTGTTGGAAGCTGCAGCTCCACCGCGGCCGACCAGGGCGCCCGGGACCGAGGTTCTGGAGCGCCTCTCCCTGCCCCCTCTTCCTGGACTCCTCCGCGGAGGCGCTCCCTCCTGCCCGGGCTAGCACATGTGCACGCAGGGGGCGCCGAGCCCCTCTTCGATCCGCCCCAAATGTCCGTCGGGCTGCAGGGCGCCGAGTCGACAGGCCTCCCCCAAGGGCAGACCCGCTCCCAGGGAGACCCAAGCTTCCTGAGAAAGGAGGCGGGGGCTGGCGACGGGGACGAGAGAGGGCGCCAGCAGAGGTGTCTGTAACCCAGAGGGAGGCATGGGGGAGCTCCCCAGAGTCATTTCTGTCCTGAAGTTTAGAGACAACAGGGTCCTGTTGCTTAAGAGACAAAGGGCATCCTGCTTTGGAAACATCCCCCACCCCACCCCCCACTTTGTTTCTGGGATCAACGACCAAATGCAGATCTTGTACCTGCTCTGCTGCAAACTCCACTCACTGGTCCAACTGCCTTTCGTACCTAACTCCAGTCCATCATCTACCTTTCCCTAGAGAGAGCTTTCTAAACCTGCCCTATTTATCGTGCATCTGTAATAAAATACAAGCTTCCCTGGTGGCTCAGACGGTGAATCCGCCTGCAATGCGGGACACCTGGGTTCGATCTCTGGATCAGGAAGATCCCCTGGAGAAGAGCATGGTAACCCACTCCAGTATTCTGGAGAATCCCCATGGACAGAGATGTCTGGTGGGCTGCAGTCCATGGGGTCACAGAGAGTCGGACACGACTGAGCGACTAAACACTAGCACCAGTAATAAAATATAAGTTCTTTGGTGTGGAATTTAAAGATCTTTTACCAGGAAGACCAGGGGCCTCCTCTTCAGCTGTGTTCTTGTCAGGACAAATGAGCATTCCTTCTGAACAGGATCACTGCTGTGCCTTAGCACCTGCTGCTCCTTTTGACTGGAACGTTCTTCCCCCTTACTACTTATGCTTTGTGAGTCAAAGTGTCTTCATTTTTAATGAAAATTTCCCTAATCTCTAAGGCACAATCGACTCTTTTCTAAGCTCCCTCAGCCTCTACATTCCTTTACTAGACTTCTTGTCACACTGTTTTGTAATTACTTATGTATCTATATCCTCTGTTACCAGGCTCATAAAAACTGGTTTCAGATTTTGTCTTCCTCTGCATCTCTGTCTCCTAGCATGGTGATTGAGGCACAATAGAATAGCTGAATTGTATATGCTGAATGAATGCGCACAGGAGAAACAGAGGCAAGGTAACTTCCCTTCCTTCATGTGATTGCTCATTTGAATATATATACATATATATTGACTATATCAACATATAATTCATTCAACATATGAATATATATTCAAGTGAACAATATTATAAAGGAAAGGAATATATACATATATGTATATATTAAATATATATATAAAATCACAGCCTGCAAAGTCCCACGTGGCAGCATTCCTGCCTAGCCTTCCTGCCTCATCACCATCAACTCTCCCCTGACTCAGTAATTTCACCTACAGCAACTTCTGTTTTGTACCAAGCTGCTCTTTGTGTGTGTGTGTGTGTGTGTGTGAGCAGAGTTTTATTAAAGTAAGAAAAGGGACAGAGAAAGCTTCTGACACAGACATCAGAAGGGGGACAGGGAGTGCCCCCCTTGCTAGTGTTAGCAAGGGAGTTATAACTTTTTAAATTAGTTATTACAATGAATCAAAAGAATGTATCAAGGTTGTAAAGATCTTACTAGACCCACTCCCATAATTTACATTTTAAGATAACAGGATTAGCCAGAAGGTTTTCAGGAAGGAGAAACTGTCCTCAAGGAGGATACACTGTTGTTATATAATCTTAGTACAGAGTTTAAACTGAGTTGTTCCTTGTGTAATCATCACTTCCAGGCTTAAAGAAAAAAATGTTTTATGTTACTAAGACTAAGGAATGTAGAGAAAAAAAGATTCTTGTCCTTTCCTTCTCCTTGAGAACCCCAGACCCCCTCTTCTTATCAATCTGCCTAGGAATTGACTCTCTCATTCCCCCCTTTTCTTTTAGGAGAATTATGTTGCCAAGGGAAAGGGGCATCATTTCATTCCATAACTACTTCCTGCTGTGATGGGGCGCTGTCCCTAAATTGTTGAGGCAACATATTCTCCTAACCCTTATATTGAGGGTCTCTGATCCAGGGGCCCCAAGTAATAGTTGGAGGAAGTTGTGGCACTCTTAGGAGCTTGGACAACCATTTGTAACCTAAAAGCTTTCAGATGATTAGAAACAAACCCTGTTTTACAGTTACAGATGTAAGGCAAACGGTAAAAACAGAAAAAATAGAATTATTAAGATTAAGATAGTTTTCCACCATGGGGAGCTAGTTAACATTTCTCAAAGTGAGGTGACTGAGACTTCAGGAGAATCCATAGTCTGAATCATCTGGCTCATGTGTTAGGTATAGTGAGTAACATTAGTACTCATGTTGGGTATGAATAATGGCACAAGTTCCTCCTTGTGCAGCCGTTAGAATATCTAAGGCCAATCTGTTTTGTAAAACCATCTTTCTAATTTATATTTGTTCAGCACTAAGGGCTGAAAGTTAGAGCCATCAACTCATAGGATAATATCTGATCTGTGGTTCCCAGAGAGGGAACAAATATTGTAGCCAGATAATCATACCAGTGAAATATAGATCTTGCACTACGAGTTTTAGGGTGTGGCAGATTAGTGGGCATCTCTGGAAGCTCTGAAAATATGAAGCCATGAGTAAAAGTTAGACCTAGAGTACATCTTCCTATCCAGCCAGGGGGAAGCCAAATCCACAGGTAAGAGCCACATATCCAGTAGGTACTGTTTGGAGCAAACCAACGTGACTGAAAGACCCAGTCCCACCAAGCTGCTTTTTAAAACTTAAAAAAAAAAAAAAATTTCTTTTTTTCTGTTTTCTCTATTTTAGACCCTCGCAACCTTGATCTGAGTCCTTCTTGTCTTTTGGGTTTCAGCTCAAATGTCTGCTCCTAGAGAGGCTCTTACTGGCCACACTAATGTTTGCTTTCTGAATTACTCTTTGACACTGCTTCATTTTTCTTAGTAATTACTATTCTGACATTATTTTATTTGTAGGTTTTCTTGCTGATCATTGGCTTTCCTTCAACTGGAATTGAGACTAGGGCAAATATAATGAATGTCTTACTCCATGCAGTATTTTAAGTGATTAGCAATCCGAGGGGCACTTACCTCGTACCAATGCATCTATAGTCCGTTTCTCCCCGGGAAGATTTTAGCTATTGTGCAGGTCATTATGCAATCTTCTGCTAGGTGTAAATTAACTGAGAATACTAAGGAAAGAAGATCACACTGACATTCCGTGGGATGGGGAAGAAGAAGAAGTGGAGGGCCACAGATATGTGGCTGTGAGATGACAGGCCTGAATCACAGTCTCCAGTCTCTTTTCACCATGCTGGCTCCCTTCTCCATACCATAGAAAGCACTTTCATACCCACAGTCCCATTTGATATTCACAGCAACCTGATCTGGTAGATATTGTTCTCCCCAACATAAAAAATAGCTGAGGCCAAAAGAGCAAGACTCACTTAACCAAGATCACACAACTTGTAAGTGGTGATGCCATTCCTGGCACTGTGCTGTGTGCTGGGGATCTACAACTATGACATGGACCCTGGAGAAGGAAAAGACAACCCACTCCAGTCCTCTTGCCTGGAAAAGCCCATGGATGGAGGAGCCAGGTGGGCTGCAGTCCATGGGGTCTCAAAGAGTCAGACACGACTGAGCAACTAACACTTTCAACAACTTTCAATGCAGTTTTGTGAATACCAGTAGTGGTTCTCAACCTGGAGATGGATGAGTTGGAAAAGAAATGAATAGGCTGCCAGCTGCATAATAAACACATTCTTTTCAATAACAATTTCGATTTGTCCAGTCCTTTCCAGGTATCAGGTACTATACTAAGTGTCTTACACATGTTGTCTCCATTTATCATTCCTATCTATTTCTATCCCCATTTTTTCAGAGCTAATAGAACCTTTGGGCCAGGAAGGTCCCCTGGAGGAGGGCATGGCAACCCACTCCAGTATTCTTGCCTGGAGAATCCAATGGACAGAGGAACCTGGCGAGCCACAGTCGATGGGGTTGCAACAATGGGACATGACTGAGCGACTTAGCATGCGACAGAACCTTAGGGAGGTTGACTAACTTGGCTAAGGTCATGAGGCTGATAAACAGCTCAGCTGGGACTTAACTTGTTTGCTTGACTCAAAGCCTGAATTCTTAACCATTATGCACCCCAGACCTACTGAATCTGTATGTCTGGTGAGCAGGGATGGCCTGGAATTTGAAGATGATCTTTAGGTCATTCTATTGTATCTTAGGGGGAAGGCAATGGCACCCCACCCCAGTGCTCTTGCCTGGAGGATCCCATGGACGGAGGAGCCTGGTAGGCTCCAGTCCATGGGGTCGCTAGGAGTCAGGCACGACTGAGCGACTTCACTTTCACTTTTCACTTTCATGCATTGGAGGAGGAAATGGCAGCCCACTCCAGTATTCTTGCCTGGAGAGTCCCGGGGATGGGGGGAGCCTGGTGGGCTGCCGTCTGTGGGATTGCACAGAGTCGGACACGACTGAAGCGACTTAACAGCAGCAGCAGCATTGTATCTTAACCCCTTTGAGAAGCACTCCTGTAGAGAGTGTGGCAGAAGGAGAGGAAGAAGGGATGAGAGCTATCCATGGGGAGGGGAAGTTGAGATTTGGTCTTGAAGAATTAAGAGTTTTTAGGCAGAAAAAAGGTAAAGTATATCAGTCAGAGAGAATGGAATGTACACGATCCTTGAAAAATGGGAATTAAGGGACTTGGTTTGGTGTGAATGGAGACTAAGGCTGATGGAAGGGATGAGAGATGGGAAATGAGTCTGGAATGCAGTTTGGACTTGATTGTGTGCCTTTATCCTACAGGCAGCAGAGAGTCATTGAAAGGCAGGAGTGCTTCTTTAATAACTGCCATCATCACCTTGATCATCTCGCAAGAACAACATTGGATAAGTCCTTTATAATGTGCAAAGTGCTTTCTATAATACGAACAGAAATACTGCTCTAGAGTGATGTGGACCTGAAGCTCCATGAGGGCCCCATATCCTCGGGCTTTTCTTATTGTTCCTAGTACCTAGCAGAGAAGCTGGTACAATGTAGGAGCTCAGTAAGTAAGTAAGTATCTGTTGAAGAGGAAAAAATTGGAGGAATCTAGTTTAGAGGCTGCTGCAATAATTCAAGTAAGAGAGAAGTGATGAGAAGCATCACTTAATCCAAGAGTGTAGAATTCTTTGAACTATTGACTCTGGAAGGGAAAAACCTATGGCCGCCTACCTCCAAGCACCTTCAAGAGGTTGGAATTTAGTTATCCAAAATGGTTGCTGAATAATTGCAACACTTTTCCTCTCCAACACACCAAAAAGAAAATTGGCACCTGGGCGGCCAACACCCAGCCAAGCCAGGATTTCCTCTGTTGTATGCTCTTTATGTCTTTTGGCTCCTGAATTTTGGTCCTGATGGTCTCTATTATGTGGCAATAACATTACATGCCATTGATTGCTTCAGTGTTTTAAAGGGCAATCATCATGCTAATGAAACTCAGTCTTGGCTCAAGAACTAAAATCTACCTTCTGTTTCTCCACCCCTCTGGGAAGTCCACATGGACCCTGATAATAGCTAACCTACAGATGACTGACTTATATTAGGCTCCTTTATAGCACTCAGGGCTTCTCTGGTGGCTCAGATGGTAAAGAATCTGTCTGCAATGTGGGATACCAGGGTTTGATCCCTGCTTTGGTCTTGCCTGGAGAATCCCATGGACAGAAGAGCCTGCCAGGCTGCAGTCCATGGGATCATAGACAGTCACATGACTGAGCAACTAACACTTTCACTTTTTTTTCACTTTATAGCCCTTGACATATATTTACCCTGTGAGGTAGGTATGACTCAGATGAAGAAAAAAAGAAGTCATGAGATTTGCCTGACAGAGGCAGACCTCAAACTTTGGCTATTTGACTTGAGTCTCCAGTTTCCAACAATATACCTGATTGTCTCCCAGATACAAAATTTCCTATTTTGTTTCTTCCCAGACTGCCTGTGTAAGCCTGGAAAATAATTTAATCTCTGAGAGCCCCAGTCTCCTCTTCTGCAAAATAGGGATCAAAGTAGCCACTAAGGCAGGTCGGTGGGGAAATAAGGGAGGTAATATATGAAGACAACTAAATGGTGATGTTTCCTTTTCTGGTCTTCCTCATCTGGGCCAGCAGTTTCACATCTGCTCAGCAGCTTGGGCCACTATTCAGTTCAGTCAGTTCACTCAGTCGTGTCCGACTCTTTGCGACCCCATGAATCGCAGCACGCCAGGCCTCCCTGTCCATCACCAACTCCCGGAGTTCACTCAGACTCACGTCCATCGAGTCAGTAATGCCATCCAGCCATCTCATTCTCTGTCATCCCATTATCCTCCTGCCCCCAGTCCCTCCCAGCATCAGAGTCTTTTCCAATGGTCAACTCTTCCCATGAGGTGGCCAAAGTACTGGAGTTTCAGTTTAGCAACATTCCTTCCAAAGAAATCCCAGGGCTGATCTCCTTTAGGATGGACTGGTTGGATCTCCTTGCAGTCCAAGGGACTCTCAAGAGTCTTCTCCAACACCACAGTTCAAAAGCATCAATTCTTCGGTGCTCAGCTTTCTTCACAGTCCAACTCTCACATCCATACATGACAACTGGAAAAACCATAGCCTTGACTAGACGGACCTTTGTTGGCAAAGTAATGTCTCTACTTTTCAATATGCTATCTAGGTCAGTCATAACTTTCCTTCCAAGGAGTAAGTGTCTTTTAATTTCATGGCTGCAGTCACCATCTGCAGTGATTTTGGAGTCCCCCAAAATAAAGTCTGACACTGTTTCCACTGTTTCCCCATCTATTTTCCATGTAGTGATGGGACCAGATGCCATGATCTTAGTTTTCTGAATGTTGAGTTTTAAGTCAACCTTTTCACTCTCCTCTTTCACCTTCGTCAAGAGGCTTTTTAGTTCCTCTTCACTTTCTGCCATAAGGGTAGTGTCATCTGCACATCTGAGGTTATTGATATTTCTCCCGGCAATCTTGATTCCACCTTGTGCATCTTCCCGCCCAGCATTTCTCATGATGTACACTGCATATAAGTTAAATAAGCAGGGTGACAATATACAGCCTTGACACACTCCTTTTCCTATTTGGAACCAGTCTGTTGTTCCATGTTCAGTTCTAACTGTTGCTTCCTGACCTGCATACAAATTTCTTGAGAGGCAGGTCAGGTGATCTGGTATTCCCATCTCTTTCAGAATTTTCCACAGTTTATTGTGATCCACACAGGGACTGGAATGCAAAAGCAGGAAGTCAAGAAACACCTGGAGTAACAGGCAAATTTGGCCTTGGGATACGGAATGAAGCAGGACAAAAATTAATAGAGTTTTGCCAAGAAAATGCACTGGTCATAGCAAACACCATCTTCCAACAACACAAGAGAAGACTCTACACATGCACATCACCAGATGCTCAACACTGAAATCAGATTGATTATATTCTTTGCAGCCAAAGATGGAGAAGCTCTATACAGTCAACAAAAACAAGACCAGGAGCTGACTGTGGCTCAGATCATGAACTCCTTATTGCCAAATTCAGACTTAAATTGAAGAAAGTAGGGAAAACCACTAGACCATTCAGATATGACCTAAGTCAAATCCCTTATGATTATACAGTGGAAGTGAGAAATAGATTTCAGGGCCTAGATCTGATAGATAGAGTGCCTGATGAACTATGGACTGAGCTTTGTGACATTGTACAGGAGACAGGGATCAAGACCATCCCCATGGAAAAGAAATGCAAAAAAGCAAAATGGCTGTCTGGAGAGGCCTTACAAATAGCTGTGAAAAGAAAAGAAGCAAAAAGCAAAGGAGAAAAGGAAAGATATAAGCATCTGAATGCAGAGTTCCAAAAAATAGCAATAAGAGATAAGAAAGCCTTCCTCAGTGATCAATGCAAAGAAATAGAGGAAAACAACAGAATGGGAAAGACTAGAGATCTCTTCAAGAAAATTAGAGATACCAAGGGAACATTTCATGCAAAGATGGGCTCGAAAAAGGACAGAAATAGTATGGACCTAACAGAAGCAGAAGATATTAAGAAGAGGTGGCAAGAAAACACAGAAGAACTATACAAAAAAGATCTTCATGACCCAGATAATCACGATGGTGTGATCACTGACCTAGAGCCAGACATCCTGGAATGTGAAGTTAAGTGGGCCTTAGAAAGCATCACTACGAACAAAGCTAGTGGAGGTGATGGAATTCCAGTTGAGCTATTCCAAATCCTGAAAGATGATGCTGTGAAAGTGCTGCACTCAATATGCCAGCAAATTTGGAAAACTCAGCAGTGGCCACAGGACTGGAAAAGGTCAGTTTTCATTCCAATCCCAAAGAAAGGCAATGCCAAAGAATGCTCAAACTACCGCACAATTGCATTCATCTCACATGCTAGTAAAGTAATGCTCAAAATTCTCCAAACTAGGCTTCAGCAATATTTGAACCATGAACTTCCAGATGTTCAAGCTGGTTTTAGAAAAGGCAGAGGAAGCAGAGATCAAATTGCCAACATCCGCTGGATCATGGAAAAAGCAAGAGACTTCCAGAAAAACATCTATTTCTGCTTTATTGACTATGCCAAAGCCTTTGACTGTGTTGGCCACTATTAAATTCTTCCTTCTCCTCAGTATCCAGTCCATCAGCAGATCATTCAAGCTTTCCTACCAACATAATTCATGTATAAGTCTACTTCTTTCCCTCTTCATCACATCCCATCTTGTCCACCCATCATCATCTTCTTCATGGACTATTGCAAGAGCTTTTAAACTGATCTCTCTGGTTCCACTCATGCTCCCAAATGTGGTTTTTAAAATGCTTATCCCAAAGAAAAAAGAACAAGAATTGTGAAAACAGTTGTTCAGTTAATTACCACAGAGTGATCACAACTGTGCAACCAGCACCCAGACAGTAAAGTCCCTTTCATGGCATCTTAGTTATTACTTGTTTACTCTGCCTCAAAGGTAGCCACATGTCTGACATCTGACACTGTAGATGAGTGTTGCTGACTTATAAAATCATATACCACATGTTGTATTTGGCATCTTTTACTCAATACCATATTTGAGATTGTTGCGTTTGTCAGCAACATGTTGCTTTTCATCACTGGGTAGTATCCCACTACACAGTGGGAAAGATATATCCATCTGAATGAAGAGTTCCAAAAAATATCAAGGAAAGAAAAGAAAGCCTTCTTAAGCAAATGATGCAAAGAAATAGAGTGAGACAATAGAATGGGACAGACTAGAGATCTCTTCAAGAAAATCAGAGATACCAAGGGAACATTTCGTGCAAAGATGGGCTCGATAAAGGACAGAAATGGTATGGACCTAACGGAAGCAGAAGATATTAAGAAGAGGTGGCAAGAATATACAGAAGAATTGTACAAAAAAGGTCTGGATAACCACAGTGGTGTGTTGTTACTCAACTAGAGCCAGACATCCTGGAATGTGAAGTCAAGTGGGCCTTAGGAAGCATTACTAAGAACAAAGCTAGTGGAGGGATGGAATTCCAGTTGAGATATTTCAAATCCTAAAAGATGATGCTGTGAAAGTGCTGCACTCAATATGCCAGCAAACTTGGAAAAGTCAGCAGTGGCCACAGGACTGGAAAAGGCCAGTTTTCATTCCAATCCCAAAATGCAATGCTGAAGAATGTTCAAACTACCAAACAATTGCACGCATTTCACATGATAGCAAGGTAATTCTCGAAATCCTTCAAGCTAAGCTTCAACAGCATGTGAACTGAGAATTTCTAGATGTACAAGCTGAATTTAGAAAAGGCAGAGGAATCAGAGATCAAATTGCCAACATCTGTTGGATCATAGAAAAAGCAAGGGAATTCCAGAAAAACTTCTGCTTCATTGACTATTCTAAAACCTTTGACTGTGTGGATCATAACAAACTGTGGAAAAATTCTTCAAGAGATGGCAATACCAGGCCACCTTACCTGCTCCTGAGAAACCTGTATTCAGGTCAAGAAGAAACAGTTAGGATCAAACATGGAACAACAGACTTGTTCCAAATTGAGAAAGAAGTAAGTCAAGGCTCTATATTGTCACCCTTCTTATTTAACTTCTAGGTAGAGTACATCATGTGAAATGCCAAGCTGGTTGAAGTACAAGCCAGAACCAAGATTGCATGGAGAAATAGTAATAACCTCAGATATGCAGATGACACCATCCCAACGGTAGAAAGCAAAGAGGAACTAAAGAGCCTCTTGATAAGAGTGAAAAGGGAGAGTAAAAAAGTTGACTTAAAACTCAGCATTCCAAAAACTTAGATCACGGCGTCTGGTCCCATAACTTCATGCCAAATAGCTGTGGAAAAAGTGGAAACAGTGACAGACTTTATTTTCTTGGGCTCCAAAATCACTGTGGATGATGACACCACCATAAAATTAAAAGGCTCTTCCTCCTTGGAAGGAAAGCTGTGACAAACCTAGACAGCATATTAAAAAACAGCGGCATCACTTTGCTGTCAAATGTCCAGATAGTCAAAGTTATGATTTCTTCAGTAGGCATGTACGGACATGAGAGTTGGACCATAAAGAAGACTGAGTGCTGAAGAATTGATGCTTTCAAAATGTGGTGCTGGAGAAGACTCTTGAGAGTCCCGTGGACAGCCAAGAGATCAAACCAGTCAATCCTAAAGGAAATCAACCCTAAACATTCTTTTGAAGGACTAATGCTGAAGCTGGAACTCCAATACTTTGGCCAGCTGATGCGAAGAGCTGATTCACTGGAAAAGACCCTGATACTGGGAAAGATTGAAGGCAGGAGGAGAAGGGAACATCAGAGGATGAGATGGTTGGATGGCATCACCGACTCAATGGACATGACTTTGAGCAAGCTGGGAGATGGTGAAGGACAGGGAAGCCTGGCATGCTGCAGTCCATGGGGTCACAAAGAATTGAACATGACTTAGGGACTGAATAACAACAAATATATCATGATATCTCAATTTGTTGATGGATTTTTCAGTTGTTTTCAAATTTTGTGTAGATCTTTTGGTAAATACATGTGTTTTTTTAAAAAAATATTCCCATGAATGAAGTAAATGTGTGAGGTGTGTGTATATATTCAACTTTAGTAGTTATTTCCAAAAAGTTCTCCAAAATGGCGATACCAATTTACACTCTTAAAAGCTGTGTTTGAGAGTTCTGCTTGCTCCACATCCTTGACAACACTCTGCATTGTCAACCTATTTTCACTTTGGGCCGTTTTATGTATGCAGCGAGTATGTAGCGGTTTCAATCTGAATGGCGGATCAAGTACATGTTTAGTGATTATTTAGAAAATTTCTTTTGTGAAATGGTCGTTTATTTCTTTTATCAGCTTTTCTATTATGTTATCTGTCATTTCCTTATTGATTTATGGGAATTCTTTACATATTCTGGGTAAGAATCCTTTCAGGTTACATATATTGTAAATATCTTCTCCCAGCCTGTGACTTGCCTTTTTCCTCTCTTGATGGTATCTTTTGAGTAACAAAAGTTGCTAGCTTTATTTTTAATTTATCATATTTTTCTTTACAGTTAGTGCTTTTTGTGTTCTGTTTAAGAAATTTTTGTCCATGCAAGATGATGAAAACATTCTTCTTGTTATCTTTTAGAATCTTTATTGCTTTATCTTTTATATGTAGATTTACAACCCACAGAGAACTGATTTTAGTCATAGTATGAAGTAGGGGTTAAGATCAATTTTTTTGACTGTGTGGCTACGGGATTGACACAGCACCATTAATTGAAAGACCATTTTCTCTTGCACTGTTCTATATGCTATTTTTGTCATCAATCAAGTGTTCATATTTGTTTGGGTCCAATGTGGCATTTAAAAGTGTGAAACAGGTCAAGTCATTAGCGTCTTACATCTCTAATACGTCTTTCCTGTTGAATCCAGAATAAAACGCAAACTCCCTATCATACCCTTAACGATTTCACGTGGTCCGGTCCCTGTCGGTCAGTCCTTTTGTTCCACCACTTTCCCTCTTGCTCACTCCACACCAGGTGAGCAGTTTCTTTTCTCTCCTTGAATATATACGTCTCATTCACAGCTCAGGACCTCAGCTCTTTCCATTGTTGAGTATTCCTCGACATGCAGACATTTTTACAAATGCCTTCTCTGGGAAGTTTTAGCTGCCTATGTTCTCCAAACAGCCCCTGCTCATCTCAAGTGACATTCCATAGGATTACCTTGTTTCGCTTTCAATAACACTGATTGCCCTTTGAAACATTTGTTTTCTGTCTCTCTTACCAGAATATAATCTCCATGAGAGCAAGTCAATTGCTTTTATCTCTGAGCTCACGGTGCTGGAAAAGGTGGCTCAAGGAATGTTTTTCAACTCAGTGAGAGTGACACGTTCTCCACTGTTTTCCATGTCATCTGACTTTTGTGTTAGTGCAGTGCACAGCTTCTCAAAAGCTGTAGTGCTGTGTGACATGAAAATTCCCAACATTATCAATTTCATGCTTGACTTATTTTCCTATTTTTATTGATATTATTAAAATCTCGGCTGTCATTATTTCATCAAATCAATTTATGAGGGGAATTCTCCTAATTTTTGAGAGGAAAAGGAGAAACATTGTTATTTCTTGAGCACTTATCTCATTCAACCCCAAACAGCCATTTGAAGGAAAATGTTCTCACCCTCAGTTTACAGATGAGGAAATAGGGACGCAGAGAGGTTCATAGTGCAGTCAGTCCTCATAAAAATAGTTTAATCAGATTGCACAAAGGTTGCACAATGAAGCCAGTTCAAGCCCATGTCAGAACAATTCCACAGAATTTGTGGCACATGAAAATGAGGCATTTAGCAGAGGATTAAATTTGGTTTAGGGGAATAGAACTTGGGTTCTACACTTGGTCTTATCCCTTAAGAAATTTGTGACATTGGAAAAACCACATGAAACCAAATTTCCTCATACCTAAAGTGGGAATAAAATAGAATCTATTTTTTAGGGTTATCTAGAGGATTAAATGGTAATATGCCTGTAAAGTGCTTGTATATAAAAAGAGATCAGTAAATGTTGGTTGCTATTATTATTGCTGTCTTGAATAGTAACCCAGCTTGCTCTTTCAAGATTTGCTGAGGAGTTGCAATAGGAGATAAGATGATTAGAAGTAATTAATGTAGAACTTTAGAGTTGTATGTAAAATCCTTCAAACCAGAACTTTGAGAGTCATTTTCTTCTGGTGGAGAAGAACAGTCTGAATATGTCTCCACTTGCCTGTACAGACAAAGAGAATAGGCTCAGAGAGGTGAACTGACTTATTCAAAGTCACAGAGCTTGGATCCAAACCCAAACCCACTTCACCCTCAAGCTGGTACAATTCAAGGTACTTAGTCCCCTCCCCTGGCTCCTGAAATCACAGCCCCTCCCCTCTCCATTGTGTCTGCCATAGGGATAGAGAAAATCCAGAGATAATCCTTAAGCCTCATTTGAGCTAATAATCACATCCATTTATCTCCCCGCCAAGCTACTTACTGCAGCAATGGACAAGCAGTCCAGCTGATCGGGGTCAGCAACTCCTCTGGCACTGCCTGGTTGGGGGGTAGAGAATGTTCTAATGACAGGGTGGGGGGCAGAGTCCTACAGAGAAAACAACAGACAGATTCGGACTCATTGGTTGAGGGTGGCATCCAGGGGCTGAAGACAGCATTACCCATAGCTCTCTAGGGCAAATGAGAGACAAGTACTTCATGAGCATTTATTCGGGTTCAGAGACCAGAGAGGGTAGACTCTCTGAGCTTTAGTTTCCTTATCCACAAAATAGAGATAAAGACATCTGTGTTGCAGGGTCCTTGTGAAAATTCAATGATATGTTGAATTGCAGGGTGTTGAGATGTGTTGAGACATCTCAGGTGTTGAGATGGCCTGTTTTAGCTAAGTGTCAGTTGACACCACAAAAGCCAGAAATAAAATAAAGGCACCAAGCACCCCAGGCAATGTGAGGTGCCAGTCCACCCACAAAAGACATACTCATCGATTCTGAAGCAAGTTTGTCATCGTTGTTATTGTTCGGATGCTCAGTCGTGTCCAACTCTTTGCGACCCCATGGACTGCAGCACACCAGGCTTCCCTGTCCTTCGCCATCTCCTAGACCTTGCTCAAACTCATGTCCATTGAGTCAGTGATACCATCCAACCATCTCATCCTCTGTTGTCCCCTTCTTTTATTACCTTCAATCTTTCCCAGCATCAGGCCCTTCACATCTGGTGGCCAAAGCATTGGAAGCAATTTTGGCTGAACTTAAGGGCATAAAATGATTGAAGTTTAAAGAGAGAAAGAGAGAAGGTCCCTTTGGAGTTAGTGTCTTTCTGGGTACCACCCTACCCTCCCTCTGTGATGGGGATGAAAGAGGAGACCTTAACAGCAAGAAGGGCTCCAAGGAGATTCCTCTAAAGAGTCTCATCTATATCTTCTGATGTCAGAAGACACAAGGCTGGAATCATCTATGTCTAGAGAACCCTAAAGAGTATGATTAGGTGGCTATATTGATAGAATTCATTACTTCAACAAATATTTACTGAACACCTACTATGTGTCAAGAATGATTTCAGATACTTAAAATTCATCCATGAACAAAACAATCCCTGACTTTGAAGTGCTCACCTTCTCATGGGAAGGGAGATACACAATAAACGTATATATGAGTAAGACATTTGCTGTGAACATTGTTATGGGAAATTATTGAGCAGAGATGGAGCTAGGAAGTGCTAGGGATTTTAATATTTTTTCTGGTGGGTCAGAGAAGTTCTCACTAATAAGGTGCTATTTAAGCAACAGCTTGAATAAAGCAAGGGAACAAGCCATGTGGGCATTGAACAGGGGCTGCAAAGGCCCTGGGGTGGGAGTGTGCCTGGCACATCTGAGGAATCCAGTTGGAGATTTAGTTGGCTGGACTGGGGTGAGCAAAGGGGAAGTGGTTAGAAGGGGAGTCAGAGAAATAGAAGTGGGGGAGCTTGGTTGCTATGGTGAGGACTTTGGGTCTAGGTCTTACTGGATAAACGCTGAATGAGTAAAGGCAAGAGCAGAAGAAAGGACTGGAGTCCAGTGGAGTTGGTTTGGATGCTGGCAGTGAATCTGCCCAATGGGAAACAGCACTGTCAGGGGGCCTTAAGGCAGGACAAATCATCCCCTAGACTCACAGATGGTGGAATGCAGGGTTTTCAGAATCATAGACATAAAACTGGCTGTCATAGTGCATATATTTATGTACTGAGGGGAGGGCAGGGACCAAGAACTTAGGCCCGCCCAGGTTTTGCCATTTAGGGGCAGGTTTGAGTTTGGTTTTCTAGAAACTTATCTTGTAAGAAGTCAGTGGCACTTTCATGAAAAAAGAAAAAAAAAAATAGAATTTAGGAGTTCAAGTCCATCTCCACTGCTGACCTGTCATGTATTCTTGGCTTGAATGTCAGTTTGCTCATCTGGACAACAGGGTTACTAGTATTTACCTTTCAGAGGAAGTGTGAGGCTCCAAGAAGGTAGTGGGTGGAAAGGAACGTGGTAAAATGTGTAAAGGTGTGAGACTTAAATTGTTATCACCACCTTGGGGGCAGTTAACACACCCTCCATTCAGGAAGTATGTAGGACTTGTGGTCTTGAGTCAATTTCTAGTCATCCAACATCTCTTTTCCCCTTCATAAGAGTAGCTTTCATCTCTCATCTCATGTCTCATCAGTATCTTTCATCTCCGTCATCATGGAAATGACATGAGGATCAGCCAGTGACATAATCGAAGTCAGCCAACCAGGGCCAGTAAGACTCAACACTTTTTCTCTTGTTCAGCAACCTCCATCTCCTGTCCCCCTCCTTTTATTTTTCCTGGAGTATCTTAAAGCAAGTCCTAGAATCTTACTGTTTGACTTAGTTTGTGCCTCTTACCAATAAGAACTTTTTCTTTCTTTTTTATGAATAACCATAATGCCATTATCGCAGCTCATAAAATTAACAATAATTTTATAAAGGTTTTCGACAATAGCAAACTGAAGCATTAGCTCGAAATTCTAAATAAAAACACTAGTGATTAGAAAGCCTGCAAAGATGTACTGATCCAGGGACAGAATTAGATGGTACTATTAGAAATTATATTGTAAAAGAATATTAACATGGGGAAAAGTTCAAAATGAGTGTATATAGTAAACATTTTGTAAAGTGTGAAGTATGTATAACATTTTTATTGTGTACAAATGTATATGTGTATATATACATATATATAATCAGATCAGGTCGCTCAGTTGTGTCCGACTCTTTGCGACCCCATGAATCGCAGCACGCCAGGCCTCCCTGTCCATCACCAGCTCCCGGAGTTCACCGAGACTCACATCCATCGAGTCAGTGGTGCCATCCAGCCATCTCATCCTGTGTCATCCCCTTCTCCTCCTGCCCCCAATCCCTCCCAGCATCAGAGTCTTCTCCAATGAGTCAACTCTTCGCATGAGGTGGCCAAAGTACTGGAGTTTCAGCTTTAGCATCATTCCTTCCAAGGAAATCCCAGGGCTGATCTCCTTCAGAATGGACTGGTTGAATCTCCTTGCAGTCCAAGGGACTCTCAAGAGTCTTCTCCAATACCACAGTTCAAAAGCATCAATTCTTCGGGGCTCAGCCTTCTTCACAGTCCAGCTCTTACATCCATACATGACCACAGGAAAAACCATAGCCTTGACTAGGCAAACTTTTGTTGGCAAAGTAATGTCTCTGCTTAATACATACATATATATATATATATATATAATCTGCAGATGGTGACTGTAGCCATGAAATTAAAAGATGCTTTCTCCTTGGAAGGAAAGCTATGACAAACCTAGACAGCACATTAAAAAGCAAAGATATCATTTTGCCAACACAGGTCCATATAGTCAAAGCTATGATTTTTCTAGTCATGTATAGATGGGAGACTTGAACCATAAAGAAGGCTAAATGCCAAGAATTGATGCTTTGGAATTGTGGTGCTGGAGAAGACCCGTAAGAGTCCCTTGGACTGCAAGGAGATCAAATCCAAGGAGATTGGAAGGACTGATGCTGAAGCCAAAACTCCAATACTTTGGCCACCTGATGCAAAGAGCCAACTCATTAGAAAAGCCCCTGATGCTGGGAAAGATTGAAGGCAGGAGGAAGAGGGGATGACAGAGGATGAGATGGTTGGATGGCATCACCAGCTCAATGGACATGAGTTTGAGCTAACTCTGGGTGATGGTGAAGGACAGGGAAGCCTGGTGTGCTGCAGTCCATAGGGTCCCAAAGAGTTGAACATGACTTAGTGACTGAACAACAGCAACAACAACATATATTTTAAGAAGCTGAAAAAGCATATACTGATATCTCCAGGACTATCTGAGAGGTGAGACAAGTGTTTATTTTTTTCCTTTGCATCTTTTTATGCTTCTGTGTGTGTGTGTGTGTGTGTGCACGCACGCCGCGTGCATGCGCATGCACGTACATGTGTGTACTGGGGACCAGGGACAGGAAGAATGTTGGGGGAAGGATTATGGTCACTCTGATGGAACTGAATTAATGTAATGATAAAGACTCATTTCTGAGACTTATATAGAGCTGTTGGCAAGTGAACTTCAGTAATCTTTGGAGATACTGACAGATGTCCTCTGACAAGGGATTACCTAGCTTTAAAATGAAGATATTGTTGTAGTAGGCAGAGAGGAGAGATGGAATGAAATTGGGTTCTTGGTGGCATCATTTGAGAGCCTGAACCAAGCCTTACCTGAAACTAAGCCAACATCTGCCCTTTTCATTCATGTGAGGCAACAACCTTCTTTTATTGTTTAAACCAGTTTAAGTTGGATGTTCTGATACTTTCAACATAAAGAATTCTAACCACTATATAGTTGGTTCTGAGTCCCAAAATTTGATGAAAAAAGATTGGATTTGGAATTTCTTGATGTGAAGTCCCATTCACAGACCTCTTGCCCCAAGGCAGTGTAGCTTGTCAATCTCAGTTTTCCTTGAGAACGAACGCATGGTTAACTGCTACCTCTTTCTCTTGGTGATAAATGGGGCCAATCCAACAGAAATGTAGTCATTGTGAACTGGTGTTGGGGACTGGATGGAACTGGTCTGGGCTATTTCCTGGAAGAGGCTGGTATCGTCCGAGCAGACATCTGGAATTAAGAGGAAAGCTGAGGACTGCACAGAGAAGAGGGGAAAGAAAGACGAAGAACTAAGGAGGCAAAGACACACGGAAAAGCAGGATGGGAGGCGGGAGATGAGCTATGGCAGGCCACGGTGGGGATGTGGAAAGAGACAGCTGTCCCTGATGCCTTTCTCAGTGGGTGCGCGGAAGGCCTTGGGCATAGACTGAAGGATGGGCAGGCTGGCAGTGGGAGGATATCCTGAGAGATCGGGGAACATCCTTTTCTGATGGGGCAAGTCTGGTAGCCAAGAAACACAACAGTATCGTGGTGTGGTCAAGGTCATTGAAGAGGATCTTGATTTCTCAAGATTAATTGGGGACAAGAAAAAATACCCCACTTAACATGAACCACTTCAGGTAGGGGCTATCACTTAGTAGTAAATGCAGGCTAATAGATTTGATTTGGACTTGGTCAAGGGTTTAAAAATGAAATAAAATGAACGATAGCCTATATTTAACAAAACATAGGTCATAATGAAAATGATATGTTGGTTTTAAGGACAAATAAGAATTGAATCAGGTGTTGAATTTAAGGGTGTTTATTTTATTTTATTTTTTTTCAGTAAAATTGGACAGCTCATTACAACCTTCTTTATTTTTCACTTAACTTTTGCAGTACATTTATCAAGAGGCTCATTTTGGAACAAATATTCATGGATTAAAAAAAAATTCCCAAGGGTGTCTCTTAATACTTTGATATCAAAATTATGCTCCTTTGAAGTGCCTTTGCATCCATTTGCATGGCGTTCCAGTTACTTTGCTACATAATAAGCCACTTCAAAAGTTAGTGGTTTGATAAGAAACAATCATCTATTTAGGTCACTAATCCACAGTTTGGGCAGGGTTTGTGGGGAAGGCTGGTCTCGGCTCCATGTAGCATCATCTGAAGACACTTGGCTGGGACTGATGACTTCAACCCTGAGGTTGCTGACTCACACGGCTGGCAAATTGGTGCTGATGGTTAGCTGGGACTGAGGACTGGAGAAGGCAATGGCACCCATTCTTGCCTGGAAAATCCCATGGATGGAGAAACCTGGTGGGCTGCAGTCCATGGGGTTGCTAGGAGTCGGACATGACTGAAGTAACTTAGCAGCAGCAGCAGCAGTGCCCCGATATCTCTCCACCTGACCTTGTCACAGCTGGTCAGCCTTCCTCATGTCTGGATTCCAGAAGCTGCACGCCTAGTCTAATCTAGCTTTAAAAATCAAATAGTGTCAATCTTTCCATACTCTGTTGGTCAACCAATTGCTAAGTTTGGCTTTGATCTAAGAATAGACATAGACCCAAGCTCTTGATGGAAGGGATGTCAAAGAATTGTGGAGTCATGTTTGAAAACCACCATGGTCTACTCCCTAATCAGAAATCATTTGTTTTTCCCATATGCAAAATATATTCACTCCTACTAGTACTTTCCCCAAATCTCATCTGTTCTGCGGTCAGGTGCAAGCTCAAGGTCTGAATCACGTCATCTGAATCAGGTTCGGTTGTGGGTGACCCTCCTCAGCTGCAGGATCTGGGTATGGTTGCTGGAGTGTCACTCCTCTTAATCAAAGAGCTGGGGAACTAAACAGGTGAGTTATAGGCCTCCTCCTTCAGCCTAAGTGATGAGGCAAGCACAGTGTATCTGCTACAAACACTTTCACTGGGAAAGGGGGAAAACAAACCAGCCCCTTTTCATCAATCCCATATTAAGTAGTGGGGTAACAGAGACAGGAGATGTGGCCCTGATAAAGAAGGTGTTTATTTTTGAGGTTCCATATCTTAATCTTTGCTTGGAAGGCTTTTTTTGTTGTTGTTGTCAACCAAAGCTTAGAAGTTTCTTTCCAGTGCTCCCAACATTCTGGACAGCTTTGCTGAATACTTCCCCTTTTTCTATTATTCCCTCAGCAAAGATAAAGCAGATATCAAGATTATATGAACTTAACCTATGGGAGCAAAACATGGGTCATTCACTATAGATATTTTTAAAGTTTTATTTGGAAATGATTTCAAACTTACAGAGAAATAGAAAGAGGAATAAAAAGAAATTCAAAATGTTTTTTACTCAGACTGAAGATAAAGAATCTCAACTAATTGGCTCCCAACTCCAAAAGAGAGTGTAAAGTGAAAAGAGAGGGCAGGATGTCTCTGAGAATATAGGCAAAGCTTGGGCTCACCTCCAGATGCAATTTGAGCACAGCTCTTTAAAATATCCAGTAATGGACATCATTTGACTGCTGGCCAGCAACCTTCCCCCTCCCTCAATGTTAATAGGATTCCAAATTTCCAGACATGTGCTTTGCCTGGGACTGACCCCACCATGGGTCTCTTACGATAACCAAGCATGGGCTTTGGTCCTAAGCTGGACCAATCAGAATTAATTTGCTAGAATTATCCTAAGAATTCTGTGACAAAGAGCTGTTCTTCCCTGTTGGTCATAAAAGTAGAAACACATAGCTTAGGGAGCTACTTGAATCTATCTTGGGAATACTAGGGTAACAGCTTTGGGACGAAGGCAACACTATAGTTGATAGAAACCAGATCTTTGGTAATGTCGCTGAGCTACTGGATCTAGCTTTGTCTGAAATACTTCTAAAATTTTTAATGTCCATCAGCCGATAAATTCCTTTTAGTTTTAAAAAGTCCATTTGAATGAAGTTTCCTGTTATTTGCAACCAAAGGTTTGTTGATATACTCACCCAATGCAGATAGTCAGTTAGGGACTGAGGATATTGGGCCAAGGATAAATTCCAGTGAAGGAAAGAGATCCCAAAGTTGGAGGGATAAGTGTGGTATTGTGTGATATGCTTTAGAGAGTGCAGCTGGGTTTCTTTCAAACTTCTTGATTTGTCCAGAATTCGAACAGAACTGGGTCTGTAGAATGGTGGTCAGTGGGCTTCAACTATGAGGATATGATGAGAGTAAAAGCTGGTACCTGATGCTGGGCAAGAGCTCACCACCTCTGGAACAGATCTGCCTCAGAACCTGGAGAAAGATGAGGGCAGGGGCTGGACAGTTTCAGGGGGCAGGCAAGCAGGGGAAGCCTCGGGCTCTCAGAAACTCTGAGTGCAAAGAGCCTTCTTCTTGAATAGTTGTGGAAGGGGCTGCACAGGGGGCATTGGCCCACAGGAGCACACAAGTATGATCTATCACGTGCCTGTGAGGGTGACAGTGACGATAATGATGTTAATGATGGCAGTGATAGTAACAATAATGATTTCGATGATGAAAATTAACCCTGTTTGTTGAAAATTAACAAACCCTATGCATATTTATGGATGTCTATATTTTGACATGTCCAGAACAATTATCTTATCTGTAATAGCCTCCTTACTTTCCTTCGGATACTATTTTCTCCACTATCAGTCCTTGTTGGAACTGGGTGGGATTGAGCCCGCCTGGAATCCAGGGTTTCAAACACGGCTGCTGCTTAAGCTTGGCCAACAGGAATATGGCACTTCCTGGCTATAGTGATTGCTTGAGGAGTAGACATTTAGCCTAAATTGTGCCAAGCAAAGCCCTTTCCAATCTTAAGATTATTAGTAAAGAAACATTCTATGATGGCAGAATATAAGTCTAGGGCTTCTTCAAGGGAACATTTATTTGAAAATAAAGCAATTTTGGAGAACAGTAGAAGAAAGAGGCAGCAACAGAGAGAGATTTCTGATGATGTCACTTGATGGCCTGGCTTTCGAAGTTAGATGTACTCTTGACTCTTCACAGTTACACCTTGAGCCAATAAATGCCTCCTCATTTTTTACCCCTTGAGTTGCATTCAATGAATGTTGGTTATTTCTAATCAAAATCGTTTGAATAGTGTATCTCTTACACGACCCTTATAGTAGCCCTATGAAGTAGACATGTAGTATGTCTCTTTTACAGATAAGGAAACAAACTTAGAGTGAAAAGTGCATGCCTCCACCTGCAGAGCTGGTAGAGGGCTGAGTTTGCTGAGAATCAAGACTTTTTCTGGCTCCAGGGTCAGTGAGATGCACATTCCATGGCCTGGATGAGTTCCACATTCCTTCCCGGCATTCAGATTCTATTTCTCTGTCCTCACTGCCTCTGAGTTGGACCGGTGCCGGGTCGGGGGCAGCAGGTAGTGGACCAGCTGCTGCCTGGGTCAGGAGCCCAGCATGTTCTCAAGGACACAGATGGGCTGGCAGCCTTATGCATGGGCAGGGAGCCTGAGGCGGGGGTGGACACTGGCTCCTGGAGAAAAAGCTCATTCAAGACTCACCGATACCCAGCACTGGGCTCTAAGCCCCCAGGGTGCAGGCTTGGCACGGTTATTCTCTATGTGCCCAGTGCCCAGCATGCAATGTCTGTTTAACTCAGCCCTTGAGAGCTCTTACACAATTGGGGGGAACCCCCCTTGGTGATCGTGATTGTCTGCTTGGATGTGTGTGTGCAGTGGGGAGAAACATGGCAAACTCTGGAAGCGCATCCTAGATTTTTAGCATCCAGGGGAGCCCCAGAAAAATCTTGTTGAACCGAGAGGAATAAGTATCTTAAATCCCTTGGAGTTGCTAGACCCATCAGTCTAGAATTACAACTCTTGGATTTCTGTAAGATTAATAAAATAGATGACATTTTCTAGATTACAAACTACTAATGACTAGTTAGCACCGTTTATTGAACAACTATTATGTCCTCGGTACTAGTTTGGAACTTTACATTCGTGATCTTATTTGATTCTCGGTATAGTTCATGAAGGAAAGAATCCGCCTGCAATGCGGGAAACCTGGATTTGATCCCTGGGTTGGGAAGATCCCCTGGAGGAGGACATGGCAACCCACTCCAGTATTCTTGCCTGGAGAATCCCCATGGACAGAGGAGCCTGGCGGGCTCCAGTCCATGGGGTTGCAAAGTCAGACAGGACTGAGCAACTAAGCACAGCACAGCACAGCTCAAAGTCCATGAAGATCTATTTTTATTTCCACTTGATAGATGAAGAAACAGAGGCTTGGAGACATGAAATCGTATATTCAAAGCCCCATAGAATGCATATTAGCAGAGATAGGAATTTCTACCCAGATCTGGATGTTCTCAAAACCGTGTTTTTTTCCACTGTACCTGTTCTGCTGCCAATTATTGAATCAAGCAAGAGCAATCAAATATCCTCAAGGCTGAGTGGCTTTCACTTGATTTAAGCATCTAGAACAGCTCTGCTTCTGAGAGGCATCTCCTCAGTAGGTCTGAGCATCTCTGGAAATCTCCTGGCTGCCTCTCAAGCGTATTAAATGGCCAACACAGAGGCCTTCATCTTCGGTACCCTAAACCTGCCCCCAACCCTGCCTTCCCCATCTTACTGGGGGCAGGGTGGGGATAGTTGATCAAGACAGAAACCTGGACATGACCAGAGACTTTTCATTCCTGTGTCTAATCTATTGTTAGGTCTGGTGTGGGTCCCCCTCCCCATCACCGCCTTGCTCCCCATGTTAGTTTAAACCTCTTCATCTCTTGCCCAGGTGGCTGCAGCAGCCTCCTCAGTGGTCCCCTGCCTCCATTCTCCTCCTACTCTTCCTCTCTATGTCAACTGCTCAAGCGACCTTCTTGAGCACAGATTCGTGTTCAATCACTCCTTGTTGCCTGGAGGATAAAGTTCAAATGCTTTAGCCTGGTAGGCCAGGACCTTCACAGACAGATGCCTGCCTACTTCCTCCTTCCCAGCCTCATCTTCTACCAGATCCACTTGTCATTCCAGCTTCTCAAATGATACGCCCTGATGACTTCCTATCGCCTATGTGAGGCAGGAGACAAGAGCTGAGAACCCCAAAAGTGAGAGGAGAGATGGCTTTGACAGCGAGCCGCCTTTTCCTGGCACATGGGCCCTATGCTATGCTACGCTAAGTCATTTCAGTCTTGTCCGACTCTGTGTGACCCCATAGATGGCAGCCCACCACGCTTCCCCGTCCCTGGGATTCTCCAGGCAAGAACGCTGGAGTGGGTTGCCATTTCCTTCTCCAATGCATGGAAGTGAAAAGAGAAAGTGAAGTCGCTCAGTCGTGTCAGACTCTTAGCCACCCCATGGACTGCAACCTACCAGGCTCCTCCATCCGTGGGATTTTCCAGGCAAGAGTACTGGAGTGGGGTGCCATTGCCTTCTCCGACATGTACCCTACCCACTGGTTAAAAATAGGCTGTTCAGAGTTGTAGGGTCCTGCTGGTTCTTTCCTCCCTTTTGGGAGAAAAAGTGACAGAAAGATCAGGCCAGAGCACAGACAGGTCCCTGCCCAACATGGGCACCCTGGGGAGGGGGTCAGAAGTATAAAACAGTCTCTATCTGGCTTTCACTAACTATCTCCCTCAATAAACGACTCTTCTCTAATCCCAGAAGATGGTGGCAGGCAAAACCCAAGGCCAGTCGCTTATTCTCCAGTTGAGTTGACGCAAGTCTTTATGCTCTGCCACGTGAGCTACAGTGTAGAAAGAGCCATTTGTAATTTTTACCTTGAAATAACTCATTTTATGGAGTGTTTCCTAAGTATTAAACCTAGCTTTCACAGAAATAGCCACATTCTCTTTTTTTGCATTCATATTTTATCAGTTCATGTCATGTTCAACTAAAGAACGTAATTACAAGAAGGAGTTCAATACGAGTGAAATATAGGGAAGAAAGTCCTATTTCTTTAAGAACTAAGTTGAATGCTTTTGGAAACATTCTGTAAAGGTCAGTTGCTAAAATTTCTTTTTTGTCAAATTATGTGTGGGTGAGATACCTGTAAAATATTAGGGAAATAAGCATAAAAATTCAGAAAGTTTTGGCACTCAGGTTGCTTTTTCTAGTTTCATTTTGAGGGTGCCTGAAGTGTAAATGTTAGACATATTATGGCTACGGTTTATGGAGAAAAGAGAGGCAGGATTCTATCAACAGGGCTATTCTTCAAGGCCTCAGAGGCTTCCATCTAAATATTGTTATGATACATGTACATTTTACATGTTTTAAGTTAGAACAAGATGTTTAGCAGTAGTATGAGTCTGAGTATTTGAGTACCGTCCCCCTCTCCACTAAATTTGTATGTTGAAATTCTAGTGCCCAGTGTGGTATTATTAGAAGGTGGGGGTCATGAGGGTGGGTCCTTATGAATGGGATTAGTGTTCTCATAATAGAGACCCCAGAGAGCTCGGGGCCCCTTCTACCACGTGAGGACACAGCCAGAAGGTGCTGCATTCAGACAGGGAGCCTTCACGAGAACACGGCTGTGCTGACACCTTGATCTTGGACTTCCCAGCATCAACAACTGTGAGAAATTCCTTTTGTTTATAAGCTATCCTATTTAGGGTATGTGGTCATATCAACCTGATTGGACTAAGACAGGCCGCATATATTATCTAAATGATTTTCCTGCTTTAATGGACTTTTGTGATTAACCAGTCAACCCCCAGCCCCAGCTATGTGCATTCAGTTATAGTCACCATACACAGTGCAGAGGGAGGTGACATTTTTGTTTGGGGAGCTTAGGAGTTGGGAGACCAGACAGTAGATACAGACACGCAGAAATAGAAGAGGAGAAATATAAACACAGGTATGCTGCTGCTGCTGAGTTGCTTCAGTCGTGTCCGACTCTGTGCGACCCCACCAGGCTTCCCTGTCCCTGGGATTCTCCAGGCAAGAACACTCCAGTGGGTTGCCATTTCCTTCTCCGATGCATAAAAGTGGAAAGTGAAAGTGAAGTCGCTCAGTCCTGTTTGACTCTTAGTGACCCCATGGACTGCAGCCCATCAGGCTCCTCCGTCCATGGGATTTTCCAAGCAAGAGTACTGGAGTGGGGGTGCCATCGCCTTCTCCGAGACCCAGGTATAGAGAGCTCCATGTACAGTCTCCATTCTTCCACCATTCCCAGTTCACGAGGACGCTCTGTGATCTGTTTCCTGCGCCCTCCCCAGGCAAAGTCATACACCGTCACCTGCATTCTGCTTCACTTTCCACATTGCACACTAACTCTTTTGTGTTTTGGACATCCAGAGATAAGTTTGCAGCAGCAAGAGCCTGAGTTTTGAGACGAGACAGACTTGAGTTGGAATTTTAGTTCTGTCCCTTGCTGGCTGTGTGACCTGGGGCAATACTCATGAACCCTCTGAATCTGAGCTGTGGTCTTCAACAGGAGCACATACAGTCTCATAAATAAATGACAGGTGTTATAATTCTTGTTATGGGACACCCTCTTGTTTTGTACAATTCTGTTGATGCATCGTTTTTCTCTGGAGCTCCCCAAGTGCACGGCAATGTCCTATTCTACTTTCTATTCTCAGCATCCCTCGATCAGAGTGAGAATCCCCTGAATTTATAGAATTAAATCATCTTGTACCTCTTTGATGTTAATAATTTTTGAATCATCATCAGGGGCCTTAGGGTGCTTCCTTGAAAGTTTCAAGGGGGATGAGGGGAAGGAGAGAGGAGTCAGAGTTGGGAGGAAGGCTGAGGCAGAGAAAGAGAGAGGCAGGACCTGGGGCGTCGGGCTGGCTCTTCCACGCTCTCATGGCCTCATTAGCTTCTGGTGACCAGGTGGAAGGACGCTGCTGAGGAAGATGCCTGAGATGGGGGGCAGGCTGATGGAGATGGAGCTGCTCTGTCAGCCAGAATGTCAGTTTCTGTCAGTCACTCCGGTCCCTCTGGCTGGGAACGAAGCTGGTGCCAGGAGCCCCAGGGGAGGCAATAACAGATGCATGGATGGGGACAGGGAAGGGAGTGATGGCATTCTCTGAGGCCTTGCTGTGACTTTGGTACGGTGCTGGTCCTTTTTACCCCATCCTCATTTCCTGCTCGTGTCGACCCCAAAGAGGAAGGCAGTAATTATGCTGCCAAGTTAAATGTGAGAAGCTGAAGACTAGAAAGGCTAAGTGTACCAGCCACCGTCACACAGCTGCAAAGAGGGTTTGAAACCAGATTAGCCTGAAGCTGGGTACTAGGCTTTTTTTTTTTTAGCAAGATGTCATCCAGTCTTCTGCTCTGGCAGAGCCAACCGAGAGCCAACCAAGAACACAGGATCCTGTGAAATAAATTACCTTAGGACTCTTGTCATGGATTGTCACTGACTTAGGGTCAGGAGCCCAGTGCAGAGTGCCAACCTTGCCATTTCCTGGCTTTGTGACCTTGAACAAACCATTCCACCTCCTTGAGCCTCACTTCCATCACCTGCAAAAAGGGGCAATAATATGCATCCTGAATAGCAAGGGGACATGTTGGAAAGATGGAAAATATTAATAACAGTTACGGAGTGCTTGTCCTATGTCAGGTACTGTGACAAGCCCCTATTTATTGCATGTAAACTTCACACAGACCTGGGATAGAGGTTACTATTAGTGCCATCTGAAGAACGTGGAAAATGAGGCTTTGAAATGTTATATAAACTTCTCCCCTCTCACACATTTAGAGTTGGAGGCAGGCTGCCTCATAGACCACATGATGCAGAGCCTGGATGCTCACCTACCCTAAAATGTGGGTAAAAGAGCTTTTTAGAATGTAAAAGAAGCACAGAAATCTATTACCTAGTGAGGCTACCGTGGAGCAGGTCTTTTGCTTATGGCTTCATCTGCATCATTTCACATACTCCCCAACTGCCCTGGAAACCAAGGTCCAGCACACTGAGCCTCAGAGAGGCTGATTCATCTGCCCAAGGTCGCACAGCCAAAAGTGGGATACAAATCAGGGGTGCCTGATCCCCAAACTCTAGGGTTGATGCTCCCATTGTAGACAATGATGGCGGTTGACTTGGTCCTGGGGTGATGAATCCAGAACGTGGCCCCAAAGTGAAGCCGTCCCCTCCTGAGCGCCTGGATGAGGTCGTGTCCTCAGTGGCCCTCTTGTGCTTCCGCCTGGAGACAGCCCTGTGGCTGCTGCTGTTTTGTTTTCATTTTAATGTTTTCACTCATGTTTCAGCTCGCCTTTTCTGTCCCGAGGCGCTTTAATCACCAGGGTCCCTGTTCCAAACGTGCCATGCATAAATAATGAAGGAAATAAAGAATGCCTGCTGCTTCCACTACCAAGTTGAGCCTAGGGAGTCGGAAGCAGGTGCAATGGGGGATGTGGGATGCTGGGGAGTGGCAGGGATCTCCCGGGGTTTGAGCCCACCCTCCTTCAGTCCTGCAGTGTGACCTCTGCCAGCCCTCGGAAGCTCTCTCTGCTTCAGTTTCCTCACTTGCCAAATGGGGAGGAAAGCGCCCCTGCAATCCTCACAGAGATGGCTGAATCAAACTGTTCTCAGGACGTCTGGGGAAATGTGAGCGGGTGAACAAGGCAGGGGGAAGGTGTGCAGGTGTGACTGCTAACTATCTGTGCAGTTTAGGTGGGTGACCTTCCGTCTGCTTCTCGCCGTGGCCCAGCCAGGAGGCACCAGTAGCCCAGGTTTACCAGAGCTCAGAGGGGAAGGCTCCAGCACGATGCCCCAGATCTGGGATCACGTGTCTCCTAGGCTGGTGCTTTTTACCTCCAGGATGCAATCCCATGGGGAAGCGGGTGTCCCAGGCTGCTCTTCCCCGGGGAGGAGGTTTTTCCTTTGAGCAGAAATCCAAAGACCTGCAAAGGTCCTGCCTGCTCAAGACATACACAAGGGCTTGTCAGCTGGAGTGGAAGGGGCCTGGTGCCTCTGTGCGCCCCGCAGGTGCAAGCCAGATGTCCTGAGAGACACTCAGGATGGTCGGGGTAGCGAGAGATTTCAGAGGGAAGTGTGCTGAAGCTAGGCCTACTGTTTAAAGAGCAAGGACCACCCAGGGCCTGGAGGTAGGGGACAGGCATGGTACAGAAGAGGCCCCAGGAGACCATCCCTAGGACAGTGGTGGACCTCGGGGTCCTGGAGGAGTCATCCAGCCATATCTCTTTGCTCTCAGGATTGCAGGCTCTGAGGCTGGTGGGATTGTATCCTATGGTCTTGTCACCTCTCAGCTGTGCCCTTGGTCAAGCGACCTAACCCTTCTGAACTTCACTTTCCTCATGCTGATACTCTTATCTCATAGGCTGGTCATGGAGGTTGAGTGAAGATACATAAAAGGCTTGGTGTGATGCCTGGCAAGCTGTGAGTATTCAAGAATTTCTTTTGGTTATTGATGTTTGCAAAAGTAGAGTTTGAATATCCTCCCATCCATACACATATCCATCTGGTCATTTGTCCTTCCACCCATTGGTAAATCCATCTATCCACCTATTCTTCATTCTTTCATCCATTTATTCAATGAACTTTCATTGGGCCCTACCCACGTTCTAGCTCTTATCAGTGCTGACCCCTAGAGTCCTGCAATTAAAAACAAAACCCAGCAGAACGGAAACACACAGTTTTCATGCCCTGGGAGCTCATAATTGAGCTGCGGGTTTAGCTATGTGTGTCAAATCAGGGCCTTGTCAGGAAGAATGTGAGTCCAACTGCGAAGGGCTCAGTGGAGGAAACATTCACAGGACGGGGACCAGGTTAAAGGGCTAACAAGAGATGGTGTACCACCTGGGAAGCTGTTACCACCCTCGGTGGACAGGACAAGAGGAAGAAACGGTTACTGGGGCTCTACCAGAGCTGTGGCACAAGCTGGAATGAAGCAAAGCTGGAATCAAGATTGCCGGGAGAAATATCAATAACCTCAGATATGCAGATGACACCACCCTTATGGCAGAAAGTGAAGAAGAACTAAAGAGCTTCTTGATGAAAATGAAACAGGAGGGTGAAAAATCTGGCTTAAAACTCAACATTCAAAAAACAAAGATCATGGCATTTGGTCCTATCATTGCATGGCAAATAGATGGGGAAACAATGGAAACAGTGACAGACTATTTTCTTGGTCTCCAAAATCACTGCAGATGGTGACTGAAGCTGTGAAATTAAAAGATTCTTGCTCCTTGGAAGAAAAGCTATGATCAACCTAGAGAGCATATTAAAAAGCAGAGACATTATTCTGCCGACAGAAGTCTGTCTAGTCAAAGCTATGGCTTTTCCAGTAGTCGTGTACAGATGTGAGAGTTGGACCATAAAGAAAGCTGAGTGCTGAAGAATTGATGCTTTTGAACTGTAGTATTGGAGAATACTCTTGGGAGTCCCTTGGACTGCAAGGAGATCCAACCAGTCCATCCTAAAGGGAATCAGTCCTGAATATTCATTGGAAGGACTGATGCTGAAGCTGAAGCTCCAATACTTTGGTCACCTGATGCAAAGAGCTGACTCATTGGAAAAGACCCTGATGCTGGGAAAGATTGAAGGCAGAGGAGAAGGGGACGACAGGGGATGAGATGGTTGGATGACATCACTGACTCAATGGACATGAGTTTGTCTAAACTCCGGAAGTTGGTGATGGACAAAGAGGCCTGGCGTGCTGCAGTCCATGTGGTGGCAAAGAATCGGATACAACTGGGCGACTGAACTGAACGGAACCAGACCAGAGCTGTGACTCTAGGAGGAGCATTGCCTAAGGGCGGGGTGGGGTGGGGGGCAGCTGGAAGGAAGTCAGAGTCTTCAACCCCCACCCCAGTCTCCTCCCCACTCCATCCTTTGCTGGTGCTTCCCATTTGCTAAGCCAACCAGATTAAGGGGGTGAAGGAGCCTGGCTGCGAGGAAGGTGCAAAGGTGGAGGGTGAGCGGCAGTCAGTGTGGGATCTCCATTCCATTCTGTAAACAGCCGGGAATGTTGCGCGCATCTTGCATGGGGAGACGGTTCTGTGGCATCACAGCTGCTGCTGCTGCTGCTGCTAAGTCGCTTCAGTCGTGTCCGACTCTGTGTGACCCCATAGACAGAAGCTCACCAGGCTCCTCGGTCCCTGGGCATCACAGCAGAGGACTCTAAATGCTGGTGGGAGTGACTAGAGCTTCTTGGATGACAGGACCCTGGGGTCTAGGGATGAGTACGTGTTAGATTGCATTCCTGACCAAGAGCTGCCTGAGCATAGAGATCCAGGTGCAAAGCAGGGCAGCATGGGGTGCGTATGCAAGAGGAGGGCAGACAGAGAGGCTCCCCTGGGACAGGGCAGTGGGGGTGCAGAGTGGGGCGCAAGTGCTTACTGGTGGTCCTAGAGCAAGAAGGGGAAGGACTGGGATTGGATCCAGGTCCAAGGGCTTCTCCGGTCTTTTCCTCCCTCTAGGACTGCATTTCCCAGTTAGAGTCATTTTTGAAAAATTAATTTTTAATGACACAAGTAAGCCCTGAATATATTCTCCTTGTCAAAAATGAAAGTGCTGTGGATCCATCACTCCTGCTGCACTGCCTGCCGCACAGCTGGGGTTTGGTCTGTGACTTCCTTTGTCTAGTAGTTCTCCACCAGGGGCAACTGTGCCTTCCAGGGACATTTCTGATTGTCACAAGTGGATGTTGGTACTACCTGCATCGAGTGGGTAGAAGCCAGGAAGGCTGTCAAACACTCTGCAATGGCAGGACAGCCTTATACAATGAAAACTTCTCTAGCATGTCAGTAGGGCTGAGGCTGAGAAATACTGGCCTAGGCTAGGAATTCTTAACTTGTTTTTTTCACTATTGCCCCCCTAAAGAGTCTCTCTCTTTTTTCCTAAATACTAAAAAAAACAAAAAACAAAAAACTACACACATCTCTTCTCACCCATGAAGTATTTTTATTATATCATTTATCTGCTATGTAGTCTATGCATATCTGTGCTTTATATACAAGGAGGGTAAGACTTCTTAGCCTCCCTCAAATTGATTTTTGACCCTTGGTAATTTTGAACTATGGCATTGGAGAAGACTCTTGAGAGTCCCTTGGACTGCAAGGAGATCCAAGCAGTCCATTCTGAAGGAGATCAGCCCTGGGATTTCTTTGGAAGGAATGATGCTAAAGCTGAAACTCCAGTACTTTGGCCACCTCATGCGAAGAGTTGACTCATTGGAGAAGACTCTGATGCTGGGAGGGATTGGGGGCAGGAGGAGAAGGGGACGACAGAGGATGAGATGGCTGGATGGCATCACTGACTCGATGGACGTGAGTCTGAGTGAACTCCGGGAGTTGGTGATGGACAGGGAGGCCTGGCGTGCTGTGATTCATGGGGTCGTGAAGAGTTGGACACGACTGAGTGACTGAACTGAACTGAATATTGCTGTCATTGAGAATGTAGGGTGTGGGTATTTACACAGTAACCACACTCTTTTGTGTGTGTAAATTTTAATCTAAATGGTACCATGCTACATAAAGAGTTCTGTGACATAGCTTTTCAGGTCAGAGAGAGGTTTTTTTTTCCTCTTTTTCCTTTAGTTTCTACACAATATTCCATTTTATGGAGCTGATGTTATAGACAACCATTCCCTTTCTTGAAAGTGAAAGTGAAGTTGCTCAGTCATGTCCGACTCTTTGCGATCCCATGGACTGTAATCTACCAGGCTTCTCTGTCCATGGGATTTTCCAGGCAAGAGTACTGGGGTGGGTTGCCATTTCCTTCTCCAGGGGATCTTCCTGACCCAGGGATCGAACCCAGGTCTCCTGCATTGCAGGCAGACACTTTACCCTCTGAGCCACAGACAACCATTCCCCTTCTTAAGAATATGTATCTGTTTCCAGTTTTTTCCCCCTGAATACAAGCAATATTACAATTAATTTTTAATTAAACGGTCTACTCTGGGATAATTGTCGATTGACATGCACTTGTAAGAAATGATACACACAGACCTCATATACCTTTCAATCAGTTTTTCCAATGGGAACACCTTGCAAAATTATAGTACAGTATCAAAACCAGGATATTAACAATAATAGAGCTGAGATACAGAACAACTATAACAGTGATATGTATATATATTACATTATATGGTATATATAATGTTATTATATATAGATTACATACTCTTAGAACTTCTCAAATAATATGCATAATAAATATATACTTCATTTACCCTAGATACTCGTCCTTGTTGGATACGTAGTTTGTGATATTTTCTCCTAGTGTGTAGCTTGTCTTTTCATTATATTAACAGGATCTTTCACAGAGAAACTTTTTTTTTTTTTCAATTTTAATGGGATCCATCCAACTTATCAATTTTTCCTTTTATTGATTTGACTTTTCACATCAAATCTAAGAACTCTCTGCCTGGCTCTAGGCCCTGTAGATTTTCTCCTGTTTTTCTTTTTTTTTTTTTTCAGAAAGTTTTATAGTTTTACATTGAACACTGAAATTCATTTTTAAGTTAATTTTTATATAAGCTATGAGATTAAGGTTGAGAGTTTTTTTCTCCTATGGATGTCCAATTACTTTAGTATTGTTTGTTGAAATCCAATGAAATGCTTTTGCACGTCTGTCAAAAATTGGTTGAGTGTATTTATGTGGGTGTGTTCCTCGGTTCTCTAATCTCCTCTTTTGTTTCCTGAATATTTATCGGAAGGACTGATGCTGAAGATGAAACTCCAATCCTTTGACCACCTGATGTGAAGGACTGACTCATTAGAAAACACCCTGATGCTGAGAAAGATTGAGGGCAGGAGGAGAAGGGGACAACACAGGATGAGATGGTTGGATGGCATCACCGACTCGATGGACATAGGTTTGAGTAGACCCCAGGAAATGGTGATGGACAGGGAGGCCTGGCATGCTGCGGTTCATGGGGTCGCAGAGTTGGACACTATCGAGCGACTGAACTGAACTGAAGTGAATGCCTCCATCAATACCATACAATCCTGATTGCTATAGTTAAATAGTAAGTCTTCAAATCAGCTAGAATGCTTTTCCCACTGTTTATTTATTGACGCCTCACCGCATGGCGTTCAGGATCCTAGACCCCTGCCCAGGGATGAAACTCTGAGACGGAAGCACAGCAACATAACTACTGGGCCACCAGGGAAGTCTAGTCTTCTTTTCAAAACTTGCGTTAACTATTTCCACGCCCCCTTCAGTACTCCTCCCCTTCCTCGGCCTCCGCCTCCACCAAGTCCACGCCCACCTCCTCGTAATCCTTCTCCAGCGTGGCCAGGTCTTCGCGGGCCTCCGAGAACTCCCCCTCCTCCATGCCCTCCCCCACGTACCAGTGCACGAAGGCGCGCTTGGCGTACATGAGGTCGAACTTGTGGTCCCGGCGGGCCCAGGCCTCGGCGATGGCCGTGGTGTTGCTCAGCATGCACACGGCCCGCTGCACCTTGGCCAGGTCTCCCCCGCCCCGGGACCACCGTGGGGGGCTGGTAGTTGATGCCCACCTGCCGGAGAAGGAGAACATGGTTAAGTGGGGAGTGTGGCCTCGGAAATGGAAGCTTGTTTTTAAAAATGGGGGCCATGGACCCACTTTAGATGATGCCCTGTAGGAACGGGTACTGTATTTTTTGGCAGTATCTGCCACTGTTTACGGAGAAGGCAATGGCAACCCACTCCAGTACTCTTGCCTGGAAAATCCCATGGATGGAGAAGTCTGGTAGGCTGCAGTCCATAGGGTCGCTAGGAGTCGGACACGACTGAGTGACTTCATTAACTATTTCAGCTCCTTCACCTTTCCACATAAATTTTAGAATAATCTAATCTATATCCACAAAAATATTGCTTAGATTTTGATAATTTTTTAAAACTTAAATATTAATTTGGAAAAAATTGACCTATTAAGTCGTCTACTCCATGAACAGAGTATGCCTTTCTACTTATTTACATCTTCAGTTTCTTTCATCAACATTTTATAATTTTCAGTGCACAAGTCTTATGCATGTTTCACTAGATTTATGCCTAAATATTTCTCTTTTTCCAAGTGTTTCTAAATGGCATTGTGATTTTAATTCTGGCATCCATGTGTGCATTGCTAGTATATAAAAATACAATTGATTTTTGTATGTTTATCTCATATCCTGTGACCTTGCCAAACTCATTTATACTCAATATGGTACAGGTTTGCTTTTGTTTTTTTTGTTTGTTTTAAATTCCTTGGAAATATTTGTGTGCCTGTGTGTGCTCAGTCATGTCTGACTCTTTGCAGTCCCATGGGTTGTAGCCTGCCAGGCTCTTCTGTCCCTGGAAGAATACTAGTGTGGAGTGCTGCTTCCTACTCCAAGGAATCTTCCAATTCTGGTATCAAACTCATGTCTCTTGTGTCTCCTGCATTGGCAGGCAGATTCTTTACCACTAGCGTCACCTGGGAAGCCCAGGAAATGTTTACATATGAAATTACAATCATGTCATTTGCAAATACTGACAGCTTTATTTCTTACTTTCTGGCCTCATGCCTTCTTTTTATTTCCTTATCTTGCTTTATTGCACTGTCTAAAACTTCCAGCATTGTGTTGAATAAGAAGAGTGATGAGATCAGACATCTTGGCCTTGTTTTTTAATCTTACACTGGGCTTTCAACATTAATGCTAGCTATTGATTTTGTGTAGAAGCTTTCATCAAGTTGAGGAAGTTTTCCCCATTTCTGTTTTTCTGGGAGTTCTTATCATTCATCATGAATGGATATTGAATTTTATCAAATACCTTTTTTGGATCCTGTGATTTTTCTTCTTTAGGAAGTTAATATAGGCTTCATTCATTGTTTTTCAAATATAGACCATGAAATAATTCTTTTCATATAATGCAAATTCTATTTGCTAATATTTTGTTAAGTTTTTTGTGTCTATATTTAAAAATTTTTGTACTGCCTTTATCTGATTTGGGTATAAGAGTAATAGTAGATTCATAACATGAATTCAGAAGTTTTTCCACCTATTCTATTTTCTGGAAGAGATTGTGGAGAATTGATGTTAACTTTTCTTAGACGTTTGGTAAAACTCTCTGGTGGTCCAGGTCTGGAGATTCCATTTTTGGAAGTTCTAGTATTAAATTATGAATTTAATATCTTTAATAATTTTGAAAGTGAAAGTCACTCCGTCTTGTCCAACCCTCTGTGACCCCATTCACTATACAATCCATGGACTTTTCCCAGTCAGAATACTGGAGTGGGTAGCCTTTTCCTTATCCAGGGGATCTTCCCAACCCAGGAATTGAACTTAGGTCTCTCACGTTGCAGGTGGGTTCTTTACCAGCTGAGCCATAAGCAAAGCTCAAGAATATTAGGGTGGGTAGCCTGTCCCTTTTCCAGTGGATTTTCCTGACCCAGGGATTGAACTGGGGTCTCCTGCATTGCAGGTGGATTCTTTACCAACTGAGCTAACAGGGAAGCCCTTGAAAGTGAAAGAAAGTGAAAGTGAAGTCGCTCAGTCATGTCTGACTCTTTGCGACCCCGTGGACTGTAGCCCACTAGGCTCCTCTGTCCATGGAACGCCCTTGCTGCTGCTGCTGCTAAGTCACTTCAGTCGTGTTCGACTCTGTACGACCCCATAGACGGCAGCCCACCAGGCTCCCCCGTCCCTGGGATTCTCCAGGCAAGAACACTGGAGTGGGTTTCCATTTCCTTCTTCAATGCATGAAAGTGAAAAGTGAAAGTGAAGTCGCTCAGTCGTGTCTGACTCTTAGCGACCCCATGGACTGCTGCCCACCAGGGTCCTCTGTCCATGGGATTTTCCAGGCAAGAGTACTGGAGTGGAGCACCATTGCCTTAGGGCTATTCAGATGATCTATTTAATGTTTGATGAGTCGGGGGTAGTATGTGCTTTCCAAGGACTGATCCACTTTATCAGAGGTGTCAATTTATGTGTGAAGAGTTGTCACAGTGCTCTCTTATTATCCTTTGGATGTCTGCAGGATCTGTAGTGATATCCCTGCCTTTAGTCCTCATTTTCCCTTCTTCCCTTTGTTAGTCATGCCAGAAGTTTGTCAATTTTATTGACCTTTTCAAGGAACCAGCTCTTTCTTTCCTTGACTTTTCTCCATTTTTTTTTTTATGATTTTCAGTTTTATTTATTTCCCCTCTTTATTATTTCCTTTTCTCTGCTTACTTGGGGTTTATTTTGTTTTCTTTTTTCTTAAGTTCTCGAGGTAGGAGCTTTGATTACTGATCTGAGGCTTTTCTTATTTTCCACTGTAAGCACTTAGTGCTATAAATGTCTGTCTTACCCTGGATTGTGGCACAAATTTTGATATACCCTACTTCCATTTTTACTCAGCTCAATGGACTTTTTGACACCCCTTGAGACTATCTCTTTGACTCATGAATTCTTTGGAAGCATGTTGTTTGTTTTCCAAATGTTTAGCGATTTTTCTGCTGTATTTCTGTTATTGATTTCTAGGTTTACTTCATTGTATTTGAAGAGCATACTCTGTGTAATTTCAGTTGTTTTAAATCTGTTGAGATTGGTTTTTGTGTTTAATCACTTTTTTATTTTTTTGAGTATTAATGGCCCAGAGTATGGTCTATCTTAGCACATGTCCTGTGGGCACTTGAAAAGAGTGTGTACTCTGCTGGTGTTGAGTAGAGTGTTCTGTAAATGTCCATTAGATCCTGTTTGTTGTTGTTAAGCTCTTTAATATCCTTACTGATTTTCTGGCTAACTGTTATGTCTAATAGTTTTCTCAGTTATTGAGAGAATATGTTAAAGTCTCCAAATATACATTAGAATTTGTCTTTTTTTTTTCAGTTCTATCCAGTTCTACCTCATATATTTTGCTGTGTTTTTTGTTGCATACACAATTAAAACTGCTGTCTTCTTATTGAACTGACTTTGTAATCATTATATAATGTCCTTCTCAGTCTCTGGTAATTTTCTTTGTGCTGATGTCACTTTATCTGTTATTAATATCACCACTCCTGATTAGTTCAGAATATTTCATCTTTGTCTGGGACTCCAATGATGTAAATGTTAGATATCTGTTATAATCTCATATGTCTCCAAGGTTCCTTTAATTATATTTTCAATCTATTTTCTCTCTGTTGTTCAGATTTGGTAATTTCTACTATTCTGTTCTCAAGTTCTCTGATTCTTTCTTTTGTTCTCCAATTCTACTGCTGAACTCATTCACTGAGTTTTTTTGTTTGTTTTTGTTTTTAAGTTCAGTTACTGTATTTTCAGTTCTAAAATTTCCATCTGATAATTTTTTATAGTTCTCTACCTCTTGCTGAGGCTCTATATTCCTTTCCCCAGCTTTCTATATTTTAATTTCCTTCAAGCATATTCATGATTGTTTGTTGAAGCATCTTTAAGATGGCTCCTTTAAGATCCTTGTTGTATATCTAACATCTTTGTCATGTTCGTTTTGGCATCTGTTGATGCCTTTTCTTGTTCAGTTTGAGATCTTCCTAGTTCTTGGTATGATAAGTGATTTGATTGAAACCTAGGTATTTTGAGTATTATGTTATGAGACTCTGTATCTTAGTTAAGCTTTCTGTTTTATGTTGTTTCTTTTGAAACTCCTCTGGCAAGAGAAAGTAGGCGCTATTGTGTAGTTGCCAGATGGGGACGGAAGTCCAGATTTCCTGTTTTGCCTCTTTGATATCTGAGGTGGTGGGAACTCCTCATTACTGCTGATTGCGTGTGGAAGTTCCAGATCCCCATGCCGGACTCCACTGACACCTTTCTGGGTGGGAGAAATAGGAGTCCGTACTACTGCTCCCTATATGGCTTCTGGGACATCATGGGGGAGTGTGGGCTCATTTCTGCCCCCTGCTTGGTTTTCTTTGACATCAGTTGGGGTTGATGGGGTGGCAGATTGGGACACATTCTTATAGCCTTATGAGGACGTCACTCTAGGCTTCCTTATTGGTTGGTATGGGTGAGGCCGGAACGATGATATTTCTGTAATAGAGTGGTAATTGTCTAAAAGTTTTTTTTTTTTTCTTTCTCAGTTGTCCCTTTTCCAGTCCACTGGCTAGAGCAAGCAAGCTTTTGTTGAGTCTTTTGTATCTATGCTTGTTGGCATTTCTTGGTTGCTGGCTTCTTCAGCTCTAAGTCAGGAATGTATGAGGCAACCGATACAAAACAAAACAAACAACAAGAAAACCCCAAACCAAAGAAAAAGAAAAAAAAAAACCCTGGGGAATTTACCATTGTGTTGTTCCTTGGATTCTGAGGTCCCTAGCCAATTTGCCTTCTCTCACCTTTCCATCTTTTAACGTTTGTTTTATGTATAACATTCAGTGTTTTTCGTTGTACTTTGCAGAAGAAATAGGGAAAGTACAATACATTTACTCCATCTCCCTGAAAGTGAGAGTCTTCTTTTGTTCATTTATAATTGTTAACATTCCATTTTATGCAGACATAAGAATTCTTTTTACAGGTAGCTGCTGAGAAGTGGAATTGCTTGGTCAGGAACTGTGTGTGTTTTAAGGTTAAAATTACCTTTTAAGATGGTGGGCTCATTCACACTCTCATTAGCTGAGTGTGCAGTTACCCCTTCCCTGTATAGTCTTGCAATATGCAGCACCCTCAAACTTTAGAAATTTTACCAACTTATGAGAAAAAGTAACCTGTTATTACTTTATCTTGAAATTTCTTTGATTACTAGTGAAGGCAAATATCCTTATCGTAGACGTATTGATTGATTACATGGATTTTACATTTTAACAAGGGAGAGGAACAAAAGGCAAGCAAGCCAAGTAACCAGGTAATTTCAGAGTGATAAGTATTATGAAGAAAATAAAATAGAGTAGTGGACAAAAGTATTTGTGGTTTAAGAAATTTGGGCCTCATCATAGGAAAAAGATGTGACTGTGAGAGGTGGTAATGTGGTGCTTAGCCAGGGTTGCATATGGTGTGAAGTCTCTCATAGCAGGAGTCTGTCCAGAGGCTTATGGCAAGGAGGCCACATCCAGAGGGGAACTCCTGGGGAGCCAGAGATGAGGTTTTAGGTCTAAATGGCGTCACTCAGCATCAGGGTGAGGAATCCCTGGGTCAGAGACTTCGGAAGAACAATAGTAGCTTAGTTTTTGCTTTTGTTTTTTTTTTTCTGGTTGCACCATGCAGGATGCAGGATCTTAGTTCCCTGACTGGGATGAAAGCAGTCCCCCTGCAGTGGAAGCATGGATCCATGCTTAACCATTGGATCACCAGGGAAGTCCTAGTAGCTTTGGTCTTATAAACTCAAGCCCTATCTAGTCAATGACCAGTAGATATTAGGTGTAGTTTTGTGGAGTATGCAAATCAATCAGGCCTTAATTGACTAAAATCTGCCTGTTGGTTTTTAAAAATTGGTATATCTATAAAAATTTGAGTTTGGTGGACTTTTGAGCTAATAGGTCTCAAAGAAATAACCTAGGGCCCAATATGCAGTGGCTGTCTTTGGCTGATTTAAAAAACAAAGAGTTGTAGGGGTCAGAGGACTCCTTTAGATGGGGCAGTTAGGGAAAGCGTCTCTGAACAGGGGACTTTGAGCTGACACCTGAGGAATGAGAAGGAGGCAGCTGTAAGAAGATACAAAGGCCTTGGAAGTAGGAAAAAGCTTTGCCTGTGTGTTCAAGAGATAGAACAAAGCCAGAGGGGCTGGAGCTGAGTGAACAAAGATGGGCCCATGATCCGTGAGATGAGGTGGGAGGACAGAACAGGGGATAGGAGACGCTGGTATGCCAGGGGTAAGGAGTGGGCTTCTATTTTAAGTCCAGTACAAAGCCTTTGGAGGATTTTGATTAATATTTTAAATATTCCAGTTTATATTTGGAAAAAACTTGGGCTGCCGTGCGGGGGAGGAAGCGGGGACAGGGGAAGCAGGGAGACTGATGAGGAGGCTCTAGATAATAGAAGATGGTGGCTTGCATCAGGAGGTGGAGCGGAAACGGGGCAAAGAGAGCCTCTGGTGGGGCCTGGGGTGCAGTCAGAGGACTCGGGGATGGGTGGGCTGGGGAGATGTGAGGCAGGGAGATGACCGAGGATGGGGTTGGGGGATGGGGTTCCATTTCCCACGATAGAGTAGTCCAGGAGAGGGGCAAGTGTGGAGGAAATCAAGAATTGCCAGTGTGTGTCTCATCCTCCTTGCTGTGTGGATGCTGAGGGGCAAGATGATTCTTCACTGGGCCATTGGCTCCAGAGACGACCTGTTCTCATGTATGGATTTAACTGGGGCATCTGGACTAAGTGCAGAAGACTCCAGAGGACTCTGTGTAGCCAACCAAGAAAATGAGATACCAGCCATTAAACTGTTACTGGATCAGGAGTAAAAATACATTCTGAATTAGCCTCTGCTGACTGCATGTGAATTACAGCTCCATTTAAATGGCTTCTTCTTAAAGGCAGGGTGGTGGGGGGCTTGGGTGGGGTAGGGGAGGGCGAAGGCAGTGTCTCACACCCAACACAGGGCATGCCCGCATCTGTCTCCTCCCAGGAAGCCCATCGTGTGGTTTTTGTTCTTTCTGTCTTACAGGTGGAGAGTCTGAATCTCCAGAGGGGAAATAACTTGGCGGGGATCTCAGAGCCTGTAAGCAGCAGCGCCAGGTCAGAATCCTGCTCTTTGGTCTCCAAAGCCTCTTCCTTTATTTTACCATCCCTGTCAAGTGCACACCTTTCTATATTTCTTCATTTTCTTTAGCTTGGTTTAAGTTAAAATTCAACCCCCCAACTCATTTGACAGACCAGAAGGTCAGTGTTGGTCATTAGGGGAGCAGCCTGCCCCTTGGTTTAAGGCAAGGACCACACATTCTTAGGCCTTGTCACAGCTTCCGAGGGATCCCCACTCTCACTGGGTGGGCATCAGTGGTGCCCGTCAATCACCATGGAGACGTCCCTAGTCCTGGCTCCAGCAGAACTGGTAGTTCTGAGGTTTCTATGCTGCCCGTGGGATTCAAGGGACTTTGTCAAGGTGGAGCGCTGTCCAGATTGAGAAAGCCTCTCCTGCTCCTCTCTGGCCAATCAAATTCTGCCTGCCTGTCACTGAAGACCTAAGCAGCCTGCCTCCTGCCCTGCCTCAGCCTCTCTGTGAGTCAAGGAGCACAAAGTTGCCAACTTGTGTGAGATGCAGGAAGAGAAAAACCTCTCTCTGAGCAAAAATCACAAGTGATTATCTCCATCAATTATCCAGGAACACTTCTTTCACTTCCCTTGCGCTGGGCCCTGTCCCAGGTTATGGTGGAGCATACTGAAACATGTCAGAGCAGCCCACACTGATAGCAAGCCAGGAGGCTTATTTTTATTTTTTAACATTTTATCTTGGACATATCAAACCTATACAGAATTAGTTGTTCAGTTGCTAAGTCGTGTCCAACTCTTTGCTTCCCTGTCATTCACTTTCTCCCCGTTTGCCCAAATTCATGTCCATTGAGTCAGTGATGCCATCCAGCCATCTCATCCTCTTTCACTCCCTTCTCCTCTTGCCCTCAATCTTTCCCAGTATCAGGGTCTTTTCCAATGAGTTGGGTCATCGAATCAGGTGGCCAAAGCATTGGAACTTCAACTTCAGCATCAGTCCTTACAGTGAATACTCAGGATTGATCTTTTATGACTGACTGGTTTGATCTCCCTGCCATCCAAGGGACTCTCATGAGTCTTCAGCATCATAATTTTAAAGCATCAGTTCTTCAGCATTCAGTTTTCTTTATGGTCCAACTCACATCCATACATGATTACTGGAAAAACCACAGCTTGGAGTATACAGACCCTTGTTGGCAAAGTGATGTCTCTGCTTTTTAATGTGCTGTCTAGGTTTGTCGCGGTTTTTCTTCCAAGGAGCAAGAGTCCCTTAATTTCCTGGCTGCAGTTACCACCCACAGTGATTTTGGAGCCCAAGAAATTGAAATCTATCTGGGTCATTAAGACCTTTCTTGTGTAGTTCTGTGTATTCTTGCCACTGCTTTTTAATCTCTTCTGCTTCTGTTAGAGCCTTACTACTTCTGTCCTTTATTGTGCCCATCCTTACATGAACTGTTCCTTTGGTTTCTCTAATTTTCTTGAAGAGATCTCTAGTCTTTCCCATTCTATTGTTTTCCTCTGTTTCTTTACACTGTTCATTTAAGAAGGCTTTCTTATCTCTCCTTGTTGTTCTCTGGAACTCCTCATTCAGTTGGGTATATCTTTCCCTTTCTTTCTTGCCTTTTCCTTCTCTTTTTTCCTCAGCTGTTTATAAATCCTCCTCAGATGGCCACTTTGTCTTCTTGCATTTATTTTTCTTTGGGATAGTTTTGGTCACCACATCCTGTACAATTTTATAACCCTTTGTCCATAATTCTCAGGCACTCTGTCTATCAAATCTAAAGCCTTGAATCTATTCGCCACTTTCACTCTGTAATCATAAAGGATTTTATTTAGATTATGCCTGAATGGCTTAGCAGCCTTCCCTACTGTCTTCTATTTAGGCCTGAATTTGGCAATAAGGTGGAGAAGGAAATGACAACCCACTCCAGTATTCTTGCCTGGATAATTCCATGGACAGAGGAGCCTGGTGGGCTACAGTCCACTGGGTCGCAAAGAGTCGGACATGACTGAGCGACTTCACTTTCACTTTGGCAATAAGGACATTATAATCTGAGCCACAGTCAGCTCCCAGTCTTGTTTTTGCTGACTGTGTAGAGCTTCTCCATCTTTGGCTTCAAATAGTCAATCTGAGTTTGGTATTGACCATCTGGTGATGTCCAGTCTTGTTTTTGCTGACTGTGTAGAGCTTCTCCATCTTTGGCTTCAAATAGTCAATCTGAGTTTGGTGTTGACCATCCGGTGATGTCCATGTACAGAGTCATCTCTTGTGTTGTTGGATGGGAAAGGATGATTGCTATGACCAGCATGTTCTCATGACAAAACTCTGTTAGCTTTTCAGTTCAGTTCAGTTCAGTCACTCAGTCGTGTCTGACTTTTTGCGACCCCACAAATCACGGCACACCAGGCCTCCCTGTCCATCACCAACTCCCGGAGTTCACTCAAACTCATGTACATTGAGTCAGTGATGCCATCCAGCCATCTCATCCTCTGTCGTCCCCTTCCTGCCTTCAATCTTTCCCAGCATCAGGGTCTTTTCCAATGAGTCAGTTCTTTGCATCAGGTGGCCAAAGTATTGGAGTTTCAGCTTCAGCATCAGTCCTTCCAATGAACACCCAGGACTGATCTCCTTTAGGATGAACTAAAGTCTCCAAGGGACTCTCAAGAGTCTTCTCCAACACCACAGTTCAAAAGCATCAATTCTTCAGTGCTCAGCTTTCTTCACAGTCCAACTCTCACATCCATACATGATTACTGGAAAAACCATAGCCTTGACTAGATGGAGCTTTGTTGGCAAAGTAATATCTCTGCTTTTCAATATGCTATCTAGGTTGGTCATAACTTTCCTTCCAAAGAGTAAGAATCGTTTAATTTCATGGATGCAATCACCATCTGCAGTGATTTTGGAGCCCCCCCAAAATAAAGTCTGACACTGTTTCCACTGTTCTCCAACTCTTTCCCATGAAATGATGGGACCAGATGCCATGATTTTAGTGCCCTGCTTCATTTTGTACTCCAAGGCCAAATTTGCCCATTACTCTGGATATCTCTTGAATTTCTATTTTTGTATTTCAGTCCCTTGTGATGGAAAGGACATCTTTTTTGGTTGTTAGTTCTAGAAGGTCTTGTAGGTCTTCATGGAGCCAATCAACTTCAGCTTCTTCAGCATGGAGAAGTATTTAATAACCATCATATATCCATTACCCCATTTTCAACAGCTGCTGGCTATTCTTGTTTAATCTATACCTCTATCCATGCTCTCTCTTCCATACAATTTTGAAGCAAATCACAGACCTAGTATCATTTCATCCATAAATATTTCAGTTTGTGTCTATAAGAAGTGCATATATATAACTACACATATAAATATATGGAGAAGGCAATGGCACCCCACTCCAGTACTCTTGCCTGGAAAATCCCACGGACGGAGGAGCCTGGTAGGCTGCAGTCCATGGGGTCGCTAAGAGTCGGACATGACTGAGCGACTTCACTTTCTCTTTTCACTTTCATGCATTGGAGAAGGAAATGGCAACCCACTCCAGTGTTCTTGCCTGAAGAATCCCAGGGACAGGGAGGCCTGGTGGGCTGCCGTCTATGGGGTCACACAGAGTCGGACACGACTGAAGTGACTTAGCATAGCATAGCATAAATATATATTTACATTGAAGTATATCTTTGCCACTCCATGGACTGTGGCCCACCAGGCTCCTCTGTCAATGGAATTCTCCAGGCAAGAAGACTGGAGTATGTAGCCATTTCCTTCTCCAGGGGATCTTCCTGACCAAGGATCAAACCTGGGTCTCCTGCATTGCAAGCAAATTCTTTACTGTCTGAGCCACCGGGAAAGCCCACATAATTAAGTTACAATATTACATTAGTTTCAGGTGTATAAAATAAATAAGCAACAAGGACAGATATGTTTTTAGGGGAAGAAAAACTTCCCAGTAGAAAACCCTTACTTATTTGGAAATGGAGGACCATGAACCCCAGTGAGAAATGGGAGATTCCAAGTTCTTCCTGACCCTTCCACTGTGCAGGTTGATCAAGTTCTGTCCCCTTACTGCTTCATTTTCCTCATCAGCAAAATGCAAATTAAAGTATCCACTCTACAGATGAGATAACTGTGGCCCAGAGAGGGAACAGGATTTTTCCAAAGTTAGCAGATTTTAAAATACTCAGGCTAGCTGGAGAAAATGTCACTTAAGTAAGCTAATAGTTTCTTCAAATCAGTATTTTTTAAATACTTGGCCAAGATTTATTTAGAGGTGATGCTTAGTGTTGCCCAAATTAGGATGAAGAAAGGGGATTCTGGTGGCTGCCTCAGCCTGTCCTTTTCTCTAGCAATTCCATTCGAGTCCCAGCTTGTGTAACTTACCTGGCAGAAATCCTACAGTTACCCTGCCCACTCTCCTTTGAAGGCAGTTTAGCAACTGTTTGTTATTCAATCAGCCCAGGGCTGGGGGGTGGTAGTGTCTCACTCTTGCCCCAGCTTCTTCAGTGATTTCTTTCAATCTCACAGAGTTCTCTCACTGAGATGAGTAGAGGTGATGCAAGTGACAGAAAACCCAACTCAATTATCTCAGCAAAAGGGAAAATGTATCAGTCAATATAAGTCCCATAGAATTTCCTTCAGGCTTGGTTGGATCCAGGAGGAATCTTTCACTTCCCCATTCTGGTCTTGCTTTCCCTGGTGTTGACGCCCTTCTCAGGCAGGCTCTGACCTCTGGGGCAGGATGCTGGCCTCTTTCTGGCTTACATCATCTCCTTTCATCAGCCCAGCAGAAGGGAGAGATTCTCTTTTCTGGTTCTCACTGGCTTATTTTGGGTCACATGCTTATGCCTGAGCCAATCACCGTGGCCTGGAGTTGAGGTATCCTGGTTGGATTAGATCCAGATCCTCTGGGGTGGGTCAGCCTCTCACAAACCCCAGTGGAGTGGGGCTAGAGGATTTTGATTCCCAGAGGAGAATCAGTAGGTTGGCTGAGGAAGAGGGGTAGATACTGAGCAGCAAATAATGGATTTCCACTCTCCAGTTATATTTCTAGGGATGTTTAATGCCTCTTAGTTGAGCTCTGGGCAACCACCAGCTGCCCTGTCCTTTACTGCAGCGCTGGCTTTGTCACGGCTATAATTAGAGGCCGGGACTCCCGGCTCTCAGCCCGTGCTCTTCATGTCCTTTCCCTCCCACTTCCTGCAGGTATGGTCTACAGACAAACTGCCTGGGGCATCTCTTCTCTGGGCAGGGCCGCCTGTGGCAGGCCTGCCTCTCCTCTTGACCAAAAGCAACTCTCAGCCTCTTAACCTGAGAATCAGGGAGCTCTTTCCTATTGACACTGTCATCTGGTTTGCTATGACCTTGAGCAAGCTCTTCACATCTCTGAGCCTCAGCTGTATATTTTAAAACATCTGTAAAATGGAGCTAGCAGTGCTACCTATCTCCCAGGGATGTGAGATGCTAAAATGAGCTTATGATTTGTAAATGAGTGTAAAAATGGAAAGAATAATACTCACCATTACTATTGCTACCTGCTTCTTCCTCCAGGGAAATTTTTTTTTTCTCAGCCTACCCGTGTTTTTTTTTTTTTTTTTTCCCCCTCCATTTCCCCCCAGGGGAGCAGCCACTTGCTCATGGCTTTGATCAAGATGAGTTTTGATGGCTTGGAAGCTTTCAGAGCCTCCCACTCTTCCTCCTCTCATCCTGCTGAGCTGACAATTTCGTATGACATCAATTCCTCTGACAGCCGTGTAAACAGATGGTGGTCCCCGCTGCCCGGGGTGCTGGGGGGAACGATACCATGGTAACCTGCTAAACTGCGACAGGTGCCGGGACGGGGGAAATCCAGGGCCTTCAGACGTGCACGCACATGGCTCCGGCAGCAGGTCCTGGGTTACAGATTTATCTCAGACATGGGGAGGTGCGACTGGCCCTGAGGCAGCAAGGTCATGGGCTCGAGTGAGAACCCGCCCCCGTCCAGCCATGTGACCATAGCTAAATCGCTTCCTCTCACCTGGTCCATGGGGGACAAACAGCCTTATCCTAGAGTCAGCAAGGGTATGGATGAACATGCCTAACTCTAGAATGGGTGTGTTGCTGGTCCCCAATAAACGTTTGTTGAATGAATAAAAAAATGAGTGAAAGAGACCCAGAAGATCAACTCCGTAGAAGCTGGTTGGAAACGGGGCTCCTGGCAGGTACTGGCTGGAAAAAGTCAAAGTGCATGAATATTTGGGATCTGGCCACCACCCCAACTCTTTCTCTGAATAGTTGGGATCCAGTGCTTTGCAAGCTGTAGATCCCATTCCCAAGTGCCCCCAGGCCACTTGAGGGAGGATAAGCACTCACTCCCAGCTAGCAAACTGGTGAGTGGACCTAGCTTTTTATAAGTCTGCTTAATGGCCTTAGTTTGCCAAATTGTCCTCTCATCCCTGCTGGGCTTGGAGCTCTGCTTTAAACTGTGGGCTATTCCAGGCTCAGAGAGAGACAGGACTTGACTAAGGCTACACAGCTAGCCATACAAACCGCCTGAACCTGGGGAGCCTCTCATTCTACAGCCAGGCTCCGTGTGGGTGTGGACGTGACCTCGCAGCCTCCCATCAGCCCTGTGAGGCCAGCTCTTTCACAAGGCAGTCCCAGACCAGCCCCATCCCCTCACCTTTCTCACTGTCTTCCTCTTGCTCCGCATGCATGCCCGCTGGGTTTGCCCCCTGCCTGAATGTGCTTAGTCACTCAATCACATCTGACTCTTTGAGATCCCATGGACTATAGTCCGCCAGACTCCTCTGTCCATGGGGATTCTCCAGACAAGAATACTGGAGTGGGGTTGCCCTTCTCCAGGGGATCTTCCCAACCCAGGGATCAAACTCAGGTCTCCCGAATTGCAGGCACATTTCTTTACCATCTGAGCCACCAGGGGAGCCCTGCCTGAATAATAAGTATCAGAATGAAGTGGAGCTCAAGCTCACAGTCAGGCTGACTTGGCCAGCTAGCTGTAGCCTTGGGCAAGTGACTTCAACTTTGGAAGTCAGTTCCTTCATAAGTCAATGGAGAAAGATAATTTAATAGATGGATTAAATTAGATAATTTCTGCAAAGTGCATGGAAGAGTGCCTGGCACATAGCTAATTTTCAATAACTTGTAGTGATTTTTGATGTTATGAAGGCAGGATCTCTCTTCCCTGTGGAAAGATTGCTTTCCACCAATGGGACTGACTTCAAGCAGGATGCAGAGTGGCAAAGCACAGGTATGGGAGACAGCAAGTTGTGCGTCTCAAAGCACGTGTGGTCTCGAAGCACAGCAAGTTGTGTGTCAAGTTGTGTGACCCTGAACAAGCCATTTACCTTCTCTGAGGGTCTGTAAAATCGGTGCAGTGACCCCGACCTACAGAGTCATTGGGATTGGATGGGCGTGTGGAGCAGAGCAGGTGCTCAGTTCGTGCAAGCATGATGCTGACTGTGGTACATTCTCCTGGAACAAGGGTTGTTTTGATACCACTGAGTACCAGGATCCCTCACATTGCATTCCACGAAGGTGGCAGCATGGTGGCCTCTGCTTGCATACCTCTGGGGACAGGCAACTCATTCCTGAGTAGTTGGATAGCTCTGCTAGAAGCTGAACCTCTGTGGAGCTCAGATTTGCTCTGTGTGGGTGGCGCTAGTGGTAAAGAACCCACCTGCCAATGCAGAAGACATAAGAGACGCAGGTTTGATCCCTGGGTCGGGAAGATCCCCTGAAGAAGGAAATGGCAACCTACTCCAGTATTCCTGCCTGGAGAACCTTATGGACAATGGAATCTGGAGGGATACAGTTCATGGGGTCGCAAAGAGTTGGACATGACTGAACGACTTAGCACTTAGCACAAGCATCTTCTCTGGGGTCTCTAGTTCTGCCCTTGGGGCCACCTAGACCAGCTTTCCCTCCACTCTCTCAGGGCTTGGCAGCCTGCTCCTCTGAGCCGATGGGAACCAGCATGGAGGGGATGGCCCAAGCCCATGCCCACGGCACCCCCTTCTCTTCCCTCCTCACCCCCAAAGTGCTTTCTGACCTTGTTGGCAAAGCTGGAAGGTTTGTGAGCTGACAGGCAAGTACAGAAGATCATCTTTGGGCAGGCTAAATGGGCCATCTGTCCTGGCTGAATCCCAGAGTGGACCGGGGGAAGGACCAGATCATGGCTGTGCCCAGGATGGATACCAAGGCGTGCACAGCTGTCTCACGGGCCCACGTATGCATCCAACTCCTGTATTTACAACTGGGTTGGAGGGGATGGTGACAAAAATTCCTGCATCATAGGGTTCTTCGAAGGATTAAATGGTCGGAGATATTTTAATGTCTAACATAGTTTTTGGAATCTGCCAATAATCATTTTTTTTGAATCCCTAATCAGTGAATGGGTTAATCTGCTCCAGTGAGAAGCTTCAAACGAGGCAAGCTTTTAAACATTCATTACTTTTTCAGCTTCAGGTTTGTTTTTTTTTTAAATTATTTTATGCTTCTTTCAAAATTCATCAGCTTGGGGCAAGCTGGCTGCCTTAATAACAGCACTAAGGAAACGATGATAAAGTTCTGCCAATAACAGCTATCCTCTGGCTGGAAGGCAACATCAAAACAGCCTCTGGAGACGTCCAGTCTTCCCTGTAGGTCTTCAGGTGAGACCTGACACCTCTAGACCCTTTTCCATGACTGTGTTAGCCACACGGCTCCCGCCTTGTCTACAGGAGACAGGGGGATTGAAAAGAAGGCAAGCAAAGACCACAAAGAAAGGAGGAACTAGATCAGAATCGCCCTCTACTTATGTTTCAGGTTCCAGTAAAATTTGAGGCCTCGACTATCTGCTTTCCCCACTTTTGTTTTCATTTCCATCACATATCATTATACTCACTCACAGGCATTACAGGAGAGGACATAGATGGGAGAAGGAAAGACTTTCAATCTTTCCTTTACATTCTGGTTCTGAAAAGCTATGGAATCCTGAACTTGGAAGAAAACTAAGAATCATTCAGCAGAGCTGACTGCCTACAGAGGGATGCTGTTGTTTGAATGTTTGTGTTCCTCTCCCACCTCCCACTGCCAAATTCAAAGTTAAATCCTATTCCTCAAGGGGATGGGTGTGGGAGGCAGGGCCTTTGGGAAGTGATTGGACCATGAGAGTGGAGCCCTCATGACTGGGATTAGTGCCCTTATAAAAGAGGCCCCAGAGCACTCCCTGACCCCTTCCTCTCTCTAAGGACACCGTGAGAAGTCTGTGGCCGAGAAGAGGGCCCTCCCTTGATCATGCTAGCACCCTGATCTTAGACTTCCAGCCTCAAGAATTATGAGAAATGGATTTCTGCTGTTTGTAAGCTACCTAGACTCTGGTGTTTTGGTATTGCAAGTTTAACGGACCAAGATACCTACAGGAAGTGTCCCTGGAAGGATGTGGGCATCCAAGGCCCCTTGCACACTTCCTCTGTGGTGGAGCTTCCAACCTTGCAAAAGGCTCAGGAGAGGGGAAAGACCTCTGAAGCAAGAGTGTTGAAATATGAATTCTAGTCTTGCCTGCACTGCTGAGCTACATCAGATCAGAGGGCTGGACTATCTGATAACAATAATAATCTAGAAGTCATCTTTGCTTGGGCTTCCCAGGTGGCTCAGTGGTAAAGAATCTGCCTGCCAATGCAGGAGGTGTAGGTTCGATCCCTGGGTTGGGAAAAATGCCCTGGAGAAGGAAATGGCAACCACTCCAATATTCTTGCCTGGGAAATCCCATGGACAGGGGAACCTGGCTGGCTGCAGTCTTTGGGGTCACAAAGAGTCGGACATGACTAATTGAGTGCACACACAGGTCACTGCTTGGTGCTTTGTGTGGACTGGATTCTGAGTTACGTTTATGATATAAATGATCCATTTTCACCCTCCCAACAGCTCTAAGTTTCTTTGGAGAATCTGAGTGTCAATAAAGATCATATTAAATCTTAGGTCTTTGTGTATCTGAAAATTATTTCAGTCACATTTTTATGTATTTGCAGACATCAGCCTCTTGATAAAGAACAAGGAATTTGCAATTGGATATGTATCAGATAGGATTAGGTGCAGCTGTTTGTAACAGAAATCCCAAAGAAACAGGGGCTTAAACACACCAGATTCACTTTATTACATAAAATAGTCAAAGAAGTTCGAGTGCAAGGTTGGTATGGAAGCTCCAGAAATTCATCAAGCCACAAGCGAAGCCCAAGAATACTGGAGTGGGTGGCCTATCCCTTCTCCAGTAGATCTTCCCAACCCAGAAATTGAACCAGGGTCTCCTGTATTGTAGGCAAATTCTTTACCAACTGACCTATGAGGGAAGCCCCTTGTGGCTCAGCTGGTAAAGAATCCTCCTGCAATGCGAGAAACCTGGGTTCAGTCCTGAGTTGGGAAGATCCCCTGGAGAAGGGAACAGCTACCCACTCCAGTATTCTGGCCTGGAGAATTCCACAGACTGTATTATCTATGGGGTCGCAAAAAGTCAGACACGACTGAACCGCTTTCACTTTCATCACTGACTACTGCTAAGTCACTTCAGTCGTGTCCAACTCTGTGCGACCCCATAGACAGCAGCCCATCAGGCTTGCCCGTCCCTGGGATTCTCCAGGCAAGAACACTGGAGTGGGGTGCCATTTCCTTCTCCAATGCATGAAAGTGAAAAGTGAAAGAGAAGTCACTCAGTCGTGTCTGACCTTCAGCGACCCCATGGACTGCAGCCTTCCAGGCTCCTCCATCCATGGGATTTTCCAGGCAAGAGTACTGGAGTGGGGTGCCATTGTGATGTTAGAAAGAAGTGTACTTTGGCTGAATCAGTTCCCTTGAGGCAGCCTTCCTGGAATGCCCACAGTTCACTGTCATTCGCACGCCATTGGCCAGAACTTAGTCATGTGGTTACACCTACATGCACGGGGAGAGTGGGAAATGTAGTTTTTTTTAAACTGGGCACGTTGCTACCCTCAAAGAAATCTAGGTTCTGTTCCTAAGGAATAAGAGACCAAGGGACGCTGGCTGACAAATGGGACTCTCTGTTACAGCTGATTATCTGCAAGGGGCTGTCTGCATAATCACAAACCAAGTGGACCATTTGGCAGATGTATTGATGTAGTGATTTGAACCTGGAACCTAAAATACCAGTGTTTGTATCAGTTAGGATTCTTTTGGCTGTGAGAGAAATCCCATTTCTAACTGGCTTAAACAATAAGAACGTTTGTTAGGACACATGTTTTACTTCCAGAGGAAAGGTTAGTTTCAGAGTTGGTTGATTTAGCAGTTCAACATCATCAAGCCTGGGGTTTGCCCACCAATCTGCTCTCTGGTACTGATGTTGACTTTTTCTTTTTTAAGTCTATTTATTTATTTTGGTTGCGCTGGGTCTTCGTTGCTGCACATGGGCTTTCTCTAGCAGTGGTCAGGGCTGCTCCTCAGTGCGGTGCTCAGGCTTCTCGCTGTGGTGGCCGACGTGCTGCGGGGCACGGGCTCTCAGGGCATGGGCTTCAGCAGTTGCTGCCTGCGGGGTCAGAGGCTGTGGAGCATTGGCTTTAGTTGCTCTGCAGCATGTCTAATCTTCCTGGATGGACCGTGGATCAGACCCATGTCCGCTGCACAGGCAGGCAGAGTCTCATCCACGGTACTACCAGGGGAGTCCAGTGCTAACTTTATCAGAGGTAACTGGCCACACTGGTTCCAGGAATCCCATCCAGACCCAGCAATATCCAAGCAAGGACAAAAGAACCTTATTCAGTGACTCTCTCTTGGGAGCTACTAAGTCTTCTCAAAAATCTCTAATGGCTCAGTGCCAGCCTTGGGTCACAGTCTACCTTTGGCCAAATCATTGGCAAAGGGAAGGGGCAATTAGGCCATATCCAGAGCTGAGAGCAGCTTTCCTGAAGCTTGATGTTACCTGAGGGGGCAGTAGATACCTTAAAAAACTGGGTTTGATTCACAGGTGCTGAAGGAGGAAGTGCGCTGATAGGCAGCCTACAGTGTTTACTACAGTTTGGAGACAGGTACTGTCATCTCCATTTTGTAGCAACAGGATAGAGGCTCAGAGAAATGAAGTGCAGCCAATGCACAGCAGAGACAGAGCCTGAACCAGGGAGGGTTGTCCCAGATTTAACATGCTTAGCACTATGTTCTGCAACCAGAGGAGGGAAGGGTTTCAAGAGTCAGCTGTATCCATGTTTTCAAGAGTCAGCCATGTTTCCGAAACTTCAGCCACTTGTCCACCACCTCTGTGGCACTCTTCTCATATTTACTTCTATCTGCACTATGATTTACTCAATATTTTTATTTAGGTAATACAACTTTATAATTCTTGTTCAAGTAAAATCACATTTTTACATCAACAACAGTCTTTAAAAAGGAAACTAACACACTGACATAAATAGAACATTAATACAGTACTCTTGCCTGGCAAATCCCATGGGTGGCGGAGCCTGGTGGGCTGAGGTCCATGGGGTCGCTAAGAGGCAGACATGGCTGAGCGACTTCACTTTTACTTTTCACTTTCATGCATTGGAGAAGGAAATGGGAACCCATTCCAACCTCTTGCCTGGAGAATCCCAGGGACAGGGGAGCCTGGTTGGCTTCCATCTATGGGATCGCACAGAGTTGGACACGACTGAAGTGACTTAGCAGCAGCAGCAGCACTGCTTGCCAGAAATGAAAGGTAAGTCATCAGAAGACACACAGTTGAGACAGCACTCGTATCTGTTCTAGGGAGATGCCTCACCTGATAGAGCGACTGAGCACAAGTTCTGCTCTGTTTCTGTTATGAAGACATGACCAGGAGTGAGTGAGGAAAGAGTTAAAGACTTACTGGGACCAAGTTGAAACCTCCTCCGTGATGAGTTAAAGAGAATGGGAAACAGCAGTGCTTTCTTATGATACAATGCAACGTCACAGAAGGCTCCTCCATGTCCTTGGGAAACCATCCCACCTGCCCTTGTTTGAGAAACTTTAACTTGGAGCGAAGCCCTACAGGTTAGAATTTGCTGCGTTACTCTCTGACAGGATCTCGGGGACCATACAATAGTGGCACTCATTCTCAGAGATCTGTGCTTTAGCTGGTGCTCGGGAATTGATTAGGTAACTCTTCTGTCTAGCAGAGAACAGGGTCAGAAAATTTCTGTAACAAATCAGAAAGCAAACATGTTAGAGTCTGTAGACCACACAGTCTCTGTTGCAACGACCAAGCACTGCTGCGGTGGTGTGAGGACAGCACAGACACCACGGAAATCAGTATTCAGACATGTGTTTCAATAAAACTTTATTTATGAACACTGACATTTGGATTTTTCTCAGACAGTAAAGAATCTGCCTGCAATGCTGGAAATAAGGGTTCAAACTGTGGGTCAGGAAGATTCCCTGGAGATGGGAATGGCAACCCACTCCAATATTCTTGCCTGGGAAATTTCATGGATAGAGGGGCCTGGTGGGCTACAGTCCATGGAGTCATAAAGAGTCAGACACAAATGAGCAACTAACACCGCATTTTTCACATGCCACATAATGTATTCTTCTTTTGATTGGTTTTCTTTTTCCAGTCATTTAGAAATGTAAAAACTTCCTTAGTTGCAGGGTCAAACCCAAACAGCTGATGGACAGAATTTGACCTAAAGAATGTCATTTGTTGGCCCCTTATGGCAGAAAGTGAAGAAGAACTACAGAGCCTCTTGATGAAAGTAAAAGAGGAGAGTGAAAAACTTGGCTTAAAGCTCAACATTCAGAAAACTAAGATCATGGCATCTGGTCCCATCACTTCATGGCAAATAGATGGGGAAAGAGTGGAAACACTCAGACTTTATTTTTTTGGGCTTCAAAATCACTGCAGATGGTGATTGCAGCCATGAAATTAAAAGACGCTTACTCCTTGAAAGGAAAGTTATGACCAACCTAGACAGCATGTTAAAAAGCACAGACATTACTTTGTTAACAAAGGTCCATCTATGGTTTTTCCAGTGGTCATGTATGGATGTCAGAGTTGGACAATAAAGAAAGCTGAGCACCGAAGAATTGATGCTTTTGAATTGTGGTGTTGGAGAAGACTCTTGAGAGTCCCTTGGACTGCAAGGAGACACAACCAGTCCATCCTAAAGGAGATCAGTCTTGGGTGTTCATTAGAAGGACTGATGTTGAAGCTGAAACTCCAATACTTTGACCACCTGATGCAAAGAGCTGACTCATTGGAAAAGACCCTGATGCGGGGAAAGATTGAGGGCAGGAGGAGAAGGGGATGACAGAGGATGAGATGGCTGGATAGCATCACTGACTCGATGGATGTGAGTCTCAGTGAACTCCGGGAGTTGGTGATGGACAGGGAGGCCTGGTGTGCTGTGGTTCATTGGGCTGCAAAGAGTCAGACACGACTGAGTGACTGAACTGAACTGAACGGATCTAAAACAAAAGCTATCACTGCTTCTGCCAGGGCTGGCTTCCTGGGCATGTGTGCTGTGAAATTGCACAGGGCCACATGTATAAAAATCATTGATCTTTCAATTGTGAGTACTTTTGAAATTAGAGACTATACATTTGCATTTTGCAGTGAGGACCAGCCAATTGTGTAGCCAGTTGTGGCTCTGCTCACAAGATGTGTGGTTTGTAGTTGCTCAGTTGCTCAGTCGTGTCTGACTCTTTGTGATCCCATGGACTGCAAGGCATCAGGCTTCCTTGTCCTTTACCATCTCCCAGATCTTGCTCAAAATCATGTCCACTGAGTCAGTGTTGCCGTCCAACCATCTGGTCTTCTGTCATCCCCTTCTCCTCTTGCGTGGAGGAGACATGGAGAATTAGCCACCAGCAGTGGTCACAAAGACTTCCTTGGTGGCTCAGACAGGAAAACATCTGTCTACAATATGGGAGACCCGGGTTCGATCCCTGGGTTGGGAAGATCCGCTAGAGAAGGAAATGGCAATCCACTCCAGTACTATTGCCTGGAAAATTCCATGGACAGAGGAGCCTGGTAGGCTGCAGTCCATGGGGTCGCAACGAGTCGGACGTGACTGAGCGACTTCACTTCACTTCACTTCACTTAGTGGTCACACTGGCACACACTCTCCCGGTGGTGATGACAACCATGCAAGAAGCTTAGTGGAGATGCCTGGGTCTGGTAATGTCTAAGATTGGGACAGGCTCATCTTCACTTCTGCCCACCGGTTTTGGCCAAAGCAAGTCGTATGGCCAAGCCCAAAGTCAAATAAAAGGGAACTACGCCCTACTCTTTGGATGAGAAGGACTCATCATATGAAAAAGAGGTTAGATGCAGGGAGAACTGAAGAACTGGAACCAATAATCTACCACCAACCCAGGACAAGTATGTTAATCATTCTGGCTGTTTGCACACTTCAGTATCAAAGAACTCCTTACCCAATCCTTTTGTCTCTTAAGTTTTATTAGTCCCCTGCTCCATCAGCCCAGGCAGAGGCAAGGACAAAAGATTTGTGTGTGCCCTGAGGTTGATTTCAGGGAGCAGCCATACACTAATAGACTTTCTTCCCCGTCTATAGGAGAAGGGAGACAAACAGTACAGGACTGATTCAATTTGTGCAGAAATAAGGGACTAGAACTAGCTGGCATTTTGAATGTATGAGCCAGCATGCCAATCTCCTCCCACAAGACTTAGCATGCTTCCTTTCCTGGAAGAGTCCTCTTGGGGATCTCAGTACCTTGGATAGCACCTTCGTGCAGAAAAACTGGAGAAGAAAAACGTCTGGCTCACTTCCTACTTGGGGAAGTCTTTCTAGGTTTTAAACACATTTGAATAAACAGAGTGAGCCCACAGATATATATATCTGATTATACCACTCCCCTGCTTAAATTCCTTTTCTGGTTCCCATCACTTATACTTGGCTTAACATTACAACCCTCTGTGACCTGGCCACAAGCCATCTACAAAACTGCATTTTCTTCCACAACCTGCTGAGTGTGAGTATCTGGACACACTGGCCATCTTCCACCTACTGTCACAGGTCTTTGCACTCACTGTCACAACCCTGGAGGTCACCAGTGTGATAAACCATCTCAAATACTTAAAAAAAAAAAAAAAAAAAAAAAAATGGCTGTGCAATTGAATATCTAATGGTGGAGGGAGCTTCAGTCATGCAGAGGGCTTAAGCAACGTCTTTAAGAGGATGCTTTCCTCTGTGTCGGCTCCATTCTCAGGCCGGCTCTCCCTTCACAGTGATCAGTAGCAGCTCCAGAGGAAAAAACAAGTCTCTTTGCTAGACATCCCAGCAAAAGTCCCAGGGTCGACTCTGGTTGGCTGACTGAGATCACATGTCCATTATCAAGCCAATGACTGTGGGAGCTGGCATGGACTAATTAATTCGGCAATGTCAGAGTGTGTGCAGTTCACACCTTCCTTGATTTCTGCCTGCTCCTGGCTTTCTCCTACATGGCCCTCAACTCCTGCATCTGTGCATGTCCCTTAAGATCAGTTACTGGTGTGTGCACCTCAGCACACCCTTCATATTCACAAAAAAAAAAAAAAGAAAAACCCCATCACTTGTGATTTTATGATTTTAATAGCTTGACTGAAGATTCGCACCTTCTGCCATTAGGCTGGCTCACCACCTGTCTCTTGCCCCCTTCCAAGAGCACCTTTTTCCCCAGGGTGGCACCGCCCCAGACTCAGCCTTGATTCTTCCTGTCCCCCTGCAAGGCACTGTCTGTACTTACTTGCTGGCCCTCCCCACACTGGCCCCTCCTCCTAATTCTGGTAAATAATTTACATGGTGCAGTTCTAATGGTCTGCTGAGTCTCTCTCTCTCCTCTGCAGGATCTGAGTTCCCTGCGGGCAGGGCTGTGTCCAAGTCATCTCTGTGTCTCTGCTGCTTAAGACCAAGTGCAGCACTGAGGAGGTGCTTAGTGGAGGGTGAATATAAAAACTATTTTCAATAAAAGACTGCATTTTTTAAAATCAGAAAGAATTGCTTTGGCTCTGCAGGAAGCACAGAGAGTGTGGGTGAGTGATGATTTCAGCAGAAATGCCAGGGAATGCACGGGTTCCCAATTATTTATGGGGCTAAGGAGACGTGTTCCCAGAGCAGAGCGATATATTCTGAAGATGTCAGAGCAGACTGTGAGTGACTTTGTTCATTAACGTCCCTGCAACTCTATGCTGCAGATGCAAGGGAGGGGGCCTATTAACTTCTTTTTGCGCAAAAAAAAAAAAAAAAAAAAAAAAAACACCTGTATCTTTTGGAGCTCAGCTCTGCTCCTGCTTGGTTACCGTTTCTCACTGTACTGGAAGGGTGAGAGTGTGCAGTGAGGGGAGAGTTGCAGTCTCTGGAGGCAGAGGGATCCAGGTTCAAGTCCTTCTCTGCCCTGGGTTGCTCTGTGCTTGCCCCTCTCTGGGCTGCTGTTTTCTCATCTGTGTGATGGAGACCGGCACTACTTCCCTGCTAAGGACTGGGGCACTCGGGAAGCTCAGCCCAACACAGGGTACAAGAGCAGATGCCCACTGGACGGCAGCCCCATGCTCTGTCCTGCCTAAACAGGGTCCAACGTGACCTTACCTGAGTTCTTCGTATCTCCCATGGGTGCAGAGTTTCTGGATGGAATGTTGAAAGAGATTTACAAAAGATTTGCTTGTCATTTGAACCAGTGGGTAGAGACTGTATAATGATCTATGCAAGGAATTTCCTCTTTTTTTTTTTATGGAAGAAAGAGGCAGTGGGTTTTCAGGGAAGACTACGCATGCTTTTGTTGAGAGCAGCAAGTTTGTCAGTTCTGGTCTTGGGGCCAGAGGGTGTGCTGGTCCGATACGACATGCATAGACTCTGAAGTCAGTCTTGAACCTTCATTTTGTCCTTTGGAGACCCCAGAAGGGGTAGGGGATGGAGGCTGCCTTTGGAGTCCAGTCCCTGTTGGTAGTGGCCCTGATTTTTACCATGGATTTCTACTTTGGGGTATTTTCTATAATGCTCCTGTGATGACTACAGAGACTGTGATCAAAGAAGTATCTTAGGTGCTGGTAGTAAATTACTGTTGAATGCTTTGTTTGATGAGGAAATAGACTTGGACTTGGTGTGAAATGGAGTTTGGTGCAAATTTTATATGTGCTTGGCTAAGTGTCTATTCCTCTGAACATCAGTTTCCTCATTTTTGAAAGTGGGTGTAGAACCACTAAGTGTGCTGGCTGTTTGGGGATGGCATGCAGTCACAGTCAGAGACCCACCTGCCACAGTTAGCGTGTGTGTTAATTCATGGTGGTTTCTCCACGATGATTTCTCCCTGGGAGCGCTCTGCTGCCTTCTTCAGAATTTCAGAAGTCTCCATTTTCCCCTTATGCTTCCCTAAATAAATTGTTTTCTCCTTAAGTACTATCTTCTGGATGAATAAAACTCTCTTGATTAATTTCATTGTTTTCCCGTTTAATTACTACCATTAAGATGTTAGTGCTCTCTTATACTTTTTTCATGGCAAATGTGATATGTTAGCTCCTGTTTGGGTTACTGTAGTCATCGCGTTTCTGCTGTTGCTAGGATCAGAAACTTGATTCAATATGGTTGAAGGAAAGCGGGACATCTATTGGTTTCCATAATTAGATATTCTAGAGGATTGCTTAAGCCGAAGATAAGGCTGCGTCGGATCAGACAACGGGCCCAGGATGCTGCGTCTGTTCCTGGCTCCGCTTCCCTTGCTGTCCTCACCGGTGGGTAGACCAGCATTTTGCTTCCATCGTCATCTCCCAAGAGCTCCATTGAAAGAGCCTTCCTTTCCCACTAGAGACACCAGGAGTCTTGGGTCTGGAGTTCTAACCCTGCAGCTGCGGGACTGTGACATGCTGGCCGGCCCTGCTGGGTACTGTGCCTACAGCTGGGGTGATGGCTCAGCCTCATCCTAAGCTCCTAGGCTGTGAGAGACATGAGGTGGATTCCAGAGGTAAATCAGGGCAGGGCTCTGCTCTCCAAGAGAAGGGGAACATCAAGCACTAGGATTATTTTCATTTCTATTTTACAAGTGAAGAAACTACCTGTATCCAAGCAGCTAACTCACCCCCTTCTGATAAGCTTATTTCCTCCGAAAGATGGAACTTTGGTTTCAAATAGTCAACTGCCCCCCATTTGGAGCCAGCTTGCCTGTGTGGACTTTTGGCTTTGTCCAGGGCTCTGTTTGGAGCCTGGTAGCAGAGGTGCTCTGATGGGAGTGGGGAGGGTGTTGTCCTGATCTTGTCAAAGGGGATCCTTGATGATCTTGTGCAAGAACCCCATCCTGGGTCTTCGTTCCCTCATCCATGAAATAGAAGAAGTCACTTCATCCTCTTAAAGATGTTTGGAGGATCTGCCAAAGTGATGAACTCTTGGCAAGTGCTCTGTGAGCACGAGGTAGAGTCTAAACCAGTGTGGCCTTAGGCAAGTTGCTTCTGCTCATTGAGCATCTTTGCCTGTACAATGAGATCATGGTTGATCTCTGCATCCAGGATCAGGCATGCAGGAGGCAGTCGATAAGCATTTGGAGACTGAGAGGAGAGAGAACTTTGTAAATGATTAACACCTACCAGGTGCCAGCTGTTTTCATCTACCTGATCTCACAGTTACTAAGCTGTTTAGATGAGGAAACAGAAGCTCAGGAGGTGAATTTACTTCTCTAAGATCACACAGCGGAGGGACAGAGCCAGCTTCTGGCTTCTTCCTATATAAAGGTCTCACTCTCAGGGCCTGGCTAAACGTTTACCTCTCGTGCAGTCTCCCCAGGGCTCCCAGCTCCCCAGGATTGGGGCCGCTCCTCCATTGCTTGCCTTCCCCCTGCTCTCTAGCTCCCTAGGCCCTCCACCACAGCTCTTACTCCCTGGAGTTGGAGCCGTCTGTGTGTGTGTCTCCCTGTACTTGACAAGGGATCAGGCCTGTGTGCCTGAGAAGCCCTGGTCCCTGATGTGCTTCTGGGAGTGAAGATGAAGCGGGTAAGAAGAGTTTTGGTTTCATTTCCAGATTTCCCTAGATGGACCTCAAGCAGAGTCCTGCACATGGCTGAGCTTCAGTTTTCTCTTCTGGGGACTGGGAATAACAGGACCTTCTTAGCTGAGTTGTTGTCAGGATACAAGTAGTTTAATAGTAGTAAGTAAAAGGAGTACATCAAGGCTGTATATTGTCACCCTGCTTATTTAACTTATATGCAGAGTACATCCTAATAAATGCTGGGCTGGAAGAAGCACAAGCTGGAATCAAGATTGCTGGGAGAAATATCAATAACTTCAGATATGCAGATGACACCACCCTTATGACAGAAAGTGAAGAAGAACTAAAGAGCCTCTTGATGAAAGTGAAAGTGGAGAGTGAAAAAGTTGGCTTAAAGCTCAACATTCAGAAAATGAAGATCATGGCATCTGGTCCCATCACATCATGGGAAATAGATGGGGAAACAGGGGAAACAGTGTCAGACTTTATTTTTGGACTCTAAAATCACTGCAGATGGTGATTGCATCCATGAAATTAAAAGATGCTTACTCCTTGGAAGGAAAGTTATGACTGACCTAGATAGCATATTGAAAAGTAGAGACATTACTTTGCCAACAAAGGTCTGTCTAGTCAGGGCTATGGTTTTTCCATTGGTCATGTATGGATGTGAGAGTTGGACTGTGAAGAAAGCTGAGCACCGAAGAATTGATGCTTTTGAACTGTGGCGCTGGAGAAGATTCTTGAGAGTCCCTTGGACTGCAAGGAGATCCAGCCAGTCCATCCTAAAGGAGATCAGTCCTGGGTGTTCATTGGAAGGAATGATGCTGAAGCTGAAACTCCAATACTTTGGCCACTTCATGCAAAGAGTTGACTCATTGGAAAAGACCTCGATGCTGGGAGGGATTGGGGGCAGGAGGAGAATGGGACGACAGAGGATGAGATGGCTGGATGGCATCACCGACTCGATGGATATGAGTTTGAGTGAACTCCGGGAATTGGTGATGGACAGGGAGGCCGGGCACACTGTGATTCATGGGGTCGCAAACAGTCGGACACGACTGAGTGGCTGAACTGAACTGAACATTGTTTGAGGGCTTACTCATTCTCTTTAGTTCTTCCAACAGTCTTTTAAGGCAGACACTAGAATCGTGCACACTTTATAGAAAAGAAACAGACCAAGAGAGAGGAACGGATTTGCCCAGAGTTGCACGGCTGGAACGTACAACATGCATGGCTGGAACCCGATGAGTGGGATCTACAGCAGGGCTAAGTGTTCGCGGAGTGACTGAGTGAAGGCGCCCCACTCTGACTCTCTCTCCTCTGCCACCGTGGGCCCCTTTGTTGTTTTCAGTCGCTCATTGTGTCCGACTCTTTGCGGCCCCATGGACTGCAGCACGTCAGGCCTCCCTGTCCTTCACAGTCTCCCAGAGCTTGCTCAAACTCATGTCCATCAAGTCGGTGATGCCCTCCAACCCTCTCATCCTCTGTCATCCCCTTTCCCTCCTTCCTCAATCTTCCCCAGCATCAGGCTCTTTTCCAATGAGTTGGCTCTTTGTATCAGGTGGACAAAGTATTGAAGCTTCAGCTTCAGCATCAGTCCTCCCAATGAATATTCCCTTGGCCCTTGTTAAGTACAAAGCTTACCCAGGGCAAGCTGGGCTGTGAGAGGTTGGGAAGGAGAGTATGGCTCCATACCCCAGGGATGGGGTGACTTCTGGAAGGAGGGTGGTTTGGGGCAGAACAGACATCTTACTCGGCCAGCTCTGAGAAGCTACCGGGCTTGTGAAATCTGATGTTCTGATCTGGAGAAACAGGGTGCCCCTTCTCCCATCTCAAATTTTCCTTGCCTCTTCCCCTTAGCCACACCCTCCTCCTCCCACAGGAAGAGCTGCAGCCTCCACACGTAATCTTTCAGGAGCAGCTGGTGACATTGCTGGAGCATTTATAGCCTGTGCTCTCCTCAAAGAAGGAAAGACAGAGAGACAGGGGGGCCCAGCACTGAACAGGCTGGATTCAAACCCCTACTCTGACATTCACAGACCGTGTGACCTTGGCCTTGTCCCACTTTCTCTTTGAAGGCAGGAGCAACTGCCACCCTGTCTCGATGGATAAAGTGAGTGAGGTCTCAGTAAACACCCCTAGTATATAGTAGGTGCCCAGAAATGCTTCCTTCTTCTTCCTGCCACTCCCCTTCCTTCCTGAGACATTTACTGAGAGCCTGTACCAGCTGTATCAGAGGGATCACAGGTTCTTTGGAAGCCTGGAAGAGCTGCAGTGTTGGACCCAAGGATCAAAGCCGAGCCCAATACGTCACCTCTCCTGGGCTCAGTGTCCCTAACTGGATGCAACTGAATGTCCCTCACCAGCAAATGCACTGTCCTGGCCTCCCTGGAGGCCCCAGGTGAGAGACCATCTGCCTCCTTGGTCCCCTAGGTGAGGATCTCTTAGGATTCAAGGAAAGAAGGTAGTCTGAGAGTGGGGAGTGGGGACTCTTTGCTAATCTCTGCCTGCCTTGGCTAAGGTCAGGCACTTACCTGGGTGAGGTTGGGAACTCTGGGGGTTCTGGAACCTTCTGGTTCATGTCATGGCTACATGACATGCCAGGGATCCCTCAGGAAAGACCTGGAGATATTTTAAGTAAAAGGGTGAGAACTATGGAGATATGGGGGGCAGAAGTGATGAGGAACTTGAGAGACATTCCCAGCGCACCGCCATGAGTGCTAGGACTGGGCCCGCATGAGGAGTGGAGGGGCAGTGGGAGAGGGACGCGCTCAGGCTTTCCCAAAAGACTGGAGGAAAAGTAAGTTTAGGGGGCAGACTTGGACCCACTGTCCAGGGAGAGGATGATTTGCCAGAGAAAGGGTAAGCTCCCTGTTTCTGGAGGCGTTCAAGTAGAACCCATGCCTATCAAAGACATAGAAGGGCTAGGTCACTAGGAACCTTGAGGACCCTTCCTGATTCTCTGTCCAGGGCCGATAGATGATCTGCTGCTCTTCTGCTGGGTGACCTTGGCCTTGCAGAGAAGTCCCCAGGGTGAGAAGCCTGGAGCTGCCTTTTGGGATCCTTCAAGGACAGGGCACAGCAACCCTCGGCAACGTGCCAACAACTCCTCCTTTTCCCTGATCTCGAGGATGGCAGCTGCTGCCTCTCCCGCAGCTTAGCATCTGATTCTGATGGATTCATGCTCCAGGAGCTGAGTAGCCAGAGAGCAGACGGGCAGCTCACTCCCTGAGGGTGAAAGGACAAGGAAGGTCAAGAGGGCTCTGGGAAGGTACTTGAGTGACATGGTCACCTGGAAGAGGTCAGGATCCTATGGGAAGCATTCCAACCAGAGCCAGGTGAGTTGGGAGTGTGGAGAATCAGGGACACCTTCCTTGGAAAGGTGGCATGAACTACAGTCTTGAAGAATGGGGGAAATTGAGGAAGAGCGGAGAGATGTTGGCTATACCCCTTAGACCTAAGAGTAGTGCTGGAGACTGGCCGTGTCAACATTCATTTGGTTGCCACTGCTAGGATTAAGCCCAAATGGGATTTTCCTGTGTTGTTATTGTTTACATGATTGAGATGTTGGCTTCAGGTATAGCTAGATCTAGATTCTCAAACAATGTTATGATTTCTTTCAATGTGACTCAAGTCTTCTTTCTCCATGGATTATCTCAGAGGAGTTGGCCCACGATGGTCACCAGCAGCAATTTATTCCCCAGCCACTCCAGAATAACTTACAAGAAAGCTTTCATTGTCCTGGCTTGGACCAGTCCCACCACTGAACCAGGCATGAAAGACTCTGGTTGGCTTCAACTTGGTCATGGTCCAAGCCCCAGGTTAAGAATGTGCAAGAACATCTCCATGAAGAAACTTGGGTTGCAGTTACCAGAAGGGGCAGAGTGAAGGTAGGCAAGGCACAAACAGCTGTCCATGCATAGGGGTGATGAACTTCCTGCTGAGGCTCTGCCGCCTTGCCTTCTGACTTCCGAATATGCTTATCTTCCTTGTCACTGTGCTTGGTCATGGATGCTCCTTTTCTTGTCTGATCATCCTTTTGGTGATCATAATGTCCCCCAAAGATGTCCATATCCAAAACCCTGGAACTTGTGACCTTATAGAGCAAAAGGGTCTTGGCAGATGTGATTAAGTTAAGGATCTTGAAATGAGGAGATGGTTTTGAATTACCTGGGTGGGCTCCACATAATCCCCATAATTATGTTAAGATTGCTTTAAGTGAAAGAAGAAAGCAGGAGAGCCTGGGGTTGAGGCGGGGGTGGATATGGAGGCAGAAACTGAGATGGGAGGCTGGGAGCCAGGAGCTGAGGAAAGTGGGCTGCCTCTAGAAGCGAGTAAGGCAGGAAACAGACTCTGCCCTGGAGCCTTCTTAAGGCCCCTTTTGGACTTCTAACCACCTAGAAGGGTCAGATAACACATTTGTATTGTTTGCAGCCATTAAGCTTGTGATAACTTGTCACATCTGCCCCAGGAAGCTAATAACCCCCCAAGTACCTCGTGCGTCCACCTTGTGAAGCTCTGCCCTGCTCTGGTTCCCTCCATCAGCGGAAGATTGAACCATCTCCCAGGGACTCACTGACAAAGGCAAGCGAGGACTCCAGTCTGTTTTTCTCAACCAACCGCACTCTGCCTGGCAGGCTGGGCCACACTCTGCACTGTCACCCTCCGTTGGGGCAATGGTCACACATTTTGCAGGTCTCAGCCTAAATGCCATCTCCAGGGAGTCCTTACACATGTTACCAGCCACCTTGCTGGTACTCTCTCCATCAGCTCCATCATCCTGGGGTGCACAGTTTTGATCATACTTTGGCGCAATTGCTCATTTTTAAAGTCTCTCCATTACGCTTTGAGCTCACTGAGGACGCTGATGGTGTCTGATTCACTGATGTATTGTTGATTTCCCTCACTCAGGGCCTGCACACAATCGGGTACTTAGTAAATATTTATGAAATGAATGTATGACAGTAGATGCACCCCCAGCCATGTGAAGTGGGCCAGAGAGACATCTCTAAGGATGGGGTTGGACTTGGCCGCTGCCTGTTCCCCTCAGATTCACCTTTCTCACTTCCTGGTTCTTCCACCCTTGTGGATGGATGTGGTCGTGGGCTGAGTTCTGAGTTCTGGCCCATGAAACGCAGGCAGAAGCAATGGGCTTCCTTTGCAAGGCTGAGCCTCTTAAAGAGCAGGTGTGTCCCTCCTCATTTCTGCTCCTTCCTAAAGCTGAAGGAGACGGTGACAAGGCTCTTGTTTTCAAGGGGATGCAGCTACAAAGTGAAGTCTGCTCCCTGGTCACGAGGAAGAGGATGCTCCTATTGACTAGGAACACAGGCTCAGGACTCTCATGCAAAGAAGAAACCAAATTCTGATGCTTTCAGCCCTTATTTATTTGGATCTATGTTTCAGCAGCTTATATGATTCTAATTAATACTCTAATAAATTGGTACCTTGAAGTGGAGGTGTTGCTATAGCAACAAGCTTAGAGTGTGTGGCATGGCCCAGCGCTGGGCAGTGGGTGGGGAGGATGTGGAGGTCACAGGCAGGAAGGCGGGGTGCTCATGTCCTGCAGTTGAGAACACCTAATGAATAGTTGCCTAAAATGGGCATGGATGTGGTTGTCTCCGGAGAAGGGGTAAAGAGTCTGAAAGCTAGTGGGCATTCACTTCTTTCTGCTGCCTGTATCAAGACAATACAAGAAAGACATGCGTTTAGGCAAGAATGGTCCAATCTGTAAACCAAAATGACAGGAAATAGAGTTTGGAAATGCAGGGCCTCTCTGGCTGGATTTTTCAGACTTGCACATTGTGCGAGAGAAGAAACAAATGTCTGCTGTGTTAGAATAGTCTTCTGTGGGTCTCAATTTTGTGGCTAGCCCTACACCCGTGGCGCTGGCTGAGTCATCCAGCATGAAAGCATGGACCACGCTGAGCCACCTTCTCACAGGGTGGCTCCCCAGGAACCTGTCATGGGTCTGCAGACTGAAGGCAGGACTCAGGCGGCTGCGGGATTCCTGAGAAGCAAGTTGCAAAACCCAGAGAGAGAAAAAAAGGACTTTGTTTATTTCCAAATAAAAGGCCCTAGGCTTTGTTTTCAGAACCAGCTCCCACATCACCAAAGGGAAAGGCAAAAATAACAACTTGGAAATACACAGTTTAGAAGCTATCTTGCCTTTGCTTAGTTCCACAATTGACAGAGTTCTCACACATCTGTAATCTCATCAGATGCTTCCACCAAACCTGTTTGCAGTAAGGTGTTAGTCACATCACATATTTCAGCTGAAGAAACCGAAACTTCTTCAGATGTAGAAAACAGACCTATGGTTACCAAAGGCAGAGGGGAGGGGAAAGTCAGGAGTTTGGGATTAGTAGAAGCACACTACTACATATAAAATAAATAACAAGGACCTACTGTGAAGCACAGGGAACAATCTTCAACATCTTACAATAACTTATAATGGAAAAGAATCTATATATCTATAACTGAATCACTTTGCTGTACACTTGAAACTAACACATTATACATTAACTATGCTTCAATTAAAAATTGCAGTTCAATTCAAGATTAGTGGCAGCTAATGAACAAAGGGGCTAAAGCTCAAGGCCAGCTTCCTGTCTCTGGGAGTTTGCTGTTTAATGAATGAGATATGGAGGGGCTTCTGTTTCACTGGGGCCTGGTGAGTGTGTGTGAGTGTGTGTGAGAGGTAGTGGATGACAGAGGAGCCCTGGCATTGCTGTAGGCCATAGTGACCACATCTATTGGGATTCTGCTGGACGGAGGGGCCAGGGCAGCAGAAAGGTCTTTCTGACAATACAACTGAGGCCCAGAGGAAGCAGAAGTCTGCCTGACCTTGCACAGCAAGTAACAAGTGCGCTGCCGTGAACACCCAGGACTGTCTGCACCAAAGGCCTCTCTCTCTCCACCATCCTCTGTGAGCCTTACCCGCTCAGCCAGCTCTCACACTCTCAGAAGGAGGAATCTTGCCTGCTTCCCCCACACCACAGCTTTCCGTGTTCCACACTGCAGAGCTGGGCAGAGGGACAGAAGAGGACGTTCTGGCCACCAAACTCGCTGTATCAAATGGTGTCGCGGATTTTCACTGGTCTGTAGCCTCCCTGCCCCTTTCTCTGGGGGCCTTGTCCCTCCTGAGCTCTCTGGGGCTGTGGTCCTGGGGCTGCCATCAAGATGCCTGTGTTTCCCAGGCCAGGCCAGGCCGGGGGTGGTAGGGGGCTCACTCCAGCAGTCTTGAACCACAGGGAGAGACCGTGAGAGGTCACTCATCCCAGGGATGGCAGTCGGGCTGCCAGGAGAAGAGTTCTCCCCATCTGGAGCCCCCAGAGATGCTCCAGCGTTTGCTCAGCTCCATCCCCTGAGCTCCTTTCCTTTTTTGAGCTGACATCTTTCCAACAGATTCAGTTCCCTCAAGTCAGGGTTTAGGGCTTGCAGCCAAGCACTGCTGAGGATGCCGTCAGAAACCCTAGTGGGTAGTGGGGGAGAAAGTGTTTCCCAACGCCCTCCTCAGAGCAATGCAGTGTGGACTGATTGGGCACCGACTGTGCCTGCAGGGCCGGGCACTGCGGCTCTCCTCTGTAACAAGCCCAGGGAGCTCCCGTCTGTGGGCAGCGGGAGAAGGCAGGAAAGGGGCAGGGCCCAGCGGAAACGCTCTGCAGAGCCCGCTGTCTTATAGAACAAACTCCCAACTGCTAATTCAATTGGCACCCCGAAGGGTTTGCTTCTGTTTCCTCTCATTTCCCTTAAAACAAAATCAATAAACTGTTCACGATGTCTTTAATAGAGGCTAAATCAGAGCTTTTCATAAGCTTGTTATGGGGCTTGGCATTTCAACATTTTTCCCCTAAAGCCAAAGTTGGGTTACTGTGGCATGCTCTGGGAATCAGACAGTGGACTGAGACTATGGGTGAATGATAATTGGCCGATCATCAATCCGCACGTGGCAATTTACCATTTCTGGAGGCTCTCCAGGGCGTAGCAAGAACCCCAAACGTTAGGAGACGGAGGCTCAGAGAAAGGAAGGAACTTGCCTAAATTCACACAACCAGGAGGGAAATGAGAGAGCTTGGGTTTGATCCGGGATCTGCCTAATCGCACAGCCTTGATTTTCTTGTTAAACAATGCAAAGAAGCGCGGGAACTCAGAGCTACGGGGTGGCCGCGGCTGGGCGGAGACGGTTTCTGCAGGGAAATGGGAGCCTTAAGGAAGGGCGTTCGCAGGGGCTGCTGATGAGCATGTGTGTTCCCGCACTGCCCCCTGGTGGCCGCCCCGTGCCTGGCCTCTGGGGTCTGGGAGTACTGAGCTTGGGAATTTCAGGCTGGTTGTAGTGGCTAAAAGGGGCTTCCCTGGTGGCTTAGAGGGTAAAGCGTTTGCCTGCAATGGAAAAGACGCGGGTTCGATTACCCTGCAGAAGGAAATGGCAACCCACTCCAGTATTCTTGCCTAAGATTCCAGGAGAACTTTCTGGTGGTACAATCCCTGCTTTTGGAGGGGTTCAAGGCTGGATAACAGACGTTCATGTATCACCATATTTGTGGGGAAAGTGTTCCTTTATTAGATCATTTCCTCCGGTCTCCAGAGACACCTGCTTGTAAGCCACAGGCCTGCCCTCAGGGAGCCCCCAGCCTGTGGGAGAGTAGGGTCCTCAGAGAGACAGGAAAGACGCAGGGAGAAGTGGGCACCATGTAGCCATGTGCAGAGCATGCTGGGAGCCCTAAGCTGGCAGGAATGGGGTGTGGAGGGGGAGTCAAGGAAGGTAGCAGGTGGGTGCAGGTTAAAAGGGGGCTGGGACCAGAGGGGTCCAGCTGATCCCAGCAAGGGAGAGGTAAGTCAGCTGTGATCCAGTGGCCCTCACTTTTCAGGGTTCTGGAATTCATGTTGCATTCATCATTCTGTGTTCTCTTCTTCAGGAAACCCACCTGCTCCCTCTGCCAGATGGAATAAGCTTCAGGGGCTCCATCAGATCTGGAGGGGCCAAGGTTGCAGCGGGGTGGGGTGGGGAGGGGCAGAGGAAAAAGTGACAGAAGCAGAGAACGCAGGTTGGCCCAGCCAGAAAGTGTGGATTCTGTCCACCCTCCTTCCCTGCCCTTCCCCGGCCCCTCCCTTCACTCCCCATTCCTGCCAGCTTAGGGCTCCCAGCATGCTCTGGGCGTGGCTTCAGGGTGCCCACTTCTCCCTGCGTCTTTCCTGTCTCTCTGAGGATCCCACCCTCCCACAACACCCTGAGGACAAGAGCTGGGCTGGGTCATCAGCCTTTTGGCCTGGGGCTTACAGGTAGGTGTCTCTGTAAGGGTGTGCATGCACACATGTGTGTGTGTGTGCACTAAGTCACTTCAGTCATGTCTGACTCTGTGCGACCCTACAGACTGTAGCCCGTCAGGCTCCTCTGTCCATGGGACTCTCCAGGGAAGAATACTGGAGTGGGTTGCCATGCCCTCCTCTGGGGGATCTTCCCGACGCAGAAACTGAACCTGCATCTCTATGTCTCCTGCATTGGCAGGCTGCCTCCTTACCACTAGCGCTACTTGGGAAGCCCTGTCCTACGGACAAAGTGAAAGTCGCTCAGTCATGGCCAACTCTTTGCGACTCCATGGGCTATACAGTCCATGGGATTCTCCAAGCTAGAATACTGGAATGGGTAGCCTTTCCCTTCTCCAGGGGATCTTCCCAACCCAGGGATCGAACCCAGGTCTCCCACGTTGCAGGTGGGTTCTTTACCAGCTGAGCCATAAGGGAAGCTCAAGAATACTAGGGTGGGTAGCCTGTCCCTTTTCCAGTGGATTTTCTCGACCCAGGAATCGAACCGGGGTCTCCTGCATTGCAGGTGGATTCTTTACCAACTGAGCTATCAGGGAAGCCCTTTCAAGGGCAATGGGGGCCTATTAAAAGCTTGGAAGAGGTAAGGCCACTCCTGACTTGGAAAGTTTTCTACAGGACAAGGAGCTCTCGCAGTGCAATGCCCAGTCCCAGGCAAGAGGGACCCGGGCCATGGTTCCCAAGCTTTGAAAGACCCTGTCTCAGTATTCCAGCTGGGTTGCTCCCCACATGTGAGGAGTCTGTGGGCCCAGAGGATGTGCCCACCTGTAGCCCACTGCCTTCCCCTCTTCCAAATCACACCCTGGGGAACTGGGATCTGATTTCAGAATCTGTTCAGGCCTTGCCCCAGCTGCGGTCTCTAGAAGGTGGGCCATATTGACAGTGTGTATATGGCTTAGGCTCAAGGATGGCTCTTTAGGGGACATAGCAGGGGAGTTGGAGGAGGGCTAATGCAGGCCACCGGGCAGCTGGAGCTGCTGTCGGGGGGGAGAGGCCACTCTCTGGCCTCCCTGCGTGGACCCTCATCCCCTCTGTGGTGACTTCTGAGCTCCTGAACTGTGCCTTGTGTTAGGCTGATGCGGAGTGGGGCCAGACTCGTGCTCTGCAGGCCTGGGTGCTACTGGCAGGAAATGCCCAGAATGGGTCCTGCGGGTGGGTTGCGGAAGCAGTGGGGGTGGGGGCGGGGCAGAGTGGGGAGGCTTATTCCAAGAGGAGCCGGGCTGCCCACAAGTTCCAGGCCAGACAGGGGAGACAGGGCCCCTGGGCTGACCGTGTGTGCAGTGCCGACCCGTGGGGGAGGGCAGTGCAGGGTGAGGGCCAGGACCGGATGCCAGCACACAGCAACCTCTGCTCACAGTTGGTGATGGACTGCAGCACAAGAGTAGGTCTAGCGGCTCAGGAGTCCTTGGGCAGAAACCCAAGGAGAGAAGCCACTGTCCTCTGGGAAGCCTGGTCTGGGGTTGCCCTCTGGTCTCTGGGATACAAGCCAGATGTCTTGTTTCCTCAAGAATGGGATTCCCACCATGTCTGTAGCCCCCAGGAGGCATCAGGAGTCTCCCCAGAGGTGGGAGGAGGCACTGCTCTGGCCCAGCCTGGTAATTAGATCCTTCAATTGCAATTACTTTTACAATTAGCTCAGCTGGTAATTGGAACTGGAGGTGGTAATTTCTGTCCTTCATGGAAGCTGCCTCTGAATGGGGCTTTACTGATCCGTCCAGGGGGCAGGATGGAGCTCCGGGAGCCCTGGGCTCTGTGGAAGAAGCCACGCACACTCAGCCCAGGGCTTGGCTCAAAGTAAAGCCAAGGTTTGGGTTCTGCTGGAGCCCCTGGGGAGGGGTGTTTGGGGCCTGGCTCCCTTGATTGCGGACTGGCTTAGTGACTTGCTTCTTCCCAATAGTGTATGACAAAGGTGCCCCTTCCATCAGAGTGCACAGAAGACTGTCTTGGCTCCTGGCTTGCTGGCAGACTCTTTCCTGCCTCTGGCTTGCATGCTTTGATGATGTCAGCTGCCATGTTGGGGAGGCCCACGTGGCAAGGAACTGACCCAGGGCCTGCAAGAGACAGAATGCTGCCCCCAAGCCCTGAGGGAGTCCAGTTGGGCCTTCAGATGAGACCATAGCCCCTGGGCTAACATGCACCTAACTGCAGCCTTCTGAGACTGAAGCAGAAAAGTCAGCCTAGAAGGCCCCAGCTTCCTGACACGAGACACTGTGAGATGATAAATGTGTGCTGTTTTAAGCTGCTAATGGGGGCAATTTGTATACAGCAATAGGTAACCAGTGCACAGACAAACTACTAAAATGAAGTAAGTTCTATCCTTTGACCTTGACCAAGTATACTGTAAAAACTACCTGGAAGGTCAGGCTCAAATCTGGAATCTTTGGGCTCCTTGGGGCTGGGCACCAGAGCATGATGGGAGGGGAGGGCTGGACCTTGGCATGAAGCCATCCCTCCTCTCTTCCCAGCCTGGCTCCGCCCCCTATGCCCCCAGTCTTGCACACGCTCAAGGGTTAAAACCCCACATATCCCCTCCTGCAAACAGTCACTCAGGGACTTCCCTGGTAGGGCCCGGTGGTTAAGAATCCACCTGCCGATGCAGGGGACATGGATCCGATCCCTGGTCCAGGAAGATTCCACATAGTGTAAAGCAATTAAGCTTGTGTGCCACAGCCACTGAAGCCCACGCGCCCTAGAGCTGGTGCTCTGCAGCAAGAGAAGCCAGCACAGTGAGAAACCCGCACACTGCCACTGCTTGCTCATGGCAACTGGAGCAAAGCCCGAGCAGCAATGAAGACCCAGCGCGGGCAAAAAAAAAAATTAGCCAGCCGGGCCCAGGCATGTGTACGGTGCCAATGTCTGTCCCATGGAGGCTGGTTTCTGGCGTAGAGCCTGCACAGACCCTACAATGGGCTTTAGCGAGTTCGGCTGAGGAAATCCAGGGGTCTAATTCCTCCAAGTGTGCTTGACAAGGAGGAGTGGGTGGGCTATCCTGGGCACAACCTCTTGGCCCCACAGACCCTGACTCCAGGAGGTGCAGCTGGAGGGCCAGGGAAGGATTTTCCAAAGCACAAAAACCACAGCAGGGGCCCCTTGCCTGGGGTCCAGGCCCAGGCAGCCAGGCATCCACCTTCTCAGTGAAGCAGGGAAGACGTGCCTGAAGCAGATCCAGTGCTTTCCCCCAAGCATGCACGCGGGTTCTTGAAAAGCTGTGCCCAGCAGAGGTTTTGGTTCAACAGACCCTCATTCAATGAGAATTCACTGAATACCTAATACATGCCAGGAGCTGGGTATCAAGCAGAGAGGGATTTATCAGCACAGGGGTTATTAAAAAGCTCACAGTTTTGTGGCAGAATGGGCTGGCTGGAGCTGTGACTGCATCCCGCCCTCCAGCCTGATGCACTGCCGCCTGAGTCCACTGCTTTCTGCACAGAGCTTCTTTTTAAATCAAAGGTGCTCCCTGCCTTTTATCGGGAGATTCTAAGTCACATGTCTGCATTCAAGGAGTGAAGGAGGCTGGCAAAGGCAGATGCGTGCATTCTCCACTGGGCAGGAGAGATTCACAACAGAGAAAACTACAGACAAAGGGAGAGGATGCTTACAGATTTGGGCAGCCATGATTGACAGCTGCCTGCCAGGGCAAGAAACAGACTAAATAGACTGAGAAACAAGCTGAGCAGCGGTAAACCCAGCAGCCTTAACTCAGCAATCCACAAAAGTGAAGCATTTACATTTTCTCCTAATAGCATGTCACTTTTGTTTTTGGAGACCACTGGTTGGAAGAAGAAAGATGGATCTGATCTTGCCAAATAAAAGATTTCAATCCTTTCCAATTCTTTGCAAGTCACATTCTATTTAAATGTTGAGTAAATATTTAAACAACCTCAAGAGTGCTCCTATGGCAGTTGCTGCCATTTATAACCTCCGGATCAGCACTTCCTGCCCTTCTCACTGGTTCGTCACCCTCCCCTGTCTAGCTTCTGCCTCATTTTATTCCAGAATGTAAAAATAAGACTGCAAAATCAAAGCCAATCAATGTTTATATTTAAACATATTCTGCAAGCAGTAATATTAAGCCAGCTGGTGAACTGTAATTGAATTTAACACTAATCGAGTCATTTAAGGTAGGGTCTGAAAACATCCTCATATGTTGATAAGATGTAGAGAAAATCCCCTAGATTAGTATATCTTCAGCACTCATCAAACTACAGGATTATTTTAAACCCAGAAAACTTTACTAGCTTTAGCTGGTGACATGTGAAAGTTATTCACTTTAAAACTGTGGGACTTTTAGAGCAAATATTTACGAGGTACCAAAGAGGTGCTGAGTACTCGTAAACATTATCTCCTTCAATCATGACCTGATCCTTAGACTAAGGGCCACTCCCGTTTTACAGATTGGGAAAGCCAAGGTACAAATGAGTAAATTATACACTCTCAAGTTCCCTTTGAACTTGAACTGGAATAGGAATTCAGCTCTCATGGTGTTGAGGCTTAGAGAGGAGTGTATCCTTCTTAGTAAAAACCTTGAGACCTGCAATTTGTGTGTTTGCTTTCTCCTCCTATCCTGGGTCAGAAGAAAATTTGGCTTTGTCAACAATGATATGGTGGGTTTGACTGTAGTTTCAGAGAAGTGAGAAAGGGAACCTCAACCCCCACCCCACAGTTGTAAGAGTGACCTGAGAGGGATTCAGTTTCTTGTGCTTGAAAGAGATGGTAATGCGAACGGTGGATCCATGGTGAATCAAAATTGATACTTCTAGATGATCAAAGATTGAAATGAGGATCTTAAAAAAAAAAAAAAATTAGCTCAGGACCTTGTGGACATGAGGGTGTGAAATCCCTGTTGAGACCTCTTCTTTGCCCCTAAGCGTTACCATGGATACCAGTGGTGAATGGATTCCCCAGAAGACAGCTCAAGACCAGAGTACTCTTAGCATTTCTTATTGCCAGATCCTCAGAGCCTGCAGCAAAGATCCCATGAAGCCAAATCAATTGGATGTCTGTCATCACCACATAGAAGGAGCCTCCTATTAGGATGCTTTCCCACGAAGTCTGGCGGGCCTTGCATTTTTTGCCAGGATGGACAGCTGACGTGCATCTTGGCCCAAGCCTACGCCAGAGGCCGTGGAGCACGGCAACTGACCAGAGAGAGAGAGAGGACAGAGCGTCCTGGAGAGGCAGGAAGTCAGGGGAGGGCATGAACTGTGCCCACCCTCTCCTGCTGGATCCAGGGAGCCCACACGGGTTTGGTATGTGGACCTGGGGTTCTGTAGCCTAGACTCAATCTCATCTCAGAAGCAGGGCAGGTGGGACCAGCTGTCCCTGTAAGAGATTGTCTCCAAGCACGGAGCTATTTTTATTTCCATTTTGCTGCTGGTAAAACCAACACAGAGAATATGCCTTCCCTTCAGTCTTAAGTGATTCCTGACACTAGAAGTTGTGACCACAGAGGAGATCTCATATTAAAAGTAATTTCTATATAATCCTGAGTGGAAGTGATCTATGGTTGACAAGCTATACTTTACATAGACATTTAAAATAGTGTATTTTGTCGATATTTAACTAAGAATCGATTGATTCCTTGATTTACATGTTTCTTTTCATATTTTGGAGGCTCTGAATTTTTTCAGGCCCCAAATATCTTTGTTCATCTTGGACAAGCTTGTGCTCATTGGAGCTTCCCTAGTAGCTCAGCTGGTGAAGAATCTACCTGCAATCAGGAGGCTCCGGTTTGATTCTAGCTCAGGAAGATCCCCTGGAGAAGGGATAGGCTACCCACTCCAGTATTCTTGGGCTTCCCTGATGGCTCAGCTGGTAAAGAATCCACCTGTAGTGTGGGAGACCTGGGTTCGAACCTTAGGTTGGGAACATCCTCTGGAGAAGGGAACAGCTACCCTCTCCAGTATTCTGGCCTGGAGAGTTCCATGGACTGTGTATAGTCCATGGGGTTGCAAACAGATGGACACGACTGAGTGACCTTCACTCTCTCTTTTTCATGGTGTCTGAAGGATACAACCACCCCACCAGCAGCAATGCTGCTCACTGGCTGTGGTGAGAAACCTAATGTTTTGTTAAAGCATAATTTTTGAAAGATTAAAAACATGACTCATACAAATGTATAGTCAACATGTGAAAAGATTAATTTATCCCATTGGTAAAGGAATAAGCAGGAAGGTAGAACCAGCTCAAACAAGTGTGTGAGAGATAGCTAGACATCTGGAAAGGAAGAATCTCTAAATAAGATCATTAAGTTAGATCCCAAACTGGTTGGTGTTCCATAGAACAATAAACCACAACTTTTAGTCTTGTCTTTTCTATGGGACAGAAGTCCTCTGCATTTTTACTGGGCCAGAATAAAATTATTTGCAGCTTAAATTACTCTTAAACAAGCTGGGTTCAGTCCCTGGGTGGGAAAGATTCTCTGGAGGAGGGCATGGCAACCCACTCCAGTATTCTTGCCTGCAGAATCCCATGGACAGATGAGCCTGGAGGGATACAGTCCACAGGGTCACAAAGAGTCGGACACGACTGAAGCAACTTAGCATGCATGCACACACTCTTATACAAGTTAACCTGTAACTTTGCAGAGTCTGGTCCTTAATCAACAGTAAATAGGAAATAAAGGGATATGTCCCAAGAGAATCAGCTAATTAATCCTGGTCAGTTCTGCTAGGTATATTCACGTATGACATTCAGAGATGTATTGTCATTCGTTAGCCTTATTTCCAAGTTTTGATGAATTTTTCTAACAATAGAAAAGGGGTTTTCTGAGCAAGTCTTGCCAAGGGCAGGTCTGGATGTAGATGCAGGTCAGTTTAGCTCAGTCCTACAGTCGTATCTGACTCTTTGCAACCCCGTGGACAGCAGCACGCCAGGCCTCCCTGTCCAGCACCAACTCCCAGAGCTTGCTCAAACTCATGTCCATGAAGTCAGTGATGCCATCCAGCCATCTCATCCTCTGTCATCCCCTTCTCCTCCCACCTTCGATCTTTCCCAGCATCAGGGTTTTTTCCAAGGAGTCAGTTCTTCACATCAGGTAGCCAAAGTATTGGCATTTCAGCTTCAGCATCAGTCCTTCCAATGAATATTCAGGCCTGGTTTCCTTTAGGATGGACTGGTTGGATCTCCTTGCAGTCCAAGGGACTCAAGAGTCTTTTCCAACACCACAGTTCAAAAGCATCAATTCTTTGGCATTCAATTTTCTTTATGGTCCAGCTCTCACATCCATACATGACTAGCTTTGACTAGACGGACCTTTGTTGACAAGTTAATGTCTCTGCTTTTTAATATGCTGTCTAGATTGGTCATAGCTTTTCTTCCTAGGAGCAAGCGTCTTTCAATTTCATGGCTGCGGTCACCATCTTCAGTGATTTTGGAGCCCCCAAAAAATAAAGTCTGACACCATTTTCATTGTTTCCCCATCTATTTGCCATGAAGTGATGGGACCAGATGTCATGATTTTAGTTTTTTGAATGTTGAGTTTTAAGCCAAATTGTTCACTCTCCTCTCACTTTCATCAAGAGGCTCTTTAGTTCCTCTTCACTTTTTGCCATAAGGATGATGTCATCTGCGTATCTGAGGTTATTGATATTTCTCCCAGCAATGTTGATTCCAGCTTGTGCTTCATCCAGTCTGACATTTCACATGATGTACTCTGCATATAAGTTAAATAAGCAGGGAGACAATATACCACCTTGACATATTCCTTTTCCAATTTTGAACCAGTCTGCTGTTCCATGTCCAGTTCTAACTGTTACTTCTTGACCTGCATACAGATTTCTCAGGAGGCAAGTCAGGTGGTCTGGTATTCCCATCTCTTTAAGAATTTTCCACAGTTTGTTGTGATCCACACCAGGCAGAGAAGTAGTTTGGTACTTCTTTAAATCCATGTCTTTCAATCTCTGTTCCACATTTATACAGATGGATAGGCGGAAAACTGATTTTTCTGTTAGTAAAAACTACATACAGAAAGAAAATCACTTACTCGTTAATGTCCATGATCCCAGTGGAGTCAGTTCTGAAAATATTCAGCGAAACATTTCCTTTTGTGTGTGTGTGTGTGTTCAGGAACTTAACTTCCTTAAGTTCCTTTGAAGAGTATCCAAATCAGATAGCTTAGTGGGACGTATAGCAAAGAGTTTTAATTTTACATCATATATATTTTATTGGTGAGCAGCAGAAATGACTGAGTTTCTGAATTTCAGCAGATATCACTGTGGATTCCACTGCTCTCTGACTGTAATGTATGTGTGGCAAAATGCACCAAAGAGGCAAATCCATGGAAAAGAGAAAGATTAGTGGTTGTCAGAGCTAGGCGGGTGACCGCCAGTGGGCATGGGATTTCTTTAGACAGGGGTGATGGCTGCACAACGCTGTGAACATATTACAAAGTACTGAATTGTATGAAACTTTTGAAAATTGTCAAGCACTATAGAATTTAAAAAATCATTCAATAAAATATATTTTAAAAAAATAAAAAAATAAATAAAATTTTTAATTGGAGGATAATTGCTTTACAATACTGTGTTAGCTTCTGTTGTACAACAATATTGAATCAGCCCTAAGTATGTGCGTGCATTCTCAGTCGCTTCAGTCATGTCCAACTCTTTGCAGCTTCATGGACTGCAGCCCACCAGGCTCTTCCATCCATGGGGATTCTCCAGGCAAGAATACTAGAGTGGGTTGCTATGCCGTCCTCCAGGGGATCTTCCCGACCCAGGGATCTAACCCAGGTCTTCTGCATTGCAGACAGATTCTTTACCACTGAGCCACGGGGGAAGCCCAGCCATGAATATCTTTCATCTTCCCTTCCTCTTAAGCCTCCCTCCCAATCCCCCACTCCACCCCTCTAGGTCGTCCCAGAGGGCTGGGCTGGTCTTCCTGTGTGATACAGCAGCTTACCACTAAGTATCTAGTTTACTCACGGTAATGTGTACATGTCAATGGTACTCTCTCAACTGAATTATATATTTTTAAAGGGTGAATTTTATGGTATATGAGCTATATCCCAATTTAAAAAATTAAAGACCTGGAGAAGAATTGGCACAGAATGAGTTTTTTTTTTTTTTTAAATTCCAAAAATCACTTACTTTGTTGCAAGTATAGGAATCAATGCAGATTTTGCCATTTAAGAGGAAAGAATGTCTGGATATCTGCGGGAACGTATTCGTGGCTTGTTTCCATGATATTTCAGAGCTCCCTACCCTGCCTGCCTGGCTCAAACCAGAGTCAACTTGGCCTGAGTCTGTCTTTAGTGACCTGTTTATGGGGAGACAGATTCCAAGGACCGAGGGGACCCTCCCCTCTCCTCTGCTGCTGCTGCTAAGTCGCTTCAGTCGTGTCCGACCCTGTGCGACCCCATAGATGGCAGCCCACCAGGCTCCCCAGTCCCTGGGATTCTCCAGGCAAGAACACTGGAGTGGGCTGCCATTTCCTTCTCCAATGCATGAAAGTGAAAAGTCAAAGCGAAGTCGCTCAGTCATGTTTGACTCTTAGTGACCTCATGGACTGGAGCCTACCAGGCTTTTCCGTCCATGGGATTTTCCAGGCAAGAAAAGAGTATTGGAGTGGGGTGCCATTGCCTTCTCCTCTACTCACATGTAATACGAGTCTAAACTTTTTCAGGCCATTTGAAACAGCTGCTTAGATCCATCTGGTGCTTTAGTATTTTATGCTGTATGAGGCCTGCTCTTCCCGTTGGAAACTCCGGTTACATTGTTTCCGGTGCTGTGAGGCCAGCCATTTCCTGTAGGATGTAACCATGAGGAAAGAGCCCTTTAAACACTTGCGTCTCCATTTATCCATTAGATGCTTTTATTAATCGTATCTCTTAAATCTACAAGGTAGATTTTATGAATACTCTATAACCAAAATGACATCTGAGGCTCCCCAGTCGCTCGAGATCTGGACAAGGTTGGTTTGACCCCACTCATTCCTTACCCTTTAGGAAGTCCACAGTCTTCCCCCGACTTTGGTGGCTTCCCAGAGGAAGGCTTTCCAGTTCTCAGGTCCTCATGGTGTTCTCTGCCTCTGGGTACCTATACCCTCTGGGGTTCCTTCTGTTATGTTCTACATGGACCTGGCTACCCCCTTCCTAGATGCCCCCCGAGAGCCATATGTACGAGGACAATGGACTCTTCTGGAGATCTTGTTGTCAGAGGAGTTGTACAGAAGGAGTTGCCTCACATCAGTGCTCACAAAAGTAACCCACACGCTGGGCATTCCCTTTTCACTGAAGTGTCCTTTTGGAAATGTGCATGGTCTCCACCTTGGTGCCTCTCGTCTCTTTCCTCTTTTCCCATCCCTCCCCTCAGGGACTCCAGATCCTTCTCGTATCATTTTTCGAAAAAAAGTTTTCAGACTCATCCAGGTGCTCAACAAAAACAAGGGGACTCCGTGAACAATAATGGCCTTCTCTTGGAAAGGCCGTGCAGGTTAGAGAGAGCGTAGAGGAAAGGTCTGCAGCACTGCTATCTCATGGGTGAGAAAGTGATGGCCAGAAAGGACTGCACGTATCACTCTCAGCCCTGCCTGGCTCAGCCCACCTTCAGATGCACGCTGGGTCCCTGGGACAAGGGTTCGCAGTAAGCTCAGCATATTCTCCATCCCTAAATCTCTCTGAGATATTGGATGCCTAGGGCAGTCCTGACTTGGTCTCACATCCTGGGCTAAGCTCCAAGGGTGGTGGTAGATTTCCCCAATTTTGGGGAAAGGATTGTTTGCCAGGTATTTAGAAGACTCAGAACTGACAAAGCAACAATGCACAGCCATTCAGAGTAGGGTGTGTGTGTATCTCAAGACTGGAACCTCTGTCCATGTGGGAGCACCAAGGGACAACGTGGCCTAGATCAGGCAAGGCTGTGAGAGCCGAGCCAGGGAGACTGGTCTGTATCCACAGGGGATGAAAGCCCCAAAGACATGTAAGTACAAGAGTTCTTAGCATGATTTGCCTTTCAGTAATAACAATGGTTGACGTTTATCAAGCATGTACTCATATCTAAGTTCTTTTATTGCATGGTTCGAAGCATCTTGCGAGCCTGATCTCCAACAACCCTGGGAGATACTGAAATTACTCCCATTTTATTAGTGTGCAAGGAGGTAAAGTGTTCACACAGAATCAGATTTCAAAGCCAGACGGAGACCATGAGCTACTCCCCCTTGAGGGTGTAGTGAGGTGGCCCGACATATTAGAGGAAGGGAGAATGGGGAATAGAAAGCTAGTAAGGAGCCCAAGAAAGCTGCAGCAAGGCCTGATCCACGGCGCTGACCATGGAGATGCGAGGAGTAGGCACCGCGAAGACCCTTTAGGAGGACCAGGAGGCACTTTGGCTCTTTTGAGCACTGAAGAGAAAGCTTTTTTCAAGACAGAAGCAATTCATGTTCTCCCCAAGAGTCTTCTCCTCTGCTCTCTCCCGCTCTGTCCACCTCAGCCACAGGGAGAAGGGATAGCAGGGAGGCTGGGAGTGTGGGCAGTGGGATGCGTCCTCAGGGGGGTCTGCTCTGAAGGGGAAGCCACATGCCATGTCCCCATTCTGTCCTCCAAGGGTTCCAACAAAGAAACAGGGGACTTCTCCTGATCTGAGCAAGAACTGGTCCTCTGGTCAAATGTGGCCTGTGAAAAGGCTTGATTTTGTCTGTACAGTGTTTTTTAAAAATTTTTTTGCCATCTTTTCAAAGATCTATATATTATCTAATTTATTTTTCTATTATCATTATTAATTTATCTGTCTTTCTATTATGATCTGTCTCGTCACCCATTTATTCTAATACTTCTGCAAAACTTATCACGTGCCCACCACTTTTCTGAGATCTTTAACATGTTAATTAATTAAAATGAATTAATTCATTAAAATGAATAAAAATTACTAATAGAAATCCAGACTACGGCTTCTCCTAAAAACCTAGGCTCTGGCTCCACATCCCCATCAAGTTACATCACTGTGCACAGAGTTGCTTCAGCCCCTGGGTAATCGGAATATATACACACACAAAATTAGTGTGGCAGGGGCATAAACCAACTGCAGGGATAGTATTCAAAAACTACCAGTGTGTCCTTTTCTGTTTTTTTTTTTTTTTACACCAATGAACTTTGATGGTCCCTGAGAGCATCTGAGTCTGGGAATCCCTGGGATAAGAGAGATGTGTCCTCTGACAGAGCGAGCACCTAGGAGAAAGTGATTAGCTCTTCTAAGAAGGGGCAGGGATAGTTTTGAAATGGAGGTGAGGCCCAAGCTGAGATCTCAAGAATGGCTAAGAGGAATTCTGAAGATTAGGAAGGACATTCTGCAGGGGACATAGCCACAGAGTGAGACTGTGTACGAGGTTAGGCCCTTGGGCTGGGTGGGCAGGATGAGCAAAGGGAGAGAGGTATGAGGTGAGCCTGGAACTTCAGGCAGAGCCAGACCATATGTGACCCTGAATGCCCTGCCCAAGTGATGATAATTTGAGGGGGCGGTAAAATGGTGGTGGTGGAGCACAGAAGGGTCTTCAGCTCGTGCCCAGATTTGAGTGTTGGAGACCTCGCTGTAGGCCAGGATAGAGAATGGGCACAGGGTGTGTGGGGTACTGGAAACGGAAGCAACTACAATACTGTGGTGTGGGAGGTGCAGAGAGCTCTAGGGAATTTCCAGTAGTTGGGAGACCCAGCTCTCCTCCATCCTGAGGATGCTGAGCTCTAGAGTCAGGCAGCCTTTGGTTCCTATGCAGGCTCGGCCACTGTAGTGGATTAGATGGTCATCCTGTAACATTAGTCCCTCTCTCCACCTCCATTCCATGGAAGGGGTGGATATACTCACTCCGTCTTTGCCTGGGCCATGCGACTGACTTTGGCTAATGGTGTGTTTGCAGGCACAATGCTCAGGAACCTGAAATGCACTCGTGCTGCCGGGCTTGCTCTCTCAGGTCCCTGCCATTTCTGAAAGAAGAGAACACCTGGATGGGCATTCGGTCCCAGGAGAGGATAAGAGACTTGTGGAGCTAAGACGAGCCCCTGCAGCAGAGCCAGCCTACAGATTTCCGAGCTACATAAATGTTACTGTCGTCTGCTGAGCGTGTTTGTGGACGTTTTTATGCAGCACTACTGTGGCTCTTGTGAAATGATACGGTCTTTCGCCAGTGATGTGGCTCGGGCAAGTCTGCTGTCCTCCACAGGGAGCCCAAGGAGGAACATGAGGCTTGGGAAAGCTCGTGGGAAACCCAGGGTGAGCCAAGGGAGCCTCTGCTTGCCCTGACTGGAGGTAAGGCATCTCTAGGAGGACTATTGTGACTTCCTGGGGGTGAAGGACGCCCCACAGGGTATGGTAGAAAAGGCACAAGTGGATGATGGAGCTGTGAGGAGTCCAGCCCCACCTGGTGCTTTTGGTGGAGCTTGAATGAGCCGTGCCTCTCTGGAGGACTACTTCGCAACACGTATCCACAGTTATACTTGTAGGTGTGCTAAACACACGTGCAGAGACACACACAGACGCAAACACAGACAGACAGACACACACACACACACCAATGACAACAAACCCACTTGCAGGCGTACACAAGGAAGCATTGTTTCAGATGATCAGCATATTGTTACTTTTTGAACTGAGATATAGTTGACTTGCAATAATGTGTTAGTTTCAGGTATATACCAAAGTGATTCAGAAGAGCTTATTTACAAGACAGAAACAGACTCACAGACATAGGAAACAAATTTATGATTACCAAAGGGGAACGGGTCAGGGGAGGGATAAATTAGGAGTTTGAGATGAACAGATACAAGCTACCATATAAACGACAGATAAACAACAAGGGTCTACTGTATAGCACAGGGACCTACATTCAATATCCTATAATAACCTTTAATGGAAAAGCGTGTTATTATTTAAACAGAAACTAGAAATGATTCAGATGTCCATGGCTAGGGGGAACAGCTAAACGAACTGTGTGTACCAATACCATGAGACAAAATAAGTAAGGAGGCCCTTTATGTGCTAATGTAGTTGAATCTTGAAGACAGATTATAGAATTCAGTCCCTGAGGTGCAATATAACTTTTATGTTGAAAACCAAACAAAATTGAATCAAACACCATACGGCAAACTTTGTAGCAGTGGTTGCCTTGGAAATTGCTCAGGGCTAGGGAGAGGTGGTCCAAGGAACTCTGGCTTTTACTGGAATGCCACAATTTTGAAAAGAGGATATATCTGGTTATTGCTTAATCCTTACACATAAATTTCATAATATGAATGGTTAAAAAAAAAAAAAAGGTCTGGACTCGGGAGACAAGGTGGTCTGGGTTGGAAACCCAGCTACTTCACTCGGATTTGTAACTTGGGGGGCACCCTGTCTCTCTTCAGGCCCCAGGTGGTGGGCATGCTACCCTCTGCCCGTGTCCAGTGGAAAGACCGGCTCTGTGGAGGGGCTGACCTAATGTTTGGGTGCATGACAAGGCTTCTACAAGTTCAGTTGAATGTGAAGGATGGGTTGATTTGGGAAATGTGCAGCTCAAAAGGTGTTTCCTCTGGGGCCTTATTTCCTTGGGAATCCTGCCAGGCCCACCAGGCACATGAGAGTCTTGGCAAAGCCGCAGGGAGTAAGAGCCAAGGGCCAGCCAGGCCAGCGCCCTGGCTCACACAGTGGCATATCGGGGCCTGAGAAACACTCTGTTCTCCATGACCCTGAGTGGAGAGGCTGGGGCCCTGACGTCAACATCTGCAAAATGCTCTTCACAATAAGAAAATTATGAGCCCCGGAAGGCTGCTGGCGCACAGAGAGGGCCTTTCCCCAGTTGTCCTGCTGGCTATTGGTGACTGTTAAGGGCTCTTAAATTGTCACTGGAATTCTTAGAATTCTGGAGGGATTTGGGAACTGTGGTGGGAGAAGGGTGTCCTAGGCTGTCATTCCCTGCTTGAGGGACCTGGAAAGAGTCCCCTCAAATGGACAGTGAAGGTGATAAACTCTCCCCCAAATTCCAGCTGGAGCCTGAACAGCCAAGTTTCATCCGCTAGCGGCCTAGCTGATGTGGGGTGCCAAACAGGTGCCCTGCATTTGGCCTTCCCTGATGGCTCAGCTGGGAAAGAACCTACTTGCAATGCAGGAGACACAAGAGAGGTGGATTCGATCCCTGGGTTGGAAAGATCCCCTGCAGAAGGAAATGGCAACCCACTCCAGTATTCCTGCCTGGAAAACTCCATGGACTGAGGAGCCTGGTGGGCGTAGTCCAAAAGATCGCAAAGAGTTGGCCACGGCTAAGCACATAGGCAAGGGCTGTGAGCAGTCTACCGCCTCAGTTCAGTTCAGTTCAGTTCAGTCGCTCAGTCATGTCCGACTCTTTGCGACCCCATGAATCGCAGCGCGCCAGGCCTCCCTGTCCATCACCAACTCCTGGAGTTCACTTAGACTCACGTCCATCGAGTCAGTGATGCCATCTAGGCATCTCATCCTCTGTCGTCCCCCTTTCCTCCTGCCCCCAATCCCTCCCAGCATCAGAGTCTTCTCCAATGAGTCAACTCTTCGCATGAGGTGGCCAAAGTACTGGAGTTTCAGCTTTAGCATCATTCCTTCCAAAGAAATCCCAGGGCTGATCTCCTTCACAATGGACTGGTTGGATCTCCTTGCAGTCCAAGGGACTCTCAAAAGTCTTCTCCAACACCACAGTTCAAAAGCATCAATTCTTTGGTGCTCAGCCTTCTTCACAGTCCAACTCTCACATCCATACATGACAACAGGAAAAACCATAGCCTTGACTAGCTGGACCTTTGTTGGCCAAGTAATGTCTCTGCTTTTGAATATGCTATCTAGGTTGGTCATAACTTTCCTTCCAAGCCTACCACGTGTCTAACCCGAGTTTAAACGCAGTTGCTTGTGCACCAGGAATGTTTCCCCTTAGAAGTTCACAGCTGCCTTGGTCCACATCTTTCCACACTATAGACACACACATTTTCCTCTCTGGGTAACCCCAGCCCTGGCCTTCATGTCCCATTCCTTCTCTGATTCCTGGCAATGTTTAGGCATCAGCCCATCTCTCTGGGGGGCGGGAAGGGTCTGGTTCCTTCGGGTATCCAGCCTGGAGCCTGAAGTCTGCTCTAGGGTCTGGAGTAGATCTGATGTGACTGTCGACCCCTCCTCCCCCAACCCCCAAAGTGGGGCTGCCTTTGCTCACTCTGCCTTCACCCCTTCCCAAGCTCGACTCTGAAAGATCTCTTTTGTAACACAGACCTCATCAGCTCCCTCTGGATGCAGGCCTTTCGAAGCTTTCCCACTACTCACAGGATAAGTCAATGTTCCTGGATGCAGCTCCATCTGGAACCGCTCTGTTCCATGACCCACAGCTGTGTTCAAGCCTCCCACCACCTCCTTCCTCTCCTCCTGTCCTTCCCTCCTTGGCCTACTTAACAACAGTGGTTTTACTTCTCCTCCACTTCCCATTGGTGGAATCTGAACCTGTTGGGGTGAGATTCTGGAAACTGTGGTCCCCAGGCTTCTGGCCCTAGCTGGGCTTCTATAAAGTGCCCCAATATTCAGCACACAGAGTTTTCCTTCAGCAGACACCTCCTCACTCTTTTTATACCGCCTACATAGAACTGTTTGACATTATCTAGTGACTGCCTTGGTCTGCTACTTTCATCTTCCCCAAGGACCCCTTAACACACTTTGTCTTCTCTGCTCTGAAATATATGAAAATCCATTTCAGGCAGATCAGCTCCTGTAAGCTTTGATTGTGATGACTCAAACGATTTCTTCTCTGCTTCCTGTGGGAATTCATCAAGGTATGTCTTGGTGTGTCTTTCTGCGAGGGTTCAGGATTCCACAGCCTCCTCCTTCCACCCCAGGGAACACTACTCAGTGCTGACACCGCTTTTCCAACGGTGACCTGGACTCTGGTCAGCTCCGTCCCTCCCTTTTCCAAGCCCTTTCATGAGGGCCTTTGGGAATCATTCCTTGCATAGAATCCTTTACCTGGTTTTTCACTTGCACTTCACTTACTCTCCACTGCAGAAGACTTCTTTGACTGACAGGTTTTCCATTTTCAAGATGTCTTTCTCTCCCACCTAACAAAGGCATCACTGAATCTGACAATTTCAGGAATATTCCCTTCTGCAAACACTGATCGAGTGCCTAGCACGTACCTGGCTCACCAAGTCAGTCAGATGAAGATCTGAACTTCTGACCAGCCTGTCCTTCATTTCCAACATGATGTTTCAAAATAAGACCTCCTTTCCTGAGGACTCTCTTACCTTTCAAGGCAATTTCTCAGTTGGCTTCTACCCCCAAATTTTATCATAATTCTTTTTCTAAATCAAGACACACTGTATGATGAAGTTTGGGGAGTATTTCCTCACCAGGAAGTTAAGAAATAAAACCACAAGGCAGCATCTGTTTTGATAGCTTTATTGGAACATCATGATAACATGAAATGTGGATTTGGGGGTGCAGTGCAGATGCTTCTCCTCTGGGCAACAAACGCCCCACTTCTGCAGCCAGCAGGGCATGTGGGGGATCTCCAGGAGGGTGGGGCAGCTCAGAGAAAGGTCTGCAGTGGCAGGTGGCACGTAGGCACCCTGACATCAGCCCTGACCAGCTGAGTCTGTAATCAGCCAGATCCGTCTTATGCTCCATCTACCTGGGCCATGACATAGAGACCCACCTGTCTCAGATTCCTAGGAAAACTTCCAAAAGAGGGATTCTGAGATTTCCAGAGGAATCCAGCCAACAGATTGAGCATCTCTGGGGAACACTGGGGCAAATCACGCCTTCAGGTGTATTGGCAGATAAATTGCTTAAAGCTCCCCTAGGTGGGCCAAACAGTCTCTGAGGAGTTAGACACACAATGGTCAACAGAAACAGGCAGGATTCACTGACAGACAAGGGCCAGGGGACCACACAGGCATGACAGACATGCCCATGGCTTCCGAGGACAGTTCCAAGGGTGTAGGTGGGAGGCCAGAACCAATAGGGACAGTCAAGGAAGACTCCGGAAGACTCCCTGAAAAGTGATGTTTCAGCTGAGATCCCGTGGCTGAAAGGACAAGAGCAGCTTTTCAAGTGATGGAAACAGCTCTGTGCGAGGCGTAGCTGGAAGGAGCAGCGAGATAAATAAACCCAAAGGGGAAGGCCGGTGGGGCTGGGGTGGAGAGGTAGAAGCCAGGGTCGGGGGAAGGAGGAGGCTGGAGGGCACATCAAGGCCCGCCGCGCGGAGCCTGCGGGCTGGCTTTCTCTGTGCTCTTGCGTTTTGCACAGCCCTCTTTGGCTGGAGGACAGGGAGTGGACGGGGAGGGGGTGGGCCAGTGGGGAATGCGGGAAGCTTTCCCGTTTTCCTGATGGAAGGGATGGCAGCAGGACCAAGTGAGGGCCGGGCAGGTGAGAGAACCAGGTGGAAACACGTGGGCGCTAAGTCCCTGGAGAGCATGGAGCGTGAGGAGCCAAGAGGAGGGTGGGGCCAAGACGGACCTTTGAAATCAATAGTGGGATTTCTGTCTGAGGAGGGGGACCCTGGGGCAGGAGCAATGCAGGGCAAAGGTCAAGGTGCAGAGGCAGACTTGCTCCAGGGAAAGAGCTTCCAGCAGGAACCTGGAGGAATTTTCGAGCTAAGCTTCCTGGTAGCTTCGGCAGTGCTGATGAGGCTGCAGGGAGTGAGGAAGGCGGTGAGGGGCAAAGCCTCAGGACTGAGCCTTGGGCAACGGCCACGTGTGAAGACTGGGGAGGGGGACTGAAAAGGCATGAGTGGGTGGGGAGGGGGACCCCAGGAGGGCGTCTTACAACCAGGGGAAGAGGGGGCTCAGGGAGGGGCAGTGGTCATGCGGGGAGCCCATGGACACCCTCATCTCCTCCACCTCCTTGGGTCTTTTCAGCAACCCTGAAAGTACGAAAGGGGAGCGGTGCCCCCTGGGCAGAGTGAGTAAGGGGCTGGTCCAAGGAGGAGGCCGCCGCAGGTCCCCCGGCCTCCAGCAGAGGGCGCGCCGGGGCCAACTTCCTGACTCGAGCCTGTTGGGTCCCCCTCCCCCAACCTGACCCTCCTTGTTGCCCCTCACATTTTCCCCAGCAAATCTGCTCCACGCCACTCCTTCTTGATGGAAAGCACCAGAGAGAGTCAGAACTGCAGCATGAAGGGCGCCCCCCAAGGCTCCGGATCTGAGCCTCGCTGGCAGGAGGGTCGGCTGAGTCAAGGAAGTGCCTAGGCCTCTCTGCAGAGGCAGGGTAGGGTCCCGTCGAAGAGCATGGGCTGGAGGCCTGGATTTCTACCCATCCTTCTGTTCGTCTGTTTGTTCCCTCCTTCCACAGCAATTCTCAAGTGTCCTGTGCGAGACGCACCTTCTAGCTGAGCAGCCCCACACTTCTCTGAGCCTGTCTCCACCCCAGATTCCTGCCGTGCATACAAAGGATGACGTGAGCCGACGCAGGGGAAGTACTGAGCACACAGAAGGTGTTCACTGAAGACCAACGTCCTTCCCTTCCCTTCCCTTCCCTCCCTGCATCCCGCAGAGTGCTGGGATGGCAACACCCTCTGCGGTGCCCAGACGGCACCCGTGTTTCTGCACACACACACAGGTCCTCATAAGTCCCGCCGTCTCTGCTGGTGACTCAAGGCCAGCACCAACGTGAGCTTTGAACCCGTGGCATTCAGCAGACCTGGACCCAAGGGAGTCCCAGTGTAGGGCGGGCCAGCTCCATTCCAGCCCAGAGGACCCCAGCACCCACCTGCCTGGTACTCTGGGAGTCCCCAGACTGGAGCTGGGGTGTGTTCTCTGTGGTTTGTGGGGCTTTGGGGTCCTTAGTGGCTCCGGGAGTCAAATCTTGGTGCAGGGAGCATTTATCTTCAGCATACTGGGGCAGGATCTACACCGTCTTGGAGGGCAGCGTCCTCACCGATTCCTGGGCGAGTGTTGTTTGCGGCTCCTCTGACAGTGGCGCCCCTGGCTGCTCCTCCCAGGGGCCTCCCCCTTGTCTCTGGAGGAACCTAAGCGCCCAGAGGCTCTTGCAGCAGCTAAGAAGGTTGCTGGAGCACGCCGTCCCGGACCGTGCTGGATTCCTGGGGGGATACAAGCACAGGGTGGGCTGAGGTGAGCGCCACAGCAAGGCCAGTGGGCCAGACCCAGCCTCTGGCCTTTGCTTCCTCTCAGCTGGGCCCTGGGGAGGGTGGAGTGAGATGGGACAGAATTGGGGGGCGGGAACGGTGGGGCCTCCCACGTCAACAGGGCTTCCAACACGGAGGAACATTCAGGAGACTAGCTTTCAACTCCCAAGTTGGCTTCTAAGATGCTGTGTACCTTTGGTCAGGTTACCTAACCCCTGTAAGCAGAGGTGAAGATAACCACCTTTCCAATCCTTGCAAGGATTAAGTGTTATAAAATATGTCTACGACTGAGCGACTTCATTTTCACTTTTCACTTTCATGCATTGGAGAAGGAGATGGCAACCCACTCCAGTATTCTTGCCTGGAGAATCCCAGGGATGGGGGAGCCTGGTGAGCTTCCGTCTATGGGGTCGCACAGAGTCGGACACGACTGAAGCGACTTAGCAGCAGCAGTAGCAGCAGCAGTGTCTGAATAAAATGATTCCTGAACACCTACATCCGGTTTTGCATGAGTCGGGGAGGCTGGGAGAAGACACAAAGGTTTGTTCAGCCTTGCATTAAAACTGGTCGTGAATATGTCTGCCTCCCCATTAGAACGTGTGGTCCCTGAAGGAAAGGCCTTTCAAACTCCTAGTGAGCGGCCAGCACATAGTAGGTCCTCAGTTAATATTGAAGCTGATTGAAGTCAAGCTGATTGAAGGTCACTGAAGGAAAGTTAGCCAAACACTTGGGAGGAAAGGTTTTAACAAAGTGTTTGATGTACATTTTCAGAAGGGATGTCCCCTACCTCCAGGTATACAAAAGTCCTTTGCCTGTTGCGTGCTGCAGTGTGGATGGCTGACCTGCTTTTTCCTTCCACTACGTTCAGTGAGTCAGAATTCCTTTATCGTTTTTATCTCCAGCCTTCTGAGATCAAGACAGAATGGCTCCACATGGCGGGCCTATTTTTCAGCACCCAGCATGCAGGTCTCCCTTTATAACCCAGAGCGAGGGCAGGCTCAACGCTTTAATCAGGCAGTGAAATCTGGACAGACTTGGGGGGCATTGTCTTGTGTCATTGTTTCTGTGTGCACAAGTTCTTCTGTTTTCCACAAGTGATACTGTGTTTCCATCTGTGGTGATTAAAGTCCTATCAATCTATTTTGGTGAAAACAGCCAGGGGTGTGGAGATCTTAGGTACACATAATACAGTTGGGAGAGGACCGTGGGCTGCACAGGGAACGGGATCTGCCAGCAGCTGTGGTTCTGGTGGTGTCCTTGCAAGTCCTGGCCCACCCTGGCTCACCCATGGCCCCTGGAGACTCTGCCTAGGTCTCTGCAGCTCCAGAGCAGGCAAAATCTGGCTTCAGCTCTGTCTAAGGCAGCAGCTGCCGCCTAGCTTCATGCTTCCCTGCCTAGGCTGCTGGAGCAGTGGCTTTCTGTGTCCATTGTCAAGCTGGGAGCTAGCCTTCACTTGGTCCTGAGATCAGGTCCTCTCTGGATGTCTTACAGAAGCTCGTGCCTGGCCTCAGCTCTAGCCATGATCTGTTAAGGGATTCTGGCCACCAGAGGAATCAAACTCACTGCCTTCCCCCGAGACAGAAAGAAGAGCATCATTGCTCTTCTTAGAGTCCTTCAGAGTGACGCTGTAGATATGGCTGTGACTCTGTAAGACGTTGTGGACAGGGACACAGCCGACACCCGAGCCTCCCTCAGCGCCTGCTGGAGGCCTCACGTGGCCCAGCCTCTTGCCACGGGTCTGGCCAGCCCCACTCTCACCTGGACGTCAAGGTCACACCCCTGGTATTTCAGAGGCTCCAGTTCTTCTCCATGCCAGCAGGGTACATATTTGACCAAGCAGGTAGGGATCTAACCTTGGATTAACATACCAGATGGAGCCTGAAGTGTGATAAAATGACCTTCACCGAGATTAGTGAAACTCTGATCTGCCTCTTAAGAAATCTGTATGCAGGTCAGGAAGCAACAGTTAGAACTGGACATGGAACAACAGACTGGTTCCAAATAGGAAAAGGAGTACGTCAAGGCTGTATATTGTCACCATGTTTATTTAACTTATATGCAGAGTACATCATGAGAAATGCTGGACTGGAAGAAACACAAGTTGGAATCAAGATTGCCGGGAGAAATATCAATAACCTCAGATATGCAGATGACACCACTCTTATGGCAGAAAGTGAAGAGGGGCTAAAAAGCCTCTTGATGAAAGTGAAAGTGGAGAGTGAAAAGGTTGGCTTAAAGCTCAACATTCAGAAAACGAAGATCATGGCATCTGGTCCCATCACTGCATGGGAAATAGATGGGGAAACAGTGGAAACAGTGTCAGACTTTGTTTTTCTGGGCTCCAAGATCACTGCAGATGGTGACTGCAGCCATGAAATTAAAAGACGCTTACTCCTTGGAAGGAAAGTTATGACCAACCTAGATAGCATATTCAAAAGCAGAGACATTACTTTACCAACAAAGGTTCGCCTAGTCAAGGCTATGGTCTTTCCTGTGGTCATGTATGGATGTGAGAGCTGGACTGTGAAGAAGGCTGAGCGCCGAAGATTTGATGCTTTTGAACTGTGGTGTTGGAGAAGACTCTTGAGAGTCCCTTGGACTGCAAGAAGATCCAACCAGTCCATTCTGAAGGAGATCAATCCTGGAATTTCTTTAGAAGGAATGATGCTAAAGCTGAAACTCCAGTATTTTGGCCACCTCATGCGAAGAGTTGACTCATTGGAGAAGACTCTGATGCTGGGAGGGATTGAGGGCAGGAGGAGAAGGGGACGACAGAGGATGAGATGGCTGGATGGCATCACTGACTCGATGGATGCGAGTCTGAGTGACCTCCGGGAGCTGGTGATGGACAGGGAGGCCTGGCGTGCTGCGGTTCATGGGGTCGCAAAGAGTCGGACACGACTGAGCGACTGATCTGATCTGATCTGATCTGATGGAAGACAGGATAGCTCCAGGCTATGAAATTACCTCCCTTCTCCTAAAAGGCTTAAAAATCCCTTAAAATAATGTGATTGTGAAGTATCACATGTTCATAGTAAAAGATTCTGAACATAGAGGCTAACAAAAAGAAGAAAACCAACATCTCAAATAACTTGTCTACTCAGCTAGATCTTTTTGCTACATGGCGATTCTGTCCTTAAATGTTTTTAAATAAAATACATCAAAGAGATGATATAAAAAACACATATGTGTGGCTTAAAATATTAAAATGCATGCCAGCGTAACCACCTCTCAGGTTAAGTAACAGAATTTACCAGCCTCTGACTTGTTTCAGCAAATATGTATGTATTGGTAAATAATACTCTGTGTTGTTCTGCCAGCGTTTTACTTTTATATACATGGAATCATGTTTTAGGGTATTTTTTTTTTTTTTATGTACTACCTTTTTTTTTAAGTTGTTGTCTAGCATTATATTTTTGAGATTGAGCTGTGTTGACATGGGGACTTGCCATTCATTTTCACTATCATAAGGTATTCCAGCGTGGGAAGACACTCCAATTTATTTATCTGTTCACCTTTTGATGGACATCTGAGTTGTTTCTCATTTTTATGATCTTCCCTCGCAGACTTGTTTTTAAGTTTACACTCTGCTGGTCTCATTAAATGAACAGGAGAGTTTCCTCTTTTCTTTCCTCCAAAGAGTCTGAGCAGCACTGGAATGGTCTGTTCCTCAAGTGTTTGGTGGAACTCCTTAGCAAAACCAAGGACTACTTATGTTTCATTCACTTTATTTTTAAAGGTTATAGGATCATTCACGTTCTCTATTTCTTTCCAAGTCAGTTCTGGCAAATTCTGTTTTGCTAGGAATTTGTTTACTGCATCTGAGTTTTCCCTTGTTTGGAGCATAAAATTAATCAGGGATTCTTATTATCTTTCTTAATATTTGCAAAATCTATAATAGGATCTCCCTTTCATTCTTGATATTGTTCATGTTAATGATTAATCTCTATAGTTCTGTCGATTTTGCCTTTTGAAGCAAATTTATTCGGTATATACAGGTCTAGAATGCTTATCCTTCTAGTGAACTGAATCTTTTTCCAAAAGGTGGTGACCATCTTTATGTTTAGTAACCCTTTTTGCTTACAGTCCTCTTTGATATTAACACAGCTACCCAGATTTCTTTTGGTTACTATTTGCCTAGTATATCTTATATTTCCTTCCTTATACGTTTTACATTCTTGTCTCCTTAAGTCCATCTCTTGTAAAAATATTTGTTTGGATTTAAAAAATCATATCTGACAACCTTCGCTTTTTAAAAATTGGCACAACTTACTCCACCTATATTACCTATGATTACTGATGGACTTTGACTAATTTATTCCATGAGAATTTGTGTTTTATATTTGTCCCATGTTTTCTAAAATTTCCTGTCATTTTATTTATTTTTTGCCTGTTTTAAACAGCCTTTTTTTCCTCCGTCTGTTTGCTCCTCACCATACAGAATTTCTATCCTCTTATAAAAGATTGTTACCATGCATATTTAACTTCACAATGTCTGGTGGTATGGAGCCCTTCCGCCTTTACTTAGCTTGCCATCCGTGCCAGAGAAGTTGGATTCACATCCTATGTAGACGTTAGTACATTACACATGTCTAGAGACCCTAGTAGGGTTAATATTCCTTCATGGCTCAGTTTTGCCCTGACACTTGAAGCTAGAAGACATTAATGGGGTTTTAGGAGAGCCCATAACAGAGTATCTATCTGCCATTCAGTACCGGCTTATGGAAACATCTCATTTTTACCTTCCCCCCATCAATTCCCCTTCTTTTGGTAATGGTACCTAGATTCTGTACTGGGATCCAAACTTCCTGTACTCTATCCATGTGGGTGAGGTGAGATTCACCTCTTATTCATTGCCCTGGCTCCAGATCTGAGTATAGCGGTAGAGATATGACCCAAATGAGCCAATACAACTTAAGCCTAAAACTTTCCATTGGAACAGGGGGGAAGGGGCATATTTTGCATGGAGGGTGGGTAGTAAGGTGGCAAGATGTAAAGTTGGAGCTTCTGGTGGCACCCCAGGGAGACTTTAACTGAAAATGAAGCAGCCTAGGATGAAACTAGTTGCGAGCCAGAGAAAGACAAATTTATGATGACATTTGAGTGACTGAGTCTAGCTTTAAGCTACTCTTGATCTCTTCAGTTCTAAGCCAGTTCCCAAGGCTCCACCAATCCCAGCCTCTTATAACTGGGTTTCTGCTGATGGCATTTAAGTGCCCTAATAGCATTCCTAAGGAAAGTCCTTTGAATCTCCATCTTTTCTCATGAAGGCACTATAATATATTCAGCCACGAGAGGTCAGGACTCAGTTTCAGTGAGAAGCTTTGCTCTAACCTGCTCTGAGCCTCAGTTTCCTCATCTGTGAAATATGTTAATAGTAGCAAGCTCACAGGACTATTGTGAGGACCACAGACAATGGGTGTCATTGCCCTTTCCCATTACCCTCTGCCTCTTAGAGTACAAATTATCACACAGAACCACCATACCCATATGAGAATCTGCTATTTCTTATACTTGCCCCTTTATAAATGGAGAAGGAAATGGCAACCCACTCCAGTATTCTTGCCTGGAAAATCCCATGGACAGAGGAGCCTGGTGGGCTCCAGTCCACAGGGTAGCAAAGAGTCAGACACAACTGAGCGACTTCACTTTCTTTCTTTCTTTATACATGTCATCCCCATTGTTTGAAATTCCTTTATCTTCCTTGCTGTGCACTTGGGAGTGATTCAAAGTTCTGTTCAGGCATAGCCTCCTCTGGGGAGTTGTCTCTGAGGTCTCCCAAGGTTACTAATTCCCTCCTGCCTCCTAGAGCCCCTTTGCTGAGACACTAACCTTCTTGTGTTAATGATCCATTTACCTATCTCCCAGACTACAGACAGCTGTAGGGTCTGTCTTCGTCTACCCCACGGTCCAAGTTTATAGCAGGGTTCAGTCGTGTGTGTGAACTAATGAACGAAAGGCCCAGTCACTCTCAGTTTAGACGGTGATGGTCCTGTCTTCTGAGTTTCCAATTTCACAGATGGGCCGCAGCGCAGCTCCTGGCTGCGTGGCAGCCTGTAGCCCTCTGGGTGGTGTCTCCTGCTGGTCTTGTTTCTACCTTCCCACTGCTACCAGCCCAGAAGAGCACTCTGAGCCGGGGCCTCGGGACCGAGAGGCAGCATTTCAGCCAATCCCTGCTGAACACCAGCCCTGTGTTGGGCTGACTGGGACCAAATGTGAGATCTGGAAGCTGGAGTCCTGCATTCTGGTTGAGGCTGCCTCACCTCACTGCTGTCAGTCTCGGACAATTCCACCTCCTGCTGAAACTCATCTCATCTGTGAAATGGGCATGCGCCCAGGGGAAGGCCGTGGAAGCCAGGAGAAGGGATGGGAGAAGAGAAAGGCTGAGGAATTCTAGAAGATTCTTCTCCTCTCCCTCTTCTTCTCTTTCCTGCGATGGGTACAGCCATTAGCTGCTTTGCCCTGAGAGTCAGCAAGGACTGGTGACTGAGGGACTGTGTGCTGAAGGCTAGGCTGGGCCCTGAACCCAGACCCTTGCTTATCCCACACCCAAGCACCTGGGAGAGCCGGCACACCCAGGCGGGCAGTTTCACCTACATCCTGGGAGCCAGCTCCCCGGGAAGTCCTATCTCGTTCTTGAGAAGAGGGAAGTAGAGGAGCTTACAAAGGGAAAGTGATCCTCTAGTACCCTGGGAGTCAGCTACAAACCATGTGTCTGACTCCTTGCCTTGTGCTTTTACGAAAATCAGAGGTGACCCTCTTCTCCAAGGAGACCTAATTTCTGGTTGTCCTAAAATAAGCTTTGAGGCGGAAATTCCCAGATGCCAAGTTACCAGAGCCCACTCGCACGAGTGTTATCTTCATTGAACTGTTTACTATCACCAACCAGTATTACCCAATATTTGGCTGAAATGACCAAACTTCTGCCCTTCACTCATGAAAGAACTGATTTTTTTCTCAGTGCATTCTCATAATTTTCTGCAAGTAAACACAGAGTCTGCTTTGAGGAGTGGAGGGCCAGGACAGGGTAGTGGACACTCAAGACTAAGTCCACAGATGGAGCTTTCTGTCCATCCTTCAAGCATCAAGAGCAAGCTGGGCAAAGGCTTCCTGCAGGAGCTTTGCAAAAAAACAGTGTTCATTTTCATTACAGATAAGACACCCACAGAACTCCCGCAGACTAAGTTGAGATAATAAGTAACAGTCACAAACTATTATCCCTTTTTAGTTTTTTTCCTGTAACACGGGAAAGGATAGTGAGGGTCAGGGTACTTTAGGCTCCTGAAAGTGATCTTGATTAGAGACCTCCCAGAACATACACCCCTAAATGCTGGTGGGCCACAGCCTGGGACCAGACTCAGAGCTCAAGGGAAGGGCTGGTAGTGACTCTAGCAACCCCGGAGGCCTGGTACACAGCCAGCATCCGTGAGTTGTACTGGTGAATGACTAGTAAGTAAGTGATTGACAAGCGAGCCTTTACTGAGTGCTCATGTGCTAGGTTCTGAGCGGGGTGCTTGGCATCCCTTTTCTAGTTAGTGCCACTCCAAGGTAAGTGCAGGTGTCCCATTTCACAGACTAGGAAATGGGCTCCAGCAAGTAAGTGATACCCCCAGATTACTCAGGAGCAAAGCTCAAATGTGAACCAACAGCTGTGGACTCCCAACTCTGACCCATTCCCACTCCCTTTCTGAGGGCCAGACCAAGTCAACACGATGGAGAGCTAATATGAGAGATGCGGAGATGGTCAGGGCAAGGTCACTGGTCTCGAGGTACTCAAGGATGTGAGTGGGTATGTGTGTGTGAACACACACGTGTGTGCACCCAAGAGCGTGTATACCAGTGCCTGAATGTGCATGGCAGTGTATGCATCAGAGTGTGAGTAAGTGTGCATGGGCAGGCGGTCTGGAACAGCAGCCATTTCTGGCCCTGGGGATCTGGGGAGGTGTCGTGGAGCAGGTGTCGTTGGAATCGGGTCTGGGGCAGTGAGTGGAAATTGAACAGGAAGGGTGGGTAGTTTCTTGAGGCCCAGGGAGGTAGCGTGAGCCGTGCATCATACTCTGAGAACTTGGAATGGTCTAGGTCAGCTGAAGTTGCAGTGGAGGGGAGTGGAAAGGTTTTCAGGGGCTAGAACAGCTTGGCCTTGCTGGAGCTGACAGGCACCTGAACACTGCTGAAGGCTTTCTGCCTGGGGAGGGTTTTGAACTGACCAAGGTACAGTATCAGCTGTAGTGTGGCCTGGCTGGTCTCCAGGAGTTGCTGACTGCATGGGTTAGTGTAACTGTACCTGTCCGTGGGTGTAGGAGCCCTGCGGGGTGGAGGGGAGTGCGCACCTCTGGCACGGAGCATGCACCCCCACTGGGGGAGCCGTGGCTCTGGGGCCAGGCTCTGCTGGTTTCCGTGGGGTCCTCTTTAAGGCCCTCAGCCAACAGTCACACTGAGTGCTTACTGTCAGTCTGGCGTGCCACGAGGGCCCCACGACCCACATCTTTACTGAGGAGGGGACCAGCTTTTTGTAGGGTTAAGCAATCAACCTAACCAAGGTCACACAGCCAGTGGGTGGAGGAACAGGGCTCTGTGCCACAGTGGCGAGGTCTGAAGCCTGGGCTCTGGGCTCTGAGAGCAGCCGGGTGACAGCGAGGCCCGGCTCTGAGCATTTTGTCAATACTGGCTCAGTTTAATTCACACATCCACCTCTATTTGATGGAGGAGGAAATAAAGACACAGAGAGGTTAGGAAACTCATCTGAGGTCACACAGCTGGTAAGGAGCGCTGGGCACGTCACAGCACACTGGGTTTGCTGCTTCAAGGACACGTAAAGGCGTGGCAAGCCCTACTTCCGCTCAACCCTTCCTCTGCCTCCGCTGATAAATGAGGTGGCAGAATAATAAAGGATGGGAGTGATCACAGGTCAGACTTAACACTGAACACTCATAGCATCCATGTGACATGTTTGATACTATGATATTATGACACTCTTACCTACAGCAATGGAGGGAGTTCCCCAAACCCTTTAGTCACTTGCACAGCAAGTAAGTGGAGGCGGCTTGAGAGAGTGCAGCTTGGCCTCCCGCTGGAGTTCCCTGCCCTGGCTCCTCCCTGTCCTATGGGCCCTGCTCAGATCTCCCCAGTCCTGGGGGGAGCTGGTGTTCACCCAGCCCGGGTACTCCAACCCTCCAGTAACCTCCATGTGAGACTGCCTAGCTTGCTCAATCCTCAGCCTGAAACTGGCATTTCTTTTAAAAACGGAAGTAACCTCCCCCCCTGCCTCCCCACTACTCACACCAGTGGATGCCATGGACAGTACCCGAGGCAACTCTCAAAGTCATTTCCTATCATTCATTCCATTCCCACCCCCACCCACCCCACCCTCCACCCCCAACACCCACCCTCCCCCCGACCCCCTTGCTGGGAGGCAGGTCACACCCATTTCACAGAGGTGAAACTGAGGCCTCTTGGCTGCCATTTGCTCCAGGCCAGTTGGGCACTATATCCCAGGCTTGGCTTCTGGCACCATCATGTCAGTCCTTGAGATTTGAGACTTATCTGCTCCTGTCAACTACAAATCGGCACTTGCCATGAACCTCCTACAAGGATTAAACCATGGGCAGCCGCAGCTGCTGACTTTCAACAGCCCCTGAAGGAGTTCAGGGTGGAGAGTGCCACTGAGGCACACTGCCCTGGGAAAAACTGGCAGAACTGGTCCTCAGATAGATCCTCTCAGGAGCCAATTCTACAAGCCTAATTCTTGCATCTTCTCGTATCTAGAAAGCCCTGAAATCCTTCATGGTGACGAGTGCTCCTCATGACTAGCAGAAACCTTCTGCAAAAAAAAATACGTGCTTGACTGCATGTAAACTCCCTTCACCAAAATCACATAGATACTGACCTTCCCCTCTGCCTCTTTGGAGAAGCTTCTCAGAGCTGTCTGAAATGCTGTCCCACCAGCTACAGTCTTCATTTTGCCTGAATAAAACGTAACGTTCAACTCACACGCTGTACATTCTCTAGTCTCTGAAGGGCTCAAGCCCTGGATGTGGGCACCCTGATGGCTCCTCCTCAGCCCATTCTGTTCCCCTCTTTTCTCGCCCCTGTCCAGCCTAAATGGCAGAGCCCTCTCCTCCTTGCTGAGGATGCCCTCTGTCCTCGTCAGCCTCCCTCACAGTGGCTCCAGGGCCCTCCCCGCTGCACGGTCAGAAGTGGCTGACAGCGACCCCCTCCCCCGCACTGCACAGCCAAGCTAGAAACAAAGTATAACAAGGCCGAAAACATCCCTCCCTTTTCACCAGTAATTCCTGTTCCAGAAATTCAGTTTCTAGGGAAATAATCTGAAAGAAACAAAATGTTCTTTGCATGGAGATGTTCATCACAGGGTCGCTTATAATAGCGACAATAATGCCTAGACAAGGGCAAAATGCAAACACGGGAACATTTCAGCCTGTCTCAGGCTCCGTGGACAACCCCTCCCTCACCAGAACAGCCGTGGGCGACTCTCTTCTCAGGGCCCGTGGGTCTGTTCCCTCCACGAACCCCTGCAACTCCTATTTGAAGTGGGCACCTGCCCCGTGCCCACTGGACACTGGAAGAAACGGAGGCATGGAGAGGTAGCCTGCCTGAGGTCAACCAGCTCCCAGGCAGTCAGGCGCTACCAGGCTCAGCCCCTGGCAGGGCAGCGGGGGTACTGGTCACCACCACTGGCAGCCTGTTGCAGGCCGGTGTGTCAGCTGGGCGCTGTGTCTCTGGCAGGGCAGGGGGGACGCTGTTTAGAGACACACTGGCGTCTGGGTGCTGTGTCTCTGGCAGGGCAGGGGGGACGCTGTTTAGAGACACACTGGCGTCTGGGCGCTGTGTCTCTGGCAGGGCAGAGGGGATGCTGTTTGGAGACGCACTGGCGTCTGGGCGCTTGTCTCTGGCAGGGCATGGGGGACACTGTATGGAGGTGCACAGACAGCTGGGCACTGTGTCTCTGGCAGGGCAGGGGGGACGCTGTTTGGAGACGCACTGGCGTCTGGGCGCTGTGTCTCTGGCAGGGCAGGGGGGACACTGTTTAGAGACACACTGGCGTCTGGGCGCTGTGTCTCTGGCAGGGCAGGGGGGACACTGTTTGGAGATGCACTGGTGTCTGGGCCCTTGTCTCTGGCAGGGCAGGAGGGACGCTATTTGGAGATGCACTGGGCTTGCTTGGGTTCTCACCTGGGCTGGTCGTCCCGCCATTCAAGCCACGATCCAGAAGGGAAACAGAGTCATGTGGGAGGGTCCGAGGGCATCCAGCCTTCAGGAGCCTTGTTAAGAGCAGTTCCCCCAACCCAGAGAGGAGGCTGGGCGTCAGTTCCCTGCTGGAGTGGGCTCTGCCCCCAGCCTCTCCTTTGGGGTCAGAACGCTCATTGGAGGTGAGGTAAGGCCGGGGGGTCCCCTGCAGACATGGCAGAGAGGAGGCTTCATGGAGCTCTGCACCCCAGTTCCTCTGCTCCCAAGGGGGTGCAGAAGGCCCATAAAATCCCCCAGACCTACAGTGAGTCTCAGTGTGTGGTTGGGCCTTGGGGCCTTCCTGCCGGGTGGTGTGGGGGCCTGCAGTAGAGGCCAAGGCCCGTGGGAGGATATGGCTGGTCCTCAGTAATGCCAGGGGGCCTGGAGCAGGCATGGCATGGGTGTCACAGATGAAGACAGACACTGTGGGGCCAGACAGCCCCCGGGAGCTTAGCTTACCCTGCAGGGAAGGAGTGGGCAGGGAGGGGACCCTTGCATTGGTGGGGTTTCACTTCCAAAGTCACCATGGTTACAACTGGAAGTGACTGAGATCCCCTGACCTGGAAAATGTACGTTTCCCCACCATCTGTTAAGTGGTGGCCTATGGGCACAGAGAGCAGAATGCAACAGAGTCTTACACCTTAGCACCATGCTCTAAGCTTCTGTCCTAGGCCAGACATTAATGCTCTTGGTCTTTCTTCCAGCCCTGGAAAGGAGAGAGGGGCTGGGGTGATCAGTCCTGCTTTTCAAATGGGGGCAAATTTTAGAAAAGGAGGTAGCTTTTCTATTCATGCGCATTGGTTGGTTTCCCAGACCCTGTGAATCTCAGTCCCTCTCTCCTCTCCTCCCCGACTTCCAGCCTCTGTTGCCTAGAATGGCACCTCCAACCTCCGCCCTTCAGCTTAGAAAATTCCTGCCTGTCCTTCAGGAGTCCGCTGAGCCATCACCCCTTCCAGGAGGCTTTGCCCAATTGCTGGGCACCCCCAGGGCCCTCTTGGCCCCACCTGCCAGGTCCCAGCACTTACCCCACGTGTTTGCACCCCGAGCTCATCTGACAGCTCCATTAGTTGCACCCCCTCTAACCACCCCCCCACTGTACAGGGCAGGGGCTCTAAAGGGCAAGTGAATGAGTGGATCAGGAAGATTCCGCAGCCCCTGAGACAGACCTGTCTTAGAGAACTCCATGCATGGATCCTCTTGTCGCTGTGACCCTAGGACCACATCTGCTCACAGAGACACAAAGGGGGACAGAGCGTGACTTCAGGGCTTGTGGAAATGGCCCCATGACGGGGGTTTCTCTCTGACTTTTAATTTTCATGTTCCATTTCAATGATGATGAAGTATTTATAAATATTCTGTGTCTCCCGAGTCAATGTGGAAAGGGGAAGTTCCTTGAAACCTCTGGGTGCTGGTTCCTTGAAACCGCTGCCCACGCAGAGCGCCCACCTCCAGAGGACGATGGCACGCGCTCAGTCCCAGAATGAGGAAGGCCCGGGTCTCACCCGCCTGCTCGTGAGTCCCAGCGCCTGTGGTCCCCACCGCAAGCTGCAGCCTTGCACATGAGCAGAGCCACCTGCCAGTTTGGGGAGCTAGGACAACCCCCACCCCCATCTTTCTGCATAAAAACGGGCAGGAAAGGAAAGGCTGTCACATCCCAGGGGAGCCTCGGGGACTCTAGACTCCCTAAAATGCCCAGCGGGTCTCAGGCACACCCTGCCCCAGTCCCCCAAAGCTGCCACAAACAGCTGCTGTGGCTTTAAGGAATACAGCATTGCCTGTGACCCTCTGCTGTCTTGTCAGGAGCAGGGACAGCTGCTAGGAGCTATAGCCCTCTTTTGCAGATGAGCACACTGAGGCCTAGAGAGGGGTGCAATCTTCTCACACAGCCGTCCGTGCCAGAGGCAGTGAGAAAGCCAGGCCCCCTGTCTGCCAGGCTGAGGCCCTCCTGGCAGCCCCGTCTGCACCCCGTCTGCACCCCTACCTGAACATGCCCCTGCCCGCCAAGCTCAGGTTGCAACAAAGACACGTTTTACTGAATTTGCCTCTTCATCCTCAGAGCAATTCATTAGTATGAAAAACAGCTTTCTCCCCACCTCCTTGCCAGAAGATTCTTGACATAAACACTATTGGGGGTTTGGCATAATTTCTCTATCTTGTTAAGCATTTATATATAATTAGTGTTGGAATGGTCCCTTGAGATGGATCCAAGCCCCCCATTTTCAGAGAAGGGACACAAGGCTCAGGATGAGGGTCCAAATTGAATTCTTCAGTGGCGCAGCTGAGACACAAGTCCACGGAGCCTGTCTTGGACTTTGCAGCTGTTCACTTACAGAGGGGCCACAGCAGGGAAGGGAGAAGAGGCAGGACTGGGGGAAGGAGGAGAGGAGGAAGGGAGAAAGAGCAGGAAAGAAAGAAACACCAGCATTTACAAGCATCTACCCTGTGCCGGGCACCTTGCATCAACTGGTGCTGAGGCTCATCAAAATCCTCACAGGGAGGTATTTTAATCCCTATTTTGCAGATGAGCAAGTTGAGGCTCAGAGAGGGCAATCCACCTGCCCAAAGTCACAAAGCCAGTAAATACTAGCACCCTTTCCTTTCCCCCACCTCAGGGGTTTGTGGCTTCCCTGGTAGCTCAGCTGGAACAGAATCCTCCTGCAATGCAAGAGACCCCGGGTTGATTCCTGGGTCAGGAAGATCCCCTAGAGAAGGGACAGGCTACCCACTCCAGTATTCTTGGGCTTCCCTGGTGGCTCAGATGGTAAAGAATCCACCTGTAATGTGGGAGACCTGGGTTCAATCCCTGGGTTGGGAAGATCCCCTGGAGGAGGGCAAGGCAACCCACTCCAGTATTCTTCCCTGGAGAATCCCCATGGACAGAGGAGCCTGGCGGGCTGTAGTCCATAGGGTTGCAAAGAGTCGGACATGACTGAGGTACAAAGTAGCACAGTATGCAGGGGTTGGCAGACACTAGCCTGAAATGGTTGACAGAAGTGAATAGAAGAATTATATTTTGTGACTAGTGAAAATGATATGAAATTCCTATTTTGGCACCCATAAATAAAGTTTTATTGGAAGGCAGCCAGCACCGTTCATTTCTGTATTGTCAAGGGCTGCTTTCCTGCTCTGCCAGCAGGGCTGAGCAGTGGTTACCACAGAACACAGGCACCAGAAAGCTAACTACTTATCCTGTCTGCCCTTTGAAGAAGAGGCTTGCTGAGCCCTGCCCTCCACCCTGCCTTTTCCCAGGGTTCTGGAAGGCGTGCAGGACCTTTCTGTGACTCTGTTCTCTGCACGAGGTTATCAGGGCTGAAATCCAGACCTCCTTCTGCTTGCCAAGCCATGTACTTTGGGGCTGGGTGCCCTGGAGAAAAGGCCTTCTCCTAATTTGTTCACCCTTTTCTTGGTGCAAAGCTGCTAGCGGCGGGCCCAAAGGCACGGTTCCCCCTCCCTCCGCATTGCAGCCCCCGAGAAGGAAGCCCCATAGCAGTCCTGTCAGACCTGCAACAGAAGGAGCCAGGAAGGAGGGTCAGGAAACGGCAGGCGCCAGGGTCTGTGCCAAGCCAGCAGGAGGGAGAGAGGGTAGCCAGGCACCGCTGGGGCCTCCAGCCTGCTTCAAAGGCACCGTCCCCAGAGGGCGGGAAATGAGCGGTTCTCTACCTTTCAAGTGACTCCTGGGGGGCCACGGTTTATTCTCCTTGACTTGTGAGGCTGTAAAAGGCTTCCCACCTCCTTTCCCTCTGCTGTCCTTCCCCTGACTCCAGGGCTGGGAGGGGGTCTCACTCCCCAAACTCTCTGAAGAGACAGAAGATGAAAAGGATTAATGCCTTGGTGCAGCCCATGTGCTCTGCTGTGCAGCAGGACAGACCACCACCCCCCCCCACCAGGCCTGAGCAGGGCCTTCCCAGCTCACCCAGGCAGGAGAGGGGACGCAGGCCTCCGCATAGTCCAGGAGGTAGCCTCACACCTGGACCCCCAGCCCCAGGGCCATGAACGACCCGGAGCGGCCAGGAAGCCCGAGCACTCGGTGAAAGAGAGATGGGACCCTGGACATGGAGGGAGTGGGGAACCAGAGGGAAAGACAACACAGAGCAGAATGGGAAAAGGAAAGGAAATAAGAAAAGACAGAAAAGGCAGAAAGCACCTCAACAGCACACGCTAAGTGAAGCAGCCAGGCACGGAAGACCATGGATCATCTGAAATGCCCAGAACACGCATGTCCATGGAGACAGGAAGTGCATTTGTGGTTGGATGGGAAACGCAGGGACTGGGAGGTTGATGGCTAAAGACTACAGAGTTTCTCTGGGGTCATGAAAATGTGCTAAAATTGCCTGTGGCGATGGTGGCATAACTCAGGTGAATAGACTCAAAGCTGGTGAAGTGTGCTTGAAATGAGCGAATCCTACAGTATGTGAAGTGTATCTCAATAAAAGTGCTATATAAAAGAAAGCTAGAAAATGACAGAAAAGAGACAAAATGAGAAGAAAGGAAAAGCGATGGATGGCAAAGAAGGAAAACTCGTGTCTGTTAAAGCACCTGCCACATGCCAGGAACTGTGCTAAATGCCGGTATCCTTGATTCCATTTTACTCTCACAGTTCTGCAGAGTAGGTCTGATAACAGTTATCATTTTACAGGTAAGGAAACTGCAGCTCAGACTGTCTATGACTTGTCTAACATCACCCAACCCCTAACTAGGGGAAGACCAGGGCTCCTATCAGGTTCCCTAAGTTCCACCCCGAGGCAGGAAGACACCCCAGTAGCCTTGCGGTGTGACCGTCAGGTGCAGAGGGCGGGGTGACGAGGCAGCTGACAGCAGGGCCCCAGTGCAGGGGGCAGGGAGCCCCCTTGGTACCGTGGGCTGGGGGTTGGGAAGGGATGGGGAGCGGGGTGCAGGATACCAGCTACTCTGGGTGCCTGTGCCAAGAGTGTTGGGGAAGGCCCCTAAAGAAATACTGGAATCAACGTGTCAAAGATTAGTGTATTTCAGAACCCAAATGATATGAGTGGACAAGTTTGGGGTAAATTACGCAATGCTTCCTTTCTGAGCAAAGCTCCTTCTTAAGAAGAAGTGTGCATACATCAGTCATGCAAACTTTCTACTGCTAAGGGGATCCCAGCCTCCTCTGCCAGACCAGACTGGACTTGGAGCAGAAGATAAAGCCAGCTCTGCCCTCCCCTGGCTCCCAACCTCAGGTCACACTGGGTCACGGCAGCGTGGAGATGCAATGGACCACATCCAGGTTGTCCGAAGTCTGGATTCCCACCCCAATTCCGGGATCCTTTCGCCACTCCTGGGGGGCATGTGGGGTGACTCTGTGACTCACAGCAGGCTGTGGATCCCACAGTCAGACCTGTTGCTGATGCTGCTAGTTGGAGGCAAGGCCTTTAGTGACGTCAGAGTTAGAAAAAGGAACCAGCAACTTCTGAGCTTCCACTAGTTTCCAGGAACTTCCCTCTGAGACTGGGCTCCCTGATCTCTTAAGCAGGGGTGGTGTTAGTCACCTCTCGGGCTCCTATGGACCTAGGACAAGACATTGACCCATTCACTCATTCACTGATTCATCCAACAAACACTACTGAGCAGACTGCGCCAGGCCCAGTGCTGGTGTTAGGCAGGAACCAACACAGATGTGGGCCTGCCCTCAGGGGGCTTACAGTCTAGGGGAGTGACACTGCACAGATAGGTTGTGCCAGGAGCGGTGAGAAGCTGTCCTGGGCTGGGGGAGGCGTGGCCTGGGGACAGAACTGAGGGGTGCAGAGGAGGAGGCAGGGCCTCGTGGGTCAGGATGAGAACTCGGGGTCGCTTCCAAGAGTGCCCGGGGCAGAGCCGAAGGTTGTCCTGTCTGAGGAAACGTTCTGGCCAGCAGCAGAAGGAAGGAGGGCGGATGGGAGGCAGAGGCCCGTGAGGGGAGAGGGCTGGCAGCAGGGGCTGGCTCCCTGCCTCCCTCCGTGCCTCTTCTCCTTCCTGAGTTCTGACTCCCGCCTCTGGGCCTCGGGGAGGAGGGCAGTGGGCACAGGGACCCTGCAAGGAGGTGGAAGACCCTGTCTCTAGAGAGACACAGATACTCTGATGCTCAGGAAGCTTATCTCCTTGCCCTGGGAGACAGCATAGGGCGGCTGAGTGTACGGGGAAGGATTCAAGAGCCCTGGGCAGCAATTCAGAGGAACAGGGTCTCCTTCCAGCCCCTCCCCTAAGTTGCTCTGGGCCTCAAGTTGCTTGCATCCCTGGGCCTTAGTTTTCCCATCTGCTATCTATGGGACTAGCACCGAGTCTGGGCTGAACTCAAGTCCATTCAGCGTTTCATCATGGAAAGAGCCTGGCTTTGGGGTCAGATGGGTTTGGGCTGGAATCCTAGCTCCGCACGGATGAGGCAGTGTGGCCAGTGTCAGCTACCTTGCTCCCGTCTGACGGCCCACATTCAGAGAACCACTGCCCTAGAATAACATCCCCCTGGGACAAGGGCCTCTTCCTGGCTCAATGTGACACCGTCAAACAGTGCTGGCATGTAGCAAATTCTCGGTAAGTGCGTGCGAATGAACTCATAGAATGGTTTGTTCTGGTGAGGGCAGAAGGGGCTGGAGGGTGGCTGTGGGCCAGGGGATGGGGTCAGGAGGTGGTCAGGGGTAAACCATGAAGGGCCTCTAATCTTCATGCTAAGTCAGGGAGCTGGGGCTTCTGACAGCTCTACATGGGTCCCCAGAGGTCTACATCCACATGGTGGAACTTGAGAACGTTATGTGGCAAAAAAGACTGCATATGTGATTAAGTTAAGGATGTTAGGATGGGGAAGTTATCCTGGGTTACTGCTGTTGCTGCTGCTAAGTCACTTCAGTCGTGTCTGACTCTGTGCGACCCCATAGACAGCAGCCCACCAGGCTCTCCCGTCCCTGGGATTCTCCAGGCAAGAACACTGGAGTGGGTTGCCATTTCCTTCTCCAATGCGTGAAAGTGAAAAGTGAAAGTGAATTCGCTCAGTCGTGTCCAACTCTAGCGACCCCATGGACTGCAGCCTATAGCAGTGGGCCCTAAATGTAATCACAAGGTCTCTTATTAAAGAAAGGAGGCAGACGGAGAAGAGGAGAAGGAGACGTGGCCACGGAGGCAAGAGATCAGAGTGATGTGAAGAAGGGGCCACAAGCCAAGGAGCTCAGCAGCCCCCAGAAGCCAGAAAAGGCAAGGAGAGGGGTTCTCCCCTGAAGCCTCTGGAATAAACCTGCCCTACGCACACCTTGGTCTCAGTCTCCTGGTCTCCTGAACTAGCAGAGAAGAAATCTGTGTTGCTTCCAGTCACCAAGTTCATGGTCATTTGTTACAGCAGCCCTCCCTTGTGAGCTAACCCAGGCCTGTTTCCAGTAAAAGCAGTGGAGTTTACTGAGCAGGGTCAGTGGAGCAGAGGGGAGGAGGCTGGCAACCTGGGGTCAAAGATGGGGAGAGGTGATGAGGGGCGAGCTGAAGGTGGCCACCTAGGGTCAGGAAAGGACAGACAGAGCATCCTGCTGGGGAGGAGGCTGCAGGTCAGCCTCAGGGAGGGGAGGACGGTCCAGCTCAGTCACTCGCTCGGGAATCTCCCCTTGGCTGACTGTGCCATGCCCCTGCCCCGCCCCCCATCCCAACCTCCACCACCACCAACCAAGGGCACCCAGCCCTTTGGCAATGATAAGGGTTCTCTGCCAGGTCAACGCTGGGTTTTGCACCCAAATGGGGAGCAGAAAGGACATACTATCGGTCATTAAGGAAGCTGGGAGCCAACCTTATGAAGGGTCACACAAGTCCCCGATCACCCTGGCAGCCTCCACTGGAAACGCAACCTCTGGCTGTCCCTGGCTTCCTGAACTCCTACTCCAACAGCCATAGACGAGACCCTCTAGCCGGTTTACCACCTCCCCCGCTGGACCCCTCTGTTCTGCGGCTGCTACGTGTGATCCAGGCAGGCCCGGCCTCTCAGTTGGCCTTGGAGGCCAGGGTGGTGCTGACGATCGGAAGAGGAAGTGGACACTCACTGCCCGCTGCGTGCCGGGCACCTGGAGGACAATCAGTAACGGAGCTGCTATTTCTGCTTCTGCTCAGATCTTGGCTCTGGCTGCGTCACTAGCTGGAGTTCCTTGAACAAGTCACTTCTCCGAGCCTCGTTTCCCCCATCTGTAAAGTGGGGGGAACCTGTAACCTACTTCACAGGGCAGTACAGAGAACCAACTGTGGCCCTGAGTCTAACGGGGCCCCGGCACCACCACCTGGAGGGTTGCTCTCATCTGCATGTTGGGCTCAGCTTGAAGGGCTGCTCCCAGGCTCTCTGGGCCATCACCGCCTTCTCTGGGTGTGCTGCACACTGGATTTCAAGGCTTAGCGCATGCAGCGCTGAACCATGGCATCTGTTCCTCAACCAGACTATGAACAGTTACAGGTGGCGAGGGTGGGAGCATGCCTGGGGGACCGGCTTTATCTCCCTTTGCAACCCAGCACCTGGGAGGGGTGGGGATAAGACGCTGTCACAGGAAGGTCAATATACAGAAATAACGGCCAAGGTGAAACTGGCGCCTAACGGGTGTTGGGTGAGGGCTGGTCACGGCCGCTGCAGTGCTTACTGGATGTCTCCCTGAGGATATGGGGGTAAAGGCAGCCTATTAATCCGGCTCCCACTGGTTAGCGCAAGAGCAAGTGGAATGATGACCAGACTGAACCGTGTCAATGGCTTTTTCCCGAGTGTACACTCCATGCTTTGTCCTTTGCTCTCTGAACTAAATTAGCTTTGTACTTAAGACTGCTTTTCCTGAATGAAGCAGTGTGGCAGGACAGGGTCATCTCATTCAGTGTCAGACCTCTTTGGAGAGATGTCTTTGGGCGGCTTGGAGGATGGATTGGACAGGGAGAATCTAGAGGCTGGGAGGCCCGGAGGAGGCTGGATGCAGGAGCAATGAAGCTCATTCTGGAAGGATAGCAGGGGACAGGGGAGGGCCTGGGACCCACATCAAAGGGGGGACACTCCACACCCAGCTGCTGCAAGGCCCAGGAGTCCCCTTGGGTAATTTTGTCCCCAACAATACCAGCTCCCAGAGGGTATAGGTGTGCAGCCGTCATCCAAGCTTTTTTTCTCGAGTCCGGTACTCAAAGCATGAGAGCAGACAAGTATCCTGCCAGGGGGCTCACAGAGCTTGTTCGCATCCCTTGGCTCCCGTGTGCTTTGGATGATTCTGGGAGGTGAGCAGGGCAGGCTGCCTGAGGACAAACCCCATACTCCATGAGAGGAGGACGCTGAGGCCCAAGGGGGCAGAGGTGTGCTCAAGCCACAAAGCTGTGCAGCAGACTTTGGATACCTGTCTGTCAAAACAGACGCCAGAACGTCACTTCTGCATCCCTGCTGCCCAGCAGTTCCTGGCATGTGATGGGAAGTTGACACATGTTTGCGAATGAATGAATGGATGGATGGGTGGGTGGGTGGATGGATGGATGGATGGATGAATGGATCACTCACACAGACCAGCATTCTGGGGGGCAAAGGCATGGTCTGTGGGAAGAGAAAGAAGGGTGTCTTTTCCTGAGCATTCGTATGTGTCAGGGATTCTACCAGCATCCTTCACTCCCCTCAACAGCTAGATGGAGCTCACTAAGACCTGTGAAACTTCTCTCCAAATGTAAGCTTCCTCGAGCCACTCAAGTCTTTGGGGAGGTTTCCCTTAATACCTCTCAGGGGCTTTGTCACAAGTGAGTTTATCTCAACCTTGTTCTGACCTTATCTTTCCAGCCAGGGTACCTCTCGAGGGCGGAGTCTTGGGGCCTCCTCTCTCTTGCATGCCCGATGTCTCAGACATCCAGTGGTCTCCAAGCCCACTTTTTACTAGCCTCCTAGATTTTGCTATTTCTATTTCTCTTCCCTCTTATGGATCAGCCCCGGATCCCTCTTCACCAATGTCCCCATCTCATTCTTCAGGTCCACATCTGAGGGGACAACCAGAGTCCTCTCTCCAAAGCACAGATCCTAACTTCTAATCTTTCTATCTTCCCCTAAAGACCTACAATTACAATGCCCAACCCTGGCTTTCAAGGCTGCGTCTTCCCGATGCAGCCAAGCCTCTCTCTCCTTCCATTTGAGCACCCCGCAAAGTAAGAGCTGGTGCATAACAGGTGCTCAAGACTGGGCTGAATGGGGTCTCTGATTCAAGCCCCCAGCAGGAGCACTAGCGCATGGCTATTTGAGGGCTGTTGGCGGATTTAAGTGAACACCTATGACCACTAACTAAGTGGCCAGAGTTGAGCCTCACACTTAGGCCCGCCGATTGTAAGGACGAGGTAGCTAGAAGAGAGGGCCCACCAGTTCTGAGTCAGGGGTGCTCTGTGCAGATGCCAGCTCTGTGTGGGGCCCTGGCAAAGTGCTCTGAGATCTGACTCGCTCCTTTTGAAAACGGAGGTCAAAAATTCTACCTGAGGGGGCATTCGGGAGGATGGAGCAACATAGGGTTTGCAAAGTGCTCACGATGGCTTCCCAGCTCGCAGCATCCGACCTGGGGAATGGCTATCACCCTGAGGGAGACCCTCCCCTCCACCACGCTCCATCCCGCACGCAAACTGCTGGGAGACTTACCTGTCTGAGGCTCCCTGGGGGGCCGTGACCTCAGTCCCACTCCACACCTGGAGCCTCAGGGGCCTCTCTTCTGGCCACCTGGGTCCCTGGCCCGGATGCCTCACCAGCTGAGAGCTGTTGGACCCCAGAGAAGTCCTGCGTGCGTCGTGGCCTGCGGGGCTGCAGCGGAAGAGCTGCTGGTAGGCCGTGCGGAAGTCTCTGTTGAGCGCGGCGTACAGCACGGGGTTCAGGGCCGAGTTGGCATAGCCCAGCCACAGGACCACGTCTTCCACGGTCTTGTCGACAGCGCTGTCCCCTCGAAGCCCCCGGTAAACGAACACGGTGAAGTAGGGGAGCCAGCAGACGATGAAGGCCCCCATGACGGCAGCCAGGGTCACCGTGGCTTTGTGCTCCCTGAGCGTGGCTGCCCTCCATGGGCCGACGTTGTGAATCCTCCTGGCCTGTTCCCGGGCGATCCTGAAGATGCGGTAGTACGTGATGCACATGACGAGCAGCGGCAGGTAGAAGGTGACCAGCCCGTCCACCAGGCCGTACACCAAGTTCACCTGGACTTTGCACTTGGGGGTGGTGTGACTGTCACTGTGGTTCTCAGGCCTGCTGTTCCACTCCAGGTGGATGGACAGGAAGGACAGGGTGATGGAGATGACCCAGATTAAGACCAGGGAGACGGCGACCCGGACCGGGGTGACCAGCACGGGGTAGCGCAGGGGGTCCGTGACGGCGCAGTACCTGTCGAGGCTGATCATGAAGAGGTTGAGGATGGAGGCCGTGCAGAGCATGACATCCAGGCTGGTATAGATGTTGCAGAAGACCTTGCCGAAGCTCCACTGGCAGGACAGCTGGTGGAAGGCGGAGAAGGGCAGCACCAGGAGGCCGAGGAGCAGGTCAGTAATGGCCAGGGACACGATGAAGCAGTTGGTCAGGCTGCGGAGCCGGCGATTCAAGCCCACTGCCAGGCAGACGACCACGTTGCCGGCGATGGTGATGAGGATGAGGAGGGTGAGGACTACGGTGACGGTGACCTTGAAGGCGGTGGGGTCCAGACAAGAGGAAGAGGCCGTGCCATTGGACGCCATCCTGGGTCCCTACAGCTCCTTCCCCTGTGCCCTCCCACCCCCACCCCGGGCCTGCGGCTGCTCCTCTTCCAGCTCCCCAGCAGGTCAATTATGTCCCCCACTGGGCTCCAGGCTGCCCACCAGACCTGAGAGAAGTATCCAAATGTGGGGAAGCTCCAGGGGCCGAGCCAGTGCTGTTTTTTCTAGAATAAATAAAGTGATCTCCAACAAGGTGGGGGGCATGAGTAGGAAGGAAGATGAGGGACGTCTAGTTCTCAAAGCGAGGTTCCTAGTTCAAGCCGCAGTCCTCAAATCGCCTCCAACAGAGCCGGCTTCCTCCCAGGACTGAACACATCTCCACTCGCCGGCTTTTGCGTGGAGACTGAGGCACTGGGGCGTGAGTCTGGAGGTGGCTTTGGTTTTATTGGGGCAGTTTCATGTGGAGCTATGGCTGCAGCCTTCTCCATGATGGACGCCTGCCCCCATCCACGTGATGGGGGTCCGGCACAGCTGCCTTGCCCTCTAGGGTCCACTGGAGAGCGTGAGCTAGAAACAAAGATGGAGTTTTGAGCATGTTGAAACCAGACCGAGAGAATTCAAAATGAACACTTCTAGACCTTGACCTCACTTCAAGACGCCAGGAGGCCAGTCCGGCACCTCCCCTTAGAAGGGACCAGGGCAATCAGGATACACAGTGAGAGGAGGAAGGGAGACGGGATGCCAGGGGCTGACCAGCAAGTCATCACAGGAGCTACAGTAGGATGGCCTCATGTTTATACTGTCTATATTAGAGATTCTAGACACAGACTCTATGCTCTCAGAAAAGGGTGCTGCATCTGCTGGGTCACTGCTGGTTCCCAGGGCGTGGCTCCACCGGTAGGCATTACGCCTATGATGGATAAACGATAAAATGAATGAAAAAAAAATAGCCAACGTTAATACACTGACTCTGCCAAGTGCTGAGAACAGTGTTCTACACTCTAGCTTTATAAAACGTCACTATACGCTGAACAAGAAGCCAACCAGCTTTTTCAGGAGAGGGCCAGCTAATGAACATGTTCTGCTTTGTATCCGGCAAGCTCTCTGCTGCAATTTACTTAACTCTGTTTCGTGTGAAGGCACCTCCACAGACAATGTTCAGATGAGTGATCCTGGATGTTACTATGGACACTGAAATGTGAATGTCACATCGTTTTCATGTGTGGCAGCATCTTCTTCTCTTGAATTTTTCTCAAACTCTTTAAAGCAATTTCTGGGCAAAAAATGTAAAATTGCTATTCTTAGTTCACGTGACACACAAAACCAAAGAGGGGACCAGATCTAGCCTGCTGTCCCAGTCTGCCAACTGCAGCCCCAGCCCTGCTCTGGACATCTCTCTAAATCTCACTTTCCAGGTCAGCAGGTACAGACCTCACCCAGTCTTTCAAACGGCTGTGTAACAGTCCATGGGGTGGCTGGCTATGGTTTGTTTATCAGCACTCTTAACACAGCTATTTTGGTGGTTTCTAGTTTCTTCCTTCCTCCCTCCATCCCTTCTTCCTTTCCACCTCTGGTCCCACATCAAACATCATTCCAATGGAATACCTGCGCACGCCGTACTTCTTTTGGTTAAGTGTCATGTTAAATTCCTTCTTAGTGGTGATATTCTATCATTCTGATCCATGCAAAACAAGCTAAGGCCCTGCTTGATTCCTGGACGCTTTCTTTCAAGTGGATCCTGGTTTTCCAGAGAACGGCCAGCAGCAGTCTCTTGGGGTCTGGGAGTGTGCAGAAAATCTTAGTTGACAGAGGACCTCCTCTCAGGGAGGAGCTCAACACCATCTGACACAGATGAAGTCTCTCTCTGGCTCTTGGCCAGGAGTGGTTTTGCAATCTGAATAAGAGAGGCATCGTTTAATCACAACCGCTGTGTCGGCACGGGGATCACGGCTCCTGGTCACCTTCTGCCACTCCAGCTGGCTCAGCCACCTAGCCTAGCAGGCTGGGCCTCCAAGTATTATTTTTAGAAGATCTTTTCATTACATAAATAGCCCAAACAGTACGGCTGTTACTGCCACACTTAATTAACTTTGGAGGGTTTTTTTTTTTTTTTTTTTTGAGCACCCCTATTTCTGATCAAAATTTCCTCTGAGTTTCCTTAATAGCCAGGTTTAGGTATTTTGAACTGATGTTTTCGTTAACATTTGAAGACTTTCAAATGAATAATCCAGCCTCTCATATAATTAAAAATTAATTCTTCTTTCCCTCCCTCCCTCCTTCCTTCTGTCGTCTCCCCGTCTCTGCTCTTTTCAGCAAATATTTCTTTTAGAATCTACAACGTGCCCACTGTTGTCTGAGGGGCTGGGGCCATGGCCACAACCACCACAAAGAAAGCGCTGGTTCCTTTCTTCATGGAGTTCCTGGAGTTTCAAAGAACAACCACTTCCGTTGTGTTTCTGTTTTACAGCCTGAGTCCCAGAAGTTTCCAGTGACCTTTGTGAAGGCATGAGCTTTCGTGTGGAGCTTTGTGGGTAGAGTGATGCCTTAGAGGGTCATGGCCCTTGGGGTCACTACTCCAAGGTCACTGTCTTCATGATCACTATCGTTACCATCACAGCTAATATAAAAAACACTTTCTTGAACCTTCCTTTCAAACTTTAAAAGCGATGACATTGCTTATTGCAGTAAACCAAGGGCTCTGAGGAAGGGCCAACTGTTTGGATCATTGCATACCCAAGCCCTCACACTGGGAAGGTGACCTTTAGTTTGGTGTTACGGGAACCATCCATTCTTTCTCTGAGGCTCTGCCTGTACCAGACACATGTAGGACACTGTTCTGATACTTCCTTTCCTCATTTCTTTCAAAATCTCTACTATATAGTGGACACACTTTTAGATCACTTAGATCTAACGCATTCTATTGGGAACCTAGGCTGTAGCAATAACCACCACCATCATGAGAAGAGCCATGGCAAGGAGGTCTGCTTTAGCAGGCTTGCAAGTGGCAAATGATGGGAGATGATCTGAGTGTCTATCAGCAGGGGAATGGTTCAACCCATGATGGAGCATCTGCACTACAGCAGAGTCCTGGGCAAGGCGATTTCACGCATATTAAATGAAAGATCTTGGCCTCACAGTGACTTCTCACGAGGGGAATCTGTTGCTATTTAACAGTTGAGGAGAGCAAGGTTCAGAGAGGCCTAGTGATGTCACACCCCTAGTAAGTGGCCGGAGAGCCTGGATTCAGACTCAGCTCCCGTCCCTCCAGCTGCCTTCAGGCCCACTCTTGCACAGACTTCAACTTGTCCTTCTAAGTGGATCTCAGCAGATAGTCCTGTAGTTGCCTCCCTCACTCTGCCATTCGGGCACCCCAACTTTGACCCAAATGCACCCAGTCTCTTCCCTCCTGACTTTCCCTTTGCTGTCTTCTTCACTTGGAGTCCTGTTCTTCCTTGTCTTCAGTCAACGCTGCCCTTCTCAAGGCCTAGCTCAAACACAGGTCCCCACACCTTCCCCCACCATCTGAAAGCATGGTGTTGTTTTGAAACCTTTCAAAAGCCAACATGGTATAAAGTGAAGAAGATGGTATCTTAGGACCCATCTTGCTAACGGACGCACAAAATAAATCAAGATAAAGCACAGATGCTCAGATAACAGTTCACAGCTTGATGCTGAGATGCTGAATGTGGCTCCCAGGGAAGGAACTTGAGGGGGGCGTGCATGCAGGCTGCCTCTATAACAGCTCACCACCAAACAAACCTGAACATTATTTTTGCTTTTCACCTTTTTTTTTTTTTTCATAAAAGTAAAAATCCTCCTTGGATTTCTTTCGGTACCAAACAGGTACTAATGTAGGTCTTTCGTGAAAGAGAAGTGAGGTAAAACAAACTTTCAAAAAGTGGGGGGATCCCTGTACCTCTGTCTCCCTGAAGCCTGCAGGTGGGGGTACCCTCTCCTGTACTTTGTGCGAGGTACAGTGGCTCAGACTATAAAGAATCTGCCTGCAATGCAGGAGACCCAGTTTGATCCCTGGGTCGGGAAGATCTCTTGGAAAAGGGAATGGCACCCCACTCTAGGATTCTTGCCTGGAGAATTCCACAGTCGGAGCCTGGAGGGCTATAGTCCATGGGGTTGAAAGAGTCAGACTCAACTGAGCAACTAACACTTTTTCTTTCACTTCATACTGTTGGCACCTGGCTTTGTTAATATGGCTAAGTGTCTGTCTGCAAGCAGAGCCTGGATCTAGACCACCTGTCTCCAGCTTCCATCCACCTATCCATCTGTCCTTCCATCCTTCCAGCCAGCCAGCCAGCCAGCAAGCAAGCATTTCTTGCTGTCTAAGGGAGAGGCCCAGGGTACACAGAGTGAGTGTGAAAACGATATGGAATTTTCATTAAAACCGGCTTCCCCCACTTCCTGTCCCCGTCTTGCAGGCTGACCACAGGCACTGCAGTTGTATGTGTCACACTGCTTCCTCTTATGTCATCCCAGTTTTGGCTTTAAGAGCCTCCGAGAAAAGCACTTTCTGAAGAATTTGCTCATGGGTTGCTGCGCCCCTTACTGCTCCCTGGGGAGGTTTCTGACCTTCATCTACAGTTGTCACCTTGCAAATGCAGCCATAACAAAAAGCAGAGCCCTACTCAGAGTCTGATTCATCACATCAAGCACCTCTGGGAGGCCATGGTGGCCAATTAGCCTTCAAGAGCAGCCACAGCTGAGTGTGTTAAAGGCACTCAGTGAGCTCACAGATGTGTATTAAACCCACTGTGCTGGGCTCTGCACAGGGAAGTCTGCTTTGATCACCTCTGATGACCAGCCTCGGTCATCTCTAAGTACAGATAGATCTTTGACGTGACTTGCAAGGTTCTGCGTGACCTGGTTTTGTCTTTTCTCTTTAGCTTTAGCTCCTGCCTGGTGCCCTTTAGTTGGACAACACTTGGAGAAATAGCTCTGGTGGCATTTGATTTCTCCTGATTTTAAAAGTCCTAGGCCCATATGGCTCTGTGCCTTTGCACATGCTATTCCTACTGCCTGGAATGCCCTTCTTCCCTTCCACGCCTGGGGAACTCGCACTCTTCCCTGAAGACCTGTCTGTCTCTGTCACCTCCTCCAGGAAGTCTTTCAGAGTCTTCCAGAGGTACCTGTTCCATCTTCTCTCACATTTGCTTCCCACTTATACCCACCTCTGGTAGAGGCTTGTGACATCTGGGGTGCACAGGAGAGAGAGATCCTTTAACTTTCCACTGGCTAGAAATCTGAGTTGCCAGGGCCCTTGGAAAATTCTCCTCTGGATGTGGTCCTTGGTGATTCCTCATCAAAATGTGTCTCCCTAGGAATGCACTGTGGTGGGTGGAATCTGGAACACCATGACCCTGCTCAATCCTCTCCTATGACTGCAAAGAAAACGGGGGCTTGAAGTGTTGAAGGTCACCCCTCCAGCAGAGGTACAGCCCAAAGGCCCACCAGGTCTGCCTAATGCCCCAACTCCCCTCTCACTGCCGCCTACCCACAAAATCCTTCAAGAGATGCCACTGACAGTTCTATTTGCCAACAGAGGAGAGAAGCCATCTAGAAGATTAACTAGTCTGGGGATTGGGGTCTTCTCCCATCAAATTTTATCAAACTGAGTCCAACACTTTTCTTTCCTTTTTCACTAAGAGGTGAAATGAAGCTCCCCTGTTGCAGTTTAAGCATCTAAACCCCCAGGCAAAGCCACTGGGGGAGTAACTAGCAATTTTGGGGAATTAGTTAAAGCTCCTTTGGGTTTCTCACTCAACCTGGAAGATGAATCCAATTCTCCAAGCAATCATTTACAATAGGAAAAGAAAATGATATTCAGCAGGCAACCATTGTGAGCTAGGGAAGTGCACAATGGCTTCTGGGGAGCCAGTGGGCAAGTCTGTGGAGTAGGTCATTTGATCCTTATTGTGCAAAAATTGACACGCCTACAAGGGAAGCGACACCCAGGGGCTGAAAGACAAGGACTTTGACATTGGATGAATCTGGATTTTAATCTCAGAACTGTCATTTAAGAGCTTGGTGACCCTGGGCATATGACTGCAACCTCTCTGAGCCTTAGTTTTCTCTTTTGTAAAATTGGGGTAATGATATGTCCTTCTTCACTTGGTGGTTGTGAAAATGCAGAGCAAAGGTGTGTAAAACACTTTGTGCCTGGCATATGGCAGGTTACATTAAATATAATAATAGTATAATAATAATATCTCATAATAGCAAAAATATTACCTTTTATTATTGTCGAGAGCCCCATAGCCAAGAAACTGCACTCACACATGCTCTATATAAGTAGGGAGCGGATCCAAGGGCAGACAATGTGCTGGGTGCCAGGGGACAGCTGTGAACATGGGAGACAAATCTTGGAGCTTCTGTGACAGCGTGGTGGTTGGGGGGGAGGCAAACGTGAAGTAACTCATAGCAGAGCTGCTGATTCAGCTGCAGTATGTTGACAGTTCTATAAAGGGGGAGTGTAAGGAGCCACAGGCTTCTCTGGTAGCTCAGCTGGTAAAAAATCCGCCTGCAGTGCAGGAGACCCTGGTTCGATTCCTGGGTTGGGAAGATCTGCTGGAGAAGGGATAGGCTACCCACTCCAGTATTCTTGGGCTTCCCTGGTGGCTTAGACACCTGCAATGCGGGAGACCTGGGTTTGATCCCTGGGTTGGGAAGATCCCCTGGAGGAGGGCATGGCAATCCACTCCAGTATTCTTGCTTGGAGAATCCCCATGGACAGAGGAGCCTGGTGGCTCCAGCCCATGGGGTTGCAAAGAGTTGGACAGGATTGAGTGACTAAGCACAGGAGCCACAGTGATATACAGTGGAGGGACCTGTCCTGGTCTGGAGGGTACGTGATTTGAGATCTGAACAGAAAGGAATAGAGTCACTCAGTGAAAACAGGGGATGGGCAGGTTCCAAACAGAGGACAGCAGCTCCAAACATTGGGAGGCAGAGAGTCGGGGATGTCCGCAGAGCCATAGGAGCCCTTGGGGGTGGCGGGGTGAGTGGAGATTGACGCAACTGGAAGGCCAGAGGTGGCTTTACATCCAGCAGTCCTGCGGGGACATCAAGGGGCGAGGGGGGTGGCTGCAGGGTGGCAGGGGCCCTCACTGGGTCCTGCTGGCTAGTCCTAGCTATCACTGCCAGTAATCAGATGCAGGGGTCACTGGGTCCCTGGCAGGCAGTTCCTCGTCTTTATGAGCCATAATGCCCCAGAACATCGCCCCGTCACTTCATCGTCCGAATGTTCTGGGTACCGGGTGCTGCGGGCATCAGAGGGTGGCCCCAGGGTCAGCTCCCCCAGGAGCACTGCCCACTCAGGAGTCCCAGAGGGGCCTGAGAAGTGGAAGCTATGTCAGCAGGGTGACTCTCATTCTTGAAGGAGTGAAGACGGGCCTTCCAAGCCCCGCTGCGGCTGCAGACAAAGGTGCTGAGCAGCGTGACTGGAGGCCAGTGGCGGGGGCCATGCCACTTCAGAAAGGCTAGTGGCACTCTGGGACTCCATCACTGGGAGCCCGGGATTTGGGGCAGGGCCCGGGGGTGCACCCAAAGGGTGAGGCGGGTCCAGCCCCCAGCAGTTCAGACACTGCCTAGCGATGGGGGCAGGGGCCATGGAGGGTGTGGGGAGCAGCAAGGGGCTATGGAAACTGGGAGGATGCTGTGGTGATGCTGTGGGTGGTGATAGGTGACAGCTGTGTGTGTGTGCAGAAGGCAACATCTTATAGGGCCTGGAAAACCCCATGAAAGCTAAAAAACAAACTGACCCAGCAGTTGCACTTTGAAGAATTCATCATATGACCTGGAAATGTTGTTCAAGTCCCTGTGACAGCATGCAATGCAATCATCAAAAGGACAATTGCACCAGTTTCTCGTGTTTCTTAGATTCCACATATAAGTGATATCACAGAGTATTTGTTTGTCTGTGTCTGACTTATTTCACTTCAGCATAATACCCTCCAAGTTCATCCATGTTGCCATAAATGGCAATATTTCCTTCTTTGTTAGGGCTGAATACTATTCCATGGTATATATGTATCACATCTTCTTTCTCTGTTCATCTGTTGATAGACACTTAGCTTGCTTCCATACCTTGGTGACTGTAAATAACGCTGCTACGAACATTGGGGTACATGTTTCTTTTCAAATTAGTGGGTTTTTTTTTCAGATATATATCCAAGAGTGAAATTGCTAGGTCATACGGTAGCTCTAATTTTAGTTTTTTGAGAAACTTCCTTGCTGTTTTCCAAAAAAGAAGCAGACTCACAGATACAGAGAACAAACTAGTGGTTACTGGTAGGGAGAAGGATGGGAGGGAGGGACAATATAAAGGCAGTGGATTAAGAAGTACAAACTACTATGGATAAATAGGCCACAAGGATATATTGTAAATGTTGTGGTTCACTATATTTTATGCCTGTAACTTACATAATACCATATATCAACTGTACTTCAATAAAAAAAATTAATATTAAATAAAAGACTGTCGCAGGCTTTGGGGCTGATGTGGAATGTTCTCTGCATGTGTGGGTGTGGCATTCTAAAGGGGGAACGTGTGCGTGTTTTCGTGCTCTTGCACTGACACACACCTGGTCCAGGAAGGGCACACTTGAACAGGGACTGATGCTTCCATGGAGGTTGATGGGGGCTAAGCCAAGAGTGCAGGAAAGACTTCCTTCACCATATGTCCCTTGGGACCTTGGGAATCTTTTTACCTATAGTCAGTGCCATGGTTTTTCCAGTAGTTATGTACAGATGTGAGAGTTGGACCATGAAGAAGGCTGAGCACCGAAGAACTGATGATTTCAAACCGTGGTGCTGAAGAAGATTCTTGAGAATCCCTTGGACAGCAAGAAGATCAAACCAGTCAATCTTAAAGGAAATCAGCCTGGGATATTCATGGGTATTCATGCTGAAGTTGAAGCTCCAATACTTTGACCACCTTTTGCAAAGAGCCAACTCACTAGACAAGACCCTGATGCTGGGAAGGATCAAGGGCAGGAGGAGAAGGGGGCGACAGAGGATGAGATGGTTGGATGACATTACTGACTCAATGGACATGAGTTTGAGCAAACTCTGGGAGATTGTGAAGGACAGGGAAGCCTGGCGTGCTGCAGTCTATGGGATCACAAAGAGTTGGACACAGCTGAGCAACTGAACAATGACAACCGTGGGTAGACATCACCTATGGCCAAACTAACAGCCTGGCCACAGGGCTTGGCCAGCAGAGAAGGGCAGAGGGAGGGCACCCAGGTGGAAGGAACAACAGCAAAGGAAAGGCGGCTGTGTGCTCAGGGACGCCTAAGAGCCAGACCTGGTGCGTCAGGGCTCCAGGCCAGGGCTGGCACTTGGTCTATTCAGTTAGAAGTAGAAGAATTGATGCTTTTGAACTGTGGTGTTGGAAAAGACTCTTGAGAGTCCCGTGGACTGCAAGGAGATCCAACCAGTCCATCCTAAAGGAAGTCAGTCCTGAATATTCATTGGAAGGACTGATGCTGAAGCTGAAACTCCACTACTTTGGCCACCTGATGCGAAGAACTGACTCAGTGGAAAAGACCGTGATGCTGGGAAAGATTGAAGGTGGGAGGAGAAGGGGATGACGGAGGATGAGATGGTTGGATGGCATCCCTGACTATGGAGAAGAGTTTGAGCAAGCTCTGGGAGTTGGTGATGGACAGGGAGGCCTGGTGTGCTGCAGTCCATGGGGTCACAGAGTCAGACATGACTGACGTATGTTTATGGGTCAGAAGTACCTCACTGATTGACGGCTGACTGGGATCAAGAAGGTGGTGTCCCATATGCCACTAGTTCTCAGAACTGACTGACTTCAGTCAAGAGCCCCTTACTAGTAAGTCCTCTGCTCCAAGCTCACCCTGAGGGACCCCTCTTCCCATAGTTACTGATAGGACTGGTCAGGCCAGGCCCCTCCAATTGCTTCTCCTGTCATTTGCATAAAGATGACAATGGCTGCCAAGCCCTAGCCCTGCATGATCTGGTCTCTGCCAATCTTTCCAGCCAATTCTCAGGGTGGGGAGGGAAATGTAGCTGTGGGGGGAGTGCTGAGGAGTTTGCATTTAGTTCTAAGGGCAGCAGGCCAGCCCTGGAGGTTCCATCAACAGGTCCGAGATTGCCTAGAGAGCTGTGGGACACCACCCTCTTGATCCCAGTCAGCCGTCAATCAATGAGGCACTTCTGACTGATGAACATACGTCAGATGCTTGCTTCACAACATGCCTAGGGCTATCTGCTCTCTGAACATCCTCTCACTCACGCTTTACCACAACATCCTGTGGCAAGAGGTCTTTTCCTCATTTTAAAAATGCAGAAACCCAGGTTCAGGAAAGTGAGGTTGCCCAAAGTCTCAATATCACCAAGTCGAAAAGTCAGAATTTGAACCCCCGTCTGTCTGACTCCATAATCCTGGTTCTCAGTTGCTGTTATTTCAGTTTTCCTACAGAGAAAGAAACTATGCCCTTCAGGCTTTCCAAAGAGATGGTGTGAGTTCCCCGGGCATCCGCAGCTGAAGATGCTTCCTCTTTTGTTGTCTTTGATCTTCGTGGTTGTAGATTTCAAACTCCTTCCCCACAATGGGCTTGACGTTCGGTAAAACCTCTTACGGCAGTATACAATTTCTGGTTGGGATTGTTCATTAGAAAGGCCTTGGGCTCCTGGTGGTCTGAGTTTTTGTTCCACCCTTTCATGTCTTCTGAGCTGACAGGGATCTGAAGCTGGGATAGTTTTCACTTCTGCTCTCAAGCCCAAATTGTCCCAAACACTGCAGCCCACTTGATGGGGGAGAGTGTTCCCCTCTGCACAGGCTGAGAGGTGAATGGACCCAAATATCATCTGGAATTTGGGGCAGGTTCTGTAACTGCTGCTGTTGGTGCATCCAAAGAAGAGCCCCACTCATGTGTGTCTACCAGTCCAGAAAGGCAGGGTGCAGCAAAGCGGACCTTTTCCTGTGATGACTGTTATCACTTGGGCATCACAGTGCCGGGAAGATGACCTGGGCTGGAAGCCAGGACACCGACCTCTTCCATCTGCTGAACACCCACAGGTAGCTTAGTATCTCTAGGCTGCTCTGCAGTGCTCAGTCGAGTTCGACTCTTTGCGACTCCCTGGACTGTGGACTATAGCCCGCCAGACTCCTCTGTCCATGGGGTTCTCCAGGCAAGAACTCTGGAGTGGGTTACCATTTCCTACTCCCAGGGATCTCCCCAACCCAGGGAGTGTACCTGTATCTCTAGCGTCTCCTGCCTTGGCAGGCAGATTCTTTACCACTGCATCACCTGGGAGGCCCCAAATATCTCTGTGAGGCAGAGATTATTATGAGTCCCACCTGACAGATGGTGAAACTCAGGTTCAGACATTGTCACTTGTCCAAGGTGCACAGCTGGTAAAGAGGCAGGCAGGGCTTTGAACCAGATCTAACTCCACTGTCTCTGAGTGTCCATAGCCAACCACCATGCCGCCCCGCCCCCCGCCAACTAAGACATGCATATAATTCAGTTCATTTGCTGACCATTTGTGTGACCAGTTCTTGCTGAGGTGTTTTCTTTTCAGTGAGAGACCCCAGGCCATCTGCCCGGCCTCTGCCAACGGTTGATGTGGGCAGCGGAAGCCACATCGGGTGACAGCAAATTCCCTTGGTCATTGTTTAGGAGCATCTCTATTTCTCCTTTTTTTTTTTTCCATGAGGGTGAAGGGCACATAAGATGAAAATGCGCAGTTCAGTGGCACTCAGCCCATTCATGATGTTGTGTAACTACCGGCTCCACTTGGTTTTCAAACATGGTCATCACCCTGAAGGGAGCCGACACCCGTTAAGCAATCACTCCCTGTCTCCAATTCCTGGCAACGACCGACATGCTTTCGGGCTCCATAGAATTTTCCTGTTCTGGACACTAGGGACACAAAGGGAAGGAGGATCTCTGAGTCTCTTTTCTAGCCTCTTCATCCACCTTGGGGCTCAGGCTACATATTCAAGCATCATCTTGGACCACTGTCTTTCCTTCATTCCCAACATTCAGCCCATCAGCAAAGTTGATGGATTTTCCCTCTGAAATACATACCTCTTGGATGAGGCTACTTTCTTTGGCTGCTGCCATCCTGCCCTGCCATCCCATCACTTGATGGGAAATAGATGGGGAAACAGTGGAAACAGTGTCAGACTTTGTTTTTCTGGGCTCCAAAATCACTACAGATGGTGACTGCAGCCATGAAATTAAAAGACGCTTACCCCTTGGAAGGAAAGTTATGACCAACCTAGATAGCATATTCAAAAGCAGAGACATTACTTGGCCAACAAAGGTTCGTCTAGTCAAGGCTATGGTTTTTCCTGTGGTCATGTATGGATGTGAGAGATGGACTGTGAAGAAGGCTGAGCACCAAAGAATTGATGCTTTTGAACTGTGGTGTTGGAGAAGACTCTTGAGGGTCCCTTGGACTGCAAGGAGATCCAACCAGTCCATTCTGAAGGAGATCAGCCCTGGGGTTTCTTTGGAAGGAATGATGCTAAAGCTGAAACTCCAGTACTTTGGCCACCTCATGCGAAGAGTTGACTCATTGGAGAAGACTCTGATGCTGGGGGGGATTGGGGGCAGGAGGAGAAGGAGACGACAGAGGATGAGATGGCTGGATGGCATCACTGACTCGATGGATGTGAGCCTGGGTGAACTCCAGGAGTTGGTGATGGACAGGGAGGCCTGGCGTGCTGCGATTCATGGGGTCACAAAGAGTCGGACACGACTGAGCGACTGATCTGATCTGATCTGATCCTACCCTAGTCCAGGCCATCTGGACCACCTCTTGTCTGGACTTTCGTGACAGTTGTCAGCAGGCATCTCTGCTGCTCCCTTTGGTCTCCAGCACTGCCCTCCTGCTCCTGTCTCATCCACACTGCCTCACACACGCTCCTTGGCTCACAAGACATCCCGCCCGGGATCCATGCCCCATCTGATCTCCTTCCTCGGCCTCAGGACTCACTGGGTACCCGGCACTCTGACCCTGCCCCAGAGCCTTGGACATTCACAGTCTCCTCCTCAGGCCTCTGCCTTGATCTGCTGCTGATGTGGACCCTGGCATCTTGGCTCAAATATCAGTTCTTGGAGGGCATCCTTCTTGAGCCCTGGAGCAGCTCCTTGGACCCTCACCATATCTCTTTCCACAGAGAGAGCCAATTTTTTTTTGGCACTTTTTTCTTTTTTTCCCTATTTGTTCACTGTATCTCTCTCCTAAATAGAACATAGGCATCATGAAGGCCAGGATCAACTTTTTGTTCCCTAACAGGCACTTAATGGGGGCTCGATTAATATTTATTGGGTTGACTGATGCATACTGAAAACAACCATCATTGCAAGATAATACCCCATTTATGGGGTGCTTTGAAAGTGTAGGCAATGCTCTAAGAACTGATATTTACATACTTTATTCCATTTAATCTCTCTGCAACAGCCTTCCTACATGGACACCATTATTTATCTCCACTTTATAGATGAGGAACTTGAAGTTTATGGTGCTTTATAACCTGATCAAAGCCCATGACCAGACTTGAGGTAACAAGTGTGGGGAAGATCTAGGTGGGGGTACTTTCCAACACAGGCATTGGATGGGGCCAAATGAAAATTCTACCTTGATTCTTATGGGGGAGATGATAGCCTGGATTGCTAGTGTTTGCAGGGGGACCCAAATCTCTGCCACCCAGGACAAAACTCTGTGGGGTGCAGAGGCTGGGTAGAGAGTGCCCTGGGCACGGAATTTGGAACCTGAGTTTGAGTCCCTGGTGTGACTCTGACTTGCTCTGTTACCTCCCACAGGTTTTATACTGCCAGTTTCCTCAGCAGAAAAGAGGGAAGATGGGCTTAGAATATCTTAAAAGTTTCTTGTAACAATTTGATGTGTGTGAGTGTCTGGAGAGGATGGGAGGGAAAGAATCACAAACTCCCAGACTAATTAAAATAAGAGGGTTCTGGGTAGAAACAACATTCAGTGGTCATCCGGTGCTCAGGAACCCCTTCTATAGCATCCCAGAGAGGCAATCATCCCCAGTGGCCCTGCATACCTCAGTGATGGCGGCTTACTTGTTTATAAATTATTTGCCAATCGTGGCCATTTAAAAAACCTTATAGAATCCTACCTACTCTTTCATTTGGAAGCATACCCCCATATTGCATACTGAATGCATTAGAATATTCCTGGAACACATTCCATAGAAAATAGGATTTATATTTAGCTGTTTAGTATAAGGAGCTGCCACTGACTAGCTATCGTAAATTGTCAATTAAACAAATATTATTTGTAATTTGGTGGGTTTTTATTTTTTGCATTTTAGATCTGGTATTTGTGTGTGTGTGTATGTATGTGCGTACGTGTGTGTATATATGTGTGTACATGTGTGTATATGTGTGTGTATGTGTGTACGTGTGTGTGTATGTGCGTGTGTGTACGTGTGTGTGTGTGTGTGTGTATGTGTGTATGTCTGTGTGTGTTTGCAGACATTTTTGTAGGCTACTGAAAGGCTGTGAAGCCCCAGAGGACAAATCCAAGTCCCTTTTTCTGGACAGCCTCACAGAGCTCCTGAGTCGTTGCTCCTCGGTGATACACAAGTCCACAGGCCCTCCAACTGAACGCCCCACTGCCCAGTCACTGCCAGTGTTGCCCTCACCAGAATCACCACCACCACCATCACATCACCACGACAGGCATCACCATCAGCGTTGACAGTAGAGCTGGACACCAGAACCACCCCCAATACGCATGTTCCTTCCTCTCCGTTCTTCCCCCCAGCCTCACTTCAGAAAGGCATTGCCCTCCCAGCAGGGCACGTAGCTTGCTCTTACAAAGCAAAAGTCCTGCAGCTTACTGGGTCACCTTAAAGATATCCACAGCAAACAGCGAAGCCTTGCCAGGAACATTCACACACTGGTTATCTTAGGTAATCCTCGGTGCCCTCCCCCACTTTCCACACCCTCCAGTCCTGCAGAAGAACTCCCTGCAGAGTTGCCAGAGCAGTCACTATTACTACACTTTGCAAAGACGGCTCGGACATGCCGAATGCCTGGGCTGAGCTCACACAGCTGGCCAGAGGAGGGAAGAGCCCTCTCGGTTTCCAATTGCAAACAGCATACCCTGTCTGAAGCCTCCCGTGTTTCCAAACTTCATGCATTCATGGACCAACTCCACGATTTTGCCAAACCCACAGAATATTCAAGTTCTATTTTGTACTTAACATTTTTCTTTAAAGAGATGGAATGAATTGCAAAAGGAATTTTGTCTTATTATTACAGTAACCACCAGGATCACTTTCCCTCAAACAGACTACCCTGAAAACAAAGGCAGTGGAAACAGAGCTGATGTTACTAAATTCCATGTAGCTGCTGCTGCCTGAAAAGCCAGCCTAACCCTCTCCTGGTTAGAAAGGCTGTGCTACAAAGGTGTTAAAGACACATTAGCACCTAACTGATAACTTTCTTTGCATAAAGGAGAAAGTCTTAAGGAGAACTAAAAAGCCAATCTATTCACCGTGTGATGGGATGGTTGTTGTTATCTGAGACAACTGACCATCCAAGTCCACCCCAGGGAACTCAGCGCCACCTGCCACACTTGAGTATTTCGATCAACCCAGGAAGCTAACACTGTGTAGTGGAGAGGAACCAGGAACCTGTCAGAGGCTCAGTTTTCCCATCTGTAATGAGCATAAAACTACAGCATACGATGCTGGCAAGATGAAATGTGAAGGCAACGGGATGCTAGACAAGTGGTGGCCCCTTGATAAATGTCTCTCCTGCCCCTTGACCATTCTCTGGCCTTCTTGCCCGCCCTCCTGCAAGAGAAGGCACCCCGGTAAACACATCTTCGTGTGGAAGGTCTGAGCACAGGGGCAGCTCCTGGGCAGCCCTGCACAGTCTCCACGGCTGGCTGGGACCGTGTGCGGGTCAGAGGGCTTCTCCTCCCAGCCTGCCTCTCACCTCTCCTCAGCTCAGCCCTGATGCAAATAAGGTCTTTCCCAGCAGCTGCCACAGGTTCGGATTCCAGCTCTGCTACTTGCCAGGGAGGCATTGTTAGCCAGGCAGCTCTGCCTTGAGCCTCAGTTTCCCTTTCTGCAAAACGGGGATACTAGTCCCAAACACACAAGGGTGTAGAGTGGCTGGTGGGGGGTTAAGAGCAAGGCGCCTCCAGGACCGGTGACCTGGGCCATGTTCTGGCCCCACCGCTTCTTTTGCGGCCATAGGCAGCAGGGACTTGGATTCTCCCACCTCAGATTTCTCACCTGGCACAATGGAAATGACAGGAATCTTCCCATTATCTGACTATTTTTGAGTAGCTGGGCAAATGTGTGTGATGCTCCAGAGACCACTAAGTGCTGAGCACAAGTGAGTGCTCTACAGATGCACAAACAGTCCGCACAATCCCAGACCAGAGCCTACCTCCCTCCAGCTGCCTGCTGGCCTCTGGGTCCCTTCAACCCCCAAGGCCCCGCCCATACCCCCTTCCTCAGCTACACGCTCCCAGCCCCCAGCCCTGGGGGGACCAAATCACTGCTCCCTGGCTTCTACTCCAGGTGCAGGCTTTCTGAAGATGCTCACTCAACACAATTCCAAATACACACAGAACTGTAGGCTTAACTGTATTATTTATGACAGGTGATGCTGCAAATGACTTTTATATGTTCAAAACTGGAAGAACAGTGGCGTAAATTATGTCCTAATGGAATTACTAGAGCTGTTGCTATCACATTGTGGAAACTATGAAATAAGGGGAAATGCTTATATTTAAGGAGTAAAACAGCAGGATTCAGATTGTATACAGAGGATGACTGTAACTGTGAACTCCTACCCTTTTAACCGGCTGGGGAGAAACACAACAAATAAAGTTTGTGTCTAGAAGGGCAGGCTGGATGGTAATAGTGGCTTTCTTTGGTTGGTGATACAATTTTTTGTTACTGTTTTCTTCTGTATCTCCTTATTCAAAATCTTCTACACTTGAGAATTAATCCTACTAGGACTAAAAAGCAACATGAAGATGCAGAAGTGTGTCTAATATATTCTCCTTGTATCAAAGGTTAGAATACACCATACATATGTAAGCATGTGTTTATATATGGTGCTCCCCAGGTGGTGATAGGGGTAAAGAACCCACCAGCCAATGCAAGAGATGGAAGAGACATGGGTTCAACCCCTGGGTCGGGAAGATCCCCTGGAGGAAGACATGACAACCCACTCCAGTATTCTTGCCTGGAGAATTCCATGGACAGAAGAGCCTGGCAGGCTACAGTCCATAGCGTTGCAAAGAGTCAGACACGGCTGAGGTGACTTAGTACGTATGCATGTGTTTATATATGAAGTGTATATGTTTTTGCATGAAGAAAATCTGAAAAGATACAGTGCAACAAAATAAAATTGACCCCCTCTTTTGGGCAAGGTAGACGGGACCTTTGTATATTATATCATGTACCTTTGTATGGGCTTCCCTGGCGTCTCAGTTGGTAAAGAATCTGCCTGCAATGCAGGAGACCTGGGTTCAATCCCTGGGTTGGGAAGATCCCCTGGGGGAGACATGGCGACCCACTCCAGTATCTTCCCTGGAGAATCCCCACGGACAGAGGAGCCTGGTGGGCTGCAGTCCATGGGGTCACAAAGAGTCGGACATGACTGAGGGACTAAACACGCATACACCTTTGTATATTGTACTTCTGAACCATATTAGTGTTTTATTTAATGAAAAAGTGAGAAGAAAAAGTCTTAGCTATCTAATAAGCCTTTAGAAAAAGGCAATATTTCCCCAAATAGGGGCAGGGTACTGCTTAAACAAAGGAATCTGTACTGGGAATGACTCGGGGGTGAATCAAGTCAGCTGGGGTCTTACTGGTCCAAGTCCACCAGCATGAGCTGTAACTGACAGGCCCTGTGGATGGCAGGGCTTTCCAAAAGCCAAATCACACCCCAGACCCACCCTCTTCCCGCCAGCCCTACTTTTACCATGGAGCCTCCCCTGACAATGATGCTCCCAGGACCTGTCAGGGAATGCAGGGCAAGGGAAAGGTACTAGGGCAGAGAAAACTAGGAGGCTGTCCGAGGGCCTCCTGACCCAGGCAGGCTGTGTATGAACAGTCTACATCCTCTGGGACTGTGGGAGGTGCAAGCATGGTGACCCAGAAAGCAGATCGGGACTTGGGCCAGAGGGAGGGACCCTGTGGTCAGTAAGAGCTCAGTGCCATGGGATCACCACAGTCTTCAGGGGAAATGGGAAATATGATGTTTAAGTGAGTGCGTGAGAGTCACTCAGTCGTATCCGACTCTTTGTGATCCCATAGAGTCCATGCAATTCTCCAGGCCAGAATACTGGAGTGGGTAGCCTTTCCCTTCTCCAGGGGATCTTCCCAACCCAGGGATCAAACCCATGTCCCCCCCATTGCAGGCAGATTCTTTACCAACTGAGCTACCAGGGAAGCCCTTAAGTGAGTACTTCCAGCTTTAAAATAAAACATCTAGGGGACTTCCCTGGTGGGTCAATGCTAAGACTCCATGCTCCTAAGGCAAGGGTGTGTGCATGCTAAGTCGCTTCAGCGTCCGACTCTTTGCAGCCCCACGGACTGTAGCCCACCAGGCTCCTCTGTCCATGGGGATCTTCAGGCGAGAATACTGGAGTGGGTTGCCATGCCCTCCTCCAGGGGATCTTCCCCACCCTGGGGTTGAACCTGTGTCTCTTACATCTCCTGCATTTGCAGACGGGTTCTTTACCACTAAATGCAGAAGGGCTGGGTTCAGTCCTTGGCCAGGGAACTAGACCCTGCAGGCCTAGAAGCAAAGATTGAAGATCCCGTGCACTGCAACTAAAATTGAAAGTAGCCAAATAAAAAATAAATATATAAATATTTAAAAAGGAAGAAAGGAAGATCTGAATAGATACACAGTCTTTGGAAAAAATAAATAAAAGACCCAAACTTTTCAATGAAATCTCATTTTAAAATAATGTTTTTTTTAAAAAAAATCTTAGTTTTCTGCAAAAGCCCTCCACCAGCAGGCATCTAGGACCTTGGCACATTCCTGGTGCTCTCGGAGAGCAAGGTCGGCCCCCAGGATCTGGTTGCTTTTCTAACCACCCTCCCGCCTTTCGTATGGCTTTGCAAATTCTGTCCTAAACCAAATCCATCGATGAGTTGTTCAAGGTTGTGGGGGGTGGGATCTGACATTTACCCATCTCTGCCCTGGGAGTGTGGTTCGGAGTCCCAGAAGAGGGGTGATTGAGTCTAGCAATGGGCTTTCTCCAGGGTAGCGAGTGCTCTGCGTCTGGAAGGGACAGGCAGAGGTGCCATAGCTGGTATTCCTACAGCCTTCGGAGGCCAGAGTCTCTGCCCCTTCTGCCCTCCCCAGCCTCAGTTTCCCCTCCCCTCTTATCACGCCCTGTGCTTCAACCACCCAGAAGGCTTCACCCTTCCTTTCACTCTCGACAGTCTCACACCTCTGTGCCTTTGCACAACCCAATCCCTCCGTCTGGACACCCTCTACCTCTGCCTCTGTGGTCGTGTCTCAGCCACCAGGAAAATGCCACCCTCACGGGCCAGCTCGCACAGCTCCCATGCCTCCCCATCATAGCAGCCTGGGAGGCTGGCCTTGGCGTTTCCCGTGTCCTTCATGATTTAGACTCTCCGATCCCCTTTGGGGTCTTCTGTCTGCAAAACGGCTTTAGGCTCTGCCCCTTCCCTCCAGCGGCAGTGCTCCAGCCTTCATTTCTACTCATCTGGAAAGAGCAAGGGTATCCAGACGGGGTGCCTCGTCTCCCCTTTGCTCCCCAGTACCCTGGCCTCTGTGCTGTCTGGGGAAAGGGCACTTTTCAAATGTGCAACCTGGTGGCCTCTATCCTCAGCCTCCGATCTCTTCCCGGCTCCTGCAGCCTCCAGGGCTAAGTCCACACTCTTCTGCTTGGCACCGCAGGCTTTCCATGATCAGGATCTCGGCAAATCGAATCCTCTGTTACCTGCTCCCTCCTGAAGCCTCAGGCAAAACCTAACTGTTCTGAATGCCCTGAGCACACCTGGAGGCTTTGCAGCCGTGTCTCTTCACACCTCTTTCTATTCCTTTAATACCCAGACACTCTGCCTACCTGCTGCACTCCCATTCACCTCCACACCCAGTTCTGTGAATCCTCCTGCTTCCCCTGCCTCCCGCCAGGGCAGTGGGTATTCCAGTCTCTGAGGTCTACTCGCAACTTCAGGGCTGCTTTTGCCCTGCTGTTGGCTACAAGCCTGCTCCCCCACGACAGCTGAGTCTTTGGGCAGGGGTGGCACTCTTCTGTCTACGTCTTCAGGGCGACGCCCAGGACTAGGCACAAGCAGACCACCAGGAAGTGTTTGTTAAGTGACTGAGTGAGGGGGCCGGATGGTTCTAATGCTCAGAGAGGGTTTGGAGGTTAGAAGATTACTCTCCTGGGGAAAGTGGGTGACTCTAGAGTTGAAAGTGGCCAAGGTAGAGACCTGGGCAGAGCTGTTGACAATTCTTCCTACTGTTCTTGGCTGCCACATGCTCCTGGAGACTGTCCCCATGGGGCTGGTGATAATCAGCCACGCTGCCTGCTATGATCCGTGACCAACTTGGCTCTAGCCACATTTCTCTCGCTGCCATGGCGCCAGGCCGGCGCCTCCTGGCAAAGCTACCACAGAGAAGCTGGCATCAATGAAGGGCAGAGTTAGAAAGGCCCTATGAGGTCAGCCAGCTCATATACCTGTGTCTGTTTTCAGATGGGGCAGCCGGGACCCAGAGAGGGGCAGCCACTTGCCTGGGGTCACACAGGAGGCCAGTTCTTCTGGGTTTTATGAGATACTAAAAAGGATACTCAAAAGAAACCTTGAGAGGGGATAGAAAAAGCCTGGGGCAGGGGGTGTCAGGGAAAGCCTTTGAGACCAAAAGAACAGGGAAGTTCTTTCTGAGGCTGACCCCAGACCTGCTATGTGAAGGAGGATGGGGTGGCAGTGGGGAGCAGGGGAAAACCCCAGCAAAGGACTTGCACAGCAACGGGCTTGCTGCTTTGAGGTCGGCTTGGCCACAGCAGAGTGAGGGCAGATGCACTCAAAGGCGGGCACGAGGCCCTGTCATGCAGGCCTGGTACTGCGCTGTGGGGTTTGTCATTTGGTCTAAGCAAGGCAAGCATGCAACCAACTTTTAAAGCTGATTTGAAAAGACAGTGCTGCAAACTAGATACACAAATGGCCAAGAAGCACCCCAAAAAGCTGTTCAAATTCATTAGCCATCAGGGGAATGCAAATCAAACCCACAATGATATCACTTCACACCCACTAGCGTGGCTAGAATCCAAAAGTCAGATCATAAACACTGGTGAGGATGGGAAGAAACTGGAAACCTCAGACAGGGCTGGTGGAAAGGTAAGATGGTGCCACTGCTTCGGAAAACATTCTGGCGCTTCTTCAAAGGGTTAAACCTAGTGTTATCATACGACCTGATAATTCTTTTAGGTATATATCTCAGAGAAATGGAAATTTATCTCCTGACAGAACCTGTACACAACTGTTCAGAGCAGTGTTACTCACAATAGCCAAAAAGGTAGAAACGACCCAATTACCCATCAACCATCAACTGATGAATGGATAAACAAAATCTGGTCTATCCAGGCAATGGAATATTATTTGGGCCATGAAAAGCGGTAAAGTACTGACACACGCTACAACATAGACGGGCCTTAGGACACTATGCTAATCGAAATATGCCAGACCCAAAAGATCATATGTTGCATGATTCCACTGACACGAAATCTCCAGAATAAGCACATCCACAGAGACATGAAGTAGATCAGTGGTTTGTGGGGGTGGGGGATAGGGAGTCACAGCTAGTGTGTCAAAGTTTCTCTTTGGGGTGATGAAAATGCTCTGGAATCAGATAGCAGTCATGGTTGTACAGCTCTGTGAATATACTCAAAGCAACCGGTTTGTATATTTGAATGTTATGGCAGATGAATCTATAAAGCTTTCATTTTTTTTTTTTTTTTTTTTAAAAGACCACTCTGGCTGGTGGTGGGGGCAGAGTGGCAGCAGGGAGGCCAGGAGTGCCATCACGGGCTCCAAGGTGGCACTTGCTAAATATCCGTGGATGCCCTACATGGACCAACCCTGTTCAGGAAGGCCCTTCTCTTCAGTTCCAGGGTTTCTCAACTCAGTACCGCTGACATTTTGGACAGGTAAATTCTCTGTGGTGGGGGCCATCCTGTGCGTTGTGGGATGTTTGGCAGCATCCTTGCCCTCTACCCACTAGATGCCAGTACACCTCCTCACCCCCAGCTGTGATAAGAGAACTATCTCCGTATGTTGATAAATGTCCCTGGGCGGCCAAACTGTGCCCAGTCGAGAACCGCTGTTCTAGCCTGTCTTGCTCACCTGGTGGGGTCTTGCTTATCCTTCCAGAACCATTTCAGATACCATGTTGTCTGAAAGCCTCCGTTCTTCCTCCCCTGAGGCCCCATGGTCCCTAAAACAATTCTGCACACCCACCAGGAAAGCCCCATGGACACAGTTTATGCGCCGCTCTCCCCACATCTATGTGGGGATGGCACCTTATGTGCCTTTGGGTCCATAGCACAAGGCCTGGCACTTCAGAGGTCACTGCTGAGCCATTTCCTTTCTTTTAAAAAGGAACTTGATTTAATTTTGGGGGGCATGCCCCACAGCTTGCAGGATCTTCGTTCTCCGAAGAGGGACTGACCCTGGGCCCCCACAGTGAGAGGCTGAGTCGTAACCACCAAACCGCCAGGGAATTTCTTGAGTCATTTCTTCCCCTGGAAAGTGCAGAGGAGCACTGCCTCCCCCAGGGTTTCTGTGATAAGTACTAAGATGCCAACTGGTGGCATCTGTTGACCCTTCCTGACTGCAGCTAGGAGTACAGACCTGGGTGGCCTGGGTTTGGACCCTGTGTGACTGGGGAAGTGGCTGAAGGTGTCTCACTCTTGGTCTCGTCTCTGAAAAATGTGGCTCTCGCTAGCACCTGCCTCACAGCCTTACCACGAGCACACAGTAAAAACATAACTAATGCCAGATGTTGATGGTATTAAAAATTTAGTATTCCTTCTTCCTTCAAAGATGCCTGCCAGGCCTCAACACAGAGGTGTCCTTATTGCCGACAGGCCTCCATACCCCAGCCGTGTCCTGGGTACTGGCCAGGAAGAGGTGGGAGCGGGTGGAGTAGATGGTCCTTAAAAGTCAGACAGTTCTCTGTTCACTAATTATTATAGTATATGTTCCCTGAATAAAATCTGGAAAGTTCATAAATTATAAAGGGGGAATAAATCTCCTATGGGCAAACACTGTTAATGCTGTTTGACTTGCATCCTTCCAGTCTTTTTTCTAAGTACTTGCCACCAATTTGTGATGCCACATATTACACATATGCATGTCCCCATCCATGAAGAGCTGTCCATTTTTCATAGAGGACAGGCTGGTGGTTGCCCAGAGGAAGGGGGCTGAGGGGCGGAGCAGTGGGAGGATGGGATTAGCAGGTGTAAGCTGTTACATATAGAATGGGTAAACAAGGTCCTACTGCACAGCAGAGGGAACCGTATTCAGGAGCCTATGATAAACCATAATGGAAAAGAATATTTGAAAAAAGAATGTCTCTCTCTCTCTAAATATACTGTTCCATAGTTTCCTCAGTTGATTTTCTACTTTCAAACATTTAGGTCCTCTCTGTTGATGAATCTCTTTCCAGCTGAGCCTTGGCTTATATTCCCATCATCTTGTTTGGATGTCCTCCTCTTCTCTTAGAACATTTTTGGCAAAGGAACCTCTCCAGCCTGCTGCAACACCCATTTTCCCAGAGCAGGGTGTCCATTTTCCCATCATCATAGACATTCTCCCGAAGCTGAGCTAAATCCTTGAGATTGCGACCCAATCCTGTTTCTGCTTCTCTGGGGCCCTCGCGGAGATGGACCACAGCTGGATTTGTTTTCCCCTCAGACAACTCAGCCTGGACAGTCAGTTCCATTAGTCATCATGAGAGGATGCAGAAGGAAGATTGCTCTTGCGACCTGGAGAGGCAGCCTAGGTTGAGGTGAACGGAGGTGAGGTGAACTGGGATGAGGTGGCAGGAGAAGAAAAAGAAGTTGGTGGGATAGAGTGAGTCAGCCTGGTGTCTGCTTCCTGTGTGGAGTTGGGATGTGACCTTCCTTCCTTCCAGACTTCTGGAGAAATCGCCTGGCAAAGGCACCCCCCACCACACACCACAGCCAGAGTTCAGATTCACTTTCTCCAGTGATTATGTAGCACCTCTTCCTAACACATGTGTCACAAGAAACCAGGCAACAAGCATGCAACTAACCAGGTGCCAGGAATGCCATCCACCACCAGATTTGGGGGGCAGTTTGGTGCTCTGAGAAGCACTCTACAGTCAGGCAGGACTGGGGCCAACCCCAGGGCAGGCACTTCCCACCAGTGTGATGCTGTGGAAATCACAGACCCTGTGAGCCTTGGTTTTCTGTAAACTGGAATTTAATGGCACTGGCTTCCCGATTATTGCAATGACTGTAGCCAATACCATATACATCACTCACTGAGTTACCAGGCCTGGCAGGTGCAAAAGAAATGTTCTTTTTTCATTCTATTCAATTCGCCTCATAACTCAGGGTCAGAGGTGTCAATAAATATCATTTACTACTTGCCTTGCATAACTTCCAGCAACAGGAATCTCACGAACAGGGAGGAATTCACGACTTTCTACTGCAAATAAGGAAACTGAGGCTCTGAGAGCTTCGCTCAGGAGTCTTTACTGGATATAAGCTGTCATCTCAAAGGCTTCACGTCTAAAATAACCACCAGGCTGTTGTATCTGGGTTGGAGAGGGGTCTCCTGACACCACCACCCCCCTTCTCATTCCCTGGGCACTGCTTCATGCCCAGCTGGACCACTAACCAGCTCTGGCAAAGGAGACCAGGATGGATCTGTCACATACAAATGAGTTTCCAGGAGGCAACCAAAGCCAGGACTCTGGGCTCCGGAGTTAGGATATGACAGCTGCCACTGGGGAATACCACGACCCGCAGGTACCTGCCTGCCCCACCTTCTTATCCTTGAGTCTGGCCCTATTCATGGGGGAGGAAACTGAGGCTCCCATGCTCAAGGTCAGCTGCCTGCCTTAGGCGGCAGAACTGCGTTTCCAAGCCTCCCAAGCCCAGGCCACCTGCCCGGCTCCATCCTGGAGGCTCGCTGTCCAGAAGCTCCCTGTTCCAGGTCCTCGCTCCCGGGCATCGGGGTGACAGTCCAGGAGGGCGAAGGCTCCCTAAGCAGCTGGGAGCCTCCTCCCGGCCCATCCCCTGCCCTCTACCGGCTTTCCTTAAGCAGAAAGTCGTGCCTTGTGCCCACAGACAACGCTCTGAGAAAACGCCAGCGCCCAGACATAGGGACGAAACACGGGCTGTTTCTGCGAAAGAGGGTTTTCCAAATCCATCCCCACGGGGGCAGCGGGGACTTCCGCGCGATCCCGAGCCCAGAGAACCACCGCAGACCCACCGGGGCTGCATCCCGCGCTTGCCATGTTCCCAGGGCGCCACCCCCGCGAGTTACAAAAGGAAACTGAGTCTCGCCGGCAAAGGGACTGGTCCAAGGTCAGGCACAGCCCGCACGCGGACGGGCCGGTGCCGGAACCCTGGGTCAGGGTCAAGCCGGCGACGGGGAGCCGGGGGCAGCCGTCAGGGGTGCTCCTCCTCTCTTCCAGGGCCTGCCCGGGGACCCCGCCCCGCGCCCAGGCCCGGCGGGGAGACGGCGGCCGCGTTACCTGGAGCTGCTGCCGCCGAGGTGGCTCCGCTCGGGCTCGCCTCCGTCCTGCGCCCGCGCCGGCTGCGCTCCGGGCAGGGATGGAGCGGGCGGCGCTCCTCACCCGCCCGCGCCCTGCGCCTTGCACCCACTTCCTCGTCTCCGCCCCCAGCTCGCTGCTCCTGGCTCCCGCTCGCTCCTTCCCTTCCTTCCCTCTCCAAGCCTCCTTCTCTCCCTCTCTGTGGTCTCTTTCCTCCACGGCGCACGCACACACTCCACGTCCTCTCCTCCTTGGCTTTCCTGCCTCTCCCACACTCTCCCACGCTGTCTTTTGCTTTCTCCTGGACCTTCTTTCCTTCTCTCTTTGCCTCTGACACTTTCCCTTTCGTCTTTTTTTTTGGTCAAGCTCCCCCCTCTTTCCCTCACTTTCCCCCCTCCCTCCCACCCGCTCCCCCCACTGCCTGGCCTGGGACCCAGCTTCCAGCTGTGCCTTCCCTGGCTGAGGAAGGGGACTCCTGACCTGCGGTCCAGCGCTGGTTTCTGCCCACAGCTGGACAGCCTGCCCTGGGAGGGCTAGACCCATGGGATCAGGTGGCACCCACTACCCTTGGGTGTTCAGCTCTCAGCCACCTGGAATCAAGCTAGAAGAGAAAGGAAGAACTAGTTTCAGGGGGAAAGTCTGGATAATTCTGGGATCTGGACTGGAAATAAAGAGGGCCTGAGGCTTAAGGGCTTAGAGAAATCAGTTAAAAAAAAAAAAAAATCAGTGGAGTTTCAGAAATCCCCAGAGTGGACTTGTTCTAGTTGAAGGGAAAGATGGAGAGAGAGAAAAGGTAGGAAGGAGGGTCTTGGGAAAAAGGACTCTTGGAGTAGGGAAAATAACACCTGCCTTTCAGATGAAAGCATAGAGGCCCAATGGGAGAAAGCCTCTCTGACAGATCCAAGTATCAAGGCTGCTATGCTAACCCAGTAGACCTTGGTGGAGCGGAGCCTGGGTGGGCAGGGTGGTGAGGGTTATGCCAGGCCTGGGTTGCTAACCCAGTGTAAGCGAGGCAGGCAGTCAGAGGGGCTGCCCCATCTGATACATGGAAGGGAGTTTCTGCAGAAGCTTGACAAAGCAGGGAGAAAGGGACCTGGTTCTGCTGAGTCTAAGTTTCAGGTATGTGCTGCTGCTGCTGACTGACACACCACCCCAAGTCATTCTGTCCCCGCCCCAGGGCTATGTGTGTGCTGAGATGCTGAGACTAAGGTTATAGTTCCCTGGAGCTCAGAGGTCACAGCTTCTGGGGGAGGCTGTTGTAGATAGTGTATCCAAGTCACCAGTGTCTTGGAATGACAGCAAAAGCTGCCAAGCTAGTCTCACAGACTTAACTCCTGCTCACCAACAATTCACAAAGTAATGTTTCTGTGTGTGTGTATGTGTGTGTTGAGTCTCTTCAGTCATGTGTGACTCTTTTGCAACTCTGGACCATAGCCCGCCAGGCTCCTCTGTCTGTGGGGTTCTCCAGGCAGGAATACTGGAGTGGGTTGCCATGTCCTCCTCCAGGGGATCTTCCCGACCCAGGGGTTGAACCCACATCTCTTGTGGTTCCTGCACTGGCAGGTGGGTTCTTTACCACTGGCGCCTCTTGGGAAGCCTCACAAAGCAAGATAGTTATCTCAAAAAAGTATAAATTAAATCACACCTTTCTACTTCCCTGAAGAAAACTCTTTCAGGGCTTTGTGCTGCAGTTAGAATAAAATCCAGGCTCCTTTTCGCCATCCACATGATCTAACCATGACCCACCTCTCTGAGCGCGTGTCTCACCATTCTCTGCCTCTCTCTCTATTCCTCATCCACAGCACCTTTCTCCTTGTGCCCACAACAACCCAGCTGGATCACACCACAGACCATTTGAAATGGCTGTTCTCTCAATTTCCCCTACATCTTTTTGCAGCTGCCCCAAAGTCAGTGAGACCACAAAGCCTGATCATCCTACTTACAACAGTCACTTCCTTTCTACCAGTTTTTTCTATCACCCCTTTCTTATTGTAATGAAAACATTTATCACTGTGTCAAATTATTTTGTTTATTCATTTGTTTATGTGCTTATTGCCTGCTGTAGTGTGCCAGAATGTAACCAGTGAAGGAGCTGGAAACTTGTTTGTATAATTCCCTATGTCTCCTCAGAGCCTGGAGCAATAATAAATGCTTTAAAAGTATAGGTTGAATGAGTGAATGAACAGATGCTATAATGAAGAGGTTTAGAAAATGGAAAAGTTGGTTGACCTTGCTTAGAAAACGAAAATTGTCTATAGTGAGGCATGGTTTTTAAGGCAGATCTTAAAAGGAAAACACTTCACAAGGTGGAGAACAGCAGAAGGGCCACAGAGGCGGAGGAAACAGCTCGGTGAGCAGCACAAGCCGTCAAACAGCCTGGAGCATTCAGGTCGGCAGGAATCAAAATGTGGGGATGCTTAAGAGGATGCCCGTGGGATCTTAGACTTGATCCTGTGAGCCGTGGAGGCAGGTTTTCACACTGGGCGGCTCCCAGAGAAGAGACGGTTCCAACGACCTTTGTCTCTCTGCTCTGTGGGCAGAGGAAGCAGATGAGACAACAGCATTTGGACCAACAGTAGAATTAAAATGAGACAGATTTTGGCTCTGTTGAAGGATTATTATTTTTTTTAAAGGACTCGAAGAGGAAAATGGGCTCCAGGTGGATGAGATTATTGTCCATTCACATTTGGTGTCCCTCCCAGGAGAGGAGGAACTGTCTGTGACCTGACTGGCCACTATGGATGTGATTTGTGTCACTTCTACGCAGAGGCTCTGGGCCAGGGAGTCCTTGTCGATTCCCTTTTCTGTCTGTCATGAGACTGTCTGCTCGGGAAATATGCCATGGAGAGGTTGCTCCCTTACTTTGAGTCCCAGAGTGAGGTCTCAGAAGCCCAGCCAGCCAAGTGGTGAACACATAATGTCATTGAGAGATAAGTGTGATTTAGGCCATTTAGATTTCTGGAGTCACAGATAACAACTTGGTCCTTGGTTTTCCTTGCTGAGTCAGAGGTTCAGCCAAGCTGGTTCCAGCACTTACTATCTGTGACACATTTTCAGAGATGGCCACCATATGGCCCTCTGTCCCTTTGCAGTGTGACAGCTCCTTCCATTTAGAGTGGAGTCTATATCCCTTCACCTAGTCTGGGCCTGTCTTATGGCTTGCTTGGATGGACAGAACCCAGAAGAGGTGATGCAGGGTCGTTTCTGAGGCTAAGCCTTAAGAGGCCTTGATCCCCCAGCTTTTACTCTCTTGGTATTATCCCTGAGGCCACCAGGCTGTGTAGACATCTGAAGGACCACACGGTGGGCGAGAGCCGGCTGTCCCAACTCACAGCCATATGTGTAAGCGCTGGTGAGCCCAGCAGAAGAACCACCCAGGCATGCACTGAACTGAGAGAAGTGATGTATTCTTGTTGGTTCAAGTCGGTGAGCTCTGGGGTGGCTTGTTACAAAACAGTGAATTACTAGATAAAGGGCCGTGGGAATCAGTTCCCATCTCGAAGCCCATTTGGGATTCCCAGGTGGCACTGGTGGTAAAGAACCCCGCTGCCAATGCTGGTTAGGCGTAAGAGATGCTGGCTTGATCCATGGGTCAGGAAGATCCTCTGGAGAAGGGAATGGCAATCCACTCCAGTCTTCTTGCCTGGAGAATCCCATGGACAGAGGAGCCCGGTGGGCTACAGTCCATGGGGTTGCACAGAGTCAGACATGACTGAAGTAATTTAGTATGGCATAAGCCCATTTAGAAAATGGGCTTTTCTTTTATAAAGAAAATACACATTAAAAACCATTGTTTTATTAATTGACGTATATTAAGTTCACACATAATCTAAATAAAGCCTTTCAAAATCTACTGTAGGATCCTTAATCAAAATGCAGATTACAAGCATTCAGAAACATTCTCATTCTTCTGATACTATGGTTTGAGAGTTACAATTTTTATGATTTACAAAACTGAAGCTCATTATTTAGCAACATGGGCAGACATTAATCGTATGACCTTTTACTGAAGGGTTACCTATACTTTTCTTGAATATCAGTGTAACAGGTCTTTATTTCAACATTGTCAACTCACCATTAAATAAGCAAAACAGTAAGGTCTGCCTCAAAATGCTCACATGGAAGAAATGAATATTAAATGCATTCATTCTTTCAACACATGATACTGGACCTACTATGTGTCTGGCACTGAGTTGACTCTGGGATACAGTAATGAACAAGACAGACAAAGATCTGACATGCTAGAAGGTGTAGAAAGACATTGAATGAGAATAAGCCAGATAATTTTAACTAAAGAGAATTGCTATGAGAAAGCAAAGCGGGGTAATGTAATTGAGTATGACTGGGGGAGGCACTTTCTTGAAGACAGTCGGAGAAAGTTTTTCCGAGCACGTGACATTTGAGCTGAGCCAGGAATAGGAAAACAAGGGGCAACAGTGTCCCATGTAGGAGCAGTAGGGGCAAATGCAAGTTGGTAGGCACAGACTTGGACTTGGAAAGGAGCACAAAGTTCATCATGATTGAGTGTAGGAGGGAGAGGGGGCATGGTTTGAGATAGTATTGGTACAAGGTCATAGTGAGTAGTGGGGATTTCATCCTAAATGAAATGAAGTCATTGGACGGTTTTCATAGGCAGCCAAGACCCTTCATGCATTGGAAAGTAAGGCAATTAATGGTTGGCCACCCAGCAGATAGGGATGACATTTGCAACCCCTTCCAGCTCTAAAAGTCTCCAGTTCTGTAATAAAGATCTGAAGCCCTTTGGTAACTAAGCGCTTTGCTCATTGAAGTCATCATTATTACAAATAGGCTCCCCACCTCACTAGAGGGCTTCGGGATCTGATGGCCTCAAAGTCCTCCTGGCTCTGAACATGTAAGAACTGTCTTTCAAAGGAAGCCGGAAGAACCTTCTTGTTCTGAGGAAACCCAAACCACTATTTGACCAAAATAGATTTAAAAAAAAAAAAAAAAAAGGGCCTTCTTTGGATGAGTAATCTCTGACGAGTCTGACAGCTTAAAATTGGAAAAAAGAAAGATCGCAACAATTAAGATGACGAATGGCATAGTGATAACATTTATCGAAGTGGTCTGCGGAAAATTCCAGGGAAACTCCACCGGTTTTTGTCATGAGTCGTTTCTTGTCTCTATCCTGAGCTCTGAGGTGGCTCTGGGTTTGTGGTAGGACACCTGAGACTGTGACTGGGGTGTGTGAGGTACAGTATTTCCTGGCTGTCATGTGCTCTGGGTCTTGAGAGAGGTGTTGGAAGGGTCTCGGGGCTGGAGTCTTCAGACAGATGCAACACATTCCCACCCCACTGGGCAACTCCAAGGAGCCTGAACTTGGCTGTTTTCGCTGGTGACTTTAAGACTGCATTAAGTGCCCAATCTCACTCACAGGATAGGAAGGAAAATAATTTGCAGAGCAGGTACCATCTTCTGTATCTATGCTGTGTTCTTCATATAACACATCAATTCAAATAATTCTTATCAAAGCCCTGGAAGGCAAATGCTATTATTTCACCCAGATTGCAGATGAGGAAACTGAGGCTCTGAAAGTCAGAGTTTTCTCCAAGTTCTTGCAGCTAGCTGCGGGATTCATGTAACTACCTCCAAAGCTCCTGCTTTTAAATAATTGGCTCTCCCGGCCCACTCCAGTAGAAAATAGACTGTTTCGTGGGAATCCAAAGTAGATGATGCATTCATCCTGGGTCTCTAGCCAGCCAGCCCACCCTGTGGATTTTGGACTTGTCAGCCTCCTTAATGGCATGAGCCAGTTCCTTAAAATAATTCTCTTTCTCTCTCTATCCACATTCTATTGGTTCTGTTCTTTGGAGAGCCCTGACTAATGCACAGAAGAGGAGCTATTAGCCATGTCCTAAAGCAGGGGTGGGACAATATTTAGAGCAGATGGACACAGGCAGCCCAGAACTGGGGACTCCTGGAATAAAGAAAAGTTAGTCCAGGACCCATGCTAGGATGATCCTCTGGGAGCCTGGCTGCGTCATTAATCAGAGCGTTGGGAGGCAAGGAGTTTGGAGGTGAGCCTGGGCCCAGCTCAAGAGGTCATGGGGAGCTTGTCCCAGGTCCAGACAGGGGCAGAATGGGAAGAGCTGTTGTCTGCCACAGTGATTTCCACCACCCTTTGTCCTTGCTTTACCCACTGTCAAGGCTGGAAAGTTAGCGACTTGCTTTGCCAGCCTCCATTTTGGATAGAGACTCTCACGTGACTCAGTCTGGCTAATGGGACAAAGGGTTAGTCTTTGGGGCAGGGATGGGGAATTTCCTGTCTGTAACAGGAAAGAGGGACAGAAGGCATGCCTTCTCCTGCTGCCAGGCCTGCTTGTTCTGCCACTTCCTTCTTTGGATCTTGCAGCCAAGGCCACCATGTTGTGCCCGAGATGGAAAAACTATGGAAGAAATGGACTCAGAGCCCAAACACTGTAGGGCTCCCGCACCAACCTTGGAAACACCGACTTGCCAACTTTTTCCCTTGTGAAGTAATGAAACCCCCAAATGGTGTAACCAAATGAGTCCAGGTTTTTACAGTTTATAGCTGAACACATCTCGCTTTTAGGAGGAAATATTCACATGTGCAGAAAATATGATCCTATCCTGAATTTGCTGCTCTTTGAGGATATGGCGACTGAATTTTCCTCTGTTGGAGCTTGCTCCCTTTCTCTCTCCACCTGCTCCCCTGCCAAGTTTAGGTATCAACTTTCTCTGAAAGTTCCCAGGCTAGATCACACCCCCTTCCTTGTCGCCTTCTTCATCTGATTGGTGCCCCGTCACTATCATAGCAGATGTCACGTGGTGTTCCAATGGCCTCTTTCCACCATAGTGTGCTTTGTGAGGCAGGAAGAAAGGGAAATGGGAGGGAGCCAGCGATATTTTCCCCCTTTCTGGACTTCTACTTACGGCTAACTTGCCCAGACCTGTTGTGGCCATCCCTAGCTACAGGTAGACTTGCCAGGTGGCAGGGTGCCCTTCTAACCTCTGCATGGATGCAGGGAAAGGAGAGGAGGACTGGGGTGGAAGTATTGGGTTGGTCACTAAGCAGTATCTGCCACACACAACAAAACATACTTTTCAAAGTTCTTTGATGTTTTAACCCAGGAATTATTGTTTCTTCTAAATGGAAATACTTCCATTATTATTATTATTTTGATTCTCAAAGCAATAAAGTTTGTTGTAAAAAAAAAAAAATTCAAACCATATGGCTTTAATGAGTTTCCTGAAATCTTATTCCCCCCAGAGATAAGCTTGTGGATAATTTGATCTATATCTCTTTCTAGATTTTTATCTATTCATACAGATGTTTTTAGACATTTATTTGTAAAAACGGGATCTTACATATTGCTCTGCCACTTATTTTTTTTAACGTAAGAGTGGCATGGAGAGTTCCCCATATTTTTGCAAATATATCTAATGTAACTCTTCTGAAAAGTGACATACTTTCTGTGCTCTATTGATGCAAAAAAAAGGACTGCAAGCCTAGTGGCTCAGAGCAACACACATTTATTATCTCACTGTTTTTGATCAGGACTCTAGGTGCAACTTAGCCGAGTCCTCTGTTCAGAGTCTTTTCCTAGACTGTAACCAAGATGTCAGCTGGGTTAGGTTCTCTTCTGAAGGCTTGAGTGGGGAAGGATCTGCTTTTAAATTTACTGACAGAGTTGTTAAGAGGATTCGGTTCCTTTTGGATTGACGCCCGAGTTCCTCAGTGACTGTTGGCTTGAAGCCATCCTCAGTCCCTTGCCCTATGACCCTCCGCACCATGGCAACCTGTTTCATCAAAGCCAGAGAGGCAGAGACTCTGTTAGTCGGACGGAAGTGGAGATCTTTTGTAATCTGTCACAGAGTGATATGCAGTCAACGCTGAGGTGTTCTGGTGGTTAGAAGTAAGTTATGGATCCTTCCACACTCAAGGGGAAGAGATTAAACAATGATGTGAAGAGCAGGAGCCAGGGTTCGCTGGGCAGCCGTCGGACGTGCTGACCCACTTGTTTAATGATTCTTCTGTTGACGACCATTCTCTTCAGTTCTCCAGGCTGTTTCTAGTTTTCTCACCAATGCAAACAACGCCATCATCTGTGAACTTGAATCTTCCTTAACTGGTCCGAGATGTTCTTTGGAAAATTCTTCCAGGCGGAATCTCTAAATCTGAGAGCAGATAGATTCATGGGTAAGTGCTGTCCCAGAGGTTGACCAAATATATACTTTCAGCAGCAGCCGTGTGTGCGTGTTGACTCTCCCCACCTCCCTCACCAACACTGAGCTTTTAACAATCTGTTAAATGTTTCTCAATACGATAGGTGAAAATGGGTATCTCAGCGTTCTAGTTTGCAATTCTTTGTTTCTCAGTAAGGTTGAGTATGTTTTCTTATGTTATCAGCTACTTGTTTTGGTCAGAAAGTTTTGGTTACCAGGAGCAAAAAGCTATTTGAACTAGCTTAAGTTTAAAACGAAAAGGAAAAAAAAAAAAAAAAAGGGAAGAGGTTGTTTGTTTTGTAAGAGCACAGAGCAATTATATAAACAAATCACTGCCTTGCCTTACGGGAAACTGAACATCACCCATCCCTACTCCCTACAGCTACTTCCTTCACTGCTCACCCTCTGGGGACCAGGAGGGGTCTGTGTCTCTCCACTCTTTGGCTCCACTCTCTCCTCCTCCTTTACTGAAGCTCCTCCACTTAGAGGAGAAAGCGCCCTCTTTGCTTTCATTTTCAAAGGAAACATACTTAAATGTAGTAGTGTCATCCCTATCCCAATCCCTTCCCTCACAGGCAAACGGATTTTTCGTATCGTTTTAGTTTTTTTGTATTTTTTTGCTCTGTGATTGATGATGATGACGATGGTAGCTCCTGGTAACTGAGCATTTAGTATGTTCCTACGGCTTCCAGGTGGCGCAATGGTAAAGAATCTGTCTGCCAATGTAGGAGACGCAAGAGACCATGTTCAGTCCTGGGTTGGGAAGACCATGCCCCCCACCAACCCTGGAGCAAGAAATGGCAAGCAACCCCAGTATTCTTGCCAGGAAAATTCCAGGGATAGAACAGCCTGGCAAGATACAGTCCATACGGTGGCAAAGAGTCAGACATGACTGAGCAACTGAGCTCATATACACAGCATTGTTCTAAGATATCACATGTTTTAATATTTGTAAGACAACCAGTTGAAGATAATACAGTTATTCCTCAATTTTATAGACGAGGAAACTGAGGTTAAATAATTTGTCCAAAGCCATACAGCTAATAATGTCAGACCCAGGATTCCAAGCCAGGCAATTTGAATCTGAAACACACACACACACCACAAATTAAAAAAAAAGTTTTTAGTATAGTTTAAAATATCACAGTTCATTTCCTGCATTTTTTCATGTATATGTATGTACAGATTGAATCCCATTCTTATTAACTGCAGATCCTACTTCATTATACGGAACGGGCAGTGTGTACAGCAAGCCACCTGCCTGATGCTCTCTGAGTCTTTCTCCTTCCATTGTTGCCTGCTTTTGTGTCTTTTGCCTGTTTTTCTGTGAGGTTCTTTTCTTTTCCTCATGGACTTCCATGAGCTCCTTGAATAGCAACTGTTGTGAATGTATTTTCTCATTTTGTTCTTTGTCTCCGTGCCTTGTACTGCAAAGGAGTTTTAAATCACAATGTGATTATATTCTGATCCTTTCTTTCATCATTACTGACTTTCATGTCATGCTGTGAAACCTCTTTCTCAACAAGTTATACAGCCTTTTCTCTCCCTTGTATTGTCTTCTCTTACCATTACTGACCCTCATGTCGTCCTGGGAAACACCTTTTAAAAGTCAACTCAAAATTATAAACCCTTCCTCTCCTCACACCCAAACTTTACATTCTCTATTTCTTTCATGGCTTTTGTTCTACATTTAAATATCTGATCCATTTCCATTTGTGTTCTGTATTGCTTTTATAGTTTTTGCCTTGTCTTTAAATATATAATCCTTGTCAAATTTGTTTTTAAATCAAAATAATCACCTCTCGAATAATTATCCCAAAACAGTCAGTTGACTAAGCCACTTTCACGCTGACCTCAATGTCTTGATGTCCGTGGCATTACTGTCTGTAGAGCTCCAGAGCAGGGGCCTTGGAGTTGGACAGACTTGGGTTCTGGGCCCCGCTCTGCTACTCGCTGGCTGTGTGACTTTGAGCAGGTCGAGTTCTCTGGGCTTATGTTTCCTGCTGTGTAAAGTGCAGATCATCAGGATTCCTGAGTCACAGGACTTCTGGAGGATGCAGTGATGCCACACATTCAGAGTACTTAACAAACACCCTCAGGATTATTATTCCCTAAGTCCCCACCTCCTGCTTTGCAAGAGCCTGTGCCTGGGCCCCCACTGTTTCTGTCCACTTCTGTCCCATAGTCACACCATTTACATGCCCCTGGTTACAGCATATTTTATATCCACTGGACTGTAAGCTTCTTGAGGACAAAGATGATCTTTTTATCTTCAGGCCTGTAGAACAGGTGTTCAATAAATACCCACTGAAAGAGGAGTGAGCAGCATGAGCTCCCCTCCTTCTTTCATTTCTTGCACATTTTCTTGGCTCCTCTTGAGTATATTTTTCTTCAAATTAATTTTAATTAATTTGCAAAGGTCTTCTCCTAGACACTAATGAGATTTTTATTGGCATTACAACAAGTGAACGGGGTAATTTGAGGAGCATCAACCTTGCAACCTAGGAAACTTGATGATCTGTGTTGCCGTATCCCAGATTTCCTTTGGTGAGTTTTGCTAAGCTGTGTTGGCCTTGCCTGTTTGCCTGTAACTTCATTCCTGGGTATTTATGCCATTTGCTTTGCTCTTTTGAAGCCATCTTGTCTGTGATAGTGACTGAACACCGAGGATCTTGGGTTAGGTCCCTTCCTGCTGGCATCAGTGGTTCAGACCACTGGCTCTGGTGTTCAGGAGATCTGAATGTGAATCCACTTAAAAAGTGTGTGGCCTTGAGAAATCACCCACCACCCTTAGTCTCAGTTTCCTAGTCTGCTCCACAGGCTCACTGTGAAGATTAAATAAGACATTATAGGTACAGCTCTTAGGATGCTGCTAGGTAATGTGCAAATGTGCAATAAATATCTGCTATTATGATTACTTAGTAAATTTAATGACATAAATATTTCATAACTCTAAGAAATGTACTATCAAGCTGGGTGTTTTACTATTACTATACACAAAAAAATATTACTAATTCCTCTCCCCACCTCATCTCTTTGGTTGCTGGGAGATCTTTCGGTTCACTAAACACATGTGTCAAGTAGTCAGTCAAATGGCTTTCCAGATTCTTAAAGATGATGCTGATATGGAGATGTTGTAAGAGTGAAATTGCTTTGCCTGAGACCAGATGGAGACTAGGGCTGGGGGACAGGAAATCTTGAGAGGGATGAGGAGGGTTTAGGAGAAAGATTCTAGGGAGTGAGAGAGACCAGGGAGAGAAGGGCAGAGCAGGAATATCAAATGTCAAGAGGATTTGGGAGGGAAATCCGCACCCCCTCTTATCTCCTCCACTCCTACTCATCTTCATGGATACCATGAGTGGGTTTTTTTTTTTTTTTTCCAACACCAGCAAGTGTTTCTCTGAAACCAATTCAACTGATTCTGACACTATCTGGAAGTGGCATCAGATCCCACATCCGTCCTATGAGACTGTCCCCCTGCCCCATTTCAGATACTAATCACAAGTCCAAGTTGTCATCCCTGTATCTGGCTGAATGGGTAGAGATTAGCGGCACAGATAACACCCTCCTACATTCAATGAATTTCCTAGAGTGGCTCACAGAACTCAGAGAAACCTTTTACTTTCTAGATTCCCCATTTAATTACTAAAGGATGTAACTCAGAAACAGCCAGATAGAAGCGACGCACAGGGCAAGGTACCGGGAAAAGGTGCGGCGCTTATGTGCCCCCCAGGAGTGCACCTCACTCCCCAGATCTCCACACATGTGCCATCCCAGGAGCTCTACAAATCCAGTCCTTTTGGGTTTTTATGAAGCCCTCATTACAAGATTGATTAAATCTTGGCCGTTGGCAATCGATTCAACTTCTCAGCCGTCTTCCCTTCCCGGAGGTGGGCAGGACCAGAAGTTTCAACCTTTAATCATGTTGGTTTCCCTGGCAACCAGCCCCCATCCTTAGGGGTTTTCCATAAGTCACCTCATTAGCATAAATTCAGGTGGTTGAAAGAGATTTGTTATGAAGAGCAAGACACTTTGGTTGCTTTTAATGCCTAGGAAATTCCAAGGATTTTAGGGCTCTGTACCAGAAACTGGGGACAAAGATCAAACATATATTTCTTATTATAAATCATAATGAAAAGCAGGAAGTTTTGAGCCTCCTCCTCCCCGGCCCAGGTATCTGTCTGGGTCTTTCCATGGGGCCCTTTTGTCTCCAGACAGAGCAACTGACCTACCTCTGAGCTTTACCTGCTTACAATAGGTCCATGAGGCTGCAGGTCTCTTGCAGGCCTCCCAGGCCCTCTGGCCCTGGCAGAGACCTGAGCCCACCAGGAAGCCATGCAGGTCCCTACTGGCATGGGCGCGGGAGTGGGAGGGTGGGGGGCTGGGGTGTGGGGGTGCTGTGCGCAGCAGGAGTGGGGACTTGGCTCACTGGTCCTGGGCCCAGCCTGGCCACAGAGTCCCTGCCTGGGGGTAGGGATTGGAGGGGAGACGTGCAGCCCTGTCGGCCTGGGTGTGGGGACAGAGCCCAGAGGCTGGTTCCCTGCCCAGAGCTCTCCCCACTGGCTGCTCCTGCCAGCTGGGCACCATTTCCGCAGTTCAGAGAGTTTACCAGGAGTGGAAGAATTTAACTACCACCATCATCTACCAACCCAACCCACCCCCGCTCCCCAGCAATTTGCAGCCCTGCCCCCACCCTTGTGTCCACCCAGTTTGAAATTCAGCATCAAGTCCCTCTGATGCCACAGCTTATTTCTTACCAACACCATGTGTGAGTAAGTGTATTCTCTTATTGCTGGGCCCCAAGTGAGTTTCCTGACAGAGCTCCCACAGGGCGCATGCACTAGGAAGTGTCCTGGCAGGAAGCAGATGGCACACTCTGATTGGGTAATTTGAAGAATGAGGCAAAGGGACATTTTACAAAGGAGAAGATGGGGTGCAGGGAAGCCCCCAAAAGATGGTACAGCGCCCTCAACTGGCTGCAACTGAGCACCTTTCTCTCTAGGGCTGAAGGGACAAGAGAGCACGTGGGTTCCAACACCAGGACATAAGCAGGGGTCAAGGAAGGGAGGACTGCCTAGAAGGAGCTGCATCCTTGAACAGAGGGCAGCAGTCATGCCCTCAGGGCCCTGCAGTGGGAAGTAGGGGGTACAAACCCAACTGCACTCTTCCTACCCTCCTGCAGCTCTGTTCCTTGGCTGCGCATAGTGAGGAGCCGGGGGCAATGGAGCTCTTTGAAACAGTGGGTCTTGGGGCTGGAGAGGTGTGGATCGCCAGGGTGAGATTGGCCACCCCAGCCGAGAGGCACACATTAGTCCCCAGGGAAGTAATGGCAAACACACAACAAGGCCCGCGAGCCAGACTCTTGTAAGTTACATTTGTATTAACGTATCTAATCCCTACTATAGTCCTCTGAGGTAGATGCTATTATTGTCAGCATTTCTCAGGGAAACTAGGCTCAGAGAGGTAAGATCCTTTCCCAGGGTCACCCAGCTACCAAGAGGCAGAGCTGGAAGCCAGATCCAGGCAGCCCAGCCCAGAGTCTGAGGTCCGGGACACAGCTATGTGCTGAACCCCAACTCCCACATCAGGGTCCCCAGGAGAGCTGCCTTCCCATGGCTCTGCACTGTGAAATGCGCTCCGGACCCTAATCGGAAGGCAGGACCCCTAGTAAGGTAAGATATACTCAAGAACTTCACTCAGGGGAAGCCGACGGTGAGAGATCGAGCTGGCAGCAGATGAAAATAGCAATCAGGTTGGCTGCATCAGCTGATGGCCTGCAGCCCTGTGTGTGTTAAAATCAGCGTTTCAGCTCCCCAGTTCCAGTGAGAACCCTGGATCCAAGCCCTCAGCCGTGAATTTGCCCTGTATCTCTGGGCCAGATGGGTGACCAGATGCCCTACGTGAGTCCCAGCAACATTGCTTATCAGCTGGGTCTGGGCTGCCATAACAAAATATCAAAGACTGGATGGCCGATATTACAAACCTTTATTTCCCACAGTTCGGGAGCCAGAAGTTGGGAATCGCAATGCATTGGCAGGCTTGGTTCCTCCGAGCCTTGTGAAGGAGAATCTGTTCATGCCACTGTCCTGTTCCTCCACTTGTAAATGCTGTTCTCCCTTGTCTTCTTCCCTCTGTATAGATTTCTCTGTGTCCAAATCATTCCTTGCCCCCGTCATCCCTCCCCCTCCCCCGCTACACTGCGTTTTTTGGCTGCACCATTCCGCCAGTGGGATCCCAGTTCCCCAACCAGGGGCTGAACCTGTGGCTTCTGAAGTGGAAGTATGGGGTCCTAACCACTGGACCACCAGGGAATCCCCCCAATCTCCCCCGCCCTTTTATAGGGACAACAGTCACACTGGGTTAGGTGCCATCCTAGACCATCTGTGGATCCTATTTCCAAATAAGTGCCCATTCCCAGGTTAACCGCATCTTCTGGGGGGGACACAATTCAACTGATAACATGGACACTCCAGCCACCTTAAGAGCTGAGACATTTATTCAGTCCTTCATTTGCTCCCTTCATGCCTGTAATGTGTACTGTGCCCTGGATGTTTTGAGACGCAAAGACATCGAGGACTGGTTCCCTGAGGTCAAGATGTTAACCCAAGGAGGCAAACCCATAAACAGCTAACAGGAGGGAAGAGATAGAAGGGGTAAGTGGTCAGGGAGAGAGTTAGGGGTGATGGGGGATGCCGAGAGTCGCTCTGGCTGTTCTCAGGGCTCTGTTCTAAGTCCTGTGTAAACCAACCTTCCATGAATCCACTTGCATTTATTGTCCAAGTCACTGGTTTCACGTTTGCCGTGCATTTGGTGGGGTGGTGGGAGATAAGGGGGGTGCGGTGGGGTGCAGAGGAGGGCTTCCTTTTTCTTTATTGAACAAGAAATTTTTTTTAAAAAAAGTAAGTCTTCCAAACATATTCCAAACTGATCCTCTCAATAAATTCTTGAAAAAAAAAAAAAAAAAAATTCTCTCAAAACCTGAATCTGGTGCCTGGGTTTTTTACAGTCTGTTTCCCCAAGTTCTGATCCTGGCTCAGGTCTTACTGAGGAAAGCATGAGCTTCCCTGATTCTACTCCAGCCCAGCTCCAAAGACAGGGGTCCTCCCTTGCAACCGTCAGCCAGCATTCTCCAGCACAAAGAAGTGTGTTTCCCCAGGGAGCCCGTACTTTCAGCTGGAGTTTTCAGAATGACACTAGGGTTTAAAAAAATGTCCTGTTTTGAGTATTTACTGCCTGCCCAACATTGAGCTAAGCACATATACCCATATAAGTTCATTTTACCCTCCTACGTATTCTGATCTACACGTGATGGGACTTGGAGAGGAGAAGGCCCTTGCTTATAGTTACAGACGAGGCAACCGTAAACAGCTGCTCAGGCTGTGCACTGCACAGCCCCAGATGGTGACGCATTCATGAACTCTGTGAATTAGCTGGTAAGATCCAGTGCTAAGATTTGAACTGAGATCTTACTGGCTCCCCAGCCCATCCTGTCAATCACTATGCTACATGCCTATTTTTCAAAAGGAAATGCTGGGAGGGACTTCAGGGACTACCTTGCCCAGAGGCTGCAAACTGGAGAACCAAGAAGTCATGTCCAACCTGTTTCATCTGTCTGGCACATTGGAGTTGTTATTTACAAATTAGAAAACATTTATAAATTATTACTTCACATAAAAATCCAGAGTTTTTGTCTTCTCAGAAGACATTGGGCTCATTCTTACAAGATGGCATTTGATGGGCCTGAGTAATGTCTCTCCTTCCATGGGGCATGAGTTCTCTACTCCACCGAAGCTCCCACACATCCTTTGGTCTCAGACACCTGCTTGCCTCACTCATGTACATCACCTACCCAGCCCCCGCAGGCAATGGACTCTATGACTTTTGCTGCAAATACCCAGCATGCATACACAAGTCCTTGCCTGCTAGGTACTCACCAAACAAAAGACATCTCCCAGCCACCACTTCCTCCCCCACATGTCCTGCTTCTCTCCCCAGAGATACTCCTACTCATTCTTTGAGGTTCGGCAAGTCACACCTTGATGAAGCCTCCTTCCATTGCACCTCTGATTGCCCCTCAAGCATTAAGATCAGCTGTTTACTTGTCGCCTCTCCAGATAATGGACTTCCCGAGCATGCAGAGAGTCTCTGATCTCCGCCTCCCCAGTGCCCAGTGTGATGTCTGGCCCAGTGGCTACGTGACTCTAATCAGCATTTATTCCGTTCTGTTTCTCTTTCCCTCTTTCTCCCTACAGGAAGGAAAACTGAGGATCAGAAGGACATGTGACTTGTCCCAGAGCACATAACACAGACCAGAAAGAGGACAGAAAGAACCTGTTCTTTGGTGACCATGAATTCACACTCTCCTGTTTTCTAGAATAGTGCATTTGGGGAGCAGGAGCTGGCTCAAGGACAACAGTTCATCTTCTAACGTCTAGTTTAGGGCTCACAATCTCTTTTTCTACAAACAAATTCTAGCTCATGTCTTGCCCACAGCAGAAGTGCGAGCTCCCTGTCTGACTCTACTCCCATCTCAGCTCCAAAGAGCGGAGTCTTTCCTTCCAGACTCAGCACAGAGGACACTGCTCCCTCAGGAGACCCTCAGATTCCGCTTGACATGGGAGTCAGCACCTGCTGAGCTGTTAGTGACATTCCTCTTGAGTTGTATTTCATAGCAGATTCAGGAAGTTTCTCTGGATTTCTAGAACATTTAATAACATAGCTGGGCAAGCAAGGATGATGGGGCCCACTGGCATTTTTCAATTCTCTGAGCTAACAGAAGGCCATCTGACTTAATCCATTTCAGAGTTGCTGATAAGAACGCAGAGGACTAGCTCAGTCCCAGGGCTGGAGGTCATTCCTGACCCAACCACATTGCTGTCCTTATTAATAGAGCACTGATTCTAGTCCCAGGACCTCCAGCTCTGCTGGATTCCCCTGTGTGATGGCTATTCATAGACTCTGAGAGGTCTCAGCTTTCAGGCAGCCAGCCAAAGCCTGCCTGGCTCATTTCCCCTCCTGCAGGGGCCGCATTGCCTGCTGAGGCCAGCGGTCCAGATTGAAACTGGTACTGTTTCTCTCACTCTCTTTCCTTTGATGATGAACACTCTTCTAGGCCCCATCTGATTCTGTTCACCATTCACTAAGCTCTTCTCAGACTTTTAGTTGGGGGCTGGATAGGGGTCTCTGCCCTCACAGAGCTTATGGTCCTATGGGAAGGACAGAAAATGAGGAGTTATCATAAAGCAAATTGTTGTTACTCAGTCACTAAATCACGTCTGACTCTGCGACCCAATGGATTGAAGCACGCCAGGCTTCCCTGTCCTTCAATATCTCCCAGAGTTTGCTCAAAGTCGTGTTCATCGAGTCAGTGATGTCTTCCAGCCATCTCATCCTCTGTCGCCCTCTTCTCCTCCTGCACTCAATCTTTCCCAGCACCAGGGTATTTTCCAGTGAGTCGGCTCTTCACATCAACTGGCAAAAGTACTGAAGCTTCAGCTTCAGCATCAGTCCTTCCAATGAATATTCAGGGTTGATTTCCTTTAGGATTGACTGGTTTGATCTCCTTGCTATCTAAGGAACTCTCAGGAGTCTTCTCCAGCACCACAGTTTGAAAGCATCAATTCTTCAGTGCTCAGCCTTCTTTATGGTCCAACTGACATCCATACATGACTACTGGAAAAACCATGACTTCGACTAGATGGACCTTTGTCAGCAAAGTGATGTCTCTGGTTTTTAATACAATGTCTAGGTTGGTCATAGCTTTTCTTCCAAGGAGCAAGCATCTTTTAATTTCATGGCTGCAGTCAACATCCACAGTGATTTTGGAGTCCAATAAAATGAAATCTGTCACTGTTTCCACTTTTTCCCCATCTATTTTCCATGAAGTGATGGGACTGGGTGCCATAATCTTCGTTTTTTTGAATGTTGAATTTTAAGCCAGCTTTTTCACTCTCCTCTTTCACTTTCATCAAGAGGCTCTTTAGTTCCTCTTCACTTTCTTCCATAAGGGTGGTGTCATCTGTATATCTGATGTTATTGATATTTCTCCCGGCAATCTTGATTCCAGCTTGTGCTTCTTCCAGCCCAGCGTTTCTCAAGATGTACTCTGCATATAAGTTAAATAAGCAGGGTGACAATATACAGCCTTGATGTATTCCTTTCCCAATTTTGAAATAGTCCATTGTTCCAGTTCGATTCTAACTGTTGCTTCTTGTCCTGCATACAGCTTCTCAGGAGACAGGTAAGGTGGTCTGGTATTCCCATCTCTCTAAGAATTTTCCATTGTTTGTAATGATCTACACAAAGGCTTTTGTGTAGTCAATGAAGCAGAAGTAGATTTTTTTTTGGAATTCCATTGTCTTCTTCATGATCCAGAAGATGTTGGCAAGTTGATCTCTGGTTCTTCTGCCTTTTCTAACTCTAGTTTATACATCTGAAAGTTCTTGGTTCATGTACTGCTGAAGCTTAGCTTGAAGGATTTTGTGCATAATCTTGCTAGCATGTGAAATGAGTGAAGTTGTGCAGTAGTTTGAACATTCTTTGGCATTGCTTTCCTTTTGGATTGGAATGAACACTGACCTTTTCCAGTCCTGTGGCCACTGCCGAGTTTTCCAAATTTGCTGGCATATTGAATGCAGCACTTTAACAACATTGTCTTTTAGGATTAGAAATAGCTCAACTGGAATTCCATCACCTCCATTAGCTTTGTTCATAGTAATGATTCCTAAGGCCAAATGATACAAATGAATACAATAAAGAAAAACAGTTACCGCATGTGATGAGACACCATGACCAGGAAATGTGTGATGGAGAGTATTAAAAAACGAAAATGGGACTTCCCTGGTGGTCCAGTGGGTAAGAATCCACCTTCCAGTGCAGGGGACGAGGGTTTGATCCCTGGTAGTGCCGAAGAATTGATGCTTTTGAACTGTGGTGCTGGATAAGACTCTTGAGAGTCCCTTGGACTGCAAGGAGATCCAACCAGTCCATCCTAAAGGAGACCAGTCCTGGGTGTTCATTGGAAGGACTGATGCTGAGGCTGAAACTCCAATACTTTGGCCACCTCATGCGAAGAGTTAACTCATTGGAAAAGACCCTGATGCTGGGAGGGATTGGGGGAAGGAGGAGAAGGGGACGACAGAGGATGAGATGGCTTGATGGCATCACCGACTCAATGCACATGAGTTTGGGTAAACTCCAGGAATTGGTGATGGACAGGGAGGCCTGGCGTGCTGCGATTCATGGGGCCGCGAAGAGTCGGACGTGACTGAGTGACTGAACTGAACTGAACTGAGGGTAGCTAATCAGGGAAGGCAATGGCACCCCACCCCAGTACTTTTGCCTGGAAAATCCCATGGATGGAGGAGCATGGTAGGCTCCAGTCCGTGGGGTCGCTAAGAGTCGGTATTCATTGGAAGGACAGATGCTGAAGCTGAAGCTCCAATACTTTGGTTACCTGATGCAAAGAGTCCATACGTTGGAAAACACCCTGATGCTGGGAAAGACTGAGGGCAGGAAGAGAAGGGGGTGACAGAGGATGAGATGGTTGGAGGGCATCACCAAATCAATGGACATGAGTTTGAGCAGACTCTAGGAGATAGTGAAGGACAGGGAAGACTCACGTACTGCCATCCATGGGGTTGCAAAGAGTGGGACACAGCTTAGTGACTCAGCAACAAGGGAACTAAAATTCCACATGCCACAGGGCAACTAAGCCTGCATGCCAACAGTAGAGAAAATACCACAGCTAGAGAATCCCATGTGCTGGAGCAGAGACTCAGTGCAGCTAAAAAAATTTAAAAGTTAAAAAAAGAAAAAAAGCTTGAAGTAATATAGGTGTTGCCATCCAAAGCAGCCATGAAGGAGGGGCTGATAGCCCTATTGATGGATAAGGAAAGGTGCTGAAGATAAGCTGTTATCAAGAGTCTCATCCAAAGACCACCAGGGGCAACAGGTAGGTTGTCAAAGATTGTCAAAAACTAGATTGTCTGTTTATCTTGCAGCGGTAAGGGAGAGTCGCCCAGAGGAACCATGGGGCGGGATGGCGGGCGGTGGGGGTTGAGAAGGTTTCTTAGAGACTTTGGCCTTGGGTGATTCTACAGTGGGATTAAGGAAGCAGGTTCTGGATTGGACATTGTCAAGGAGCAAGGGCAGTTCGCTCATGGGGTGTCTTATCACGCTTTACCTAGGAGACAGTAAAAAAGCAGGAATCATTCACATTAATAAAAGGAGTGGGTGTTCAGCTATTTTCGTGGCTCTGAATGGCTTTTTCTCTGCCATGTTCAAAGCACAGATGCGGCATGACCCTGGCTGAGCCCAGCCTTGCTGGTACTCAGTCTGTATTCTGTGAACACTCAGTGTTGTTTATACTCAGATGGGAACATCAGGATCTGGCTGACAGCAGAGCCAGTTTTCACTTCCTAGTTGATAAAAGAAAAAAAAATCTGATTTCTAAATTTGGAAAAATACACACACACATATATGTGTGTATGTGTGTTACACCACACATGTATATGTATATATGTGTGTGTATGATGTGTTTGTATGACAGAAATCAAATACATGATTAACAGTGCTTTTCCTTTTCTTTTTTTTTTTTTTTTTTAGTAGTTGACAAGCCTTTGCGGTATTTTTTAAGGTCTGAAAGTTTCACATAAAGTAAATTCTGGCTTCTGCTGAGTAAAAAGGGGAAGATTTGGCAACAATAAGCTCACATGAATTTCTTTTCTAAAACAAGTTATACCAGGATCTTTTGGATAAAGAAGGTACCAAAACCCTCAAGCCCTGCCCTGCTCTCTGATATTTAAAATTAGGAAAGTTCATTGTGATGCTCCTGACCCCGTAGAGACCCCATATGCTAGTCATCCCCATAGAGAATTCATAGTAAAGAAAAGGAAATCTGGGTTTATGGGAGGAGCTGAGTTCACATGGCTGAAAGCCCCTATGAATCCAACAACCATGCTTGGGATAGTGCTTAGAAAGAAGCGCTGAGTGTAGGATGTTCCCCAGGGGAGTTGAAATTTGGTGTCAAGCAGAAGGCACATCTGTGGCATCAACAGGAAGGGTCAGACCAGCCAGAGTGAGCTGCTGCAGTAGACAAGCGTCCAGAGGACTGTGCAAGACCCATGTTCAACAGCGGTGCCTTGCCAGGTCTCCCGCATTGCAGGCAGGTTTTTTACCAGACGAGTCGCAAGGGAAGCCCGTTAGTTGCTCAGTTGTGTCCAACTATTTGTGACCCCGTGGATGGTAGCCCGCCAGGCTCCTCTGTCCATGGAATTCTCCAGGCAAGAATACCAGAGTGGGTAGCTAGTCCCTTCTCCAGGAGAATCCCCCAACCCAGGGATTGGGCCTGGGTCTCCTGCAGTAAAGGCAGATTCTTTACCGTCTGAGCCACCAGGGAAGCCCTAGGTAGCAGCAGGCACAATAGCAGAGAAGGATGTATTGGAAGGCCAGGCAGCCTCCAGTAAGCAGACTCTAGGCCACTGAGTGGATAACTGGGACCTCAGGCTTTGCAACCTGCTCACTTATCTCAGCAAGTGGACAGTCCACCTAAGTTCTGTGACAAGTGCTCAGCTGTCTTTTCTCTGTGTGGTCAGTCCTGGCTTCTTTCCCGAATGAGAAGGCTTTATGTGACTGGGTTCCAAAGTCACTGCAGATGGTGATTACAGTCATGAAATTAAAAGATGCTTACTCCTTGGAAGGAAAGTTATGACCAACCTAGACAGCATATTAAAAAGCAGAGACATTACTTTGTCAACAGAGGTCCATCTAGTCAAGGCTATGGTTTTTCCAGTAGTCATGTGTGGATGTGAGAGTCGGACTATAAAGAAAGCTGAGCAATGAAGAATTGATGCTTTTGAACTGTGGTGTTGGAGAAGACTCTTGAGAGTCCCTTGGACTGCAGGAGATCTAACCTGTCAATCCTAAAGGAAATTAGTCCTAAATATTCATTGGAAGGACTGATGCTGAAACTCCAATACTTTGGTCACCTGATGTGAAGAGCTGACTCATTGGAAAAGACCCTGATGCTGGGAAAGATTGAGGACAGGAGGAGAAGGGGATGACAGAGGACGAGATGGTTGGATGGCATCACCGACTCAATGGACATGAGTTTGAGTAAACTCTGGGAGTTGGTGATGGACAGGGAGGCCTGGCGTGCTGCGGTTCATGGGGTTGCAAAGAGTCAGACACGACTGAGTGACTGAGCTGAACTGACATGCCTGGGTCCCATCCGCCTCTCTGCCTTCATCTCGTAGCACTCCGTCTCTTCCTCACTCTGCTCCAGCCACACTGGCTGTTTCATATGTACACTATGCACATTCTACCTCAGGGCCTTTGCACCTGCCTCTTTCTTGGCCTGAGCTCTTCATAAGACTGGACGCTTTTCATCAGTCAGGACTTCTCTGCCCACTCTGTCTGAATAAGTCTCCCCTCTCACCTCCCATCACTCTCTATCCTAGGGCTGTTTTATTTTTCTTCGTAGCATATGTTACACTCTGAAATGGTTCCATTTACTCTTTTTATGGTAAATTATTGCTTATTCCTTTTCACTGAAATTCATGTTTGTCTGTCTTGATCATCGACAAATTGCCAGTGTGTAGGATTGTGCCTGGCACATAGTAGGAGCTTCATAGCTATTTGTTGAATAAGTGGTGGCCCTTTCATCCTTTTCCCTGGGGGCCAGCTCACAGCCACCTGTCCCTGAATGATCTCTCGTGGGAAGAGTGGCAGCTGTGCTGTGCTGGACAAAGCCTTGGACTTGGGGTTCATTCCACCACTGCCATTTTTTTTAATGCTTTGAGGCTCTGTTTTCTCTTCTCTAAAAGAGGTACAAAGAGTTAACCATATAGGCAGTGAACTCGCTCTTAGGGGGAGGGTAAGTCAATCTTTGGTGTGTTTGTGAACTCTGGAGGGGGTGGAAAATATGAGTTACCAGCTTCCTGAAGCAGACTGAAGTCCAGAAAAGTGCATTTTCTAAAAAAAGCCTCTATGGGCACAGAAGCTAACTCGGCCACACCTTCCTGGAAGCCTGAGGCCGGCGTCGTGCCAGTGGGCTCTTTGGGGGAACAGTGAAGAGCCCGGCCCTGGAGGTCCCCCCGTAGCAGAAGTGAGGAAGGTGCCTAGTGTGGGCAGACCTGCCTTGCTGAGCGAGGTGGCAGCTGGCCCCAGGAGTTCCCTGGGGCAGGATGCCCCGGGAAGAGGGGAGGCAGGCTGTGGATGTTCGAAAGTCTCCCAAATTTCAGTTCCTGTCTTTTCTGGGGAGCCTGGCTTACCTCCTCTGGGCAGAATTAGCTGCTCCTTCTCCAGTGCTCCTGCTGAAAATGGCCCATGAATCTGTGAATGCCATCATCTGGCTATACTGATATTTTTATCCATGTATCTCTTTCTGTTCTAAATTCTAAACTCTTGGGATGAAGGAACCATGAGTTTTCAACTTACATCCAGAGGCAGCATCAGGCAGGACTGCTTTTCCAGGGCTGCCACTGAAAATGGTCCATACGTGGGTGATGGCGATTTCTGGGTTGGTTGGAATTGTTTATTCACAGAGACGCCTCTATGTTGGCAGGGGTCATGTGTTTCGATCTTGTGTGCCCAGCTCTGAGAATGTAGAATGGACAGTCAGCAATGGTTTGCTGAATGATAAAAGAACAATCCAGATTGCCTGGTGGCATTCCCATTCCCACGTGAATCCTATGAATGTACACACAACCGTGGCTCTGTCTGTGGCATCTCTCTCCGTAACTGTAGATTAGAAGGACTATAGACAGCGTGGAGTTTTGTCTCTTTCAAAACACCTACTATGGTTTCTTGAGCAGTAAAAGGCAACTGAAGGATGCTGTGGGAAGATGACCATCCATTGAGCTCTTGCAGGAACACCCTCACGACAATGTGTTTTCTGATTGATAGAGGGAACTACTCAAAATAAGATTTGAATCCAGGTCAAGGGGGGGCCAGAGCCAGACACTTCTGATGCTTTAGGCCACCTGAGGGGCCATAATGGAACCTCTCTGATTCAGTGACTGTGAGCTTGAATGATCTGCCCTCTTCCAGCGCATGTGGGGAGAAAGTTATTCAGGCCCATGGCTGGGAGCCTAGCAGAACCAAGATTTCTGCAGGGGAGGTTGAGGGGGTATTTGGGCACTTGCTGGACACAGGCTGCTCTGCAGAAGGGCACAGCTTCTGGAGGCTCCTAATTATCAGCTAATGATTGACATGGCTGCAAGGCCCCAGACTAACAGGCAATGGGCCCTCCCGTGACCTCACCCACTGATCTTATCTGCAACAGGAGGGCACCAGCCACACAGTGGCTTTGCTTCTAGGACACTTGCAAACTGCCATCCTCGGGGGCCCGGTGTGGCCAGAAGACGACCCCCTTGTCCAGTCCCTGCCTGTCCTGGCCTTGCTGAGCAGGTGGCCCGTCGTCTCCCGGCAGCACCCCACACCCAGTGTCGGTGATGGCAACGTATCTGCACTGCTCTCCACGGCCTCTGGCCCTTCAAACTCTACTGCAGCAGCGATGCCTGTTGTCTTTAGAGAGGTTCCCGAAGCTCAAATCAAAGTTGTTCTCTCTCCCATGAACGCCACTCCCAGATCTTTCCGTCTATTGCTAGGATCTTCTTCCTGGATCTACTCTTTCCCAAATCTGCCAGCTGAGAATTTGGCAGTTCATGGGCTGAGTTCCTTGTGGTTGTGAATATTCAAGCCGAAATATTCAAGCTTGGGGAGGCTTTCTTTGTGACTCTGAGGCCTGTAGTTCTAGGATCCCCCTTATTTCTGATAAGCCCTGCAGAAGGAACAGTGTGGACCCTGCAGTTGACCCTCTTCTCCTTGGAAGCCATGCATCAGCGGGCACACCGTTCATCCATCTCCCTGGAACTCCAGCTTCTCATCTGTACGATGGGATGTTAACAGCCACCTTACAGGATTATTGTGAAGCAAGTGGAAGTCTATAAAACTCCTTGCACAGTGCCAGACATATACAGGGTGGTTGTGGGCCAAGGTAGATCTGCTATCTGTGCAGGAACCCTGGCCACGGGCCTGAACTGAAGCACTTGAGGGTGGACGAGAAGCCCATTGCCCAACAGCAGGGTAATTCAAGTGCCTGCTCCCTTATTTCTATACTCCTTAGATGTGGATTTCATGTTTCCCTGTTTCCCAAACATAAACAGCAAGTGCAAAGTTCCTAGGGCAGGAATGAGCTTAAGGAGTTCAAGGTACAGAAAGAAGGCTACAAGGTAGGGAAACAGTGGGAGAGGGAAAGAACAGGAGGACAGGTGGGCCGGAGAGTTGCCATGCTTCGCACGGCTGCCACTACTGCAAGGCCCCTCCTCACTCATCTCCTGCCTCCCAAAATTCAGAAGAGACTGCTTGGTTCTGAACTCCTTCCACGTTTGAGTTGCAATCTCTCGTGTACATCACACACTTTCTGACTTGGAAGTTATTTCTGGGCTTGTCCAACTGAGAGCTCCCCGAGGGCATCACAAGCATTATATTTTCATCTCTCTGTCTCGGGGCCCAGGGATTGGTGGGCATGGGAAAGTTCTCAGAATTGATTGAGTGATTGAATCAGCTGTCACAGCAGGGTAGAGAGTGTTAATAACGCAGGAACCTGTATCAGGAAGCACTAATGTTTCCAGCTCTCATGTGAATCTTGTACCATGCAAGCAATCAGAGCATCAGGCTCTGTGTGGCCAATGAGAAACCTCCTAGCATCACTATGCTTTCTCAGAGTGGGGCTATCAATCCCTCATCTCAGAAACGTTGATAGACATTGGGGATTGGGCTTCCCAGGTGGCCTGCCAGTGAAGGAGTCTTATGAGATGTGGGTTTCATCCCTGGTTCGGGAAGATCCCCTGGAGGAGGGCATGGCAACCCACTCCAGTCTTCCTGCCAGGAGAATCCCGTGGAGAGAAGGGGCCTGGCAAGCTACAGTCCATGGGGTCACATTGAGTTGGACACGGCTGAAGCGACGGAGCATGCATGCACGGGATTGGTGTAGTTAGGGTTGGCCAGGCATCTCTCTCTTCACACAGGCCCTCTCCGTGTGGAATCTCTGCAATGGCTAGTTGGGCCTCTTCACAGTGTGGCAGCCTCATGGAAGGACTGATATAACAGCTGAGGATTCCAGCACATAGGCTCCAGTGAACTGAGTAGAAAATGAATCTCCTTTTATGACCTAGCCTCCGAAGTCACATGATGTCATTTATGCCATGTTCTATCTCTTCAAGAAAATCAGAGATACCAAAGGAACATTTCATGCAAAGATGGGCACAATAAAGGACAGAGATGGTGTGGATCTAACAGAAGCAGAAGATATTAAGAAGAGGTGGCAAGAATACACAGAAGAACTGTACAAAAAGAGCTTCAAGACCCAGATAATCATGATGATGTGATCACTGACCTAGAGCCAGACATCTTGGAATGTGAAGTCAAATGGGCCTTAGAAAGCATCACTACGAACAAAGCTAGTGGAGGTGATGGAATTCCAGTGGAGCTATTCCAAATCCTGAATGATGATGCTGTGAAAGTGCTACACTCAATATGCCAGCAAATTTGGAAAACTCAGCAGTGGCCACAAGATTGGAAAAGGTCAGTTTTCATCCCAATCCCAAAGAAAGGCAATGCCAAGGAGTGCTCAAACTACTGAACAATTGCACTCATCTCACATGCTAGTAAAGTAATGCTCAAAATTCTCCAAGCCAGGCTTCAGCAATATGTGAACCGTGAACTTCCTGATGTTCAAGCTGGTTTTAGAAAAGGCAGAGGAACCAGAGATCAAATTGCCAACATCCGCTGGATCATGGAAAAAGCAAGAGAGTTCCAGAAAAACATCTATTTCTGCTTTATTGACTATGCCAAAGCCTTTGACTGTGTGGATCACAATCAACTATGGAAAATTCTGAAAGAGATGGGAATACCAGACCACCTGATCTGCCTCTTAAGAAATCTGTATGCAGGTCAGGAAGCAACAGTTAGAACTGGTCATGGAACAACAGACTGGTTCCAAATAGGAAAAGGAGTACGTCAAGGCTGCATATTGTCACCATGTTTATTTAACTTATATGCAGAGTACATCATGAGAAATGCTGGACTGGAAGAAACAGAAGTTGGAATCAAGATTGCCGGGAGAAATATCAATAACCTCAGATATGCAGATGACACCACCCTTATGGCAGAAAGTGAAGAGGGGCTAAAAAGCCTCTTGATGAAAGTGAAAGTGGAGAGTGAAAAGGTTGGCTTAAAGCTCAACATTCAGAAAACGAAGATCATGGCATCTGGTCCCATCACTGCATGGGAAATAGATGGGGAAACAGTGGAAACAGTGTCAGACTTTGTTTTTCTGGGCTCCAAAATCACTGCAGATGGTGACTGCAGCCATGAAATTAAAAGACGCTTGCTCCTTGGAAGGAAAGTTATGACCAACCTAGATAGCATATTCAAAAGCAGAGACATTACTTTACCAACAAAGGTTCGCCTAGTCAAGGCTATAGTCTTTCCTGTGGTCATGTATGGATGTGAGAGCTGGACTGTGAAGAAGGCTGAGCGCCGAAGAGTTGATGCTTTTGAACTGTGGTGTTGGAGAAGACTCTTGAGAGTCCCTTGGACTGCAGGAAGATCCAACCAGTCCATTCTGAAGGAGATCAATCCTGGAATTTCTTTAGAAGGAATGATGCTAAAGCTGAAACTCCAGTATTTTGGCCACCTCATGCGAAGAGTTGACTCATTGGAGAAGACTCTGATGCTGGGAGGGATTGAGGGCAGGAGGAGAAGGGGACGACAGAGGATGAGATGGCTGGATGGCATCACTGACTCGATGGATGCGAGTCTGAGTGACCTCCGGGAGCTGGTGATGGACAGGGAGGCCTGGCGTGCTGCGGTTCATGGGGTCGCAAAGAGTCGGACACGACTGAGCGACTGATCTGATCTGATTGGCTCTATTGTTCTATTTGGCTCAAATTCCAGGGAACCTCACTTCTTGGTGAGAAGGTGACAAGAATATGCAGATACTCTTGAAAACTGCCACCTCGTGTTATCTCTTTCTTTTACCACAAATTGGTTTAGGACTGTTTGTGACCTATTTCTGGCCAATGAGAAATAAAGTTTCTGAGGACAATTTTTCTTTCATGATAAGAAAGAACACTCCCTTTATGTCATCTCCCTTCTTTCTTGGGATACATTTATGATACTTGGAGCTGTGGCAGCCATGTTGCAAGCATGAGTGAAGATACTGGTGATAGAATGGTAAGGATAGATTTGGGAGCTGGGAGGTACGTGGGTCCTTGACGACATGACTGAACTACTGCCTCTGACTTGGAATCACTTATGACCAGATTCCTTGATGTGCGGAAGTAACAGACCCTCACTGCACAAACACCTTTGTCTGTACTTTGTTACTTGCCACTGACCTCATCCCAACTAATGCTGCCTAGTGTGATGATGAAACACACAGGCTTTGAAACAAGATCTCTCTGTGCTTAAATTCTACCTCTTCTTTTAGCCACTGCATGACCTTGGGCAAACCCTTAACCTCTCTTATCCTCCATTTCCTTACTGAGAAATGAAGGGAATAAGTTTGCTTACCTCACTGGAAGGATAGGAGGATTACGGAGATCATGTATGTAACATTTTGCAACATAGAATTTGACACATCCTTCAAGCTCAATAAATTGTAACTAAGGATATGTAGTGATTCTAAATCACTGCCAAATGGCAGGAGCTGTCACCTTTGTGAACCCCACAGTTCTGTGAGGTGGGTGTTTACATCTCTAATTTTGAAAGATGGAAATTAAGGGTCAGGAAGGTAAAGAGATTAGTCATAAGTTACGTGGCCAGTTGGGAGATGGAGTCAGGGCTTCCTGTCTGCTGCGTCTATCGGAGCCTTCCTTCTCCAGTTGGGCCTTTCATAATGACTCTTACAAAGCCTTTGTTTCCTTGGAGAACCAGCCTGCTGAGATGGTGTTCTCTGAGACCCGAAGTTTCTCCATGATTCAGGCTTCCCACCATCACCCTCTGTCAACTATCCATTCCTGTTAATTCAGCTTAGCTATATCCTCCCAATGGAAACAGTGAGAGACTTCATTTTCTTGGGCTCCAAAGTCACTGCAGATGGTGACTGCAGCCATGAAAGTAAAAGATGCTTGCTCCTTGGAAGAAAAACTATGAACAACCTAGACAGCATATTAAAAAGCAGAGAGAGATGTTACTTTGCCAACAAAGGTCCGTCTAGTCAAAGCTATGGTGTTTCCAGTAGTCATGTATGGATGTGAGAGTTGGACCATAAAGAAAGCTGAGCGCTGAAGAATTGATGCTTTTGAACATGGTGTTGGAGAAGACTCTTGAGAGTCCCTTGGACTGCAAGGGGATCCAACCAGTCCATCCTAAAGGAAATCAGTCCTGAATATTCATTGGAAGGACTGATGCTGAAGCTGAAGCTCCAATACTTTGGCCACCTGATGCGAAGAACTGACTCATTTGAAAAGACCCTGATGCTGGGAAAGATTGAAGGCGGGAGGAGAAGGGGATGACAGAAAATGAGATGGTTGGATAGCATCACTGACTCGATGGACATGAGTTTGAGCAGGCTCTGGGAGTTGGTGATGGACAAGAAAGCCTGGTGTGCTGCAGTCCATGGGGTCACAAAGAGTCAGACACGACTGAGCGACTGAACTGACTGATATCCTCTCAAAGTTGCCTTCTCCCCATCCCCAAGGCCAACACCTGTCTAGGCCAACCTCCCTCACTGGGGTCACTGCAGGGTCTTATGAATGACCTTCCCATGTCTTCCCATGGTCCTTCAAGTCTAGAAGATTCTTTTCAAAATACAATCAACTTACATCCCTCCAGCAGCTCTTCACTCCTGGTGGAAAACACAAACTCCAAGTGAGGCCTCCGGCCTGCAGCCCCCTGCTGAGTTCCACATACCCCACCCCCTTACTCACTACAATTAAAGCCTTGCCCTCCCCTGCCCTGCTCATATCCGCTTCTCCAGGCACCTGCCTCCTTGGATCTCACTCCCACCAACTCCTCCTGTCTCTGTCTCCTGTCTTTATACAACACAGCTTTTCAGTGTGTGACTCTCCATCTGATTTTGAGTCATTTCAGGCCTCACCTCGGCTGTGAGCCCCAGGTGGGCAGTGAGGTAGTGTGGACTAGTGGCTCGGAGGCTGGGCTCTGGACTCAGACCAAGTTCATATCCTAGTTTGCTGCTTTTTGTAGACCTGCCCCAAGAGAAGTTTTACAGCTTCTTTCTGCCTTATTTTCCTAGTATATGAGGCTGAGGAGTGGACCCACCTCATGGGGTTGCTATGAATATTAAATGAAGCAAATCCATGTAATATTCTTAGAGCAGAACTTGGGTCCTGGGCAGTGACCAATGAAAGGAGCAACTTATTCTTCTGGTTCTGTGGGCTGCACCCCACTACCCTCCTGCTGTCTGACATGGAGAGCCCCAGGAAATGCTTAGTTGAGGAGCAAATGGTTTGTTACTCTTGTTCCCATCACAGGCCTGTTGAGGTGGGAAGCTGGATACTGTCCTTGTTTTGCTAAGAAGGAAACACAGAGTGGGGAAGCAATCTGCCTGGGACACAAGCAAGTCAGAGGTGGAGACAAGGGTCGAGCTCAAGGCTCTTGATTTTCACATCTCTGTCCCCCATCCATTCAGGGGATGGATGAGGCCCTGGGGAAAGGTGGCTGAACCCCCAGAAGGGGAGCACAAAGGACTCAGGCTGTCTCCTCCTCCCGGGGTCAAAGCTGGAGCTCTGATGCTTATCAAGATGGCCCTTCCGTCCAGTCCTCACTGGGCACTGAGCCAGCGGGGTGATTAGGAGGCATCTCACAGATGTCCTTGGGGACAAAGAAGCTGAGCAGGGAGGGCTATAGGCCCCAGATCCAGAAGTGCAACACAGTGAAAGCCAGATCCCTAGCATTATCTGAGCACCCACCATGTGGGTGGTGCACCCAGGTGGTGCACCAGCCTCCCCTCCTGCATGGGGTGAGCTTCCAAAATATAGATCTCACCTCGTTTGTCCTCTGCCTACAACTGTTTCGTGGCCCCCCTTGGCCTGGCATTGAAGACCCTTGCCCTTGCTTGCATCCCTCTGAAACTCTCTCATTTACCCACCTGCTGGTGCCTTGCGTATGTCCCTTCTGTACACTTCAAGCTCTGCTTAAAGATCTCTGTTGGATCTCCAGTGTCTCTCGCAGCACCTGGAATCCTCTGATGCTCAGTGGATAGCCCTTAAATGCATGAATAAATGGGTGAAAGAAGGTGGCCCCAGCTACCTGTCTAGTCACATCTCCTAACAGTATCCCCCTGCCCCAATCCTAGATTTTATGTTCCAACAATGAAGAGCCCCTTTGGAGCTCCCAGACAATGTCCTTTCATGCCTCTATGCCATTGCGCACACCATTTTCTGCCTGCAGTGCCCTTCTTTCTCAGCTTCCTGATGCCTACCCATCCATCAGGGCTCAGCCCTTCTTGATCTTTTCTTTTCCTGTCTCCAACTTTCACATTCCTCCCTCTCATTCTCTCAAGGCCTCTTTCTTGCTCTTTGGGAATTAACGCTATCTTGAACCATGAGCTCTTTAAGAATGCCACACCTGACCCATCTCCTCAACCTCAGAACCTAGCCAGGTCCTTAGACCTGACATGCACTTGTAAACAGTTGCTGAAAGATGAATTAATTTAATCCTCATATACCCTGCTGCTGCTGCTGCTGCTAAGTCGCTTCAGTAGTGTCCGACTCTGTGCGACCCCATAGACGGCAGCCCACCAGGCTCCTCCGTCCCCGGGATTCTCCAGGCAAGAACACTGGAGTGGGTTGCCATTTCCTTCTCTCATATACCCTAGGCACTGGAAATCCTTTGCATTTGGTAAATGTGCTTACCACTGGTAAGCAGCAAAGCCTGTTTGATCCTAGGCATGGAGCTGGGTGGTCTGCCTCTTAGGCCATGGAATCCGACAGATCTTGGCTCTGCCACAGGCCATCTGTGACACAGGGACAGGTTTCAACCTTTCTGCTTATAAATTGGGGATAATAGGATCTTCCTCACAGAGATATTGAGAGTTCAGTGAGATGAGTCTCATTAAACGATCGGCCAGAAGCCTGGCATACGATAAATGCTCAATAAATGTCTGCTGCTATTTTTGCTGTCATTGCAAATGCTGTCTTGACTCTATGTCATGCACTCCATTCTACTAACCAATTTGGTTACAGCTCCACAGACTAAACTTTGCCAAAAACTAAGAAGTGGCAGCATCGAGTCAGATGGTTCTTGATCTTTGATTGCCAAGGTAAACGTCAGTGATATTGGAGACAAGCTCTGTCTCTGTCATTGATTTGAGGAAATTAGGATCTCTGATCTCAGGGTGAGGGTTGGGGTGAGGAGCTGAGAAAAGTAAGATGGTCATCTTTGCAGGGCTTATCTCAGCCTGGAATGAATAGCCCCAGCGGCCAGTTCACTAGGACCTGTCCTATCCTGGCAGCCTGTAAGCCAGGAGGTTGTACGGTGAAACAGCATCAACAGGAACCACCTGTCGTATCAGGACCAAAGGGTCCACCAAGCCAAACAGAGCCCTTTGTGGAATCAGGAAACTGATTACCGATCACTTGCTCTGGGGCTGGAGTTTTCACAAACAGGAGCTTTCTTGATTTCCCCCACCTCCCACTGAGTCAAAGAGCTTGTGGAGAGATTGTCTGCACCTGCCAAATAGCACATAGACATCCTCCAGCAATCCCTGCAGGTATGTGGGAGCCACATGACAACTGTGGGCCGGTAGCATGTGAGCGAAGTAGATGTGGGTCACTTGGGGCCAGGACAACTGAAAGCCAGTGTACCTCCTCCATCCCCTCTACTTCCTCTGCTCTGGTGACCCTGGAGACCACATGCTCTATATGATATAGTTGTGGGACAAACCTGTGCTGTGAGTAAGAAAGCATCTTTGTTATGTTAGGAAGCATTTGTTATTGTGGCAAATCCTAGCCAAATCCTGACTAATAGAGAATTATTTTTCTCTTTTTCAGATAAGGAAATGTAACCTTCTGGACTTGAAGTGACTTGCTCAAGGTCATCCAACTAGGAAACAGCAAAACTGGGAATGTGCTAATGGCAATTGGACTTAATGTCTTTTTAGGACTCATTTCAAGCCAGAATTCTAGGCTTCTCTTGAAAGCTAGGTAATCTCAGGGTCTGAAGTTGGGATGAGCTAAGAAAGCACAGCAAGAGAACCTACTATATATTAATAGCTCAGGGAACCCAACTCCATGCTCTGTGGTGACCTAAATAGAAAAAAAAAATTCAAAAAAGAAGAGTTATATGTATACATATAGCTGATTCACTTTGCTGTATAGCACAGCATTGTAAAACAACTATACACCAATAAAAATTAACTTTAAACAAGACAGCTCTTGGGTGGAGGTCAGGTGAGACAGGGAATCTGAGCAGATCCAGGAAATGACATAAGCAAGTGAGGAACCCCAGCCTCAGCTGAGGAAGTGGGGTTTAGGTGTGCAGCTCAGAATCCAGGTCAGAAGGAGTTTTAGGGAGAGCCTGTGGTTACCTCGAGGTGAGCAGGATGAGCATGCATGGTTGAAAGATGAGCTCAGCCCCTGCAGAGGTCATTTCCATGGACAAGATGTCTCCCCGGCTGAGAACAGTAAGTGAAGAGCCTGGGAATTCAATCAAGGCTTTGGAGAGGCAGAGGAGGAGGTGCTTCCTGAGGGAGATGTGGTATAACAAAGAATATATCTGGTTTTCATCCTGCCATGGATCTCTAAAAACCTTTAAAATTTCCTGAATGATAATAGTGTCTTTGTTGTGCTAAGGAAGAGATCACAGTGAGGCCCTGAATAACCTCAGAATGGGGACTGGTCACCTGAAAGACCAAACTTATCATTCAGTTCAGTTCAGTCACTCAGTCATGTCTGACTCTTTGCATCCCCGTGGACTGCAGCACGCCAGGCCTCCCTGTTATCACCAACTCCCGGCGTTTACCCAAACTCATGTCCATTGAATTGGTGATGCCATCCAAATGTCTCATCCTCTGTGTCCCCTTCTCCCACCTTCAATCTTTCCCAGCATCAGGGTCTTTTCCAATAATTCAGTTCTTCACATCAGGTGGTCAAAGTATTGGAGTTACAGCTTCAACATCAGTCCTTACAATGAACACCCAGGACTGATCTCCTTTAGGATGGACTGGTTGGATCTCCTTGCAGTCTAAGGAACTCTCAAGAGTCATCTCCAACACCACAGTTCAAAAGCATCAACTCTTCGGTGCTCAGCTTTCTTTATAGTCCAACTCTCACATCCATACATGATTACTGGAAAAACCATAGCCTTGACTAGATGGACCTTTGTTGGCAAAGTAATGTCTCTGCTTTTGAATATGCTGTCCAGATTGGTCTTAACTTTCCTTCCAAGGAGTAAGCGTCTTTAATTTTATGGCTGCAGTCACCATCTGTGGTGATTTTGGAGCCCCCCAAAATAAAGTCTGCCACTGTTTCCACTGTTTCCCCATCTGTTTGCCAGGAAGTGATGGGACCAGATGCCATGATCTTCGTTTTCTGAATGTTGAGCTTTAGGCCAACCTTTTCACTCTCTTCTTTCACTTTCATCAAGAGGCTCTTTAGTTCTTCATTTTCTGCCATCAGGGTGGTGTCATCTGCATATCTGAGGTTATTGATATTTCTCCCGGCAATCTTGATTCTAGCTTATGCTTCCTCCAGCCCAGTGTTTTTCATGATGTACTCTGCATATAAGTTAAATAAGCAGGGTGACAATATACAGCCTTGATGTACTCCTTTTCCTATTTGGAACCAGTCTGTTGTTCCATGTCCAGTTCTAACTGTAGCTTCTTGACCTGCATACACATTTCTCAAGAGGCAGATCAGGTGGTCTGGTATTCCCATCTCTTTAAGAATTTTCCACAGTTGATTGTGATCCACATAGTCAAAGGCTTTGGCATAGTCAATAAAGCAGAAATAGATGTTTTTCTGGAACTCTTGCTTTTTTGATGATCCAGCAGATGTTGGCATTTTAATCTCTGGTTCCTCTTCCTTTTCTAAAACCAGTTTCAACATCTAGAAGTTCACAGTTCACGTATTGTTGAAGCCTGGCTCAGAGAATTTTGAGCATTACTTTACTAGTGTGTGAGATGAGTGCAGTTGTGTGGTAGTTTGAGCATTCTTTGGCATTGTCTTTCTTTGGGACTGGAATGAAAACTGACCTTTTCCAGTCCTGTGGCCACTGCTGAGTTTTCCAAATTTGCTGGCATATTGAGTGCAGCACTTTCACAGCATCATCTTTGAAGATTTGAAATAGCTCAACTGGAATTCCATCACCGCCACTAGCTTTGTTCATAGTGATGCTTCCTAAGGCCCACTTGACTTCACATTCCAGGATGTCTGGCTCTAGGTCAGTGATCACACCATCATGATTATCTGGGTCGTGAAGCTCTTTTTTGTACAGTTTTTCTGTGTATTCTTGCCACCTCTTCTTAATATCTTATGCTTCTGTTAGGTCCATCCAATTTCTGTCCTTTATTGAGCCCATTTTGCAAGAAATGTTCCCTTGGTATCTCTAATTTTCTTGAAGAGATCTCTAGGTTTTCCCATTCTTTGTTTTCCCCTATTTCTTTGCACTGATCACTGAGGAAGGCTTTCTTATCTCTCCTTGCTATTCTTTGGAACTCTGCATTCAAATGCATATATCTTTTTTTTTCTCCTTTGCTTTTCACTTCTCTTCTTTTCCCAGCTATTTGTACGGCCTCCTCAGACAGCCATTTTACTTTTTTGCATTTCTTTTTCTTGGGGATGGTCTTGATCCCTGTGTCCTATACAATGTCACGAACCTCTGTCCATAGTTCATCAGGCACTCTGTCTATCAGATCCCTTAAATCTATTTCTCACTTCCACTGTATAACCATAAGGGATTTGATTTAGGTCAAAATCAGGTCATACCTGAATGGTCTAGTGGTTTTCCCTACTTTCTTCAATTTAAGTCTGAATTTGGCAATAAGGAGTTCATGATATGGGCCACAGTCAGCTCCCGGTCTTGTTTTTGATGACTGTATAGAGCTTCTCCATCTTTAGCTGCAAAGAATATAATCAATCTGATTTCAGTGTTGACCATCTGGTGATGTCCATGTGTAGAGTCTTCTCTAATGTTGTTGGAAGGTGGTGTTTGCTATGACCAGTGCGATCTCTTGGCAAAACTCTATTAGCCTCTGCCCTGCTTCGTTCTATATTCCAAGGCCAAATTTGCCTGTTATTCTGGGTGTTTCTTGACTTCCTACTTTTGCATTCCAGTCCCATATAATGAAAAGGACATCTTTTTTTGAGTGTTAGTTCTAAAAGGTCTTGTAGGTCTTCATAGAACCGTTCAATTTCAGCTTCTTCGACAGAATGATCTGTGTTTGTTTCCAAGGCAAAGCATTCAATATCATGATAAACCTCTCATTCAGTTCAGTTCAGTTCAATTCAGTCGCTCAGTCGTGTCCAACTCTTTGCAATCAGGGTTGGAACTTTGGGCCAGCCTAACTTTGAAGGAGGGGAGGGTTTGAAGACTGAGTTCACTTATGTGGCCAATGATTTACTCAATCATGCCTACCTAATGAAACCCCAGTAGAAACTCTGACACCATGGCACGGTGGAGCTTCCTGATTGGTGAATATATTGGTGTGCTAGGAGGGTGATGTGTCTCTGTTCCACAGAGGATAAAAAAGCTCTGGATCCTTCTCTTCAGACCTCATCCGATGTGTCTCTTCACTTGGCTGGTGCTGATCTGTACCCTTTAAAATAAAACTGTAATCATAAGTATAGCACTTTCAGTGCATTTTGTGAGTCATTCTAGAGAATTATCAAGCCTCTGGGAGCCATGGGAACCTGGAAATTTATAGTCAGCCAGTGAAAAGTGTGGGTGGCTCCTGAGACTGGTGGCTGGCATCTTAAGTGGAGGCAGTCTTACAGAAGAGATCTTAGACCCGTGGGCATGACACTAGCTCCAAGACATCCAGCTGATCTCAGAGAATTGGTGTCAGGGTGTAAATGGGGCCACAAGTATTAGTTCAACTGGATGAAGAGTTTGAACAGAAAGGTTGTGTGAGGAGCCCAGAAAAAGGGATTCAGTGCGTTTGAGTCCCCACCCAGGGATGCTAGGATCCACTCCTTCTGGTGGGTCTTCCTTGCCCTGGTGATGGCAAGGATTTATGCTCAGCTGAAAATTTCCAGCCACTGCGGCCATCCAATCACTCTGTTTTGTTTTGTTTTTAATAAGATGAGCCTTATCCACATCATCACCACTGTGTTCATATGCATCCCTTCACCGTCACTACAAACAGCATCACCACCATTGCAGGGCATGGAGTAACTCAACTGATGGATGAAAAGTGGGAGGTGGCCATTTTTTTCTGCAAAGGGCCAGGTAATAAGTTTTCTCAGCTTTGTGAGCCATACAGTCCCTGTTATAGCTTCTCAACAGCTTCTGTAGAACACAGGTAACCCTAGACAATACATATTTACAAAAACAGACAGAAGGCTGACTTGGCCTGTGGACCATGGTTTGCTGACCTCTGATACAAAGCGCCCAGCCAGGGCCAGGCACTGTGTGTGACTTTTGTGGGCCCTAGGAACATGTGCCTAATGGATCTCCTCCTGGTGGCTCAGATAACGAATAGGCTTGCAATGCAGGAGACCTGAGCTCGATTCCTGGGTTGGGAAGATCCCCTGGAGATGGGAACAGCTACCTACTCCACTATTCTGACCTGGAAAATCCCCATGGACAGAGGAGCCTGGTGGGCTACAGTCCATGGGGTCCAAAAGAGTCGGACATGACTGAGTGACTTTCGTTTCACCTTCTAACATAGTGGAATTCTGCGGGCCCTAGAAATGTCCTCTTTTTAATATGAAATTTGTGTGTGTGTGTAAACTATTGTCATGGGACATTGAAAGTATTGTGGGCCCCATGTGCTATGCCTGATGAATGGGTCAGCACTTGGCTCACTGTCACTAACATTGACTGTGTACTCACCATGTGTGAGTCTCTGTTGAATGCTTGCTACGTATCCCATGACAGCCCAATGACAGAGAAATTATCCCTGTTTTGTAGAAGAAGAACTTGGGGGCAGAAAAAGTGAAATGATTTCTCTGATAAATGCCAGGGAGTGTCCACCAGGATCTAACACTCAGTTGACCTTACTGCAAAGCCTGAGCTCATAAAAGCTGTCCCTCCTTCTTGTCCAATTTCAGGCTGTTAAGGGCTAAACATTTGTCTCCCCACTCCCATTTGTATGTTGAAACTCTAATCCAGAGTGTGGGTGTATTTGGAGATTCAGTCACTAAGGAATTAATTAAGGTTAAACCAGGTAATAAGGGTGGGTCCCTCATCCGTTAAAGTTAGTTTCCTTATAAGAAGAGACATCAGAGAGCTTCTTCTCTCTCTCTTCCCAGCCCTTCTCCTTCATACTAAAAAGAGGTCATGTGAGCACACAGTGAGACAGTGGCTGTCTGAAAGCCAGAAAGAAAAGCCTCATGAGCACCTGACCATGCTGACTCCTTGATCTCAGATGCCTAGCCTCCAGAACCAGGAGAAAATAAATTTGTGTGATTTAAGCCACCCAGCCTCTGATATTTTCTTGTGCACTTCTAGACGACAAAGATACAGTCCCATCCAGCAAAGAAAAGAGGGTGGGAGGGGAGGTCCCAGTTACTAAGTCCCTGCTGCCTGCCAACTGCTGACTCATCCATTAGGCACATAAGCACAATGCGTAGGGCCCACAATAATAATTTTGGTATCCTTGCCAACATCCACTGGATCATGGAAAAAGCAAGAGAGTTCCAGAAAAGCATCTATTTCTGCTTTATTGACTATGCCAAAGCCTTTGACTGTGTGGATCACAATCAACTGTGGAAAATTCTGAAAGAGATGGGAATACCAGACCACCTGATCTGCCTCTTGAGAAATTTGTATGCAGATCAGGAAGCAACAGTTAGAACTGGACATGGAACAACAGACTGGTTCCAAATAGGAAAAGGAATTCGTCAAGGCTGTATATTGTCACCCTGTTTATTTAACTTCTATGCAGAGTACATCATGAGAAACTCTGGACTGGAAGAAACACAAGCTGGAATCAAGATTGCCGGGAGAAATATCAATAACCTCAGACACGTGGATGACACCATCCTTATGGCAGAAAGTGAAGAGGAACTAAAAAGACTCTTGATGAAAGTGAAAATGGAGAGTGAAAAAGTTGACTTAAAGCTCAACATTCAGAAAACGAAGATCGTGGCATCCGGTCCCATCACTTCATGGGAGATAGATGGGGAAACAGTGGAAACAGTGTCAGACTTTATTTTTGGGCTCCAAAATCACTACAGATGGTGACTGCAGCCATGAAATTAAAAGACGCTTACTCCTTGGAAGGAAAGTTAAGACCAACCTAGATAGCATATTCAAAAGCAGAGACATTACTTTGCCAACAAAGGTTCGCCTAGTCAAGACTATGGTCTTTCCCGTGGTCATGTATGGATGTGAGAGTTGGACTGTGAAGAAGGCTGAGCACTGAAGAATTGATGCTTTTGAACTGTGGTGTTGGAGAAGACTCTTGAGAGTGCCTTGGACTGCAAGGAGATCCAACCAGTCCATTGTGAAGGAGATCAGCCCTGGGATTTCTTTGGAAGGAATGATGCTAAAGCTGAAACTCCAGTACTTTGGCCACCTCATGCGAAGAGTTGACTCATTGGAGAAGACTCTGATGCTGGGAGGGATTGGTATTAGGGGCAAGAGGAGAAAGGGATGACAGAGGATGAGATGGCTGGATGGCATCACTGACTCGATGGATGTGAGTCTCAGTGAACTCCGGAAGTTGGTGATGGACAGGGAGGCCTGGTGTGCTGTGATTCATGGGGTCGCAAAGGGTCGGACACGACTGAGCGACTGATCTGATCTGATCTGATCCTATGAAAATAGTTTATTTTAAAGTCATCAGAGATCAGATCAGATCAGTTAGTTGCTCAGTCGTGTCCGACTCTTTGCGACCCCATGAACCGCAGCACGCCAGGCCTCCCTGTCCATCACCAGCTCCCGGAGGTCACTCAGACTCGCATCCATCGAGTCAGTGATGCCATCCAGCCATCTCATCCTCTGTCGTCCCCTTCTCCTCCTGCCCTCAATCCCTCCCAGCATCAGAGTCTTCTCCAATGAGTCAACTCTTCGCATGAGGTGGCCAAAATACTGGAGTTTCAGCTTCAGCATCATTCCTTCTAAAGAAATTCCAGGATTGATCTCCTTCAGAATGGACTGGTTGGATCTTCTTGCAGTCCAAAGGACTCTCAAGAGTCTTCTCCAACACCACAGTTCAAAAGCATCAATTCTTCGGCGTTCAGCCTTCCTCACCGTCCAGCTCTCACATCCATACATGACCACAGGAAAGACCATAGCCTTGACTAGGCGAACCTTTGTTGGTAAAGTAATGTCTCTGCTTTTGAATATGCTATCTAGGTCGGTCATAACTTTCCTTCCAAGGAGCAAGCGTCTTAATTTCATGGCTGCAGTCACCATCTGCAGTGATTTTGGAGCCCAGAAAAACAAAGTCTGACACTGTTTCCACTGTTTCCCCATCTATTTCCCATGCAGTGATGGGACCAGATGCCATGATCTTCGTTTTCTGAATGTTGAGCTTTAAGCCAACCTTTTCACTCTCCACTTTCACTTTCATCAAGAGGCTTTTTAGCCCCTCTTCACTTTCTGCCATAAGAGTGGTGTCATCTGCATATCTGAGGTTATTGATATTTCTCTCGGCAATCTTGATTCCAACTTGTGTTTCTTCCAGTCCAGCATTTCTCATGATGTACTCTGCATATAAGTTAAATAAACATGGTGACAATATGCAGCCTTGACGTACTCCTTTTCCTATTTGGAACCAGTCTGTTGTCCCATGACCAGTTCTAACTGTTGCTTCCTGACCTGCATACAGATTTCTTAAGAGGCAGATCAGGTGGTCTGGTACTCCCATCTCTTTCAGAATTTTCCATAGTTTATTGTGATCCACACAGTCAAAGGCTTTGGCATAGTCATAAGGAAAAAAAATTCACATTAAAAATAAAATTTCCAGGCCTCACAAAATTTTACTATGGTGGAAGAGATCCCCAAAGGCACAAGTTCCTGGGGCCTGTGAAAGTCATACCCAGCTCTGTGTGTGCCCCGTCTTGGCTAGGCGCTTTGTATCAGCAAACCATGGCCTGTGGGCCAATCCGCCTGCTGCCAGTCTTTGTGAGTACGTGTTGTCTATGACCACTTTTGCACTACAAAAGCAATTAAGAAGCTGTGACAGAGACTCTATGGCCCACAAAGCTGAGAACATTTATTACCTGGTCCTTGGCAGAAAAAAATCGGCCACATCCTACTCTATGTCCATCAGTTGAGTTTGTCTGTGCTCTGTGAGGCTGTGAATTGTATACTAATTTTTCTAGATAAGGAAAGTGATGCTGAGTGTGTCTAAACGACTTGCTGAAGATCCCACAGATGAGCAGTCTGTGACTTCCCAGAAAGCCCATGTGCTTTCAACTGCAACCACTAGCTGGGCTTGTTCCATCTGCCTCCTTCCTGAAACTTCTTTCTCTTCCCCGGTATGTACTGAATGAATCTGCAACAGTTAGGCAAAATTTGTGACCACAATCAGTTTCAGTTCAACCAGTGTTTTTGGTGCCATCAATTTAAAAAGGCACATGACAGCCCCTTTGGAGGACAGTGGCTGGCAGTGACTACAAAGTGAGTGTGAGTGAGCTGGGGTGGCCATGGGCAAGGGGTTTCCCCACTCTGAGCCTTCACTTGGTAGCACAGTTGGTAAGAGTGGGGCCCTGCTCCTATACTGTTGGTGGGAATGTAAATTGGTACAGCCACTGTGGAGAACAGTATGGAGAGTCCTTACAAAACTACAGATGCAGCTACCACATGATGCAGCAATCCCACTCCTGGGTAATTTTCTGGAAAAAATGAAAACTCAAATTTGAAAAGATACATGCACCCCAATATTCATAGCAGTGCTATTTACAATAGCTAAGATATGGAAGCAGCCTAAGCGCCCATCAATAGGTGAATAGATAAAGAAGATGCGGCATACACACAAACATACATACACACTGTATGGTAGGATAAATTCTGCTATTTGCAGCAGCATGGATGGAGCTAAAGATTATCATACTGAGTGAAGTGAGTCAGACAAAGACAACTACATGTCATATCAATTACATGTGGAGTCTTAGAGAATAATACAAATGAATTTATATACAACATAGAAATAGACTCACAGACACAGAAAACATACTATGGTTGGGAAAGGAAGGGGGAGGGGTACATTAGGAGCTTGGGATTAGCAGATAGAATAGATAAACAACGAGGACCTATTGGGATAGCACAGGGGCTTAACATTCAATATCTTAAAAGACTCTATAATGGAAAAGAATCTGAAAAAGAATATATATATATATAATTGAATCACTTTGCTGTATACTAGAAACTAACAGAGCTTTATAAATCAACTATATTTCTGTAAAAGGAAAGACTGGGGTTCTGGAGGCAATAGGTGTGAGTCTGAATCCGATCCAGTGGCTAAATCTTCTTGTCTCTGTCCTCTAGAAATTGTGTATCTAATAGCCCTTACCTCGTAGGGTTGCTGCAAAAAGCATAAAAGTTGAACATGTAAATGCCTTCAGCCAGTGCCTGGCACGCAGTGAGAGCTTAATGATTATCACCAATACCTATACTTCAGTCATTATTGTCATTATTACTATTGCTACACGCCAGGACCATCAGATTACTGGCTGTGGTGGAAGAACGTCCCACAGGAGTTAACTTGCTGTATGGTCTTAGATTCAGTTGTTTTTTCTCTCCAGGCTGAGGTTTCCCCTGGCGTTCTCCAGGTTCTACTTAGCATGAATTTCCCCCTTTTCTGGAGCTTCCTCACTGATCTCTGCCTACTAAGCCTCTTCTCCTTCAGGGCCCGCCCAGAGTAGTGCCCAGCCCTGGCTGCACTGCTCAGACGGTGAAGGTCACCCTTGCCTGCCCGCGAGAGGGTCAGACATGGAGCTCCTGGGAAAGGTGAACCCAGGCCCAGAGCCTTTTGGGGCTGGGAAAAGTAAACAGGGAAGGAAATGAGAGGCGCCACCATCGCCTGCTTAGCTCCTAGGTGTGTCTGTTTGTCCAGAGTTTGAGGACAGACTTGAAGGGAAAAAAAAGCCCCTGGGAGACCGTACCCTTCACTTGGCACAAAAGGGGACCCGGAAGAGTGAGGGCATCACAGCTCACAAGGGCACAGTGCCCTGGAGTTCACAGCGCATACCCAGGCCAGGCTGCTCTTTTCTTCTTGTCGCTGCCTCAAGACACTCCTTCTCACCGGAACAGAATCCGAACCCTGCTCCCTGGCTTCCCGCCCTCAGCACCTGCCTCCTGCCTCCCCTCAACCCGTCTCCTACCCGCCTGCCTCTCGCTCACCACCCTCTAGCCATGCTGGCCTCCTAGCTGTTTTCCTGAGAAAGGGCATGTTTATGCCCACCACTTTTGTGTTATTTAGGCCTGGAGCGTTCTCTGCGGCTCTTTAATGGCTGGCTCCTTTTGAGTTTTGAATTTTCAACTGGAAGGCCACTTTTTTCCTAGGAGGCCTGCTTGCTCTATTATTGTTTATTCTCAGGCAAGGATACTGGAGTGGGTAGCCATTTCCGTCTCCAGGGGATCTTCCAGACCCGGGGATGGGACCCAGGTCTCCTGCATTGCAGGCAGATTTTTACCACTGAACCAGTGGAGGGTTCCCGCTGAGCCATTAGGGGCTTCCCTGGTGGCTCAGATGGTAAAGAATCTGCCTGCAATGCAGGAGACCCAGGTTCCATCCCTGTGTTGGGAAGATCCCCTGGGGAAAGTGACAGTGAAGTTTGCTCAGTCCTGTCCTCCTCTTTACAACCCCTTGGGCTACACAGTCCACAGAATTCTCCAGGCCAGAATACTGGAGTGGGTAGTCTATCCCTTCTCCAGCAGATCTTCCGGACCCAGAAATCAAAATGGGGTCTCCCGCTTTACAGGCGGATTCTTTACCAACTGAGCTGTGAAGGAAGCCCTCCCCTGGAGGAGGGAATGGCAACCCACTCCAGGATTCTTGCCTGGAGAACCCCATGGACAGAGGAGCCTGGCAAGGCTATAGTCCATGGGGTCACAGAGTCAGACATAACTGAGTGACTACAGGCACACACACACACACACGGGGGAAGCTGCCCTGCTTTCTCTCGCTGCCCTGAAATGCAGTCTTCCCCAGATACCCTTGGCCTTGTCTTTTGGGGCACTTGTACTCTAGGGGTCTCCCATTTGTTTACATGCTTCTTGTCTGTGAGCTCCATGAAGCCAGGGGCCTGATCCACCTGATTCCCGCTGCATCCACGGGGCCAGGGAAGTACCCAGAGCCCAGAATGCTGTCATTGCTACCTGCTGAAGGACTGAATGAGTGACATGCACAGGCATTTTAATCCTGGAACTTTCATTTTCTGTAAGAGGAGGATGAAGGCCTGGGAGGAGAAATTATATTGAGAGCTTTTTTGAGAGAGCTGGTAGTATCACTCAGGCTCTGGGGCACGTTGCTGAGAGGTTGAGGAAAGAGCACAGGCTTGGAAAAGAAATAATATAATATTTGTCTTTGTCTGGCTTGTTTCATGTAGAACAATATTCCCAAGGTGCATTCATACTGTAGCAAATGGCAAGATTTCATTCTAAATTACCGTCTTTGAAGGAATATCTGTTCAAATCCTTTGCCCATTTTTTAAACTGGGCTGGTTTTGTTGTTGCAGAGTTCTATTAGTTCTCCATGTATTCTGATATTAAGCCCTTATCCAATACAAGACGTGTAACAGTTTGCTCCTATTATGCTGTCTTTTCACTCTGTGCAGTTTTAAATTTTGAAATAGTCCAATATAACTATTTTTACATTTTTTGTGTGTTCCTTTCATGTCATAACCCAAGAAATCATTCCAAATCCAATGCCATTGAACTTTCCCCTGTTTTTTATAGTCTTGGGCTATTTAAAAATACCAATAAAAGCCCAGTAAAAGATGTTAGCATATAATGTCTCAGTGTGGTTTGGAAGCCTGGCCCAGAGGTCCAGAGCCCAGAGTCCAGGGCCTGGGAGGTTTTGTAGATGAGTCTGCTGGAGCGTCGTCTGGGGACTCCGGAGATGCTGCCTGCTGCGGTCAGAGCACTACAAAGTAGGCAAGCAGGGAGCGTCCTTCCCAGGAATTCCTTGCATCCTCACTTAAGGAGCCTCTGTTTTCCCATCAGCAAGATATCCCAAGCCCTGTCATAGGTTTGCTATGAGGACTGGGGGGCTGATAGGGTTAATGTTGATTTCTAGAAGCGAAAGTGGCATGTGAAAAAGTCCAGATTGATAACTGAAAAAAAAAAATTCTCCATATGACAGGGATGCATCCTGAAAGCATTAATATAAGGAAATGAATCAGTTGTAAAAGGCAGGATTCATTTCTGTGAACACGCAAACCTAGAGACACAAAGTAGCTTAGTAGTAGCCAGGAGATCCAGGTGGATTGGTCTTGATGGCTAAGGAGGGTGGGGTTTCTTTTTGATATAAGATGTTCTAAAATTGATTATGGTCATGGATATGAAGCTCTGTGAATACCCTGGAAGCCACTGAACGGTATACCTTAAGGGCAAATTCTATGGTATGTGAATTATATGCCAATAAAGTTGTTAAAAAAATCCTTTCGCATCCCAAAGATGCAAGATGGAAGGTGAATTTGTTGACCCACGGTTGCACACCAGTGAGAGACAAGGGTGGGATCCAAGACCAGTTTGCATGACCCCAAAGGCTCTTTCATTCTTTTGCCCCTGCTTCCTCCCTCAGGACGGGGTGAAGAAGTTGAGAAGTAGCACTTGTCTCATGAAAAGTTAAACATCTCTGCAAAAGAGTGTTCTGTTCAGTTCAGTCCCACAGTCGTGTCAGGCTCTTCGTGACCCCATGGACTGCAGCACTCCAGGCCTCCCTGTCCATCACCAACTCCCGGAGTTTAATCAAACTCATGTTCTTTAAGTCAGTGATGCCATCCAACCATCTCATCCTCTGTCGTCCCCTTCTCCTGGTGCCTTCAATCTTTCCCAGTATCAGGGTCTTTTCAAATGAGTCAGTTCTTCACAGCAGGTGGCCAAAGTGTTGGAGTTTCAGCTTCAGCATCAGTCCTTCCAATGAATATTCAGGACTGATTTCCTTTAGGATGGCCTGGTTGGATCTCCTTGCAGTCCAAGAGACTCTCAAGAGTCTTCTCCAACACCACAGTTCATAAGCATCAATTCTTCGGTGCTCAGCTTTCTTTACAGTCCAACTCTCACATCCATACATGACTACTAGAAACACCATAGCTTTGACTAGATGGACCCTTGTTGGCAAAGTAATGTCTCTACTTTTTTAATATGCTGCCTAGATTGGTCATAACTTTTCTTCCAAGGAGAAAGCATCTTTTAATTTCATGGCGGCAGTCACCATCTGCAGTGATTTCAGAGCTCCCCAAAATAAAGTCTCATACTGTTTCCACTCTTTCCTCATCTATTTCCCATGAAGTGATGGGACCAGATGCCATGATCTTAGCTTTCTGAATGTTGAATTTTAAGCCAACTTTTTCACTGTCTTCTTTCACTTTCATCAAGAGGCTCTTTAGTTCTTCATTTTCTGCCATCAGGGTGGTGTCATCTGCATATCTGAGGTTATTGATATTTCTCCTGGCAATCTTGATTCCAGTTTGTGCTTCATCCAGCCCAGCATTTCACATGATGTACTCTTTATATACATTAAATAAGCAGGGTGACAATATACAGCTTTGACCTACTCCTTTATCGATTTGGAACCAGTCTGTTGTTCTATGTCCAGTTTTAACTATCGCTCCTTGACTTGCATACAGATTTCTCAGGAGGCAGGTGAGGTGGTCTGATATTGCCATTTCTTGAAGTATTTTCCACAATTTGTTGTGATCCACACAGCCAAAGGTTTTGGCATAGTCAATAAAGCAGAAATAGATGTTTTTCTGGAACTCTCTTGCTTTTTCAATGATCTAGCGGATGTTGGCAATTTGATCTCTTGTTCTTTTGCCTTTTCTAAATCCAGCTTGAACATTTGGAAATTCATGGTTCACATATTGTTGAAGCCTGGCTTGGAGAATTTTGAGCCTTGCTTTGCTAGAGTGCAAGATGAGTGCAATTGTGCGGTAGTTTGAGCATTCTTTGGCATTACCTTCCTTTGGAATTGAAAGGAAAACTAACCTCTTCCAGTTCTGTGGCCACTACTGAGTTTCCAAATTTGCTGACATATTGAGTGCAGCACTTTCACAGCATCATCTTTGAAGATTTGAAATAACTCAACTGGAATTCCATCACTTCCACTAGCTTTGTTCATAGTGATGCTTCCTAAGGCCCACTTGACTTCACATTCCAGGATGTCTGACTCTAGGTGAGTGATCACGTCATCGTGATTATCTGGGTCATGAAGATCTTTTTTGTACCAGTTCTTCTGTGTATCCTTGCCACCTCTTCTTAATATCTTCTGCTTCTGTTAGGTCCCTACCATTTCTGTCCTTTATTGTGCCCATCTTTGCATGAGATGTTCTTTTGGTATCTCTAATTTTCTTGAAGGGATCTCTAGTCTTTCCCATTCTATTGTTTTGCTTTATTGCTTTGGACTGATCACTGTGGAAGGCTTTCTTATCTCTCCTTGCTATTCTTTGGAACTCTGCATTCAAATGGGTATATCTTTCCTTTTCTCCTTTGCCTTTTGCTTCTCTTCTTTGCACAGCTATTTGTAAGCCCTCCTCAGACAACCATTTTGCCTTTTTGCATTTCTTTTTCTTGGGGATGGTCTTGATCACTGCCTCCTGTACAATGTCACGAACCTCCATCCATAGTTCTTCAGGCAATGTGTCTATCAGATCTAATCCCTTGAATCTATTTCTCACCTCCACTGTATAATCTGGACATGGAACAACAGACTGGTTCCAAATAGGAAAAGGAGTTCGTCAAGGCTGTATATTGTCACCCTGTTTATTTAACTTATATACAGAGTACATCATGAGAAATGCTGGACTGGAAGAAACACAAGCTGGAATCAAGATTGCCGGGAGAAATATCAATAACCTCAGATATGCAGATGACACAACCCTTATGGCAGAAAGTAAAGAGGAACTAAAGAGCCTCTTGATGAAAGTGAAAGAGGAGAGTGAAAAAGTTGGCTTAAAACTCAACATTCAGAAAACAAAGATCATGGCATTCGGTCCCAACACTTCATGGGAAATAGACGGGAAACAGTGGAAACAGCGTCAGACTTTATTTGGCGGGGGTGGGGGTCTCCAAAATCACTATAGATGGTGACTGCAGCCATGAAATTAAAAGACGTTTACTCCTTGGAAGGAAAGTTATGACCAACCTAGATAGCATATTCAAAAGCAGAGACATTACTTTGCCAACAAAGGTTCATGTAGTCAAGGCTATGGTTTTTCCTGTGGTCATGTATGGATGTGAGAGTTGAACTGTGAAGAAGGCTGAGCGCCAAACAACTGATGCTTTTGAACTGTGGTGTTGGAGAACTCTTGAGAGTCCCTTTGACTGCAAGGAGATCCAACCAGTCCATTCTGAAGGAGATCAGCCCTGGGATTTCTTTGGAAGGAATGATGCTAAAGCTGAAACTCCAGTACTTTGGCCACCTCATGCAAAGAGTTGACTCATTGGAGAAGACTCTGATGCTGGGAGGAATTGGGGGCAAGAGGAGAAGGGGACAACAGAGGATGAGATGGCTGGATGGCATCACTGACTCGATGGACGTGAGTCTGAGTGAACTCCTGGAGTTGGTGATGGACAGGGAGGCCTGGTGTGCTGCGATTCATGGGGTCGCAAAGAGTCGGACACGACTGAACAACTGATCTGATCTGATCTGATCTGACTGTATAATCATAAGGGATTTGATTCAGGTCATACCTGAATGGTCTAGTGGTTTCCCTACTTTCTTCAATTTAAGTCTGAATTTGGCAATAAGGAGTTCATGATCTGAGCCACAGTCAGCTCCCAGTCTTGTTTTTGCTGATTGCATAGAGCTTCCTCTGGAGAAGGCAATGGCACCCCACTCCAGTACACTTGCCTAGAAAATCCCATGGATGGAGGAGCCTGGTGGGCTGCAGTTCATGGGGTCACTAGGAATCGGACACAACTGAGCGACTTCACTTTCTCTTTTCACTTTCATGCATTGGAGAAGGAAATGGCAACCCACCCCAGTGTTCTTGCCTGGAGAATCCCAGGGACAGGGGAGCCTGGTGTGCTGCCGTCTCTGGAGTCGCACAGAGTCGGACACAACTGAAGTGACTTAGCATAGCATGGCATAGAGCTTCCTCATCTTTGGCTGCAAAGAATATAATCAATCTAATTTCAGTGTTGGCCATTTAGTGATGTTTACGTGTAGAGTCTTCTCTTGTGTTGTTGGAAGATGATGTTTGTGCTGACCAGTGCATTCTCTTGGCAAAACTCTATTAGCCTTTGCCCTGCTTCATTGTATACTCCAAGGCCAAATTTTCCTGTTACTCTAGGTATTTCTTGATTCCTGCTTTTGCATTCCAGTTCCCTATAATGAAAAAGACATCTTTTTCAGGTGTTGGTTCTAGAAGGTTTTGTAGATCTTCATAGAACCGTTCAACTTCAGCTTCTTCAGCATTACTGGTCGGGGCATAGACTTGGATTACGGTGATAATGAATCGTTTGCCTTGGTAATGAACAGAGATCATTCTGTCATTTTTGAGATCGCATCCAAGTACTGCATTTTGGACTCTTTTGTTGACTATGATGGCTACTCCATTTCTTCTAAGGGATTCTTGCCCACAGTAGTAGATATAAGGGTCATCTGAGTTAAATACACCCATTCCAGTCCATTTTAGTTTGCTGGTTCCTAGAATGTCGACATTCATGCTTGCCATCTCCTGTCTGACCACTTCCAATTTGCCTTGATTCATGGACCTAACATTCCAGGTTCCTATTCAAAATTGCTCTTTACAGCATCGGGCTTTACTTCTATCACCAGTCACATCTACAACTGGGTATTGTTTTTGCTTTGGCTCCATCCCTTCATTCTTTCTGGAGTTATTTCTCCACTGATCTCCAGGAGCATGTTGGGCCCCTACTGACCTGAGTGCTTTCTATGCACTGGGCTAAGTGTGTATGGTGCATATTACTGCTTTTGTAAGGTAGAGGCAAGTATTGTCCTCATTATACAGATGAGAAAATTGAGGCTCCAAGAATGAAGTGGTGTGTTCAAGGTGACACATCAGGTCTTGGATTTGCCCCTGAGTCTGCCCAGCTTGAGTCTGCTTCTAACCAGGTAGCTCCCGGGAAGGAATTGTCTAGACCAACAGAAACGAGGGCCTGGCCAACTGGCTACCATGCAGTGGTCAGGCCCAGACTCTGCATTTGTGGAGGACAGTAGGCAAGGCAAGCAGATAGAGAGGGGAAGGTGCAGGGGACCATGTTGTGGGAACAGTGGGAGGAACAGTGGGAGGTCTAAGGAGGTGGGGGGTGGGGCTGTAACCCCATCCTGCTTCAGTCTCTGCCACACAGTCTCTGCTGTACCGGCGTGGTCTTGCTTTGCGAGGCCAGGAAGGAGGAACAGAAGGAGCTAGGACTAACAGGTGAACTCAAGTGGAGGAGATGGGTTGGGATCTAACTATTGAGAGATGGGTTTAAGCAGCCTTGTAACGTAGTGAGCTGCCCACCACCGGAGGTATATAAACTGAGGCTTGTTCTCCAATTGGTAGAACTAGGCATTGGGGGAGAGGTTGAACTAGATGTCCATGTTAGTGTGTACTGGGAACAAACAACCTCCCCGCAAACTCAGTGGCTTGCAACCAATAAATGGTTATATTTCACTCTCTGATCTTTAGGTCAGCTGTGACTCAGCTGGGTTTGGATTCGAATCTGCTCCATGTGTTTCCAATTCTTGGTCTTCCCGGAATGAGTTCTTCTCATAGCCAACACTGAAAGCAAGAGAGCAAGAACACAAACAGGCAATGCAGCTTAAATTCTCGGCTTAGGATGGCCACACTGTCCACTCCACTCAGGTTCCATTGGTCAAAGCAAGTCACACGGCCAAGTCCAAGTCCATGGGTTAAGGATGTATATTCTGTTCATGCGGTGCAGGACAGGAGCGAATACAGTTGACCACAATGACCATTTAGATGATCTGATCCATACCAGAGAGACAGGTGCTTTTCCATATGACTGGACCCTTCCAGGAATGTGTGGTTATCAGTACATTCACAGCCAACTCTAACCCCAAAGTGCCCCCGTGCTCACCCCTGCCCTCCACTTGATTTGTGTGCTGTGTCATCATCCATCCATTCATTTCCTCTCTCTTTTATCATCCATCCTGGGTTCTGGGAAGAAACAGGACTGGTGAGATGAACCGGAAAGAAAAATAGCAACATACAAGCCCTGGGATTTCCTTTGCTCCTAGATGAGACCCTTGACCTGGAATTTGGTCACAGGAAGGGGAAACGGTTAAATCAATGCCTTGCAGACTCTCCATGCAGCTCAAGGACAGTCACCAGCTGTGGAGGGCCCTTGGGATGGCCTGTGCCCCGAGCCTCTAACAGAGTAGGGAGTAGAGAGCTGAAGTCTCCTAGTTGAGGGAAGATTTAAAATGGAAAATGAGGGCCTGAGGGGCTGCCTTGGAAGGAAAAGACCTGGAAAATATCAAGAAGCCAGCACCCAGTATCAAAGGGTCCAAGTGGCCAGTGAAGGACTCCTCTTGGTGGGGTTTTAAGATAATATTCAAGTTAAAGCTGTGACCTGCACTGAGTGATGTGCAATAACCAACCTTCCCACCTCCTAAACTTTGAGTGGAAATCTGTTACACACAGAACCTTGTGTTTGTGGTAATTTGGGGGCAGTGAAGCAATCAGGCCTGAGTCCAGCATGGGGTGGTACAGGAAGGCAAAGACAGCGTGGAAGGTGAGAATGCAGAGGAAACCAGAGATAAGAGCAAAGACTGCCTAGGAGAAATGTAGCTATCTAAGATGCAGGGTGTGGGCTATTTTTATTTAAATATCCAACAGTAGGCCCAGCTCAGATCCCCGGAGGCCCAGGGATCTCCAGGGATCTGCCAATCTGAGTTATATTTGGGGCATATTCAGGACAACTGGGACTCTGTGGCAGGCCCTTTGCAGCTAACCACTGGCCTGGTGTTGAGACAGAACTGTGTCCTTGCTGCTTTGGTAGAGAGCAGCTTTGAGCTTGACAGACTCTCAGAGCACGCCAAAGTCAGAAGGAAGTTGTGCAAATAGGTCTGAAGTCAACCTGACAGCTTTTGGGGTGTGGGATTCCTCTGTTTGAAGCTGGGCATTGCAGACAGAGAGTCAAGGCACCTGCAGTACTAAAAGAACTTTCCAGAGCTTTTCAGTCAAGCCAGTCCCCTGAGGTACATGGACTTGAGGCAACCTCAGGTGGTGAAGACAGAGAGCTAGGGTGTGAGGAGGCTATCACAGTCCAGGGAGGTATGAGGAGAAAAGCCATCAACTCTGCCCTGGAGGCTCCACAAAAGCTTGAGGATAAAGAGGAGTCTGTTACAGGGCAACTGTTGAGAATGGGCTCCTTAGGCAGAAGGAGGAAAGTAAGGTAGACTCTCAAGAGGGCTGACACAAAGCTTCACTAGTTAACATGAGCTTTTTAATCTCTTTCCTCATGTATTTCTATTTCCTGTTAAAAATGAGAAATGTATTCAGATTTATGCTAATTGCATACCCTGCACTCAGAATAGAAAAAGTCGTAGGCAGCGGCCGCAGAGCCGTCACTGCTGTGGGAACTTCTTGCTGTGAGAGATAAGAGTCTGTGGCTTCTGAGGAAGAAATCTGGACCCCGGAGCCCTCCGTTCCTCCTGGGGCAGCCCCAGGCTGTGGACATGTCACTGACCACGCAGTCACGTGGACGGGGATTCAGCGCCTGACTCAGCTGCTTGGGGCCTACGTGACCTTGGTCGAGTCATTTTTGCCTCTCTCGGCTTTAGCTTTCAAAGCCTGAAATAGGGGTGCAGGTCTGCCCACTGTCGCTCTGTCTCCCCAGGGCTGGTTACTTGGTCTATCTGCCTGGTAGTTTGCCAGCTGGACTCCCAAGACACATTCTAACTTGGTCTGGAAGTGGTCTGGCTGCATGCCCCAAAGCACAAGGTCGCTCTGATCCCTCTTTAACTCAGCTGCCAACACGTCTCTTCACCCATCTTCCCTCCTTGTTGCTCAAGTTTCCGGTGACTTCTCCCGATGGTCAACGGGCCCCGCTCGGTCAGTGGGACTGGATTCTCATGTCCCTGGCTTCATGGCGGTGCTCAGACAGGACCTGTCTCCTTTTCACCCCACACCAAGCAGGGTAAAGCCCTCCCTTCCTTGGATCCAGAAGACTTGGAAATGTCCAGGGCTTGGATTGGCATCCTGGCTTGGCTGTGATGCCTTGGGCCAGTTTACTAACCTCTCAGAGCTTCCGTTTCCTAATCATCGAAATGGTGATGGCGGTATCCACCTCCCAGAATTACAATGAGGAAGACATTAAATGGAATGGTATATGCCAAGTGGCCGATTGTGACAACCATATGTTTGTGCTTTATCCCTGGTTCCCACCACAGAGCTCCTAAAACCCTGGGAACATTTGGGAGTGGCAAAAATGTTTTTAATAATACAAATGAATCCATATACAAAAACAGACAGAGAAAACAAACTTATGGTCACCAAAGGGGACAGTGAAGTGTGGGAGAGACAAATCAGGAGTATGGGGTTATCAGATCTAAACCACTATACACTGTAGGAGATGGAGAATAAAAGAAAAGCAGACCCCGGCAAGGGCTGCAAAAGAAGTTTATAATTATTGATAAACTGGATGCTATAAGGCGTGAGACTCTTGGAACAAGTCCAGAGGGAACAGTTCATAACCTTGGAAACAAGATATGATCCGGCGGTCGGAAAACCGACCCCAGACTGTTTCTCAATTGGCGTCTCAGAGTCACAGGTTTTACATATCTGGTGGAAAATCTATAGATAAGAATATTAGTCTTAGTTACTGATTTGTTATTGATTACCGTTTCTTAATTACTCAATGGTTGATGATCATTTTATTCTTTGGCCCTGAAGGCCACGTGAGTTAGTTTAAATCCCCGCATATTCTTTCATTCACGGCTGAAAGTATAATAAGGCTGGCTTGGATTCAGGCTCTCGACACCTTCACCCTGGAGCAGTGTTGGTCCCCTGATCCTCGCTTTTCTCTGAATTCTTGTGTCTCGTTTCTCATTCTCTCACCGCATTGCGCTTTCGGAAACCCTGCTTGTCGAGCTGGTCTCGACAATACATAAAAATTATAGGCGATAAGGATTTATTGTATGGCACAGAGAATTATACCCGTGCTCTGCAGTTCACTTCACTTCAGTCGCTCAGTCGTGACTGACTCTTTGCGACCCCATGAACTGTAGCACGCCAGGCCTCCCAATCCATCACCAACTCCCGGAGTTTACCTTGTAATAATCTGTAATGGAATACAATGTGTAAAAAAAGAAAGCAAAACACTAGTCATCATACTGTACATCTGAAACTAGCACAGTGTTGTAAGTCAACTCTATTTCATTAAAAAGGTTGTCTTTTATATGTAATGACTGCTGTCTTGGGGTGCCTAAATAGCCTCAAGAAGAAGCTGGTTGCTAAAAGACCAGAACGCGATTTAAAGAGTTTGAACGTTCAGCTTCTCCCTTAACCTCTGGGGAAGGCTGACGGGCTGAGTTAATTACTAATGGCCTATAATTTAATGCCTGTGGAATGAAACCTCCATAAAATCCCCTGAACAGCAGAGTTCTGAGTGGGTGAACACAAGGAAGAGCGTGGGGGATAGAGTGTCCAGACAGACCACAGAAGCCCTGGCCCCTCCCTCAGCCCTTTCTCCATGGACCTCCTCCATCTGTCTGACCCTGAGGTATATCTTTTTATAGTGAACTGTAACTAGTCAGTAAAGCACTTTTCTGAAGTCTATGAGCCTCCCAGGTGGTGCTAGTGATAAAGAACCTGCCTGCCAATGTGTGAGGTGCAAGAGACGAGGGTTCGATTCCTGGGCCGGGGAAGATTCCCCAGAGGAGGAAATGGCAACCCACTCCAGCATTCTTGCCTGGGAAATCCCACGGACAGAGTCTGGCAGGCTATAGTGCATGCAATCCCAGAGTCAAACAGGACTGAGCTCGTGGGCACACGAGTTGTTCTGACAAACTCGAGGAGGAGGTTGTGGGAGTCCCCCGAGTTTAGAGCCCAGTGCTCAGTAAACAGCAGCGATGCCCCTTCAAACTATGCTAGAGTCTTCTGAAATGCTTGTACCTTTCAGAAGCACAAGCTGAGAATACTGATGGGTTTTGTACACTGCCTGGTTTATAAAGAACTTTCACTTGAGACACCAAATTTGACAACAGATTTTGGGCTTTTCCCCATTCTGTTACTTCAGGGGGCAGCCCCCTGGGTCCCTGATGGACTCAGGAAAGGGTGTCCTGGAGGGGCTGAGCACACAGGTTGACCAGGCAGGCGATGAGGGGTACATTGTCTGAGAATTGGACAATGACCTTATTATCACCTTATGGGTGTCATTCTAAATAATATTACTGGTAAAATATTATTCTCTAAAAATACATTTGTTGATGTAAGTTCTAGGTACTTGACTTTGTCCTTGTTGAGAGTTTTAATGACACATATCGGCTTCCTATTAGCACATTTTTATTATATATTCTTTAAAAGTGTATCATTCTACATGCAAATTAATTCTGAGAACTCCTCATACACTCAGGCTCAGCTTTAAGCTCTTGTTTGGAAAATAAGTTCATAAAGGTTTGGAATTGGTCAAGTTCAGTTTGGGAGGGGTTAATGTTGCTGTGTATTCTCATTTTGGGCATTAAATTTGAAATAAGTAAAAGCACAGTAACCCCAAAGACTAAGAAACTGAACTTGAGTTTCTTCAATTCCTTCATTCCAAGTGGCTACTTAGAGCTTGTATTTATGTTTAAAATTTAAAAGAGTAGAATGAAATACCAACTGTGAGGTGTAATATTTTCTTTTGATAGTGCAAATTTCAGTTTATACACGAAATATGTCAATTCTGTTGAGGCAGTCCAAGCTCAGGCTGGAAAAGAATTTCCAGACACAGAGTATTTTAGAAGAGAAAGAATTTATTGAGAACAAAGGGTAGTGAGAGGGCACTGCAGAGACAGCAGGCCGACTTCCCGACAGCCCAGGGGGGCTGGCCTCTTTTGTGGGCTTGCCCAGGGGCTGGCCTCTTGCGGCCAGTTTCCATAGTCTCGAGACAAAGAAAACTCCTATGGGGAAGGGTGGTGTTAAGTCATTGGTCAGAGGTCTCTTGGTGCCCACCTTGCCTTATGCGGGGACGGGAGCTGGCTGGTTAGGGACAGGATGGTTCATGACAAGCAAAACGGCCCACAACCACGGATGCTATGGAGCTGGGCTTATTCTGGAAATATCGACCTACGACCTCAGAATAGGGCTCCACAAATTTCACTTCACAATATTAATTTATTTCAGATTGTTATAACGGAATACATCCCTCATAGAGAGGGAAAACATGCCAAAACTGATCCACTCTGGGTGTCAAATATGGTAGGTGCACTAGTGCCAGGGAACCAGCTAGGCTGGGGTCAGGTCCTTGGGGGAGCTGGAGTGACCCCCGCCTTCCCACCTCAGAGCAGGACTGCCCAAGGGTCTGGGAGACTGAGCTGGTGTGTTGTGTGACCTGAAAGACGCAGTAGCTGGCATGACAAATGAGAGCACAGGCTTTGAATCAGAGGAGAAGTTTTACACGGCTGTGTGTCCTTGAGTGAGTTGCTGAACCTCTCTGAGCCTTTGTCGTCATCTGTAAAATAAAGATGATCTAGCACCTACCTCCTGCTTTGATTGAGGCCAAATTCCACCTGGCCTGCCTTTGGTGAACAGGGGTCAGTGGCCATTGCTCCTGATACGATTTCCATACACTGAGGGCAGGCAGGGAAGGGAAAGACAGGAAGGGAAGAGACCATGAGCATGCGTATTTCCACTATGAGCCGGGGTGGCTTTTCCAGAAGAACAGAGGCTCCGTTTAAGGGCTCAGGTCCAAATGCCAGAGTCTGGTTCCTCAAAAGAAGCTGGAAATGGGAAGTGAAATCCCTTATTTGAAAATGTTGGCGCAAATAATTTTAAAACACTGCGAAAGTCAAATAAAACATGCTATGGGCTGATTTTGATCCACGGCCCATTAGTTAGCGGGTCCCCAAACACAACTAAGACGTTCTACTGCTCTGAGAAACACCAATGCAACTCTTGGTTGCAATGTTAACCCGGGTGCCTGATCTCTGTCTTTGTCTTTCCTATTCTCTGTTTTATCTGTCAGTCTGTCCGTTGTTCTCTCTGAAAGATAAGGACTCTAAAAATGTAAACACAATACCATTATCACTTAATACTTAACATCAATTAATACTTCATCAGATACTCACTACATTGTCCCTATTTCCTGTTGCCTCACATAGGTGTACTTCACAATTAGTGTGTTTCCAAACCTTTGTTTTTTATCATGACCCCCTTGTTTAAGACCTCCCTCCACCAATCACAACGCTTCCCATCCCGCTCCATGAAATTTGAATACCACAGATGAACTGTATATTTCTTTATATACCGCAGGCCTTTAGAGACCACATATCACTGTAATAGCTAAGATTTTTCCACTCCCTAAAGAAATGAGTGTTGCTTGAGTGACTGCCTCCCTGTTCCTTCTTTAAAAACACATGCTATGGGAATTCCCTGGAGGTTCAGGGGCTAAGACTTGGGTTTTCACTGTCGTGGATGCGGTTTTGACCGCTGCTTTGGGATCTAAGATCCCACAAGCCACATGGTGTGGCAAAACAGGCAAGCAGCCAAACACAGCAGGAAAGCAGAAGCCACGCATGCTCTAATGGGCTCGTGTATGGCATGGATCACATCATAACCATCAGTCGATGCACTATCCTGGAACCCAGCTAAAGCTTTCCTGCTCTATCTCTCTGTGTTTTTAAAAGCAACTTTTTGTTTTCGAGGAAACATGCTCATTTGTCATGTTGCATCTCCTCACTCTGCCCCCCACCCCCTCACCCTTGTCTCCCACTCCGTTTGCTGAGTGCAGCCTGCCAGCATGGTTTAACATGGTGCTCAGCTTCCTGCATTTCCTGCTCCGTGCTGTCTGGATCCAGTTGAGGCTGAGTTAGTATGACAATTGATCCTTTTTCCTTTCTTTTTCAAGATGACTTCTCTTTTTAAATGAGCAGACACTGACGAGGAAGGCCTGGATCCGTTAATTCATTAGGAATTTCTTTCCCTTTTAAGTAAATGTTTCTAAGAGTTAACACATCAAAGGGCTGGAAATTTTAGCATTTCTGAAGGCTTCAGCAATACGTGAACCATGAACTTCCTGATGTTCAAGCTGGTTTTAGAAAAGGCAGAGGAACCAGAGACCAAAGTGCCAACATCTGCTGGATCATCAAAAAAGCAAGAGAGTTCCAGAAAAACATCTATTTCTGCTTTATTGACTATGCCAAAGCCTTTGACTGTGTGGATCACAATAAACTGTGGAAAATTCTTAAAGAGATGGGAATATCAGACCACCTGACCTGCCTCTTGAGAAATTTGTATGCAGGTCAGGAAGCAACAGTTAGAACTGGACATGGACCAACAGACTGGTTCCAAATAGGAAAAGGAGTACATCAAGGCTGTACATTGTCACCCTGTTTATTTAACTTCTATGCAGAGTACATCATGAGAAACGCTGGGCTGGAAGAAGCACAAGCTGGAATCAAGATTGCCGGGAGAAATATCAATAACCTCAGATATGCAGATGACACCACCCTTATGGCAGAAAGTGAAGAGGAACTAAAAAGCCTCTTGATGAAAGTGAAAGAGGAGAGTGAAAAAGTTGGCTTAAAGCTCAACATTCAGAAAACGAAGATCATGGCATCTGGTCCCATCACTGCATGGGAAATAGATGGGGAAACAGTGGAAACAGTGTCAGACTTTATTTTGGGGGGGCTCCAAAATCACTACAGATGGTGACTGCAGCCATGAAATTAAAAGACACTTACTCCTTGGAAGAAAAGTTATGACCAACCTAGATAGCATATTCTAAAGCAGAGACATTACTTTGCCAACAAAGGTTCGTCTACTCAAGGCTATGGTATTTCCTGTGGTCATGTATGGATGTGAGAGTTGGACTGTGAAGAAAGCTGAGTGCCGAAGAATTGATGCTTTGAACTGTGGTGTTGGAGAAGACTCTTGAGAGTCCCTTGGACTGCAAGGAGATCCAACCAGTCCATTGTGAAGGAGATCAGCCCTGGGATTTCTTTGGAAGGAATGATGCTAAAGCTGAAACTCCAGTACTTTGGCCACCTCATGTGAAGAGTTGACCCACTGGAAAAGACTCTGATGCTGGGAGGGATTGGGGGCAGGAGGAGAAGGGGACGACAGAGGATGAGATGGCTGGATGGCATCACTGACTCGATGGACCTAGTCTGAGTGAACTCCGGGAGTTGGTGATGGACAGGGAGGCCTGGTGTGCTGCGATTTATACGGTCGCAAAGAGTCGGACACCACTGAGCCACTGAACTGAACTGAAGGGTTTATCCATTGCACTCTCTGCAAAGATATTTTAAACTGGTTTAAAGCACAAAATCTCTAGTTAAAAGTTCAGTTCTGGTGGCTTTTGCAAAGTAGTAAGAGAATATATACTTGAAATTCACACATTTAATCAGATCAGATCAGATCAGTCTCTCAGTCATGTCTGACTCTTTGTGACCCCATGAATCGCAGCATGCCAGGCCTCCCTGTCCATCACCAACTCCCAGAGTTCACTCAGACTCACACCCATCAAGTCAGTGATGCCATCCAGCCATCTCATCCTCTGTTGTCCCCTTCTCTTCTTGCCCCTAATCCCTCCCAGCATCAGAGTCTTCTCCAATGGGTCAACTTTTTGCATGAGGCGGCCAAAGTACTGGAGTTTCAGTTTTAGCATCATTCCTTCCAAAGAAATCCCAGGGCTGATCTCCTTCACAATGGACTGGTTGGATCTCCTTGCAGTCAAAGGGACTCTCAAGAGTCTTCTCCAACACCACAGTTCAAAAGCATCAATTCTTCGGCGCTGAGCCTTCTTCACAGTCCAACTCTCACATCCGTACACGACCACAGGAAAAACCATAGCCTTGACTAGACGAACCTTTGTTGGCAAAGTAATGTCTCTGCTTTAGAATATGCTATCTAGGTTGGTCATAACTTTTCTTCCAAGGAGTAAGTGTCTTTTAATTTCATGGCTGCAGTCACCATCTGTAGTGATTTTGGAGCCCCCCCAAAATAAAGTCTGACACTGTTTCCACTGTTTCCCCATCTATTTCCCATGCAGTGATGGGACCAGATGCCATGATCTTCATTTTCTGAATGTTGAGCTTTAAGCCATCTTTTTCACTCTCCTCTTTCACTTTCATCAAGAGGCTTTTTAGCCCCTCTTCACTTTCTGCCATAAGAGTGGTGTCATCTGCATATCTGAGGTTATTGATATTTCTCCCAGCAATCTTGATTCCAGCTTGTGCTTCTTCCAGCCCAGCGTTTCTCATGATGTACTCTGCATAGAAGTTAAATAAACAGGGTGACAATGTACAGCCTTGATGTACTCCTTTTCCTATTTGGAACCAGTCTGTTGGTCCATGTCCAGTTCTAATTGTTGCTTCCTGACCTGCATACACATTTCTCAGGAAGCAGATCAGGTGGTCTGGTATTCCCATCTCTTTCAGAATTTTCCACAGTTGATTGTGATCCACATAGTCAAAGGCTTTGGCATAGTCAATAAAGCAGAAATAGATGTTTTTCTGGAACTCTCTTGCTTTTTTGATGATCCAGCAGATGTTGGCACTTTGGTCTCTGGTTCCTCTGCCTTTTCTAAAACCAGCTTGAACATCAGGAAGTTCATGGTTCACATATTGCTGAAGCCTGGCTTAGAGAATCTTGGGCATTACTTTACTAGCGTGTGAGATGAGTGCAATTGTGCGGTAGTTTGGTCATTCTTTGGCATTGCCTTTCTTTGGGATCAGAATGAAAACTGACCTTTACCAGTCCTGTGGCTACTGCTGAGTTTTCCAAATTTGCTGGCATATTGAGTGTAGCACTTTGACAGCATCATCTTTCAGCATTTGGAATAGCTCAACTGGAATTCCATCACCTCCACTAGCTTTGTTCGTAGTGATGCTTTTTAAGGCCCACTTGACTTCACATTCCAGGATGTCTGGCTCTAGGTCAGTGATCACACCATCATGATTATCTGGGTCGTGAAGATCTTTTTTGTACAGTTCTTCTGTGTATTCTTGCCATCTCTTCCTAATATCTTCTTTTTCTGTTAGGTCCATACCATTTCTGTCCTTTATCAAGCCCATCTTTGCATGAAATGTTCCTTTGGTGTCTCTGATTTTCTTGAAGAGATCTCTAGTCTTTCCCATTGTGTTTGTAGCAGACACATTTCATAGCCTGCCACAAACACAATTTAAAAGGATGACCAAACAGAAAAAGGTGGTCTTTCTGTTTTCTTTTCCTTCTTTCCTCTGTAAGCAAGTACTTTCTAAGCAGCTATTACAGGTACTGGATCCGTTCTGAGGCACTTGGGATCTAGCACTTGGGAAGGACTGAGCTAGGGAGATCACGTTTGCAGAATGGACCCACCCTTTCCCTGCAGCTCAGTCACAAATTGTGTTTTCTCTTGCCCTGAATTTTTCTGTGGCATGAACAACAACAACAACAAAAGCACACCCTTGGCTGGGCCAGGGATGCTGGGGCACGGGTTGGGAAGAGTCCAAGCTGGGGATTTTGGAGGAAAACGTGTCTCCTCTGATGAGTCAGGAAACCACACCCTGCCTCTGCCCCTGCTGCTCTGCAGGAGCTGGTCTGCACATGGTTCACCATCCCCTCTCCTGCCCTCTCCCACCATGTGGCTGAATTCAGCAGGATCAGGGACAGTGATTCGTTGTGAGAAGGACTGGCAGTCCCTGGCTCCTGTCCACCTATGTTCCTCCCATGCAAATGTTCTCCAAAAGATAGCCAAGTGGCTGCTGGCCTTATTTCCACCATTTCTAACTTCCCATCCCTTCCCCATCTCAGATGCTGGACGTCACATCTGGCGGGCAGGTGGACTCCACCTCAGCTCCAGACAAGAGCAGCTTTGACTCTGGTCCTGCCCTCTCCAGCTCCTGCCCTCTGTTTACCAGTAACTTCTCCTTAAAATAGGATGTGAGGTGGCTCCCACCCTAAGGGGAGGAGGCTGGAAAGGGTTCTGCTGAGAAAACCCTCTAGACAGGAGCTTTCAGAGTATCTTCAAGGTATTTTCAGGTGGGGAGACAAAAAGTTCCTTGAAGAGCCAATGTAAGCTTGAAGGGAAGTACTCCAGCAAAGCTGGTTGCAGTGAAATTTTCACCCAAGGCCAGATTGTGCAGGGCTGGGCTTAGCCAAAGACCTGCTTGTAATGCTAATCAAGCAGAATCCTTGAAGAGTGGAAGGAGGAAATGTGGGAGACTCTGAGAGGGGCTAAGAACTGTGGTCTGGCTTCATCCCTAAGCTGGTGTCTCTGGATATCTAGTGGGGCTCAAAACCAACTCTTTGACCACTTGGAATTATCAGAAGATCAATCGAGATCACGTATATGGACGTGCTTTCGTCATCTGTAAAATGCTGCAGTCAAGGGCAGGATCTTTTTTATTAAGGCGAATTTTTATCTTGACCTTGAAAGGTGAGAGTGGAGTAGGGAAGGCAGGAAAGGATGAAAGTATTATATGTCAGATCAGATCAGATCAGTTGCTCAGTCATGTCCGACTCTTTGCGACCCCATGAACCGCAGCACGCCACGCCTCCCTGTCCATCACCAGCTCCTGGAGGTCACTCAGACTTGCATCCATCGAGTCAGTGATGCCATCCAGCCATCTCATCCTCTGTCGTCCCTTTCTCCTCCTGCCCTCAATCCCTCCCAGCATCAGAGTCTTCTCCAATGAGTCAACTCTTCGCATGAGGTGGCCAAAATACTGGAGTTTCAGCTTTAGCATCATTCCTTCTAAAGAAATTCCAGGATTGATCTCCTTCAGAATGGACTGGTTGGATCTTCTTGCAGTCCAAGGCACTCTCAAGAGTCTTCTCCAACACCACAGTTCAAAAGCATCAACTCTTCGGCGCTCAGCCTTCTTCACAGTCCAGCTCTCACATCCATACATGACCACAGGAAAGACCATAGCCTTGACTAGGCGAACCTTTGTTGGTAAAGTAATGTCTCTGCTTTTGAATATGCTATCTAGGTTGGTCATAACTTTCCTTCCAAGGAGCAAGCGTCTTTTAATTTCATGGCTGCAGTCACCATCTGTAGTGATTTTGGAGCCCAGAAAAACAAAGTCTGACACTGTTTCCACTGTTTCCCCATCTATTTCCCATGCAGTGATGGGACCAGATGCCATGATCTTCGTTTTCTGAATGTTGAGCTTTAAGCCAACCTTTTCACTCTCCACTTTCACTTTCATCAAGAGGCTTTTTAGCCCCTCTTCACTTTCGGCCATAAGGGTGGTGTCATCTGCATATCTGAGGTTATTGATATTTCTCCCGGCAATCTTGATTCCAACTTGTGTTTCTTCCAGTCCAGCATTTCTCATGATGTACTCTGCATATAAGTTAAATAAACATGGTGACAATATACAGCCTTGACGTACTCCTTTTCCTATTTGGAACCAGTCTGTTGTTCCGTGACCAGTTCTAACTGTTGCTTCCTGACCTGCATACAGATTTCTTAAGAGGCAGATCAGGTGGTCTGGTATTCCCATCTCTTTCAGAATTTTCCACAGTTGATTGTGATCCACACAGTCAAAGGCTTTGGCATAGTCAATAAAGCAGAAATAGATGTTTTTCTGGAACTCTCTTGCTTTTTCCATGATCCAGCGGATGTTGGCAATTTGATCTCTGGTTCCTCTGCCTTTTCTAAAACCTGCTTGAACATCAGGAGGTTCACGGTTCACATATTGCTGAAGCCTGGCTTGGAGAATTTTGAGCATTACTTTACTAGCATGTGAGATGAGTGCAATTGTTCGGTAATTTGAGCACTCCTTGGCATTGCCTTTCTTTGGGACTGGGATGAAAACTGACCTTTTCCAATCTTGTGGCCACTGCTGAGTTTTCCAAATTTGCTGGCATATTGAGTGCAGCACTTTCACAGCATCATCATTCAGGACTTGGAATAGCTCAACTGGAATTCCATCACCTCCACTAGCTTTGTTCGTAGTGATGCTTTCTAAGGCCCACTTGACTTCACATTCCAAGATGTCTGGCTCTAGGTCAGTGATCACATCATCATGATTATCTAGGTCTTGAAACTCTTTTTTGTACAGTTCTTCTGTGTATTCCTGCCACCTCTTCTTAATATCTTCTGCTTCTGTTAGGTCCACACCATCTCTGTCCTTTATCGTGCCCATCTTTGCATGAAATGTTCCTTTGGTATCTCTGATTTTCTTGAAGAGATCCCTAGTCTTTCCCATTCTGTTGTTTTCCTCTATTTCTTTCCATTGATCGCTGAAGAAGGCTTTCTTATCTCTTCTTGCTATTCTTTGGAACTCTGCATTCAGATGCTTATATCTTTCCTTTTCTCCTTTGCTTTTCGCTTCTCTTCTTTTCACAGCTATTTGTAAGGTCTCCCCAGACAGCCATTTTGCTTTTTTGCATTTCTTTTCCATGGGGATGGTCTTGATCCCTGTCTCCTGTACAATGTCACGAACCTCATTCCATAGTTCATCAGGCACTCTATCTATCAGATCTAGGCCCTTAAATCTATTTCTCACTTCCACTGTATAATCATAAGGGATTTGATTTAGGTCATACCTGAATGGTCTAGTAGTTTTCCCTACTTTCTTCAATTTCAGTCTGAATTTGGCAATAAGGAGTTCATGGTCCGAGCCACAGTCAGCTCCTGGTCTTGTTTTTGCTGATTGTATAGAGCGTCTCCATCTTTGGCTGCAAAGAATATAATCAATCTGATTTCGGTGTTGACCATCTGGTGATGTCCATGTATAGAGTCTTCTCTTGTGTTGTTGGAAGAGGGTATTTGCTATGACCAGTGCATTTCCTTGGCAAAACTCTATTAGTCTTTGCCCTGCTTCATTCCGTATTCCAAGGCCAAATTTGCCTGTTACTCCAGGTGTTTCTTGACTTCCTACTTTTGCATTCCAGTCCCCTATAATGAAAAGAACATCTTTTTTGGGTGTTTGTTCTAAAAGGTCTTGTAGGTCTTCATAGAACCTTTCAACTTCAGCTTCTTCGGCGTTACTGGTTGGGGCATAGATTTGGATTACTGTGACATTGAATGGTTTGCCTTGGAAACGAACAGAGATCATTCTGTCATTTTTGAGATTGCATCCAAGTACTGCATTTCGGACTCTTTTGTTGACCATGATGGCCACTCCATTTCTTCTGAGGGATTCCTGCCCACAGTAGTAGATATAATGGTCATCCGAGTTAAATTCACCCATTCCAGTCGATTTTAGTTCGCTAATTCTTAGAATGTCGACATTCACTTTTGCCATCTCTTGTTTGACCACTTCCAATTTGCCTTGATTCATGGACCTGACATTCCAGGTTCCTATGCAATATTGCTCTTTACAGCATCGGACTTTGCTTCTATCACAATTTAAGAGCGACCTCGCCTGCCTGCGACCGGCGCACAATTTAAGAGCGACCTCGCCGGCCGCGACCGGCGCACAATTTAAGAGCGCCCAGCCGGCTGCGTCGCGCACTAAGAGCGCCCCGCCGGCTGCGTCGCGCACTAAGAGTGCGGCCGAGAGGAGCTACCCTACGACCGACCGAGGAAGGACAGGAAGGACGGCGGTGAGGGCCAGCGCACTAAGCATGGCCGAGAAGAGCTACCCCACGACCGAGGTCAGGAAGGGCGACAGTGAGGAGAGACCTCTCGTCCAAGGTAAGGTGCGATGGCTGTGCTTCGCTGGCCGGGAGCAGCCAGGAGCAGCCGGGATGAGATACCCCACGCCTAAGGTAAGAGAAACCCAAGTAAGACAGTAGGTCTTGAAAGAGGGCATCAGAGGGCAAATACACTAAAACCATTCTCACAGATAACTAGTCAATCTAATCACACAAGGACCACACCCTTGTCTAACTCAATGAAATTAAGCCATGCCCGAGGGGCAACCTGGGATGGGCGGGTCATGGTGGAGAGATATGACAGGGTGTGGTCCTCTGGAGAAGGGAATGGCAAACCACTTCAGTATTCTTGCCTTGAGAACCCCATGAACAGTATTAAAAGAACAGTATTATATGTCAAGTGCTTTCAAAAGGTGGATCTTGTTTAATTTCTACAGTCTTTAAGCAGGAATTCTTATTCCATGATTTATCAGACTTGGGAAGTTCATTTTTTAGTTTACACGTTCCAGAAACATACTGGATTGGGTGCTAGAATGAAGAAAACTGCCCAGACAGTCCTCCCAGGCTGTTCTTTGTACTCTTGTTCCATAAATGCGTACTGAGTGCTTGCTTCCCAGTCATCTGACAAATGAGGACAGTGGTGTCACACAGCCAAGTCCTCACCAGCTGGGTGACCTTGGCCACGTCCCTTTACCCCCCTGCACTTTCATTTCTTTATGTGTAAAAATGGGGATAATAAAATGGTCTTCCAAGTCTGCTGTGAGGAGTCCCTGAGAACCAGGCACATAGTAGGGCCTTAATAAAGCCAGGGATCAGGAGTTTTCCTTTACGGTATAGATCTGGGATTCTTCCCTGATTAATAACACCCCCTGGGGGGGCATTTTGGAGATGGAGAGCAGAGATTTTTATTGTTCCAAGGACCATACATGCGTGTCGGGGAGGGGGCCAGGATGCCTGAGGCCTGTTCCGGGTGGGGCAGTCCTGCAGAGCAAGGCACAAGGAAGAACTGTCTGCATCTCTCCAGGCTTTAAAACATCTCCCCAGGCTAAAGAACACAAAAGCAATCAAGAATGTTTCAATAGTTTAAAGGACAAGTTTTTACAAGATGTTGTGTGAAATCCCAGTAACTTAGGAAAAAAGGGTTTTTACAGCGAGAGAGGCTTAAATAGAAGAAATATTCTGTCTTGAGATGATTGACCAATTCTCCCACTCAAGCACTAACCAGGCCCCCTTCAGCTTAGCTTCTGAGATCTGGTGCCTTCAGGGTGGTATGACTATGACCAATTTCTCTCTTATATGCCTCCAACTCATCTTCTACTATCGAGTTTACAACTCCATATTTACTAGTTGAAAAGGGCTTCCAACAGTCTGTAAAAGCAATCACTCCTCGCATCTTGTCAGAGACTTAGGACAAGATCAGATCAGTCGCTCAGTCGTGTCCGACTCTTTGCGACCCCATGAACCGCAGCACGCCAGGCCTCCCTGTCCATCACCAGCTCCCGGAGGTCACCCAGACTCATACCCATCGAGTCAGTGATGCCATCCAGCCATCTCATCCTCTGTCGTCCCCTTCTCCTCCTGCCCTCAATCCCTCCCAGCATCAGAGTCTTCTCCAATGAGTCAACTCTTCGCATGAGGTGGCCAAAATACTGGAGTTTCAGCTTTAGCATCATTCCTTCCAAAGAAATCCCAGGGCTGATCTCCTTCAGAATGGACTGGTTGGATCTTCTTGCAGTCCAAGGGACTCTCAAGAGTCTTCTCCAACACCACAGTTCAAAAGCATCAATTCTTTGGCGCTCAGCCTTCTTCACAGTCCAGCTCTCACATCCATACATGACCACAGGAAAGACCATAGCCTTGACTAGGTGAACCTTTGTTGGTAAAGTAATGTCTCTGCTTTTGAATATGCTATCTAGGTTGGTCATAACTTTCCTTCCAAGGAGTAAGCGTCTTTTAATTTCATGACTGCAGTCACCATCTGCAGTGATTTTGGAGCCCAGAAAAACAAAGTCTGACACTGTTTCCACTGTTTCCCCATCTATTTCCCATGCAGTGATGGGACCAGATGCCATGATCTTCGTTTTCTGAATGTTGAGCTTTAAGCCAACCTTTTCACTCTCCACTTTCACTTTCATCAAGAGGCTTTTTAGCCCCTCTTCACTTTCTGCCATAAGAGTGGTGTCATCTGCATATCTGAGGTTATTGATATTTCTCCCAGCAATCTTGATTCCAACTTGTGTTTCTTCCAGTCCAGCATTTCTCATGATGTACTCTGCATATAAGTTAAATAAACATGGTGACAATATACAGCCTTGACGTACTCCTTTTCCTATTTGGAACCAGTCTGTTGTTCCATGACCAGTTCTAACTGTTGCTTCCTGACCTGCATACAGATTTCTTAAGAGGCAGATCAGGTGGTCTGGTATTCCCATCTCTTTCAGAATTTTCCACAGTTGATTGTGATCCACACAGTCAAAGGCTTTGGCATAGTCAATAAAGCAGAAATAGATGTTTTTCTGGAACTCTCTTGCTTTTTCCATGATCCAGCGGATGTTGGCAATTTGATCTCTGGTTCCTCTGCCTTTTCTAAAACCTGCTTGAACATCAGGAGGTTCACGGTTCACATATTGCTGAAGCCTGGCTTGGAGAATTTTGAGCATTACTTTACTAGCGTGTGAGATGAGTGCAATTGTGCGGTAGTTTGAGCACTCTTTGGCATTGCCTTTCTTTGGGACTGGGATGAAAACTGACCTTTTCCAATCTTGTGGCCACTGCTGAGTTTTCCAAATTTGCTGGCATATTGAGTGCAGCACTTTCACAGCATCATCTTTCAGGACTTGGAATAGCTCCACTGGAATTCCATCACCTCCACTAGCTTTGTTCGTAGTGATGCTTTCTAAGGCCCATTTGACTTCACATTCCAAGATGTCTGGCTCTAGGTCAGTGATCACATCATCATGATTATCTGGGTCTTGAAACTCTTTTTTGTACAGTTCTTCTGTGTATTCCTGCCACCTCTTCTTAATATCTTCTGCTTCTGTTAGGTCCACACCATCTCTGTCCTTTATCGTGCCCATCTTTGCATGAAATGTTCCTTTGGTATCTCTGATTTTCTTGAAGAGATCCCTAGTCTTTCCCATTCTGTTGTTTTCCTCTATTTCTTTGCATTGATCGCTGAAGAAGGCTTTCTTATCTCTTCTTGCTATTCTTTGGAACTCTGCATTTAGATGTTTATATCTTTCCTTTTCTCCTTTGCTTTTCGCTTCTCTTCTTTTCACAGCTATTTGTAAGGCCTCCCCAGACAGCCTTACTTAGGACAAAGTTAGGACAAAGCTGTATTAAATGAGTGGCGCTATGTGACATGTAGAACTTTCGCTAAATTTCATAACTAAAAATTTCCAAAGTATTCAAAATTCTGGCTACTCAAAATGATTTAATATTTTCTTTTATCCTAATGATAAGAGATTTGTGTTCTGAAAGTTACACATTAAATGTATTTATTTGAGAGTTACTTATTGTTTTCCGTTTTTATGATGATGGAGTTTTCAGTTGACCACACAGCCTTTCTAAAGCCTCTAGTGTTGCTGCTATTATTAGTTTTCTCCATCTAGATGCTACGTCCTGTCTTCCCTCTAAGGACACAGTCCTTGAGCCTGGCTGTGTGCCTCAGGAGATACTGAACTTTCAAGGCAAGAGATATGTTTTCTGGGGTACTCTGGGCTGCCCTGTCGTACGTCACACCACAGGAAGTATCTGGACACCACTCTTCTAGAGAAGGCCCAGTTTCTCCGTGAGGCTGTTCTCCATTTGTCTTGACATAGTCACCAAACTTCAGTTCAGGTTATTTCCCTTTCTCTTATCACTTGTGAATAAGGTAGATCTAAATGGCACCCCACCCCAGTACTTTTGCCTGGAAAATCCCATGGACGGAGGAGCCTGGTAGGCTCCAGTCCATGGGGTCGCTGAGAGTCGGACACGACTGAGCGACTTCGCTTTCACTTTCCACTTTCATGCATTGGAGAAGGAAATGGCAACCCACTCCAGTGTTCTTGCTCGGAGAATCCCAGGGACGGGGGAGCCTGGTGAGCTTCCGTCTATGGGGTCGCACAGAGTCGGACACGACTGAAGCGACTTAGCAGCAGCAGCAGCATTTATACTAACCCTGATGCTGGTTTTTAATGTAGGGTCTACTCAGCCTCTGGCTCTTCATTTTCCTGGGCTTCTTATACCTTTTTGCATCAGGCATCGTGCCTTGTTCTTCTTTAAGACAAATTAATACATTACATGAATAAATAGGAGTCAGTGTCTCATTGTCTGTCCCTTCACTACCTCATCTAATGTTGTCAGGCCAGACCACTGACATATTGAAATCTGTACTATTGAATTACGAATTATTTTCCTTTACACTATGGATGGGAGCTTTCATGTATACGTGCATATATATTAAAATCATGTATGTTGGTATGTTTTACTACCTAAAAACTTCAGGATAGTAAAGGGAACACTTTTTTAAAAAGATGTAAGCAAATTTAGCTTAAAAGAGAACTCTCTGTAGCAGCAAGGATATGCCAGTTACACAAATTTCAGATTCACTTTAAATATTTATTATAAAAAGGGAAGTCTCTTGTGGATGAGGGCTGGAAGCCTAGGACCTGGAAGATTCCAAATTACATCCAGTCTGTGGGACTGAAGACTCCTATCATGGTCTGAGGTCTCCCCAGGTCAGGTCTCCCTCCCTGCTCTGCCTGCTGCCCTCTCCTGCTTCACTCCACCTCCCACCCCCCACCTCTCAGTGACAGGCTCCTCTCTGCTTACCCTCAGAAAGGAGGGGCTTTCGAGACAGACCACGGGCCCTTCACATTCGAAACAAACAGATGCAGTCTGTCTCTGTCCTGTCACGAGGCTTGGTGAGTGGTTGGTAGGATTACAGGCAGCTCTTTACATCATGCATCCTGCATCACTGCTTTGGTACACTCTGAAGTCCAATCCCAAAGAAAGGCAATGCCAAAGAAGGCTCAAACTGCCGCACAACTGCCCTCATCTCACACGCTAGGAAGTAATGCTCAAAATTCTCCAAGCCAGGCTTCAACAATACATGAACTGTGAACGTCTAGATGTTCAAGCTGGATTTAGAAAAGGCAGAGGAACCAGAGATTAAATTGCCAACATCCGCTGGATCATTGAAAAAGCAAAAGAGTCCCAGAAAAACATCTACTTCCTTCTGCTTTATTGACTATGCCAAAGCCTTTGACTATGTGGATAACAACAAACTGGAAAATTCTTCAAGAGATGGGAATACCAGACCACCTGACCTTCCTCCTGAAAAATCTGTATGCAGGTCAAGAAGCAACAGTTAGAACTGGACATGGAACAACAGACTGGTTCCAAATCGGGAAAGGAGTACATCAAGGTGGTATATTGTCACCCTGCTTATTTAACTTATATGCAGAATACATCATGTGAAATGCCAGGCTGGATGAAGCACAAGCTGGAATCAAGATTGCCGGGAGAAATATCAATAACCTCAGTTATGCAGATGACAACACCCTTATGGCAGAAAGTGAAGAAGAATTAAAGAGTCTCTTGATGAAACTGAAAGAGGAGAGTGAAAAAGTTGGCTTAAAAATCAACATTCAGAAAATGAAGATCATGCATCTGATCCCATCACTTCATGGCAAATAGATGGGGAAACAGTAGAAAGAGTAACAGACTTTATTTTGAGGGGCTCCAAAATCACTGCAAATGGTGACTGCAGCCATGAAATTAAAAGATGCTTTCTCCTTGGAAGAAAAGTTATGAACAACCTAGGCAGCATATTAAAATGCAGAGACATTACTTTGCCAACAAAGGTCCGTCTAGTCAAAGCTATGGTTTTTCCAGTAGTCATGTACAGATGTGAGAGTTGGACTATAAGAAAGCTGAGTGCTAAAGAATTGATGCTTTTGAACTGTGGTGTTGGAGAAGACTCTTGAGAGTCCCTTGGACTTCAAAGAGATCCAACCAGTCCATCCTAAACGAAATCAGTCCTGAATATTCATTGGAAGGACTGATGCTGAAGCTGGCTCCAGTACTTTGGCCACCTGGTGTGAAGATCTGACTCATTTGAAAAGACTCTGATGTTCGGAAAGATTGAAGGCAGGATGAGAAGGGGACGACAGATGATGAGATGGTTGGATGGCATCACTGACTCGATGGACATGAGTTTGAGTAAGCTCTAGGAGTTGATGATGGACAGGAGATCCTGGTGTGCTACAGTCCATGGGGTTGCAAAGAGTTGAACATGACTGAGTGACTGAATTGAACTAAAATCGTAGAATGGCTGAACCAGTAAGGATGACTGCTGGGTGCTTCCCAACCATCAGTGTTTGGAGGAACATTGTCCAGAGAACAGCACCTCATCCTGCATATGTCACTAAGAGGCTGTTACGAGCACAGAATCTAGATCTCAGCTCCCCTCTACTCCTTACTGGGCAAACTAATCACTCTATACCTCTGTTTTCTCCATCTGTAAAATAGGTATAATCATGAGACCTACCTTGTAGAATTATTATAAAACTTTGATGAATTCATCCATGCATAGTGAGTAAGCATTATAGAATTGCTGGATACCCATGGCTTAATTAACATTTTCTTGAGATCAGTTCTCCTAAAAAAAAAAATACTTGTGCAGCACCACTGTAAGAAGTAGTTCTCCATAACAGCACAGATTGAACGTGCTAGTTAACATTTTTCACTTCTGAATAGACACACAGCTATTATAGTGAAGTTGCCAGTGTGCACTTCACACCCTGGGATGGCAGATAAATTTGGTCCCTCCGATGCCCGCAGGGAAGGCCCATGTCGAGTCCTCAGCCCCCAGAGCCCAGGTGGGGCAGACACTCCTGAGTAGTTCTTGGGTAACTGACCTGACAATTGAGGTAACGCAGTCCTGGGGCTTGTACAGGGCCCCTGCCTGCCTCCACCTCCACTGCCTCTGGATTCTTCACCATTCTGCTGCCAAGGCGCTGCCAGGGAGACTGGGATTCTTTTTTTGCTGAAATCATGTGTTTTAGAGTTATTTGGCTTGTCTCACACCCGCCTCTAGTGGGGGTGGCTGTGCAAATCACGCTCTGGCAGATAATTAAAATTTCAAGTGAGCTAGGAGCCAGGAGGCCCGCCTCTTCTTCCTAGGAGATACAGTCATCAGCTGGAGGAGAGGGCCTAAGGGGGCTTGGGGCTTCAGCCTGGCCACCCTCTGCTCCACTTCTGCCTGCAGCCTGGTCTTGCCCCTGGCGAGGGGTGCTCCCTTCCCCTCCAGCCTGCCCATGGCCCTTTCTGCCTCTCCTGATAAAAGCCCCTCGGTGGTTCTCAGGGCCTAACCAGCAGTTCTTGAGTTGAGGTCCCCAGAGCCGCTGAAGCGTCACCCAGGAACATGTTAAAACAGTAGATTCTTTTTTTTTTTTTAATATTCATTTATTTATTTGGCTTCGCTGGGTCTTAGTTGTGGCACACGAGATCTTCAGTTGTGGCATGCAGGATCTAGTTCCCTGACCAGGAATCGAACCCAGGCTCCATGCGCTGGAAGTGGAGGAGTCTTAGACACTGGACCACCAGAGTAGTCCCCAAAAAGCAGATTCTTGACTCCATTCCAGTTCTACTGACGCAGAGACTCAGGGATGGTACTCAAAAATCTGTGTTTATCAACCTCCCCACGAGAGTCTGATGCTTGTTAAAGGGGGAGAACTCCTGGCCTAGACAACGTCCAGCCTCATCAGCTGAGCACGCAGGTCCCCTACGGTCTGGCACTGGCTCGGCCTGCATCATGGCAGCATCTCTGCCCTGGACTCCAACCAGACTCGGGGGCAGCTTCTGGGCTGGCGTTTACTCTTGTCCTTGGGCAAGTCCCTCCAGCGTCCTGGTGCCCCGCCTCTCTGCCTCTGTCCTCACTCGCAGCAGTGCTTAGCCTTGAAGCGGGATTGCAGTGGAATGTGGCTGGCTCGGGGCCTGACGCGGAGCGATTCAGTGACCACTGTTCATTGAATGACTGCTCTGTGCCGGGTGCTGTTTGAGTCACTGGGGTAAATCGATGAACAAAGCAAAGATCCCTGCCCTCATGGAGCGTATGTTCTACCCTGGGGAAATAAAGACCACAAGCAGAAAAATCCACCGTAAATCAGGGAGGTCAGGGAAGGAGACACTTGAGCGGGGACTTGAAGGAGGAAGGGCTTGTGGATACCCGGGGAGGACGGCCCTGAGACGCAGAGGCCGAGGGAGAGCAAGGGCCCTCGGAAGGGGCAGGGGCACAGCTGGCTGCTGCAGCATCAGGTGCGAGGAGAGGGAGCCTGGCACAGAGTGCGTCAGAAAGGGCACAGGCCCAGATTTCATGGGCCTGCATGCTCAGATGCTCGGTCTTCTTTGTGACTTAGCGACTCCATGGACTGTAGCCCGCCAGGCTCCTCTGTCCGTGGGGTTCTTCAGGCAAGAATACTGGAGTGGGCTGCCATTTCCTGCTCCAGGGGATCTTCCCGACCCCCAGGGATGGAATCCACTTCTCTTATGTCTCCTGCATTGGCACATGGGTTGTTTACCAGGTAGCGCCATCTGGGAAGCCCTTCGTGGGCCTGGTAGGGCTACAATTAGAACTAAGAGTTTTCTCTGCGTGCAAGGGGAGCTCTTGGGAATTCAGTTTTAAGCCGAAAAATGACATCAATCAGACTTATACAGGCAGACCTCCTTTTGCTGCACTTTGCTCTTTTGTGTGCTTCCCAGATGCTGTTTTACAAGTTGAAGGTTTGTGGCAAATGTGCGGTGAGCAAGTCTCTTGATGCCGTTTTTCTGACAGCGTTTGCTACTTCCTGACTCCATCTCACATTTTGGTAATTCTCGAAATATTTCAGACTTTTTCATTGTTATTACATTTATTATGGTGACCTGGGATCTTTGATTTCACATTGCAAAAAGATTAGGACTCGCTGGAGACTCAGATGATGATTAGTATTTTTTTAGTAATAAGGTACTTTTCATTAAGGTATGCACTTTGCTTTTTTAGACATATGCACACTTAATAGACTTCAGGCAAGAATACTGGAGTGGGCTGCCATTTCCCTCTCCAGGGAATCTTCCCAACCAGCGATCGAACTCAGGTCTCCTGCGTTGCAGGTGGAGTCTTTACCGTCTGAGCCACCAGGGAAGCCCCACAGACTTCAGGATAGTGCAAACATAACTTTTATATGCACCAGGAAACCTTTTAAAAAGCTCATGTGACTTGCTTTATTGACATACTTGCTTTGTTGTGCCATCTGGAACCCAGCTGGAGACATCTCTGAGGCCTGGCTGTGTTTGAAAAGACTCACCGTGGTCACCGTGTTGAATGAGTGTTGTGTAGGTTCCAGGGCAGTGGCAGGCGGCGCCTTAGACACTGGTGAAGTTTCAAGTCAAAGATGGTGGCCCTAGGGCAAGAAGTCATGGAACCCTGCATCGATTTCAAGCAAAGCACTAGGATTCTCTGACAGCTGGATCCGAGGAACGTGCCCCGCAGTAGGAAGTCAGGGATGGCTCCAAGGTCATGGTTGAGCTGATGGAAGATGGGGGTGAGTGAAAAGGGAGACAGAGAAGGCTGTGAACGGGGTTTTGAGGGAAGATCTGAGCTATGGTTAGACAGACTGAGTTTGTGTACTAGGTTGTCAGGTGGAGCTGTTGAGCAGATAAAAGGAGCCCTGGGCACCAGGGACGTTCAGAAGAGGGAAGGGAAAGCAAAGGAGGCTGAGAGGAGAGACCAGAGGTAAGGGGACTGGGAGAGCAGAGCATCGCGGGAGGTGGAGGATGCGCAATGCCCATCTGTCAAGGGGCAGATAGAGGAGGAGGAGTGTGGATCTGGCCATGTGGACGGTGGTGACCGTGGCAGAACAGCTGGCAGAGAGTTGGGGCAAAAGCCTGACCACAGTGGGTTTAAGGTGAAGAGAGGAGGACGGAAACCACAAACGTAGATAGCAGGTCCCTGGTGACCCTCACAGCAAAGAGGAAACAGAGGAGAGAGGTAGCTGGAGGTGGCGAGACGGGGTGCAGAAGGTGAGATCTAGGTAAAAAGTGGAAGTGAAAGTGAACGTCATTCAGTCATGTCCAACTCTTTGCGACCCCCGGGACTATACAGTCCATGGAATTCTCAAGGCCAGAATACTGGAGAGGGCAGCCTTTCCCTTCTCCTGGGGATCTTCCCAACCCAGTGATCAAACCCAGGTCTCCCACATTACAGATGAGCCACAAAGGAAGCCCAAGAATACTGGAGTGGGTAGCCTTTCCCTTCTCCAGTGGATCTTCCCAACCCAGGTGTTGAACCAGGATCTCCTGCCTTGCAGGCGGATTCTTTACCAACTGCTCTCAGGGAAACGATGAGATCTAGGTACTGTATGTGTATTTGCAAACCAGACATTCAGTTAGTGGTGATGGCACCCAGGGGAGGCAAGCACTGTGGCGGGTGTGTGTGTAAGTGGCCAGGGGCAGGGAGGAGGAGGCTCACTCTCACATCTCCATCAGTAGCTAACCATCTCCTCACCTCATACCCCCTGCACAGTCTCAATAAAAACACTGGGCCAGCCCTGCAAACACAATAAATTCAGGAAATTTAGGGCAGAGGCTGGTCATGGCCACTTTTAAGCTCCTCAGGTGATGGCCCAGAGGATAAAGGACCCACCTGCAGTGCAATTTCCTTCCCTGGGTTGGGAAGACCCCCTGGAGTAGGAAATGGCAACCCACTCCAGTGTTCTTGCCTGGAGAAGTCCACGGACAGAGGAACCTGGCAGGCTATAGTCCGTGGGGTTGCAAACAGCTGGACATGACTGAGCACAATTGTCTTGGCTCAGGTGATTCTGTGAGTACCCCCATTAATCTAGAACCTTCTCTGCCTGCTAAACTCCTGCTTCTCCTTCAAAGTCCAGTTCAGCTGAGAAACTTCTGTTAGGCATTTTTGAGGCAGGAAAGTCAAGGGCACAGATCAAGGGGTTAGGGGAGGGTGCCCCTGGGAAGACACGTGGCATTCTCTATTCTTCAGTAGCCAGGGGCGCTCAGAAAATGACTGTTGTTAGGCTTAGAAACTGTGTCTGGGAGATCCTTTGGGGTTTTCTGATTCTGTAGGATCTGTGGCCTTCATGGTCTTTGACTGAGTTATTTTATATCTCTGTAAGCTGTAGAAAACAGACAGTAAAGCAAATGATTCTTGTCCACATCGATGCAAGTTGAATTTTGCTGTGGAGGCGCAATTGATTTCTGTCACAGGGAAGGCGGATTTGCATCCACTGACAAATTCATGGCAGCATTCCTGATTGCCAATTCAAGTCTGCTCCTTGGATTCTCCTTGAACCTGTTTTGATATCTTCCTCGTTCCCTCGTGATTAATCAACTAAATCATATCTTTGACACAAATTCATTTTGCATTTGTATGAAAGTCATGATTTTGCCTGTTAAAAAGTGAGCCTTTAACACTTGTTTAATTTGAAATTGATGGCTAGTGGTGATAAGTAAGGAATAGGGGTGGGAATAGAGAGACAGCAAAGGAAGTATGTTTGGTTTCCAAGGGATAAAATCCTATCCAGACTAGTCCAACTAAGGGGAGTTGTACTAGAAAGATCTAGGGTCCTCTTATGAAACCCGGGGGTAAGAAGAATGGCCAGGACTCATCTAAATTAGGAAGAGGGTAGGGGATTAAGTTTGGCTGCATATAACTGAGATAAAATACATGAGAAATATAAGAGAAGTATAGAGTTCAGAAGCTCAGATCTAGCATGACAGCTTCTCAATGTCATAAAAAACTCAGACTGCTGTATTTCTGCCCTGTCATCCTCAGCATGCTTCCAACTGCAAAGTCACCTCGGCGTCTGATATAATCGCTGAAGCTCCAGCCAGTATTTCTGCATTCCAAGCATCTGGAGTGAGGAAGAGAAGGATTCCTTTTTAAGAAAACTTCCAGCAAGACCCACATAACACTTCTATTGACCACATCTGTGTGGTCAATTGGCCAGAAGTGAGTCAATGACCACACCTAAATTAGATGCTCACACTGTGGTTTGTAGATGTAGTTTGGCTACTCTTGACAATTTGGAATGTTTAAAAAACATGAGCAGATATTTAAATACTCTAAGATTTGACATTTCTGGCCTCTTTTTAAAAAAGACAAACTCAGAAAGTCTAACAACCCCCTTTTTTAAAGCCCAGTTTGCTCCCCCTCTTCGGGTTACTTGCAGGCTGTGTGACTTTGAACTCCAGCTTTTCTGAGGGAGGAGTCGATGGGCCCAGATCTCCTGGAATAATATCCACTCCTGGCCCAGCCATGCCGGCCACTGGGAGAAGGGGTTGGTGGCTGTGGCCGTCGGGCGGTTCTCCAGGTCAGGTTTGGTGCAGTTGGTCTGTTGCATGAGACTTCATCTTCATTGGCACCCTGGGGAGTGTTGTCAGACAGCCTGAGGCTGCCACAGCCTTAAGCTACCCTTTTCTGAATATCTACTGAATGCCACAGCTATTGCACTCCAAACCCCATTTTACCAGGCTTTCTCTCAAAGTGTGGCACAGAGACTTCCTGGGGAATGTGTTTAAACTGTCCACTCCTAGGCCGGGTTCCAGAATGGCAGAATCAAGCTCTCTAGGTGGGACTAAGGACTCTGCGTTTCAGCAGTCTCTCCAGGGCCTTCTGAACACTTCAATTTGGGAGTGAGGGGATTACACAAGCCCCGTAGTTAGGAGCAGGAGCCTGAGTCTGCTCCCCTGGGCTGTCCAGGGGAGGCAGAGAGTGAGCAGAAGCTCTTTCATCAGGGGGCTGCTGGCCTCTACAGGGCTCTCTATCAAAGGCAGTTGGAGGCCACTGGGCATCTCCTGCTGCAGGGTTAACCCTGGGCTGCACAGAGGGGTCCTCTCTTAACTGTCTGTTTCGCTTAGCAGCAGGGAAGGGGAGGGACAGACAGCAAGCCTGGGGAAAGGGTGCTCATGCCAGCTTTCCCTCCTCCCTTCCACCCCGGGCTGAGCTCACTCTCTGAGGCTGTTTCCTCCCCTTTATGTGGGCAGTTATTATCGTAATGGGTGACCCCGGTTTCATGCTGTCTAAATGCTATCAGTTTTCATGGTATCTATCCCTCTTGCTTCTGCGAGCATCACTTTCCTTTGCTGGGCATGCTTTCCACAGGCACAGTGCTCCAGGGTAGCCCAGTGAGAGCCTGAATTGAGGACTTGATTGGAAATTATGGGGGAAAGGGGACATTCTTCTCCCTGGCTGGGAGCTGTCGGGGTGTCGCCTGGGCCAACTTGTCCCTTCAAAGGGCAGTTCTGCCTGGGAAGGGTGCCAGCGTGGGGGAAAGCAGGCCTGAGAGAAAAGAGGCTGAGGAAGCGTCAGATGACATCCTGTAAGCCCCCGCCTCAAAGCCAGGCCCACTCCAGCGTGAGCGTGCCAGCGGATTCCTGTCTCCTGCTAAAGTTAACCTGAGCTGATATCCTCTTGTGGAGGGAGTGACAGAGGGCCCCATACAAGCAGAGCTTCCAAGTCTGAAACCTTCGTTTGCTGCTGAGTGTGGCATGGCTGCCACACACCGAGTGCCTGGACACTGCTTTGGATCTCCTTTGGCTTTTTATAATTTGTGCTCGATATTAGCTCTTTTATTGTTTCAGTCCTTACTGCTTGACCGATGGTAACAGCTGGAACAGTTAAATGAGTATGCAGGAAAAAGCTTTCATGTAAGTGACAACGCTTTCCTAATCGGCTGCCTAGAGTGCTGGGTTAGGAAATCAGTGGGAAACAGTGCAGGGTTTGATTAGCAATGTCTGCATGGAGAAGGCAATGGCACCCCACTCCAGTACTCTTGCCTGGCAAATCCCATGGATGGAGGGGCCTGGTAGGCTGCAGTCCATGGGGTCGCTAGGAGTCAGATACGATTAAGCGACTTCACTTTCACTTTTCACTTTCATGCATTGGAGAAGGAAATGGCAACCCACTCCAGTGTTCTTGCCTGGAGAATCCCAGGGACGGGGAGCCTGGTGGGCTGCCGTCTATGGGGTCGCACAGAGTCGGATATGACTGAAGCGACATAGCAGCAGCAGCCATGGAGGCTGCACTCCATTGTGGGTGTGCATGCTGCATTCTAACTGTGTGTGAATTATTCCTTTTTTTGGTGTCAGTTTCAAATAAGTAAAAGGGAATTTTAGTGGTTCATGATTTCTCAAGCTGGGGCCACTTCTCAGCCCAGCTCAGAAACTGGAGCGTGGGAAGATTTATGGCCAGAGGTGACCGAGGGAATTTGCAAAGGACTTGGGGGTGATGGCCAGAAGTCACATTTAGTGTCTGCCACTCCACTTGCTGGGTGATTCTGGGCAATCACTTTCCCTCCCCCAGCACTAGTGACTGAACCTGCAGTGAGAGGAATTTGAACCAGGAGGACTGGAGAGGTCTCGTGACTTGTGGACAAGAGGCATTGCCGGGGCTGTCTTGCCTCTGGTCCTGATGCTCTGGTGACATTGACTTAGGTGTCACTCTCCAGACATTGGTTTGCCTCTGTCCCTTTGAGGACATTTGTCTCTCTGTGAAATGCTACCCTGATGCGCTCCTCATCATCCCTCAGCACCCTGCTCAAACGTCCCTTGCTCCTCCTTGCTGTCCTTGGATAGAGGGGCCTGGAGCCTCTACTTGGCTCTCTGTGCTGTGAGTGGCCTGAAGGCAGGTCCAGGTCTGCTTCAGCTCGCGCTCTAGAGCATGGCCTGTGACCTGGCACAGAGCTAGTGTTCAGACAAGGTTTGTTGAATGAACTAGCAAATGACCTCTTTTCAGAGGAATGAAGCTGCTGTGAAATTAAGGGAAAGGCAAGAATCCCCAGGAATCACATACTTTCTATAATTCTTCTCCCACCCTCTCCTCCCTTCTTTAGAATTTCTCTTTAGAATCTCCCTTAGAATTTCCAAGAAGAAACGGCCTGTGACATCATTGTCGTCACCTTTGGAGGAGAAACTCCTGACTCATGGGATTGGCCTGGGCGGGCCAGGGCTCGTGTGGGAAGCCTCTGTCCTCACCTCCAAAGGCTCTGCAGCCAGGACTCTCCAAAGACTCCATCAGAGTCACTGTGTACATGCTAAAGCCTGTTTTTCTCTGAACTTCCTGCAAATTGAACTGGATGTGCTAAATACATAATGAATCTGCTAAACTCTTTAATGAACTTGCAGTACTTATTGATTTCCTCGTTGATTACACATAATTTGCTGAACTGATTTGGCTGTGTGACTTGAAAGGCATTTGGGAGAGATCTCTGCAATTTATCACTCCACGTGCCCCAGACTTTAAAATGAATACGGAATGATACATTAAAAGAAATCCCAGGGTTGTGATCCCAATTATCTTCAGTGGATGGTAACACATTCAGGGCAGCAATTTTTAAAACTGAGTTCTGATGATACGCCAGGCCCTGTGTGAGCTGCTGGGGTTTCCGTGATGAATAGGAGTGCGTTTCTGATCTTGGTGTGCTTATGGTCTATGGGGTGGGGGTGGGGGGTAGACTGATGGGCCTTCAGGTGCTTACAATTTAGAGAGTGGAGCACAGAGGAGGGGCATGTCAATTCACTTGTGAAGGTCAAGGGCAACTTCAGAGAGAATTTGATCTTTGAGCTGTCTCTTAAAAATTGTGCAGGAGTTTCCAGACATGCCAGGTAGAGTAGACGTCTGCTGCTCTTGCCTGCCCAGCTTCCCTCCTGCCTTCTTTGATCATAGCATCCAGGTATTCTTTGAGAACTCACCTCCTGCATGTCACCTCCCATGAAGTCCTAGAGGAACCAGGTGTATGGCCCACCCCCAGCCCACAGCCAAGATGTGGGTCCTTCAGTCCTTACTCCTGGAACTCCATTTCCCAAAGTATCTTACAAGGACAGAAGGCAGCTGGAACCAAGTCACCCCAAGATGGTCCTTGAATTTCTGCTCCTGAGATTCAGCCCAACTTGGATTGTCTCCTTCTCGAATCTCAGTTTCTGAGCTGCTCAATAGCCAGGCTTGGTTTCTGCAGTTCATTATCAAAAGGCTGTAAGTGACAAACTTGGTGTCAAGGGCCCTTGCCTCCACTCACTCTGGGGAAGAATTTCTCCTTCCTTTCTGGCAAGACCATGAGCCCACAGCTATGCCTCTCGTCAGGGCCACGTGCCCATGACATAGCTTCATCTTCAGCTCTGAGTTGTCTACTGAGCTGGGAACTTGAATATACAACTGCTCCACTAACACGGCCACTTGGATACCTAACATACAAAGCACCAATCCCTCCATCTCCACTGCCCTGCCCCCTAAACAGCCACTTCCTCCCCATCTAAGAAAGTGACACCACATCCACCTCTGAGTTCAGCCAGTTGTCATCTGTCTCCTTGGCTCGCTCTCTGCCTGCCCAGCCCCATCCCCCTGCCAGTTGTCCTGGATCTACACTCCTCCCTTCACAAGTTCCATTTGGACCCATCCTTTTCTTTCTGCATTGATTCATTTCTATATCAAGACATTCTCTCTCGTGGATCCTGTAATAGCTTCTTAAATTCAGTCTGAGTCCTCAATCCTATATGCCCTTCTGCTTAACTACCTTCCAAGGCATCTTATTGCGGTTGAGATATAATTCAGATCTCCCACTGTGCTCTTTTGGCACATACTGCTCCATTTAAAGGAGAAGGCGATGACACCCCATTCCAGTACTCTTGCCTGGAGAATCCCATGGATGGAGGAGCCTGGTAGGCTGGGGTCCATGGGGTTGCGAAGAGTCTGATATGACTGAGCGACTTCGCTTTCATTTTCACTTTCGTGCATTGGAGAAGGAAATGGCAACCCCCTCCAGTGTTCTTGCCTGGAGAATCCCAGGGATGGGGGAGCCTCGTGGGCTGCCATCTATGGGGTGGCACAGAGTTGGACACGACTGAAGCGACTTAGCAGCAGCAGCAGCTCCATTTAAGCCCCTTCCCACATCCCTGTGCTCACCTCCTGCTCCTCCTCCCTCATATCCAGCCCGCAGCTGACTGGTCTTCCTGTTCCTGGTACCCACGGAGCATCTCTGGGGCTTTGTGCTGGTGGGTCTCTCTGTCTGGGTGTGTTTACCCCCCATTTTTACCTGGCAGCAGCTTCTCGTCACTGTGGATCAGGGTCTCCGCTCAAAGGCCCTCTCCTTAGTGAAGTCCACGTGGGTCACACCGGCATCTCTCCCCCACCCCACCGACTGCTCCCAGCAGATCCATGCCCTTGTTTTTCACAGCTCATTTTACTGTCAGATATTGTCTGGTTCCTTTGTTCACTTGTGTGGTATCCGTCTTCCCTACTGGAATGGGGGCTCCTGCAGAGCAATCTCTTGACTCTTCGGCCACTTCTGCATCATTGTAACTCTGCACGTAGCGTGTGCTTAAATATTTCTGCCACTCAAGCCCAGGAGTGAGTGAGTGAACAGAAGAATGGAGAGCACATGTCTCAGTGCTATCTTTGCACCCACTGTCTCTCCTGCTAGTCCTTGAGGACAAGGACTGGGTCTGTTTTGACTCTCAGTATCCCCAGCACCCCAAAAAGAGCTAGCACACAGTAGGTATTCTATGAATGTGTGTTTAAAGGATGCAGAAGTAAATGGCATTTGTAGCAGAGGAGAGGGAAAACTGTGGAGGGTTACTTAACTTATGGCAAGCGGATTTACATGCTCTCTTCTTGGATAGAGCACTGAGCACAGCTATTTTTGGAGCAGGAATGTGTGCACGCAGACTCATGCAGTGCTTCAGGGAAAGGGTGAGGAATGGAGCTTCATCTGATAAAATCTTTACAGTGAACTCTCCCTTCCCATCTAAAGCAATGCAATGGAAATTATTTCCAAGCATCAGAGTTCACAGGGAAAAAAAATTGGGAAAAAAATGGCAGGAGGGGATGTTGAAATTTTCATAAACATCCAGACTTTGTATGATCATGGGTTAAAAGGGGCTTGATATTCACCTAGGCCAGAAGTTCTCAAATGTTAGCAAACATTAGAATGGGGATCTTATTTTTTTTTTTTTTGGTAATAACTAAATTTCCCTCTTTTTCTTTCTTTCATTGAAGCATAGTTGATTTACAATGTTGTGTTCATTTGCAGTGTACAGAAAAGTGCTTTGGTTACACACACACACACACACACACACACATTAGATTCTTTTCCATAATAGGTTATTACAAGATATTGAATATAGCTCCCTGTGCTATACAGTGGGTCCTTGTTACTTGTCTATTTTATGTATAGTGGTATGTATCTGTTAATCCCAAACTCCTAGTTTATCTTTCCCCCACTTTGGTAAAGAACCCCCCTACAAAGGCAGAAGATGTAAAAGATGTGGGTTCGATCCCTGGGTTGGGAAGATCTCCTGGAGGAGGGCATGGAAATCCACTCCAGTATTCTTGCCTGGAGAATCCCCATGGACAGAGGAGCCTGGTGTGCTACAGTCCATAGGGTCACAGAGTCAGACATGACTGAAGCAACGTAACCCACAAACACACACCTCTTTGGTAAGCATGTTTGTTTTCTATGTCTGTGAGTCTATTTCTGTTTTTAAAATAAGTTCATTTGTATCATTTTTTTAGATTCCACAAGTGATTGATATCATATAATATAATGCCATTTGCAGCAATGTGGTTGTGTATCTATATCGATATCTATATGTCTATATATATGTATACATACAGTGGAATATTACTCAACCATATATATATATATATATATGTATGTGTATATATATATTTACATATAGATACATATGGTATATCTTCTTTATCCATAGAATGGAGATTTTGGGGGAAGATTCCTGGGGCCCATACCCAGAGATTCTTGTTCTGTAGATCTGGGCTAAAGTTTCAGTCTGTGAATCTGTATAATGGCATTCACCCTCTGGTGATTTTTACATAGGTAGTCATCAACCCCCAGGCCAGAGAAACCCTGAGCTGAACCAAACCCTATTTGATGTCTTGAAATCTCTCGGTAGCATCCCCTCTGGATGGCCTTCTTTCTATCTGTGATACTCTGGATGGAAACTCACTGTCTTTGGACGTCTAAGACTGTAAGGAAGTTTTATTTCATGTGTATAGAATGCCATTTGAAGCAGAAGGTACAGCATACACAAAAGCTTTTAAGAAGAAGGAAAGTTGCTAAAGGGTGGTGTAAAGTAGATGGAGCATTGGATTGACAGGGAGATGTGCAAAGCCTGAAAGCTAAAATTGCAGGTTGAAGCCAGATCAGGAAGGCCTTGAATGCCCAAATGGTGGAGTTTGGACATTGTTATCAGACACTGGGGACCTGTTGAAGAGTTTTTATCAGGGAACACCAGCACTGGTGGGGTATGATTGCTATTTGGCATGGCTCAGTCCATTCTAAAGGAGATCAGCCCTGGGATTTCTTTGGAAGGAATGATGCTAAAGCTGAAACTCCAGTACTTTGGCCACCTCATGCAAAGAGTTGACCCATTGGAAAAGACTCTGATGCTGGGAGGGATTGGGGGCAGGAGGAGAAGGGGACGACAGAGGGTGAGATGGCTGGCTGGCATCACTGACTCGATGGACGTGAGTCTGAGTGAACTCCGGGAGTTGGTGATGGACAGGGAGGCCTGGTGTGCTGCGATTCATGGGGTCGCAAAGAGTCAGACATGACTGAGAGACTGAACTGACTGAATCCAGTATCCAGTTTCTTTCTCTCCCCTTCTCTTGGCTATGCTTTATTATCAGATCTCATGTCACAAGATGGTCACAGCAGTTCCAGCCCTTCCACCTTCTCTCTAATCCTTCTCTAGGCAGGAGGAGGCACAGTATATTTTTTAAATTTAGAAATGGACTAAAGGCATTTCACGGGCTCTAAGCAGGTCAGGTGCCCATCTCTAACCCAATCGCCATATTAAGCAAATATAGCATTGTGATTGGCCAGGCTCAAGTCACGTGTCTATGGAAGGGACAGGGTCAACTCTACTGGAAACTCAGGGATTGCCTGTGGAGGATGGGTGGTCCCCCAGAAGGAGATCTGATGAGTCAACTTAGAGTGATTTATTCAATGTCTGCAGAGAACTGCTCTACTCTTTAGCCGTGGGTCAAGTCCTGGCTCAGCCATTTACTTTGTGAGGGGCTGTGGGAATGTTATTCATTTCTCTGAACCTCATTCTTCATCACTCAAGTGGTACATGAAATGTTTTCTTTAGAGACCTGCTGTAGGGAGTTGATGGATTTATGTAGAGTCCCTAGCACAAAGTAACTACTCGATAACAATCAGCACTTACAATATTTCCTTGGCTCTATGAAAGCAGTGATTATAGATGAATCATTGATTTAATAGGCTTTTGAAGAGAGAAAAAAATAGATGAATCATTGATTTAATAGCTTTTGGGGGAGGGAAAAAACTGCCATATCAATGGCATGAATTTCAGAAATGTTAAATTTGGAAAAAAAAAGTTGTCTTTGAATTGAGGAAATGGACAGCAATGCTCATGGTGGTGATGGTGATGGCAGTGATGATGACTGGGGGTAGGTGATCAGTGGCTAAGAGAACAGATTTGAAACACACAAACCCTGGTTTGGGCACTGACTAGTTGCCTGCTGTTGAGATATATAAACCATCAAAAAGGACTCAACAGGTGGTAACTTCTTCTCCTTGCCCACTCGGTGCCTCAGCTTCCCTTTTCACTCACTTTCACATGATTTTTTATCTTCCTTACACATAGCTGTATTCACTTACTTTTCTACAATTTTTGAAAAATAATCAAGTTGCTTTTATAATTTAGGAAAATTTCTTCTAGAAAATTATAAAGAAAAAAATCATCCCAGTTTCATCCCTGCCCTCTGGAGATGACTCTTCACTCTTTTATTGGATTTCCTTCTATGGTATTTTTCTGTGTATAAGGTTTTGTTGTTGTTGAAATCATAATCATCCTATAATTTCAATTTTGTATCCTAGTCCCCTCTTGGTTATTACCAACTGTCCCTAAATAGAATTTTAATGACCGTAATATTTTTCATCATGTGTCTGGAATTGGTTGACTTAATCATTTCTATTTTTGAACACTGAGTAGTTTCCCTGTTTTCACTGGTGTTAATAACATAGAGATGAAAAAATTTCTGCAGAAACTTATTTCGTATTTCTGATAATATCATAAGGAAACAATCTTGGATGTAGAAATACTGGGGGAAAAAGTTGGGGCATGTTTTCAGTTCTTAGTAGCCAACGTGTTTCTCAAGATAATTTTATCACTGTAGCTATCTTGTAGCTATCTGTTCTAAATGTTTGACTTGTTCACAAATGTGAGTGCATGCAAAAATTACACATGCACACATGTTTAGCCTTTGTCATGAATGACCCTGTAGACTAGGATCAATGGGTCTGGGCAACTGGGAAACAATCCTTCAAAACTCTGCCACCCTCAGCTCAGTGTTAAAAGAAGCCAAAGAAGCTGACATAGGATCTGATTGGCAAGGCCATTTCTGTCTCCAGTTCTGGCTCAGACACGAGGTTTCAGCTCCAATTCTGGGGCTTCCCCGTGAAATGAGATGTGGCTGCCAAGGCCAAAACCTTCTTTTCCCTCTCCAGGGTAAATTCCTTAGGGCTTAAGGGACTACTATCCTTGTATGTCCTCGTGTCTGGGAAACTCTCTGCTGGGCCCAGGAAGCTACCCTCACCAGGGAGATTTGCTCCTGGAACATCCCTCTCAGGGTGCAGGAAAATACATTGGGGTGTGAGAATAAATATTAGAAGTTCTTATATTTTAAAAAACTTTTTTTGGTGAAAATAATGCATGTTTATAAAGGTATATGCAATACAAATGTACAGTTTAATGGATTGTTCTAAAATGAACATCCATGCTGAGAAGTAAAAACTGGTCAGTGCCCCAGAAGCCTATCCCTTTCAATGACACCCCTCTCCATCCTGCCAAGGTAACCCTTGTCCTAACTTTTATGATAATCGATACATTAACATTCTTCATACTTCTACTATCTAGCTATGCATTCCTAAACACTTCAGTTTAATTTCGCCTACTTTGGAGTTTTCTATAAATAGTATGCAAATTATGTTTCTTCTTAAGTCTGACTTCTTTAGCTCAAAAATACTCTTTTAAGTTTCATCCATGTTGTTCTGTAACATTTTTTGTTGGAAAATATTACTGAGCTGAATGAATATACCACGATTTATATAATCATTCTACCTGGGGTCTGCAAACTACAGCCCATGGATCCAAATCCAAGAAGGCCTGTTGTTTATAAAGTTTTATTAGAACACAGCCCAGCCCATTCATTTGCACATTGTCTATGGCTGCGTTCACTCTCCTAAGGAGAATTGATTAGTTGTGGCAGAGAGTATACGGCCCGTGCTGTGTGCTTGCATGCTAGGTTGCTACAGTTATGTCTGACTCTTTGTGATCCTATGGACTGTAGCCCTCTGGTTCCTCTATCCATGGGGATTCTCCAGGCAAGAATACTGGAGTGGGTTGCAATGCCCTTCTTCAGGGGATCTTCCCAACCCAGGGATTGAACCCACTTCTCTTAAGTCTCCTACATTGGCAGGCAGGTTCTTTACCACTAGTGCTACCTGGGAAGCCCGTATATGGCCCACAAAGCCTAAATATTTACTCTATAGCCTTTTGGGAAAAAAAAAAGCTTGCTCACCCCTCCTTTCTACAGTTGATGCACAGTTGTTCTCCAGTTTAGGGTTATCACAATTTATGCACATTTTTCCTGGTATGTAGGTGCCCAAGATTTTTCTGGGGTATATACTTAAGAGCAGAATTATTGGTTCACACAGTATACATAAGCTCAAATTTTCTAGATAATGCTGCACTGTTCCAAAGTGGTTGTATTAATTTATATCCCTCACTTGTGTGTAAGAGCTCTGGTTGTTTCACATCTCTGAACACTTGTATTGGTGGACTTTTATTTTTTAATGCAATATGAGCAGTTGTTAGTTATTATTGCTGCTGCTCTTAAGGACCTTGCTGTCTAATGGGGATGAGCCATTGAGCAATTACCGCTAGGTGTGCAGAAAATGTATGTTATCTTTCCTGTCACCGTGACTCCTGTCTTACTTTTTTATTCATTTGGGAAATTGCAAATACAGCTTATGTTGGTCAGATCTAGTGCCTCTAGAATTTAGATGATGAGGGGAAAAGTGCTCTAAGACAACTCAAGGTAAGTTCCTCTTGAGAACATAAGATTGCCTCCTGCTTTTAGATAAAGATGCCATTAGCTAATTGCTCACTCTGGATTCAAATTCCTTCCTTTGTTGCTTCCCATTTATTGAACAAGAACACCTCTGGATTTTGCTTCTCTTTTGCCTGGAAATAGTAGAGGAAGAGTCATTATCTAGCTTTTTTTTTTTTTTTTTTTTTTTGTCACTACCTGTGATTAGAGGTATTTCAAAATAAATCGATGGGTCAGATATGCCTTTACAGTCTTATGGTTGATAGCCTCATTGTTTTTACTCCACCTTTATTATGCTGGTCAGACTTTCTCATTTTTGCCAATCTGATAGGTATGATTTAGTACTTTATATTCTAGTATTTTATATCCTAGTATTTCGGGGAAGGCAATGGCACCCCACCCCAGTACTTTTGCCTGGAAAATCCCATGGACGGAGGAGCCTGGTAGGCTCCAGTCCATGGGGTCGCTAAGAGTCAGACACGACTGAGCGAATTCACTTTCACTTTTCACTTTCATGCATTGGAGAAGGAAATGGCAACCCACTCCAGTGTTCTTGCCTGGAGAATCCCAGGGACAGGGGAGCCTGGTGAGCTTCCGTCTATGGGGTCGCACAGAGTCGGACACGACTGAAGCGACTTAGCAGCAGCAGCAGCAGCAGCATCCTAGTATTTGGGGCTTCCCAGGTGGCGCTAGTGGTAAAGAACCCTCCTGTCAATGCAGGAGATGTAAGAGTGTGGGTTCTATCCCCTTGTTGTGAAGATCCTCTGGAGGAGGGCATGGCAACCCACTCCAGTATTCTTGCCTGGAGAGTCCCATGAACAGAGCCTCCATTTTCTCTCCTGTGAATTTCTTAGTCATTTTGTCCATTTTTCATTCAGTTATTGGCTTTTTCCTTCTTGATTTATTGGAATTCTTTATTATATTCTGCTTATCAATCTTTTGTTGGTTATGTATCACAAATACATTTTCCTTGCCTTTGACTAATCAAAGTTTCACTTTCTTATTGGTCATTTTCACTCAGCAATTTTAAATTTTAGTCAAACCAATCCATTTCCTTTGTGGCTTGTGCTTTTTGTATATTAACCAAAAATTTTTTTTCCTATTCCAATGTGGAAGACAATTCTCCTGTATTAGCCTCTAAATGTATGTCTGCGGAGTCCTTACATCCAGCAGCTTAGTCCCTTAGACAGGTCTGTGGAGTGGAGCTTTGTGTTCCCAGTTCAGATGAGAAAGCGGTTCAGAGTCATTGACTTGTCTGAGGTGGCACAGCTAATAAAACCACAATGGAGTGCAATCTAAACCTGCCTGCCACTCCCCAGGACACGACCTCTGGAGTCCTTCCAAGGATTCAAATAAATCCTTCCTCTTCCACAGACCGGAGAAGGGCATTCTGTTCAATTGCATGCCCTAGGAAGAGGAAGTTGAAGCCCCAGAAAGGAAAGTGTGTTCAGGTACTCTGCCCAGCGCCTGGGCAGGGAAGAGCACTCTACTCTTATGGGGCGAGTGGCCTCCAGGATCCAGACCACGAAAATGCCCCTGTGGCCTGCTTCCTGAGGGTCTCAGAGCAGCTGGCCTGCATGCCAGCCTGGGCCCCCTTCCCACCCCACAGGGCTGTTTTCAGGCCTCAGTCAGAAGCAGCCTGGCCTTGGGGGTCCCTGGGGCTCAGCTGCGGACAACATACCCATTGTTTTTCCACGATGGGCCTTTGAAAGTGGATGACTTCCAAAAGGTCCACTACTTGTTTCCAGAAGTGGGAGTCCTGCCTCTAGCCTGCCTGTTTTAGGCAAGAAAGCTTACAGCAAGGTGTTCACCACCCTCCCAGGACCCACTTCACAGGCACTTACTTCCCTGGGAGGATCCATTTTGTGTCAACCACTGGGGTCATGACTCTGAGGGTGCAGACTCTGGGCCTGCCTCTCAGCGGTTCCCTCAGGACACAGAGGTGAAATCAGACATGTTTCCCACCCTGGAACTCTCTCTCTCCATGCCTTGTGAGTTGTAATGCAACCCCAGTCCAGAAGTGGCCAGGCCCCTTCATGGGGTTGCCTTTGACAATTGGGATCGAAAGGCAAAATTTACTCTGGGGCCCAGTATTCAAAGGGAGGAAAGTGTTAGTTGCTCAGTCGTGTCCTCTCTTTGCGACCCCATGGACTGTAACCCTCCAGGCTCCTCTGTCCATGGGATGCTCCAGGCAAGAATACTGGAGTGGGTTGCCATGCCCTCCTCTAGGGGACCTTCCCGACCCAGGGATTGAACCTGGTTCGCCTGCATGGCAGGCGGATTCTTTATCATCTGAGCCACCAAACCTAGCAATATTCAAATATTCCCCTCAAATCACAAAAAATGTCCCTCCTACTTGGGTATTTTACCCTGAAGAAAAGAAGCCATTGTTTGGGCTTTATGTGTAGCATCTCACCAAGTTCCTATACCTGGGCCAATGGGGCCCTATTCTACAGATTAGAAAACAGAGGTGCAAAGCAATTAGGCACCTTGACAACAAGGGTACACAGATATAAATGGCAGATGCACGATGGTTCGTTTATTCATTTGACACAGACTGTTGAGACCATACTATGTGCCAGGTGCTGTGATAGATCCATGCAAACATCTGTGGAAACAGGCATCTTGGTAGAGAGAACAGCCAGAAGAAGGCCCCCAAAGTAGGAACAAGCCTGGAGCTTGAGGAACACAGAGAAGGCCAGTGTATCTGGAGTAGACTAATGAGGGGGCAGTGGAGTGAGGGTGAGGGCAAGGCAGGCAGGGGACAGATCTCATAGGGCCCTAGGGGCCACAGGGATAGGAGATTTTATTTCAGGACAGTGAGCACTCTATACAGAGAAGGTGATGGCACCCCACTCCAGTACTCTTGCCTGGAAAACCCCATGGACGGAGGAGCCTGGTGGGCTGCAGTCCATGGGATTGAGAAGAGTCGGACACTTACTAAGTGACTTCACTTTCACTTTTCACTTTCATGCATTGGAGAAGGAAATGGCAACCCACTCCAGTTTTCTTGCCTGGAGAATCCCAGGGACGAGGGAGGCTGGTGGGCTGCCGTCTATGGGGTCGCACAGAATCGGACATGACTGAAGCGACTTAGCAGCAGCAGCAGAGCACTCTATCTAGGGGAGGGATAGGATGTGATCTGCATTTTACAAGTAGCACTCTGGGTGCTCACTGGGGCATGAGAAGGAGTGTCAGGCTAGGCCCAGGGCTGTGCCTTCAGTTCAGAGTGAAGCTGGCATTACAGGGCGGGAAGAGCAAGTGTAGATGGGTGAGGCAGAGATAGAGCCCCGGTATCCCCTAGGGTCTTTTTTTAAAAAATGTTGAGACATAATTTATAGCCCATAAAATTTATCCTTTCTAAATTCACAATCAAGTGATTTTTCATGTAAGCCAAAGACTGTGCAGCCATCCTCACTGTCTAATTCTGGAAACTTCCGTCATTCCCAGAAGACACTCCACACCCGTTATTAGTCAGTTCCTCTCCTCCCTGCCTCAACTGCGTGGACATCACTAATCTCTAGGGATCAGTCTTGTTTGGACATTTCATGTAAATGAAACGACACAGTAACTGGCCTTTTGTTGTTTCTGGTTTCTTTCACTTATCATAGTGTTTTTAGTTCATCTGTGTTGTAGCATGAATCAGAACCTCATTTCCTCTAATTGACAAATAATGCCCCATTCTAGGACATACCACATCTTGTTTATCCGTCAGTTGATGAACATTTGGATTATTTCCACTTAGCTACTATGCATAACTTCTTTTTTTTAAATCTTTTTTTATTTTTTTAACTTTACAATATTGTATTGGTTTTGCCATATATCAACATGAATCCGCCACAGGTATACATGTGTTCCCCATCCTGAACCCTCCTCTCTCCTCCCTCCCCGTACTATCCCTCTGGGTCGTCCCAGTAACTTCTGAAGAACATCTATGTTCAAGTTTTTGTGTGGACATTAGGTTTTCATATGTATCTGGTGATGAAAGTAAAGTCCGATGCTGTAAAAAACATATTACATATGAACCTGGACTGTTACGTCCATGAATCAAGGTAAATTGGATGTGGTCAGGCAGGAAATGGCAAGAATGAACATCGACATCTTAAGACTCAGTGAATTAAAGTGGATGGGAATGGGCAAATTTACTTCAGATGACAATTATGTCTACTACTTTGGGCAAGAACCCCTTAGAAGGAATGCAGTAGCCCTCATAGTCAACAAAACAGTCTGAAATGCAGTACTTGGGTGCAATCTCAAAAATGACAGAATGATCTCAGCTTATTTCCAAGGCAAAATATTCAACATCACAATAATCCAAGTCTATGTCCTGACCAACAATGCCAAAGAAGCTGAAGTTGTTGGTTCTGTGAAGATCTAAACACCTTCTAGAAATAACACACAAAAAAGATGTCTTATTGTTTATAGAGGATTGGAATGCAGAAGAAGAAAGTCAAGAGATACTTGGAACAACAGGCAAGGTTGGCCTTGGAGTACAAAATGAAGCAGGGCAAAGGCTAACAGAGTTTAGTGAAGAGAACACGCTGATCATGGGAAACACCCTTCTCTAACAACCCAAGAGAGAACTCTACACATGGATATCACGAGAAGGTTGATGCTGAAATCAGATTGATTATATTCTTTGTACCCAAAGATGGAGAACTTCTATATAGACAGCAAAAACAAGAACTGGAGCTGACTGTGGGTCAGATCATGAGCTCTTCATTGCAAAATTCAGGCTTAATTGAAGAAAGTAGGGGAAACCACTATGCCTTTCAGATATTACCTAAATCCAATCCCTTATGATTATACAGTGGAGATGATGAATAGATTCAAGGGATTAGATCTAGTAGATAGAGTGTCTGAAGAACTATGGCCAGAAGCTCATAACAATGAACAGGAGGCAGTGACCAAAACCATCTCAAAGAAAAAGAAATGCAAAGTAGTTGTCTGAGAAGGCTTTACAAATAGCTGAGGAAAGAGGAGAAGTGAAAGGCAAGAGAGAAAGGGAAAGATATACCGAACTGAATGCAGAGTTTCAGAGAATAGCAGAGAGAGATAAGAAGCCCTTCTTATATGAAGTGCAAAGAAAAAGAGGGAAAAAATAAAAAGGGAAATACTAGGGATACTTTAAGAAAATTGGAGATATCAAGGGAGCATTTCATGCAAAGATGGGCCCAATAAAGGACAAAAATGGTAAGGATCTAACAGAAGCAGAAGATATTAAGAAGAGGTGGCAAGAATACACAGAAGAACTATACAATGACCTGGATAACCATGATGATGTGGTCATTCACCTAGAACCAGACATTCTGGAAGGTGAAGTCAAGTGGGCCTTAAGAAGCATTACTAGGATCCAAGCTAGTGGAGGTAATGGAATTCCAGCTGAGCTATTTAAAAGCCTAAAAGATGATGCTACAACACTCAATATGTCAGCAAATTTGGAAAACTTATTAGTGGCCACAGGACTGGAAAAGGTCAGTTTTCATTCCAATCCCAAAGAAGGGCAATGCCAAAGAATGTTCAAACTATGGCACAATTGCACTCGTTTCACATACTAACAAGGTTATATTCAAAATCCTTCAAGTTAGGCTTCACCAGTATTGGACAGAGAATTTCCAGATGTCCAAGCTGGGTTTAGAAAAGGCAGAAGAGCCAGAGATTGAACTGCCAACATTCCTTGGATCATAGAAAAAGCAAGGGAATTCCAGAAAAACGTCTACTTCTGCTTCTAAAGCCTTTGACTGTATGGATCACAACAAACTGTGGAAAATTCTTAAATGGGAAGATGGGAAGACCAGAACACCTTACCTGTCTCCTGAGAAAACTGTATGCAGATCAAGAAACAACAGTTACAATCTGACAAGGAACAACTGACTGGTTCAAAATTGGGAAAGAAGTACGAAAAGTCTGTATATTGTCACCCTGCTTATTTAACTTACATGCAGAGTAGTACATCATGAGAAACGCTGGGCTGGAGGAAGCACAAGCTGGAATCAAGATTGCTGGGAGAAATATCAATAACCTCAAATATGCAGATGACACCACCCTTTTGGCAGAAAGTGAAGAAGAACTAAAGAGTTTCTTGATGAGGGCAAAAGAGGAGAGTGAAAAAAAGCTGGCTTAAAACTCAACACTCAGAAAACTAAGATCATGGCATCTGGTCCCATCACTTCATGACAAATAGAAAGGGAAAAAAGTGGAAGCAGTGACTATTTTATTTTCTTGGGCTCCACAATCGCCATGAACAGTGATTGCAGCCATGAAATTAAAAGATGCTTGCCCCTTGGAAAGAAAGCTACAACAAACTTAGTCAATTAAAAAGCAGAGGCATCACTTTACTGACAAGTGTCCATTTAGTCAAAGCTATGGTTTTTCCAGTAGTCAGGTATAGATGTGAGAGTTGGATCATATAGAAGGCTGAGCACCAAAGAATTGCTTTGGAACTGAGGTGCTGGAGAAGACTCTTGAGAGTCCCTTGGACTGACTGCAAGGAGATCAAACCAGTCAGTGCTAAAGGAAATCAACCCTGAATATTCATTGGAAGGACTGATGCTGAAGCTAAAGCTATAATACTTTGGCCACCTGATGTGAAGAGCTAATTCATTGGAAAAGACCCCGATGCTGGGAAAGACTGAAGGCAAAAGGAGAAGGGAGCACCAGAGGATGAGATGGTTAGATAGCATTACCAACTCAATGGACATGAATTTGAGCAAACTCTGGGAGATAGTGAAGGACAGGGGAGCCTGGCATGTACAGTTCATTAGGTTGCAAAGAATCAGGCACAGCTTATAGACTAAAGAGCAGCAACAGCCCCATTTTTAAATTGGGTTATTTGTACTTTTATTATCGTGTTGTAAGGATTCCTTTTATATTCTAAATACAAGTTCCTTATGAGATATAAGATCTGCAAATATTTTATCCTATTTGGGAGGTTGTCTTTTCACATTCTTGATGGTGTTTTTTAAAGCCTAAAAGTTTAGAATTTTAATGAAGTCCAATTTACCTATTTTTTGCTTTTATCCTTGTCTGTGCCTTCAGAGTTACGCCTAGGAAATCACTGCCTAGTCTGGTGTCACAAATACTTATCGTTGTGTTATCCTCTAAGAACTTTATACCTTTATCACTTATATTTCGTTCTTTGGTCCACTTTGATTTAATTTTTGTATGTGGTCTGAAGTAGGGGTTCAGCTTCATTCCTTTCTAGATGAATATCTAGTTGTCCCAGCACAGTTTGTTGAAAAGATCATTCTTTCCCCACAGCCCAGGGTCTTCGAGAGGACTCAGAATTCAGTGAATAATTCCTTGATGCTTCAAGTCTCAGAATAATGTCTTCAGAGATTGAGACAGGAAGACCCTCTGAGTCCAACAACCTCCCTTTGCTGAGGAAATACCCAAGTGTCAGAGAGGTGACTAGCCCAAGATTGCAACCAGTTAGCTGTAGCTGGGCCCAGAGCAGCCTCACCACCCTCAGGATGGATCTCTGTGAGCACAGAAAAGGCCCTGCCTCCCCTGCAGACCTGGAGAGTCCCTGGGGCACAGGGATACCTTTGAAGACTCTGGGGCAATGAGCTGCTGCTTTGGCATAAACTCAGTGGGAAATAAAATAATGATCTCTAATTCCAACATAAATCAATAACGATGGCTTTTTAAAAGGCCAATGTTGAAGTCCCCCCTCTCTCGAAGAACTCCGTGCTGCTGGTGCTACTGGGCCCTCACAAACAATCCTCTAGGTGGGGAGGCGCCAGGGGGTGGTGGAATCAAAGATTTCCTAGGGGACAGGGCTTGGGAGGGGGGTCCTCAAGGACAAGGCTGTCCTTGCCAAGAGGATATTGGGGCCAGGCAAAGGAGGCACGTTGGTGGAGAGGACAGAAACAGCCAAGGCAGGTGCTTCTTTAGTGACGTCATTAGTCAGACTCAGTTTGCTCTACTGGAAAATGGGGTGTGTCCACTGAGATGCTATTGGCTATGTGAGCAACATACCAAACAAAAGGGGCCTAAACATGGGGGTTTTTTAAGTCCTCATTTGACAGGAAGTCTGGAGGTTGACAGTTCCAAGCTGGATGACCCAGCTCTGCTTGTCGGAACTTCCGCGCAGCCTCTCTGAGAGTCTTTCTTCTCATGCTTGCAAGATGGTGGTCCTGGTTCTCTAGTCTAGTAGGAGAAAGAAAAGGAAAGTGAAGTCGTTCTGCTGTGTCTAACTAGTTGTGACCCCATGGACTGTAGCCTGCCAGGCTCGTCTGTCCATGGGATTTTCCAGGCAAGAATACTGGAGTGGGTTGCCGTTTCCTTCTCCAGGGGATCTTCCCAACCCAGGGATCGAATCCAGGTCTCCCGCATTGCAGGCAGACTCTTTACTGTCTGAAGCACCAGGGAATCCCCTAGTAGGGGAAGACGGATGGTAATCAAGAATCCACGCATGTGTGTGAACATGACATGTGATAAGTGCCATGAAAATGGACAGAGCACGGCGGCAGAGAATAGCAGAGGGGCTCTGTTTAAATAGCGTGTCGGAGGCCTCTGAAGGGCTCATACTTAGGCAAAGACCCAAAGGAAGAGAAGGAGCCAGATGCTGGAATGATTCAGGGAAGAGAGATCCCAGCAAGGGCTGAAATCCAGGCGGAACCCAGCTTCTCAGCTCTTTAGCTTGTGCGTCATGGACAGCACACAGCCAGGAACTCTGAATTTTAGTGCAGGTAGCCAGTTCTAAGGAGAAGGTGATGGCAGCCCACTCCAGTACTCTTGCCTGGAGAATCCAGTGGATGGAGGGGCCTGGTAGGCTGCAGTCCATGGGGTTGCTGGGAGTCAGATACGACTGAGCGACTTCACTTTCACTTTTCACTTTCATGCATTGGAGAAGGAAATGGCAACCCACTCCAGTGTTCTTGCCTGGAGGATCCCAGGGACGGGGAGCCTGGTGGCTGCCGTCTATGGGGTTGCACAGAGTCGGACACGACTGAAGCGACTTAGCAGCAGCAGCAGCAGCCAGTTCTAAACAGCTCATCCAGAGCCTTCAGAATTTAGAATGCAATAAACAGTCCAGGTGAGCAAGGAATCTCTGAGAATAGGGTCTCATGGAAATGCTAGTCCACCAGTCTCCTTGCTTCTCCTCTTGTCCTCCTACAGTTTATTCTCCAGCCAGAAACCAGAGAGCTGTGACACAGATGTTCATGAAATACGGTCATCCCTTTGCCCAAGGCCCTCCAGTGGCCTCCCACTGCTCTAGAAGTAAACCCGGAGCCCATCCCATGACTGATAAGATTCTGCACCATCCAGCTTCTTGCTACTTCTTTGATCCCTTTCTTACCACCCTCTTCTCATTCACTCAATTCCAGCCTTCCAGGTCTACTGGCTGTTTCTGGAATCTGCCAAGATGCTGCTGCCTCAGGGCCTTTTCACATGCTGTTCCCTCTGCCTGGAACCTTCTTCCCCCAATATCCACATAGCTTACTCCTCACTTCACCCAGGGCTCTGCTCCAAAGGCCCTGCTCAGAGTCACTCTCTATCTCCTTGCCCTGCTTTATATCATGGAGCTGTCTTTCTATCATCAGCTTCATCAGAGCAAAGCCATCATGTCTGACCTTCCCAGTGTCCAGACAGTGCTTGGCACACAGTAGGCATTCGATAAGTGTTTGTTGAATGAATGAGTGAACACAGACCCACATGTGAGATCATACAGCTGTTTGATATCCCAAGTTATGGTTTCTGAGCAGAGTGGCCCTGTTCACAGCGACATCAAGAGAGGGGAGTGGTGGGGAAAGAAAGATTGTGCACCTGCCTGGAACACTGTCCAGCTAAGTCATCACTGAGGCGTCTTGGAAAATCATCAGGAGGGCAGGTTACTGTACTAAGTGAAGTAAGTCAGACAGAAAAAACAAGTATCATATAATATGACTTATATATGCAATCTAGAAAATGATGCAAATGAAATTATTTATAAAACAAATAGACTTACAGACATAGAAAACAAACTTAAGGTTACCAAAAAAGAAAGTGGTTGGGGGGAGGGATGAATTAGGAGTTTGGGATTAACAGATACATATTTCCGTTTATAAAACAGGTAAACAGGAACCTGCTATGTATCACAGAAAACTATATTCAATATCTTGTAATAACCTCTAACAGAAAAAATATGAAAAAAATATGTATAACTGAATCACTTTGCCGTGTACCTGAAACTAACTCAATGTTGTAAATTAATTACACTTCTTCTTTTTTTTTTTTTTTTGATGTGTTGCAGGGGTGTGCAGGAGCGAGGACCGAGCACCAGTGCTGCCTTCAGGCACAGCAGGAAGATGAGACCCGGAAGTACTTGTTAAAGTCAGTCGTTTCTGTTGGCCTTGGGAAAATAAACCAACGTTTCAAAAATAACCATGCTTTTCAAAACTAAAAGCAGACAAGTTATTCCCAATGTGGACGACTTTCAATCAGAGCAATGGAGTTTGGCTTTTTCCCCAAGGCCTACATGAGGGCCTCACAAGTTATATTGGACCCACAATGGGGCCAAATGCAGAACTTGCTCAGTTCAATTCAGCTTAGTTCAGTCGCTCAGTCGTGTCTGACTCTTTGTGACCCCATGGACTGCAGCATACCGGGCCTCCCTGTCCATCACCAACTCCCAGAGATTACTCAAACTCATGTCCATCGAGTTGGTGATGCCATCCAACCATCTCATCCTTTGTTGTCCCATTCTCCTCTCTCCTTCCATCTTTCCCAGCATCAGGGTCTTTTCAAATGAGTCAGTTCTTCGCATCAGGTGGCCAAAGTATTGGAGTTTCAGCTTCAGCATCAGTCCTTCCAATGAATATTCAGGACTGATTTTCTTTAGGATGGACTGGTTGGCTCTCCTTGTAGTCCAAGGGACTTTCAAGAGTATTCTCCAATACCACAGTTCAAAAGCATCAATTCTTTGGCACTCAGCCTTCTTTATAGTCCAACTCTCACATCCAGAACTTGCTGCTAACACTTAAAAACTTGGAGAGTTTCCATAAAAACCCAATTTCTAGGTTCTTTAAAAAACAAGAGTACCCGAGAACACTAGCCTCTAATCCCCAGAAAGCATTAGTTGGCTGCCGTCTTTCATATTTACTCTTGAATACTTTGGTAAAGAGAATAACAATTCTTTTAAAGAAAACCCTTTTCTAGTGAAAACTTTCTACATACTAAGAAGTAGAGATGAGACGAATGTGAGGTACTTCGCCATGTCATCATGAAATTTGACAGTTATTAAGATCTGCCTTTCTTGTTTTCTCAATTTCTATCCTAATCTTTTTTTGTCTTTTTGTCCAGGGGAGGGGAAGGTTGGCCTATTTTAAACTAAATTGAAGACATCATGTGACTCCACCCATTAATACATCAATTTGACTTTCTAAAAGGTGAAGACCTTTAAAAATCATAACCACAATGCCATTATTACACTCAACAAAATTGGTAACAATTCCTTAATATCACCCAATATCCAAATTATGTTCCATAAGACCCACATACTGCATTTGGTTGACATGTCTCCTAAATTTCTTTTAATCTGTAGTTCTTTTTCCCTCTTCTTTTTTTCCTGTTACATTTTTTTTTCCATTTGTTGAAGAAACTGGGTCATTTCTCTTGTAAAACTTTGCATATTCTAGGTTTAACTGATTGTTTCCTCCTGCTGTATTTAACATCCTTGTCTATCTTTGTATTTCCTCTAGATCAGTTATAGTTAGAGGCTTGGTTAGAGTCAAATTTATTCTTTCCTTTTTTGTAAGTGCTACTCCTTGGTTTGTTGCTGTTGTTCACTCACTAAGTCATGTCAGACTCTTTGCGATCCATGGACTGCAGCACCCCAGGCTTCCCTCTCCTGCACTGCTTCTGGTATTTCATGTCCATTGAGTCGGTGATGCCATCCACCCATCTCATCTTCTGCCACCTCCTTCTCCTCTTGCCCTTAATCTTTCCCAGCATCAGAGTCTTTTCCAAAGAGTCAGCTCTTCACATCAGGTGGCCAGAGTATTGGAGCTTCAGCTTCAGCATCAGTCCTTCCAGTGAATATTCAGGGTTGATTTCCTTTAGGATTGACTGATTTGATCTCCTTGCAGTCCAAGGAAGAAATTCTCAGGAATCTTCCCCAGCACCACAATTCTAAAGCATCAGTTCTTTGGTGCTCAGCCTATTTTATCTCTTACATCCACACATGACTACTGGAAAAATTATGGCTTTGACTATATGGACATTTGTTGGCAAAGTGAAGTCTCTGCTTTTTAGTATGTTGTCTAAGTATCATGGCTTTCCTTCCAAGGAGCAAGTGTCTTTTAACATCATGGCTGCAGTCATCATCCACAGTGATTTTGGAGCCCAAGAAAATAAAATTTATCATTGCTTCCACTTTTTTCCCCTTCTGTTTGCCATGAAGTGATGGGATCAGCCATGAAATTAAAAGACACTTACTCCTTGGAAGGAAAGTTATGACCAACCTAGATAGCATATTAAAAGGCAGAGACATTACTTTGCCAACAAAGGTTCATCTAGTCAAGGCTATGGTTTTTCCAGTGGTCATGTATGGATGTGAGAGTTGGACTGTGAAGAAGGCTGAGTGCCGAAGAATTGATGCTTTTGAACTGTGGTGTTGGAGAAGACTCTTGAGAGTCCCTTGGACTGCAAGGAGATCCAACCAGTCCATTCTGAAGGAGATCAGCCCTGGGATTTCTTTGGAAGGAATGATGCTGAAGCTGAAACTCCAGTACTTTGGCCACCTCATGTGAAGAGTTGACTCATTGGAAAAGACTCTGATGCTGGGAGGAATTGGGGGCAAGAGGAGAAGGGGACGACAGAGGATGAGATGGCTGGATGGCATCACTGACTCGATGGACGTGAGTCTGAGTGAACTCTGGGAGTTGATGATGGACAGGGAGGCCTGGTGTGCTGCAATTCGTGGGGTCGCAAAGAGTTGGACACGACTGAACTGAACTGAACTGAACTGATGGGATCAGATGCCATGATCTTAGCTCTTTGAATGTTGAGTTTCAAGCCAGCTTTTTCACTCTCCTCTTTCACCACTCACCAGTAGTGCTCTTTATTTCCTACTGCTTCATATCAAGGTACCCAGAACATCTGTTTTCCACATTTTAAAGAATGATTAGCAAGTTCAGATGTGTCAGCGGATCTCAGCATGATAAAGTTCCCCATCATACCATTGACAATCACTGTCTAGATCATGCTTTCTTACTGGGCTGACAATGTCTCTGAGGGGGCAAAAAATTGTTCTTGGATGGGGGATTAAAAAAAAAACTTTTTCCTGTGTATAAAGCATAGAAATACATATAGTACACAGTTGTATACAATACATTTGTAGTATTAATATTTCATGGGAGAAGAGTTGATTGGGGAAAAAAATCTAAAAAGACTCCTTGAGGAGGGTGATAATGAAAAGGAGGTTGGGAGACACTGGCATAGACATATTATTTCACTAGGGATTGCAAATTGGTGATTATCTAATGCTATCATTTCTTGGCTATGATTCTCCTATATGGAAAAAACTTTTGCTTGCTATTTGGTTTCCCTGAAGTCTAATCCATGTAAACAAGGCAAGTAAATGCTTCAATCTTATTCTTTATTCATCAATTTTCAGCATAAAGAGTTGATACTTGGCAGTTTCTAAAGGAAACCATGAGACTTTTAAACTATCATTTTGAATTTAGAGATGTCATAAATTTTGTGTGATTTTCCTGCTTGGCTATTTATAACAGCTTGTGCTGTGACCTTTTCACTTGATCCACTTGACTGAATATAAAATCCTTGGCTCTCGCTTCTTTCTTGAAACTTCATAAATATGTTACTCTTTAGAATTCTGACATAAAGTGGTTCTGATGACAATTTGTCTTTGAATTCTTTACCTCTTATTAATTTGTTCATTTTGGCTAGACACATAACGCACTTTTCCTTTTAAAGTCCAAATGTTTCACTGAAGTGTGGCTTGGCATTGACTATTTAGCTTTGACCAGTTTCTTTTCCCAGATTATATAACTCAAGTATCTTTTTTTCCCCCAGAAAAGCTTCTTAGATCACAGTTTTTGCTATTTTTCTTGCGTTGCACCCCTCCCCCATTCTATTATACATGTGTTGAAGGTGAACATTCTATTCTATTTTCTATATCTATCACTTTATCTCAAATCTTTTTAAATTCCTCGTTTCTGTTTCATTTTTTTTCTCTTTTAACCATATATTTCTCTAATAGCAATTTTCTGTAGTGTCTATCAATTTTATCTCTAATTCATTCTTTTGTAATTCTGTTTTATATTGGTCTTTCTTAATGGCTCTTCCCCGCCCCCCCCCCCCCCCCAGTTTTCTACCTCATTTTGAAATATTAGGTTATAGTTTTCCTCTCACTGGAACTATATGTTTCTAATGTGTTGTTGCTTTTCATAGATATATTACTTTGCTAATTATTCTGTCTTTCCTATTCTTTAACCCCAATCTTCCTCCACTTACTCATATTTAAGTGGGATGGGTTTTCCCATACATTTTGGAGAAATTTCTGTTGTTAAAAGATGATTTTCATAAACAGGTGAAATAATGACCTGTTTAAATATGAACATATCTTAAAATTTTTAGTCCATTTCAACAAAGGAACAAGGAGGATGTTTTAACCCATTCAAAGGAAGAGTCAGACAAGCACAAATATATGTGGGTAAAGGAGTGTTGAAATGAGTTACAAATGAAGGCAAACTTTCTGCAAATCTTTGGAGGGGAATGAGACAGGACAGACTCCACGTGTCTACATGTAACAAACTACTTACAGACTCCCACAGAATCAGTCTGATAAGGGTGTGCTACGTGGAAAATATGTATAATTTCCCACTAAAATGTGAAATTATTTTCACATTTTATTTATTTATTTATTATTTAGTGGGAAATATGTATAATTTCCCACTAAAATGTGAAATTATTTTCTACCCTGTGCAGAAGATGGGGTGGCCAGCTCTCCTGGCTACTCTGAACCATGGACTTCCCCTTAGTACAAAGAGTTTGCCCGCATGATGCTGCGAGGCTTGGCCAGATATTAGCCTGGCTTCCGCTTGCACTAGCTCATGCCTCAACAGGTAACCCCAGGCCCCTGGGCTAAGTCTGTGTTCATGTCGACTGGGAAAAAAGCACAACGTGAGAGTTCTGAGTTAAGTTTTCTGTGTGCAAAATGAGGACTATAGCCCAGGAGACAGCATTTCAGATAGCTCTGAAAAACTGCTCCAAAGAGGTGGGTGCGGAGGTCAGAATATATATGATTTTAGAAAAGGGGGAGATCATGCAGTCAAGCACATGATTTTTGCAGAAGGTTGCTGTTGGTCACAAGGAGCAGATGTCACCATGAAGGACTTTAGTGCTTTTCTAGATACAAGGAGATACAAGAATTGGCTTATAAAATCTCTTCCTGAAAATATCTAATTATCTGAAGACCCATTCTGCCAACTTTTCCCAGAGCACAGAGTGCCTCATTTCTGCTCTCCACCCTGAACACCTTTCAGGAGGTGATGAAGATCAGCAACTTCAGCAGCACACAGTTAATCCTTGCAGAGGTAGATGGCAAGTGCCGATTGTAGTTGACACTCAAAAAAATAAGCCAAACCACAAAATGTACCTGTTCCAACCTACATTATCAAACTAGTTTCAGTAATTCTTCATTTAACTCCCTTCCGTGATTTTCCATTTCCTCATGTCCCCTTTCTGCTCTTCCTTTAAAAGCTTCAGTCACCTTTTTCCCAGTTATAGTTGAGTTCACTTTATACCTGAGTTTATGCCCTACTGCCCTGGTCTGAAAAAAAATCTGCCTTGGTGCCTTTAACATGTGTCTGATGCTGGTTTTCTTTCACACGCCACACTTTTCTCTCTCTTCTGCTGTTTCCACAAGTTATTTAAAAATAGCAATACATCAAGCTCCTCCCTTTTTATTTTCAGAGATCTGTATCTTCTGGCCACTTTCCCTACAAATAATTAGACTTTTTTTTTTAACTTTTACTCACACACATTCTACCTTGGCTGTATTGCATACTATTTCTCTGCAGTTTCCCTCCTGGGCAATTCTGTCTCTTTCCTGGCACTTTAGAGAGCCTCAAGTTTCCAGGTCATCCCAGACCCCCTCTATCCCTGTGCAGTGCAGAGTCTTGTAGGCCCATCCAAGTTCTCTGTCCTCCAGATAGACTGTTCCTGGTGAAAGGTTCTTATTATAGATGGAATTCAGAAATGAGAAAGGAAGATCAAGTGAGGATTTACTTAAGCAGGAATATGCTCTCAAAAAAACAGTGGGCAGACAGATGGGTAGCTGCCCTGGGTTCCTTTGGCAAGCCAGTTATGAGGAGTATGCATGAGGAACCACTGGCAAGAATACACAGAACTATACAAAAAAAGGTCTCAGTGACCCAGATAACCAAGACAGTATGGTCACACACCTAGATTCAGGGATGCTGGAGTGTGAAGTCAAGTGGGCCTTAGGAAGCACTACTATGAACAAAGCTACTAGAGGTAATGGATTCCAGCTGAGCTATTTCATATCCTAAGAGATGATGCTGTTAAAGTGTTGCACTCAATATGTTAGCAAATTTGGCAAATTCATCTGTGGCCATAGGACTGGGAAAGGTGTTTTCACTACAATCGCAAAGAAGGGCAATGCCAAAGAATGTTCAAACTACTAAACAGTTGCACTCATTTCACATGCTAGTAAGGTGATGCTCAAAATTCTTCATGCTAGGCCTCAATAGCATGTGAACCGAGAACTTCCAGATGTACAAACTGGATTGAGAAAAAGCAGAGGAATCAGAGCTCAAATTGCCAACATTCATTGGATCATAGAGAAAGCAAGGTAATTTCAGAAAAACATCTGCTTCATTGACTACGCTAAAGCCTTTGACTGTGTGGATCACAACAAACTGGAAAATTCTTAAAGAGATGGGAGGATGAGACCACCTTACCTGTCTCCTGAGAAACCTGTATGCAGGTCAAGATGCAACAGAACAGGACATGAAACAACAGACTGGTCCCAAATTGGGTAAGGAGTATGACAAGGCTGTCTATTGTCACCCTGCTTATTTAACTTATATGCAGAGTACATCATGAGAAACGCTGGGCTGGAGGAAGCACAAGTTGGAATTGAGATTGCCGGGAGAAATATCAACAACCTCAGATATGCATATGCCACTTAAGTGGCAGAAAGTGAAGAGGAACTAAAGAACCTCTTGATGAGGGTGAAAGAGGAGAGTGAAAAACTGGCTTGAAATTCAACATTCAAAAAACTAAGATCATGCTATCCAGTCCCACACTTCAAGGCAGACAAAAGGGGAAAAAGTGGAAACAGTGACAGATTTTATTTTCTTGGGCTCCAAAATCATGTGGATGGTGAATGCAGCTGTGAAATTAAAAGACTCTTGCTCTTTGGTAGGAAAGCTATGACCAGCCTAGACAGTGTATTAAAAATCACCACTTTTTAATCACTTTGCTGGAAAAGGTCCATATAGTCAAGGCTATAGGTCTTCCAGTAGTCATGTATGGATATGAAAGTTGGACCATAAAGAAGACTGAGCACCAAAGAACTGATGCTTTTGAATTGTGGTGCTGGAGAAGACACTTGAAAATACATTTAACAGCAAGGAAAGGAAATCCTAAAGGAAATCAACCCTGAATATTCATTGGAAGGACTGATGCTGAAGTTGAAACTCCAATACTTTGAGCCACCTGATTTGAAGAGCTGACTCATTGGAAAAGACTCTGATGCTGGGAAAGATTGAAGGAGAGAGAAGGGGGTGACAGAGTGTGAGATTGTTGGATGGCATCATCAACTCAAGGGACATGAGTTTGAACAAACTCAGGGAGATGGTGAAGGAGGGGGAAGCCTGCTGTGCTGCAGTCCCTGGGGTCACAGAGTAGGAGACGACTGAGTGACTGAACAGCAACAATATAGCATCCTAACCAATCACCTAATGCCACCTCTCCAGTAGGAATTTTCTCTCTCTTGAGGCTATGAAAATTGGCTGCTGCTGCTGCTGCTAAGTCACTTCAGTCGTGTCCAACTCTGTGCGACCCCATAGACGGCAGCCCACCAGCCTCCCCCGTCCCTGGGATTCTCCAGGCAAGAACACTGGAGTGGGTTGCCATTTCCTTCTCCAGTGCATGAAAGTGAAAAGTGAAAATGAAGTAGCTCAGCAGTGTCCGACTCTTCGAGACCCCATGGACTGCAGCCCACCAGGCTCCGCCATCCATGGGGTTCTCCAGGCGAGAGTGCTGGAGGGGGTGCCATTGTTATTGCCTGCAAAAGGGTTCAGGTCCCCTTTGAGCCAGACCACTAACAGTGTCTCCCACTCTAAGAAACCTTATTCTCCTCTCATTCATTCTCATGCTTGGAAATTCTTTTCCAGCGGGAACATGGATCATGACAAGAAGTCATTTCTCTTTCTTTGTTCCTGTATTATTTGGGGGTGGGGTGGGGAGGAGGGAGGTATCTGTTTTTGTCTTTCTCTATACTGCCAACAGAGGATAAGATGATTGGATGGCATCACCAAAGCGATGGACATGAGTTTGAGTAGGTTCCAGGAGTTGGTGATGGACAGGGAAGCCTGGTATGCCGCAGTTGATGGGGTCGCAAAGAGTTGGACGCGACTGAGCGACTGAACTGAACCGATATTGCTTTCATTGCAGGAAAAAGAATGAGAGCCAATCCCTTCCTCAAGTACTTTACTGAGACTTTCTTGAACCGTCTAAACCTCAATTTCCTCATCTGTAAAATGGGAATAATATAAACACATCAAAACACTTTGAGAAGATTAAGGATATGGTCTGTCCTTAAGTAAGAGCCTTTCAGTCTCTCCAGCTGGTCCTAAAAGTGAAACTCAAGTACATTTTTCAGTGTTTTGTTTGTGTTTATGGAATAGTTTTACTTCTTCTTCTTCTTTTTTAAAACAAAACAGATGTGTGTTCAAAATGTTTTAAAATTCCACTTTGAAGAAATACCCCTCCTCCACCCCCACCCTCGCTGGGTAGGGTGGGGAAGAAGAAAAGGAAAAAGAAACCAGGAAATCAGTTGCTTTTCCTTCTGCTGCTGGCAGTCAGTCTCTCCTCTTCTGGGTCAGGGCTCCTCACAGGAAAAAAAAAAAAAGAAAGAAAGAAAAAAAGGCTTTCTACCCACGATTCAAATTAACCCCTTTTATGACCATATTTTCTTTCCTTCTGAATTGATATCTCCTCCTGCCACATGCTTTAGCCTTTGAAAAAACTGCCGGAAACGATTAGAACAGAGAACAAAAGGACTGCAGCCTCTGAAAGGTAGAGACTGCACACGTTTAAATTCAATCACCTCTTTTATTATGCAAATACCCTCCCCCTTGGATTCCGTCTTCCCTGTGTGATTAAATGGAGACTCTCATAGGATAAATTGAGCACAGATGCAGAAATAAAGGACCCACATTTCTCAAGTCCCATTCGCTCAGAAGCCAAATAACTCTCCTCTCCACAGTCCCTCTTGTTTTCTTTGGAAAGTGGTCCATATTCCCCAGGGGAAAATAAATTTTTGAATCACTGTTCCCAGTCACGCGCTAAAACAACAACAAAAAAAACCCAATTTTCTGGCTTCCTAGAGACTCTATCATCCAGGTTCAGATCTGGGTGGTGTTTCCTACCTGATAGAGAAAAGAATGGTTCACGTTTTTTTCTGAGCGCTTTCTGTGTGTCTGGCACAGTGCCAAGCCCGTTCTCTGACCGTTATCTCCTTTCAACCTCCCAACAGCTGTATGAGGTAGGCACTTGCTTGGATTATCTAATTCTGCAGATAGACTCTCCCAGGTGAAGTCACTCAGCTTGTTAGCCCCCAAACCAGGACTGAAACCCACAGGCAGGTTCACAGAGTTGACACCATGTGCCGTGCACAGAATCGCATGGGCTTTGGGGTGAGGTGCAAGCCTGGGTTTTGTGTCCCGGACTCTAAGCTTCTGGGAAGCAGCGTCGAACATGAGGACTGGCTTCATGTGCTCATAAGGAAAAGAATGAATGCATGGATGAATGGATTCCAGTCTAAGAGCAATGCAGGATAGCAGAGCAAAAGGGACATGGGTTTTGGGGTTGGGCATCTGGGATCCAGTCTCAGCCATACCGGGGGCTTGCTGAGTGGCCTCATGCAAATTATCTTGCCTCTCTGGGTCTCTCCTCAAATTCATTCATTAAGTGGTGCCAGAAACAGCTCCCTTTCAAGATCGTTCAGTTCAGTTCAATTCAGTCACTCAGTCGTGTCCAACTCTTTGTGACCCCATGGACTGAAGCATGCCAGGCCTCCCTGTCCATCACCAACTCCCAGAGTTCACTCAAACTCATGTCCATTGAGCCAGTGATGCCATCCAACCATCTCATCCTCTGTTGTCCCCTTCTCCTCCCGGCTTCAATCTTTCCCAGCATCAGGGTTTTTCCCATTGAGTCAGTTCTTCCTATCAGGTGGCCAAAGTACTGGAGTTTCAGTTTCAGCATCAGTCCTTCCAATGAATACTCAGGACTCTTTTCCTTTAGGATGGATTGGTTGCAGTCCAAGGGACTCTCAAGAGTCTTCTCCAACACCACAGTTCATAAACATCAGTTCTTCAATGCTCAGCTTTCTTTATAGTCCAACTCTCAAGATTGTGGGGAGCATTAAGTAAACTAAACCATGAGAAGCTCTTTAAACTTAATATCATTTGTGTGCGTGTGTGTGTGTGCTGAGTCACTTCAGTTGTATCCAACTCTTACGATCCCATGGACTGTAGCCCACCAGGCTCCTCTGTCCATGGGATTCTTCAGGCAAGGATACTCGGGTAGGTAGCCATTCCCTTCAAGTGATCTTCCCAACCCAGGGATGGAACCTGGTCTCCCACATTGCAGGCAGATTCTTTACCATCTGAGTCACAGTTTTGTAGAGGGAGACAGCTCAATGTCCACACCAAGATGACTGAGAACAGAAGAGAGTGCTATTATCAATGATGCCCAGTCAACTGGAGTTCAGGACCATTTTCCATCTCAGCATTCAGTTTATCAGCTGGCTTTCCTGAGAGCAGAAGAGAAACCCTTCAGGAGGAGGACCTGTGGGAAGGGATTTGAGGTCATTAACTCAGCCCTTTAGGCTTCTGACTTTGAGTACTTTGCTCTGTCCTCCTCACTCACCAGATCTCTGGACTCCTTCAAAGAGTAGAGCCCTTTTCATCCCATTCCAGTTGGGATGACTGATGCCGGGATTTTAAATTTCATGTATTTGGATCTCTTCCCGGCTATGTGATCCAGGACAAGACGCATTACCTCTCCAGGCCCGTTTTGTTCCCTACAAAACAGCGTGATGAACTCCCAAGGGCTTGAGCTGTATGAGGATCGGGTGCTTAGCGCGGCTGCCGGCACACAGCAGCCCTCCATAAGCGGCCATGTCCCTTCTTACCTTTCCCTGAACCAGGGAAACTGTTGGGGTATTTACTGAAATCCAAGCGTCACGTGCATACATGCTAAATCACTTCAGTCGTGTGTGACTCACTGTGACCCTATGGCCCATAGTCCTCCAGGCTTCTCTGTCGATGGACTGCTCAGGCTAGAACACTGAAGTCAGTTGCTATGCCCTCCTCCAGGGATCTTCCTGACTCGGGGACTGAACCTCCATCTCCTGCACTGGTGGGCGGGTCCTTTACCACGAGTGCCACCTGGGAAGCCATGAAGCACCACAGAGAACAATAACAATGAGATCAGATTGGTCATGCGCATGCGTGCTGAGGTGATCAAAGCACTCTGTTACGTTTAGGTGGGTAGTGAACAGAAAAATACTTCTCTATGCACACTTGTTGTTCCTGGTGACAATGGTAAGCGGAGCCCTGAGGTAAGCAATGCTCCTGAGCCTCCAGGGTGGGCCTGAAGCTGAGCACCACCCTCCTCCAGCTTCTGCATCCCTCTTCTCTGCCCTTGTCTCTTCACGCAGCTGTGCCCAGACGTTCAGTGGGGCTGGCCACCACCTCCCAGGGCAACGCTTACATCTTGGGGCTCAGAGTCCGCCCCCACCTCCCTCCCGACGTGCGCAGTGATGGCACGGATGTGATTCCACGCTTCCTCAGTGGCCTGAGCCCCCGGGTGCCTACACAGGAGCCCGCTCACACCACAGCCTGCTGGCTTGCTCCCGCCACGCCCTGCTGTCCCCCATTGTGTTCCCTGGTGTCACATCATTAAAAGCACAGGATCTCAAGTCCTACTCTCTGAGGACCAGGCGCCCCAGATGGGATGCTAACGGCAGCAGGCGGAGCATTTGTGTCCCCAACCCCTGAAACTCACATTTGAAACTAATCCCCAACATGATGCTGTTAGGGAGGTGGGGCTTGTGCGGAGTGATTAGGCCATGTGAGCAGAACCCTCAGCGTTGGGATAAGGTCCCTTACCAAAGAGAGAGCCAGCCCTCCCTTTCAACTTGGGAGGTTGTGAGGTTATAGTGAGGAGATGGCCCTCAGTGAGGAAGCAGGTCCCCACTAGACACAGAACCGCCAGGGCCATGATTTCCACTCCCCAGCCTCCAGAAGTCTGAGAACTGAATTTCCATTGTTTATAAGGCACCAGGTTGGTCTGCAATATTTCTGTTAGAGCAGCCCCAGCGGACTGAGACAGGACCTACCACTTAGGTGCTGGCGTGTCTGCACGAGGCTGTGTTGCTGCCTCCTCCCTGAGCATCGCCGCACGAGCTCCTTGTACAAACCCCGTCAGGCAGCTCCTATTACTGCCTCATTGTACAAACAAGAAAGCCCGAGCTCAAAGAGGCACACAGCAACTCAGTCATCACCCAGGGCTGAGTCCCTGGGACTCTGGACGCCCCAGGGCATCTGCCCTGATTGACTCTGTTCTGGGTCTGTTTCACTGATTTGATGTGAAGAGCCTCATTCAGCAGGGATTTCAAAGACCCCCTCCGCGGGGGTGGGGCTGAAGGTGGGGGGAGAATAGCTAGACTCTAGAGATCTATGGGTCATGAGAGATTGATGAAAGTGGGGGTCTGAGCCAGAGATGAGCTCAGTCACGCCCCGGGGAAAGGTCATCAGCGTTTTCATTATTACTAGAGGCATAAAGAGGGGCTTCTCTGGTGGCTTAGGTGGTAAAGAATCTGCCTGCAGTGCAGGAGACCCAGGTTCAATCCCTGGGTGGGGAAGATCCCCTGGAGAAGGGTATGGCTACCCACTCCAGTTTTCTTGCCTGGAGAATCCCACGGACAGAGGAGCCTGGTGGGCTACAGAGTCGGAGACGACTGAAGACTAACACTTTCACTTCACTACTCTCAGAGTCATAAAGGAGTAAGTTCTCTCAGCCACCCTCTGTCTGCTTGACTCCCGGTGGGCCTCCTGGAACAAGAGGGGCAGGTAAAGTGTCATGTCTACGGCGGGGCAGCCACCATGTTTGGAACCACCCATGCCATTCTTTGAGGCCATTCTTTCTTTCCTTCCTCCCTCCTCTTTCTCTTTTTTGTTCTAGTCTTCTTCATTTTTTTTTATATTCACTAGTTGTATTTTTAGATTCCATATATAAGTGAGATCTTACAGTATTTGCCTTTCTCTGTCTTATTCACTTAGCATAATACCCTCCAAATCCATCCACATTATTGCAAATGGCAAAATTTCATTCTGTTTTATGGCTGAGGAGAAGGCAATGGCACCCCACTCCAGTACTCTTGCCTGGAAAATCCTATGGACGGAGGAGCCTGGTAGGCTGCAGTCCATGGGATCGAGAAGAGTTGGACATGACTGCGCCACTTCACTTTGACTTTTCGCTTTCATGCATTGGAGAAGGAAATGGCAACCCACTCCAGTGTTCTTGCCTGGAGAATCCCAGGGACAGGGGGGCCTGGTGGGCTGCTGTCTGTGGTGTAGCACAGAGTCGGACACGATTGAAGTGACTTAGCAGCAGCAGCAGCAATATTTCCTTGTATATGTACACCACACCTTTATCTATTCATCTGTTGATAGACAGTTGCTTCCATATCTTGGCAACTGTAAATAATGCTGCTATGAACATTGGGAAGCATGTATCTATTCAAATTAGAGTTCTTTTTTTTTCCCCTGATATATGCCTAGGAGTGAAAGTGCTGGATCATATGATAACTCTATTTTTAGTTTTTTGAGAAACCTCCATGCTGTTTTTCACATTGGCTGTACCAATTTACATTCTCACCAACAGTGTAGGTTGGAGGTGCATTTCTGACTCAAGGGGTCAGCCAACCTGGCTCTTTCTCTAGACTGTAGCGTCTCCGGAACTGGGGTCTCTGGTCTTTGTGGCTGCAGATCTTGGGGAGACCTAGGCAGTCCCCCGGCTCTGTGCACATGGGGCTCTCTCCTTTCCACCATCTGGTTCGCATCTCCAAGATGGGACTTCTGGTGGGACTTCACCGAGGACAAGCTTTTCACTGGCGCTTTTGCTAAGAAATTTAGGACCAGATTACCAGGAAGCATCATGTCTCAACTGGACAAATTCCAAGATGGAAAGTGTGTTTTTAAAACTCGGGAGGTAATGAGAGCCTGGAAGCGTTCAGGAGAGAGGACGGAGCAGTGCAAACGATGGCAAGCTGCTCTGCACCGGGTCTGTGGGCGGGGTGCAGACGCTGTCTCCGAGTCCTAGCCTGGCTCCTGCTCCCACTGACCCTGACTCCCAGGGGAGTCACATGACCTTTCTGCTCCTCAGTTTCCTCGTCTGTGACAGGAGGATGATCTGCATAGGTTTGCTGTGGGGACTGATCAGCAGTGTACCCAGAGCATTGGCGCCTAACGGCTGTGTGGACACTGATCTGCATAGGTTGCTGTAGGGACTGATCAGCAGTGTACCCAGAGCATCGGCGCCTAAGGGCTGTGTGGACAGTGATCTGCATAGGTTTGCTGTGGGGACTGATCAGCAGTGTACCCAGAGCATTGGCGCCTAACGGCTGTGTGGACACTGATCTGCATAGGTTGCTGTAGGGACTGATCAGCAGTGTACCCAGAGCATCGGCGCCTAAGGGCTGTGTGGACAGTGATCTGCATAGGTTTGCTGTGGGGACTGATCAGCAGTGTACCCAGAGCATTGGCGCCTAAGGGCTGTGTGGACAGTGATCTGCATAGGTCTGCTGTGGGGACTGATCAGCAGTGTACCCAGAGCATCAGTGCCTAAGGGCTGTGTGGACAGTAGCAGAGCAAAGGGACCGACAGGCATCAGGCCCATGAAAGGTCAAAGGGGGAGCAGGCAGGGATAGGAACAAAATAAAGTTTTTAAAAAGTTACCTTTAGATTTTTAGTTCTTAAAAAGACAATTATATTCTGTGTTGGGGAAGGTGTGGACCTTTACTGCTAGAGTCAAATATCCTTTTGGAGGACAATCCATATGATCTTTGTCGGATTTGGGGCAAGGGGATCAGCTGTTCTAGGTCTCAATTTATTGTGTGAAAATGAGGCTAAGAATTTATCTTATAGAGTTGATAAGAGGCTAAAATGGGATAATGAATAAACTGTGCTTATCATGCACATCAAAATAAATGCTAAATACAGCTGGCTTTGATCATCACCACCAAAAATTTAAATGCTCCTAGGACCTAACTCATCTCACTTTTAGGAACCTCTACCAGAAAAACAAAGGCATAACAATATAAATCTTTGCACAAGGGTATTCAGGACAATTTTTTATTTTTTCGGTAGTAGCAAAAATGTGGAAATAACAGAAATGTCTATCAACAGAGGAATGATTAATAAATTATAGGAATTACTGCTTCAGACTTCTATGAAGCTCTTAGCAAGAATGAGGAAGAGCTATAAATATTACCTAAAAAAATAAGAAAATTTTAAGGGGAAAAATGAAGTTGTAGGAGAATATGTGTATTTCATTTGTACAAAGTCAAACCAAATATACTTATGTGCTAAGTCGCTTCACTTGTGTTTCAGTCTTTGCAACCCTATGGCCCACAGCCCACCAAACTCCTCTGTCCATGGGGTTCTCCAGGCAAGAACATTGGAGTGGGTTGCCATGCCCACCTCCAGGGGACCTTTCCAACCCAGGGATAGAATCTGCATCTCTTAAGTCTCCTGCATTGGCAGGCAGATTCCACACTAGTGCCAACTGGGGAGCCTGAACACAATTACAGTTAATGGCATACTATGCAAGGTCCAGATGAAAGTGAAGGTCACTCAGTGGTGTCCAGCTCTTTGCAACCCCATGGAATTCTAGTCCCATGGAATACAGTCCATGGAATTCTCTAGGCCAGAATACTGGAATGGGTAGCCTTTCTCTTCTCCAGGGGATCTGCTGCAATCTTCCAGCAGATTCTTTATCAGCTGAGCTATACAAGGGAAGCCCAAGAATACTGGGTGGAAGCCTATCCCTTCTTCAGCGGATCTTCCCCACCCGGGAACCTAACTGCGGTCTCCTGCATTGCAACTAATGTCAGGGAAGCCCCCGATGAGTACAGATCAATACAAGGCAGTTACCCCCAACCTCCGAAGAAGGCAGGGCTGGGGCTGGGATTAGAAAGAAGGAAGCGATCACTGTACACACTTCTGTGTTATCTTAGTTTGTCCTTATGAACATGTACTATTTTGGTAGTGAAAAGAAAGAGCTTCTTAGGTCAGAGAGGTTGAGGCAGGAAAGACGGCTGAAGGAGGAGGCGTGCCAGGGGAACCTGCCGGAGCGGGTGGGAAAGGCTGGAGGAGGCAGCTGCGTGCCGGGAATAGAGCTCCCTGCGGGGCTCCAGGAGCCTCATCGCTCCACTCACGCTGCAAGCTCTGCAGACCCACATTCTCCAGAACCCCCGCGCTGCTGCGCTGCTGCGGACGTCTGCTGTGGGCGTCCAGCGACTGTTCGGGTCCCCTCGTACGCCGGGGTCAGAAGGCGGGCTCATTCCCTCGCCGCAAAGGCCGGCGGGCTGAGCCGGGGGCCGGGAGCTCCCTGCCTCCCTTCGCCCTGCCGGTCCCTGGTCCCTGGCAAGGGCGTGAAAGGCTGCCGTTTCACCGGTGACGTGGTGGCCACTAGAGTCACAGTTCACTGACAGGGTGCTGTGAGAGTGAACGAGGTGGTGATAGGGGAAAACGACTGCTCAGCGACTGTGAGCCCCCCTGTCTGTCACAGGGGCTCCTGGGGGGTCGAGTGCATTTAAATGATGACACGCCTTCACGCCTAGCTCCCTGCTGAACCGCATGTCACTGCCGGGAATCAACCTCGTCCCCGTCCCCTCGCCCCCCACCCCCCAACTCCCGCACCTCCAAAGCCATGGAAACACGTCCGTGTACTCTCCAATCCTGAGAACTACCGTTCTCAGTCCCGGCTGCACTCAGAACCCAAGGCCTGGGGAGCCTAAAATGCCGATTCCCAGGCCACCTATGAATGTTGGGATGCGATCGGCTTGGATGGGGCCTGAGCAGTGGGACTTGTGAGAGGCTCTTCAGATGATGCTGCAGTGAAGGCAAGAGGAGAGACCCTGTCTTCCCCACAGACTGGGGTGTGCTCTCAGTGTGTAGTTCCAAGGATGGGAGCTCCGCATGTGCTGCCTTTTGGCACCCTCTCCCCCCAAACCCGCCCCCCAACCCCAACCCTGCCCTGCTTTCAACTCTCAGACTTGAAAGCTGCTGCCCACAGCTGGTCCCGGCAGCTTTCTGTCCAGACTTCCCCTCTTCCTCCCTCCATTTTTATTGTCAGGTTCTACTTAGCCTGGGGTTTCTTTGTTTTGTTTTCCCCGTTGTCCAGATTTTGCCTTGCAAAGGAGCTCCGGGAAGCTGAAGCAAAATTCCGTTTTCAGCTTCTTTTTCAGTAACAGCACCCTCTTCCTCCTCCTCAGGTCATCATCACTGGATTTACAGATGTGAGTCACCCTGCTGGTGAGCAGGCTGTTGGAAGAAAACTTTTTCTTTCTTTCTCATTTCAGCCGCCTGCACCCACGCCACCCAGCCAGAAAGCTGCACAGCCCTTCTCTTGCTGCACCTGAAATGGTTCCACGGGGGGAAAGGGTTCCCAGCAGCGCCCCCTCCTACCTTCTGGACCGAAATCATTATTCAGAGTTTGGCATCCTTTGGAATTTCAATAGAATCGACATCTTCATCTCTATTTTTAGCTTTTTCTTATCAAAAGCAGTGTTCTCTCCTGCTACCATCTTTCTTGGAGACTGCACATGATTAAAATACATTTTCATTATAAACGGGAATAAGACGAAAGAACTTGTTCTTGATTGCAATCACACAGGATGAAATGATTTCCTGGTCCCTAGAAACTAGCTAGGACGACTCCCTGGACTAGTCATGCTCACCAAGCTGCCACTGTGACACTGTACATTAGGGCTTGCTGGTCTGCCTTTTCTATTTGCTTTACTGCAGAGAGATAAAAGGTCAGGGCAAGGAAAGTCATGACTTCAGGCTCTCCATTTATCCACTTTAAGCGTCACAGCAAGACCGTGATGTAGGTTTTATTGTCTCCATTTTACAGATGAGAGCACTGAGGCTCAGAGAGGGGATCTGGCTGATGCCACACAGACAAAAGCAGTAAGTGGCCGAGTGAGGGTGTGGCTACTGTTCCTCCCCTGGACGAACACTGCAGAGGGTCTGCCTGCTCTCAGGATGAAGCCGGCACTCCGTCACTGGGTACTGAAGGGCCCTCGCAATCCTGAGATACTGGCGGCGTTTCCCCCAAAGTTCCCTCCCTTGCACACACCACTAATCCACACTTTCCCGGGCTTCCAGGTCTTTTCATGGTAAGGTGAAGCCTTTCCTGTAGGAGAAGCCCGCGTTTTCTCCCCGCCCCTTTTCTCCTCCCAGTGAAAAATCTGTACTCCTCTTCCCAGTATCAGCTGAGATACCATTCCTTAAAGCCCTCCCGCGCGTCCCAGCTCCCCTCTCCAAGCTGGTTTCAGGGCTCCTCGTCCAGGGCCAGGTGCGATGGCCCGAGGGCAGGGACAGACTCCGGCCCCCAGTGGTTCTGGGCTCAGCTCTGACTCCTCCTGTCGGGAATCAGGCGCTGGACACAATAAACCCCAGGGGATGGCTCCATTCCTGCTTGTCTCCGCATCCTCCCAGCTTCCGAGGCAGCACGTCCTTCTCGCAGCTTCCTGCATCATCCTCCGGACCTGGCCTCGGAAATCCACAGATGCATGTTCCCAGGCCGCAGTTTGTGGCCTTGCGTCCTCTGCCGGCCGTTCTGGGGATCGGCGGGTTCCAACCGCGCGATCTTGCAGGCTATGCTGCCCCCTGGCGGCGTCTCTTGGCGCTGCGGCTCTCTCTGGTCTGGAGCGCTGAAACCACAGGTTCAGGTTGGTCTCAGAAGGCAGATTCTGTTTCATTTCTAGCCCGGAGCTGGAATCCAGGGGAGGGTCCATGACTGGCTCGGTAATCCCAGGGCTTGGGAGCTGAGAGGCACCCTCTTCTGAGTCTGAGGTGAGGCCACTGAACGGCCCGAACTTGACATCTTTCTGATTTTATCGATAGAACCAATGTAGGAGCATTCCATAAAATTGGAGAAACAGAAAATTGTAAAGAAAATAAAGTTTCCCTGTAAATCCATGGACACCAACTTTTAACCATTGTGGTATATATCTTTCTATACATATCAATGCATTTTTTATTACAAAACTGGGTCTATAACCTATAGTTGTCGTTGTTGTTTTTCAAAGTATTGAACATGTCCTGAGTTCAGAAGCAGAAGAAAAAATGAAAAAATGGAAAATTAGAAAGGCATAAAGGAGAAAAATTTTACATTACTTAAAATCACACTATCAGAGAGAGCATTTCTTTCCAAATTACTTTATATTTGTGGTAATCAATTATTATTTCTCTTGCAAAAATCCAACTCAGAAATTAAAAGAACTTTTTTCCCCCAAGCGAGAATTTACTTATACTTTGGATTACCTGATAATGACATACACTTTTTTTTCCTACCTGGCAGTTTCTGAAAACATTCTCCAACCTCCCCCTTCTTCACCTTCCTTGACCATTGCAATCATAAGGCTCCCAGGAGTAGCCTGGCCTCCTGTGAATCTGAGTGTATTCACCTGGGGGATTAATTTTTAGAAGTGAAATTGCTTTAAGGAGGGTGTGTGTTTTTATAAGCTTTGATAAATACTGCCAAGCTATCTTACAGGAAAATTTGGACGCCCACCAGTGCTCCTGAGGATCAATAACAGCGCTGTCAGACTTCCGGCCCTGGGGATCATATAAATTCAGCTACAGTGTGCTGAGTGTGCACTGGGCCAGACACCAGGCTAAGTGCTGTCCATTTATTTTATTTTTGATCTCCTGTCTGTGCGGCAAGGCGTGTGGGATCTTAGTCCCCTGGCTAGGGATCAAACCCACAGCCCTGCATTGGAAGCACAGTCTTAACCAGAGAGGTCCCAGGGCTGTCTGTTTGTTAATTCTCATTGAATCCTCCCAATATGTCAACGAGGGAAGCAGTATTAACTTCACTTTACAGATGAGGAAACAGGGTCAGAGCGCTTAGGCTTCCTCGGTTCCTAGAGCAGAGCTGAGTCCAACTCTAGCATCCATCCCAACATCTGCTCAAGTTTGAATGGGCTGTGTCATAGCACTCAGAGGGCTGGCTGGCAGTCCCCTTAGTGTCTGACTCAGCACAACAGAAAGTGCCTGAGAACACGCAGGTCTGGCGAGGCCGACGCTGCTGGCCCAGGCACCATCCTTTGAGAATCACTGCTCCTGTTACTCTAATACGGAATCCCATCTGCAAATGACCTGTGGACCCCCGCCTTTCACCTTGGCTCAGAGCTTATTTGAATGCGTATGCTCTACACACCTTGTTTGTGGGGGTGTACATGGGAACGTGAGTACATCTTTTACAGTCCTTTGAATTCACCACGTTTGGTTTGTGGTAAGTGATTTCACCTCTTCAAGACAGTTTCCCCACCTTTTTAATGGAGATGATGCTCATAGGAACCTCTTGGGGGTATTACAAGGAGTAATGTATGCAGAAAAAAAAAAGACATGCTGAAGATTGTGATTTACTGTACCAAAGCTAGTTCTCATTATGCCTGTTGATGGAAAAGCTGGGAAGCACAGTGGCAGACACTCGGGTTTGACAGGCGGGGACTGAGGTGGCAGTTTGGGCCCCACGTGATGCTAGACAAATCAGGCCTCTTCTCTGAGCCTCGTTCCTTCTCTTGAAGACTGGGCATATCACGGGCTCCCCAAGGGTTCAACAAGCCCTCTGTGGATTCTCTTGAGCACTCCTTCTGTTCTGGAAGCTCCAGGGGCAGCGGGGTCCTCAGCGACAGCTGGGTTGGCTCAGGAGCAACGGCTACAACCTGGATGGTCCCAGCCATCTTGCCTCTCGATTCCCAGCGCTAACGTCCACTTCCAGCTCTGTTCCTAGAAACCTTCCAATTCCTTGTTCTTTCCACATCCTGGGGATGACCTCTCCGTGACACCACGTGGATTCTTTTCCACAACTGGAAATTGGACACGTGAGGACCCTTCTTCAGACTCCTGGAAAGAACCCGAATTCCAGGATGAGCCGGATAATCGCTGGTTGGCTGGGGCCACGCGTTTCAGGGGATGGCGCTGTGGCCGTGGACAAAGCAGAAAGCGCAAATGTGTTGATCGTGTCCCTAAGACTGTCAGCGCTGAGGCTGCAAGCTTCCTTGGAGTCTGGTGAGGGGTGGATACACACATTCAGAGAATCTGAACTGACCGAGGGAAACTTGGGTCTCTGGGAGCAGTGGGGATGTGGCACGGCAGACCTTCTCCAGCTGTGATGTGTGCAGGAATCTTGGGGCTCCTGTTTCTGCAGACACTGAGGCCCAAGAACTTGCGTTTCTAACAAACCTGGATGTTGCGGGGACCACACTTTGAATATCTAGACTTTAAGCGATCCTTGTATCACTGCTACCAAATATAACCTTTTCTTGGGCTTTCAGTGAAATACTGAATGCATGAGAATACAGAAATTCTGAAAAACTAATCTTATTAGAGCATTCCAATTATAGCTTTGGGTGTCAGACCTGGGCTGCCACTATAGTTTTCAAGCGACTGGCAACAGTCTTGAGTGTGTACTATTGAAACCCCGGCTTTCTCATCTGTGTGCAGAAACTCTACCTCTGTCTCATTTAGGGAAACCTGTGTTAGGGACTTGAAAAGCATGGATTCAAGTGTCTCCCTGTGACCATTTTAATCTGGTAATTTTAGTGAGGTTGTGGGTTATCTCTGGGGAAATTGCTGGGATTCTGAAATCTTACCAGTATATTGAAACACTGGCATTTTGAATGCATATGTTTTTAAACAAATATATGATGAACAATCATCCATTGAGTGTGCTGGGCAATATGTGAAGCGCTGTACTGGAGTTATCCTGTTTACAACAGCTCTATGAGGCAGAGAGCTAATTATTCTGTCCAAATTATTCTATTCAATTATTCTGTCCAAACGATCCAAACCAATAAAACTGAAGATCACAAAGAATGTCAGCAGCCCGAATACATGTATTTTAACAGTAGGTACGATCGGGATTGTACTGGCTGTGTCTGACTTCTAGACTATATCTCGAATCTATCTCCATGATTTAAGTGACGAACAGAGTTCCAGTAGTAAAACCAGTGCAGAGATGTGACCAAGGAAGGTAAAATGCTCAGCTCTTTATCACGTCTGTTAAAAGGCACTCCCCAGATCCTGGGTTAGATGTACATTTTCTCTGTGAACTATGGCAAACGCAAGTTCCGTGTTAGAATCTGACGAACAATACAAAAGCCAACTGACCTCAGCATCATGTGCAAGGGCGTTGGTCACCGAGGCCAAAGGCAGAATCTCATTCCCCTGTGTCATAATGCATGTTCCTGGAATTTACACTGTGGGGCTCGTGGCGGGTGCTGGGTGCCTCTATGGTGTTCAAGGAAGTGGAAAACTGGTAGCCAAAACTAGAAATGTATTACCTGATTAATAAGGAGTTACTGACGGTACCCAGACATGAAATTTGAATGGAAGGTACCATTGACTATAACATAAAGACTGCTTCGTCCTTTACAGACAAATAAAAGAGAGGGTTTATTTTCATTCTGAGTTTATTTAACATTTCATCCAGTTGAAATGAAATAATACTTGGACTCCAACACTGGCTAGACACCGTGCTAATACTGAAATAAAAGCTGCCAGTCAGCTCATACTTATAATCATAACTCGTTATGTTACCCAAAATATTAATAACTATTTGCCTTTACAAGCTTATTGCACTTCATGTGAAGTTTTCTCCAGAAAAGGTATTCCTAAGAGATCAGCAAAGACTGCCAACCTTGGTTCATTTTGTTCCTTTTGATAAACCATGAATTCAACTCTACAGTTCATATTTCTCTATAAAAGCATCAAAAATCAGCAGAAAACATTTTAGAAGACACATCTCCAGGCTCCTCGTCCCTTCTGTGCCGAGGCTCTGGCCGTCTCATCCTGGTGTGCATTAAACTCGTCCTGGTGTGCATCTAACGTTTGGTTAGTTTGCCAATCTTCCAACCAGTCATTCAATTTCCAATGAAGGTTAAGACTAGCGTGGAGCTGCCAGTTATCCAGGGCTAAGAATTCTGAGGTTAGCGGGGGCAGGGGTGGGGGCGTGGAGGCTTCAAGGCCTTGAATGTGCAAGTGTTAGTCACTCATTCGTGTCTGACTCTGTGCGACCCCGTGCACGGCAGCCCGCCAGGCTCCTCCGTCCATGGGATTCTCCAGGCAAGAGTACTGGAGCGGGTTGCCATTGCCTTCTCCAGGGGATCTTCCCGACCCAGGGATCAAGCCCAAGCCTCCTGCATTGCAGGCAGACTCTGCCATCTGAGCCACTGGGGAAGCCCTTTGAGCTGCCTTAGTTTCTTGTTAAAAGTGCCCTGTAAGCACCTCGTGGAGCTCGGCGTCAAATTTCTAGCTTTTATCAATTTTTAAAGAGAAGCGAAAATGGCAACAAAAGATGTCCAAGGTCAGAATGTCACGGGGCAGCTCTTTTGCTTCAAATGGCTTAAGACAGAACACCTCCATGCGAGGGTTCCGGCAGCACACAGGAGGGCCCAGAGTAGCCCAGCCTCAGGTGCACTCACCGTTTCAGAGAAAAGAGAAGCACAGACACGAGGCGCACCGTTCCATCTTTATGAGGAGATTCAGTCTGCTCACATCGTCAGCAAAAACCTGCCCAAACTAGTTCCTACGTTTATTTCCACTTACAGGTCTCTGAATTACACATCATACTGAGCGGTCTACACTTACTGAAATAACCACCTCACATATGCCTTTGAACCTCTATAGAATTACAGCATAATCTCTGTTACATTGAATATATTACTTGTGAAACTAAGACGGGTGATGTAAACAGTGGTCCATGGGCTGGTTATTTTCCAACAGGGTGGAATGTAATATACAATATTCAAGTAAAATCCATTGAGTCAATGATTCACATACACATCATTTCTGTAGCTTTCTGAAAGCCAAAGAAATCTTATAGGACAAGAAAAGAGATGTAGGTAGATGAGACCATTCTCTTGATTCTAAAAAAAAAAAAAGCCAGATTCAACTCAGTCATATAGTGCTGGTTTTGAATATACTCCCAAAATTTGACATTTGTGCATTTCAGGTACTTAATTAGTTGATTTAAATGATTGAATATAAAGTCAACAAGTGCAAGGTAAGATTAATATCTCCATAAGAATATAAAACAGAATAAATTTAAAATTCAATCAAAGAAAGCCACCAGCAGTAGGAAAGCTTACAGATGTTGACAGCAGCCTCCAAGCATCACACTTGTCTATTACTTTGACATTCAGGAGATTTATGAAGGAGCTTTTATACTACAGATCCAAAACATTCATCTTCTACTTCAGTTGCCTCCTGCCCAACCTGGGCAGAAAAGCAAACTGTCCTTAATATTTACGAGTCTTTTTTTTTTTTTTTTACAGTTTAGCCTCAGGGCTTTTGTGTTTTCTCAACTCACTACTTAGCTCTCCTTGATTTGAAACAAGGGTGGGATAAAATTTCAGTATTTTAAGCAGACTTCCTTTTCACTGACTGACAGTCAATATACTGAACATCTAACTCTAAGCCTAGCGGTGCTCTGGAAAACTCTGCGTGTGAGTCAGGACAGTGTCTTTGAAAAAACAAGGACTATAAAAGCTACAGGAAGGGTGTCTGTAAATCATAGCGTAATTCAAATGTAAGGGGCGGGGGCTGGCAGGGGAGGCACCTGGGCCACTCCCAGGGTGGTGCCCTAAGTAGCAGCTGGACTCTAAAGGCTTCTATGGGTCTTTAGGAGGTTTCTGTCACTGAGAGAACCTGGCCGCCCAGGTTATTCCTCTCCAACTCGGGTACCCCAGGCTCGCGGCAGGCAGGCTCCTCTGAATATGCTTCTTAACCTGCTTTATAACCCCTTGTTAAAATACACGCGCCGTAATTCAGGGTAGGTCTCTCGGATCCTGGCTTGCAGCTCGGCCTCCAAGCTGGTCACAGACATGGAACTGGGAGAAGGGAGAAAACGACAGGGTCATCCCATGGAAGGTGGAAATTCGAACCTGGGGAGAGGAAAGCGGGGACCCCCATGCACCCCCCACAACTGGTGCAAGAGCCCTGCCTGAGAAATGCTTCGCGTCCCAGGAAACTATCACTAAATAAGAAAGAAAGGGACCATCAGATCCCTTTTTATCTCTCATCTTAAAAACTACTTATCGCTAGCAAGGAGGTATGGTAATCACACTCTCAGACCCTGATGTATTGGAAAGTGATCTGTGGTCAGGACACTTCCTAAGAAAAATAACATAAATGTTCACAATTCATGAGAAAAAAGACACATGCATTCAGTGGAATTTTTAGCACTAAAAATTCACTTGCATTAATGTGCTTCTGCCACTGTATAATGACACATATTCTGAACTTTTAGAAAATATGAAAATATATGAGAAAAAACATCTCTTGTAGTCACACCACTGAGAAGGACCACTGTAAGTCTTTGCTTTGTTCATGTAAAACATGTACCTGAATGTTTTATATGTGCATATGTATTAAAGCTTATTTTTTTCATTATGAATGCATACTTCATATATAAGAGGATGAAGAAAAACTGGCCAGCAAAACTGTTGACTTTCAGTCATGGAAATCTCATTTGCCCCTTTCCTATTTGCCCATTTTTGTTCCCCTCTAATCTTAAACTAATTATAGGAATGAGATCACCAGGCAGTTTAACCTAACTCCTGACTTACGCTGTCCTGAATAACCTGTTCTTTTCCTAGATAGAAAGAAGAATGTAGAATTAAACAGTTAAAAAAAAAAATGATGGCTCTCTATCCCCAACACCCATGCCCTACTCTGCCCCCTGCCAAGCAATCTGCAGGCAGATCATTCAGGCAAGACAATATCTGAAGACAGAGTAGGTGGTTCGCTGAGATTCTTTCCCCTCCTCTTTTTCTCCTTTAAAAACTGTCATGATTGACAGAGAAGGAGAAATATTGTGTGACATCCCTTATATGTGGAATCTAAAAAGAAACGATACAAATGAATTTGCTTAAAAAACAGGAGCAGACTCACAGTCTTAGAGAACAAACCTCCGGTTGCTGGGGGGAAGGATGGGGAGAAGGGATAGTTAGGGAGTTTGGATGGACACGTACACTCTGCTACATTTAACATGGATAACCAACAAGGTCTCACTGCATAGCATAGGGAACTCTGCTCAATGTTATGTGGCAGCCTGGATGGGAGCGAGTTTGGGAGAGAATGGATACATGTATGTGTCTGGCTGAGTCCCTTTGCTCTTCACCTGAAACTGTCACAACTGTGTTAACTGACTACACTGCAATACAAAAAGTTTTTTTTTTTTTTTTAATAAAAGGTATTACATTAAAAAAAAAAAAAAAACTGTCACAACTGAGAAAAATCTCTGGAGTTGGTCTCTGGACATGAGTTCACCTTCTCCCTGATTAAAGCATCTTTCCTTTCTACTGACACCTGTGTCTTGAATTACTAGCTTCCGAGCTGCAAGCAGCTAAACTTGGGTTTGGTAACACTAGGAATTAGTTTCTTAAGAATTGTTCTCTACTTGAGTGGGTTTCCCTGGTGTCTCAGTCAGTAAAGAATCCATCTGCAATGGAGACCCCTGGGTCAGGAAGATCCCCTGGAGAAGGAAATGGCAACCCACTCCAGTGCTGCCTGGCGAATTCCATGGTCAGAGGAGCCTGGCAGACCACAGCCCATGGGGTAGCAAGATTCGAACAGGACTCATTGACTAAACCACCACCACCATAGTTGAGATGTGGTAAACTAAGAGGTAAAAAGATAGGATATAGATTTATAGACATAATGCAAAAAAAGGAAAATTATGAATATAGAAAAAAACCCAGTGGCTGTTTTTTTCTTCTATACAGGGAGACCTTGGGTAATTTTAAAATAATGTTGCTAATGGCTATGACTTAGTGCTCAATTTTTGGGTCAGACATTATGCATTTTTAACCCTTATAAAACCTTGGAAAGTTAAGGATTATCTTAATTTTACAGATAAGGAAACCAGAGGTACAGCTGAGATTTGAAGTCAGACCCTTCTCGACCCAAATGCCATGCTCCTAAGTCACTGAGTGCAAGGTCAAGTGCTGAACACCGATACTCCAGTACCGCAGACTAAGGAAACAAACCTTTCTTTCCTGAAGCCCTGAGATTCTGGGGTGCGCCCAATTAAACAGTGCTCCTCTTCAGGAAATTCATCTGTATCAGGCTTCACAACAGGTTCTGAAGCTCCTGCCCTCTCCAAGGGGGGCTTAACTATGAGCGTCAAGGTAATAAAGGTTCCCTCTCCTTGAAATTTAAGTCCCCAGCTAACAACAGTGGGGGTCAAAGACAAGTGGAAGACCAGATAAAAGACGGATGTCTCTATCGGATGGGGGACCTGATGGTCAGCTCTAGAAGAGACTGCCATGTCCCAAAGCCACTGGAAAGCCTCGGGCGTTAAAGACCATCTGTGCGGGGCCTGTCGGCCCATGAAGGACATGAAAAAGGCAAGACTGGAAGCAGAATCAGAGCAACGCAGCAGAACGCTGCCCCTCTGCACCTGGGCGTTAGACAGAAAAAGGCTGAAGCCTCAGATCTATGTGACGCTGATTTAATGCCAGTTAATCCAGTTCCTACATCAAAGGCAGGATTCAAGGGCAACTTGTGATGAAAGATATATGCACAATAAAGCTTTTAAGGCAAAAAGGAAAAAAAAAAAAAAAAACTCAAGTAGGAAGAAGGAATGCCAATATACCAACCAAAGTTAAGTGCATACAGTTGCTCTCCCTGGGGGTGGAACTTAAATTCTAATATTTCTGCCTTATAGACACCTTTGCCAATGGACTGGACATCAGTGAATCATATTTAAGTTTTTATAAGAGCAAATTGGCACCAGGGTTAACCTAGGTCTTACCTAAGAATAAAGCATTTTAATGTAATCATAGCAAGTAGCAAAGAGCTGGGCAAAGAGAGTTTTGATATTAAATAGACGTGCATTTAATTTCTGCCTCTCTCTCTTCCTTTTAGAGACTCGGCTTCCTTATCTTTTTGAGACTCAGCTTTCCTCCTAGTGAAATGAACCTGTATCTGCAACTTGATTTTAGGGTTAAAACACATGATCATTCTGAAGAGTAACAAATACATACCTTTTCTGTGGAAACAGAGCACAGCACAGAGGCGTAGCAAATACCAAGCTTAAAGAAAAATGAAAAAGACATATCAGAGCACTTTTAAAACTGGTCTACTTTTCAGACTTTTCCTATTCTACTTTGATAACAATCCCCTTCCTTTCTTTTTAGTATTATACTGCCAACACAAAAATATGTCCTGTTTGTGTAATTTTACTACTAAGGGCTGCCAAAATAATTTTAAAAAGGGAAAAAAATCAAACAGATAAAAGGAGTTTTAAAAAAGAATCACACAAGTAGCCCCAAATGTTGCAGGTTTCTCTAAAGGCAGTTTCTTTCTAGCTAATGACTGGGACCAGATGTTCTGAGATGGTCTCATTTTTCAAAACGCATGTCCCATATTAGCCCTTGCTTTCATATGCTGTATATTAATCTTAAAAAAGGAAAGAATGACATTGAAGTAATTCTACTCACCAAAAGCCAACTATTCCAACTTGGACAGGTGCACTCATCCAAGGGAACCTCTGGGTAAAGAAATAAACTGTTTTGAATACTTTTTATACAGGCTCTCAGAGACAGTTTTTCTGCTGGTTAATTTGAAGGAGCGTGGCCATGTTACACGATCCAGCTGGGATGCGATTAGCGAGGTGTGGGGGTACCACTGCAATGGCACGTTAGTCCTGACTTCCTGCAGCCCTCGGCGATCTGGCCACGATGCACATGCAAGGGTCAGGTGGCTTCTCATACTCCCCTCTTGTGCTTAGCATCAGAGAGATGCCTGCTCGTAAACGGGAGCTGGAGAAAATGTTATCGCTTGGCTATCATTTGTCTCCTGGCTGGGAAGGAGTGTGGTTCCAAAGCCGCTAGACTAACAAACCTGTATTCAAATCTCTGTCCTTCCAGTTCACCCCCACTGTGGGGAAAGGGAGGCAGAGTCCACCCAGCCCAAGCTCTGGTTCCTTTTCTGTAGAATGAAGATCCCAGCAGGTTCCTAAAAACACGTGCGCAAAGATACGCCAGATAACATTTATCAAGCACCTAGCGCTGAGCCTGGAATGTTCAGAAACCCAAAGGCATTGCTGCCCCGCTCCCGCCCCCAACCCTGCGCCTCTCCTGTCTTGGTTTTAGTTGCTGTCAGTATGGTTAGAATAATTGCTAGCATAATAAATTCTTGGCTGCCACTTTTTCGTTAATGGAAATGAATGAGTTGGTTGGTCTTTTGGAGAGTATGTGCTGTTAGATTTTTAGCTTTCAAAAGGGAATTTTTATAAAAGCATAATATGCAATATAAAGAGCAACGAGATATATAGATCATATAAGTAAGGCCACTAAAAGAGCTGCCACCAAGTTGCCAACTAGTTGTAATGAAATCAGCCAGAGTCAACACAAGTGGTTAATTAAAAGATCAGGATCCCAAGGGGGCTTGTGTGAGAGGCGTACCCTGGTCTCCGAGAAGGCTCCTCTGGCGAAAAGGTACATCCCGTGGGTTAAGGGAGAGAAAGGGAGAGATGTCAGCAAGCAGAGACAGGCCCACAGAGCTCGTGTAGACGGGCCCTGCCCCTCAAGGGATGGCAGGAGAAGGAAATACTGCATCGGAGAGCTGGCTCCAAATGATGCTGCATGATTTTCATAAGGAGATGGTAAATCATCTTCCTTCCTTCCCAGTTGTGTATCATCAGTCTGGGAGCACAGACTTGGCGCTGGGAAGGCAAGCTAAGAACTGAATAAGATCTTGCTAAAAGATTGACCCATGAGAGCCCATGAGAGCAGCCTCTTCTTCTCAAGTGGACTCTTGAATAGCCATTTGTCAAATCTCAACAACGGGTGTGCACAAACCAAAGGCTGACGAGGCTTGTGCAGAAGGTTTTGTTGGAAGGGTTCTCAGTAACCGCAAGGATTCCAGACAATTCTGATCTCTCCCATGAAGCTCAATCTGGATGTCATCTCTGCTCCCAACTCCTTTCCAGCACCCCTTCCCGCCTCATTCACCCCTACTTCAAACAGAACTTGGTCTGAGATTTTAAAAGTAAGCTGAGGATGTTTGGGTTTTCCCCTAAATAATCACAGAACTTGAGGGAGGGACATAGCACAGAATTGTGGAAACAGGACATTTTAAATGAATTAGAGACAGTAATCACAAGTTTAAAAAGATACATATTCAATGAAGTAAAAGCTCAAAAAGTTAGTGTGAGTAAATTCTCTCTCTTTCCAATGATTTTTACTCTTTACTTCATACTGTGTATGAAATACAGTATACTGCACATACTGACCATGCGGAAGTTTTGACCCATGTATTCAGCTGTGAGGCCATCGCCACAATCAAGGTAATTAAATATTAGTAGCTATCAGCCTTGTTTTGTTTCTTGTGCCCTTCGCCATTTCACCATCTTTCCTAAACCCTCCTATACCCATTCCCTGGCCATCTCTGATCTACTTTCTGTCATTATATACTAGTTTATGATTTCTAGGATTTTATATACAGTATCTATTCTTTTGTATAATTATTTTGAGATTTACTCATGCTGTTGTATATATATGCATGGTTCAGGGCTTTTTATTGCTGGGTTAGGTATTCCATTGTGTGAATGGAATTTGATAATTCATTTTCCTGTTTATGAACATTTGGACTGTTTCCAGTTTTGAGCTATTGCAAATAAAGCTGCTTTAAATACTTGCCTTTTATGGACATACATTTTCATTTCTTCTAGGTAAACACTTAGGAGTGAAATGGCTGGATTGCAGGCTAAGCATATGTTTAACTTAAGAAACTGCCAAACTATTCTCCAAAGACTCTTCAGAGTCCCTTGGACTGCAAGGAGATCAAACCAGTCAATCTTATCAGAAATCAGCTTTGAATATTCATTGGACTGATGCTGAAGCTGAAGTTCCAATAATTTGGCTACCTGATGAGAAGAGCCGACCCTCTGGAAAAGACCCTGATGCTGGGAAAGATTGAGGGCAGGAGAAGAAGAGGGCGGCAGAGGATGAGATGGTTGGATGGCATCACTGACTCAATGGACATGAGTTTGAGCAAGCTCTAGGAGATAGTGAAGGATAGGGAAGCTTGGTGTGCTGCAAGCCCTGGAGTTGCGCAGGGCTGGACATGACTTAGAGGATGAACAACAAGAGCAACAAAGTGTTTGTATCCTTCTACATTCCCACCGGTAGGGAGTAAGAGTTTCAGGTCCTCTAGCTACATCCTTATTATGGTCCAACACTTATTATGGTCAGTCTCTTTAATTTTAGCCATTCCAATAGGTGTTTAAAGGTAGCTAATATGGTTTTTCAACTGAATTTCCCCAATGACTAAAGATACTGAGCATCTTTATATGTGATATTATTTGATATCTATGTATATTTGGTGAAATATCTGTTCAAACCTTTTGCCCTTTAAAAAAAAAACACTGAGTTGCTTTCCCGAATAAGTGTATCTTTCGGATACAAGGCTTTTATCAGACACACACTTTGCATAGATTTTCTCTAGTCTGTTCCCTGTCTTTTCATTCTCTTTATAGTGTTCAAAAAACAGAATTTTAACATTTTGAGGAAGCCCAATTTGTCCATTTTTTTCCTTTATGGACTATGCTTTTGGTGTTAAGTCTAAGAAATCTTTGCTTAACTCTAGATCTCAAAGATGTTTTATTTTCTCCTAGAAGTGTGACAATTGTAGACTTTTACACTTAGATTCCATGAACCACTGGGAGCTGATATGTGTATGTGTGTATGCCACCAATTCCCTACACACAGCCTACATCCTGGGCAACCTGACCATACGCAGGCCTCCCACCTCTGTGCCCTTTCTGCGCTTCTGCAGCGCCTGTCCCCTGGCCATCCATCTTCAGGGGTCTCCGCTCACCTGCTGCAGCTGGGGGAGAAACTCCCCTATGCTCCCACCATGCCCCACACTCTTATTCACCATGCACTGGACCACGTGCCCTGTGCCCTCCCTGCCACCACACCGTGTGGTTCTGAGAGCAGGGCCCAAGCCCTATATCTATGATAATGGCACCCAGCACATTGCTTGGCGTGCAACAGGTATTCACCAAAGGGCTGCTGCATCAAACGAGTGAACAAATAAATGCTATCGTCACACTCTATCAGCAGACAATCCTGAAAGTCTACTGAGTAGACAGAGCCGTCCACCTTTATTAAAGAAAATATAAATGAACAAGAACTTCAGGAATGAGGAGCTCTTATCTGACCCAATTCATGTCGACTTCGCTCTCAATGAAAAGTGCCAGCCAGGTAAAGAGACCACAGGAGCGATTCTTCAAGAACACTGCTGGGTGAAGCACCAGCTTTTAAGCAGTGAACTTCTGGTTTACCGCAAAGCTGTCAGTGAGTCACCTGCCCACAGCTGATGCTTTCTGCTAGCATTCCGTTTGGAAAAAGACAGGGCGTGGGGGGAAGGATGAGTCATGCCGAATGCTCCCCAAGCTCACCGGTTAAAAAAGCCAAGAACATTCAATTCCTTTCATGTTTGCAGAGGAGTTTGGTCACATCCGAGGCGAAAGCCCCGAGAAGCACGTCCTTGCTGGGAGGCACATCTGGCTGCTGGAGCTGTGGGAATAGAGGGCTGACCGACCCAGGCAGACGTGGCCGCCCACACTGACCTGATGCACAGCTGAAGAAATGATCTCTGAGCCTTTGTAAACGGGGCTCAGAAAAGCCTCCCTTTCAAAATAGTGTGTGAACGTGCTTTGCAGATGGAAATGTATGGATACAAATATAAGCTGCCTCCACCTCTGCTTTCACTGTGAAGTCCTACAGTCCTTGCTACGTGGGCAAAAATGCAATATTCTGATGTAACAACAACCCTGAATGTAGGGGTGGGATGTATGTCTGAGGAGCTCAACATTTAGCCATAGCTTTTTCAAAACATCATCTTCCAAGGAGGTCTGAACCAGTTTAGCAGCAGCCAGACCCTTGACAGCTAGTGAGGCCTTTGGACGGATCCATGAGCTGCCCTGACCACGCTCTGCCCAACATGGGTTCTGATGCCAGCAGCCTCCTCCGGCCCTGTGTGAGGCCTTTCAGGGGGAAAGTGGGGCAGGCAGAGGGGAAGCAAGACGGCACACCTCCAAATTATTGTTGAAGGGTGCAGTACCAAGCAAAGCCGAAAACCACAAACCAGGGAGGAAGGACAAGGGACGAAAACACAACAGTTATTCATTTTCCATGTGAAAAACCTTAGGGCCACGTGGAAGTGGTGGCTAACTGCTTGTTCCATTTGCTGGTTGCTTCATGGAAGAAAACGCCAGGCTGTATCTGCAGCAGTGTCTGTCTGTCCCGGCAGGAAATGATGCAATATGCCCAACTCTGTCTCCTGGCCAGTGTCTGTTGCTGAGATATTAGAGTAACGGCAGCAACTTTCCCAACGACACTGAGACCCCAGGAGTTCAAGGCCGTGACAGTTAGGAGAAGAAAGGGCCAAGTTCACATCACTGTTTTCTCTGGTGACCTAACTTCAGCATGAACAGAGGTCTGCATGCAGACTCTCTGAGAGAATTTCTGGAATCCCAAGCCCACATTAGCACCCATGTGTGCTCAATACCCACAGCCAGGAGTGAGACGCCCAGGGAGTAATGTCCCAGCAGCAGCGGCAAGTGGCCAGATTCGGAGCCTCGCTGCAGAGTCGGGCTGCTGACACCCCTCTGCTACCTGGGTGCTGGGTGGTGGTGGGGAGGCTGAGAGAAAGGACTGGGAAAGCTCTGATGGTGGGGATGCTGCCGCTGAAGGTGGTCTCCCAGCTGCACTCACAGGTGCTGATTCATGACAATCATATACTATTGGTGGAATGACTCACACGTTATCCCTCTCCTGCAGAAGCTTACTTTTATGCCAGACAACAGGATGAGACGACTGTCTCCAAGCCTTGTATCCACTCGGAAATCTGATCTTGCTTTAAAAGTCTGATTTTGCTTAAGTCTACATGAGGGCGGGTAGGGTGGATTTATTAGATTTTTTTTTTTTTAATTCTCTGTTGCCCCTGAAGTTGGCATGCTAATACCTTAAGAAATTAACAATCAGGAAAATCCAAAGGTTGCCTGGGTCAACGTATGCCCTTGCAGAAGGACTATAATCTTAATGTCTCATCAGATCAAGAGCTAGCAGTGAAGAACACAGTGCATCAATTCCGTATCTGTGAAGTTAGGGAGCCACTGGATGGTCCACTTCCTACCAGCATCCTGGAGGATAAGGCTGATGGCCCCTCTTTAAGTTCATTTGACAGGTTCTCTCCTTCAGAGCCTAAACCACTTCCCATAAGGAAAGCATGGATAGATAGAGAAAGGAGCATCCTTTTTTTTTTTTTTTTTTTAGATTACCTGAAAATCAATGGGACATCAAAGTTGGTGAGTTTGAGATGTTTACATAATTTAGTAGTTTCCAGATCTAGTCCCCGTTCTAGTACATACACTAATTCCTTGGCAGCTTTAAAGAGTTCATCTGTTTACATAATATGGTAGCTTCAAGATCTAGTCCCTGTTCCAGCACACACACTAATCCCTGAGCAGCTGTAAAGAATTCATCGTTTCTAAATTCTGCAGAGGAAAGAGACTTCAGCAAAGCCTTTTCATGAATCCTCAAGTACGAGCTTATCAAAGTAGGTAAGATGTCAAACGAGGTCACCTTTACATTTTGGTCTTCACTAATAGCTTTACTGGTTAAGTCAGTGAAACTGTTTTATATTTTTGTTTAATCTTATACTTAAGACTGTAGAAATCCACCAGGAGATGGATGGAGACTCAGCAGGCATGTGAGAACGCTGCCTCCTGGGGGTGGTCCAGGGGTCTGTGGATCGCCCGATGCTTGGAGGAGAATAGCTCAGTCACTACAGAGACTGCATCGCCCCATCACACCATTCACATGGACGTGTGAGACTGCTAAAGGAAGAAGCTCCGAGAATATAATTTGCTAACGTACCCGAAGCTCCCAGGAGAGAACGAGAGGGCTGCCGAGAAGAGGGCCCTCTTTCTTGCTCTCCCACAGGGTTGGTACACCTGACATGCCAGTCAAATGAGGCACTCAATACTATTGTTTTTTCAAAGCATACTTTCTTGGCTTATCGTCTGAGAATGTGATTGTATTGAAAGTATTTGGTGTTGGCCTTAATTTTCCCCTCTGGAGCCCATAGGGTGAATACAGGTCAATGAACATTGACCTGTCGGACATTGAGAATTTTCCTAATCACAGAAATCATTCAGAAAGCGTCAGGTCTATGAACCATGTCCTTCTTTCAAAGTCTGGTAGTGTTCCCTCATTGTAACGGTTCACCCTGAGATAGCTGCCATGTTTGCAACAGGCTTGCTCCCCCAGCCAGGAGCTGGAGCCCTTCCTCCCCCAGGAGCAAGGATGTCAGATTCCAAGCACAGCAGGAGCCAGAGGAGCTACCCCATCCCTCTCTTCCCTACCTGTTACAGGAAACTGGAAAGCTAAGGTGAAGCATAAATACAACTGCATTTGAATCCTGGAAACCACAAGAATGCAGACAAGGCACAGAGGTTTCTCAGTTACAGTTTCATCCTGGACTATTTTCAGACCCCGAGGGGAGGTGGCTGATAGATTAATTGATTATTAGAGATGACTACCACAGAAAAATACATCTAGGCACTAATTCAGTATTCTGTGAAGCTGCTACTCCCAATTATTCTTTCCTTTCAGATAGTATGTACACGGACTTACAAACAAATTATTCCAAATTCATACCCTCTCTTCATTATAACTTAGCTAGGGATCTGAGTGATAACTAAGATAAGCCTGTACTTGGGTTATGGCCGCTCAAGAGGAGTGGGCAGCATTCAACAAGCGAAAGATTTATGAGAGCTTTTTCAAATATTTCTTATTAGAAATAAAATATTTCATCAAGTGTCCAATTGCCACTGGTCTTCAAATTCTTTACTCCCTATCCATGTGGGAAATAGTCTGTATAGGTTGAAGTCTGAAGACAAATTGTAAGGATTGAGACAAGGATAAACAGAACTGGGGCTTACCTTGAGAAAGGCTTTCTTTTCCAGAGTATTCATGATAAATGGAGGGATGGCTGGAAGTAAAGATAGACCCGCTTAAATCTTGGATAATGTCTATTTTAAGCTCACGTTTTTTTTTTTCCCTCAACAATTTCACAAAAGGCTTATATTACTTGCAGACTAGTTTCACATTGGCAGAGTAAAAGCAATTGCAATATTCTTTAAAATATCTTTGCATTAAAAAAAACTTCCACTCTTTCCATTTGTTAAAGTTTCAAAAAATAACACAATGCTCTACGCCAGCTAGAAAATTTTATGATCTTGATGAGAACTTTAACATTAAGTATGCAACAACGCACACATCAGGAACCCTCCCCTTCTGTACCAATGATACAAATGCAGGCTTCCCCAGGTGTCCATCCCTGTGGAGCACAGTATAAAAATTCCTGCCTTGAGTCACACAGACCACTTGTTAGCTGGGTGATCCAGAAAAAGTTACCTCCCTGCTCTGAGCCTTGGTTTTCCATTTTCCTCATCTGTATAATGGGATAACTGTACCAAACTAGCCTGAACAATAATCTGCAATGATGCACATAAACATCAGATAGCATAGTTCATTTACTCATGATTCAGACTCAACTGTCCATTAGACTAGACTGTCACAGCTATTTAAATTCGTCAATTTTAGAGATGTTGCCGGGATAGGAAGACTGTCTCTTCTCCAGGGACTAAATGTTTCAGATAACCAAGCCACTGGAAACAAAGCTGTTGGGGTGACTGAACTCCAAAGAGGAGCCTTGTATTTCAAAATGGGAAAGAGCAAAACCAAAAGCCTACCCAGGGTAGAAGCTGGAGTGGCCAGCTTGGTCTCATAAAATCTGGAGACCTGGGCACAGCAGGTGTACCGGGGCAGCCTCCCCAGCTCTTCGCAGGTCAGTGACAACATGCTGGTCCCTGACTCAGGGGACTCTTGGCCTACATTTCATGACTGTGGTGTCCTCAGTTCGCCCACCCTACAGTGCACACCGCTGTCGCACGAGGATGTCCTTGTTAAATCACTTAACGGTGGTTAATCAGTTCAGTTCAGTTCAGTCTTTCAGTCGTGTCCGACTCTACGACCCCACGGACTGAAGCACGCCAGGCTTCCCTGTACTTCACTCTATCCCGGAGCTTGCTCAAACTCATGTCCATCGTGTCAGTGATGCCATCCAACCACGTCATCCTCTGTCGTCCCCTTCTCCTCCTGCCCTCAATCTTTCCCAGCATCAGAGTCTTTTCCAATGAGTCAGCTCTTCACATCAGATGACCAAAGTATTGGAGTTTCAGCTTCAGCATCAGTCCTTCCAATGAATATTCGGGACTGATTGGATCTCCTTGCAGTCCAAGGGACTCTCAAGAGCTTTTTCCACACCACAGTTCAAAAGCATCAATTCTCTGGTGCTCAGCTTTCTTTGTGGTCCAACTCTCACATCAATAAATGACTACTGGAAAAGCCATAGCTTTGACTAGATGCACCTTTGTCGGCAAAGTAACATCTCTGCTTTTAAATCAGATAACCAATTAGCTGGAGTGCCAGTAGTTGGAAAGGAAGGAAGTTTTCTTTGTTTAACTTGTTTGCTCACTCCTACTTGTGAGGAATGCTGATGAGCATCCTCAGTGACAAAAGGAATTCAAAGACAACCACCAAAAACACATCCCTGGGAAAACCTAACAGCACTCAAGAAAGTGCGCTTCCTTTGAGAGCTTAGTAAAGAGACAAGGGCTGTTTGCACTCCATTTAGACAAGGAAATCGAAGATACTCATTTCTGTTTTCTTTTTTCTTTAAAGAGCAACGTACTCTCGGGCCCTCCGGTTTCTGAGAACCTTCTTGAGAGTCCTGGTCTGAGTGTAGCTGAAGAAGCTTTAGGAGTAGATCAGAGACTCTCAGAGGAACTAAGTCACAACAGAGATTTTCTGCATTTCATCATACTGAGTCCAAGTCTAATGGACAAAATTGAGTTCATACTGGCAGCCATTTTATTCATAGTTGTTGGAATTAACCCAACTTGGTTTGTGTTCCAATGGTTTCCAATTGATACAAATAAATCCTCAGTATAAATTATTCTTATTCAAGAACTGTTAGAAGTTTCTTGTCAAGATTGACTAAGACCAAATTCTTTCTCTTCAAATTCTCATCACCTGTACTGTCAACTGCCCTGGTCCAACCACCATCCTGACCAGTCTCCAATCACCAGTCTTGGTTCCTCTTCAGCTGACTCTCAACATAGCACCCAGAGTCATGCAGTTAAAGCCTGAGTTCGGTTATTATTACTACTCCCCTGCTCAAACCCTGCATGGCCTCCCACCCCTCAGACTAAAGCCAGGACTCCAAACGCCTGCAGAGCCATCCGCGCTCTGCCCACCTCAGCCCGGCTCCCCTGTCTACTATTCTTGCCCGCTTCTCTCTCCCCACACGGCCCTGTGATGCTTCCAAGCCACCAGGCATGCCTCAGCCATCTCTTGCTGTTCCATCTACCCCAGAAGATGCATCCCTGGAACCACCCTCCTCCTTATCTGCCCAATCTACTCCTGTCACCAAGCAGGACCTCTGGGGTCTTCCTGGGACAGACCCTGTCCCCCACATCCTCTGCTGCAGCTCCTCTCTGAAGCACCCAGATAACAGTATCTCAGGACGTTCATGAGCACACGGCCCCCAGACTGTCCAGCACCCAAGGACTGATGCTGTTAACCCCCTTGTTACCTTACCATCAACCAATCAGAGGACTGTGCATGAGCCAATCACATACCCTGTGGCACCCCCTCCCCATCGTGTGGCCTTTAAGAATGCTTTGTCTTTAAATGTTTTGGGTTTTGGGGGGTATGAGCCACGTTGCCCTTGCACAGCCCTGCAACAGATCTTCCTCTTCTCCAAACTCTGTCGTTTGGTGGTGTTTGGCCTCATTGCACACACACGGACTTGTGTTTGATAAAACTTCCACTCCAAGATCCCCACCCTCTGTATCCCCTGAGCCCTTATAACCATCTCATAGATTACATATCTGACTTATTTGCTCAGTTTTCTGCCTCCCCCACCAGAAGCCACCTCAGAGAGGGAGCCTTCACGGTTTGCGCTCATTGGCACACCAATGCTTGTTCAAGTGAGATGGGCCAAGTACATGAACAGATGCCAAGGTTCTCCTCACCCATGCCAGGCGCTGCCATCAGGATCCTGGAGACAACTACTTGCGTGATGGCTTGTTTGGCAGCATTTGCCGACTCGCCCAGGCGGTTCCCGTTCTCATCTGTGACAGGGATGCCAACTTTGAGTTCCCTGGAGAGCAAGACACGTGCAAAGTTCATACCCAGGCGGTTCATGGAACAGCTGGAAACAGTACTTAGGCTGTGAAAGATCAAGTCCCTACTTAATCCAAAAATGCACTCCAGGGTCATTTTTGGCCCTAATAAGCCTTATTTTTAAATGCCATGAACAAGCTTAATCCTTGTGGGATAGACACAAAAAGGAAACAACTCTAGCAAACTTTGTAAAAAAAAAAAAAAGGTAGCATTTTGAATAACAATAGAACTCAAAGGATGAACAGGTAACTTAAAGAAATTCAGGCAAGGCTTAACTGGGGCTCCTGCTGCAGCAATGGATAGCAAAAACAAGTAACATCTTCCTTTTCTAGCTTGCTGGCTCGCTGGGGGCTTGCTAGCTCCCTCGGCTGGGGGCCAGCTTGTTCCTTATATGTGGTGGGGGTAGGGGTGTGTCCAGGGGTCCCGCAGGACGATGGCTTAGGCACTTTGCCCAGTCCTTAGGTCGTCGTCTTCAGGGGCCTGCCCCAGCCCCCTGCTTTTTTGCTCTAGGCTCTTCAAAAGTGGGAGCTGGCTTTTCTGGTCTCTTTGTTTCTTTTCTCCAGAATATGCCCTAACAATGAAGCCTTGCCTGAATTTCTAAAAAAAGGAAAATGAGAGAGATACAATTCACAGCATCATTAAGTAAGCTAACTATACTGACAGAGCAGCCACAAATACAAGCACTACTGAATATTTAACTATGGTCACTAATGCTATAATTATCGCTCCTCTGTTACCCTGTTTTTTGTTATCCATTCCAAAATGCTTTTTTTTTTCATTCTTCCTTCTCCTTTAATTTTTGCCAGTACTAAAAAATACTTCCAAAGATATAGATTAATCTTATCTTAAACCCTAAAAGAAAATCTGGGTGGGGGAAGAACCTATTTTATAGAATAAGCTTTCCAGGCACAGACATAAGTCTGAGATCTTCTTTTTAAAACTTATACAGAAGTAGAAAGACTAGTCCAAATCCCACATGCTCATCAGTCCACTTTAATAATCAGTAACTCAGAGCTGACCCTGTTTCATCAATGGACCCATCCTCACCCCGTTACCAGACTATATGGAAGCAAATCTCATATAATTTCATCTGCAAATATTAAAATAAAACAAAAGTTTTTAAAGTTTCAACAAAGCAATTTATTAGAAGAGATCCTACAGTCAAGCACAAGTCCTCTCTAGGAGGGCATATGAACCTTACCTTTGCCTCATTAACGGAATGTTAATGCAATTAGCCGCAGCTACCGCAGCGAAGGGAACAAAACGTCCTATGAGCGGAGAGACATGCTGCAGAAAAGATAATTCCAAAAGCAAGATCTTATTTTTTCTACAGTACTGAATGCAAATACTTATTTCTTCTCAAAAACCACTACCAACGCAGAGTCCTACTTGTATAGAAATGCAGGCCAAAAGTGTGCTCAAAACTTGTTTCCTAGAGGTCATTTTTCTATTGCCAGCCTGGGCATCCTGGGACCAGGTGGACATCCATGATATTTTGATGGCTACATGTGGATGATGGAGCAGGGATTTTGAAGTCCCAAAGTCTTGGGTTTAGATGCTGACTCCTCCACTCTTCAGAGGTGTGCCCCGAGGCAGCCTGCCCAGCGCCCAGCCTTGGTGGGCTGTGTGGGTGGTAGGGAAGCATTTAGCAATTAATACACAGTGTCAGGTACAAACAAGTGTCTTGGCAAATGTTATTAGTGAGGATATAATTAAAAAAAAACAAACAGTTGAAGATGATGACTATAATAAGAAAGTCCTCAGACTTGAACTATTTTGAGAAATAACAGAGAGACTTCAAGCCAGGTAGGTGAGAACAAATTAAGACGCTTTACTACGGAGACAAAAATCTGAATACCTTGGTTAATGCGTTGAGTCCTAGAGCTGTGGCTACAGCACCTGTTGTTGCAGAAACGTAAGCTGTTCCCAGTTCACTGAAAAGAAGGAAAATGGTACAAAACAATGAGTGTATGTCAGAAAACTCAAGTCCAACATTTTGGGAAGAAATGAAGAAGATTAAGAATAGAGATTGCATAGAATGTGACATCAATGAACTCATCGAGGAGACTGGAACATGCTCAGGAGAAGAGCCTCGTGGCTGCCAGGCCGGAGGAGGCGAGGGAGCGACACACTGGGGGGTTTGGGCTCAGCGGGTGCAAACCGCTGTACATAGAATGGATAAACAGCAATGTCCTCCTGTACAGCGCAGGGACCTACAGTCCGCATCCTGTGACAGACCACGATGGGCGCGAATGTGAAAAAGAATGTGCATTTTAACCGAATCACTTTGTTGCGCAGTTGGAACTAACACTGTCAATCAACCATACTTCAATAAATTTAAAAAAAAAGATTCATCAATGATATAGTCAGCTCTGCCAGTAGAGCTATTCATACAAAAAGGAAGCAGACCCATATAAAAATGGCATTCTTCACATATAGCCTCACTACCACGCCGGACAAGTAGCCGTGAAAAATATGTATGTCTGGGGGAGGGGAAGATAGGAAGCTGTGACTGGGCAGGAAGCTACAAATGTGGGGAAATTCATATTAGCTTAAATGTTTGTAGCATATGGACTTAAATAAAAAGTACTTCTCGAAATATTGCTATACACACTGAAAATAAAAATGCAGTGTACCATTCTTAAAATGACATTTTACTGTATAAAAATACTAAAAGTCTTATCCTCAAAATACAAGTAAGCCATTATTTTTAAATAAATCCATTATTTTAAAATAAATTTTAATTCAAGAATTGGATGAAATGAAGGTGTGATCAGTACTGCTGGGCTGCAGATTTCAATATTCTTTATTCTCTAGGATGATAATAGAAGAATACAGATGATCAAACTCAATTTAAGAGTTAAAACAAAACCAAAAATTCTTTGAAGTGTTATGTAAGTTAGGCTCAAAGTCTTGGTTAACTAATCACTTTAGCTTGCCTGAACATTTTTTCACAAGAGGCAAAATTTTAAATCCATTCCCTTTCTTTCAGGCTCCAGAGACGTCCTATTTAAAGACAAATCAGATATAATATCCCCTGGATTTCTGCAGAGACCCCCACTGCTGATGTTGCTATCTGTGTAACCCACAAGGCCTGCCCCGAGCTGCCTGCTGTGTGGTCCATGGGGATGAAGGGGATGTGCTCCGGGTGCGGGAGCCCTGCCTTCCTACCAGCGCCGCTAACAGCACAGATGATGTCTGAGAAGGCAGGCTGTAGAAACTGGTATCTAGGCAGAAAGGGAGGAAAAGAAACACTACTGAGATATAGGCTCCCTAAGATACCAAACCATATAAACGATTTGTACAAATATACTTTTTCACCAGGAGGGCATCACCACTGGATCAAATGAACACCAGAGGAATGCAGAGGCTGGTTAAGCCTTCCAGTCTTACTTGATGGTGAGGGGAGCATCTCCACTTCTGTTGGTGTAATTGACCACGGCATTGAAGGACTGGTTGATCCATTGCCAGAAGAGCACTGCTGGAGTGGTCCTGAAATAGAGAGATCCGTCAAACACCCACCACCGCTTGGGATGTGGCCATCACTTGAGCGCCGGGAACCAGAAGGGAGACAGACTGGGGCAGGGAGAGCACTGGGCCCAGCACTGGATGTTCTGTGTCAGAGGCTGAGGACCAGTGGAGCTGGGCAGGTTTCATCCTCTCTGATTTTCAGTTTCCTCATTCATGAATGATGGATAGCAACAAGCTTAAGAGGGCTAGGGCAGTGGTCCTTAACCTTTATGGCACCAGGGATGGTTTCATGGAAGACAATTTTTCTACGGACTGGAGTGGGGGATGGTTTCGGGATGATTCAGGCTCATTACATTTATTGCACACTTCATTTCTATTATTATCACGTTAGTTCCACCTCAGATCATCAGGTATTAGATCCTAGAGGATGGGATCGCTGGGTTAAGGTGAGGATGGAGTTAAATCTTGTCTTAAACTTGTAAGGGAGCCCAGCAAAGAGCAGGCACTCAACTGCTGTGATTAACGTCAGGTCCCTTCTCTTACAGAAAGAAGCTATCTGTAGGCTAAGTGTTTCTCATCCCCCCTCATTCCCCTATAAACCTAGGTGTTTACACCTACATACATACTTATACCTATATTATATGAATTGATTACAAAGAGACTCTGCTTAGAGGCTTTCTAAACGTTCTTTCTCATTTTCTTTTGGGTCTAAGATTTAAGGAGAAATTCAACCTCCTTTGGGTCAACAAGGAGAGTTCTATTCAACAGAAGGAAAAGGTAAAACAACCTCCCAGGATTGTAACTTTTATACAAAATGAAACTCCACACAAAATGACATTTATTTCAATACAACTGTTCAAGTACAAAAATGTGCTTTAAGCTCCTGGAGTATAAAACAAACTGTTGTGACAGTGTTGGAACTCACCTATAAAATGTCATCATGCAACCTGTGATGGTCATGTTCATTGGGACCTGAGCTGACATTCTTCCGATTAAAATCATCTTTTCACCAGTGTCAGGATGAAAAGCTGAATCATAGATGTACTTTGCTCTCCATAATTCATTTTCTGTGAGACCTGAAGGAATGATTCCTTGCCTAGGAAAACAGCAACAAGCAACACAGCAATTTTCATTCCAAGCCTCTCACCAGTGCTACCTAGAACATCTCTGTCTGGATAGAGTGAAAAATCGAACTGCGTCATAGAGTCAGGGAAATTCCAGTAACACAAAGGGCAGTGTACACTTAAAATGAGCATTTTAAACCCACAAATCTCAAGTTATCTATAATTTGGAAAATCAAAAATTTGTTGTATAATAGGGAACTATTCAACTTTGAAATATTCTTTGTTTTAAATGGCATTTTAAAATGTACTTTGAACTCTGTAAACTCTAAGATATTTTTACCTCATTAGACAAAGGCTGTGGCAATCAAGAACATGAAGTCATTCTTAAACCTGTATTTTGAAAGCCTAGACTAGAAAGGTTCATTATATTTCCTTATAAAAGAAACACATATTCCTTGCAAGAAATTTAGAAAATACAGAAATTCATTAGCATAACTAAAACCATTCGAGCCTTCCCTGATTCACAGCCACTGGTAATGCTTACTGAATACCCTTTCAGGTTTTTCTAGATGGATATATATGATGCGTTTATCACCTTTTTTATCAATGCTATTTTGTAAACCTTTCTCTATATCTTCATATATTCTGTATTATCTATACTGGGTTGACTACTTCCCCCAAAAATTCACACTCACATGGAACTTCAGAATATGACCTTATTTATAAACAGGGCTGTTAATTATGTAGTTAAGATGAGGTCATGCTGGATTGCGGGGAAGCGGGGTGCAAGTTCAATGACTGATGTCTTTGTAAGACCAAGCACAGCCACATAAAGAGTATGTGATGAGGGAGACAGAGATTTGAGAGGCATGGCTACAACCCTAGGGCTTCCAGACGCTGGAAGAGATAAAGAAGGATCTGCCCTAGGGCTGTCAGAGGGAGCCCTGCAAACACCTTGATTTCAGACCATACATTTCCATTATAAGTCACTCAGTGTGTTGTAATGTGTTAAGGCAGCCATAGAAATCATACTAATCCCTGCTGTAGCACATTGTAACTGCATTTAACCTTTTCCACTGGTAAAGGATGAGGAAGTAAACATCTTTATAAATAAAACTTTTCCCACATCCAAGATTATTTAGAAAGAAATGAGGACATTCTCTGAGATGAAAACTATGTAAAATATTAAAACTGTAAATATTTTATCCTTTTTCTCGACTTGAGTATGTCCCTTTTCTTATCCTCAGCAGTGGTACCATCAGCATCATCTAGGTAGCCTGTTGTACTCTTTACACAATGTGGGTAATTTTGTTCAGTTAGGTTATCTGCTGTCATGAAAATTTTCATTATTATGCATTCAGGTCATGGGGTTGCAAAGAGTTGGACACAACCAAGCACAGCACAGCATAGGAATAAAAGAAGGCTCTGCCCAGAAACGTGTGACGCATTTTAGGGTTATAGGTATGTTCACAGACACTTCTTGCATTTTCTTAATAGTCTTTTTGTTTGTTTTGTCACTTAAAGTTTTTAATCGATTTGGAATTTACCTTAAGATACAAATATGAGAAATTGCTTTTTTTTGGGGGGGGATGATCTGTATATTTTGCCAAATTTTTTTTTTAATTTTATTTTGCTTAACTTTACAATATTGTATTGCTTTTGCCTAACTTCTGTTTCCAGTTGGGTGGTCTTCTGTTCCAGTATGATTTCAATGTTATCTTTATCATCAGTTGAGCTTTTATGAACATTAGGCTTGCTTTCTGGCCATTCCACAGTAATCCTCTCATCTTGTGGTGTCAAAGCCACTATTGCAATCAATGGTTTATTTTTTTTAATTAATTTTTTATTGGAATATAGTTGATTTATGAGGTGTTAGTTGCCACTGTACAAAATGCCACTTCATATCTTGTAGAGCAATGGTCCTTCACTCCATTCCTCTTCCTCTTTTTCAAAAGTGCCTTCAGTTCAGTTCAGTCACTCAGTCGTGTCCGACTCTTTGCAACCCCATGAATCGCAGCATGCCAGGCCTCCCTGTCCATCACCAACTCCCGAAGTTCACTCAGACTCACGTCCATCGAGTCAGTGATGCCATCCAGCCATCTCATCCTCTGTCCTCCCCTTCTCCTCTTGCCCCCAATCCCTCCCAGCATCAGAGTCTTTTCCAATGAGTCAATTCTTCTCATGAGGTGGCCAAAGTATTGGGGTTTCAGCTTCAGCATCAATCCCTCCAAAGAAATCCCAGGGCTGATCTCCTTCAGAATGGACTGGTTGGATCTCCTCTAGAGTCTCGAAGAGTCTCCAAGGGACTCTCAAGAGTCTTCTCCAACACCACAGTTCAAAAGCATCAACTCTTCGGCACTCAGCCTTCTTCACAGTCCAACTCTCACATCCATACATGACCACAGGAAAGACCATAGCCTTGACTAGATGGACCTTTGTTGGCAAAGTAATGTCTCTGCTTTTGAATATGCTGTCTAGGTTGGTCATAACTTTCCTTTCAAGGAGTAAGTGTCTTTTAATTTTTTGGCTGCAGTCACCATCTGCAGTGATTTTGGAGCCCAAAAAAGTAAAGTCTGACACTGTTTGCACTGTTTCCCCATCTATTTCCCATGAAGTGATGGCACCGGACGCCATGATCTTCGTTTTCTGAATGTTGAGCTTTAAGCCAACTTTATCACTCTCCACTTTCACTTTCATCAAGAGGCTTTTGAGTTCCTCTTCACTTTCTGCCATAAGGGTGGTGTCATCTGCATATCTGAGGTTATGGATATTCCTCCCAGCAATTTTGATTCCAGCTTGTGTTTCTTCCAGTCCAGCGTTTTTCATGATGTACTCTGCATATAAGTTAAACAAGCAGGGTGATAATATACAGCCTTGACGAACTCCTTTTCCTATTTGCAACCAGTCTGCTGTTCCATGTCCAGTTCTAACTGTTGCTTCCTGACCTGCATACAGATTTCTCAAGAGGCAGGTCAGGTGGTCTGGTATTCCCATCTCTTTCAGAATTTTCCACAGTTTATTGTGATCCACACAGTTAAAGGCTTTGGCATAGTCAATAAAGCAGAAATAGATGTTTTTCTGCAACTCTCTTGCTTTTTCGATGAGCCAGCAGATGTTGGCAATTTGATCTCTGGTTCCTCTCTCTGCCTTTTCTAAAACCAGCTTGAACATCAGGAAGTCCACAGTTCACATATTGCTGAAGCCTGGCTTTGAGAATTTTGAGCATTACTTTACTAGCATGTGAGATGAGTGTAATTGTGCGGTAGTTTGAGCATTCTTTGGCATTGCCTTTCTTTGGGATTGGAATGAAAACTGACCTTTTCCAGTCCTGTGGCCACTGCTGAGTTTTCCAAATTTGCTGGCATATTGAGTGCAGCACTTTCACAGCATCATCTTTCAGGATTTGAAACAGCTCAACTGGAATTCCATCACCTCCACTAGCTTTGTTCGCAGTGATGCCTTCTAAGGCCCACTTGACTTCACATTCCAGGATGTCTGGCTCTAGGTCAGTGATCACACCATTGTGATTATCTGGGTCTTGAAGCTCTTTTTTGTACAGTTCTTCTGTGTATTCTTGCCACTTCTTCTTAATATCTTCTGCTTCTGTTAGGTCCATACCATTTCTGTCCTTTATTGAGCCCATCTTTGCATAAAATGCCCCCTTGGTATCTCTAATTTTCTTGAAGAGATCTCTAGTCTTTCCCATTCTGTTGTTTTCCTCTATTTCTTTGCAATGATCACTGAAGAAGGTTTTCTTATCTCTTCTTGCTATTGTTTGGAACTCTGCATTCAGATGCTTATATCTTTCCTTTTCTCCTTTGCTTTTAGCTTCTCTCTTTTCACTACTATTTGTAAGGCTTCCCCAGACAGCCATTTTGCTTTTTTGCATTTCTTTTCCATGGGGATGATCTTGATCCCTGTCTCCTGTACAATGTCACGAACCTCTGTCCATAGTTCATCAGGCACTCTGTCTATCAGATCTAGGCCCTTAAATCTATTTCTCACTTCCACTGTATAATCATAAGGGATTTGATTTAGGTCATACCTGAATGGTCTAGTGGTTTTCCACACTTTATTCAATTTAAGTTTGAATTTGGTAATAAGGAGTTCATGATCTGAGCCACAGTCAGCTCCTGGTCTTGTTTTTGTTGAAAGTGCCTTAGCTATTGTTAATTTTATAGGTGATCACAATTGTATTTTGACCAGAACTGCATTAATCTGGAGAGAACTGAAACCTCTGTAACATATCCAGGCCTACCACATATTCCTCCAGTTATTCCAAGGACTTCTTTTAAAGACGATGCCCAGCGGTCTTGCACTTGCCTCACATTTATCAATTCTCTTTTTGGCCATTCTTGTAGGCATAAAGTGTTATTTGTCATTTCCGTCTTTTGCTTTAGACTTTCCAGTATATACCCCCCTTTTTCCTTCTGGTTTGTTGAGATATAGTTAACATACAGCACTATATAAGTTTAAGATGTTCAAAATAATGACTTGACTTACACACATCATGAAATGATCAGCGTAATAGTTTAGTGAACATTCATATCATACAGATACAAAATTAAAGAAATAGAAAAAGATATTGTTCCTTGTGATGAGAACTCAGAATGTACTCTCTTAACAATTTTCATATATAATGTATAGAAGTGTTAATTTTATTTATCATGTTGTATATCATATCTCAAGTACTTATCTTGTAACCGGAAGTTTGTATCTTTTGACTGCGTTTATCCACTTCCTATCCTTTACCCCCTGCCTCTGGTAACCACAAATCTGAGCTCTTTTTCTATGAGTTTGTTTTTGCAGGATAGCTGACCTTTAACACTGTGTGAGCTCCTGGTACACACCATAGTAATTCAGTACTTCTATACATTTCAAAATTATAAGTCTAGCTTCCATTTGCCACCTCACAAAGATATTCGAAGGATAATTCTTGACATATCCCCACAATGTACATTTCATACCTGTGACTCATTTCTTTTGAAATTAGAAAAGACCCTGATGCTGTGAAAGATTGAGGGCAGGAGGAGGAGGAGGCAGCAGAGAATGAGATGGTTGGATGGCCTCCCCAGCTCAATGGACATGAGTTTGAGCCAGCTCTGAGAGATGGTGAAGGACAGGGAAGACCAGCAAGCTGCAGCCCTTTGGGTCACAAAGAGTTGGACATGACTAAGTGACTGAACAGTGATGACAATTCAGTAACTGGGAGTTTGTACCAGTTGGGAGTTAATCCCCTTCACCTATCTCTCTCCTCTCCACAACCTCCTGTCCTCTGACAACCACCTGTCTGTTCTCTGTATCTGTGAGTTTGCGTTCGTTTTGTTATGTTTGTTCATTTGTTTCATTTTTTAGATTCCAAAAAATTGTTGTTTTGAAGCGTTGTCTTCTCTTATTCTACACAAGTAAAATCATACAGTATTTGTCTTTCTCTGTCTGACTTGTTTCATTTAGCATAACACATCCAAGTCCAGCTGTGTTCTCAGAAATGACAAGATTTCATTCTTTTTTTTAATGGCTGAGTAATATAGTTTTTACATATCTATATTTATCACAACTTCTTATCCATTCATCTATTGATTGGCACTTAGGTTGCTTCCATATCTTGGCTATTGTAAACAATGCTGCAATAAACATAGGTGTACCTGTATCTTTTTTGAAAACCCAGGAGTGGAACTGATGGACCGTATGTATTGGGTTGGTGCAAAAGTAATTATGGTTTTGCATTGCTGAATTTTGCCATTTGATACTGGAATACATTCTTAAATAAATGTGGTTATGTTATACATCATTTTAATGTGCATTCCTTGCTTTATCGTTTTTTGCTATGACTTATTTAGTTCAGTTCAGTAGCTCAGTCATGTCTGACTCTTTGTGACCCCATGGACTGCAGCACGCCAGGCTTCCCTGTCCATCACCAACTCCTGGAGCTTACTCAAACTTATGTCCATTGAGTCTGTGATACCATACAACCAACTCAACCTCCCGCCTTCAATCTTTCCCAGGATCAGGGTCTTTTCAAATGAGTCAGTTCTTCACATCAGGCGGCCAAAGTATTGAAGCTTCAGCTTCAACATCAGTCCTTCCAATGAATATTCAGGACTGATTTCCTTTAGGATTGACTAGTTGGATCTCCTTGCAGTCCAAGGGACTCTCAAGAGTCTTCTCCAACACCACAGTTCAAAAGCATCAATTCTTCACCGCTCAGCTTTCTTTATGCTCCAACTCTCACATCCATACATGACTATTAGAAAAATCATAGCTTTGACTAGGCAAACCTTTGTTGGCAAAGTAATGTCTCTGCTTTTTAATATGCTGTCTAGGTTGGTCATAACTTTTCTTCCAAGGAGCAAGTGTCTTTTAATTTCATGGCTGCAGTCACTATCTGCAGTGATTTCGGAGCCCAAGAAAATAAAGTCTCTCACACTTTCCATTGTTTCCCCATCCATTTGCCATGAAGTGATGCGACCAGATGCCATGATCTTAGTTTTCTGTATGTTGAGTTTTAAGCCAACTTTTTCACTGTCCTCTTTCACTTTCATCAAGAGGCTCTTTAGTTCTTCTTTGGTTTCTGCCATAAGGGTGGTATCATCTGCATATCTGAGGTTATTGATATTTCTCCCAGCAATCTTGATTCCAGCTTGTGCTTCATCCAGCCTGGCATTTTGCATGATGTACTAACATGTATGTTAAATAAGCAGGGTGGCAATATACAGCTTTGACGTTCTCCTTTCCGGATCTGGAACCAGTCTGTTGTTCCATGTCCAGTCCTAACTGTTGCTTCTTGACCTGCATACAGATTTCTCATGAGGCAGGTCAGGTGGTCTGGTATTTCCATCTCTTTAAGAATTTTCCACAGTTTGTTGTGAAATGCCTTATTACTTGCTATATATTTCATATTTTTTATGACTATGGAAATGACATTAAACAGAAGGCATATTTGAGTGATTTTCAAGTGCAAAATGGGTTGTAAAGTAGCAGAGGCAATTCGCAACATCAAGAACTCATTTGGCCCAGGCACTGCTAATGAACATACAGTGCAGCGGTGCTTCAAGAAATTTTGCAAAGGAGACAAGATCCTTGAAGATGAGGAGCCCAGAGGCTGGCCATTGGAAGTTGACAAGGACCATTCAGGGCAACCATCGAAAATGATCCTCTCACAACTACACGAGAAGTTGCTGAAGAACTCCACATTGACCTTTCTATGGTCATTTGGCATTTGAAACAAATTGGAAAGGTGAAAAAGCTCGGTAAGAGGGTGCCTCACAAGTTGACCGCAGATCAAAAAATTGTTGTTTTGAAACGTCGTCTTTTCTTATTCTACACAACAACAATGAACCGCTTCTCAACCAGATTGTGATATGTGACAAGTGGATTTTATATGACAACCAGCAACGACCCGCTCAGTGGTTGGACTGAGAAGAGGTTCTGAAGCACTTCCCAGATCCCAACTTGCACCCCAAAAAAAGGTCATGGTCACTGTTTGATGGTCTGCTGCTGGTCTGATCCACCAGAGCTTTCTGAATCCCAGTGAAACCACTACATCTGAGAAATGTGCTCAGCAAATTGATAAGATGCACAGAAAACTCTGACACCTGCAGCCCACACTGGTCAACAGAAAGGCTCCCGGTCTTCTCTGTGACAGCGCCTGACCACACCTGGCACACCGAACACATCAAAAGTTGAACGAGTTGGGCTACGAAGTTTTGCCTCATCCACCACATTCACCTGATCTCTCCCCAACCAACTACCACTTTTTCAAGCATCTTGATCCCTTTTTGCAGGGAAAATGCTTCCACAACCAGCAGGAGGCTTGGAAAATGCTTTCCAAGAGTTCGTCAAATCCTGAAGCATGGATTTTTATGCTACAGGAATAAACAAATTCATTTCCTGTTGGCAAAAATGTGTTGATTGTAATGGTTCCTATTTTGATTAATAAAGATGTATTTGAGCCTAGTTATAATGATTTAAAATTCACAATCCGAAACCGCAATTATGTTTGCACCATCTAATAGTTTTAATTTTTAAAGGAATCTCCATTCTATACATTCCCACCAATAGGACATGAGGGTTCCCTTTTCTCTACATCCTCACGGAAAGTTGTTATTTGTTGTCTTTTTGATTCTGACAGCTGTGAAATGATACTTCATGGTGGTTTTAATATGCATTTCCCTGACAACTAATGATGCTCAGAATCTTTCTATATGCTTGCTTGATATTTCTATATTTTCTTTGGTTGAGTGTCAGCAGTCTACTCAAATCTTTGGACCATTTAAACAATTGGGTTTAAAAGAATTCTTATCTCTTCTTGATTTAAGTCCCTTATCAGCTGTAAGTTTTGCAAATATTTTCTTCCAGTTTGTGAACTGCATTTTTGCTCTCTAAACAGTGTCTTCTGCAGTGTAGAGACGTAACTTTTCCCTTACTCTTCATGCTCACAGCCTAAGGAATCTTTGCCTATCCCAAAGTCATACGGATTTCATCTTGCTTTCTTGTAGAAGCTTTATAGTTTTAGCTTGTATATTTAGGTTTATCATTCATTTCAAGTTATGTTTATGGTTTTGTTTAAGGATTAATACTTTTTTTAATACGAAAATCCATGTTTCCAGACCCACTCATCGAACAGAATATTCTTTCTCTACTGAATTATCCTGAGAATCCTATTTTGGGATTTTCTATTCTGTTCCAGTGATGTACATACCTATCTTTATGCCAATGCTATACTGTTTTGATTACTTGAGCTTGATTATAAATCTTGAAATCAGGCATTTAATATTTTTGTTGCTACTGAAAATACTATTTGTGAAATTTCAATTTCCAGTTATTAATTGTTACTAAGTAGAAACTCAAGGAGAAGGCAATGGCACCCTCCTCCAGTACTCTTGCCTGGAAAATCCCATGGACGGAGGAGCCTGGTGGGCTGCAGTCCATGAGGTCGCATAGAGTCAGACATGACTGAGTGACTTCACTTTCACGCATTGGAGAAAGAAATGGCAACCCACTCCAGTGTCCTTGCCTGGAGAATCCTAGGGACAGGGGAGCCTGGTGGGCTGCCGTCTATAGGGTCGCATAGTCGGACACGACTGAAGCGACTTAGCAGCAGCAGCAAATAGAAACTCAGTTGACTTCTGTATATTGATCTTATATCTCGTGATTGGGCTAAACACACTCTTTGCATTTTTGGTTGATTTTTCCTACAGAGATGATCATGCTTTCTGTGAATGAAGACAGTTTTAGCTCCTTTCCTGTCTATAAATCTTTTATGTTGCTATTTTTTCTTACTGGACTACTAGCCGCTCAGCACAATGCTAAATGAAAGTAGTGACTGTTGAACTCTTGGCTTTGTTCTTGATCTCAGGGGAAAAGTTTTCATTTTTTTCATCATTAAATTTGGTGTCTGTTGTAGGGTTTTCTTAGACGTACTTTATTCCTTCTATTCCTAGTTTGCTAGGAATTTTATCATGAATTGATGTTGGATTCTTCTGTCTGCTTTTCCTGCATCTATTGAGATGACCATATGTTTTTCTGTCGTAGTCTACTAATACAGTAATTTCCAAATGTTAACATGAAGTTGCATTGTTGTAATAAACCACATTTGGGTTCTCCTTATTTTGGGTATTATCCTTTTTTTTATATGGCTAGCTTTAAGCTGTTAATTTTGTTGAGGATTTTTGTGTCTATGTTAATGAGGGATATCAGTCTGTAATTTTTTTCTTGTAATCCCTTTGACTTTGCTGTCAGCAGCGTCATAAAATGGATGAGGAAGACTTTCCCCCTCTTCTATTTTCTGGGAAAGTTTGTGATGGAATTGGTATTGTTTCTTCCTATGAAGAAATGATTTCTTTCACCTGTGATGCTAACTGGTCTGAGAGATTTTAGTGGGAAAGTTTTATATTTATTTATTTATTCCATCCTTCTCTTTATTTTTTATTCATCTCATTTCTTCCTTCTTCCTTTTTTCTCTTTCCTTGCCTTCTTTTGCACTGAGTCAATTTTGGTAATTTGTATGTTCATAGAAGGTTAGATATTTTACTAAGATTTCTGAAATTTTCAGCAAAGAGCTAAATAGTAGGCTTTATTTTTATATTTCTATTTCCCATAGGAAACTTTCTTATCCTCTTGCTATATAGTTTGAATTTTATGTATTTATTTTGTATTGATTAGACGTGCTACAGGCTTATCTTTCTCTAGGTTTATCAAAGAACTAGTTTTTACATTTATTTTTCTATTAATTTCTGACTTAAAACAAATACGAACTTCCCCCTATTTTCCTTGAAAAGCATTCTGTGGAGGAGTTAACAAAATGCACCCTGGAGTCAGACTGTCTGGGTTCCTATGCTGGCTCTGTCCCTTAAGAGTGGCAGGACTGGGAGCCAGCTAAACTTCCCTGCCTTAGTTCTTTCATCTGAAAAGTGGGCACATGGATAGCATTCACTTTTGCTATGACACTTAGATGAGTGCATGTAAAGTGCTGCAGGCAGATTGGCCCACAGCACGTGCTACGTGGTATTGCTACTTTCTTTTCATTATCCTGCGTTGCTCTTTCATTTCTTAAGCTGAAGTCTCAGTTCATTTGTCATCAGCCTTTAATGTTTAATCAGAGGGACATGTAAAACTATAAACTTCCCTTCACAGTACAATTTTGGCACAATCCCTAAGTTTTGATATTAATTTTCTCTTTATTTTTACTTTGTGATTTTACTCTTGGTTTTTCTTTTCATACAGTTAAAGGAAAGTATTGAACAATTCCGATGTGGTTAGATGACTGTGTTTAATCAAGTTCTGCCTGTATTTCTAATGGTCTTTTCTTTGTGTATTTGATGCAACATTAACTGTTTCATGAACACTGACCATGTTCATTTTCTCAATATCAATTTTTTTCTGATCTATTTGCCCTGAGTTGAATTTGGTCTGATTTTCATACAACTTCCTTTTTATTTGCAGTTACCTTTGTCCTGCTTTGTAATGTTAGCCATTTTTATTACCTTCTGTTGGGTTTACATTAAAGTGGCATTGTTGGAATCTCACGAAGACTACAGATTATTGGTATTCACACTTCCTGAAGCTACACTATACATGATTCTTCTCTGACACCAACTAACGCTTTGAGATATCCTCCCCCGAAAGGTCACAGATAATTTGTCTCTTGGTGGAAGAAGGAGAACTCTGGGGTATTTCTTAGTCATTAATTCAACAATTGGTTTTACAAATGAATATATATCTTATATATAATATTACATATAATACATATAAAAAAAAGCAGACATGATTAAAGCAGCATTACCCCTAATTCCCAGTGGAGCAGGCCTAGGCAATTTATGACACAGACTTCAAGGGTTTATATGAAAAGAGAAAATGCAGTATTGAGTGGTTCTTGGAGGAAGGTATCTTGGAGGAAGGCACCATATTTCTCCCTTTGCAACGACCTCACACAGAGACGAGTTATGTAGCTAGAAATCCTTGTGCGTTCCTACTGGGATGCCACATCACTGTTGAGCTTTTTAAGTAGTTTTTACTCTATTTTAAAGTCTTTGATTTTAGTAGATGATTTTGATCCTTTCTTACATGTATTGTTATCACTGGGCTATCTGGTCTCTTTTATCTTATTTAATGTTATTTTTAAAACTTCTATGTCAGGTTTTTGGTTTTATCCTTTGTTACACTTATCACACAGTCTGTTTTTATAACTTTGGGATTTTAGAAGACATGCTGTGCTGTGCTTGGGTGCTGTGCTTGGTCGCTCAGTCCTGTTTGACTCTTGGCAGCCTCATGGACTGTAGCCCGCTAGGCTCTTCTGTCCATGGGGATTCTCCAGGAAAGAATACTGGAGTGGGTTGCCAGGCCCTCCTCCAGGGCATCTTCTGAACCCAGGGATCGAACCCAGGTCTCCTGTACTGCAGGTGGACGCTTTCCTGTCTGAGCACCAGGGAAGCCCAAGACATACTAAGATTTAACTTGACCATGATTACCATTAAGATTCTTGAAACCATTCTACAATACAGTGCATTTCTCTAATATGGTGAAAAGCCAAACCATACATATTTTTGAGACTCCCTCCTATTTAAAATGGGCTTCCCAGGAGGCTTTGTGGTAAAGAATCTGCCTGCCAATGCAGGAGATCTGAGTTTTTTTCCTGAGTTGTGAAGATCCCCGGGAGAAGGGAATGGCAACCCGCTCCAGTATTCTTGCTTGGGAAATCTCATAGATAGAGGAGCCTGGTGGGCTACAGTCCATGGGATTGCAGAGAGTCGAACACGGCTGAGCAACTAAGCACATACCTATTTAAGATAAATATCTGGTATACTTTTAATTCCTCCTCTTTTTTTTGGTTGTTGATACTACAATCTAGGGCTTTAGATTCAGATAGATACTCCTTTTTTTATAAAACATTTAAAATTTCTCTTTGCCTTTACAATGCTTTATAACTAGAAAGTGAAAGTCGCTCAGTCGTGTCCAACTCTTTGTGACCCAATGGACTATACAGTCCATGGAATTATCCAGGCCAGAATACTGGAGTGGGTAGCCTATCCCTTCTCCAGGGGCTCTTCCCAACCCAGGGATCAAACCCAGGTCTCCTGCATTGCAGGTGGATTCTTTACCAGCTGAGCCACAACGGAAGCCCTTATAACTAGAAACACAACAACCATTTCTATTTTAACTATTTCAGCATTCATCACTAGTCTATATTATAGCTTCCTTATTTTTTTTACTGTAATAAAATATACATAACATAAAATTTACCATCTTAACCATGTTTAAGGGTATAGTTTTAGCGTACTAAGCATATTCATGTTATCGTCCAACTCTCGCCACCATCAACCTTCAGAGCTTTTTCATTGTCCCCAACTGAGACTGTATTCATTAAACAATAACTCCTGATCCTCTCCTTCCCTAGACCCTGGCCATCACCATTCTCTTTTCTGTTTCTATGTATTTGTTACTTTAGGCACCTCGTGTAAGTGGAACTATGCAATAATTTGTCCTTTTATCTCATTGAGCAGCGCCTTCAAGGTTTATCTGTGTTGTAGCATGTGATACATTTGGAAAACTCAGCAGTGGCCACAGGATTGGAAAAGGTCAGTTTTCATTTCAATCTCAAAGAAAGGCAATGCCAAAGAATGCTCAAACTACCACACAATTGTACTCATCTCACAAGCTAGCAAAGTAATACTCAAACTTCTCCAAGCCAGGCTTCAACAGTATATGGACCATGAACTTCCAGATGTTCAAGCTGGATTTAGAAAAGGCAGAGGAACCAGAGATCAAACTGCCAACAACCATGAGATCATCAGAAAAGCAAGAGAGTTCCAGAAAAACATCTACTTCTGCTTTATTGACTACGCCAAAGCCTTTGACTGTGTGGACTACAACAAACTGTGGAAAATTCTTCAAGAGATGGGAATACCAGACAGCCTGACCTGCTTCCTGAGAAATCTGTATGCAGATCAGGAAGCAACAGTTAGAACTGGACATGGAACAACAGACTGGTTCCAAATAGGGAAAGGAGTATGTCAAGGCTGTATATTGTCACGCTGCTTATTTAACTTATATGCAGAGTACATCATGAGAAACGCTGGGCTGGTTGAAGCTCAAGCTGGAATCAAGATTGCTGGGAGAAATATCAATAACCTCAGATATGCAGATGACACCACCCTTACGGCAGAAAGCAAACAAGAATTAAAGAGCTTCTTGATGAAATTGAAAGAGGACGGTGAAAAAGTTGGCTTAAAATTCAACATTCAGAAAACTAAGATCATGGCATCTGGTCCCATCACTTCATGGTGAATAGATGGGGAAACAGTAGAAACAGTGTCAGACTTTATTTTTCTGGGCTCCAAAATCACTGCAGATGGTGACTGCAGCCCTGAAATTAAAAGACGCTTGCTCCTTGCAAGAAGAGTTATGACCAACCTAGACAGCATATTAAAAAGCAGAGACATTACGTTGCCAAGAAAGGTCCATCTAGTCGAGGCTATGGTTTTTCCAGTAGTCATGTATAGATGTGAGAGTTGGACCATAAAGAAAGCTGAGAGCCGAAGAACTGATGCTTTTGAACTGTGTTGTTGGAGAAGACTCTTGAGAGTCCCTTGGACTGCAAGGAGATCCAACCAGTCAATCCTAAAGGAAATCAGTCCTAAATATTCATTGGAAGGACTGATGCTGATGCTGAAGCTGAAGCTCCAACACTTTGGCCTCCTGATGCAAAGAGCTGACTCATTTGAAAAGGCCCTGATGCTGGGAAAGATTGAAGGCAGGAGGAGAAGGGGACGACAGAGGATGAGATGGCTGGATGGCATCACCAACTCAATGGACATGAGTTTGGGTAAACTCTGGGAGTTGGTGATGGTCAGGGTGGCCTGGCGTGCTGCGGTTCATGGGGTCACAAAGAGTGGGACACGACTGAGCGACTGAACTGAACTGAGCATGTGTTAGGATTCCCTTTGTTCTCAGCCCAAACAGTACTCTATTGTGTGAATAGACTATGTTGTATTTTTTCATTCATCCTTCCATGGACACTTGCATTGCTTCTACCTTTGGCTGCTGTGGGTAATGCTGCTATAAACACCAGGATGCAAATATCTGTTTAAGACCCTGCTGCCTCTTCTTTTGGCTATGTGCCCAGAAGCAGAATGGCTGGATACATGGCAATTCCATTTTGAATTGTTTGCAGAATCACTACCTAATACAGATTTCTTATTTTTGAACTCAATTTCGCTTTATTTCTTGACCTCATAAGAAGGATTGATGAAGAGTCTATTTTTTACATTTTTAAAGACTTTTTTCTTCTGATGTGAACTATTTTTTAAAGTGTTTATCAAATTTGTTACAATATTGATTCAGTTTTATCTTCTGGCGTTTTGGCTGTGAGTTCCCAGACCAGGGATGGAACAGGCACCTCTTGCATTGGAAGATGAAGTCTTAATCACTGAAGGGCCAGGGAAATCCCTAGGAATTTATTTTTGATGTATATTTTTCTGTTGCCTCTCTAAACGGACTCTCTGGTATAACATTCCTCAGTTGCATGCTTCCTCCAGGAAACCCAGCACATTTTTTGCTGTCCTCACGTGCTCAGTGCACAGATGAAAAGGTTGACTTCTCTGTCATTTGTTCTTTTTTTTTTTTTTTTTTTTTTTGCTTAACTTTACAATATTGTATTGCTTTTACTATACATCGAGATGGATCCGCCACCAGTATACACGCGTTCCACATCCTGAAACCCTCCTCCCTCCCCCCTCCCCACACCACCCCTCCAGGTTGTCCCAGTGCTCCAGCCCCAGGCATCTGTTATCGGGCATCATACCTGGACTGACGACTCGTTTCAGATATGATATTATACACATTTGTTCTTTTTTTAAATAACTTTTTTCCTGTTTTGGCCGCTTATAACATTTTTTAAAGTTTCTTTGTAGAAAAAGAAAAGGAAAAAAAATTTCCATTTTGTGGGGGTCTCTGCCTGCAACAGGGTGAGTTTAATTTCTAGATATTTCACTAGAGGAAAATTCTTTATTTACTTAATACAACTTTGTTCGCATTTTTCTAATTTCTCCTTGAGAAGCATCAGTGTGTATATATGTGTGTGTGTGTGTGTGTGTGTGTATATATATATATATATGAAGACATATATATATATGTCTTCACACACCATCCTCTATTCTCCTGAAATACAATCCTTTTCACACTCTCACTTTTTCACCTGGGTCAGAAGTTGACAAGTCACGTCCTATTTTTAAATGGCTGGGAAGCTAACAATGGTTTTTCCATTTTTAAAGGGTGGCCAACACGCAAAACAACACAAAAGAATAAGACTGTAGGGCTCGCAAAACGATAATATTTACATCTGGCCCTTTGCATAGGAAGTATGCAGACCTTGGATTCTCACCCTTGGAGAGCGGCTCGGGTTCACCCCCAGCATCTCTGTCTCTGCTTCTTCTTGGTACCACTGCCGTCCTGAGTTCTCCACCCCTGGCTCCAGTGAAGGTTTTAATTTTGCTCTCACAGGTTTAGGGGCTTTGCAATCTCCTTTATGGCTTCATTTCAACTCCTCTAGCTGTCTTTACCTCTCTACCTCTCTTCTTTTCTTGGCTTTTGTTCCAGAATTACAGAACATTTTACTTGTCAGAATTCCCGAAATAACATTTCTGCTCTCTTCCGCTGCCTGTTTTCTTAGGACTTGCTCACAAGGCTCCAAGATGTTCTCTGCCCAGGGAGCCCTCCTTCTGCATGGCTGTGCATGCCAGGCCCTGGCCAGCTCAGTGCTCGGCAGCAGTTTGTAGGCTGCCCTTGGCTTCCCTGACTACCCACGTGACAGCCAGGTATGTACCCTGCATGCATTATTTACGGCACGTTTAGGCTTCTAGCTACACTAATCCAATTCTCAGCCTCTAACTTTCCCTGAGAGCAGGAGTCAGAAAATTACTGTCTGTGGCCTATATGGCGAGGTAGCTAAGAGTGGTTTTTCTACTGTTTTTTAAAGGATTGTAAAACAACCAACCAACCAAAAAACAAACAGCCAAGAAATTAGCAAGAACAGACAGAACATGCAGAATAAGATGGAAACCTTTTGTGGTCCATGAAGCTTCAAAGATTAATATTTCTTATATGGTCATTTATCAAGAAAGCTGCATGTCCATCAACAGATGAGTGGATAAAGAAGATGTGGTATATATATACACATATAGTTGACTCATTGGAAAAGACCCTGATGCTGGGAGGGATGGGGAGCAGGAGGAGAAGGGGATGACAGAGGATGAGATGGCTGGATGGCATCACTGACTCGATGGACATGAGTCTGAGTAAACTCTGGGAGTTGGTGATGGACAGGGAGGCCTGGTGTACTGTGATTCATGGGGTTGCAAAGAGTCAGACACGACTGAGTGACTGAACTGAGCTGAACTGATATATATATATGGAATGCTACTCATCATAAAAAAGAATGAAATTTTGCCATTTGCAGCAACATAGATGGAATTGGAGGGCATTATACTACATGAAATATGGCAGACAGAGAAAAATGAATACTGTATATTATCGCTTATATGTGGAATCTAAAACATACAACAAACCAGTGAATATAATAAAGAAGAATCAGGCACACAGATACAGAGAACAAACTAGTGGTTATAAGTTGGGGGGAGCAATACACGGGTGGCAGACTGGGCGGTATAAACCACTCGTTGTAAGGCAGGCTCAAGGACATATTTCGAAACGTAGCATACAGTTATTTTGTTAATAACTGTAAATTGAGTATAGCCTTTAAAAATTGCATTACAAATTTTAAAAATAAATGAAAGTTGTAACTATTGCCCTAGAGCTCACGCCTCTTCTCTACCTCATGCCTGGCTCTTTGAACTGACGAAATCCATCCCAAACCTACAAACTATGCCACCAGCATCCTTCCCATCTGAGCTACTATATGTGGGGTTTATTCGTTGAGGCTTTGCCTAAGAAGAAGCGACAAACATACCCTAACTCTTGACAACTTGGTTCTGTAAGAGGCGGTCTCCACTTGGAGACAGAAGGATGTGGGTGCAGGGGTAGCTGTATCAGAGAGTGGGAGGCAGGGCACCTCACAGATTGGCACTTATGAGTTGGAGGATGGTTGTCTTATATTCAGGTTATTATGAACCTTGGGTATTTCTGTTAAGGGTCAGCAATGGGGCACAAAACCTGTCTTCTTATTTCTCACTTTTTTTTTTTTTTCTTTTGATAAAAAGGATTCAATTGCAAAAACATGTTGAAAACTCACTAAGGGAAGGTTTAAGACAAGAGGCCACCAGGATGATCTATTAACACATTAAGTCAAAAAGCACACCGCTAGTGTTACCTGTAATCATGGACTACCTTCCTTGCGGCCTCCAGTTGTTCGTTGGTTAACAGAATGTTCCTGGGATCAGTTACAGTGAAGAAATGCTTGGCTCGTCCAATGAAAGTACTTTGATCCCATCGAGGTTCCTTGATGTTAATGTTTGGTGGAAGTTCTCCAGACATCTTCCTGGACTGGAGCGGATCAGAAAGACAAGCTGATTTAAGATTTATAATGTTACCATACATTTGGAAACTTTGTAATCACACTGAAGAGTTACAGACACTTCAGTTTACGAAAATAACTTTGTAATAAATGGCAAAGAGACAATTTAAGTCCAGACCTAAATTTGTTTGCAAATCTCAGTTGATCCTAAACAAATTTCAATAATTTCCCACACAGTTGTTTTTAAAAGGACATAGTATTTCATCATCCCTTACTTTTGAAAACCTATCCTTTAGAAAAAAATTAAAATAATGAAAAGTTAGAAATAACATCAACAGTAATCAATTGAAGCTTGAAATTCTTTTTCTGGGTGAAAGAACCGTCAAACTACAGCTGCATTCTGGTTTACTAAATGTGTTATTCCTACAAGTAGAAGTGACTAATGAAAAAAAAGGGTCAATGCTAAAAATTCTACAATTAAAAAAAGATTCAGATTCATTCAGCCTTATTCAGCATAAAAACCACCAAAGATGAGAAAGTATACTCTTCAATCTAACAGGGTCATAATGGGAAAAACACATTTTGCCAACCTCATGAATAGTCATAACATGGGAGCATATAATTTTTCTCATAAAGTACTTATTTTCTGGCTAAGAACCCTTACTTTTTTCTAAAGTAACTAATTTCTTTCTCTGAGTAATATAGGTTTATTGTTAGAACTGCTCTGTATTGTAATACATGCTTATTGTACTATTTTGAATAATATAAGCTTATGGTAGAAAATAAAGAATAAAGAAACAAAATCCACTACAATTTAGCCATTCTGAAATAACTATTGTTGCTCTCTTTGTATGTTTCCTTGCAGATATTTTCTATACATGTTATCATCTAATTAAAACAAATAACAAAGTTGATCTCATACTTGGTATTTTAATACCCTGACTATTTCTTGCACTTACTTCACAAGCACTCTCTATGGCACTAAATATTCATTTGGGGTATTTAGCAACACCTTCAAAGTCTATGTCATTTTCAGTTTTTTCAGTTTTTCACTAGGAAAAATGTGATAATGCTATATCACTGTCTACTAATTTTTTCCCTTGTAGCCAGTGACTTCCTTAAACTATATCTCTCTATACGATATTAGAAGGTCCAAGGATTTGATCACTATTATGGCTTCAAACCACTGCTTTCTCATACTGGTTTCCTCCTCTTACATTTCTAATATTCGTTCTTCTAGTAGCTTTCTTTTCCAGGTCATTTTTTCATTAAGTTATTTTTCAGTGCTTCACCAGACTGTAGGTGTTTTAAGATGTCAGTGCCTACCATTTAAACTTTACTAGAATCTCAAATTAACATGGATCATGGCCCACTGGATCAAAATCAAGCATGTTAGGCTCATAGATATGAGGAATGTAGTGTATGTGAAATAGCAGGTCAGTGATAGTGAGAAAGTAAAAAATTAGCCCTATTGTTCTTTAAACAGGCTGAGATGACAAACAGATAAAGTCAGCTGTGAAGTTAATGGGAAACCATATTTCTCCCAGGGGCTTCCCTGGTGGCTCAGACAGTAAAGAATCTGCCTGCAACGTGGAGACTCAGGTTTGATCCCTGGGTTGGGAAGGTCCCCTGGAGAAGGGAATGTCTACCTACTCTAGTATTCTTGCCTGGAATTTCATGAACAGAGGAGCCTAGTGGGCTACAGTCCATGGGGTTGCAAAGAGTCAGACATGACTGAGCGACTAACACTTCCTTTCATATTTCTCTGAAACTCATAATGCAGCTAAAAGGTATCACAACAACCCCATTTTTTGGGTGACCCCACTTTCTTATCTCACTTGTGGATAAAAAACCTTGTTCTCCATAATCACAGACTGTCAGAAACTTTGTTGTTTGAAATAAAACTTGGAAGAATGAAATATCCCACTTTTGACACAGAAAAGGAGCCTGGATTTCCAGCCCAGAAGGAGAGTTTCGGATTAAGGAGTTTCTGGAAACAATATTCCAAGTCTGTCTTAACTTTGCTGTTTCCACAGAAACAAGGTCAAGGGGCTACTTCACAGTTCAGAGCTTCACAGCCAGCCCTGCTCTGCTGCTGCTGCTAAGTCGCTTCAGTCGTGTCCGACTCTGTGCGACCCCACAGACAGCAGCCCACCAGGCTCCCCCGTCCCAGGGATTCTCCAGGCAAGAACACTGGAGTGGGTTGCCATTTCCTTCTCCAGTGCATGAAAGTGAAAAGGGAAAGTGAAGTCGCGCAGTCATGTCCAACTCAGCGACTCCATGGACTGCAGCCCACCAGGCTCCTCCGTCCATGGGATTCTCCAGGCAAGAGTACTGGAGTGGGGTGCCATTGCCTTCTCCAAGCCCTGCTCTGAGTCAATCATAATATTTCTTCATTAAGCTTTCCTAAATTCCACCATTCTCCAAGATGCTCTCAAAGACCTATCTCTTCCTTTGTTGTTGAGACAGCCCCAGTTCCTCCACTGTTATTTCTCTCACTGAAATACACATGACTTTATTTAACTAAGGTTTGTCCCTGCTGGTTTTGAGCCAGTTCTGCTACGATAAAAGAAGTGTCTAAATTTCAAATTAGGGCACCTTTAAATCATGCATGTTAAGTCCGGAGATACGAGGAAACACTTCAAAGAGCTGGGTCACTGTATGAAGAAATGTCTAAATTTCAAATGAGACTATACAAGATATATTATCTATAAAACATATAAAAAGTAAAACAGAAACTCCAATTCATGCCCAGGAAAAGAGGTATCAGACTTGTGTGCAGGGACTTAGGGCTCTGCTGAGGGACTTTAGTGACCTCTAGGGGAGTGGAGTGCTGCACTCAATACGCCGGCAAGTTTGGAAAACTCAGCTGTGGACACAGGATTGGAAAAGGTCAGTTTTCATTCCAATCCCAAAGAAAGGCAATGTCAAAGAATTTTCAAACTACTGCACAATTGCACTCATCTCACACAGTAGCAAAGTAATACTCAAAATTCTCCAAGCATGGTTTCAATAGTATGTGAACTGTGAACTTCTAGATGTTCAAGCTGGATTTAGAAAAGGCCAAGGAACCAGAGATCAAATTGTCAACATCCTCTGGATCATGGTAAAAGCAAGAGAGTTCCAGAAAAACATCTACTTCTGCTTTGTTGACTATGCCAAAGCCTTTGACTGTGTGGATAACAACAAACTGTGGAAAATTCTTCAAGAGATGGAAATACCAGACCACCTGACCTGCCTCCTGGAAAATCTGTATGCAGGTCAAAAAGTAACAGTTAGAACTGGACACGGAACAACAGACTGGTTCCAAATAGGGAAAGGAGTACGTCAAGGCTGTATATTGTCACCGTGCTTATTTAACTTATATGCAGAGAACATCATGCAAAATGCCAGGCTGGATGAAGCACAAGCTGGAATCAAGATTGCTGGGAGAAATATCAATGTCCTCAGATATGCAGATGACACCATCCTTATGGCAGAAAGTGAAGAAGAACTAAAGAGCTTCTTGATGAAAGTGAAGAGGAGAGTGAAAAAGTTGGCTTAAAACTCAACATTCAGAAGACTAAGATCTTGGCATCTGGTCCCATCACTTCATGGCAAATAGATGGGGAAACAATGGAAACACTGACAGGCTTTATTTTCTTGGGCTCGCAAATCATTGCAGATGGTGATTACAGCCATGAAATTAAAAGACACTTGATCCTTGGAAGAAAACCTATCATCAACTGAGACATCAGATTAAAAAGCAGAGACATTACTTTGCTAACAAAGGTCTGTCTAGTCAAAGCTATGGTTTTTCCAGTAGTCACGTATATGTGAGAGTTGGACTATAAAGATGAGCACCGAAGAATTGATGCTTTTAAACTGTGGTATTGGAGAGGACTCTTTTTTTTGTTTGTTTTTTTTTTGACTGAACAACTCCTTTTTGCAAGAGGATCCAATCAGTCCACACTAAAGGAAATCAGTCCTGAATATTCATTGGAAGGACTGATGCTGAAGCTGAAACTCCAACACTTTGGCCACCTAATGCAAAGAACTGACTTATTGGAAAAAACCCTGATGCTGGGAAAGACTGAGGGCAGGAGGAGAAGGGGACCACAGAGGATGAAATGGGTAGATGGCATCACTGACTCAATGGACATGGGTTTGAGTGAACTCCAGGAGTTGGTGATGGACAGGGAGGCCTGGCGTGCTGCAGTCCATGGCATCGCAAAGAGTCGGACACGACTGAGTGACTGAACTGAACTGAGGGGGGTGGAGGGGATTCATACTCAACCACAGTAGGTCTGCTTTCATCTGCCTTCTACAGCTGTGTTTTAAGGCAACGATCTTTTAAAGAGAGGGTTCTACTGCTTGGGGGGAAGAAAAGCAAAAAAGCAAAAAGTTGAAAATCACTGTAGGAGACAATAAAATGAAAATCTCTGAGCTAACTCATAACGGTACAGAAGGTCTCACGCTGTTTTTCACTCCAGCTCCCTAAGGGAGCCTGAGCCCATCTGATCTTAAACGGTGTGATGAAAGTCCTACTTGGTTTGTTCCCATTTCCAATCCCCTGTGATGAGCCAATGCTTTCGTAAACTAGATTAAAAATAAACTGTGAGAAAGGTTGGACACAAAAAAGTCCCAATTTTTTATTATTGATCAGCAGATACTAACATAATAGAACTCTAATATGGTCTTATGGAAGTTTCTCAGCACTTCCAATTTCTGTGCTTTTTCCAGTTCGATCTATAACACCCAGTTCACACTGGCTTTGCCTCAGGATCATAATGGAATTTCTACTTATGCATATAGGTCACAGTTTGTTTCTATAGTTATACTTTCTGTGCTGTAATAATTAAACCAGATAATCTGGTCAAACTCACTCCTATTTCTGAATGGACCATTGTAAGGTATAGTTCCTATACTCTACACTGCAGTAGGTCACAGATTAAATACAGAAGAAATTCTTGCCAAGACCAGACTCACAGGTTTCTTCTTTCTTTAAAGTCTAGAAAATGCTGCTACCTTTAGTGTTCACTGACTGGGCATCCACCATGTGACAGATTCTTGGGCTAAATCAGTGAACAAAGAGAAAAATTCCTGCCTTGGTGGAGCTGACGTTGGATGGTGGGAATAGAAGGGGAGCCAGACAATAAAAACACAAAAGGTAAACCAAGTGTCAAATATATAAGAAGGTAATAGGTGGTTTGGGGAAAAATCAGAATAGGAACCATCATGAGGAGTGTGTTTTGAACCAGGGCGGTCAGGGCAGGCCTCACTGAGAAAGTAACAGTGGAGTAAGATGGGAGTGAAGAGATGAACTGAAGCATGCGGGCTCTGGGGGAACGGCATTCCAGGGCGAAGGAACAGACACGGCAAAGACCCTGAGGCAGAGGTCTTCAAAGAACAGCAAGAAGGTGTGCAGCTGGGCTGGAGAGAGGAAGAGAGAGACAGGAGATGAGGGGTCTGAGAGGCTGGGGAGGGGCTTAAGTTGGAATAGGATTGTTTGGTGCCTTGTGGCCACTGTGAGGCCTCTGCATTTTACCCTGAGGGAACTGGGAGTCACTGGTGGGTTCCAGACAGAGGACTAAAATGATCTGACTTATAAGTTAAAAGGACCTCTCTAGCTGCTGTGTGGAGAATGCAGTGGGGTGATAAGAGCAGATGTGGGAAGAGTCACTGCGAGGCTCCTAGGGAGCTGTCAAGAAGCGGTGACGTTCTGGATATACTGTTGATGGAGCCAACGGGACTTCCTGATAATGTGGACAGCGGGTGGGACAGAATAAAGAGGCATGACTCCTAAGGCAATCTGGATAGAAGAGGAGCAGATGTTAGGGAGAAAACAGCAAGTTCAGCTTTGGATGAATGAAGTCTGCAATGCCTAGGGGCCTTCTAAGTGGAGACGTCCAGGAGGCAGTTGAAAATGAGAGTCTGGAGTTCAGAGGAACAGTTTTGTCTACAGATATTCATCTGGGAGCTATAAGCACAGAGACTATGGAAACTCATGCAATGGGAGGAGATCAACAGGGACGTGAATGTAAAAAGAGAAGGAACCCAAGGCCTCAGATGTTAAGAGGTCGGGAAGGACTAAGTCACAGTGAAAGAGGCTGTGACAGGGTGACAGTAGGTAGGAGCTCAGCAGTGCGCTGTCCTGGAGGACAGGGGAAGTGAGTCTTCCGGTCGTCCCGCTGCCCCAAAGGAAGATCCCCCTGTCTGTCTCCACCTTGGGCCAGTGAGCAGGTGGAGACAAGTCCCACAGGGTCATCGGGGGAGTGAGACCACTCCAAGCTGGTTATCTTGACAAATTCTGAAAAGGATAAGCAATGGTGGTGGCAAGCAGGGAGTGGAAACACAGCACATTAAAGGCCCCCGCCCTGGGGTACTATTATTCCTGCAAAGCCACCAGTACAGACTCCTGTACTGTACTGTACTCCTGTTGGTGGCTACTAACCAACAGAACACAGTGACATCACCTGAAGGGCTTCTGAAAAAGATAAACACTATGAGCCTTCTAGAGACTTGGATCCAGGAGGTTTAGCGCAAGGCCCGGCACGTGCTTCTGCAGGCGCTCTGAGCCTGGGCCTCCGGCTCTCCAGGCACCAGGCTGCGCCTCTGCGTGAGGCTGGGAGCTGTCTCCTCAGGGCCCTGAGCGGGCTGCCGTGCTCCCCCATGGGTGTCTGACACTGATGTCTTCTCATAAAATTGGGTACCAAGTCATCCTTCTTCCCTGTAAAGTCTAATTCTCACTGTCACTATTTCCCCTCTACACTTCATATATATAACAGAAGCAACAACAAAAAGTTAATATAGCTTTCAGAGAATTCTCGTTCTTAACGACAAACCAGCCTCTAATTTGTTAAATATGGGGCAAACTTAAGGTCACGTTACTGAAAACATGATCTGGTCTTATAACATGGTACTTCTTAAAAGATGTTCTAATTGGATAAGAGCTAGAGAAGATCTTAAAAATGATGCCCTCAATGTGCCCATCACACAGGAAACAGAGGCACAAAGGGGGAAGTAACCGCCCAGGGTGTGCCCCTGCGGCTGGCGGCAGGAGGAAGTGGGCAAAGACCCAAAGCTGGACTGGACTCGCAGGCGCTGGTCCGCCAGTTCATTCTTTCTTCTCTATTACTCCTTCAGCTATCCCGCCGCCCTCAAATCACAGCAGTTAATGTCTGCACAGAATGGCTGTCTTTAAGGCCCTTCTTTTTTCCTTTACATAAAAACAAGTCTACTCATACCATGAAACTCCAAGCTACGCTAACCCTATGGTGCCTCCACATATACATGAGAAGACTGCTGTGGAGGCCCCACAAAGTCTCTTTTTTTTTTAAGTTGAAGTATAGTTGATTTACAAAGTTGCATTAGTTTCTGGTGTACAGCAAAGTGACTGAGATAGGTATCAATATATATATGTATCTAGAAATGGTATGGACCTAACAGAAGCAGAAGATATTAAGAAGACATGACAGGAATACACAGAAGAACTGTACAAAGAAGATCTTCAGGACCAAGATAATCACGATGGTGTGATTACTGACCTAGAGCCAGACATCCTGGAATGTGAAGTCAAGTGGGCCTTAGAAAGTATCACTATGAACAAAGCTAGTGGAGGTGATGGAATTCCAGTTGAGCTATTCCAAATCCTGAAAGATGATGATGTGAAAGTGCTGCACTCAATATGACAGCAAATTTGGAAAACTCAGCAGTGGCCACAGGACTGGAAAAGGTCAGTTTTCATTTCTATCTCAAAGAAAGGCAATGCCAAAGAATGCTCAAACTACCACACAATTGCACTCATCTCACATGCTAGTAAAGTAATGCTCAAAATTCTCCAAGCCAGGCTTCAGCAATATGTGAACCGTGAACTTCCAGATGTTCAAGCTGGTTTTAGAAAAGGCAGAGGAACCAGAGATCAAATTGTCAACATCCGCTGGATCATGGAAAAAGCAAGAGAGTTCCAGAAAAACATCTACTTCTGCTTTATTGACTATGCCAAAGCCTTTGACTGTGTGGATCACAATAAACTGTGGGAAATTCTGAAAGAGACGGGAATACCAGACTACCTGATCTGCCTCTTGAGAAATCTGTATGCAGGTCAGGAAGCAACAGTTAGAACTGGTCATGGAACAACAGACTGGTTCCAAATAGGAAAAGGAGTTCGTCAAGGCTGTATATTGTCACCCTGTTTATTTAACTTCTATGCAGAGTACATCATGAGAAACGCTGGACTGGAAGAAACACAACTTGGAATCAAGATTGCCGGGAGAAATATCAATAACCTCAGATATGCAGATGACACCACCCTTATGGCAGAAAGTGAAGAGGAACTCAAAAGCCTCTTGATGAAAGTGAAAGTGGAGAGTGAAAAAGTTGGCTTAAAGCTCAACATTCAGAAAACAAAGATCATGGCATCTGGTCCCATCACTTCATGGGAAATAGATGGGGAAACAGTGTCAGTCTTTATATTTCTGGGCTCCAAAATCACTGCAGATGGTGACTGCAGCCATGAAATTAAAAGACTCTTACTCCTTGGAAGGAAAGTTATGACCAACCTAGATAGCATATTCAAAAGCAGAGACATTACTTTGCCAACAAAGGTCAGTCTAGCCAAGGCTATGGTTTTTCCTGTGGTCATGTATGGATGTGAGAGCTGGACTGTGAAGAAGGCTGAGCACCGAAGAATTGATGCTTTTGAACTGTGGTGTTGGAGAAGACTCTTGAGAGTCCCTTGGACTGCAAGGAGATGCAACCAGCCCATTCTGAAGGAGATCAGCCCTGGGATTTCTTTGGAAGGAATGATGGTAAAGCTGAAACTCCAGTACTTTGGCCACCTCATGCGAAGAGTTGACTCATTGGAAAAGACTCTGATGCTGGGAGGGATTGGGGGCAGGAGGAGAAGGGGACGACAGAGGATGAGATGGCTGGATGGCATCACTGACTCAATAGACGTGAGTCTGAGTGAACTCTGGGATTTGGTGATGGACAGGGAGGCCTGGCGTGCTGTGATTCATGGGGTCACAAAGAGTTGGACACGACTGAGGGACTGAACTGAACTGAACGGATCTGTATATTCTTTTTCAGATTCTTCCCCATATAGATTCTTATAAGATATTGAATACAGTTCCCTGTGCTGTATAGTAAGATCTTGTTGTTTATTTTATATATAGTAGTATATACAAAGTCTCTTCTTTAACAGGCAAAGGAGAAAGAGATGGATAGGGAAAGGAACTCCAACAGTTTTGGAGTTTCTATTGCATACAAGGAACAGGGTTGTGCGCTTGCTTGAGTTCAAGCCCCTACTGTGTGCCAGTGGAAGAATATTCTATGTCAGTTTCCACAACACTGTGCTTCAGGCATATTATGCACAACTCACAGGGGAGGAAAGTAAGATTCTCAGAAATCGCTCATAGCTATCCAGCAAGGGAGGAAGCAGGCTTATCATCAGATGCCAGGCCTAGCCTGCCAAAAGCCCAACACTGAAAGCTTATACCACCCACTCTGTACAGACTGTGGCAGGCAGAACCATGGCCCCCCAGAGATGCCCATCCCCCAACCTCCAGACTCTGACTGTGTGACCTTATGTGGTGAAGGGACTTTGCTGGTATAATTCAGTCAAAGCTCTTAAGACTAGGAAACTCCCTTGACGGTTCAGGTGGGCCTGATCACAACAAGGGTCCTTGTGAGAGAAAGAGGAAGGTAGGAGAGTAGAGTCAGAGAAGCAGATGTGACAAGGGACAAGCAGAGCTTGGTGTGAGGTAGGGTCAGGAGCCCAGCGAGGGACCCAGCCTCTGGAAGCTGCCAAGAGCAGGGACAGAGAGTCTCCCTTGGAGCCTCCAGAGGCAACACAGAACCAGTCTAGGCTTCTGACCTCCAGAAAGATAAGCTAATATATGGTTGTTTTAGGGTAAGATCTAGTTGTGTTAAGGTACTACATTTGTAGCAATATGCTAAGTAGCATTAGGTTATAACACTGCACTCTTTTTACTACTTAAAAGGATGTGATTTTGTAAATAAGTTCATTTAGAAAAAAACTTACGGTCACTAAAGGGGAAAGGTGGGGGTCGGGGGAGGGATAAATTAGGGATTTGTGAGTAATACCTACACATTATATAAAATACATCCAGTGGCTCAATGGTAAAGAATCTGCCTGCAATGCAGGAGATGCAGGACCCTCGGGTTCGAGCCCCGGCTTGGGAAGATCTCCTGGAGGAGGGCGTGACAACCCACTCCAGTGTTCTTGCCTGGAGAATCCCCTGGGCAGAGGAGCCTGGCGGGCTGCAGTCCATAGTGTCACAAAGAGGTGGACACGACTGAAGCATCTGAGCACACACACACACACACGCATATAAAACAGGCACACGACAAGGACCTATTGTATATATACATGTATATGTGTGTGTATATATATACACATACTTGAATAGTTTTCCTGTACACCTGAAACTAACACAACATTTTACATCAACTAAACTTCAGTAACAACAAATAAATAAAACTATTTAAAAAGGATTTTAATACAACTCTGTACTGGTGTAAGACATACCAACTAAACTTGAGAGCTTGTCCCCGCCCCCACAGCAATTTCAAAACCATAAAGGCGGATCAGAAATGCCATATGAACATTCTTACAAAGAAAACTGATCTCAAACCAGATAAAATTTTAATTATTAACTACGACTCCCACGATCTAATTGGACAAGCATTTTCTTGCACCAACCTTCAAGCGCAGGAACAGTTTATACTTTTTTTCCACTCTAAATAAAAATAACCAGTTTCTATAAATAAGAGTCCAGTTTGAAAACAAAACAAACGAAATTTATTTCTTATTTTATACTAAAATTGTGGGACAGTGCACAAGGCACCACTGCCCTGGCTCACTTGTCTCCCCAGCTGTAGACCCAGGAGAAGCTCTGAGCCTCTGCCCGAAGTGCAGGGGGCCAAGGCGGGGGTTCCTGCCCCAGGAGCTGCCTTGGGGGGCAAAGCACCCCATGGCCTTGACTGCTATGCAGGGGTCCCTGGGCACAGCAGCTTTCCACCTGCCTCGTTGCTGAAGCTTGGCAGGCCTGGACACCTGGTCCTGCAGCATCGTGGGCGCCCACTGACTGCCAGGGTCTGCGATTAGGGGTCATCCGGCCCGCACACCTGGTGCCAGCTTGTGGGCTGGGCCATGGGGCTGCCTGCCCAGGGCACCATCGTGGATAGGAAGCGAAGCCCCCAGTGGTAGGGGTAGGTTTACAGTTCATAGTGTGCTTTAAGCATAAAGTCTGGTTTATGCATGAAAAGCACAGCCATACCCCTGCTTACAGTCCCTGAACTTTCCTCCCTCTCTCCCCCTCCAGGCTGACTTTGGTCAAAGATCAGACACTTTTCCAGAGCGTTCTTGAGCACAGCTGATGATGTGGTTCTCACAGTGCTTCATGACAATGGACGGTGACAACCCTAGAGCAAGTGCTTCTCGGTCAGGAATTTACTCTGAGGAGACAGGGAGGCATTTCGCTGGACAGCCTTGTGGTGACACTGGGCACCAGGAGGATGAGGGTGAAGCTGTGTGTGCACGCCAAGTCACTTCAGTCATGGCGGACTCCGTGCCAGCCACAGACTGCAGTCGGCCAGGTCCCTCTGTCCCTGGGATTCCCCAGCAAGAATGCTGGCATGGGTTGCCATGCCCTCCCCCAGGGGATCTTCCCCACCCAAGGATCAGACCCAGGGCTCTTATACTTTCTGCACAGACAGGTGGGTTCCTTACCACTGGTGCCACATGGGAAGCCTGGTGATGAAGCCACAGTGGTGGTGCTTTAGTCGCTCAGTTGTGTCTGACTCTTGCGACCCCCTGGACTGTAACCCACCAGGCTCCTCTGTCTCTGGGATTCTCTAGGCAAGAACACTGGAGTGGGTTGCTGTGCCCTCCTCCAGGAGATCTTCCAAACTCAGGGATCGAACCAGGGTCTCTTGCATTGCAGGCAGATTCTTTACTGATTAAGCTACGAGGGAAGCCCAGAACAAAATTAGTTTGTACATTCAGTATGGACTCCCTGAAGGAAGGAAATGGCAACCCACTCCAGCATTCTTGCCTGGAAAACCTCATGGTCAGAGGAGCCTGATAGGTTAATCCATGGGGTCACAAAGAGTCTGACACGACTGAGCAACTTAACTGTCACTGTCCCCGTCGGTCAGCATGGGCTGGAGTCCTCTCCTGCACCCCACGCTGGCTTGGCCTTGGATTTGGAAAGACCCGATACAAAGTGAATAGACTGAAAAGCAAATACATTCTAATGACTATAGCCTAAATTTCCCCAAAAGTACGTACAGACACCCTTCCCATATAGAGCTTGTTACGGACGGACGTCACCCACCTTCACTGAAGTCTTCAACTAACTTATCAAACTTACTGATGACTTAGATATGAATGACTCATAGGAGATGCCAATTCAATCCCTGGGTTGGGAAGATCCCCTGGCAGGGGAAATGGCAACCCATTCCAGTATTCTGTCCTGGGAAATCTGATGGACAGAGGAGTCTGGTGGGCCACAGTCCATGGGGTCGCAGAGTCAGACGTAACTTAGTGACTAAACCACCATCATCCTATGACTAGCTAAGTTTGGGAAACACTATGTGGTAAAGTTCAAGCTGGTTTAGAAAAGAGGAACCAGAGACCAAATTGCCAACATCCGCTGGATCATGGAAAAAGCAAGCGAGTTCCAGAAAAACATCTACTTCTGCTTTATTGACTATGCCAAAGCCTTTGACTGCGTGGATCACAATAAACTGTGGGAAATTCTGAAAGAGATGGGAATACCAGACCACCTGATCTGCCTCTTGAGAAATTTGTATGCAGGTCAGGAAGCAACAGTTAGAACTGGACATGGAACAACAGACTGGTTGCAAATAGGAAAAGGAGTTCGTCAAGGCTGTATATTGTCACCATGTTTATTTAACTTCTATGCAGAGTACATCATGAGAAACGCTGGACAGGAAGAATCACAAGCTGGAATCAAGATTGCCAGGAGAAATATCAATAACCTCAGATATGCAGATGACACCACCCTTATGGCAGAAAGTGAAGAGAAACTAAAAAGCCTCGTGATGAAAGTGAAAGTAGAGAGTGAAAAAGTTGGCTTAAAGCTCAACATTCAGAAAATGATTCATGAATATCATGGCACCTGGTCCCATCACTTCATGGGAAATAGATGGGGAAACAGTGTCAGACTTTACTTTTTGGGCTCCAAAATCACTGCAGATGGTGACTGCAGCCAAGAAATTAAAAGACGTTTACTCCTTGGAAGGAAAGTTATGACCAACCTAGATAGCATATTCAAAAGCAGAGACATTACTTTGCCAACAAAGGTCCGTCTAGTCAAGGCTATGGTCTTTCCTGTGGTCATGTATGGATGTGAGAGTTGGACTGTGAAGAAGGCTGAGTGCCGAAGAATTGATGCTTTTGAACTGTGGTGTTGGAGAAGACTCTTGAGAGTCCCTTGGACTGCAAGGAGATCCAACCAGTCCATTCTGAAGGAGATCAGCCCTGGGATTTCTTTGGAAGGAATGATGCTAAAGCTGAAACTCCAGTATTTTGGCCACCTCATGCGAAGAGTTGACTCACTGGAGAAGACTCTGATGCTGGGAGGGATTGGGGGCAGGAGGAGAAGGGGATGACAGAGGATGAGATGGCTGGATGGCATCACTGACTCGATGGACTTGAGTCTGAGTGAACTCCGGGAGTTGGTGATGGACAGGGAGGCCTGGTGTGCTGCGATTCATGGGGTCGCTAAGAGTTGGACACAACTGAGCGACTGATCTGATCTGATCTGATGTGGTAAAGAATATAAAACTTCTGAGTAAACATTAATAGCCAAATGCTCTTCCAATCAAGGGGAGGTTTTCACCCTCTTTCTGGGGAAGAATAAATATTTAGATGACTCCATGGCCATCCACACTAGTTGCTGGCTGGGTCCTGTGAGGAAGAGCCCTTACTGTGCATTCTGGTTCCCCGAGTGTCTCTCCTGACGACCAACCCGCAGACCGAGAACCGGACTTGAGCCACTTCAGTCTGGATTAGAGTCTTGATTCTGTCACTTCCTTTCTAAGCATGTCACTGGGTGACTCACTTTGCCTCTCTGAGCCTCAATTTTCTCTTCTTGAAGATGGAGATGAGGGTTGGCTACCATAGAGTTGAAAGGATTATAAAACTGAGGTGTACAGGAGGGCTTTATTGAGCCTTAGTAAACGTGAAGGGACAGACAGATGTCGGATGGTCTCTAACACGCGGTTCTCCATGCACGGACTCTCCTGTCCTCACGTGCTGAAGTCTTGTGAGGACAAGACTCACAGTGGCCACCCACAGTGGCTGCTGGTGTGGTGGGACCCGAGGGGAACAACAGTGCTTGGCTGCCTGAAGTTCCTGAGGATGACCAGAAACACCTGAGAAAAACACTTTTCTTCTAAGATAAGCTTTATTTCAAAATTCAAGTTACATGCCAAGAAAATGCTTAACTATTGTGAAAAAAAAAAAAAAAAAGAATTTACTTCACAGAAACAAATTATCAGGGAATGTGTCACTCCAGTGTTCTTGCCTGGAGAATCCCAGGGATGGGGGAGCCTGGTGGGCTGCCGTCCATGGGGTCGTACAGAGTTGGACATGACTGAAGCGACTTAGCAGCAGCAGCAGCAGCAGTGCTCTCCCAGGGACTTGGGAAAAGACCTTTAGCCCTGGCCAAAGATTAACAATGATAATTATTAAACTGGAAGCTTATTGTTAGTTAAGATAACTGCCTTTGAAAAAGCTGGGAAGGAATCTGGTTGTCCCTGGTTTACTTGGTTAGGGCCAGAGAGCACGATATACCCCATCCCAGGCCCCGGAGTGGGACGTGGCTGAGAGCCCACTGTGTGCCAGACACCGGGCTTTCCATGTGTTTCTGCTGCTGCTAAGTTGCTGCTAAGTCGCTTCAGTCGTGTCCGACTCTGTGCGACCCCATAGACAGCAGCCTACCAGGCTCCCCCGTCCCTGGGATTCTCCAGGCAAGAACACTGGAGTGGGTTGCCATTTCCTTCTCCAATGCATGAAAGTGAAAAGTGAAAGTGAAGTCGCTCAGTTGTACTAAACAGCTAAATTCTCACTTCAGCTCTCTAAGAAATTTCCCCCTATTTTGTAAAGCTACTCAGCGAAACCAAGTGTCATGCCCAAGATGGCATTTCTACCTGATTTTATATCCTGCTTGGCTTCCCTGGTGGCTCTGATGGTAAAGAATCTGCCAGCAATGCAGGAGACCCGGGCTGGATCCCTGGGCTGGGAAGATCCCCTGGAGGCAGAAGACATGGCAGCCCACTCCAGTGTTCCTGCCTGGAGAATTCCATGGACAGAGGAGCCTGGCGAGCTACAGTCCACGGGGCTGCAAAGAGTCGGACACGACTGAGCAACTAACACTTTCTTTCACTCTGGACCCTTGTGAGGCCAAAAGTGATGTGTGTGGCAACAGCAATAACATTTATTCAAGAAGCACATTTCCTAATTTGGCTTTGAGTCATTACTGCTAAGTCACTTCAGTCGTGTCCAACTCTGTGCGACCCCATAGACGGCAGCCCACCAGGCTCCCCCGTCCCTGGGATTCTCCAGACAAGAACACTGGAGTGGGTTGCCATTTCCTCCAATGCATGACAGTGAAAAGTGAAAGGGAAGTCACTCAGTCATGTCCGACCCTCAGCGACCCCATGGACTGCAGCCTTCCAGGCTCCTCCATCCATGGGATTTTCCAGGCAAGAGTACTGGAGTGGGGTGCCATTGCCTTCTCCAGCATTCCTTTCTTATGGGTGTGGCCACTCAGGTGATCAGCTTATAGAACACAAAGTTGAATCCTGTGCTGAGAAGCAGATTCTTTCAAATCCCAGCATGACTTTCTGTTGCATACCTTCCTCTGTTTCAGGGACACGTCTGCATGAAGACAGAGGGCCTGTGTAGAATCAAGAAGCCACAGGGGAATGACTGCCGTCTGTCTGTCTCCCTGCCAGCATTCCCACCCCCTACCTCCCAGTTCACAGGGAAGATCCCATTCTTAGCTGAATTTTCAAACACACAGGTGACAATATAATCATTGTTCATATTTCGATGGTCCTCAAGATCACCTTTGAGTTTCTTAATCAATTTCTTATGATGAGTCAAGTTCTTATCCATTTTTTTAAAAAAATTCTACTGGTTTATACTAGAGATAGTGGTGTCAGCCTGTGAAAATAATAAAATAATCCCAAACTCTAGTACTTTGGACATATCAAGTTGCATATTTCACCACCTACTTTAAAGAATCAAGTCACAGATTATATATATTGTCTATTTCACAAAGTAATAGTTAACCAAAAACTTAATAACTTTGAACTTTGCATAATTAACTCAGTGTAGGTTTGATTTCTACTCTGACAGTAAGTTCTCACGTCGAGACCATCTTCAGCCTTTGAAAAAGGACTGCCTGCAGACCGCTTACCTTTAACCTCAAACAAAAGGTTCTTCCATTCACTATCATACTCCAATCGAATGCATCTAATCACTGCTTGCTTAGTAGGTTAGAGGCTATTCTTCATTCCAAGGCATCAGAGAACCGACGAGCTATATGACGCATCTGTTCCAAGGGTCACGGATGCTCCAGCTGCCCTCTGGGCTTCCTTCTATACCCATCCACATGGGATTTCGTAAAACTTCTACAGACTATTAAAAGTGTTCTAAATATTTTCCTGATTCTGAATTATAGCTACAGCTTTTTCTCTGACAACTGCAACTCAGGTATCAACACTTTCCTGAAAGTCCATGGGACTTTAAATGCTTGCACACTGAGCTGAACCCTTGAATACAGACTTAGAACAATTATATATGAGAGCTGGAGAGAAACTGATACACCCACCTCTCCAAACACCATCATTTTTTACAAACCAGACACCCACAGTGCTCAGGGGAGAAAGGAGTTGCTTGAGGTCCCAGAACCTCCTGGTGGAGGAGCCTCATTGTCCCAGATTCCCTCTCATCTTATATGGCAAGTCAGTCTTACATGGCAAGTCCAAGTTCAGCACCACAAGAGTGGCAAAGCTTCCTTATTCACTTGCATATCCATCTCACACCTATTACAAGGCCTGAAACATAGAAGCAGCTCAACAAACTGGGGATGGGCACAGGAAGAGAAAAGCTAGAGGCGTGCAAGGAAAAAAATCTAGACAATGAGGCAGAAGAGAGATTACAGCTTTGAGATAAGTACAAACAAAATGCCATGGGGGTTCAGAAGGCCATGGCTCATGGAGTGATTCAGTGTCCAAGCTCTGAAGTCTCCCATGTTAAGCTTTTTTTCCCATGCTAAGCTTTTGCATTCAGGCACTCAACAAATACTCAGTGAGGGTCTACCTGGTGCAGGGAACAGATAGATGAGCAAGAGAAACAGAGGCCCTGATCACAAGCAGAGAATCAGACAAGGAAGCCAACAGTTCGTTTCAACTGGTGACAAATTCTCTTATGGAAAAACCAAAGCGGTAATGCAACAAAAGATAGGTGCAGGAGGAGACAATGTCAAACAAGGCAGCCAAGTTTGGAAAGCATCTTTGAGGAAGTAACATTTAAGCTGAGACTACAGAGGACCCACTGTGTGACCTTAGGCAGGATACACAACCTCTCTGAGATCCAGTTTCCTTTCTCATCTGGATTAGGAAGGCAAGGCCAAGTACCTCATGGGGCTGCAGGAATGTAATGTAAAAATGCATGGACCTGGGTCACCTGCACACACTTAGTATACTGACATTGTGGCTTCTGTCATTCTCAGACGGTTAGAGACCCGTGACAAGTGCGAAAGCTCAGGAGGTCAGCACTGAGATGCAAGCTCTGAGCAGGACCGCCGCTGTTTCCATCACCTGCGGGGCTCTTCCCTATTAGATGGCTCGTTAAAGGGCTGGAGCCCCGCTCTGCGCCAGGAGCCAGGAGCTGGGGGCGCGGGGGTCGGTGCCACCCGGCCACCTGCACTCGCCCGCACCCGTCCCCGCGGCAGCCATCTTGGTGCCCTCCCCGCGGCGGGTTTCGGCACGCGGCCCGAGGACGGCGTGGCAGGGCGCGTGCGGGCGTGGATGCATGAACCCCCTTCCGTGCCGGCGGACCCGCTCCATCGCAGGGCTCCGGGCGGAGCTCGCGGGAGGTCAGGTTGCCGGAGGTGGGGGAGCTCAGGCAGCGGGACGGCAGGTGGGGTTTCCGAGGTGCAGGGACCCCCTGGCCCGGGGAGTCCCGGGCAAGCCGAGGGGTTTTTTGATTTCCCAGCCGGGTGTGGGGGGTCGCCCAGCAGCCGCCCGCGGGCGCGCGCCCCAGCCCCAGCCCGCGCCCGTCCACCCGGCTCCCTGCGCGTTTCCCACCCACTGCACCCAAGCCCGCGACTCACCGCTACCCACTGGCTACAGCCGGCTCAGCTGTCAGAACCTGCTCTGCGCCGCCTCGGCCGCCACCGGAAGCGCTTCTCCCGCCACGGCGGCCTCGCGCGCCGCCGTCCCCGCCTCCCGGAGCGCGCCCACGGAGCGCGTCCCCGTGCGCAGCCACGAGGCCAGGAGGCCCGGACGCACCCTCGCTGTCACTGCGCTCTGGGCGCAGCCTCCGCCTGATCCGGGAGCGGAAACGCTGTGCCCGCGCGTTTGCTTCTGAGTCCATCAGGAACTCTCAAGTTCATCCTCGCGGCGGTGCGAGGCTCTGCTCAGGCCAGTGCCTCCGTTTCCATTTTGGTTTCCGGGAGACCGCCTCCTTTACTTGATCATTTCCCGGTTACCAGCATCTTCTCGCTCATCTTCTCACTCACTCATCTTCTCATTCAGTTGGTAAAGAATCCGCCTGCAATGCAGCAGAGCCCGGTTGGATTCTTGGATCCGGAAGATCCTCTGGAGAAGGGATACGCTACCCACTCCAGTATTCTTGGGCTTCCTTTGTGGCTCAACGGGTAAAGAATCCACCCGCAATGCGGGACACCTGGGTTCAATCCCTGGGTTGGGAAGATCCTCTGGAGAAGGGAAAGGCTACCCGCTCCGCCCTCTTTAGTTGATCATTTCCCAGTTACCAGCATCGTCTCAGTCACATTCATTTAAGCCACTGTTTCCCAAAGTGTGGAATCTGGCACGGAGGCGACAAAGCGATTTGTTGTGGTGCCAGGGCCATGACCTGATTTATATCTTCACAAAACTCACCCCTCTGCCGAGGAGGAGGTGACGTGGAGGCAGAGAAGCCAGTAGGCAGGCGACTTTGGCTAATCAGGGGAGAGATGATCGTGGCTTGGACCAAGTTGGTTATGGTGAGGATTACTGGATTCTGGGTATATTTTGGAAACAGATGAAATCTAATAAATGGTCAATTTACATTATTTAGCGGATAGGAAGATTCCATTTTTCAAGTCGTAAATTCTCCCCCAAATCAGCCTAAAAATTGAATGCACTTCCAAACAAAATTCTGACAACTCTAGTGCGTATAAGGGTGTGGCGTATAACTTGACAAGGTGACTGTAAAAATGAATATGGAAAAATAAAGAGCCAGAAATAGTCAAAGCAAGTTTGAAGAAAAAGAGCAAGGTGGAGTGGCTTGTCCTGTGAACACAGAAGGTTGCGTGCTTGCGCAGGCGTCAACAAATAGTGCAGCCAAATAGAGGTACCAGACATGAGCCCTGCGCGTAGAGAAGCCTGCTCCTAGCTGCATCCCGGGTGAACCAGACATGAGCCCTGCACGTAAAGAAGCCTGCTGCTAGCTGCATCCCGGGTGAACCAGACATGAGCCCTGAGCGTAGAGAAACCGGCTGCTAGCTGCACCCTGGGTGAAGGCCAGCCAGTGTCTGGGCTTCCCTGTGGCTCAGTTGGTGAAGAATCCGCCTGCAGTGCAGCAGAGCCCGGTTCAATTCCCGGGTGGAGAAGATCCTCTGGAGAAGGGTTTGGCTACCCACTCCAGTCTTCTGGCCTGGAGAATTCTTTCCATGGACTGTCGCAAAGAGTCGGACAGGACTGAGCGATTTTCACTTTCAGGTGAAGGGGAAGGTTAAATATCCATTAAATGATGCTGAGGCAATTGAATCCTTACTTTAAACCATGTATGAAAGTGAGCTCCACGCAGTTTAAAGACCCAAATACGAAAAACAAAACTCCCAGAATTTTAGAAGACGATATATAGGAGGGTACCTTTATGACCCGGAAATAAAAGGGGCATGCTTAAATAAACACAAAATAGACGGACTATTGGCTTCCCAGGTAAAGAATCCACCTGCAATGCGGGAGATGCGGGTTCGATCCCTGGATCTGGAAGATCCCCTGGAGGAGGAAATGGCAAACCAATCCAGCATGCTTGCCTGGATAATCCCATGGACAGAGAAGCCTGGCGGGCTACAGTTCATAGGTTCTCAAAGGGTCAGACACGACTGAGTGACTGAGCACGCATGCATGAATGGAATATAAAGGGAATATTAAAAAGTTAAACTTCCTTAAACAATTCATGTAGTCCATAATAAAAGGGAAAGAGTTTGTTTACAGCCTGGCAGGAAGTGTTTTCAATACATGGATCTGACAAAGAATACATATGGAAACAATATTTTAAAAGATTTACAAATTAAGAGGAAGAAAGAGAAGCTATCCAATAGAAACACATACAGAAAACTATGAAACATGCCATTCATGGAGAAGGAAAAACAAACGACCCTGATACCCAAGGAAAGATATTCCACCTGGCTAGCGATTTGGTCACTCATAATTCCTAGGAACCTTTAACCAGTTTCTTCTCTTTACTACATATTGTGCCGAGTGTTGGGCTCAAAAAGATTTTTTAAAAATTCCTCCCTAAAATAACTTAGTGTCAAGGCGATAAATATGTAAACAAGTAGTTACAATAAGTGATTATAAATCAGTATAAACACTGTCACAGTATAATATGGGCTGTGAAAGTAAGTGCTATGAGCTCATGGGAGGGATGCTCACCTCTGAGGGCAAAATGGGGATAAGAGAGGTCTGGTAGATACAAAGTTTATCTGTTGTCTTTTGCCACATTGATGCTGCAACAGAACCACAAAAACCTCAAGAGTATACACTCATAAACATTTATTTTTGTTCCTGCATGTGTAGGTTGGCTGGCACTTCTGCCAATCAAAGCTGGGCTCTGCAAAACTCACTCAATTGGTGGCTCTGTGGGTCTTGGCAGGGCTTTCTCACTAGTACAAGAGGACTGACTGGGCTCTGTTCCCAGTCTCATTTTTCCAGCAATTTAAGCTTGCTTTCACTTCTACTTTATCCTATTGGTCAAAGTAAGTCACACAACCAGCCCAGAATAAAAATTCTTTATCTGGGAGAAGATATATATATATATAAAGGGAGAAGATGCATACTGACTATAAATAGCTATGATATATAGACAAGTGAAAATTGGGGGACATTATTTTTCAAAAATTCTTTCTTGGGTGTATTTTACCTTCTCAGCATCCCAGTTTCTTTTGGGGAGCTCCCAACACTTACTTCATTTGATCCAGGTCAGATCATCAATGATGGAATTTATCTTCTCTTGCCTGCCACTGTTATAGGTATGTAACACAAGCTTGGTCAACCAGATTCTTGCCCTGAATTTATATGTAGACACTGGGGAAAAGAGCAGTCACCTCCCTCCTCTGATCCTCCTGGGGTTGCTAAGCTGCAAGAATATGGATTGGGGGCTGCCAGGGCTGCTGTTTTTGCCCATTGGCAGAATTGAAACTAAGCTGAAAGATTCAAGAGAGACAGTTCAGATGATATCATTGCAGGCCCTGGGCTCACTCAGTGGTGAAGCTCAACCTACTTCCTGGGCTTCTAGTTATAGGAGTCGATATATCAACCCACATGCACTTCTTCTTTTTTTTTTAAGTCATAAGTTCTTTTAAGTTGAAGTTCTGTCTCTGCTGACTGGCAGGTGCACAAAAGTGGTGACCTTGAGCTGAATAAAACCAAATTTGAAAAATCAACGAAAAGACGGCAGATGACAGAAGAAGATATAAGCTAAGGTTTAAAGAATACAAAGGAGGTGTCCACATGTGTTCCTACCATTGTTTTACATAAACATTTTTCAAAAACAGCGTCCAGAAAAGTTAAACTAGTATTTTTCAGCTTTGATGACAAGGATGTTGACAAGGGCTTGGGGATTCTTGCTGGGCTTGCATTGGCAAAGGTTGCAAAACCCTGACATTTTAATATGGACTTTGAACTGTTCAGGGCATGGCAAAATCAAAACAACGCTTAAGTCAGCAAAATAAGGGGGCATTTCTGAGCATAGTGTTCAAAGATCTTGCAGAATATATCACAAGATGAAAGTTTCCTCATTGTAGAACAGGGAATTCAGTGAGACTTAATATTTAAATTAAAACCTTAAGTTCCAGACTCTGTTAGCAAAGTTATTTATGATGATAAGAGGAAATACATAACCATGAGTTTGTAGAGGTATGCAAAAGTTTGTGTACGTACTCCCTGCTGTTCCCCAGCACGCTCCCTGAGACAGCTTTAGTATGTTTCTTCCAGAATTTTCTTTTCTTTTCTGACCTAATCAAACTCTTCATCCTGAGCCTAACAGAAGGAGGGACATAGAGGTATAACAGTCATGGACTCTCCACTATGAGCTGAGCCTATGGTAGTCACTTCCACAAATATCTTCTTTAGTCCTTAGCAAAACTCTGAGAGGTTAACTACTTGTATTAGTCAGGGTTCACTGAGAGAACAGAACCAATAGGGTATGTTTGTATCTCTACAGTTAGCTAGCTACCCATCCATCCATCCTCTATCCATCTATCTGTCTAGAGAGTTTTGGTAAGGAATTTTCTCATTGATTGTGGGGACTTGCAAGCCTGAAATTTAGAGGACAGACCAGCAGGCTGAAAACTCCCATTGATGCCTCAGTCTTGAGTAGCTGAACATCTCTGGGAAAATCATTCCTTGCTCTTAAGGCCATCAGCTGCTTAGGTGAGGCCCATCCATATTATGGAAGACAGTCTTCTTTATGCAAACTCAACTGATTGCAGATGTTAACCATATCTACAAAATACCTTCAAAAACAGCACCCAGATTAGTGCTTAACTGAATAGCTGGGTTTCTAGCCAAGCCTGGCTGATGCATAAAACTAACCATCACATTATCCTTCCCCTAACTTTATATCTCTCCTCACTGTTGCTTCTAACAATCCATCCTCTGATCTTTTGAAATGTGAATAAGATCAATTCATCCTCTGCTTTAAAACCCTCAATGGCTACCAGCTACACTTACAATTAAATTTGAACATTCCATCATGACCTATGGACTTGCATGATCTGTCCTGTCCCATTGCTGCAATTTCATATTAATATCACCAAATTTCCTGACTTCTGAACAGGCCAACTTATTCCCACCTCAGGCCCTTTGCATATGCTGTTCCAGCTGCCTGGAATGCTTTCAGGTCAAATATCATGTCCTCAGAGAAGCCTTCCTTGACCGTCCCACTCCCACTGGAGTTCATCACTCTTTTATTTCTGTTACTGCACTGTTGCTATCCAAAGCTACTGTGTTTACCTATCTGTTGACCTGTTTCTTCTCTGTCTCTTCCACTAGAACGTTCCATCACAAGGGCAGGGATTCTGTCTACCTGACACTGTATTCTCAGGTCCTTGAATGATGCCTGCTGCAGTTACCCTCCCACTCAAATCACAGCACGGCAGCACCGTGGTGAGGGCCCTGCAGCCACCACTCCTGGATGTCGGACACTACAGCTTACACAAGAGTCACTTCTCCTCCTGGAATTGCTCATTGTAGCCACTGCTGGAAACGATTCTCCATGGTACAGGGCATGTCAATCTGATTGGCTGAGCTGAGGTCACGTGCCAGTGCAACATCAAGACTTCTCTGTAGAGGCATGGTCTCTGCCTCACACTCAAACAAAGATGATGCATCGAATCACCCAGAAAGTCCCCTCAGGCTGTTTCTCAGCCAACATACTCCTTGACTTCTCCAGGGGTAACATCTTGGGACTTCCCAGATGGCTAAGTGATAAAGAATCCGCCTGCAATACAGGTGATGTGGGTTCAATTCCTGGATTGATCCCCTGGAAGAGGAAATGGCAACCCAGTACAGTATGGCTGCCAGGATGATTCCATGGACAGAGGGACCTCGTAGTTTACAGTACATGTGGTCGCAGAGAGTAGGACACGACTGAGCGGCTACACCAGCACCCACAAACACTATCTTAACTTTGATCAACTATCTTCGATGATGTCTAGCGCTAACTTTTAATTAGTTTTATCTGTTCTAGAACTTTATCTAAATGACGTCATACAATATGTGCTGTTTTGAGTGTGTGTCTGGTTTCTTTCACTTAGCCTGTTTTTGAGATGTATCTGTGTGGTTGGATATAGTTGTACTCTGTCTTCTCTCGTTGTGTAGAATTCTGCTTCATAGGAATAGACCACATATTTTGTGTCCATTTCCAAATGATGAACATTTACAGTGTTTCCAATTTTTGGTTATTATGACTAAAGCAGCTGCAGTACTCAAGTATAATCTTTCCGTGGATAAAAGAGCAGGGGGGATTGTTCTGTTTTGCATTTAGTTTGCAATGTTTGGGGCGTGTGTTTTCACCTAATTTTTGCCTCTAGAGCAATTTTTCCAAGATCTGAAATCATATCACTCCCCACCTGAAAACTGATTCTTGCCTCCAAATAAAGTCCAGATTCCTTGACTTGTTGATAGTGACCTTAACTTTCAATTAACTTTATCTCTGACCTTTTACCCTGATACAAGAATATTGATCAACTCACTGTTTCCAGAAAATTCAATTCAGTTCAGTCTCTCAGTCTTGTCTGACTCTTTGTGACCCCATGGACTGCAGCACATCAGGCTTCCCTGTTTATCACAAACTCCTGGAAGTTGCTCAAACTTATGTCCATCGAGCTGGTTATGCCATCTAACCATCTCATCCTCTGTCGTCCCCTCCTCCTCCCACCTTCAGGGAGCATCTTTCCCAGCATCAGGGTCTTTTCCAATGAGTCAGTTCTTCAAATCAGGTGGCCAAAGTATTGGAGCTTCAGCTTCAGCATCAGTCCTTCCAATGAATAGTCAGGACTGATTTCCTTTAGGATGGACTGGTTGGATCTCCTTGCTGTCCAGGGGACTTTCAGGTCTTCTCCAACACCAAAAGCATCAATTCTTCAGCATTCAGCTTTATACCATTCTTTATGGTGCAACTCTCACATCCATCCATGACTTCTGGTAAAAACATAGCTTTGACTATATGGACCTTTGTCAGTAAAATACTGTCTCTGCTTTTTAATATGCTGTCTAGGTTGGTCATAGCTTTTCTTCCAAGGAGCAAGCATCTTTTGATTTCAAGGCTGCAGTCACCCCCCAAAATAAAGCCTGTCACCCTTACCATTGTTTCCCCAGCTATTTGCCATGAAGTGATGGGACCAGATGCCACAATCTTAGTTTTTTGAATGTTGAGTTTTAAGCCAGCTTTTTCACTCTCCTCTTTCACTTTCATCAAGAGGCTCTTCAGTTTCTCTTCACTTTCTGCCATAAGGGTGGTGTCATCTGCATATCTGAGGTTATTGATATTTCTCCCAGCAATCTTGATTCAGCTTGTGCTTCATCCTCTCCAGCATTTCTCATGATGTACTTTGTAACAGGTTGTTCTCTTCCTGTTTGCCTTTGTTCAGATTTTGGTCTGGAATGCCTTTCCCAGAGAATCTTGATTCCTGGACAAAACGATACACATCCCTCAAAGCCTAGTTGAAGGACACCTCTTCCAGGAAGCTGTCCTTCAGTTTGTCAGGCACTTTGTTGTACTTCCATTGGGTGTATAACTTTGGTATTAATTTTGTTAGAGCACTTACTTCTTCACACTTCTCTGATTGTGGTCTGTCCGTTCTTCTTGTCTGCGAGCTCTGAAAGGCAGAGAAGGAGGTTCTGAGCAGTGAAATGGTGTACCTAATGATACCTCACAGCTTCTGTGACTCCAGGTCTGCCTGATTCCAGCTTAGATGCTCTTAACACCACAAGACTTGGTGGAACGCATGCTAATCACTGTGTGCAAGGTTAATGGACACCAGAAGCTGGAGCTCCAGGGGCCTGGGGGTCCTGATCTCCGTGAGACCAGCAGAGAGCCTGGAACTGGGCCAAGTGGTCGGGACAAAGCCACCAGAGAGGTTGCCATGGGAACCTGAGGGGCCACATGCTTCTGATTTGTTTCAAGAGACACCAGAAATCCACAAAAGAGGCAGAATTTCTTAATTTTTGAATGTTAGTAAGGTATTGTTTTAAATAGAAAGTAAGACTGGTTCCAAATAGGAAAAGGAGTACGTCAAGGCTGTATATTGTCACCATGTTTATTTAACTTATATGCAGAGTACATCATGAGAAACGCTGGACTGGAAGAAAGACAAGTTGGAATCAAGATAGCCGGGAGAAATATCAATAACCTCAGATATGCAGATGACACCACCCTTATGGCAGAAAGTGAAGAGGAACTCAAAAGCCTCTTGATGAAAGTGAAAGTGGAGAGTGAAAAGGTTGGCTTAAAGCTCAACATTCAGAAAACGAAGATCATGGCATCTGGTCCCATCACTACATGGGAAATAGATGGGGAAACAGTGGAAACAGTGTCAGAATTTATTTTTCTGGGCTCCAAAATCACGGCAGATGGTGACTGCAGCCATGAAATTAAAAGACGCTTACTCCTTGGAAGGAAAGTTATGACCAACCTAGATCACATATTCAAAAGCAGAGACATCACTTTGCCAACAAAGGTTCGCCTAGTCAAGGCTATGGTCTTTCCTGTAGTCATGTATGGATGTGAGAGCTGGACTGTGAAGAAGGCTGAGCGCCCAAGAATTGATGCTTTTGAACTGTGTTGTTGGAGAAGACTCTTGAGAGTCCCTGGACTGCAAGGAGATCCAACATGTCCATTCTGAAGGAGATCAGCCCTGGGATTTCTTTGGAAGGAATGATGCTAAAGCTGAAATTCCAGTGCTTTGGCCACCTCATGTGAAGAGTTGACTCATTGGAGAAGACTCTGATGCTGGGAGGGATTGAAGGCAGGAGGAGAAGGGGACGACAGAGGATGAAATGGCTGGATGGCATCACTGACTCAATGAATGTGAGTCTGAGTGACCTCCGAGAGCTGGTGATGGATAGGGAGGCCTGGCGTGCTGCAGTTCATGGGGTCGCAAAGAGTCAGACACGACTGAGCGACTGATCTGATCTGATCTGAAGACAAAAAAGATCTGTGGGCTGAATTCAGGCCTCTTTACACTCATTTGCTTCTTGTATATCCACCTTTGTCATGCAAAATCTGCATCCTGGTCATTTTTACTTTGGAAAGTTAAAAATAGGAGTGATAAATTACTGTGTGTAGCCCAGACAGAGATTCACCTGGAAACCAAGTCAAATGTCCTAGGTTTCTGAGGTCCCGTTTGTTTGTTATTCTCGCTGTGTTTGCTGATATCATCCGATGAAACCCCATTGAGGGTACTACAGCCACTGAGGTGTTAGACACGGTCCGCCTGCCAGAAAGACACTCAGGGCCCACGCAGGGCCAGGTGGTCTCAGCAGCAGACCGACACGCAGCCCAGAGGAAGGACATACGTGTCAGGGAAGGGTTCCGGGTAGAGGCAATAGATTTAAGGGACAAGTAAGAGAAAGCGAGGTGAAGAGCCAGGCAGGAAAGGATATTCTTTGCAGGGGGAACATAGAGGCCCCACCAGGTGGTGATGCACTGCAAAGGGAAAAAAGGGGAATGAGGTTTTTTTAAAATTTGTTGCAGTGCAAAGGTAAAAAAGAGAAATGAGGTTTTTTTTAGTCCATGGGGTCACAGAGTCAGACAGGAGTGACTTTCGCTTTCTCAAGGACAAAGAGGATAAAGAGAACAATGGGCAGGTCTGAGCATTCCTAGTGTGTTTTTTGCTTTTGTTTTTTTTTTTTTTTACTTTAATTGCCTGTAGCTCTTAATGTCTGTAACTAAGTTTGCTTTTCTGCCCCCTAACTTCGCAGGAATTACACTTCATACCTATTTTCCTGACTCTTCATTAAACAGCTTCCCAGCTGGTGCTAGTGGTAAAGAACCTGCCTGCCAATGCAGGAGACATAGAGATGTAGGTCTGAGCTTGGGTCAGGAAGATCCCTTGGAGGAGGGCATGGCAGTTCACTCCAGTATTCTTGCCTGGATAAGAATCTCATGGACAGAGGAGCCTGGAAGGTTACAGTTCATAGAGTTGCAAAGAGCACGCACACGATGCTAACTAATCCTGTGTCTAGCTTTTATCCTTACAACACCTTTCCCTTGTAGTTACATCAGAAAGAAGGGCACAGTGCCACCGATCTGCCAGACTCAATTACTGGGTTACTGACGCTGGCCTATGACTGTCTTTGACAAGATCCTAACACCTTTGCTCCTCATCACTGACTCCTGACTGCAAGCCCTCACCTTGCATAAGCCCCTAGATTCCTCATGGAGGGGGAGGTGGGCACAGTTCTTGAGACGTGAGCCTGCTGTGATTCCATCTCAGCCAGTTGAGAATTCAAGCCACCTGTGCCTTCCAAACTCTGTCTCCATACTTTTTATTTTGCTTCAGTGGACAGAGAAAGCCAAGAGTTTGGCCAGCAACAATGAGTGTGGGTGGGGGAGCTGTGGTGCAGGTGGGTGACGACGGGCATGGAGTGGGCTTGGCCTGGAAGGTGTAGGGGTAGGTGTAGAAGACGTACCCAGACAGGACAGGGTCCATGGCTAGAGGGCATGTAGGAATACTTCTCAGGAGGGGTGAGGTCAAAGCTAGAAGCACTATCCCCATGGATTCATTCCTTGAAGAGGTTAGGGAGAGGGTGGGGCCAGAGTCAGGGCCCAGGAAGGGAAAGCCACGGGGCCAGCACAGCAGAATGGACAAATGGGCAGCCCGGGGCATCTCTGGAGGCCAAGTGCAGGCAGTGGTGGGGCTTCCTGCTATCTGCCTCGGTGCCACCAAGGACCTTTGAAAATAGTGACTCGCCCTGGCTAGAGCTTGGAGTCACCTAGGAAGTTTTAAAAACTTGCCATTTTTATCCAGTTTTCTGGGCCCCAATCCAGGCAAATTACATCAGGATCCTAAAAGGCAGGACCTGGAATCTGGATTTTTAATACTTCAGTGTGCAGCCAGGGATGGAGGTCACGGCAGTCAAGGGGTGGTCCAAACACTGCAGAACCCACAGGATCCTCCTTCAGTTGATTCATAGGGGCCCCTCCTGTTCTTGAGGTATCAGGGGTTGAATGCAGGGATCTTTGTGTGTTAATTGCAGAACTGATCTGCCATCTGCCTGAAATGGGGGCTGGACTGTGAGCAGAGGGCAGACAGGCCTTTGGCTTTTGTTCCTCAAATATGCAGACAATAATCCTAAAAACGTTCTTGTTTGGAGGGGTATGAAAGCTCAATGTGTCTCACACACAAAGCATCTGAAAAACACATCATGAATTGGCTCTTTGTTTAAAAATACAGCAATGCTGAATATCACTTGGAAGCCAATTATGTCTTAAATAGGTCCTGGAGGCTAAACACAATGTTGATTACTCCAGGAAAGCTGACTCACTCCATTATGGGTTTTAAGAAACTGGTTCATTAGTCAAATTAATCTTAACATATTAGGGCAGAAATAAGGAAGAAATACTACTTCGCATTTCTTTTTGCTCTGGGTAAGGAGTACGTCAAGGCTGTATATAGTCACCATGTTTATTTAACTTATATGCAGAGTACATCATGAGAAATGCTGGACTGGAAGAAACACAAGCTGGAATCAAGATTGCTGGGAGAAATATCAATAACCTCAGATATGCAGATGACACCACCCTTATGGCAGAAAGTGAAGAGGAACTAAAAAGCCTCTTGATGAAAGTGAAAGTAGAGAGTGAAAAGGTTGGCTTAAAGCTCAACATTCAGAAAACGAAGATCATGGCATCTGGTTCCATCACTACATGGGAAATAGATGGAAAAACAGTGGAAACAGTGTCAGACTTTATTTTTCTGGGCTCCAAAATCACGGCAGATGGTGACTGCAGCCATGAAATTAAAAGACGCTTACTCCTTGAAAGGAAAGTTATGACCAACCTAGATAGCATATTCAAAAGCAGAGACATCACTTTGCCAACAAAGGTTCGCCTAGTCAAGGCTATGGTCTTTCCTGTGGTCATGTATGGATGTGAGAGCTGGACTGTGAAGAAGGCTGAGTGCCGAAGAATTGATGCTTTTGAACTGTGGTGTTGGAGAAGACTCTTGAGAGTCCCTTGGACTGCAAGGAGATCCAACCAGTCCATTCTGAAGGAGATCAGCCCTGGGATTTCTTTGGAAGGAATGATGCTAAAGCTGAAACTCCAGTATTTTGGCCACCTGATGCAAAGAGTTGACTCATTGGAGAAGACTCTGATGCTGGGAGGGATTGGGGGCAGGAGGAGAAGGGGATGACAGAGGGTGAGATGGCTGGATGGCATCACTGATTCGATGGATGTGAATCTGAGTGACCTCCAAGATCTGGTGATGGACAGGGAGGCCTGGCGTGCTGCAGTTCATGGGGTCGCAAAGAGTCGGACAGGACTGAGCGACTGATCTGATCTGATCTGAAGGACTCACCTTGCCCTTTCTGTAATCCATCTGAGAAGACTATGATACCCTATTTGCTGCTTTGGTCCAATCCATTCACCCATCCAATGTACATCAACTGAACATCTATTCCATGCCTGCCCTACACAAGTACCAGCGAGTGAGACTCCCTCCTTTGTGGGAACTTACACTCCAGTGTTGGGGGGAGAGGGACATGAAATAACCTGATACATGCAGGACTTCATGGAGTGAAAAGTGAGATGAAGAAAACTGGCTAAGAGGATAGAGCAAGGTAAGGATGGGAAGGGGGCTGATCTTAGAGGAAATGTTCAGAGAAGCCTTCTCTGCGGAGGTGACTTGGAAACAAGTCACCTTGACCCAAGTCAAGGAGGGAAGGAGCCAGGCCTGGAATGGGAAAGAGCATTCCAGGCGAAAGGAAAGGCCATAAGGAAATAGCCTCAAGGACTGTCCTAAAAGCAGAGGCTGCAAAAACACCTTTGAGTTGCTACGTAAATTTCTGATAAGAATGATGATCAGACTGAGACTCAGGGCTCCAGCTGGCACACACAATGCCTTGGTAGAAGCCACAGAAGATCAGTCTGACTGGCAGACAAATTATCAAAGGCACTTCTACCTGTGATTAAAGTAGCCCCAGGTTGGCCCAGTTGTAAGCAGAACCCCTGATGGGTTCTAGCTCCCCTTCACTCACTCATTTGGCCAGGGACATCTTGTGCAGTGTACAAACTGTACAACTGTATGTAGCAGACCTCACTGAACTTCAATGAAAACAGACTGACTCAAGTCACAGGAAATTGATGAGATGGATTAGACTTTATTTTTCTGGATTTTTTAAAAAATTATTTTATTCACGTATAGTTGATTTACAGTGTTGAGTTGATTTCAGCTGTACAGCAAAGTGATTCGGTTATACATATATATACACTCTTTTTCATATTTTTTCCACCGTGGTTTATCACAGGATATTAAATACGGTTCTCTGTGCTGCACAGCAGGATCTTGTTGTTGTTTGCTGCTGCTGCTGCTAAGTCATTTCAGTCGTGTCCGACTCTGCGTGACCCCATAGACATCAGCCCACCAGGCTCTCCTGCCCCTGGGATTCTCCAGGCAGGAACACTGGAGTGGGTTGCCATTTCCTTCTTCAATGCATGAAAGTGAAAAAGTGAAAGTGAAGTCGCTCAGTTGTGTTGTTGTTTATCCATGCTATATATAGTAGTTTTTATGTGATAGTTTTGATGGGTTTGAAAATGTTCTCCAAGAAGCCCGAAACAGTTGCCACGGGATATTTTGAAGATTAGCTGGTTAGCTGATTAACTTGATCACCTCCCCGCATTCCCTTTGGCCTTCTCCCTCTCCTTCAAATGACCAAGCTATTCTGCACCAAATTCCTCAGCCGACAGTAGCTACAGGGCAGACAGAATGTTCCTAGGCTCTGGCCTTCAACATCTGAGTTTTTAGCGGGATGGAGAGCAGTTGAGTGGAGATGACACATTGGAAAGAAATATTCCCCTTTTATTTAATCACGGAATCCCCATTCTCCATGTCTGTTTTCCTCCTCTCCACAGGTGACAGCTCTAAGACACTACTCCGTGTCCTTGTAGAACATGTAACATTGTTGTGGGCATGTGCTTTTTAAATTACAGTAATGCTATTCTGCTGTAGATCTCATTTAGTCTCTTACTTTTCCCCTCCCCACTAAATTTTCTGAATCTGTTCACAAGGTTCTGTGCATATCCTTTTTTAAAAAATTATTTTATTGAAGTATAATTGATTTACAGGGTTGTGTTAATTTCTGCTGCAGAGCAAAGTGATTCAGTTATACATGTTGTTGTTGCTCAGTTGCTAAGCCATGCTTGACTCTTTGCAACCCCACAGCTGCAGCACGCCAGGCTTCCCTGTCCTTCACTCTCTCCTGAAGTTCGCTCAAATTCATGTCCATTGAGTCAGTGATGCCATCCAACCATCTCATCCTCTGTCGTCTCCTTCCCCTCTTGCCCTCAATCTTTCCCAGCATCAGGGTCTTTTCCTGAATGAGAAATGAATGAGTCAGTTCTTCACATCAAGTGGCCAAAGTTATATATCAGATCAGATCAGTTGCTCAGTCGTGTCCGACTCTTTGCGACCCCATGAACCACAGCACGCCAGGCCTCCCTGTCCATTCACCACGTATATATATATATATATACACACACACACACACCTTCTCACACATATATATATATATATTCTTTATATATGTTAGATATATATGTATATATACACATTTTTTCATATTTTTTCCATTATGGTTTCTCACAGGATATTGAATATAGTTCACTGTGCTTACAGCAGGACCTTGACATTTATCCATTCTGCATATAATAGTTTGCATCTGCTAAACCCAAACTCCCAATCCAACCCTCCCCACCTGCCTGGCAACCACCAATCTGTTCTTTATGCCTTTATGTCAAGGAGTTTATTTTTGTTTCATGGATAATTTGTGTCATATTTTAGATTCCATGCATAAATGATATTATGTGGCATTTGTCTTTCTCTTTCTGATTTCCTTCACTCAGTCTGATAACTTCCAGGTCTCGCCATGTGTGCCTATATCTCTTTGTTCCTTCTATCTGTGGACACAGTTCCATGGAGCAGAGCCACCGTATTTTACATATGCTCTCCGTGACGGCCTCCAGGGTGCTTTCTGCTTCTCAATGCCATCAAGAGTTCTGTGACAAATGCCTTCTCATATGTCCAGTTATGGTCCTGTTTAATAAAGACTCCGGGACTATACAGAGGGATGAGATTTCTGCACATACAAGCACACAATTTAGGTACGTACTGCCAGAGAACCCTCCAGAAGGGCAGCAATATCTAAACACTCACCAGCAGTGTACAGAAAAGGCTCCTGTTCCTCACATCTCACAAAAAAATTAGCATCGTTCTTCTCTCTGATCTTCGCCAGTCTGATGGGAATAAAGCTCTATATTACTGTTGTGCTTTGTAGTTCTTTGATTATCAGTGACTTTGAGGAGCTTCTCGTTTACTTGGCACTTGCTTGATCATATTCATTGCCGATTTTTTGTTTTGTTGTTGTTTTTTTTTTTAATCAGGTTTCCTGTCTTTGCTTCTTTGCAGTATCCCGTGTCTGTTGTAAACACTGTGGATATCTTCTCCCAACCTTCATTCTTCTGTTAACTTGGTCTACGGTGTGTTTTGTTGAACAGAAATTTTTGAATTTTATGTAATTGAAGCCATTTGCTTTTTACCTTATATTTTGAGCTCTTGAGTCTGGGTTTTAGCAGGTCTCCCCAGATGCTAGGTTGTAAAGATGCTCTCCACTATTTAATTCATTAGTTATGTAGTTTTATGTTTCACATTTAAGTCTTTAATCAATCTAGAATCGAGTTTTGTATACAGTGTGAGGTAGGAGTTCAACTTCATTTTTCTCTAAAGAATGGGCCAGATTTTGCTACACTGTCTACTAAACTGTGAGTAAGGGGATTTAAGGAGTGTTAAGTTTACTCCTTTCCCAGATAAAGGAAGAGAAGAGAAGAAGGGAAATGTTGAAAGTCCAGGATATTAATGTGTTCCAAGGAGATGGAACCTACCTTTTGCTTCCCTGGCAGACTTCAATGAGTCTAGGAAGAGGGAATCTTCGCTTCATAGATATTCTCAGGCTCTCATGTATGGAAACAGAGTTATGGAAACAGAACTGATAGATCAAAAGATTCCTGGCAGATAGAAATGAGGGGTATATATATAAAGATTGACATGTACATAAGAGTATATATATATGAAAATAGCAACCTCTTTAAACTAACAAAAGGTGATGGGCCCTTCTAATATGCTTTGGAACTTAGACTGCTGCTGCTGCTAAGTTGCTACAGTTGTGTCTGACTCTGTGCGACCCCATAGATGGCAGCCCACCAGGCTCCCCCATCCCTGGGATTCTCCAGGCAAGAACACTGGAGTGGGTTGCCATTTCCTTCTCTAAGAACTTAGACTAAACCCCAAGAAACTGGTAAGGTAGATGAATTTTCAATCAACCACCTCTGTGGAATGGGAGCTTGAGATAGATATATATTGGCTGAGTGAAGCTCAAATATACATCTTTGTTATTTCACTTTTTTCTAATATATCAATCAATATTTTATCAGAACTAAATTTGTTGATCAGTTACAATTATAGTTTGACTAAGAATATAGGAGTATTAGTGAAAATGAATGAATTATCTTGTATCAGTGGTCTTATCAGTGTGAAACTTATAAAAGAATACTGTATACTTTATTATCATTTGTAAATTTTGTTCTACACATCCTTTGCATCAGTGTATTTCTAATAAAATCATCATATGTATATATATTTCTCAGAGTACTGGTTGTTAAGTATTTAACCTACACTTCTGGCTCAAGCCTCAATTTTATGTAACTAAATACTCTCCCCACATGTTACCCAGGAATAAATTTTAATTACTCGAAGCTGTACTTGTTATTTCAGTTTCTTTCTTTGTTAAGGGTTGATTTCATATAGCCATGTAACCCTGTCCTGGCCAGTGAAATATGATAAGAAATATGCTGGGAGGCTTCTGGAAAAGTTTCCTTAAACTAAAAAGAGATTTTCTTTCACAAAGTACTTTTTTTCTATGTCTGACTCTGTAATGGATATGTGAGGTCTGGAATTGTGGCAGCCATATTGTTGCCATGAGGAAAACTAGCTGAAGATAAAGCCACATTCTAAAGATGTCAGAGAGGAAAAACAGAAAGAACCTTTATCCTTGGTGCAATATTGAATAGCTGAATTATACAATCCTGGAACCATTCTTCTAGGGAACTTATACTTTGTTTTCAGTTCAGTCACTCAGTTGTGTCCGACTCATTGTGACCCCATGAACTGCAGTACACCAGGCCTCCCTGTCCATCACCAACCCCTGGAGTCTACCTAAACCCATGTCCATTATGTTGGTGATGCCATCCAACCATCTCATCCTCTGTCATCCCCTGCTCCTCCTGCCCTCAATCCCTCCCAGCGTCAGGGTCTTTTCAAATGAGTCAGCTCTCTCCATCAGGTGGCCAAAGTATTGGAGTCTCAGCTTCAACATCAGTCCTTCCAATGAACAACCAGGGCTGATTTCCTTCAGAATGCACTGGTTGGATCTCTTTGCAGTCCAAGGGACTCTCAAGAGTCTTCTCCAACACCACAATTCAAAAGCACCAATTCTTCGGTGCTCAGCTTTCTTTATAGTCCAACTCTCACATCCATACATGACCATTGGAAAAACCATAGCCTTGACTAAATGGACCTTTGTTGGCAAAGTAATATCTCTGCTTTTTAATATGCTGTCTAGGTTGGTCATAACCTTCTTTCCAAGGAGCAAGCCTCTTTTAATTTCATGGCTGCAGTCACCATCTGCAGTGATTTTGGAGCCCAGAAAAATAAAGTCAGTCACTGTTTCCACTATTTCCCCATCTATTTGCCATTAAGTGATGGGATCAGATGCCATGATCTTTGCTTTCTGAATGTTGAGCTTTAAGCCAACTATTTCAATCTTTCCTTTCACTTTTATCAAGAGGCTCTCTAGTTCCTCTTCACTTTCTGCCATAAGGGTGGTATCATCTGCATATCTGAGGTTATTGATATTTCTACCGGCAATCTTGATTCCAGCTTGTGCTTCTTCCAGCCCAGGGTTTCTCATGATGTACTCTGCATATAAGTTAAATAAGCAGGGTGACAATATACAGCCTTCAGTTCAGTTCAGTTCAGTTGCTCAGTCATGTCCGACTCTTTGTGACCCCATGAATCGCAGCACGCCAGGCCTCCCTGTCCATCACCAATTTCCGGAGGTCACTGAGACTCACATCCATCGAGTCAGTGATGCCATCCAGCCATCTCATCCTCTGTCGTCCCCTTCTCCTCTTGCCCTCAATCCCTCCCAGCATCAGGATCTTCTCCAATGAGTCAACTTTTTGCATGAGGTGGCCAAAGTACTGGAGTTTCAGCTTTAGCATCATTCCTTCCAAAGAAATCCCAGGGCTGATCTGCTTCAGAATGGACTGGTTGGATCTCCTTGCAGTCCAAGGGACTCTCAAGAGTCTTCTCCAACACCACAGTTCAAAAGCATCAATTCTTCGGTGCTCAGCCTTCTTCACAGTCCCGCTCTCACGTCCATACATGACTACAGGAAAAACCATAACCTTGACTAGACGAACCTTTGTTGGCAAAGTGATGTCTCTGCTTTTGAATATGTGATCTAGGTTGGTCATAACTTTCCTTCCAAGGAGTAAGCGTCTTTTAATTTCATGGCTGCAGTCACCATCTGTAGTGATTTTGAAGCCCAGAAAAATAAAATCTTACACTGTTTCCACTGTTTCCCCATCTATTTCCCATGAAGTGATGGGACCGGATGCTATGATCTTTGTTTTCTGAATGTTGAATATACAGCCTTAACCGACTCCTTTTCCTATTTGGAACCAGTCTGTTGTTCCATGTCCAGTTCTAACTGTTGCTTCCCGACCTGCATACAGGTTTCTCAAGAGGCAGGTCACGTGGGCTGGTATTCCCATTTCTTTCAGAGTTTTCCACAGTTTATTGTGATGCACACAGTCAAAGTCTTTTTTATACTTTTTTTTTTCTACTTTGTTAAGTATAAGCTAATTAAGTTAGAGTTTATCCCTTGCTTGCAACAAAATACTCTCACTGATACGCTGATCATGTAAATTGTTTGTGTGTCAGTTATTAAGTAATTATCTCTCTGTACCAAACCCAGTTTTTCTATACCCTGCTTTGTTATTCTAGGACTCTGCAAACAGGGCCTTTATTAGGGCCTAGGGAAAATGAGAGACTGAACGAGGAAATAGGACACGTCCCTTCTTGGATGCCTCCTATTGGCATCACCTCAGCCTGTTTCTTCATCTCAAAGGCCAAGCTTTTTCCACATGCCCAGATTCAGACTCATTGCACCTCTTCAGAGGTACTAGCCTAGACAGATGGGGTGCCCTTCCTCAGGGTTCTGTATCCAAGGGCCCTCTCCTCCAAGCTCTGAGACACCAGCACCAATCAGATCACCACCAGAGACTGGCCTGCCTGACCTCTCCTCCAGACCCCTAAGATTCATTAAACCCAGAGGCCGATTCCTACAGTGGCTACATTCTGAAGGCTTAGTGTTTCTTTTTGTCATTCCAGGGTTCTAAATCCATTCAAGCAATTCCTTAGATTAAATCCTCTCTGTTAAAATAGCTTGTGTAGTTTTTGTATTCCTGATGGAGCCCCTGGCTGATAGAATGCATTCAGTGGGCATTTGATGATTGGCTTTCAATATCCATTATCTTCTTTCTGCAGAGAGGACTCTGATTTGGAGCAGTTAGCTCTACCCAGCTGTGTAGCAGTCGTTTGTTTTAGGTGGACTGGGCCAAGCTTCAGCTCCAGGGTGACTGGCTCATCAGCATACCACATCCCCTTAGCTACAGCTCTTGGCTCAGGTATAGGCAGAGGTCCCCATCTGAAACACAGCAGGGCACATTGAGGATGTTGTGATGTGAGAATGAGGCATAAAGAGAGTGGCTGGAGCTGCTGGAGGGAGTGGACTGTGTGGAGACAGATGATGAGGCTGATGTGGCAGAACACGGAGCAGAGAGAGGAAGAGAAATCCGAGGTGTGGTATGACTGCCAGCCCTCTGGGATCCAGCCTTCCCCAAGGCCTGTGCAAACTCTGTGCTCTTCAGCTAATAAACCCTCCTTTGCTTAAATAAGCTGGGTCAGATAGTCTGTTACTTGCAATCAAGAGTCCTCACTGATGGAATGGAAAAAACAAACCAGCACATTGAGCACACACCCATTTGCCCAGCTCTGAACTTGGAACCCTCATATAACCCGTGTTGGATAACTTTCCCTGTAATACTGTTTCTACATCACACACGTGGAAACTGTCTCCTAGAAGCAAAGGATCACACTTGATGTCAAACAGGAAGTCATTGCCAGAGCCAACTTTTTTTTTTTTCCAGAAAAAGGCTAACATAGCATTTTGTGTCAAGGATAACTATTAATCAGATTTATCTGGCAGCAGAACCGTCTCCATCCTCCGGGAGATGAAGGGTTGTGTATTTGAAAGGAACAAGTGTTTATAGCAAAGGGATTTTTATGTAGATTCACACAGATTCTACATAGATGACTGCCGCGGCCAGCGCTTGTAAGGCGAAACCCCCAGGAACCCTGCTGTCGAGGAGCTTAGAAGAAAAGAATGAAAGCAAGATGGGGTTGAGAGGATCGGACAACACTGGACCGATGCCAGTCTTTATTGATGCTCATATTTATACCATGTAGTACGTGACATTCGACATACAAGACTCTTGTTTATCTCTAGGCCTGGTTTTACATTAGCAATACAAAAGGTTTCTGCTCCTTGAAGTGTAGCCACAAGCCAGACTCGCTGGAGTCTTAAGGTTGTAAAAAACATTCTTGAGGAAGGCGGGACAGAGAGCTAAAGGGGGGCCTCAAGCTGAAATCACATAGCGAGGCAGCCCCCAGGACGTAGCCCTTATCAGGTCAGTCCCCCGCAGATGACAGTCATTGTGCTAGGAATTTTTGATGGACTTTATCGAGGTATAATTGATACAAAAGAAAATGTACAGTTCACTGGAAATTGTATGGCTCGTGGAGTTTCAATAAATGTATAAACAGTTGTGCAGTTACCACAACAATCAAAATATAGCATGTTTCCTTTGCCCTAAAAAATTTCTTTTGTGCTCACTGGCACTCAGATCCTCACCCTGGGAACCACTCCTCTGCTTTCTGTAGCTAGATATTAGTTCAGTATTCTATAACTAGATATTAGTTCATCCTCTTCTAGGATGTCAAATAAACAAAAATATATGTGTAGTCCTTTATGTCTGGCTTCTTTGGCTCAACATGACTGTGGATCCATCCATAGTGTCGCGTGTATCAGTGCTTCACCCTCCCTCCTTTTGTTTTTTTTTGCTGAGTAGTGTTTCTTTGTATAAATATACTGCCATTTTTAATCCAGTGAATAGGATTAAAATGCTGAGACCTGCTTCTTGGGAGGCAGGAAACACTGTCTGCAGCCGTACTGGAGTACTGGAGTAGGGGCTTTTGCCCTCGAGAGCAGCACTGTTGTGTCTGGGGTGTCCTGAGGGTGGTGTGGTCTTACTGGTGTTTTGGGTGTGGTCCTGCTCAGATGGTTTCTTCAGGGAGAGGTGGTCTTCTGAGCCTCCCTTTGACTCAGTCTCGTGGTCCTTCAGACCATCTCATCTTAGCTTCGTGCTTGTCAGTTTTTCCTGCCTACCTTGATACCACAAGATGGGAGAGGAAGACACAAAAGCTCGGGACTGGGTGGCAGAGTCAGTTTCTTCCCCTCGGTGCACGCCTCGCCCTCTCCTCACTTTACCAGTGTACCATGCAGCGTCCGTACCAGCACAGGAAGAGGTCCTTAATATGATGGGTGTGTGGGTCAGTCATTGAGGCTCTTGGCTGCTGCATAGTGTGGAAAAATCATGTGAAGAAAATCGCCTAGGATTTGCTCGTGTTGGACAGGCATGGAGAGATGATCACACTTGTTCTCTGACTTAAATCAAATACTGAAAATGGGTGTCTTCAAACGGCCTTGATACTGTTATTTTGCTCTTTTGAGAGATGCTAAAGTTAATTTGCTTCTAGCTGGAAAGAAATTCTGGCTCTTGCAAGGCAATTGCTAGCAGGTCTGAAAGCATCTAGAGTCGCTTAATCAAAACACTGCCAGGTGTGCATTTGATTTTTAAAATATTGTTTACACGCTGCGAAGGCCAAGTGGTGGGTGACTCAGCTGGGAGGAATGCCACACTAAAGTGTGCCAGAGCTTGGGAAATGCCTTTGGATCTAAGCTCCATGCCCCTGCTGAGTGGTGCATATGTGCCGTTAGAGTCTAGCAAACTTGTACCAGTACCGTCCCTCTCTGAAGATTCTCAGTTGCAGTTGCAGGGGCCCCTCCTCCTATTTTAAACAGAAGGGCATTTGTTAATAGATATTAGACAGTTTGCAAACTTCCAGGGTGTTTGAAGAATCAGACTTCGGAATGCATGATCAGGAAAAAATGTCGTTTGGAGAAACACTCAGATGAAGGATTGTCCTAGAAAAAACACTGTGGTGATGGGGACTGAAAACCTTTGCCACAGGGCTCACCGCTTTAAAAAAAAAAAATAAGTATGATCTTTTTTTCATGTGCTGGGGGCCCAGCCTCCCTTCCTCACCGCCACATCCGCGTCTAGGGATGTGTCAGACAGGCTGGAGCGAGGTCACATACTTGCGTGTAGCCAGCAAAGGATTCTAGGAAATGTGGTTTTTAGCTCTTCGTCTGCTACAGCCCAGACAGGCAAGCTGGGAGGGACTTTGGACGGGTGCTGGCCGTGCCTGCCGTAGTATTAATACTAAGCTGAACTTCACAGGGACCATGCCATTAGAGGATGTCAGCCAGAGTCTATGTACCCTTACTGAAAATACATTGTCAAAGTATGATCTTTGAGCCTCTATTTCCTAATTTGTAAGATGTGGCTCAAAATCCATCCTTAAAGGGCACGGTGCCCTTGGGTCTCCCTTTAAGAAGAGTTTTGTTTCACTGCAGGAGAGCCTTTAGGATCTGACTTCACGTTCAAGCAGAGTCTCTACTCTCTTCTGGTAGATGACAAAGCCCTGTGCAAACACTAGGGCCTGTCTACTTCCGCCTGGTGCAGGACTCCCATGATGAGAAGTGTTTGCTCTGGTGCTCCCCACAGGGTTGAGTTGGCTAAAACTTTGTCAGATTTGCATCACAGTTCTTCCTCGGGCCAATTCTGCTTTCTTCCCTTATTATCTTCCATGGGCATTCCCTCTTTTGTATTCCTAATCTCTTCTCAGTGTCTGCTTCCCAGAGGACCCAATTGACACGCAGGACTCTTCTGAAGAGAGCGGTAATTCATGATAGCATTGGATGGAGTGCCTGGGGTACACATTCAATAATGAAATAGCCTCTTACTTGGACTCCCTGATTCCTTTCCTGCTTAATAGAATGCAGGGAAATCTCTTAAACACTTGACTCTGATCACTTAATGTCATTGCTTGGAAGCCTTCTGTGGGTTCTTATCACATATACAATGCAATCCAGCCTCCTCACTTGGCTCCCTTGTCCTTAAACTCAGCCCAGACATCTCTCCAGCTTCCCCTTCCAACACTTTCATCAGCTCCAGATGCACAGACCATGCCACGTTTTTTTCCCTCTTTAGGACATGTGCACTGGCTGTTTTACCCTTTCTGGGAAGCTCGCCTTTTCTGCTCTTTACCTAACAGGAGCCTGCATTTGGAGCTCAGCTCAAATGTTACTTCCTCAAAGAGGTCTTCACTGACCACCCCTGGTAAGAGAGTCTATAAGTCAGGATAAGTTGTGTCATGCTGCCCTAACAAATGAGCCCAGATCCCAGTGACGTCTAACAAGGGCATCCCTGCCAAGGGAAGGCTGAAACTCTGATCCACCACAGCTTCTCTCTGGGACAGACTGTTCACAGTCTCTGCCGTGGACACTGCTGGACCCAGAGGAGAGAGAAGAGAGAACTGATTTTAAGGCTTCTGCTTGACAAAAACAAGCACGGCTTCCAGCCACATTTTGTTGGCCAAAACAAGTCATGTGGGACACTCCTGAGTGCAACAGGGTGGGGACTCATAATGCTTCCTTAGGGAGGGCACCCTTAATCCCAGGGCAAGCCTAAAGTCAATGAGCTGGGGAAGGGTAATGCTCTCCCAGGAGGCAAATATTTGGAACAACAATATATTCTACCAAAAAGTTTACCCTTAATTTGCATTCTTTTTAATTTCCTCTTTTTTGCTTTCTTTCATAGAAATTATTACAGTTATATACTGCAAATAAGTCGTCATTTATCCAAAAACTGTGTGCATGTCCAGGCAGATGTTTCTGGGTATGTGCGTCTGTATGTGTGTGTCATAGAGGCCTGGCCCATGATAGATTTTTTGATAAATCATTATTGAATGAATGACCACATAAACGTGGAGAATATAGAGCCCATGCTTTGCAATCACATACAATTAGGCATGTGTGCATCCCAGCCTGCCTTTTATTAATACATGATATTACTGCTGCTGTACTTTCTTCATATTTAAAATGAGGCTGATGAAACTTTCACCAGACTTGGCCCATAGATGGCACTACAAAACAGGAGTTTCTTTCCCACTTTGTTACTTTACTGGCTTTCATTCTTGAAATGTGTTTCATTTTAGCACAAATGAGCATGAACATGACATTTATTGTATTGCAACAGATAAAAAAACAACATTTTTATACTGGCCTTGATTCAGAAACCTCATTCATTTGGCATGGGCTGCGTATTGTGACGATTTAACCTAAGAGGACCTTAGCGATGTCTGTCTCTTCCACTGTGTCTCATATTCTCTAATTTACCTGCTAAATCTGGATTTAAAAAAAAAAGACATCTGTTGATATCTTGACTGTTTTGACTTGATGAATACTTTACACAATTTTTTTATGGTGATAATGAGTCCTACTCCCAGACTAATGAATGTGATTTTGGAGAATTAGCCCCAACTCTTTTTTTTGAGGAAATCATTACTTCTGATCTACAGACTCTTAGCCATCTTCCAGCCAACATTCAGAGATTATGATCTTTGGAGTTAAACAGGACTGGCAAGACTCTTTGGAGAAGGCAATGGCACTCCACTCCAGTACTCCTGCCTAGAAAATCCCACGGATGGAGGAGCCTGGTAGGCTGCAGTCCATGGGGTCGCTAAGATTTGGATATGACTGAGCAACTTCACTTTCACTTTTCACTTTCATACATTGGAGAAGGAAATGACAACCCACTCCAGTGTTCTTGCCTGGAGAATCCCAGGGATGGGGAGGCCTGGTGGGCTGCCGTCTATGGGGTCGCACAGAGTCGGACACAACTGAAGCGACTTAGCAGCAGCAGGCAAGACTGTTGCGCTAACATCTTGTTCATTAGGTAGCTTTAGACAACTCACTTCCCCTCTCTGAGCTCCTCACTTATCTTGAGCAAAATAGAGATGGAGCTTCCCTGCTGGCTCAGTGGTAAAAAAATCTGCCTGCTAATGAAGGAGATGCAGATTTAACTCCTGGGTCAGGAAGATCCCCTGAAGAAGGAAAGGACAACTCACTCCAGTATTCTTGTCTGGGAAATCCCATGTACAGAGGAGTCTGGCAGGCTACAGACCATGGGGTGGCAAAAGAGCTGGACACAAGTGAGTGACTAAAGAACACCAAAGTAGAGATCACGTCTGAACAGTTTCCTCTTCCAGGCAGGGTAGGTGCTGACTATAATGTCATGTCCAAGAATTAGGACCAGAGCAAGTCGGTAACTTTTTCAGGCCCATAGACTGTGGAGCATGTCCCCTGTTGAGGGTGAAGGGAAGAACGAAACCAGTACAAAACCAAGAATGTGTTGTCAAAGAAATCTTCGGTTTGAAGACCCTGGACATGCAAGGTGACTGAGGGATGAAGAGTCAGGCACAGGTGAAAACAGAATGGATAAAGGATTCAGAGAATCAATTCCTAGGCAGGTTGATAAAAAGACCAGGGTCCCCGAGGAGGGAGACAGGGGTCTGGAATTCTCAGGGAGGGAGGAGGAAAGGACAGACATCTTCCTTTCCTCTACATTCCTTAGTCTTAGTCACGACTGAAGCGACTTAGCAGCAGTCACATAAAACTTTTTTTCTTCAAGCTGGGAACTGATGATTACAATACAAACAACTCAGTTTAAACTCTGTACTCAGGATTATATAGCAACAGTGTATCCTGCTTGAGGACAGTTTCTCCTTCCTGAAAACCTGCTGACTAATCCTGATATCTTAGAATGTATATTATGGGAGTGGGTTTGGTGAGTTCAGTTCAGTCGCTCTGTCATGTTCAACTCTTTGTAGCCCCACGGACTGCAGCATGCCAGGCTTCTCTGTCCATCACCAACTCCCAGAGCTGACTCAAACTCCTGTCCTTAGAGTTTGATGCCATCCAACCATCTCATCCTCTGTCCTCCCCTTCTCCTCCTGCCTTCAATCTTTCCCAGAATCAGGGTCTTTTCCAATGAGTCACTTCTTCACATCAGGTGGCCAAAGTACTGGAGTTTCAGCTTCAGCATCAGTCCTTCCAATGAATATTTAGGGCTGATTTCCTTTAGGATGGACTGGTTGGATCTCCTTGCAGTCCAAGGGTCTCTCAAGAGTCTTCTCCAACACCACAGTTCAAAAGCATCAATTCTTTGGCGCTCAGCTTTCTTTATAGTCCAACTCTCACATACATACATGGCTACTGGAAAAACCTTAGCTTTGACTAGACGGACCTTTGTTAGCAAAGTAATGTCTCTGCTTTTTAATTTGCTGTCTAGGTTGATCATAGGTTTTCTTCCAAGGAGCAAGCATCTTTTAATTTCATGGCTGCAATCACCATCTGCAGTGATTTTGGAGCCCAAGAAAATAAAGTCTCTCACCATTTCCACTGTTTCCCCATCTATTTGCCATGAAGTGATGGGGCCAGATGTCATTTGCTTTCTGAATATTGATTTTTAAGCCAACTTTTTCACTCTCCTCTTTCACTTTCATCAACAGGCACTTTTGTTCTTCTTCACTTTCTGCCATAAGGGTGGTGTCTTCTATTTAAGGTTACTGATATTTCTCCTGGCAATCTTCATTCCAGCTTGTACTTCATCCAGCCTGGCATTTCTCATGATGTACTCTGCATATAAGTTAAATAAGCAGGGTGACAATATACAGCCTTGATATACTCCTTTCCCAATTTGAACCAGTCTGTTGTTTTATGTCCAGTTCTAACTGTTGCTTCTTGACCTGGATACAGATTTCTATGGAAGCAGGTCAGGTGGTCTGGTATTGCCATCTCTTTAAGAAGTTTCCACAGTTTGTTGTTATCCACACAGTCAAAGACTTTCAGATCAGATCAGATCAGTCGCTCAGTCGTGTCCGACTCTTTGCGACCCCATGAATCACAGCACGCCAGGCCTCCCTGTCCATCACCAACTCCCAGAGTTCACTCAGACTCACATCCATCGAGTCAGTGATGCCATCCAGCCATCTCATCCTCTGTCGTCCCCTTCTCCTCTTGCCCTCAATCCCTCCCAGCATCAGAGTCTTCTCCAATGAGTCAACTCTTCGCATCAGGTGGCCAAAGTACTGGAGTTTCAGCTTTAGCATCATTCCTTCCAAAGAAATCCCAGGGCTGATCTCCTTCAGAATGGACTGGTTGGATCTCCTTGCAGTCCAAGGGACTCTCAAGAGTCTTCTCCAACACCACAGTTCAAAAGCATCAATTCTTCGGCGCTCAGCCTTCTTCACAGTCCAGCTCTCACATCCATACATGACCACAGGAAAGACCATAGCCTTGACTAGGCGAATCTTTGTTGGCAAAGTAATGTCTCTGCTTTTGAATATGCGATTTAGGTTGGTCATAACTTTCCTTCCAAGGAGTAAGCGTCTTTTAATCTCATGGCTGCAGTCACCATCTGCAGTGATTTTGGCATAGTCAATAATGAATGATGATGAAATTTGCTCAGTTGTGTCCGACTCTTTGTGACCCCATGGACTGTATAGTCCTGGCAATTTTCAGGCCAGAATAGTGGAGTGAGTAGCCTTTCCCTTCTCCAGGGGATCTTCCCAACCCAAGGATTGAACCCAGGTCTCCTGCATTGCAGGAGGATTCTTTACCAGCTGAGCCACAAGGGAAGCACAAGAATACTGGAGTAGGTAGTCTATCCCTTCTCCGGTGGATCTTCATGACCCAGGAATTGAACTGGGGTCTCCTGCATTGCAAGCGGATTCTTTACCAACTGAGCCCTGAGGGAAGCTGAATGAATGAAGCAGAAATAGATGTTTTTCTGGAACTTCCTTGCTTTTTTGATGATCCAGTGGATGTTGGCAATTTGATCTCTGGTTCCTCTGCCTTTTCTTAATCCAGCTTGAACATCTGGAAGTTCATCGTTCACATACTGTTGAAGCCTGACTTGGGGAATTTTGAGCATTGCTTTGCTAGCATGTGAGATGAGTGCAATTGTGCGGTAGTTTGGACATTCTTTGGCATTGCCTTTCTTTGGAATTAGAATGAAAACTGCTCTTTTCCAGTCCTGTGGCCACTGGTGAGTTTTCCAAATTTGCTGGCATATTGAGTGTAGCACTTTCACAGCATCATCTTTCAGGATTTGGAATAGCTCCACTGGAATTCCATCACCTCCACTAGCTTTGTTCGTAGTGATGCTTTCTAAGGCCCACTTGACTTCACATTCCAGGATGTCTGGCTCTAGGTCAGTGATCACACCATCGTGATTATCTGGGTCGTGAAGATCTTTTTTGTACAGTTCTTCTGTGTATTCTTGCCACCTCTTCTTAATATCTTCTGCTTCTGTTAGGTCCATACCATTTCTGTCCTTTATCGAGCCCATCTTTGCATCAAATGTCCCCTTGGTATCTCTAATTTTCCTGAAGAGATCTCTAGTCTTTCCCATTCTGTTGTTTTCCTCTGTTTCTTTGCACTGATCACTGAGGAAGCCTTGTCTCTCCTTGCTATTCTTTGGAACTCTGCATTCAGATGCTTATATCTTTCCTTTTCTCCTTTGCTTTTTGCTTCTCTTCTTTTCACAGCTACATGTCAGGCCTCCCCAGATAGCCATTTTGCTTTTTTGCATTTCATAAAAAGGGGGATATGATTTTAAAGGTAGGAAGAAGCGAGTAAAGACCTCAGGTAATGTGTCGAGTCCCATTGTTGTACCTGGGGGAGTCGAGATGTCTTTCACCAAGAGAAGAATCACAAGAGGAGCAGCACAGAGGAAGATGGGCACACGGTTAGGATGGCCTGGTGGGGATTCTGAGTAAGCAGTTGGTGACACAGTAGTTCCAGAGAAGTAGGGGCTAGAAACTGAAGCCACACAGCCCATGGGTGGTGTGGAGAGGAAACCTTTTCACAAGGATTCCAGGATTCTGTCCGCAAGGGTGTTGACCATGCTCCTCCATGTTCCTTATCTCTTCCAAATTGGAGCCACTGAGCTAGATGGGGGCTTCTGCCTCGAGTTTCTCTATTCCATGAACACAAGTCCTGCTAGTTATTCTTGAGATCCACCCCCAAGCCTCTGAATCAAAGCATATTGACCTTAAAATTGCTTGGGTTTCCAAAGCAGGGATGGGCCCTCTTCTTTATATTTCTTCCAATCTTCCAACTTCCTCTTTCATCATTCCTCACCCCTTCTCCCATTGCCATTACATCACATATACTGTGTTCTCTTTCTCAAACATACCTTTCCCTCACTTCATCTGGATTTTTTCCTTTCTTTCTTTTAAGAGCAGATCAAGTGTTGCCTCTTCTGGGAAGTATTGGGGTCCAGCCCCGGTTGGATCCAGGGATTCCCTCAGGATGATGGCGTTGGCGATTAAGCGATAGCAAAGGCTGAGAGATTTTTTAGATGCTCAAAAATAACTGGTTTACGCGGGAAATCAATGAAGTTCGTGACACCAAATTTGCTCTCTCCACGGAGGCTGCAGGCGCCCTCTCAAACAGCAGAAGGTGCCCCACATTAGGCATCTTCTCAAGTGGGTCTTAGAAGCCCAGGCAAATAAGTGGTCGTAGAGGACCCCCGCGCTCCAAATTATTTTGGCATGAAGGAAGGACAGAAGAGAAAAGGAGGAAAAGGAAACGAGAAAGAACGACACGGGGAGACCAAGCTTCGGTGAGCAAGGTCCGTAGCTTTATTTTCAACAGGAGCTTTTATACCCTAAGTGGCACATAGAGGATAATAGGGGATGTGAAATCATGCAAAGTCAGCAGTCTTTGATCCTTATCAAAAGCAGGGTTTCTTTTCTGCAAGCTTATTGTATACAAATGGTTTAGGTGATTTACATCATCTTCTGGCCAGAAGGCCTGTTAACATTTTATGACTCTGACAAAGGTTTGTCCACCATAAGACTTATTTTCTCTAATTATTTTAAAGTTTGGCGCCATCCTCCGAAGGTGTTAGATAAAGTTGCATTCCTATAGGGCAAAGGTGCAGTGGGTTTACAACAAAGGAAAGAATTTATTACCTTAAGGGTCTAAAGTTGTTAACACCAAGGCCACCACTTATTTTTCCTACATACCAACTATATTAATTAATACACTTCCAAGGATACAATACAGGGGATGTGGAAACTTGGCAGCACGCATTGGCTCAACAATGAAATCTTCTACTAGTTCTGTTCTGACAGTTTCTAACTCTCCGAGAGGCTCTACACTATTTGAATATCTTAAGCTCCCCATACCTCTCGCTGGCATAACTGTAGGAGTCCGGGTAAACCTGTCAGGCAAGTTAGAGAGCCATCTGAGGGGGTTGTGAACTAAAACATACTTGTCATGCCCAGGAACTTTATTAACTGGAGGTGTAAGTTTACTCTTTTTCAGAGAGGGAGATGGAGGTGGGGGACAGTCCCCCGTAAAGTCAGAGATGTAGGTGAGAGCACAAAGCAGTAAAGCAGGCAGACTCTGGTTTTGGGGTAGACGCTCAGGCAGGCCCAGAGGGGCACCCCTCGAGTTCTGGCTTGCCTTGCCCACCAGAACTCTCCCACATAACCTTGTTATGGGTGGGGACTCCCGTGCTGGCTCCCGGCAGGGAAGTCTCCCCTGGTCCCTCTATGTACCTTCCTGAAGCTGGAAAAGTTGTTTTGACTCTTTGGTGCGTGTGTGCTTGCTCAGTTGTGTCCAACTCTTTGCAATTCCATGGACTGTAGCCCACCAGGCTCGCTTGTCCATGGAATTATCCAGACAAGAATACTGGAGCGGGTTGCCATTTCATACTCGTGAATTCTTTTGTGAATTGAGGGATGCTCTCTGGGGTCTTCTAATCATGCATTGTCCCATAGGCCCAACAGACAAATTAGCATCTTTTAAGTCTTCACAGAGCGTTGATTTACAAAAGCCTGCTTCCCCATTTTCCCTGCAAAGCCTCTCCCTTGGGCTTTGCATTTTCTGTAAATGGCCTAAAGAAGACTCTTTAAGGTGACTTAAATAGATTCTATATTTACATAGTATAAACAACTTTTCTGAATGAGCCCGTCTTTTATCTTAGCTTAGATTATGATGTTGTCAGTAAGAGCATTCTTTCCTTCAACAAAGTTGAAACTCAGGGCAATTTGTTATAAAAAGCTGGGCGTGATTTAGTGCAGGAATACAATGCTATGAGGACAGGGGTCTTTTCTTTGTACGGTGCTGTGGCCCCAGCATCCAGAAAGGCACCTGGCCAATAACAGGTACTCAATAAATATTTACCGAATGCACGATGGCATTTGTTACCATTCCATTTCTTCTCAGAGAATTGACTCTGTCCACAACCCCAAAAGGCCAGACCAGGCCAAACTGACTCCAAGTATCTCTCAAAACTGAGGGATTTAGATGGAGGAAGAGGGAAAACACTGCAGTCATAACACAGGTGGGCCAGGGCTAGATCTGGTGTTTGTGGCAGCCCAGAGCCATGGGCTAGGAGCAGTTTGGAGGTGCAGAGAAAACCAGAAGAAAATCAGTATTGTTGTACTAATCTTTGTTTCCAATCCCGATTTCCCTTTGTTGGCTTAAATTCCTTTGCCTTTTTTAGACTTAAAATTTTAAAAGCTGAGATTTCTATTTCCAGACAGGAGTAATAGAGACTGGATAGATCCTCCTATCTGAAACAAGCAATAAAATGGGCAGAATGTATGAAACGATGGTTTTCAAGGTATGGGATACCTATACAACAAAGGACGGTGATCCTTCAGAGATGGGAACCAAATGGACTGAGACGTATAGCTGTCCCAGCTTACTGACTCAAGAGGATTTCCAGGTCATGGTGAGGGGAAGGGTAGCACAGGTGGAGTCTGATGGACTCCTAGAATTGAGGAGACACCATTGAGAGGCAGCTGGAGGTCACAGAATAAAGTACTGCAAAGAGAGACCTGGAGAGACATACAGACAGACAGATAGGGAACTCCAGAGGCCTTCAGCATCCCTTAGAGTATTTGCAGAAAACTCATCAATGCAGTAAGTCCCCTACATGTGAACCATTAAATAGCAAACATTCAAAAATGTAAATGTGTGTTTGCACGTCTAATCATGTAAGGCGTGAATGAAAGTGCAGCTTGCCCTTCATCTCCTATTGCTGACAATCCTTCAGTTCCGCCGTCTCCCACCCCCTCCCCCCTCCAGTCAGTAATTCTTCTTGCCTGTTCACTTGATGCCAGCCCTTGTATGCCAGCTGTTTTACCAAGTTGTTGTTGCTCAGTCATGTCTGACTCTTTGCAGCCTCATGGACTGCAGCATGCTGGGCCTCCCTGTCCCTCACCATCTCCCAAAGTTTGCCCAAGTTCATGTCCTTTGAATCGGTGATGCCATCCAGCCATCTTATCCTCTGACACCCTTTTTCCTTCTGCCCTCAATCTTTCCCAGCATCAGGGACTTTTCCAATGAGCCCTCTGTTCACATCAGATGACCAAAATACTGGAGCTTCAACATTAATTCTTCCAAAGAGTATTCAAGGTTGATTTCCCTGAAGATTGACTGGTTTGATCTTGCCATCCAAAGGACTCTCAGGAGTCTTCTCCAGCACTACAGTTTGAAGGCATCAAATCTTTGATGCTCTGCTTTCTTTACAGTCCATCTCTCACAACTGTACGTGACCACCGGGAAGGCTATAGCCTTGACAATACGAACCTTTGTCAGCAGAGCAATGTCTCTGCTTTTCAACACGCTGTCTAGGTTTGTCATCGCTTTCCTGCCAAGAAGCAATCATCTTCTGATTTTATGTCTGCAGCCACCATCCACAGTGATTTTAGAGCTCAAGAAGAGGAAATCTGTCACAACTTCTACCTTTTCCCCTTCTATTTGCCCTGAAGTAATGGGGCTGGATGCCATGATCTTAGTTTTTTTTTTTTTTTTTTTTAATATTTAGTTTTAAGTTGGCTCTTTCACTCTCCTCCTTCACCCTCATGAAGAGGCTCTTTAGTTCCTCTTCACTTTCTGCCATCAGAGTGGTATCATTCACATATCTAAGGTTGCTGATGTTTCTCCTCCTTCTTGATTTAAGCTTGTACTCATCCAGCCCCCCTCTGGAGGCTCTTTAGTTCCTCTTCACTTTCTGTCTCAGAGTGGTATCATTCACATATCTAAGGTTGCTGATGTTTCTCCTTGATTTAAGCTTGTAACTCATCCAGCCCAGCATTTCTCATGATGTGCTCAGCCTATAGGTTAAACAAACAGCAGCAGACTGCTCAATTCTTTCTCAATTTTGAACCAATCAGCTGTTCCATAAGGGTTCTAATTGTTCCTTCTTGACCTACATACAGGTTTCTCAAGAAACAGGTTAGATAGTCTGGTATTCCCATCTCTTTAAGAGCTTTCCATAGTTTGTGATGATCCACACAGTCAAAGGCTTTAACACAGTCAATGAAAGAGGGGTAGATGTTTTTCTGGAATTCCCTTGCTTTCTTTATGATCCAGCGAATGTTGGCAATTTGATCTCTGGTTCCTCTTCTTTTCCTAAACCCAGCTTGGACATACTTTTCAAGGTTCTGTAATATAAGATTAAAAATGTTTTCTTGTATATTATTTTTGTGGGAAGTATTACAAACCTATTCCAGTATGGTACTATATAACCAATAGTGTTAGTTGGGTACCTAGGCTAACTTCGTTGGACTTATGAGCAAATTGGACTTACCAACAAGCTTTCAAAATGGAACTTGTTTGTATGTAGAGAATTTACTGCATATGATGCGAGGATATGGGAGTGTGGAGATTATATTATAGGGAACTCACACAGGACCAGGAACAAGGCTTGTTGCCACCAGCCAGATTGGAAAACCTCGTAACTCACACAGCACTGGAGAGAGCACACAGGAGAATCTTGTCCCAGTGAAGACAGTTAGTCCCAGACTGAACACTGCTCTCGTTCAACCTAAACAGACCACCACAAAAGCAATACCTGAAAGGATCACGCTGTTTTTAAGAAATTTAAATGTGTTCTAAAAACGAAGTTCAAGAATATTTGTAGGAATATAGAAAGATCTAGTACCCCAAAGATAAAATTCACAGTGTATGGGATCCAGTCAAAAGTTGCTAGGCATGAAAAGAACTGGAAAAGTGAAACTCATAATAAGAAGTAAAAGCAATCAATTGAACTGATGCAGAGATTGGAATTAGTGAAGAGGAACAGTAAAACAGTTATTATAAATATATGTCATACATTCAGAATGTTACGTAGAGACACAGGAGATGTAAAAAAGACACAAAAAGAACTTCAAGAGAAGAAAGCTACAAATGATGAGATGGAAAATTCATAATATGGGATTAAGAACAGATTTGACAGTGAAAAAGAAATATGTTAGTGAACTCAGGAATATAGCCACAGAAAATGTTCAAAATGAACATGCAGAGAAAAGAGAGTAAATAAAATAGAATAAGGCCAATAGAATTGGCCATGAGTCGTAGGCCAATCCCAAGCAGTCTAACACACATATAATTGGAGAACCTGAAAAACAAAGGGGAGACAGATAAAAATTTGAAAAATTAATGGCCAAAATTGTCCAAATTTGACAAAAACTATAAGCCCACACATCTTTAAATTGATCAAAATCAACAATAAAGAAAAAAATAATCTTAAAAGTAGCCAGGGGAAAAAAGATGTGTTCCATACAGAAGGACAAAGGTGAGGCTGACATCAGATTTCTCACTGAAAATAATGCAAGTCAAGCAAAGGTGGACCAACCTTTTAAAGCACAAAAAGGAAACACCTGTCCATCCAGAATCCTCTCCATAGTAAGCCATCTTTCAAAAATGAAGGCCAAAGAAAGACTTTTCAGGGATATAGAAGTTGAAAGAATCAATCCTAGATGATCTGTGTAGTAAGAAAAGTTAAAGTTCATCCTTCAATCAGAAAGATGACACCAGATGAGACTATGGATCTAGTTTCAGAAGAATGAAGAGCATCAGAAGAGGCACATACGTTTCGTTCAGTTCAGTCACTCAGTCGTGTCCGACTCTTTGCGACCCCATGAATCATAGCACGCCAGGCCTCGCTGTCCATCACCAACTCCCAGAGTTCACTCAGACTCACATCCATTGAGTCAGTGATGCCATCCAGCCATCTCATCCTCTGTCGTCCCCTTCGCCTTCTGCCCCCAATCCCTCCCAGCATCAGAGTCTTTTCCAATGAGTCAACTCTTCGCATGAGGTGGCCAAAGTATTGGAGTTTCAGCTTCAGCATCATTCCGTCCAGTGAACACCCAGGACTGATCTTTAGGATGGACTGGTTAGATCTCCTTGCAGTCCAAGGGACTTTCAAGAGTCTTTTCCAACACCACAGTTCAAAAGCATCAATTCTTTGGTGCTCAGCCTTCTTCACAGTCCAACTCTCACATCCATACATGACCACTGGAAAAACCATAACCTTGACTAGACAGACCTCTGTTGGCAAAGTAACGTCTCTGCTTTTGAATATGCTATCTAGGTTGGTCATAACTTTCCTTCCAAGGAATAAACATCTTTTAATTTCATGGCTGTGTAAATATATAATAGTTCTTTCCTATTTAAATATCTTTATAAGATGACTATTTAAAATTTATTTTATTGAAGTATAGTTGACTTACAATTTTGTGTTAATTTCTGCTGTACAGCAAAGGGATTCAGTTATATGTGTGAATGTACATTCTTTTCCACTATAGTTTATCACTGCTGCTGCTGCTAAGTTCCTTCAGTCGTGTTCGACTCCATGCGACTCATAGATGGCAGCCCACCAGGCTCCCCCGTCCCTGGGATTCTCCAGGCAAGAACACTGGAGTGGGTTGCCATTTCCTTCTCCAATGCAGGAAAGTGAAAAATGAAAGTGAAGTTGCTCAGTCGTGTCCGACTCCTAGCGACCGCAAGGACTGCAGCCCACCAGGCTCCTCCATCTATGAGATTTTTCCAGGCAAGAGTACTGGCGTGGCAGTTTATCACAGGATATTAATATAGTTCTCAGTGCTATACAGTGAAATGTTGCTGTTTATCCATTCTATATACAACAGTTTGTTTTTGCTAACCCTGAACTTCCAATCCCCACCTCCTAACCCTCCTGGCAACCACAAGTCTTTTCTCTTGTCTGTGAGTCTGTTTCTGTTGCACAGATAAGGTCATTTGTGTCCTACTTTATATTCCATGTAAAAATGATATCATATGATATTTGTCTTTCTCTATCTGACTTTCTTAAATTAGTATGATAATCTCTAGGTCCATCCATGTTGCTCTAAATGGTATTATTTTATTCTTTTTCATGACCTAAGTAGTGTCTTTTGGGTATTTATATATCACATCTTCTTTATCCATTCATCTGTCAATGGACATTTAGGTTGTTTTCCATGTCTTGGATATTGTAAACAGTGCTGCCGATAATTGACTATTTAAAGAAAAATTATAATGATGTAGTCTGGGATTTATATCATTATAGAAATAACATATATGACAAAACAACATAAAGATTGAAAGGAAAGACATAGAAAAATACTATTGTAAATTTCTTAACTATACAAACAATGGTACATTTCACTTGAAGACAGTCTATGAAGAAGATGTATAAGACAAACATGTCTTTCATAGATCAATAAAATATCATACATATGTCTGATAGAAGATATATGTAGGTGTACTGCAGTGCTACTGTGGGTCTATTTCCAGTCTGCCACAATTAAGTGAATATCACAAATATAATGTGTCACACAAATGTTTTGATTTCCCAGTACATACACAGTTATGTTGACACGGTACTGTAGTCTACCAAGTGTGCAATAGCATTATATCTTAAAAAGCACTGTACAGACCTTAATACTTGATTGCTGAAAAATGGTAACCATCACCTGAGCTTTCAGCAAGTTGTAGTAGTAACACCAAAGATCACCAAAACAAATACAAATTAATGAAAAACTTTGAAATGTTATAAGAATGTCCAAAATGTGACAGAAACACAAAGTGATCAAGCACTGTTGGAAAAAGAGCACTGACAGATTTGCTCAGAGTTGCCACAGACCCTCAGTTTGTAACACACAATATCTGTGCAATGCAATAAGACTGGGTATGTCTGTATCTACATCTTATACATCGTCTCATGTATAAGATGTGAACCCTAAAGCATGAAAATAGCACGAAAATAGCAAAACAAAGGATTATAGACAATAAGGCAATGAAGGAGATAAAAAGAATCATAAGAATGACTCAGGGTAACCGACAGAAGTCAGACAACAAAGAGCAAAGGCAACCAAGAGCAGAGGCAACAGTAACACGCACACATCATGCGTGATGGACTGCCTCGCAACCTCCACCCAACGTGGTATTTGTGGATTTAAAATCATTAATAGTGTTGATTTTTGAATCATATAATAAGCTATAGGAGAAGAAACTTCAACATGGGATCAGGAATTTTCAGAGAAGTTATATTTATGATCTAATACAAGCATTCTAGCTATTTAGTCAAGGTCAGCCAAACTTTATCTCTTCTCACTAACAGTATAAGCAATCACTTTGGGGTATTAAATTAGCTAATATTCTATTAGCTAATTTAAGTTAAATTAAATAAAATTAAATATTAAATTTAAATTAAATTAAATATAATTTAAATTAAATATCTTATTAGCTAATTTACATTAATTAAATTAGCTAATATCCTATTAGCTAATATCCTAAAGCCTCCCAAATATTTCATTTGTTATACTTGACAGATCAGTTGTTTTATTTAGTCTTTTATGAGCTTAAGCTCCCCTGTGATAGCGTGCCTTCTGTATTCATTTACTTTTACAAATGCCAAATAAAAATTTATTGAAAAGCAACATTTTAACTTCCCCCTCCCTGCAGTGCATAAATCATGGTAGAGCTTAAAAGACATGCCAATTTGGGAAACAAAGGTGCTTTTGTGCTGGGGTTTACATTCCCAGCACAATCTAATGCTAATACCTGCTTGCATTTATATTCGGTTCCTGATGTTTGTGGGGGAGATTTTTACAGAACAAAACGGAAGATTTTGTTTCACCTTGGCTTCGGGAGAGAAAACATGGGGGAAAAAAACCCAAACCTGATCCCTGTGTTGGAAGATCCTCCCAAGAGAAGGGAATGGCTACCCACTCCAATATTCTTGCCCGGAGAATTCCGCGGACAGAGGAGACGGGCGGGCTACAGTCCATGGGGTCACAAAGAGTCAGACATGACTGAGCAACTAACACTCTCACTTTCTAGCCAAACTGTAAATTCCTCTGAAATTCACACTCTCTGCAAAGTGGAAAAAACCCTGAGATTTAAGTTACACTTTCCTTTCTCCTGCTCCATTAGCAATGACGTTCAAAAATCAATAACCTACGTTTGCCAGAAAGAGACCTCAGGAGTCCGTCTTGGAATCGTAAGAAATTGTCCAACTCTTTCGTTTTTTGGGTGACAGGAAACAAAATTATCCTGTTAGGTATTCACAGAGTCTTCCCTCCTCTAGCTGCATTCCCAAGCCTTTTTGGGGCGGGGGGTGTATGTTATGGGTAAGGAGAAAATTGGAGGTTCAGACAGTAAAAATGGCAGAAGTTTACTCGTAGAAGATATACTTCTCAAGCTGTACGATACGTTGATTTGATAACCTAGACGTTTCAGGTGAATGTGTTGAGAGAAAAAGACACAGGTCAGTGTGGGATAGCTTGGAAAGAATTTAGGGAATTTTTCAAGCAAAGAAAAGGAAGCTTTTTGTGTGTGTGGTTGTTGTTGAGCCGCTGCTGAGCTTGAGAGAAAGAGGATACGAAGTGTGATGTGAAAGTCATCTCCCTCCAACGGAGGTTTTGGTTCACATTTAAATTTCAGTTCAAATACTTTTCAGCTGTTGAACTGTTGTTTCATTAAATGCGACGCCACTGGAGATCAGACTGGTTGCCACTGGGCTCTGATCTGAAGAGCAGTGGGAAGTGCCAGGGTTATTGACTCTGGGAGGCTTGGACGCGGGGGTGGGTATTTCTCAGGGGAATCACTAGAAATTTACACCTCACACTGGCCTTTGTCTGGACCTCCAGGCCCTGTTACTTTTATCTTGTAGTGTGTTCTCAGTGGAGTTTCTTCCCAGATGAAAAATCCCGGGTCAACTCCTTCCTCCAGTTCAATCCTGTTCGTGTGTGCTCAGTCACTACAATCTGCCTTTTATTCTCCAGAAAAGGATTTCCCATTTCCTGCCTTTAGGGTTATTGCTGAATTTTCCCTACCTGTGTGTTTCTGGGTAATTGCAGTGGAAACCCTCCAGGGTGGGTGGGTAGAATGTGGGGAGTTCATGGGTAGAATGTTTAGGCTGACATGGGCTATCTTGAACCAGAAGCATATCCTTTCACTTGTTAGGAAAAGATGCAATAAAGCCAGGAAGTTTGGAGAATGACTACTTTAAGGAAAATGGTCTGAAAGTATTATGCTAAGCATGGCTTTAAGACTCTGCAAGCATGTGGTTCTTTTGGCAGGTTTGTGGCAAAGCTTGCATCTGTGACCGTGACTCATGCCCCATGGTGTCCCAATGGTGAGGATGGGAGAACAGCTGGGTATGGGAGCGAAGGAGGGTCTGCCGTCTGTAACACAGTTCTTCGTTGAAAACCAAGGTGCAGCTTGTACTGGCTAATTGAATGGAATTATTATTTAGAGTCAGGGTTTTAACCAAGAGAATTGTGGCTTTCAATGTGGTGCGAGGTTCTCAACGAAATAAGACTGTAGGTTTTCTAATGAGCCCCCAGGGGTTCCTATCAGGAAGGGGCCAAGCCCTCAACAAACATCATCTCCTTGAATACGTAGAACAAACCTGTTTTGCCGTCACTATTTTATAGAGGAAGAAAGCAAGCTCGGAGAGGGAAGAGGGCACCTGTGGCCAGTGGTGGCAGGGTAGGGACAGGAAGCCAGGCAGTCTGACATGGAAACTACTCGCTTATCTTCCCTACTCTTAGGAAGGCACAGCAAGGCACTGCGGTGTCACCATTTACATAAAGGTAATTTCTGCCTTTTAGTTGTGAAGTCTGTTCCCTGAGATTTTGCCCAGGACAGCAGGGGAGGGGCTCAGAGGCAGTCATCTCCAGGCTCCCTTGCTTCCATCCTGTCCTTTCCTTAAATAAGCTTTGTGGGTAATTATGTAGTTCATGGAATCCCAGACTAGACTCAGAGTTCCCAGAAGGCAGTGATGTGTAGGTGAAAATAACACGCAGGTGGGAGTCAGGCAGCTGACATCCTCAGCAGCCCTGTAATTTTGGGTACATTTTTGAACCTGATTTTCCACTTGGGCAGAAAGGAGATGAGGAAGTTTATGAAGGATTTTTTTTTTAAGGGGTGGGCGACATATGGCGTGTGTCTGGGACCCAGAGTCTGTTCAGTAAACGCCAGATCTCTCTGGTTTACTCTTTGCATCTTGAAGAGCTTGCATCTTGCTTATCCTGTTGCTCTTGGTACATGCAGTAAGCGCTCTGGAAAATATTGTACATTGGCTCAGGGAATGAAGTGCCAGCAAAAGAAAATTTTCACCCTTGTCAGTTTTTAGGGATTTAAAACAGAAAACTCCATCCCCTGTCCCAGGTTCTGGCAGTCATGGTCGAGGAAGAGTGGGTCCAGGCGCGGTCCCACGTGGATGCTGGAGCCCACAGCGGCAAGGTTGGGGTCTGAGAGGGCGCAGTCGGGACGCTGGAAGCCAAAACGGCCGGCAGAGGGCGCCCCGGGCCCGCTGAAAGCGTGGCGCGGGGCTTGCCGCGACCGCCGGGCGCCGGGCACAGGCTGCAGTCCGGCGTTGACCACAGCCGTGGACGCGCGCGCTACCCAAGCTGGGCGCCAGGTGAGCGCCCTCGGGGCGCACACCCGCCCAGGCGCGCTCCTGCGCGGAGCCCTCCCGGAGAGCGGTGAGTACAGGCGCTCGCGGGGCACGTTTCATCCCAGTTGAGGGACCCTTGGAGGCAGCGCCTGTCGGAGCCGGGCTGTTCTGGAGGTTGACGTGCGTGGAAGAGTGAGCCGGGTCCCAGCTTGCGTTTGGTCTTGAGAAGGGCGTGGGGTTGACCCCGCAGGCGCTGGACGGCGCGCGGAGCTTTGCTTCCTGGAGACTCGTGCTTGCTTGAGGTTTTCAGCTAGGGGTCTTTTCTCGCGGGCCCCTATCCCGGTGCCGTCCCAGGTTCCGGGGGCCCGGGGTTTGGCGGGGTAACCCGGGACGGGCAAGCACTCAGCTGGGCTCCCCCCACCCCTTTCGCCCGCGGCACCAGCCAGGCGAACCACGTGCGGCTGTCGCCCGCAACTCTTGCCTGTCAAGCGAGGCCCGCCTCCGGGGCAGGGGGAGGGGACGCGGGGGCGGGGTGGGCTGTGCCCCGAGGGAATCCGGCCGGCCCGGGCGCCCTCCCGTACAAGCTCGGCTCTCTGCCTCGTGTGCCCACGGGCTCCCGGGAGGAAGCGGGCAGTTCCGCGGGAAGGCGCAGGGCTCATCCCCGAGAGGCCAGAGGCCGCTCGAGGGGTGCCCGGGCGCTCGGCTCCGGGAGAAAGGTAGCTGCCCAGGTGAGTAGTACTGGGGGTGCCCTCTCTCCGAGAGCCTGGAAGCCCTTTCCCGGGGTCTTGTCCGCTTTGAACCGCCTCCAGCCATTCGAGGCAGTTGGGGGCAACGCCAGCTCTCTCTAGACCTGGCCCGGGATCCTTGTCCCAAACCTGCTCCTGCGATTTTTGCGCATGGGTCGCGAAACCCAAGCTGCGCGCGCAGGGCAGGACTCAGGCGCGCCTCCTGGGTGCCCTGGCGCGGCATCGCCTCCGAAGACTGCTCTCCGAGCTCCAGGAGCTCCTGGGGGCTTGTAGAGAGACAACCCCAAAGCAAGGTAGGTGGCTCAGAGGGAGCTGGATTAGGCTTGAAAGTGAAGATGCGTTCTGCTCCTTTCGGCAAACGACCTTTGCTTTCTCTTTGCTTTCTAGGGCTTTAGGGGAGCTGCTGCGGAGCCCGGGGCTTGGAGGAGCGGGGCATGTATTTTAAGCTGTGCCTCAGAGGGGAGAATTATCTGTCACCACCAGAGAGGCCACAGACCCGGAATGTGACGACAACTGACTAGCTCGGTAGAGGCCTGAGAGTCTCTGGCTTGACAGCTTAGAATATGCTAAATAACCAGGGCTTTCTAGGAGGCATTGAAGGGTCATCTTGTCCCCGCAACAGTGACCTGGAGCAAGGAAGTCAGAAGACAGTTGTAGAGAGCAAGAGGGACCTTCCAAGGGGCTGACTTGGACTGCCAAGGGCAGGCTCCTGCCACTCGGTTGTTGCAGCTGTCTGGTGGAATGCTGGTGAGGTCCTCCACCCAGGAGAGCAAGTGGGGCTGGGCAAGGGGCTTCGTGGCCCGTGAGGACTCCTGCAGGTCTGACTGATCCCCAATCCCTGCTTAGGAACTTGTGGGTGTCCGAGCCCCCTCTGTGCTCACCCTCAGGAAGATGAGGACTCTCAACACGTCCACCATGGAAGGCACTGGGCTGGTGGTGGAGAGGGACTTCTCCTTCCGCATTCTCACAGCCTGTTTCCTGTCGCTTCTCATCCTGTCCACCCTCCTGGGGAACACGCTGGTCTGTGCCGCCGTGATCAGGTTCCGCCACCTGCGATCCAAGGTGACCAACTTCTTTGTCATCTCCTTGGCTGTATCGGATCTCTTGGTGGCCGTCTTGGTCATGCCCTGGAAAGCAGTGGCTGAGATCGCTGGCTTCTGGCCCTTCGGATCCTTCTGTAACATCTGGGTGGCCTTTGACATTATGTGCTCCACCGCCTCCATCCTCAATCTCTGTGTGATCAGTGTGGACAGGTATTGGGCCATCTCTAGCCCCTTCCGGTATGAGAGGAAGATGACCCCCAAGGCAGCCTTCATTCTGATCAGTGTGGCATGGACTTTGTCGGTTCTTATCTCCTTCATCCCCGTGCAGCTCAGCTGGCACAAGGCGAAACCCACAGGTCCCTCCGAGGGGAATGCCACTTCCCTGGGCAAGACCATCAACAACTGTGACTCCAGCTTAAGCAGGACATATGCCATTTCATCCTCTCTAATAAGCTTTTACATCCCTGTGGCCATCATGATTGTCACCTACACCAGGATCTACAGGATTGCCCAGAAACAAATACGGCGCATCTCAGCCTTGGAGAGAGCAGCAGTCCATGCCAAGAACTGCCAGACCACTGCAGGTAATGGAAACCCCATGGAGTGTTCTCAACCAGAAAGCTCCTTTAAGATGTCCTTCAAAAGAGAGACTAAAGTTCTGAAGACTCTGTCGGTGATCATGGGGGTGTTCGTGTGCTGCTGGCTCCCTTTCTTCATCTTGAACTGCATGGTGCCCTTCTGTGGGTCTGGAGAGACCAAGCCCTTCTGCATCGATTCTATCACCTTTGACGTGTTTGTGTGGTTTGGGTGGGCTAATTCCTCCTTGAACCCCATCATTTATGCCTTTAATGCTGATTTTCGGAAGGCATTTTCCACCCTCTTAGGATGCTACAGGCTTTGCCCGATGACGAATAATGCCGTAGAGACAGTTAGCATCAATAACAACGGGGCTGTGGTGTTTTCCAGCCATCACGAGCCTCGGGGTTCCATCTCCAAGGACTGCAATGTGGTGTACCTGATCCCACATGCTGTGGGCTCCTCTGAGGGCCTGAAGAAGGAGGAGGCAGTGGGAATAGCCAAGCCCTTGGAGAAGCTGTCCCCAGCCCTGTCTGTCATTTTGGACTATGACACTGATGTCTCTCTTGAGAAGATCCAGCCCATCACACAAAACGGACAGCACCCGACCTGAGCTCTGGGGCGAATCCTGCCAGTCACGCTCGTCCCAAAAGCTGCAGGAGCTTTCTCTGAGGCTTGTGGTGAGGAAACTCAGGTGTGCTGAGACTTGAGATGCCGGGCGAGCTCTCCCCTGCTGCTTCCCCTCAACACACAGCTATCTACACTGTAATCTACATTCCAGCGTGTTTTCTGTGGTATTCATAGTGAATCAAGAGGGACATAGGTGAAGCGAATGTTCACAAGGGACCTGTCTTTGGCTCCAAAGTTATTTTTAGAAACTGATTCTTATCTTAGGACTTAAAAATAGGGCAAAGAATCAACAATGAACAGCTTCGCTTTAAAATTAAAGCTTTCCAGGAAGGAAATGAGAAGGGTTGAGTTTGCTGTGTACAAACAGGTGCTAACACTGGTCCAAGCAAAGTTTTCAGATTGTAAAGGTAGGTGCATGCCTTTATAAATTATTCCTAAAAAAAAAAATTGAGCCTTACAGTAGAAATGGGATTTTTTTCCCCCAGAATTGATGCTTAGTTGACATTGGTTTTATTTATATATTGTATTATATGGATATTTTTAATTTATTATATTAAATCTATATATATCCTATTTAATAGAATGAGTTATCTGAGATCTTAAAATAGCATTTTTGTTCATTTGACTAGCACTTTATAAGCCAATGAAACAAACACACAGACTCTCTGAGAGCCTAAATGCTCATTTATAACTTCCAGAAACACGGCAAAGACAAACAGAAAATGAAGCTGTGACTGTTCCTTAAAATTTATTGGCACAGCTAAATAGGAAATGAGAATTGACAAATGCTGTGATAGCTTTATTCTCCTAAAAAGATTTTGAAAGATTTAAAAATGCATAGCCACTCTTGTGTTCAAAATTTTTTATGTGACAAAGACTTTCCCAGCAAAATGATTTGCAGTTCTGTAAATATCTGAAATAAAAGTCAGCTGAAGAAGAATCCAACTTGAAATTTATATTAGGTGGCAAGAAAAAGTATATGCCACTTTGTATTTATGTAAAATAATTGGCCCTCTTTGTCTTTGCTCATTTCCTGCGTCAGATAGCTTTTCTGAACAGGAAAAATTACTGTCCTGGTTAGAGATGTGCAGTGAAGACAGTGAGTTTCCTTAACTCGTGTGTCACAAGAGTCTCACCCAGGGGCAAAGATCAAGTCCTTCATCTCCATCTTACCAGCCAAGCTGCTCAGTGGGGCTACTTTGGTAATGCTTTAATCTGAACTTAGAATTGATTTCTTTTAAAAAGTCTAAATGTTAATGGTATAAAACTAGCAGATAGTGCCTCGTTATCATCCTTGAGTAAGACACTTCTGTTGGTGGAAAAAACAGGAGCCCCTTTCTTCTTTCGTGTTGAGCACCCTAAGCCATCAGCATCTTTTGACAAATGCTAGCCCTTTCTCTGCGCTTTGGCATCAAGTTCCTGCATCATCACCTGGATTGTAAAAAGTATTCTGAGTCTCTGTTGCCAGATACTAATTCATGTGGGGCATTTCAAGAGAATTTTTTGGAAATGTTTACAAAGTATTCTTGTGGATAAGTAATTAACATTCAAATGTAGTGGGTAACAAGAAAGATATCTACTGAAAACTATCTCCTGCATCAGGTCTGTGTTATTTATGCATTGTGAATGTTTTCTTAATTTTATTGCCTGTATGCTTTCTTACATATAATAAAATTATTTTGTGAACTCAAAACCACCCTGAATGTTGCATTTGTGCTACAGGAGTTAAATGAGTTTTAAAAACTAGAATATTTCAGATCTACACGTAGGAAAACTTGGGTATTTTCAAGGATATGTTACTTTTCTTTTTCCTTTTAGTGGTAATCTCCTCTTATGTGTGGCATGTGTTGCCTTTGGATACTTAAACAGAAAGTGGATTTGGGCTATAAACTTTTCCTTCTGTCTCAAAAACATTCTCCCCCCACCCCCCACCAAAAAAACCCCCCAAAACCTCCTTCTTTGCTAAAGGAATTACTCTCCTTTTCATTTCACAGATTTAAACGACTTTTAAAATCTCTGCTTTTACTTTCTAAGAGTCTAGAGATTTTAAATAACATAAAAATTACAGAAAAGACTGTGGCTTGTTCTGTGTGGTCGTGGACCCATGACTTAATGGCAACCACTGTATGACTAGTGTTTGTTTTAAGAGTAAAATAAAATAAGAATTTCTTTCTGGAGAAAATATACAGACTGTGATACTGGGCTTATTTAAAAGTCTTACACAGAACTTCCATTGATCCTGATAAACCTGCTTAGATCATGTACTAACCTGGCTTTTTTTTTTTTCTCTTAATCCCAAAGGAAAATGATTGAACAGCAGGTGATGTAAAAATTAAGGGTTAAGTTTATAATTTGAACATCACACAACAGATGGTGTCTTTTTAAATTCCATATTTGCCTTTCCTAGGCTTTGGCAGATAATGAACACATCTAGAATGAACTCGCTCAAAGCATGATCCCTTTTCGTTCTGTTTCCTAACTTTCTGCACATCTTGATTCTTTGCAGCTTAATTTTGCTGTTTTGTAATTGGGCATCCAGCAACATGAGCTGTGATGCCTGGGGTTGTTGTTGTCCAACCAATGAAACACGGCACAAAAGCTTTCACTGTGTATTTCATTGGCAGAATGAAAAATAAAGACTATTAAATACTAGTAAAATTTAGGACACTGTGGATGAGGCTGTACTTTGGGTTTCTGGCGTGTGGGATGAATGGAGGGTATCTTATGAAATGTTCATTTGACAGGCAAAATATTTCAGAGAATTTAATTTACAACCATAAAAGCAAATTTAAAATATGACATTTTATTTCATTTAACTATCCTGATGAGCCTTCGTAATACTAGATACATGTAAAACACTTTAGCAAGACAGAGACAGTTTAAAGAGGTGTTCTTTTTCCTTTACATCTAAGAAGATGCCTTTCCTGTTCAGAAAAATACAAAGCTTTTACTGGTGATAGAGTAACAAGAAGTCTTAAGGAAGGGACACTGAGCCCTGGGCTCCAACTGGTAGATTTGGAGTTTATGCAGGAAAGTTGTTCATTTTCTTGGGATCTAAGCAAGTCATGGTCTCTGAGTCTCAGTTGTCTTGGTCCATTAAATGGGAAGAACAAAACCTCTGCATTAACCTCTTCAGTGGAGGAGGTCATCCAAATAGCAAACCTGATACAGAGTCCAATCTCAAGGACTTCCTGAACTCTGCACTCTCTGGCGGCTCCATCATGATTTCCGCAAGGCCTGCAGCAGACGCATTTCAGCTTGATTCTTCTACCGGCCAGGAGCCAGTCCACATGTGGGGGCCTGGAACGCAAAAAGTCCAGGCTTTGTTTTGGATAGACGTGGGTTCACATTGCAGCTACCACTTTCAAGCTGTGAGAGCAAGCAAAGGACTGTACCTCTCTGAGCCTGTGTGCCCATTTGAGAAATGGAATTAAACAGATTCTTGGGAGGGTTGAAATGATGCTCATGTTTTATAAGGGTCTTGAGGTCTGAAATCTTAGGCTCACTGCATCTTCGTAGGATCTCTGCTTGGAAGGGGTTGATGACAGTATTTATTGCCTTACTAATAATGGAGCTGCTATGCATTTGAATTTTTGCATGTTTGCTAAAGCAAATGGAAATACCTTTCAGAGTGCATGTGGTTTGGGATTCTCCCAAACACCATTCTCTTTTGCTGTGGTTATCTGGTATTGCTGAAGCAAGTAGCTTTTTATATCAGCATGGTTAAGACAATTGCCTTAATTTTTTCCCACTAGATAGCTACTAAATAAATCTGTCCCTGGTGTTTTAGTTTATGAAATCTACTTAACCCTGCACAGTTTGCTTCAGGAATGATGACTTGATGGCTGGCCTGCTCTGGGCTGTTAAAACTGGGACGTACTGCACTGCGCGATCTGGTTACCATGGTCATTTGAAGGAACAAACCCCGTGGATCATAAGACTGTAGCATTACGTAGATTAGATGCACCTCTGTGGATTTCTTTGCGATTTCCTGGATATACACATGACATAATCAACCTGTCTCTTGTTTTGGAGGATTGAGGGGATGGCAAGCATTACCATACCGAGAACCCCTCTAAGACCTTGTTACCAGGCCAATCTGGTCCTGGTGCCTTCTGTCATGTTAAGTAAGCACCATGTGATGCACAGAATTAAAAAAAAGCAGCATTTGGACTTGAGTCTGTTACATCATTCAAGATTTGGGAGTTGTAATTTAAATAGTATTAGAAGCTCAAAGAGTAATCTCTGGTTTAAAAGGGTTTAACTTTTTAATCACTAGGACAAAATGGACAGAACCATTTAAAAATTTTTCGCATGCTCATAGAATATGTATTCTACCAGCTTTCAGACCAGGTAAATGTTTTCAGTCATCGAAGAGGCTCTTCCCTGAGCTATGTCCATAGACATGAGCCCATCTAGCAGCTATGCCCGCAGAGTGGCAGGGGGTAGTGCGAACTAGAGGGACTGGATTGTAGGGCAGAATTTTCAATTTCACTAAGTAATTTTTAAAAGATAAGTAGTTTGGATAAACTCCTTATAACCGTTGAAAGTAAGTTTTTTCATCTCTACAATATGTGGGTTAGAAGAGATGATTTCTAAGATTTTTTTCTGGCTTGACAATATCAGATCTGTTACCGGTAAAATAGGAATATGATAGATTTCCCAAGTCTGTTCTCTTTGCTACTAGAAAGCTGACAAAGCAATAATTCCAAAATGCCAATATTAGCTCATGCCCTTCTTCACATTCTTCAGTGACTCCCAGTTACTTTCAGGAAAAACAGACAAACCCTGGTGGTCTCTGCCACTATCCCACTAGTACTATCTCTACAGACATTCGGAACTTCTTACAGCTTGTGGAGTGTACAGAGTCCTTTCTTGTCTTTACGCTTTGCACACGCTATGTGCTCTGCCTGGAACACCCTTCCCTGTTTCCTTTGCTTGCCTGCTCCTACTTATCTTTTAAGGTTCAGTAGGGCATAATTTGGAGAAGGCAATGGCAACCCACTCCAGTACTCTTGCCTGGAAAATCCCATGGGTGGAGGAGCCTGGTGGGCTGCAATCTATGGGGTCGCTAGGAGTCGGACATGACTGAGTGACTTCACTTCCACTTTTCACTTTCATGCATTGGAGAAGGAAATGGCAACCCACTCCAGTATTCTTGCTTAGAGAATCCCAGGGATGGGGGAGCCTGGTGGGCTGCCCTCAATGGGGTCGCATAAAGTCGGACACGATTGACATGACTTAGCAGCAGCAGCAGGGCATAATTAGGGCTTCCTTGGTGGCTCAGTGGTAAAGAATCTGCCTGCTAATGCAGGAGATGTGGGCTCTATTCTTGGGTTGAGAAGATCCCCTGGAGAAGGAAATGGCAACCCCACTCCAATGTTCTTGCCTGGGAAATTCCATGGACAGTGGAGCCTGGCAGGCTACAGTCCATGGAGTTGCAAAGGAGACATGACTTAGCGACTAAACAACAACAGGACTTAATTGCAGAAGGCCTCCTTTCTTCCTCCTTCTATTCTCCTTCTTATTTCTTTTGAAGGGTTTGTCATACTGTAATGAAATAATCTCCTTACTTCTCCCTTTCCCTAGGTTAGGTGTCCCTTGAGAGCAAAACCCACCTTCTTTTGTTTCCCTTTCTCCATATATTCCTACGCAGAAGGAAATGGCAACCCACTCTAGTATTCTTGCCTGGAGAATCCCGTGGACAGAGAAGCCTGGTGAGCTATAGTTCGAAGGGTCACAAAGAGTTGGACTTAGCACCCATATGTGCCTAAGCATCCAACACACTGCTTGTCTTACAGGAATTGCTCGTTAACCTTTGTTGAATGAATGAAAGCATGAGCAAGTCAAAACATGGGCTGCTGGAACCACAGTTTCAGTGAAGGTTATTTCTGCAGTGCTTGGTGTATGTGTGCAGGTCTGCAAGACTCGCTCAGCATGTTTGGGTAGAACCCCGTGAGATCTCAGAGGCCTACAGTTCCCTGAGGTCTGACTGGTTGTATAGAGGTCATTGCATACACTGTCCACTGTCCCTTCATTTCTTTCTTTTTTTTTTTTTTAATTTGGCTGTGATGGGTCTTCGTTGCAGCATAAGGGATCAAATTCTCTGACCAGGGATCGAACCTGGGCCCCCTGCATTGGGAGCGTGTAGTCTTAACCACTGGACCACCAGGGAAGATCCTTCATTCTCATGTGTGCTAATGTATATAATCAGTGACGTTTACAATCAATAAAGTTTGTGAGCACTTTCTGTGATTCAAGCCATGTGTTTGCTGCTGCCGCCACCACTGCTGCTAAGTCGCTTCAGTCGTGTCCGACTCTGTGCGACCCCACAGACGGCAGCCCACCACGCTCCCCCATCCCTGGGATTCTCCAGGCAAGAACACTGAAGTGGGTTGCCATTTCCTTCTCCAATGCATGAAAGTGAAAAGTGAAAGTGAAGCCGCTCAGTCGTGTCTGACTTCTAGCGACACCATGGACTGCAGCCCACCAGGCTCCTCAGTCCATGGGATTTTCCAGGCAAGAGTACTGGAGTAGGGTGCCACTGCCTTCTCTGGTGTTTGATGCTGGAAATAATCAGATAGCATCTCAGTGTTTGAGGAGCTTGAAGTAGAGATAGGTATGTAAATAAACCATCATCAAAGAATGTTTTAAAAATAAGATATAAGAAGAAGGAAAATGATGATGCCAACAGCAGGCGATGCCAGGTGATGCCAGTAGGACCGTTCTCCTGAGCCCTCCGGCATCGTACGACATGTGTCCTTTTATTATCTGATTCCACCTTCACACTCATCCTACGAGGTTGGTGCCATCATCAACACCCCCATTTTACAGATGAAAGTAATGAAGATTCAGAAAAGACCTGTGCTGTGTCCTGGGTCATACAGCTAGTAAATGATGCAGCAGGTTTAAATCTAGAGCTGTGGGACTTTAAAGCTTATTCTTTTGATCTGGAACCCATTCTGTTTACCAGGAACCAGGCCTAACCAAACAAGTTTCTTGTTAAGTGGGCTTCCACATCACCTCACATACTGGTGGATTAAAAAATACTTTTTATTATCATTCCTATTTTCAATCATGTACAGAAAATAGAGAGGGTTGTATATAAACCCCAGGTACCCATCTTCTTACCCAGATTAGAACATGAGCAAGACTAAGGTTGGTGGTCTGAAGCCAATAGCAAGGGGTCTCTTTCTTTGGATAAAGCACAAGGTTGAAGTCAAGACGATCTTTCAGTTTTAGCACCATCACCCTGTGGAGTTCAAAGATAACAGAATGAGGAGATGGCCTATTCAAAGGTCAAAGCGCTCTGCATTTGGCCATCAGTTTGATCAGGGCACCTTTACGTAGTTTGGTTCAGCAAACATTCATCTATGCCTGGCTGGTCCTTGGTGCTGCTTTGGGAGGGGAGTGGCGGCACAGGCATGAGACAACAGGGTGGGGCGGGGAAAATGCTCGGCGAGGGAAGTGCTGCTGGGAGGGCCTTGGGACACGGCAGAGTTGGAAAGGACGTGGCGTTGGAGCTGGGCTAGAGGGATGGACAGGGCTTGGGCAGCCACAGGCAGGGAGGGAGAATGCCCGAGGCTGGAACTCCAGTACCTGCAAAACGTAGGTCTGAGACGTGGGCACTGTATGGTCTTCTAGATACAGGACTTGGAGTAGAGATGAATTGAAATGCACTAGAAAATTTCGTCCAAATGAGGTCCCTTAAGCTGTCAAAGTAATTGCTTTGGGACGCTCTCCATGTTCTGAGGGCATGTTCAGCACATCTGAGTGACTAGCCAGACCTTCAGGTGAAAGTGGCTCATCCCTCCCCGCCTCATACACTCCCTGCAGCCTTGCTCACTTCTTGTGCGTTAGTCACACAGTTGTGTCTGACTTTGCGACCCCATGGACTGTAGTTCACCAGGCTCCTCTGTGCATGGGATTCTCCAGGCAAGAGTACTGGAGTGCGTTGCCATTCCCTTCTCCAGGGGATCTTCCCGTCCCTGGGATCGAATCCCAGTCTCCCGCTCGGCAGGCAGATTCTTTACCGGCTGAGCTGTCTGCTCTCAAATAGAGTCTGCTGACACCCCTTTTCTCTCTTTCCACCTGGGACTCCCTTCCTCTGTCTTCATCTGATTGGGCCTCATCTCAGGTGTCAGCCTCCTCGGAGCCTTTCTGTGGCCCTTCCTCCCCTGGGCTGGCAGCCTGCTGCAGGGCATGCATCCCGTGGGTGCTGTTTGTGTCCCCTGTTTCTCAGGGGAACTCCTGGAGGCACAGAATGGATCTTTTTCTACACTCTCCTTCCAGTGCCCAGCATAGCCTGGCACACAGACGTACCCAAGTGGATATATTTTTAAATGAATGGTTCAGTTCAGTGACTGAACTGATTCAGTCACTCAGTCGTGTCCGACTCTTTGCAACCCCATGGACTGCAGCACTCCAGGTTTCCCTGTCCATCACCAACTCCTAGAGCTTACTCAAATTCATGTCCATTGAGTCAGTGATGCCATCTGACTATCTCATCACCCTCTTGTCGTTACCTTCTCTTCCTGCCTTCAACCTTTCCCAGCAGCAGCGTCTTTTCCAATGAGTCATCTCTTCGCATCAGGTGGCCAAAGTATCAGAGTTTCAGCTTCAGCATCAGTCTTCCAGTAAGTATTCAGGATTGATTTCCTTTAGGATGGACTGGTTGGACCTCCTTGCTGTCCAAGGGTGAATTAATCATTTTAGGAAAATAAATGACTGCTTACACACATACCTTAATTTTCACCGTGGGGTTAACTCTGCTGAGGTTGCAAAGGCTGATCTCTGCTAAGTTCAGTTTCTCCAGTACTGATACAATCGCAGGAAAGTAATTGGAAGGGGATTTAAATGGCAAGCTAGGGCTGTCTCTCCTATCGCTGGTGAGTGATCAACCCTTTCACACGGGAGAGAGAGGAAATGTCAACCAAATGTCACCAGTCCATTCTGAGATTATCTAGCCGCATGCATGCTATTTTGAAGCTGAGTTTTTAGGTTAGATATATTTAGCATTATAAACATGTTGACTGTAATTAAGATAATGCCTAACCCCATTTGTAAGATGCTAGTTTAACACACTCTGCTGTTGGTTGCTAAGCTGGGGGGAAGGAGGGAGCTCCATGCTAATTCTGCCCCAAAGAGCTGCTGGTTTTTCCTCATTTGATGATGGGGTTGCCATAAAACAGCATGTTCCTGACTGTTTTAAGGGAGGATTAAAGGTTATCTACTCTGAGAGGGGATCCAGGGCAAGAAGGCAACAGTCTGTTTAAATAGCCTCGTCGTAATACTTTCAATGCAAAAGTAAATTGTCATGCCATTCTTAGACAGCATCCATTGCACTTGTGTTGAAATTAAAGCTTATCTGCTTCTCATGGGGTCCCGCACCTTAGAATGTCATGCTTGGATGTGGCTGTGTCAAAGAATAGCAGCAGAACCTCTAGATTGGGGAGGGAAATAGCCACTCTCCTGCCCTGCTCACAGGAATGTAACTGACATGATGTTGGAGGGAAATTTGACAGTAACAGCCAGCTTTAAATGGTACATACAGTCTGACCCAGCAATTCCACTTCTAGGAATCTGGCTTACCTACATCCTCACCTGTGTTCTCAGAGATGCCTGTGTAAAGGCTGCAGCCCTGCTTTATTTTTTTTAAATTAAATTTTATTTTCCTTATCTTTACAATATTGTATTGCTTTTGCCATACATCAAGATGGATCCGCCACAAGTATACATGTGTTCCCCATCCCGAACCCTCCTCCCTCCTCCCTCCCAGTGCACCAGCCCCAGGCATCCGTTATCCGGCATCGTACCTGCACTGGCGACTCGTTTCAGATATGATATTATACATATTTCAATGCTATTCTCCAAAATCATCCCACCCTCTCCCGTTTCCAGAGTCCAAAAGACGGTTCTATACATCAGTGTCTCTTTTGCTGTCTCGTAAACAGGGTTATTGTTACCATCTTTCTAAATTCCATATATATGCATTAGTATACTGTATTTGTGTTTTTCTTTCTGGCTTACTTCACTCTGTATAATAGGCTCCAGTTCCATCCACCTCATTAGAACTGATTCAAATGTATTCTTTTTAATGGCTGAGTAATACTCCACTGTGTATATGTACCACAGCTTTCTTATCCATTCATCTTCGGATGGACATCTAGGTTGCTTCCAAGTCCTGGCTATTGTAAACAGTGCTGCGATGAACACTGGGGTACACGTGTCTCTTTCAGTTCTGGTTTTCTCAGTGTATATGCCCAGCAGTGGGATTGCTGGATCATAAGGCAGTTCTATTCCCAGTTTTTTGAGGAATCTCCATACTGTTCTCCAAAGTGGCTGTACTAGTTTGCATTCCCACCAACAGTGTAAGAGGGTTCCCTTTTCTCCACACCCTCTCCAGCATTTATTGCTTGTGGACTTTTGGATCGCAGCCATTCTGACTGGTGTGAAATAGTACCTCATAGTGGTTTTGATTTGCATTTCTCTGATAATGAGTGATGTTGAGCATCTTTTCATGTGTTTGTTAGCCATCTGTATGTCTTCTTTGGAGAAATGTCTATTTAGTTCTTTGGCCCATTTTTTGATTGGGTCATTTATTTTTTCTGGAATTGAGCTGTAGGAGTTGCTTGTATATTTTTGAGATTAATTGTTTGTCTGTTGCTTCATTTGTTATTATTTTCTCCCATTCTGAAGGCTGTCTTTTCACCTTGCTTATAGTTTCCTTTGTTGTGCAGAAGCTTTTAAGTTTAATTAGGTCCCATTTATTTATTTTTGATTTTATTTCCAATATTCTGGGAGGTGGGTCATAGAGGATCCTGCTGTGATGTATGTCAGAGAGAATACAGTAAGGACACCCCAAACTCAGCAATTTAAACAAGATGAAGAGACAGAAGAATTCCCAGCAGGTAAAGGAACAGGATAAATGCCCACCAAACCAAACAAAAGAGGAAGAAATAGCGAATCTACCAGATAAAGAATTCCAAATAATGATAGTGAAATTAATCCAAAATCTGGAAAATCAAAATGGAATCACAGATAAATAGCTGGAGAAAAGCATTGACAAGATTCAAGAAAGGTTTAACAAGGACCTAGAAGAAATAAAAAAGAGTCAATATATAATGAATAATGCAATAAATGAAATCCAAAACACTCTGGAGGCAACAAATAGTAGAATAACAGAGGCAGAAGATAGAATTAGTGAATTAGAAGGTAGAATGGTAGAAATAAATGAATCAGAGGAGAAAAAAGAAAAACGAATTAAAAGAAATGAGGACAATCTCAGAGACCTCCAGAACAATATTAAACATTACAACATTCGAATCATAGGAGTTCCAGAAGAAGAAGACAAAAAGAAAGACCATGAGAAAATACTAGAGGAGATAATAGTTGAAAACTTCCCTAAAATGGGGAAGGAAATAATCACTCAAGTCCAAGAAACCCAGAGAGTCCCAAACAGGATAAACCCAAGGCGAAACACCCCAAGACACATATTAATCAAATTATCAAAGATCAAACCCAAAGAACAAATATCAAAAGCAGCAAGGGAAAAACAACAAATAACACACAAGGGAATTCCCATAAGGATAACAGCTAATCTTTCAATAGAGATTCTCCAAGCCAGGAGGGAATGGCAAGACATACTTAAAGTGATGAAAGAAAAGAACCTACAGCCCAGATTATTGTACCCAGCAAGGATCTCATTCAAATATGAAGGAGAAATCAAAACCTTTAGAGACAAGCAAAAGCTGAGAGAATTCAGCACCATCAAACCAGCTCTCCAACAAATACTAAAGGACATTCTCTAGACAGGAAACACAAAAAGGGTATATAAATTTGAACCCAAAACAGCCTTGCTTTAAAAGCCAGCTAAGTGAAACAAGTAACTCAAGTCTAGGAGGTCCATGGGAGGTGGTAAGTGAAAAAGAAAGGTGGGTCCATGTGCACTATTTTGAAAAGATATTCATGAAGTGAAAAGACAAGTTAAAAAAGTAATATGGACCATATGATCTCTTTTGTTTAAAACAGTTTAAGGAGTATATATTTACATTAAAAAAAAAAAAAAAAGATGTAGAAAAATGCCTACCTACCTGAAAATAGCAGTGTCTCTGGGGAGAGCAAGGGGGAGGAGGGTTTCACTCTTTCCTTTTTTATGTTTCTTGGTTTTTACAAGAAGCTTGTGCTTATGTATATCACATATATAAGTAAAATATTTTTTTAAAAAGCAGGCTGAACCAGGGGTGAGGAAAGTAGAATTTTAGTTGCAGCCGCTGGATGTGTCCTTGGGAGAAGGAGCTGTCATTGAATACTGTGCTCACATTCTATTGATGGTCAGTCGAAGCCTGATCTGATTGGGGCTGACAGGTCACTGGGCCTGCCTCCCACAGAGCCCCTCTCCTTCCCTCAGGGCAGGCCCTTCCTCCACCCTATAGGGGTCTTAGTTTCCCACAACAAGGGTCCTTTCAGAGTCCATGCTTGAAATAATTTTGTTGACCAAAAGCATATCATTTAGAGAATCATAGCCTGTGTGGCCTTTAGATGTCTCAAGCACTTTCTCTGTTCCGCTTTTGAGAAATGATGGAAAGTACTCATGGTGGGGTCCTTGGGGACCTCAGGGTTGGGGGGATCACTGGTGAGTGCCCCTCTGAGGATCCCACCATGAGTACTTTCCATCATCTGGCAGAGAGGGCAATGGCACCCCACCTCCCAGCACTCTTGCCTGGAAAATCCCATGGATGGAGGAGCCTGGTGGGCTGCAGTCCATGGGGTCCTCTGCCTAGAGAATCGGACACGACTGGTGGGCTGTGTCTATGGGGTCGATAGCCCTGAGCGAGCAGCAGCAGCAGCAGCAGAGATCTGGACTATTTTAAGATCTTTATGAATCCTACATACTCTTACTTGCTACCAAGGGAGCTCTTTCAGATATGTATGTCCCAATGCACATCATATCAAACATATTAGAATGCTCTCACATCCTCCTTACATATAATTTTATTGCTACAAAAATAGATTTTTAAAAGCCTTGAGATTGCCTGTAGTTTCAATTTTGCAGTTGCTGCTGCTAAATCGCTTCAGTCATGTCCGATTCTGTACGACCCCATAGATGGCAGCCCACCAGGCTCTCCTGTCCCTGGGATTCTCCAGGCAAGAACATTGGAGTGGGTTGCCATTGCCTTCTCCAATGCATGAAAGTGAAAAGTGAAAGTGAAGTCGCTCAGTCATGTCCGACTCTTTGCAATCCCATGGACTGCAGCCTACCAGGCTCCTCCATCCTTGCCTGGATTTTTCCAGGCAAGAGTACTGGAGTGGGGTGCCATTGCCTTGGAACTGATGCACCATCCCCCTCTGGCCTCAAACATTTGGGAGTGTTTTTGAAAAGCTCAGAGCCCTAAGGACCTCTAGTCCTCCACTCTGAACAAGCTACAGTCAGAATTTTCAAGTTTTGAGAGCAGAAATGCCATGTCTACTCGGCACAACAAGAGAGGAGGCCGCTGCCATTTGCTCTGTTGAAATCTCTCTTGTTCTCTAGCTGGGTGGTTACTGCTTAAATGTTTAAGGGCCTCTGCTACAACAGTGATAACAAAGCACTTTGGATTATTTCAAAACTGAAAAACACCCTAGCATTTATTCTTAGGTTTAACCTTTTGGGAAATTTTCAAATTCTATTTTTTCTCATCATTGACATAGATATTAAATGTTTTAGTGATTTCTTTATGTTAAATGCTCCCACAGGCTCATTTTAGATGTTTCCAGAGAATAGATCTGAAGGTTTCAGGTGGTAAATGCATAGCGTGAGGATAAAAGCATTGAGAGCTGGACTGAAGGAAAAGACAGGCTTTCATATTTGATCTTTCATTCTAAAAGGAAGAAGAAATTTGAGTGAAAAGGCTCAGATCCTACAACCTGCAGGAAATTAGAACATAGAGTCAAGGCAGAAGGGATGCTGACGCCCTATACTGGTCAGGGAGAGTGACTGAAGGTCCCGTGAGGATTGAGGTTGTTAAATTAGGACAGTAAGTTAATTCAGACTTGACTTATATAGGAAAGGGTCTTTGGGGATCTGATCAGACTATCAGTGTGTGTGAATGGGTGATTGCTCTGGGAGAGACGAAGGTCATACCACATGACTTCCACTCAGCTTCCCTCTGGCTTCACAGTAAAGAGTAGTGAGGAGAAGGTAGTTAGCATTATTTCTTTGGTTTTTCACCTTGACAGTTATTAAACTACAGATGTATATTTGACAGGGATTCCACATTCAACAGAGGAGAGAGGGGTGAAGGAGGGAGGGGAGATGGAGGAGGAGGGGCTAGCTGGAAGTTTATCCAGAAATTAAGTGCTGGCATCTCACTGTTTTAAAACAAAAGTTTTACTTTAGAAGAGTTTTAGATTTATAGAGAAATTTTAAAGATAGAACAGAGTTCTTATGTCCCTGCACCCACTTCCCTCTACCTATTACATTAGTATAGTCACAATGAACTGTGGTTAATGAACATATATTGGCATATTCTTACTTACTAGGAGAGTGATGACAAACCTAGACAGTGCATGGAAAGCAGAGACATTACTCTGCCGATAAAAGTCTGTCTAGTCAAGGCTATGGTCTTCCCAGTGGTGACATATGGTTGTGAGAGCTGGACTGTAAAGAAGGCAGAACACAAAAGAATCGATGCTTTTGAACTGTGGTGTTGGAGAAGACTCTTGAGAGTCCCTTGGACTGCAAGGAGATCCGACTAGTTCATCCTAAAGGAGATCAGTCCTGAGTGTTCTTTGGAAGGACTGAAGCTGAAGCTGAAACTCCAATACTTTGGCCACCTCATGCGAAGAGCTGACTCATTGGAAAGGACTCTGATGCTGGGAGGGATTGGGGGTAGGAGGAGAAGGGGACCACAGAGGATGAGATGGCTGGATGGCATCACTGACTCGATGGACGTGAGTCTGGGTGAACTCTGGGAGTTGGTGATGGACAGGGAGGCCTGGCGTGCTGCAATTCATGGAGTCGCAAAAAGTCGGACACGACTGAGTGGCTGAACTGAACTGAATTATGGGACTTTGGGTGGAAGACTGCAGAGGCAAAGTGCCATTTTTTTTTTCACAACCTATCAAGGGTATATACCACCAACGTGACTTTACCACCCTGAACACCTGGCTGAAGCAGGGGTGTTGGTGCTCTCTACTTATAAGTTCATCTTTTCCCCCTCTTTCACTCTGTACTCTTTGAGGAATGTCATCGTGTGCAAACTGCACCTAAGAAGGGGAGACACCTACATTCAGATCAGATCAGATCAGATCAGATCAGTAGCTCAGTCGTGTCCGACTCTTTGCGACCCCATGAATCGCAGCACACCAGGCCTCCCTGTCCATCACCAACTCCTGGAGGTCACTCAGACTCACATCCATCGAGTCAGTGATGCCATCCAGCCATCTCATCCTCTGTCGTCCCCTTCTCCTCCTGCCCCCAATCCCTCCCAGCATCAGAGTCTTCTCCAATGAGTCAACTCTTCGCATGAGGTGGCCAAAGTACTGGAGTTTCAGCTTTAGCATCATTCCTTCCAAAGAAATCCCAGGGCTGATCTCCTTCAGAATGGACTGGTTGGATCTCCTTGCAGTCCAAGGGACTCTCAAGAGTCTTCTCCAACACCACAGTTCAAAAGCATCAATTCTTCTGTGCTCAGCCTTCTTCACAGTCCAGCTCTCATATCCATACATGACCACAGGAAAGACCATAGCCTTGACACCTACATTAATTGTTTGTAATTCTTCTGTATGGGAAACATGTCCATTCCCCCATGTTTGTTTGTTCATTTGTTTATTTATTAATTTACTTATTTATCTCAGTATAGTTCAGTTCAGTTCAGTCGCTCAGTCATGTCCAACTCTTTGCAACCCCATGGACTGCAGCATTCCAGGCCTCCCTGTTCATCACCAACTCCTGGAGCTTACTCAAACTCATGTCTATAGAGTTGGTGATGCCATCCAACCATCTCATCCTCTGTTATCCCCTTCTCCTCCTGCCTTCAATCTTTCCCAGAATCAGGGTCTTTTCCAATGAGTCAATTCTTCCATTCAGGCAGCCAAAGTATTGGAGCTTCAGCTTCAGCATCAGTCCTTCCAATGATTATTCAGGACTGATTTCCTTTAGGATAGACTGGCTGGATCTCCTTACCATCCAAGGGACTCTCAAGAGTCTTCTCCAACACCATAGTTCAAAAGCATCAGTTCTTCAGCACTCAGCTTTCTTTATGGTCCAACTCTCACATCCATACCTGACTACTGGAAAAACCATAGCTTTGACTAAGACCTTTGCTGGCAGAGTAGTGTCTCTGCTTCTTAACATGCTGTCTAGGTTTGTCAGAGCTTTTCTTCCAAGGAGCAAGTGTCTTTTAATGTCATGACTGCAGTCACAATCTGCAGTGATTTTGGAGCCCAAGAAAATAAAATCTGTCACTGTTTCCATTGTTACCCCATCTATTTGCCATGAAATGTTGGGACCAGATGTCATGATCTTAGTTTTTTGAATGTTGAGTTTTCAACCAGATTTTTCACTCTCCTCTTTCACTTTCATCAAGAGGCTCTTTAGTTTCTCTTCACTTTCTGCCATAAGGGTGGATCTGCATATCTGAGGTTATTGATATTTCTCCTGGCAATCTTGATTCCAGCTTGTGCTTCATCTAGCCTGGCATTTTGTAATAAAAGAAGTTGAGTAAGCAGGGTGACAATATACAGCCTTTATGTACTCCTTTCCCAACTTGGAACCAGTCTGTTGTTCTAACTGTTGCTTCTTGACCTGCATACAGATTTCTCAGGAGGCAGGCAAGGTGTCTGGCAAATATGATGTTAGCTGGAGGATTTTTGAAAATATTCATTATCAAGTGGAGGAAGTTCATCTCTATTCCTAGTTTGTTAAGAGTTTTTTTTTTCTTTCTTTTAAAAAAATTTATTTTAATTGGAGCATAATTACTTTACAATATTGTGATGGTTTTTGCCGTACATCAACATGAATTGACCACAGGTATACGTGTGTCCCCCCTCATCCTGAACCTCCCTCTCAACTCCCTCCCCACCCCATCCCTCTGGGTTGTCCCAAAGCACTGACTCTGGGTGCCCTGCTTCATGCATCAAACTTGCACTGGTCATCTGTTTAACATATTGTAATATGCGTTTCAATGCTGTTCCCTCAAATCATCCCACGCTTGCCTTCTTCCACTGAGTCCAAAAGTCTGTTCTTACATCTGTGTCTCCTCTGCTGCCCTGCATGTAGGATTGTCAGTACCGTCTTTCTAAATTCCATATATATGTGCATTAATATACAGTACTTTATATATATGTATATACACCATATAAAAGTCTACAATATAAAAATCATTCACTTTCAAGCTTTAAAGCCATGAATGGCATCTAGATTTTATTAAATGTTTTTTTATTGTGTTAACTGATGTGATTTTTCTTCTTTAGCCTATTAATGTGGGGGATTAGACTGATTTTTTAATATTGAACCAGGGCTTCCTTGGTGGCTCAGTCAGTAAAGAATCCACCTGCAATGCAGGAGACATGGGTTTGATCCCTGAGTTGGGAAGATCCCCTAGAAGAAGGCATGGCATCCCACTCTAGTATTCTTGCCTGGAGAATCCCTGTGTACAGAGGAGCCTGGCAGGCTACGGTTCATGGGGGTCCCAAAGAGTCAGACACGACTGAGTGACTAAGCACATACATCCTGGAATAAATCCCACATGGCCAGAGTGTAAAATTATTTTTGGGTAAATTATTGGATTTGATTTGCTGCTACTTGTTGAGCATTTTCATTCTTATGTTCATGAGAGATATTGGTCTCAAGTTTTCCTTCACTTGTTTTCAGTCACTCGTGTCTGAATCTTTGCAACATCATGGACTGCTGTACAATAGGCTTCCTTGTCCTTCACCATCTCCCGGAGCTTGTTCAAACTCATGTCCATCAAGTCGGTGATGCCATCCAACCATCTTGTCCTCTGTTTTCCCCTTCTCCTCCTGCCTTCAATCTTTCCCAGCATCAAGTTCTTTTCTAACGTGTCAGCTCTTTGCATCAGGTGGCCAAAGTATTCGAGTTTCAGCTTCAGCATCCGTCTTTCCAATGAATATTCAGGGTTGATTTCCTTTAGGATTGACTGGTTTATTCCAAGGGACTCTCAAGAGTCTTCTCCAACATCACAGTTTAAAGGCATCAATTCTTGGGCACTCAGCCTTCTTTATGGTCCAACTCTCACACCTATATGTGACTACTGGAAAAACCATCGCTTTGACTAGATGGACTTTTGTTGGCATAATAATGTCTCTGCTTTTTTATACACTGTCTGTGTCATAGATTTTCTTCCAAGGAGCATGTGCCTTTTAATTTCATGGCTGAAGTCACCATCTGCAGTGAAAAGGCCTCTCATATATTTTGATAATTATATTTTCATTTTCATTAGCTCAAAATCTGTGCCTTTCATCTTTGACCATTGCGTTATTTAGAAATGTGCTATTGAAATACAAATATTCGGAAGTTCTCTTTCTGTGAGTGATTTCTAGTTTAATTCCGTTGTGGTCTGAGAACAGATTTTGTGTTTCTTATGCTTTAACATTTAAAAAAGTTGTGTGCTATGGCTCAGAATGTAGCCTAGATTGGTGAGTGTTCTGTGTGAGCTTGCACAAGTGAATTCTGCTCTTGTCTGATGGAGTAATCTGTACACTCTATACACAAACACAGGCTCAGTGGCGAAGACCAGAACCAGGTGTGTCTGCTTAGGTGCAGTAAGTTCATGTTCTGTTGCCCCTTGGAGATTCCTCTTAGGTTATTTGCAAATATCTCAATAAGCTTATGAGTTAAGGTATCAGAGATGAGCAAACTGAAGCTTACCAGCGTGAAATCACTTTGCTCTTTCTGCTCTTAAACCTTATGTCTCAGTCTGACAGCAACATTACCGCTCTTTCTACCAAATATCAAGGCACTAAGTTCCTCTGGTTCTAGGATGATTGATTAATTAGTGTTTTTATGGAGGAGGAGCTAGACCTTGTTTTCAATCTAGCTGAAGTAATCAGTGTAGGAGGTAGCAAGACTTAGGTGAAAAGAAAAGTCATCTTTAACATGAACAAAAGAAATGTAGGAGGAACTAGGCAAGAATGGATTAGTAATAGAGTATGGGCTAAAGAATGTGACATTTGAAGTCAAGGGCAATTAGAAGATAAGTTTTCGTTTCGAAGAAAATTAAGTAGTTTGAGGAAGGGGGAAGAGAGCTCAGGTTGACTGGTGCTTCTCAGTTAGGCAGTTTTGCATCCAAGTCTGTGAAATGTTTCCACACCTGGTAGAATCCCTTCTTCCCTGACCCGCCCTGGCCCACTGCATAATGATGCTTCCTAGGAAAGAAGAGACGGAGCCCAGAAAATAAAGTGGTGGAAATTTAGAAAGGAATATAGGGTGATGACTGGGTATCCCAGATGGAGGGAAATGTGCTATTAACGGTCTTTAAGAAGACATGCGGTATGAGAATGGACATTCTGACTGCTGATCATTTGGGGGCAGGCAGTGGGTGGGTCCTGGAACTGGGGGCAGGAGGGGCTTCCTCTCAACTAGGCAGGAGTGTGCGTGGAGGCCAGGCCAGGGTTCTGGTGGTAGGAACCAGGATCCTAACCCTGACCCCAACCCTTGGCCTTGTGAGGCACCATCGAGGTCTCTGCTCTGACCCACCTATCTCTTTGTATAAACCTTCCAAGAATTTAGGGGAGGACTAATTCTAGGCAGAGCTGAATTCCTTCTAACAGAGACTCCCTGGATCATGGTTAATTCAAAGAAGCATGCACATGTGTGATGTGTGTTGAGAGAAAGGAGTTGTCAAGGAGCTTCACTCTGGAAGGCAGAGGTTTGATGCAGCAGCCATAGCTGAGTGAAACGCTTGTGAACGGGGGATTCTTTTTTATCCCTCAAAGCCCCTTGACCTCCTTATTCAACATCTGGAAAAATAGTACAGTACCAGCAGTGGGGATGCACTTCCCAGGTAGAGATGGCTTTGATGTTAGGAAATACTTTAGAGATACTTTAGTGGGGCCCCCAGTCACAAGAGCTAGAGATCCCAAGTCACCTTGGCCAGCTGTTGAGCCAAACAGGGATATTTGTGTTCTGACCTTTTGATGCTGTTTAAACAGACCTGCCTCCTGAGATTGAATCAACACTGTGCAGGTCCAAGGATCACCCTGGGAGAGAAGAAAGACATTCCTTGATAGGTAGAAAAGAAAGTTAGGATTGTTTCCCTTGAATATTAAGGAAAAATATATATCTCAAACTAGAGAGGTTGGATGTATCAGCTATACAAATAACTGGTCAATTTGCCTTGTGTGCGGATTGCAGAATGTCTCGTTGAGGGATTGGGGTAAGCATAGAGGGTAAATAGAAAATGTATTTTGGATACCAAAGATAAAGAATGTATATTTGTGTTAAGGTCTGTCAGATAACCCTTTTATGTCCCTCTAGCACCTGGTACTACATTCAGTCTGCAATTTAATGTGGTACTATTCTGAAGGTTTTGGCAGCTTCACCAGGAAGAGGCGAAGAGAATGATCTCTGTAAATATTTGCCAATGGGTGAGTGAATGGGTGAATAAATGGCTATAGGGGTGGGTGGGTGGACGTGTGGGTAAGTGGATAGGTGGGTGGGTGGGTGAGTGAATAACGAATGAGTGAGTGGCTAGAATGATGGATGGAGCAGTGTCACTGGAATTTCTGAGACTCAGTGTTAGTCGCATAATGGATCATGACTGGGCTATCGTGTGTCTGGTTGTCAGTAGGTTGTTGATACTGTCCTATGTTAATGGGCATGTCTGAGTTTCTAATGTGGGACATTATTCAAGTACACTCTAATCTTGAAGACAAATGTGGGCGCAGAGCCCGCCAGCTGGAAGTGAATGTGGCTGGGCTAAATTCACTTTTTCCTGCACATTCCCAGCCACTCTGATTGGCCGTTTCTTCATCTTCCAGAAGAAGGGGAGAGCCTCAATCTCACAGGATGGGTGCGAGGATTAAACAAAACCGTACTAATATTCCTGGTTGGTGTTTATAAGAAGACCTCTTACTGCGTGCCAGGAACCGTTTTTAGTCCTCAACATATACCAACTCACAGCAGTCCAATGAGGCAGGTACTATTACAGCTCTCATGTTAAAGAGGAGACACTGAGGCAGAGAAGCTGAGAGATTTGAACAAGACCTTCAGCTAATAAGGCAGATCTGGACTTCAAATCCAGCCAGGCTGGTTCTAGGGCGTGTACGTTTAGCCCTTTGCTCTGCATCCTTCTCAACGCATAGAGTGCTGAGCAGAGCCCTTGGGTGGTGGGTCTTCCCTAAAGGGGTAATTCCTTCCCTCTTGGTTCATTAGTTGCTCTGAGATGGTGACGGTGGCCTGTCCCCTGTGGCCAGAGCTGACAGGAAACTAGGAAGACAGCTAGTGAGTTCGGTCTTGGCTGGGCATGCTAAGTCTCTTTTCTTTTTATACTTTTAGCCTGATTCTTAAAATGTGAAAGACATAGATGTCAGGATCCTTAAGAATAAAATCAATATTCCTTACCTCAGCCCAGGCCTTGTTAAGGAAAGGAAACACATCTCTTTTCAAATGCATTTGAAGACAGTTTTGTGAACTGCTTTGCAATTTTGGTGCTCAGGCACTTTAGAACAAAGTACTAAGAAAATTGCTCTTTTAAAAGCATATCTTGGGCAATGTTCACCATTATGATTATTATGACTATTGTTAATGTTATTTTCTGTGTGTGTATGGGAGAGATACACAGGGTGGTGATCAACTTTAGATTCTTTTCTACTATAATTTAAGCTGATATGTTATCATGAGAAGATCGATGTGACCTACACACAGTCTCCCTGGTGGCTCAGTTGGTAAGGAGTCTGCCTGCAATGCAGAAGACCTGGGTTCGATCCCTGGGTTGGGAAGATCGCCTGGAGAAGGGAATGGCAACCCACTCCAGTATTCTTGCCTGGAGAATCCCATGGACAAAGAAGCCTGGCAGGCTACAGTCCATGGGGGTCACAAGAGTTGGACATGACTGGGAGACTAAACCGCATGAGAAGATTGCTCAGTCAATGAGAATCAGAAAATAGGAAATGTGTGTTAATATATGCAGTACGTTTCAATAGTTAGGACTATTGTCTTGGGAGGCTGGGTGCAAATCTTGCTTCCACTCCTTGTCATGTGACCTTAGGTTCCTATACAAACCTCAGCCAAAAATTGAAATGCTTTTGTGGAGAGTTGCTGTGATGATCGAGTAAGATAATAGTAATTATGTTATTGTAAATCTGAAAGACTAGATAAATGTAAGGGAGAACACTCATTTGTGGAAGGCATGGTGTCCAGAAGGCAAGCAGAGCTGGTGTAAGTCTCTTTTCATGCTCTTTGTTACTAATCCTTGGTTATCTCATCTTTAAAAGTGGGGTAGTGATACTCACATAACAGGATTTTCTTTTTAGAATTCAATAAGATTAATGTACGTAAAATGTTTGGCATAGTATCTGGTACATGGTAACCTCTCAACAGTGTTAGCAATTATAATTGATTATGACCCGTGGCTCAGAAGTGATGCCACCAAGGATAGGACATGAAAAAGGAAGAAATGATTCAAACCAGTGATTGCTCAGTGAGCGTTCTTTGTATCTCTTGTATGTGTGTGTTTACATGTGTGGGTGTACTTTAGCATGTTTAATGATGAATTTCCATGGTAAGAATGGGATGAATCACAGAATTAATTTAGTCTTTACAACAGTTGAAAGCAGCATAAAACGTTTTTCCCTTCTGGAGGCCGTGGCCTGTTCTCAGCTGACTCTGGCCAGATTCTCTACAGTCCAATTGCTCTAAGTGCCTGCTGGGTAGCTCAGCATGCCTCCTAGAGCGTGGTGGTCCCTCTCAGTCAGAGGAACATGACTCCTGTGTGATGGGGAACTCTACTCACTTGGAGGTGCTGCCAACACCTACAGTTTTCATGGGCTGTGCATCCCGTGCAGCATGCGGGGCTCACAGGGGGATCTGGGAGGAGCACCTTACCCTCCTTTTGACACCCTTCAAGGGACAGTCCCGTGACTGCTCCTCCAGCTCTCACCATGAGGCCTCACACCTTCCTCCTAGTCTGCTTGACTCCAGTCTCCTTTGGGTTAGTCATCTTCCCATCACTGTCCCATCCACGGTCTGCACACCCCTATCTGATCACACTGTTTCCCTGAATAAAACCTTTTACTAGCAAAAGGCTGCTTTGCACAATGGACAGACTTTTCCTGAGCTGGCCTTGACTCTAGCTCCTGCTCCGCTGTGCACACATTTATGTAGTCTACTAGACCATGTGCGACTCACGAGCAAAAACTGTCTAATCCTCTGAACCTCTTGTAACTGGCATATAGATGGTACCCAATAAATGTTTTGTTTTTTCCTTTTAACAGGCAGCTTAAATGTTTAAAAATTTGACTCTGGATCAGGGAGCTCTGCCCTAGACTCTTGGACTCTCCATTTTACTGATCTGTAATGTAGGTCAAGTAGATAAGATGGCTAAGTCTTAGTTTCACCGTCCGTATGGTAAAGGCAGTGGTGCTTACCAATACGGTTGTTTTGAGGATGGCAAAAGGCCTGGTGTACAGTAAGAACTTAAAAGATGATGGCTTTTATTATTATTAAATCTTTGTTGAACACAAGCCATAGCATGGTTTATGGAAAAGAAGACTCATAAAAGGGACACTAATAGTCTTTTGATTCCGGAAACCACCAGGGACACATGGCAGAGGTCGGTTTCATCTGAGAGTTTATGCTGACGGTGGTGATGGCAATTACTGGGGACCTTTGACATCTGAGGGTGTGGTAGGGGGTCTTCAGTTGCAAGTAACTGAAAACCTAACCCAAGTGGGCTTAGCTAGTATTTTTTCTTTTTAAAGTAATTTTTTAAAGTTAAAGTGTTGTTACTTTGCAATGTTTTGTAACTTTCTACTGTACAGCAAAATGCATCCTCCCTTTTGGACTTCTTTCCCATCAGGTCACCACAGCGCATTAAGTCGGGTTTCCTGTGCTACACAGTAGGTTCTCACTAGTTATTTCACCCAGAGTATCAATATGTATATGTGTCAATCCCAATCTGCCAATTTTATCCCCTGCCAACGTTCATAGCAGCACTATTTACAAGAGCCAGGACATAGAAGTAACCTAAATGTCTGATAACTTTTAAAAAATGGTTAATTGCTTATGTTACTAGACAGCAACAAGGTGGGGTGAGCTTCAGTGTTGATTTGATTGAACTACTCAATGATGTATCAAAGATCCAGGGTCTGTTTATCTATGTCATACCAGCCATATCCTAAGGCCATCTTCTTTGTTGGTATATCTTGTTTGTCAAAACCTTCTGGAACATGATGACAATATTCAGGGAGAGTACCAGGGTTGCTTCTAGAAACTCTCTTAGATGGCGGAAACCTTGCTTTCCTGAAATGACTACACTCTTCTTGGCCCTGAATGAACCGTGCATCCGTCAGTGAACCACTGGATGGTGTTCAGGCCATGAGGTTGTGCTAATTGCTTCGGCTTGAGTCACCTGCTCCATCCTCAGAACCAAGGCACGTGCTTTGTAGTGACGAGGTAAGGAAATCTAAGTATTGAGAAAGAGGACAGAGTGCTAGGAAAGAAACTGTTTTCTGAGCTTCTGAAAGAATCAGCAGCTCTCACAGCAGATATACCAGTTTCAGAGAATGGGAGGCATATCTCCATATCTCTATTGCCTCACCTCAGCACCTAAGAGGTGCTTTTAAAAGTGCTTTTCTATATCATGCTTTTGACAATCACTAACAATACACCGCCCCCCCTGCCCCCCGGAAAATACACGAAAGACATTTCTCACTTTGTGTTGTGTCTACGATTTGCACTGTCTTTTAACTTTGAGTCTTGGTTCCCTTCAGATCAGACCAGATCAGATCAGTCACTCAGTTGTGTCTGACTCTTTGCGACTCCATGAATCACAGCACACCAGGCCTCCCTGTCCATCACCAGCTCCCGGAGTTCACTCAGACTCACATCCATCGAGTCAGTGATGCCATCCAGCCATCTCATCCTCTGTCGTCCCCTTCTCCTCTTGCCCTCAATCCCTCCCAGCATCATAATCTCCTCCAATGAGTCAACTCTTCGCATGAGGTGGCCAAAATACTGGAGTTTCAGCTTTAGCATCCTTCCTTCCAAAGAAATCCCAGGGCTGATCTCCTTCAGAATGGACTGGTTGGATCTCCTTGTAGTCCAAGGGACTCTCAAGAGTCTTCTCCAACACCACAGTTCAAAAGCATCAATTCTTCGGTGCTCAGCCTTCTTCACAGTCCAGCTCTCACATCCATACATGACCACAGGAAAAACCATAGCCCTAACTAGGCGAACTTTTGTTGGCAAAGTGATGTCTTTGCTTTTGAATATGCTATCTGGGTTGGTCATAACTTTCCTTCCAAGGAGTAAGTGTCTTTTAATTTCATGGCTGCAGTCACCATCTGTAGTGATTTTGAAGCCTGGAAAAACAAAGTCTGACACTGTTTCCACTGTTTCCCCATCTATTTCCCATGAAGTGATGGGACCAGATGCCACGATCTTCATTTTCTGAATGTTGAGCTTTAAGCCAACTTTTTCACTCTTCGCTTTCACTTTCATCAAGAGGCTCTTTAGTTCCTCTTCACTTTCTGCCATAAAGGTGGTATCATCTGCATATCTGAGGTTATTGATATTTCTCCTAGCAATCTTGATTCCAACTTGTGTTTCTTCCAGTCCAGCGTTTCTCATGATGTACTCTGCATATAAGTTAAATAAACAGGGTTCCATTAAGATGTTTATTATCCAAATAACTCTCTGAGGTGTTACTAGGTTGTCTCTATAAATAAGAAAACAAACTGAGCTCAGGGAGGTTGATGTAAGTTTTTCAAATTCACAAACAAAATTAACAGCAGAGCCAGGCTTTGATCCAGATCTGTCTGGTTGCAAAGTTCATGTTCTTTCCAAGACTCCATGCTATCTTCTTATTCTAGAAACAAGGCAGAGACTTCCATTTGAAAATAAATGTGCCAACCTGATATTCTTTCCATCTCCTTCTGGGCACCATCCAAAGCAATAAGGAGGATAGAAAACAAAATTCCAACTCTTTTTTCAGTGAAAATGGGAGACAGACTGAAAAATATTATGTAGGAGCTGTCAAGAGTACACAGTCGTTGTGAGAGAGGAAGTCACCAAAAGCAAAGACTAGAACTCGGTAAAGTATTTGACCAAAAAAAAAAAAAAAAGACAAAAACAAAACTTGATTTGGAGAGAACTATTCTAGAGGAGAAAAATCTCTATCCTTTGATTGAAAATGAGGATGAGGACATAGAATAACCTGAGAGGCAGATATTCCCCAAACTTGGTTAGATTTAGAGAAATGAGGGGGCTGAAAGTATCAGTCAGTTTCAGAAAGGTCAAACCATTCTTAAGGACAAAATTTGAAAGAGCATAGGGCTAATAAATACTACAAAAATACAAGAAAGGACATAGAAAATAGAAATGAGAAGAGTAAACAAAGTGAAGTGTAGATTTAGAAGTTAGCTAAAGAGAACTTGTTCAGTTGCTAATTTGTGTCTGACTTTCTGTGACCCCGTGGACTGCAGCACGTCAGGCTTCCCTGTCCTTCACCATTTCCTGGAGTTTGCTCAAACTCATGTCCATTGAGTTGGATGGTGATGCCATCCAACCATCTCATCCTCTGTTGCCTCCTTCTCCTCCTGCCCTCAGTCTTTCCCAGCATCAGGGTCTTTTTCAGTGAGTCGGCTCTTCATATCAAGTGACCAAAGTACTGGAGCTTCAGCATCAGTCCTTCCAATGAATATTCAGGACTGGTTTCCTTTAGGATTGACTGGTTTGGTCTCCTTGCATTCCAAGGGACTCTCAAGAATCTTCTCCAGCCCCACAGTTCAAAAGCATCGATTCTTTAGTGCTCAACCTTCTTTTTGGTCCAACTCTTACATCTGTACATGATAGCTTCAGTCAAAACCATAGCTTTGACTAGAATCTGTACACGACTCCTGGAAAAACCATAGCTTTGACTAGACGGATCTTTGTTCGCAAAGTGATGCCTCCACTTTTTAATATGCTGTCTAGGTTTGTCATCGCTTTTCTTCCGAGGAGCAAGCATCTTTTCCTATAAGGACACTAAGGCTCCTGCCAATGCAGGAGACATAAGTTCGATCCCTGGTCCAGGAAGATCCCACATACTTTGGAGCAACTAAGCCCATGTGTCACAACTATTGAGCTTATGCTCTAGAGCCTGGGAACTGCAACTATTGAACCCATGAACTGCAACTACCGAAACCTGTACTCTGGAACCTGTGCTCCATAATCAAAGAAGCCACCACCAGGAGAAACCCACGCACTGCAGTGAAGACCCAGCACCGCCATAGATAAATTCATTAATTAAATAAAATAAAAAAGAGTACAAATATGAAAAAGGATGTTATTAATTAAAACTTGATGAAAGGGAGCTAATAGATAAATAAAAAATTAATGGCTAAGAGTATCACGTACAATTAAAAATTTAAAGGGAGTCACTAGAATAAAGTACAGACCCTTCTAAATATCAAAAGAACCAAATGAGACAAAGAAAACTGGTCCCAAAGCACAGAAAGCACAATAATATGATAGAACTTGGACCAGAGTATTAGTTATACAGTCAAATGTAAAAGAGCTAAACTCACTGTGATAGGAAGAACACTGCTCCTCCTCCAGGCCCCCAGAGATGTTTGCATCTTAGTCCCTGGAACCTGTGATTAAGTTATTACATGGCAAGGGTTGTGGACGGAATTAAGGTTGCAGATCAATTAACTTTAAGAATTATTTTAATTAATCTGAATTATCTGGGTGTGCCTGATACAGTCACGGGTGTTCTTTAAAGAGGGAGAGGGAAACTGGACTATAATGAGAAGTGGTGCTGTCTGAAGGGGACTCAGTCTCCCAGTTTGGTTTAGAATACGGGGAAGGTGCCATAAACCAAGGGGTGCACATTAATTTCTCATTGCCGTTGTAACAGAATTATCACAAATTTGGTATCCCAAAACAACACAAATTTATTGTCTTATAATTCTCTAGATCAGAAGTCTAAAAGGGGTCCCACTGGACTAAAAGCAAGGTGCTGACCTGGCTGCATTTCTCCTGGGAGTTCCAGGAGAGAATTCTTTCCTTGTTTCTTCCAGGTTCCAGAGGTGGCCTGTGCTCCTTGGTCTCAAAGAGTCGGACATGACTGAGCGACTAAGCAAACACGCAAGAAAGCAAGCAAGGGCAATGGCTGAGGGCAGGAACTGGGGGGCAGAGATTGATACGTATGGATACTGTGTACAAAACAGGTAACTGCTGAGAACATGCTGTATAGCGCATGAACTCTCCTTAATGAGCTGGGGTGGCCTGAGTGCAAAGGAGGTTCGGAGGGCAGAGGGGATGTCTGTGTGTATGTATGGCTGACTCACTCTGTTGTGCAGTAGAAACTAACAACATTGTAGAGCCACTATTATCTAATAAAAAAATTAATTAAAAAAACAAATAAAACCAAAAGCAAATTCTTGGAAATACATACATACATATATATATATATAGTATATCAGGTCAGATCAGTGCTCAGTCGTGTCTGACTCTTTGCGATCCCATGAATCACAGCACGCCAGGCCTCCCTGTCCATCTCCAATTCCCGGAGTTCACTCAGACTCAAGTCCATAGAGTCAGTGATGCCATCCAGCCATCTCATCCTCTGTCGTCCCCTTTTCCTCTTGCCCCCTCTCCTCTTGCCCCCAATCCCTCCCAGATTGTTGCACAGAGTCGGACATGAATGAAGTGACTTAGCAGCAGCAGCATATATATTATATACAATAAATTATATATATTATATATATATAAATATGATAAATTTTATATGTATATATATATAATGCAGGAGTGCAGGCCACCTCTGGAACCTGGAAGAAACAAGGAAAGAATTCTCTCTTGAAACTCCTAGAAGAAATGCAGCCAGATCAGCACTTTGGTTTTAGTCCAGTGGGACCCATTTTAGACTTCTGATCTCAAGAATCGTAAGACAACAAACTTGTGTCTGTATATACGTATGTATATCATTTATATATATATATTCGGAGAAGGCAATGGCAAGCCACTCCAGTACTCTTGCCTAGAAAATCCCAGGGACGGAGGAGCCTGGTAGGCTGCAGTCCATGGGGTCGCTACGAGTCAGACGCGACTGAGCAACTTCACTTTCACTTTTCACTTTCACACAATGGAGAAGGCAATGGCAACCCACTCCAGTGTTCTTGCCTGGAGAATCCCAGGGACGGCGGAGCCTGGTGGGCTGCCGTCTATGGGGTCGCACAGAGTCGGACACGACTGAAGCGACTTAGCAGTAGCAGCAGTATGTATGCATATTATATATATTATATTATACTATATTATAATAATATACAATGCTGCTGCTGCTGCTAAGTCACTTCAGTCGTGTCTGACTCTGCGCGACCCCATAGACGACAGCCCACCAGGCTCCCCTGTCCCTGGGATTCTTCAGGCAAGAACACTGGAGTGGGTTGCCATTTCCTTCTCCAGTGCAGGAAAGTGAACAGTGAAAGTGAAGTCGCTCAGTCATGTCCTACTCCTAGCGACCCCATGGATTGCAACCCACCAGGCTCCTCCGTCCATGGAATTTTCCAGGCAAGAGCACTGGAGTGGGTTGCCACCACCTTCTCCTAATATATAATATATAATAATATAACTCCAGTATTTTGGCCACCTCATGCGAAGAGTTGACTCATTGGAGAAGACTCTGATGCTGGGAGGGATTGGGGGCAGGAGGAGAAGGGGACGACAGAGGGTGAGATGGCTGGATGGCATCACTGACTCGATGGGTGTGAGTCTGAGTGACCTCTGGGAGTTGGTGATGGACAGGGAGGCCTGGTGTGCTGCGGTTCATGGGGTCGCAAAGAGTCGGACACGACTGAGTGACTGATCTAATCTGACCTAATATAATAAAATATAAATATATAATATAATTATATATAATATAGTATATATAAACTATATTATTATATAGTTATAAATAATTATAAATAAATTTATATATTATATTGTATTAATATATTATATATAATATTATTATAATGTATAATATACACAGTACAATATTATAATATTATACAGTACAATATTATAATATATACTATTATACATAATAATATTATATACATAAATATACATACATTTATATATATATAAGCACTAGCCATCTATCCAAACAAAATAAAAAGAAACTTCAAATAGGCAAAGTTAGAAATGACAAGGTGGAAACACTGTCAAATGGAAATCTAAAAAATGAGATGACTTCCTACAACTCCCTGAAAATAACCTTTAAAATCTAGATGAAATAAGCAAAACAATTTTCTAGGAAAATGTAATTTATCAAGCCTGATCGTAGAGGAGATTAAAGTTTAAACATATCAATTATAAAGAAAGTCTTGAAAGAGCTATCATCTCCTCCATGAAGAAAAAAATGCTATATAGTTTCTGGGGGAATTTTAACCAAACTATTAAAACACAGCCATTCCTTACAGCAGAGAATCTGGCAGCTACACAGTACGCAAATGATCAAAGCGAACATCATTTGTAGCAGGAAAAGCATATGTGTGTCTCCCAATATAATGCACTAAGAAGGTTATGACCTCATTTTTCATGGTATTTCTGACAAAATAATCATAACTTGAATCTAGTCATGAAGAAATACCAGAAAACTCAAGTTGAGGGATATGACACCAAATAAATAACCCTTTCTCTTTGAAAATATAAAGATTTTTAAAGATAGAGACTAAAGATTAAAAGAGACTGGAGAGACATGACAAATACCATGTGATGCCAGATTGGGCCAACTAAAAAGACAAAACTATGAGAAACATTTTTGGGAAAATTGATAAAATTTAATAAAGGTCTATAGATTAGATGATGATAGTATTGTATCAATGTTAATTTACTGATTTTGACAGTTGTCTTGTGGTTATATAAGAATACGTCCTTGTGTTCAGAAAATACACAAGTTTTTAGGGTTAAAGGGATATATCTATAACTTACTCTTAACTGACTCAGAAAAAATTACATATAAATTTAGGGACCCTGAGGTTTGGTAAATTTGCCCATTTTTAAAAATATATTTTCTGTAAATCTGTCATTCTTCAAAACAAAATGCTAAATAACTGATAATTCCATGATATTTAAACTAACCTAGAACAAAGGAAAAGAAACATGTTTTTCTTCTTTTTTAAAAATAGTGACATTAATCTTGTTAAGGCCTGATGAAGATTGAGATGAAAAGAAAACTGAAAGGCCAAAGTTACTTGTGAATATCAGTACAAAATTCTAAATAAAGTATGAGAGACTATAGTGCAGTATGAAAAGTAAAAGACTTGAACTCTCACAAATTAGACGGCCAAGTATTATTTCAGGAAATTAATGATGATTTCATATTAGGAAACTGGTTAACAATGTAAAGAGAAAAATCACCAGATTACCTCTATGATTGTTGAAAAGGCATTTATACAATTCAGTGCTTATTAATAAAATATAAATTAATTGATTCTTCAGAGCCAGTGTTATGCCCAATGCAGAAACACTAGTAGCATTCCAACTAAAGGGAAAGACGGTTATTCACTCCTTGTAGGTTGTTACACACTAGCTGATTTCCGTGTAAGGCTTCATTTAAATATCCATCTTGTTTAACTTCTAGTCTCTGTAATTTCCTTTATTCTACTTCATGTGAGCTTAATTTTATCCTCTTTTTCTAACTTCTTGTGATGAATTCTTAGATTATTCATTTTCAAAGTTTCTTATCTCTAAATGTATGCAGTTAAAGTGTATATATATATTTCCTTGTAGGCACAGGTTTAGCTGTGGCCCACAGCCATGTAATATTTTCCTTAATGTTTAGCTCAAGATGTTTTATTATTTCTGTGTTTTATTTCTTCATTGACCAATGGGTTGTTAAGAAACATGTTGTTTAAACTCCAAATGTTTTATGGTTAAAAATATTTTGGTTATTGGTAACCAGATTAATCCCTTCACAGTCAGAGAACATATCAGTATAATTTCAGTCCTTTGGAATTTGTGGGCATTTGCTTCATGGCTAGTTTTTGTAAATCCATATGCACTTAAAATGTATTTTTTGATGGGTGGATGCAGTGTTCTATATATGTAATTGGATCAGCTTTGTTAATCATGTTGTTTAGGTAGTCTACATCATTGTAGTTTTTTGGGTTGTTGCGTGTTCTATCAGTTACTGAGACAGAGGTGTTTGGTAATTTAAACAGGTCATTTAAAACAAGATTATACAAACATATCTTAAGCATTTTTTCTTTATAGAATACCAGTATATGTGTAGTTGTTAATCTTTATAGATGTGGGGCCAAGGTCTTTCCTTCAAAATTTTGTGCCCTCTTGTCTTTGGCAAGATGCTTAAGCCCAGGTACTTTCACAGGTCCACTTGTTCCATGAGGAATTCACTCATCTCAGCCCTGCAAAGTGGCGAGATTACAGGCTCTCCACCCAACTAACTCTCTCCAGTTAGACTCTCTCACGCTCAAGTAGCCACCCACAAGACAGGCAAATCCACAGGGATGCGTGTTGATTAGTTTAAACCATGTGGTCAGTTCCTAAACTTCAGGGTGCATCTGAATCAGCTGGAGGGCTCCATAAACCACAGACTGCTGGGTCCCACCCCCAGAGTTTCTGGTTCAGTTGGCCTGGGCTGGGGTTGGTAATTTGCATTTCTAACCAGCTCCCAGTTAATGGGAATGTTGCCGATCTAGGGACTGCACTCTGAGAATCACTGGTTTGGCGATCATGTTAACTCCATTCTTCTTGTCTGGGCTACTGTGGACAAGGATCTATGATAAATCCATTCTGAGAAATGTGTTCAGGACTGGAGGTTCAGGTCTGGGGAAGTTTTCTTCACTTTTAAAAACTTTTGTACAACAGCCATTCACCACTCATACTTCTTCTGCCTCTAGACTGTGGCTGTAACTGTGGTACCTGGGAACCCTGGAAGGGAGACATGGTCCACATGACAAGGACAGCAGAGGAATAATGGAAGATGCCTTGGTGACAATGTTAGGATTGAATGAACCCATGCTAAGGTGTCTTCCCTTTGAAACTTTTATTCCTGAGATAATACTCCCTGATTGCTTAGCTTTTTGCTATCTTACGTGGCTTGCCTGCTTATGGGAGCTGATATAGAAAGCAATACTTGGCCATCTTCCTGGGCCTGGACATTTGAGTGGGATCATTTCATGCTCCCAGGTATGTTGCCTTGGAAACAAGACACCTCCAGAGCTTTTCTGTTCCTGGTCTCACCTGCTTGGGGTCTGCCTGCTGCTCCCTCATGCATTCACCTGCCTTTGCCTTCCTCTCTGGTGCAAAGCTTGGCCTCGTCAATTCTTCCCACAAGAAATGTCCTCCTGTGGGATAGCTTGGGTATGCTTGTTGAATTCTTTGATGTTTGCAAGTTGAGGGGAAGGGTCAATGTGTTCCAGGTGGCCATCCCGTCCTGATGGGTTCCCCCTAGCTTCTCTTTCCACCCCATTCTTTTCTCCAGAACAGTAAATACTTTCTATATCCCTCTCCACTAATACCAACACCAAGCGTCTCACTCTATCCAAAGCACTTCTTTGGGTCTTTTGGCGGTAGTGGGCCCAAGCGACTTTGATCACTAAGTCAGGTCTGATGCTTTGCAACCCCATGAGCTGTAGCCTGCCAGGCTCCTCTGTCCATGGGAATTCTCCAGGCAAGAACACTGGAGTGGGTAGCCATTCCCTTCTCCAGGGGATCTTCCTGACCCAGGGATTGAATCTGCATCTCCTGCACTGCAGGCAAATTCTTTACTGGCTGAGCCACCAGGGAAGCCCTTAGATGTTTTTCCCACACCCAATTCTAATCCCTTTCCTAAGTAGAGTTCTGGTACCCATTGTGAATATCCTTTTTTTTTTTTTTTTAATCACCTTGTGACTTGCAGGTCGAAAGAAAGAAAGAAAGTTTAGTCACTCAGTGGTGTCCAACTCTTTGTGACCCCATGGACTGTAGCCTACCAGGCTCCTCTGTCCATGAGATTTTCCAGACAAGAGTACTGGAGTGGGTTGCCATTTCCTTCTCCAGAAGATGAAGAAGTCCTTCTCCTGGGTCTCCCACATTGTAGGCAGGTGCTTTACCATCTGAGCCACCAGGGAAGTGGGTCGAAAGCTGTGTGAAAATCTGAGACAAAGTAATCCCAGAAGGTTCAGAAGGTATAGAAGTCCGGGGATGTGGCATTGGTGGACTGCTGGGTCCACCATGGTTTCCTCTGGATGTTCTGGCCATCCCAGGAGGCCTTCTGTTCTATCCTAGAAGGCCTTGGCTAGATAGGAGATGGAGTCACCCCTCCTAGATCCAGACCATGCATTCTCATTAGGGACAAACTTGCTCCCAAGGAAATGAAAATTGGTTCTTGAGGGGCAAGGGAAAGCCTCTTGCTCTTTTTATATATAAAATAAGATATATGTCAGCACACAAATATATATAGTACTCTGGTGGTATTAGAATTTATGAGGTGGGGTGGTTAAGAAAATAATGTGTAAAAAGTCTCCAGTTGAGGAATGATAATTTTTTAAAAAAGATTGCAAGACACTGATTGGATGACTCTCCCCTTGGGGCAGCCTCAGTAAGTGGCAGCACCCAGTCATCCAGGCCAGAAATCTAGGCGTCATCCTTGATGACTTTTCTCCCTTAAATCTTAAAGTTTCTCAAATATTTAATCATGTCTCCTAGTTTCATGCCCAAACTCCAGTCCAAGCTACTCTGTGCTCTTGCCGTGGGGCAATTAAAGGACTTGTATTTATTTGCCTGTCGCTTGCTCTGCCTCTAGAGCAGAGGTGGGCAAACCCGGGCTGCTTGTCAAGGGTTATTGGTACATAGTCCCGCTCGTTAATTTCCTTGGTGTCTCTAGGTACTTTCATGCTACAATGAATGGAATGAGTAGTTGCAACTGAAACCATGTGACCTGCAAAGTCTAAACAGTTTGCTCTCTGGCCTCTTATTGAAACAGTTCATGGATGCCTGTTTTGGATGGTGAGCTACTTAGGGTAAAGGTTGGGTCTCATTTAACACTGTTCCTGGTGTCCAGCTGCAAGCCTGGTGAAAGGCAGTTAGTGAGTGTTAGGAGATGAATAAGTGGATGGAAGCAGCACAGCTGTGCTGTGGTCGAGGGTGGGCACGCCCCTACCCCAGCCCCATCCAGTGTGAAAACCAGCAGGTTACTCTTTTCTTCCTGAGTGCAGGCCATCGCTCAAGTTCAAACCCAGCAAAACTCCCTTCCCCTCCTGTTCCTCCCCTCATTTCTGCTATTCCATCTTTTGATAGGAAGGAAGCTTTTCTTGTGCAGTGCAGATGATTAAAGATGAATTATCTAAGTACTGCTTCCCTCTGGGAATGCTGTGCAGTCTAATGGTGGTGTGGGGGTGAAGAGGAAGAAATCCCTGGGTTAATATCGATCTTCAGAAAATGAAAGCGTTTGCTCCATAATGAAAAATTCCTCAGGCTTTGGACACATCTGGGGCCTGATCCACTGGCTTCAGTTATGAGCTCGTTATGAGGAACTCATGGCCGGGCTCTTTTAGACTTCTAAAATTCACAGCACCATGAGTCACAATGATAGCAGCTCAGCAGAGTTGAGCACTTGCTGTATTTTGGAACTTGATTACTGAGTTATTTCTAGTTGTGAGATAGTTTTGATTGGCCCCATTTTACAGCTCTGGAGACTGAGACTTCGAGAGGGAAGTGACTTGTTCAAGTTCATACAGCTGCCAAGTGGCAAAGCAGGGATTTGACTAGTTTGGCTACTAATCCCATGATCTCTGTCTTCAATCAGGAGATGAAGAATGCTAATAATAATAAAGTCAACTTGTACGTTAGAAATCATATTCCAAAGACCTGGCTCCTTATATATAATATTACTGAGGTATAGGGGTTCCCAGGTGGTGCAATGGTAAAGAATCCCCCTAAGAATGCAAGAGACATAGGTTCAATCCCTGGGTGAGGACGATCCCTGGAGTAGGAAATGGCAACCCACTCCAGCATTCTTACCTGGAGAACCCATGGACAGAAGAGCCTGGAGGGCTACAATCAGCAGGACTGCATGGATGTGAGAGTTGGACTGTGAAGAAAGCTGAGTGCCGAAGAACTGATGCTTTTGAACTGTGGTGTTGGAGAAGACTCTTGAGAGTCCCTTGGACTGCAAGGAGATCCAACCAGTCCATTCTGAAGGAGATCAGCCCTGGGATTTCTTTGGAAGGAATGATGCTAAAGCCGAAACTCCAGTACTTTGGCCACCTCATGCAAAGAGTTAACTCATTGGAAAAGACTCTGATGCTGGGAGGGATTGGGGGCAGGAGGAGAAGGAGATGACAGAGGATGAGATGGCTGGATGGCATCACTGACTCGATGGATGTGAGTCTGAGTGACCTCTGGGAGTTGGTGATGGACAGGGAGGCATGGCGTGCTGTGATTCATGGGATCGCAAAGAGTCGGACACGACTGAGCAACTGAACTGAATTTAATTTTTGTTGCAGCAAAGTATATACATATACACACATACTCTTTTTCATATTCTTTCCCATGATGGCTGATCAGTGGATATTGAATCTGGTTCCCTGTGCTCTACAGTAGGACCTTGTTGTTTATCCAGTCTCCATATAATAGTTTGCATCTGCTAACCCCAAATTCCCACTCCATCCTTCCCCCATCCTCCTCCCTTTGACAACCACAAATCTGTTCTCTACGTCTGAGTCTGGCTCATAGATAAGTTCATTTGTGTCAAATTTTACATTCCATATATAAATGATATCCTGTGGCATTTGTCTTTCTCTTTCTGATCTACTTCACTTAGTATGATAATCTCTAGGTCCATCCACGTTGCTGCTGCTGCTCGCTAAGTCACTTCAGTCGTGTCTGACTCTGTGGGACCCCATAGACGGCAGCCCACCAGGCTCCCCCGTCCCTGGGATTCTCCAGGCAAGAACACTGGAGTGGGTTGCCATTGCCTTCTCCAATGCATGAAAGTGAAAAGGGAAAGTGAAGTTGCTCAGTCGTGTCCAACTCTTAGCGACCCCATGGACTGCAGCCTACCAGGCTCCTCCGTCCATGGGATTTTCCAGGCAAGAGCACTGGAGTGGGGTGCCATTGCCTTCTCCACTTTCTTTCTAACCTACTTCACTTAGTATGATAATCTCCAGGTCCGTCCATGTTGCTGCAGATGGCAATATTTCATGCTTTTTATGGCTGGGTAGTATTCCATTGTATATATGCACCACATCTTCTTTACCCATTCATCTGGTGATGGACATTTAGATTGCTTCCTTGTCTCGAGGTTTCCTTCTTCTTTGCTCCTACTCTTCCTCCATTGTGTGTCCACCATGTGCCAAGCTCTGTGTCAGGCAGACTTAGCCAGATAAGTGGGGACAATTCTATCCACAAGGAGCCCTCTCTCCAGTGTAATATAGAACATAAAATCAGCAGGTACTCAGCAACAGAGAGTAATAGGTGCTGTGGTGGAGAAGGGCAGAGGACAGGAGTCTGAACCAAACTGGAGTGATGATAGAGGAAGGGGATGGACAGCTGCCTAGAGGAGATTTTGTTTTAAGGATGAGGAAGAGAAATCTGGTTCGTGGAAGCAGCATGTACTAAAGCAAGGCACAAGTGGGAAGATTCCTCTATGTGACTTGAGCCACCACCTCAGTTACAGTGACCATGTGCCCCTTCCCCTGCTAATACTACCCCCAGACCTACGACATGGGCTGCAAAAAGACCAGTGGATTTGCTTTAACAGTTTACTATTATCCAAATGATGTTCTTCTTGCCACATTGGATTCTAAAAACGTCTACCTCCAACAGCATAACTTCACCAAAACACAGCCTATGAATCTATGCCTGACACATGGATGCTTCACAAATATTTGTTGAGTGATGAAAAGTTAAGAATATGTTCAGAAAACTGTTCTAAAATTAAACTTCATTAAAATTCATACTGTGTAGCTAATAACTCCTTTACAGGATTCCCATATTTCTTTTGACCCAAAATGTACACATCTATGAGATTTTAAAGGGATAGTGAATAGTTTTTCAGGTCTTAAAAGTCCTCCCGTGAATATCTTACTGTTAGGGCAGATGAAGAATATTGGATAAAATAAGAATGAAAAGGAAGAAATTTTAAGCTTATGGGGCATTTCTTTGTTGATCTAGGGACATAATTTTATTTAGTTCGCATGACAGTCCTGAATGTCGGGATTTCTCTTGAGTTTATAGATTGAGAAATGAGGGGGACTCAGGGTCACAGCTGGAAAGGGGCAGGGCTTGTGTTTAACCTCTGACTCATCTGACTCCAAAGCTCTTTCCCCCTAACCCTTGGGAATTAAACTCTCACCTCAAACTCTTCAAATAGGCATTTACAGATTTGACTCAGATTTGATCAGCATTTGATTCTGATCACCTTTTCTCGTGTTTTTCTGTTTTTCTTCACTCCCTGAAGTTGAGATGTCTTGGGATACAAACTTTGGTTTTCTCAGATGCCCTCCTCTGCTTCTTCCTTTCTCTCCTGTTGATACCTCACTCTTGTCACCACTCCCTTGTGTACATGGATGTGACATCATAAAGAAGGGTGTGGGACCTTGGGACCCAGCTTCCTGAGCAGCCGCCAAGGAGCCAGATGATGCATCAGGAAGTGTGTGTTTAAGGTTATCTCCTTATGGAGTCAGTCTTGGCCAATGCTAAGTGGGAGAAGGCATGAGTCAGACAGATGGGATATTTCCTTCTCATTTTCCTGTACTACTTTGAGGCAGTCTCTCTTCTTGACCCATGTGGGTATTGGCTGAGCAAGCCTTCTGAGTGATGCATTGGATTTCTTAGCTGGCTGTGAAGCGAGAACTTGCAGGGTAATACACTGCCCCACAGAGCATCGTATTTTCCCTTTCCTCTCTTCCCATTATCCTGCATCGTGAGAGCCCTGGGCTTGCCCTTCCATGTAAGTTGTAATCATCTCAAGTCTGCCCCAGGCTGCTCTCTAGAAAGCCTGAGGGGAGAAAGAGAGAAGGAAAGAAAGAATCTCAAATTCATGTATGACGATAATGTTGGGAAATTGCTTTGCCTTCCTCTAGTCCAGGAGTACTGGGCAGAGGCATATTTATCCCATAATGTGCTATATTCTTGAATATAAGGTAAATCTTTTACCCTATTTTGGTCAATTTTATATGTCAACCTAGATAGGCCATGTTGCCCAGTTGTTGGATAAAACTCCAGTTTAGATAGTGCTATAGATGCATTTTTTTTGAAGATGAGATGAGCATTTACTAAGACTTCCCGGGTGGCTCAGAAGGTAAAGAGTCCACCTGCAATGCAGGAGACCCAGGTTCTATTCCTGGTTTGGGAATTATTAATAAATCAGTAGAGCAGATTATTTTCCACAATTTGGGTGAAACTGAACCAATCAGTTCAAAGTCTTAAGAGAAAAAAAAAGACTGAGATCTTCTGAAGAAGAGGGAATGCTCCTCAAGACTACAAAGAATTCCAAACTGCAGCCTTATGAAATTTGGGCTTAAAATCATCAACTATTCCCTGGATGTCCATAATACCTTGTGGATTTTGGACTTGCCAGGTGCCTTCAAATGAGCCAATTGCTTAAAATCTATCTATCTATCTACTCGGTTTTGTTTCTCTTATATGCCCTCTAGAAACATCAGAGAAAACTTAATACAAAATATTTAATGTGGACTGCTCTGAAAATTATTTTAAACAACAGCAAAATACTGTCTGGGAAAATGAATGCCCTGAAATGACCTCAGTCAATGCTATTTTGGATGCCTAAAGATGTCATTGCCAGACTTTATTAAAAAAGAAACCAGATAAGTTATTTCCCAATGTTTCGCAAGATGTGAGAGATTCAGACAAGTTAATGAAGGTATCAGATGGAAATATGATGATCTTCCTTGCTCATCCACCATTTCCTTGGATAGTGTGATCAGTTGTTGTTCATTCCCTCAGTTTTGCTGACTGTTTGCAATCTCCTGGACTGCAGCTCGCCAGGCCTCCCTGTCCATCACCAACACCTGGAGCTTGCACAAACTCATGTCCATTGAGTCAGTGATGACAGCCAGCCATCTCATCCTCTTTTGTCCCCTTCTCCTCCTGCCTTCAATCTTTCCCAGCATCAGGGTCTTTTCCAATGAGTTGGCTCTTCACATCAGGTGGCCAAAGTATTGGAGTTTCAGTTTCAGCATCAGTCCTTCCAATGAATATTCAGAATTGATTTCCTTTAGGATGGACTGGTTTACTTTCCTTGCAGTCCAAGGTACTCTCAAGAGTCTTCTCTAGCACCACAGTTCAAAAGCATTAGCTCTTTGGTGCTCAACCTTATTTATGGTCCACCTGTCACATCCATACATGACTGCTGGAAACACCATAGCTTTGACTAGATGGACTTTTGTTGGCAAAGTGAAGTCTCTGCTTTTTACTATGCTGTCTAGGTTTGTCATAGCTTTCCTTCCAAGGAGCAATCATCTTTTAATTTCAAGGCAGTAGTCACCACCCGCGGTGATTTTGGAGCCCAAGAAAATAAAATCTGTCCCTATTTCCATTGTTTCCCCATCTATTTGCCATGAAGTGATAGGACTGGATGCCATGATCTTGATTTTTTTGACTGCTGAACTGTTTTTATTTTTAATTAATTATTTTAATTTGAGGCTAATTACTTTACAATATTGTGCTGGGTTTTGCCATACATTGACATGAATCAGCCATGGGTGTACATGTGTCCCCCATTCTGAACCCCCCCAACCTCCCTCCCCATCCCATCCCTCTGGGTCATCCCAGTGCACCGGCTTGGAGTGCCCTGTTTCATGCATCAAACTTAGACTGGTCATCTATTTCACATATGGCCATATACATGCTTCAATGCTGCTATTCTCTCAAATCGTCCCACCCTTGCCTCCTCCCATAGAGTCCAGAAGTCTGTTCTTTATATCTGTGTGTCTCTTGCTGTGTCACATACAAGGTCATCTTTACCATCTTTCTAAATTCCATATATATGTGTTAACATACTGTATTGGTGTTTTTCTTTCTGGCTTACTTCACTCTGTATAATAGGCTCAAGTTTCATCTACCTCATTAGAACTGATTCAAATGCCTTCTTTTTAATAGCTGAATAAAATCCCATTGTGTATATGTACCACAGCTTTCTTATCCATTCATCTGCGAATGGTCATCTAGGTTGCTTCCATTTAACTGCTGAGTTTTAAGCCAGTGTTTTCACCATCTGCTTTTATCTTTATCAAGAGGCTCTTTAGTTCCTCTTCACTTTCTACCATTAGGGTGGTTTCACCTGCATGTTTGAGGTTATTGATATTTCTCCCAGTGTGATCAGTGGAGAGGGCATTTGATACACTCTTGCTATGTGCCAAGTGTTGTATTTTAAATTGAGAATATTATGGAGACAAACCATAGGCCCTGTCCTAGAGCAGAGTCCTAGTCAGCTAGATGTCCATAAATAAAACCAATGTGTTCAACCAGTATGTTGAACAAGGGCAGCTCATGACTTAAAAAATTCGTTTGCCCCCTTGAGTGTTTTCTTTAGTGGAAATTATTTCCCTTGTTTCTGTATGGGAATGCTGGCAGGTGCCATGACTTTTCTGCTCATTCCTAGTACAAGACAATGTTACTGAACCAAACTTAGATCTGCTCACCCACACACAGTAAAATCAATCTACTGACAAGGGATTGTGGTGAAGGAAAGTACAGGATTTATTGCAGGACACCAAGCAAGGAGAATGGGCAGCTCATGCTCAAAAGACCCAAATTCCCTGATAGCTTCAGGGAAGGGAAGGATTTAAAGACGGTATGAGAGAGGGGGCTGAAGACAGGGTGGGTGATCCACTTTAGCACAATTCTTGGATTGGTTGACATTAAGGTAAAGTTTCAAGCATCATCAACCTTCTGGTTTCAACCAGTCTAGGGTTTATGTTCTTTTGGTCAGGAGTTTTCATCTGGTTGGGGTCTGCTTCCTTAAAACAACTTAGACCTTTATTTGTATCTTTCAAGTAACTGTGAGTTTGGTAATTCTGCTATTTGGCAGATTTATGCTGCTGCTAAGTCATTTCAGTCATGTCTAACTCTGTGCGACCCCATAGACGGCAGCCCACCAGGCTCCCGGTCCCTGGGATTCTCCAGGCAAGAACACTGGAGTGGGTTGCCATTTCTCTCTCCATTGCATGAAAGTGAAAAGTGAAAGGGAAGTCACTCAGTCGCGTCTGACTGTTCGCGACCCCATGGACTGCAGCCCACCAGGCTCCTCTGTCCATGGAATTTTCCAGGCAAGAGTACTGGAGTGGGGTGCCATCACCTTCTCTGGCAGATTTATAGTCTAACTCATTACCCATCTCTCCAGCCCAACAGCTGTTCTTTGTTTCTATATCTTCACATTTCCCAATTAATAAGTCTTGAGTCAGCCTTTTACTTCAAAAAACTTACAAATGGTAAATGCTGGAGAGGTGTGGGAAAAAGGGAACACTCTTACTTTGTTGATGGGCATATAAACTGATTCTGTCATTATAGAGAAAAGCATGGAGGTTCCTTAAGAAATTAAAAACAGAACTACCCTATGACCCAGCAATCACACTACTGGGCATATACTCTGAGAAAGTCATAACTGAAAAAGACACACACACCCCAATGTTCACTGCAGCACTATTTGCAATAGTTGGGACATGGAAGCAATTTAAGTCTCCATGAACAGAGGAATGGATAAAGAGGAAGTGGTACATATATAAAATGGAATATTACTCAGCCGTTAAAAGGAACAGATTGGATCACTCATAGAGACATGGATGGACCTAGAGTCTGTTACAAAGAGTGAAGTCAAAAAGAGAAAAATAAATATATATCAACACATATATGGGGAATTTAAAAACCTGGTAGAGAAGAACCTATTTGCAGGGCAGGAATAGAGATGCAGACATAGGGAACAAATGTGTGGACACAAAGGGCGGGATGAATTAGGAGACGGGATTGACGAATGTGTACTGCCACGTGTGAAACAGACGGCTAACGGAAACCTACCGTATAGTGCAGGAAGCTCAACTTAATGCTCTGTGGTGACCTAGAAGGGTGTGATGGGACTAGGGTGGAAGGGAAGTTCAAGAGGGTGGGGATATAGGTATATATATAGCTGATTCGTTGTACAGCAGAAACTAACACAAAAGAACTTTACCCCAATTAAAAAAAAGGGGGGACACAGGGGCTTGTACACAGTTTAACAGTTTGACAGTCACTATTAGTTGAAAAATGTGTTCCCAATGGAGTAATAGCAGTAATGTAGAGGATGAGATGGTTATATAGCGTCACTGATTTAATGGACATGAATTTGAGCAAACTCAAGAGATAGTGAAGGACAGGGAAGCCTGGCGTGCTGCAGTCCATGGAGTCCCAAAGAATCGAACATGACTTCTCAACTGAACAACAACAAAGCAGTGATTTGAAAGCTCATTTCAAGATAAAACCTGGAGCTGGATTTGGCTTTAAATCTTCCTTCTTTGATGCCAACAGGGAGCATGCTGTGGGGAAGATGGGCTTCATTGGAAACTTCTGTCTCCTTTAGTTTGCTCTTCTCTTGTTCCTACTCCCTGCCCCCAGCTGCCGCATTTCTAACCCCTCCAGGGTCCCATGGGGAGAAGGACACTAAGGGAGCTGAGAGGTGCTGTCTAGTGTGTGGCACGTGGATTCCCTAGTCCTGGTGGATACTTACAGCTGTCTCTTTTACTTATGACTCTTTCTTTTGTGTACTTTTCAGAGGTTTCCTACTGTCTTCTCCTTCCCTTGAAGTCCTTGGTGACTCCCCTATAAGTCTCCTTGGGTGGTGACTTCTGACTCTTTTCTGCAGTTGCTAGGAGTTCCATCCAGCTACTTGCTGCTGGGTGCCTTGCACCTTATTTTGTCTCAAGGAAGCAGTCAGCATCCTTGGCCCAGACAGCCCCGGGAGTCCACCGGCCAGCCCATCTCTCCTTGTGTTGATTTCCTGGCAGGAAATGGACCCCAGTCCCTCGGCTGAGCTCCCACACGTAGGGGTCACATCTGAGTAGCTCTGTGAAAGAAACCCTCTAACTTGGTGGGAGAAGAAATGGAACCTCCAGCACAGCTCTCTCCCAAATGAACCCACTCACAGAATCCTCCTTCCTCTAATTTTTCTACCCTTTTATGTCATCTAAGTGGGTGAGGGGTCTGGGAAATGATTCTCAAGAATTTATGTTGAAAGTCTACAATGATTCCTCACTTGGAAATATCATACCTATTGAATATTAGTGTCTGGATGAAAATTCAGTTTTGATACCTTGCTTCATATATAAATAAAATTGTGCTATAGAACACATGTGATACATGATACTAATCGAATTCTGTCTCTGTCACTTATCATGGAGACTTCAGCTGCTACAATCTCTCAGCTTCAATTTGTTTTCCTGAAAATTGGGAGCAATATTATTGACCCCACAGGATTGTTCTAAGGATTAGAGATGATGTAAAGTTCCAGTTTGGTGCCCAGATAATCCTAAGTACTCAAGAATCTGAGAAGTGACATCCATTAATACGGCAAAAGACAAGTAATGAGGCAATGGGAGCGCTGAAGCCCCATTGTAAAGACAATGACGACAATAAAGGGCCAATGTTTTTGCATCTGTTTCTTTTCGTATTTAAAAAACCCAACAAGCATAAATCTTAGCTTTTCTATGTTTTGAAAAGAAGATAGTTCAATTAGTAAAATGTAAAAATCTGAAAAAAAAAAAAAACCCAAACATAATCTCAGCCATATTATTATTTTGAAGCTCTCTGTGACTATTTTGCTGCTGCTGCTAAATCGCTTCAGTCGTGTCCGACTCTGTGCGACCCCATAGACGGCAGCCCACCAGGCTCCGCAGTCCCTGGGATTCTCCAGGCAAGAACACTGGAGTGGGTTGCCATTGCCTTCTCCATTGTGTGAAAGTGAAAAGTGAAAGTGAAGTCGCTCAGTCGTGTCCGACTCCTAGAGACCCCATGGACTGCAGCCCACCAGGCTCCTCCATCTGCGGGATTTTCTAGGCAAGAGTACTGCACTGGCTTGCCATTGCCTTCTCCGTGACTATTTTGCATAGCTGTAATTATACTGCATGGAAGGTTTTGCCCCCTGACGTTTTTTACATGCAGATATTGTATTACAGACATCACTATTGTATGATATATCCTAATAACTGACATTTTTAATGGCAGCATAATATTTCCTTGAGTGGATAAGTGATATATTTATTATTTATGATATATATGATTTATTTATATATTTTAATATATATTATTTCTTAAATTATTATATTATTTATTTATTTTAAATATATTAGTTATATTATATATGATATATATTAATTTCTGATTTTTTGACATTTAGATTCTTATATTTTTTACTTTATAAATCAAATCTGTTAGGGCTCTTTGTTGGCAACTAACAACTGACTGGATAACTTAGGCATAAAAGGAATTTCTTTGAAGGGTATAGCTGCTGCTGCTGCTGCTAAGTCGCTTCAGTCGTGTCCAACTCTGTGCGACCCCATAGATGGCAGCCCACCGGGCTCCCGGTCCCTGGGACTCTCCAGGCAAGAACACTGGAGTGGGTTGCCATTTCCTTCTCCAATGCATGAAAGTGAAAAGTGAAAGTGAAGTCGCTCAGTCCTGCCCTACTCTTAGTGACCCCATGGACTGCAGCCTACCAGGCTCCTCTGTCCATGGGATTCTCCAGGCAAGAGTAGTGGAGTGGGGTGCCGCTGCCTTCTCTGTGAAGGGTATAGAGGAGTTCACAAAGTTCACAAGGAGGTTGAAGAAACTTGTGAACCAAAAATCTGAGAGCTGGGGAAATTCTGGTGATCAGGATGGTGGGAACCAATTGATGATTGGGTTACAATTTTGCTTTTAGAGTGAATATATGTTATCTGTAGTTTCTTCTGCTTGAGTTATTCCACTGAGAGAGAGAGACAGAGAGAGTGTGATTGACCGAGCCTGGGTCACATGCACAGACCTAGAAGAAGTGAAGCCTGAATTCCTAGACACAAAGTAGTGCTAAAACTACACAGTGGAGGTGGGGTATAAACCCCTCAAAGAAAATAAGGGCAGTGGAATTAAGCGACTCATAAACCAAATTTTTGCTATAACAATATTCTTTATCTGCACATATCTCTTTGTCTAGATTTTTGAATTATTTTCTTATAAAAAATTTCCACAAAGTGGGACAAGTGGATGAGAGAGTGGAACTTCTGGGGTGATTCTTGATTGTCAAATATGTGTATGGCAGTACAGGAGGAACCTTATTAGAAGTAACAGAAAGTGGTAGATAAATGGAGAGTCAAGGATTATACAAACACACCTAAGGCATTTTACTTTACCTATGTCTATATTCAATTTTTGGGGGCTCCAAAATCACTGCAGATGGTGACTGCAGCCATGAAATCAAAAGATGCTTGCTCCTTGGAAGAAAAATTATGACCAAACTAGACAGCAGAGACATTACTTTACCAACAAAGGTCTGAATAGCTAACTAGATGGTTTTTCCAGTAGCCATGTATGGATGTGAGAGTTGGACTATAAAGAAAGCTGAGCACCAAAGAACTGATGCTTTTAAACAGTGGTGTTGGAGAAGACTCTTGAGAATCCCTCCAACTGCAAGGAGATCCAACCAGTCAATCCTAAAGGAAATCAGTTCTGAATATTCATTGGGAGGACTGATGCTGAAGCTGAAACTCCAATACTTTGGCCACTTGATGCCAAGAACTGACTCATTGGAAAAGACCCTGAGGCTCGGAAAATTTGAAGGCAGGAGGAGAAGGGGATGACAGAGGATGAGATAGTTGAATGGCATCACGGACATGATGGACGTGAGTTTGAGTAGGCTCTGGGAGTTGGTGATGGACAGGGAGGCCTGGTGTGCTGCAGTCCATGGGGTCGCAGAGTTGGACACGACTGAGTGACTGAACTGAACTGACATCCAAATCTATTACATTTCTTACCTTTTTATGTAGAGTCAAGATTGTGATGTGTGTGTCCCGTTTGGACTTTTGTGTTGTCTTTCCTATATAAGCATTGCTCTCAAGGCATCATCTGAAATTTCCCCTGTAGGGTCCTATAAAAGAGAGCAGACTAGAGCTCTTCATGAGGCCACCTGAATGCAGCATCCTTCTGAATTTTTAAGATTCTTAACCCCTCTGAATCTTTTACAGTTGGCTCACCCACGCCTAATTCAGCATCCATAATTTGGCTCTTTTTTGAGTCTTTCCAAAGCCTTCAATTTTGTTTTCACTGAAACAGCCACTCTCTTACTTATCCCACTCATATTTAATCGGGTTTTATTATGTGTAGTTTAATTAAGTAATTAGAAAAAAACAGTTCAAGTGGTCCCAATAGGGTTGAGAACAAATACAACTCACTCTTGTTAAACAGACAGCTCAATGGTGGGAGCATTAGAACACAGAGTTCTGGAGAGCAGGCTACGGTGGGGAGCGACAGTTTCTCAGGGGGCATCAGTCCTTGCTTATAGGAGGAATGCCGAATTGGCCAAGTGCAGCTGTTTAGAAGAAATTCCACTGTGCCAGTTGAAATGAACCCTCTCCGTATCTTACATAACAATAATACAATATCAGCAGTGTGCTTTTGACACTGGCACAGTATGTGTATTGTTATATGTCATGTGTATTTATATAACCGTGCTTGAAGTCAAGTTCAGAACTATTCTATCACAAGCCGTCTCTCTAATGCTGTCCCTTTACAGTCAAAACCACATCCTTCCTCTCTACAATTGCTGAACCATGGTAACCATCCGTCCATGGCATTCACGTTTGTCATTTGGGGATGTTATTTCAATGGAATTATACAGGATTTGCCCTTTTGATATTGCACTTTTTCACTCACCATAATGCCTTTTAGATCCATCCACGTTGCTGGGTGTAGCATTTCTTCTATTGCTGAAGAGTACTGCCTGCTATGGCTAAACCACAGTTTAACTACTTACCTATTAAAGGACATTTTAGTTGTTAGTTTGGGTTTTTGCAAATAAAGCTTCTATAAACCATCATGTGCATGGTTTTATGTGGACATACCTTCACTTTTTGGGGATAAACGTCTAAGAGCATAAGTTCTTGGGTCATTGGGTATGTGTGTGCTAGACTACTTCCCTCAGTGGTTGTACATTTTACATTTTTACCAGTAATAAATAAGAGATCCAGCTTCTCTGCGTTCTCACCAGCATTTAAGGTTGTTGTTATTTTAAATTTCAACTGTCTGAATAGGTATGTAGAGATATTTCATCGTAGTCTTAATTTGCATTTCCCTAAAGTTTAGGGCTTCCCTGATGGCTCAGACAGCAAAGAATCTGCCTGCAATGCAGGAGACCCAGGTTTGGTTCCTGGGTCGGGAAGATGCCCTGGAGAAGGGAATGGTTGCCCACTTCAATATTCTTGCCTGGAGAATCCCATGGACAGAGGAGCCTGGGGAGCTACAGTCCTTGGGGTCGCACAGAGAGTCAGACACGACTGAGCGAGTAACACTTACTTTCACCTTCAAAGGCTAGTGCTGCAGAACACCTTTCCATGTGTTTATTGGTGCCTGGGATTTGAGGACGTTTGGACAGGTCAGGGAAAAAGATAGGACAAGAAGATCCAGTAACACGACAGACTTAACTAGGTGGTGCTTGGACAGGGTTGCCAAGGAAAGGACAACCTTCCCTTGGACAGGAAAGGCCTCTCCTAGTAGGAGTCTGCTCAGAAGCCATGGCTTGAGGGCATCTACTCAGAGTGGGGAGGTCAAGGGAAAGGAGGATCAGAAAGGAAGTTTATCTATTTAGGTAAGATCATTCAGCATCAAAGCAGGGAGTCTCTAGGTCACAGCCCTCCTAAGGGCCAAACTAACTTGGGGTTTTATAACGATAAGGCTCTAGCTTATCAATAGTCAGCAGATAGGGAATGAGTTTTTTTCAGAGAATATAAAGCAGGCAAGCCCTAAATGTCAAAAATCTGCTTAGTTGGGCTATCTTTAAAACAGCTAGATGTGTAAAAATTTGCTTGTGGTGCCAGCAGGCTTTTAGGTTAATGCATTTCCGCTTGCAGTGGAGAAGGAAGCAACCTCGGGGCCAAAACACAAAGGCCGTTTTTGGCTCATTTATATAACAGTTTGCCATCTGTTTATCCTCTTCTCTGTAATGTCTCTTCATGTCTTGCCCATTTTCTAATTGAATTGATTTACAACAAATCTTGAATTGGAGAGTTCTTTATATGTTCTAGGTATGAGTCCTTGTCAGATAAGTGGTTTGCAAATATTTTCTCCAAGTTTGGAGCTTGCCTCCTCATTGTCTTAACAGGGTCTTTCACAAAGAAAAGTTTTTAATTTTGATAATGTCCAATTTATTGAGTTTTTTTCTTTTTTTAAAATTTATTTATTTATTTTTTAAAATTTTATTTTATTTAACTTTACAATATTGTATTGGTTTTGCCATATATCAAAATGAGTCTGCCACAGGAATACATGTGTTCCCCATCCTGAACCCTCCTCCCTCCTCCCTCCCCATACCATCCCTCCGAGTCGTCCCAGTGCACCAGCCCCAAGCATCCAGTATCGTGCGTCGAACCTGGACTGGCGACTCGTTTCACATATGATATTATACACATTTCAATGCCATTCTCCCAAATCATCCCACCATCTCCCTCTCCCAGAGTCCAAAAGACTGCTCCATACATCAGTGTCTCTTTTGCTGTCTTGTATACAGGGTTATTGTTATCATCTTTCTAAATTCCATACAGATGCGTTAGTATACTGTATTGGTGGAGAAGGCAATGGCACCCCACTCCAGTACTCTTGCCTGGAAAATCCCATAGATGGAGGGGCCTGGTGGGCTGCAGTCCATGGGGTCACGAAGAGTCGGACACGACTGAGCGACTTCACTTTGACTTTTCACTTTCATGCATTGGAGAAGGAAATGGCAACCCACTCCAGTGTTCTTGCTTGGAGAATCCCAGGGACGAGGGAGCCTGGTGGGCTGCCGTCTATGGGGTCGCACAGGGTCGGACATGACTGAGCGACTGTATTGGTGTTTTTCTTTCTGGCTTACTTTACTCTGTATAATAGGCTCCAGTTTCATCCACCTAATTAGAACTGATTCAAATGTATTCTTTTTAATGGCTGAGTAATACTCCATTGTGTATATGTACTACAGCTTGCTTATCCATTCATCTGCTGATGGACATCTAGGTTGCTTCCATGTCCTGGCTATTATAAACAGTGCTGCGATGAACATTGGGGTACACGTGTCTCTTTCAATTCTGGTTTCCTCAGGAATTTCTCAATTCCTCTTTCCTCTGGTTTCCTCTGGAAAATTCTGGTTTTCCCAGCAGTGGGATTGCTGGATCATAAAGCAGTTCTATTTCCAGTTTTTTAAGGAATCTCCACACTGTTCTTCATAGTGGCTGTACTAGTTTGCATTCCCACCAACAGTGTAAGAGGTTCCCTTTTCTCCACACCCTCTCCTTTTTTTTTCTTATGGATCATGTTTTTGGTGTTAGATCTAAGAATCTAAGATCTAATCACCAATTCCCAGGTCCCAAAGGTTTTTCTCCTATGTGTGTGTGTGTGGGGGGGTGTTTTCTGAAAGTGTTATCGTTTTATATTTAACATTTCAGTCTATAGCCAATTTTGAGTTAGTTTTTGTGTAAGAAGTGACACTTAGATTGAGGTTTATTTTTGTTACACATATCTAGTTGTTTGGATATGATTTTTTGAAAAACTACTTTCTCCATTGAGCTGCTTCTCACCTTTGTCAAAATCAGTTGTCTGTACTTACGTCAGACTATTTCTTGGTTGCCTACTCTGTCCCACTGACCCATGTGTCCTTCATCAACACCAACAGTCTTGAGTCCTGTAACTACATTGTAAGTCTGGAAATCAGGTAGAATTGAGGCTGGAGGCAGATGGGCCCCTCCAGGGTAAAGCAACGGGAGATTCGCTCCCTATGGACCGAAATGCCAAGAGAGAATAGTGAGACGGTTATGGGAGGAGGCTGGGCCCTTCCCAGATCACATATTCTTGTTCTGGAAGTCAGGAGGGGCTTCCTGGGTGATGCTAGTGGTGAAGAACCTGCCCGCCAGTGCAGGAGACATAGGAGACATGGATTTGATCCCTGGGTAGGAGGGCATGGCAACCCACTCTGGCATTCTTGCCTGGAGAGTCCCATGGACAGAGAAGCCTGGTGGGCTACAGTCCACAGGGTTGCAAAGAGTCTGACACGACTGAAGCAACTTAGCATGCACACAGAAGTCAGGAGGCTTCCCCGACCACACGAGTGCAGAAAGGCTCCATGGAGTTCAAAGGAAAGTGATGCTAACTAATGCTAGGCTGCCCAGGCTCTTGGTTAAAATCCATCTTGGCTAAGAGATTCATGCATACATGTGGGAGGATCCTCAGATATACCAAATGTGGACTGTGAACAAGGCAAATCAAAACGATTGGCCCAAGGAAACACAGAAGAAATGCCCCAAAAAAGTAATTGAAACCGCGATGAGGATGAAACTCAGAAACTTTCCCTCTGAGCCTGCCCATCTGTCTATCCACACGGACTGTACTCTTTTTCTTCCTAACAAATACTTTACTTGCTTCACAACTTTCCTTCTCTGTGGAAGTTATCTTCTGCAAAGTCAAAGGGCCAGCGCCCTTGTCCCTGACCACTGGTCTAGTGGCTAGGATCTGGTGCTTTCACCGATCCCACACAACCTGTCTCTGGCTGGGAACCCCAAACCCCACTCCAAGCCATTACAGGCTGAGGTCACCCCAGATCAGAATTCCTTTTACTTTATTCTTTTTCAGAATCATGTTAGTTATGTAGTCTTTTAAAAATTTTAGAATAATCCTGAATAGAATAAAACATAAAATAATCCTTTATTTACAAATTCTTCATAAGAATTACATTAAACTTATATATTAATTTAAGAAGAATTTATATCTTTACCATGTTGAGTCTTTAAATCCATAACAAAGCATGCCTTTGCATTTATTTAGATATTTGTCTTTTTCTGATCATTGTTTTGTAGTTTTCAAAATAGAAGTCTTGTACATGTTTGGGAAGATTCACGTGCTGTGTGTTAAGTCAGTCAGTCACGTCTGACTCTTTGTGACCCTATGGACTGTAGCCCGCCAGGCTCCTCCATCCGTGGGACTCTCCAGGCAAGAACATTGGAGTGGGTTGCCGTTTCCTTGGAAAATTCATACCTAGTTATTATTATTTTAAATGCCTATAAATGGTATTGTGTTTTAAAATTTTACTGTCTACATGTTTACTGGTAGTATGTGTAAGATGTAATTGATTTTTGTATTTTTACCTTGTTTCCTGTTCATTGGTATTATGCATATCATTTGCAAAGAGTAATAGTTTTATTCTGCTTGTGTGCCTTTTCTTTTCTTTTCCCGTGTTATTGTGCTGGCTAAAACATCCAGTACTATGTTGAATAACCATGGTGGAAGTGGACATCTTTGCTTTGTTTTTAGTCTTAAGGAAAAAGCATTCAGTCTTTCATTATTAAATATGATGTTAGCTATAGGTCTTTTGTTTTTATAGATATTCTTTATCAAGTTGAGGAAAAAGATATAGAGTTAGAATAGATGGATGAAGATCTATCCCTAATTTTCTGGAAGATTTTAATAAATAACAAATCTGTATTGGATTTTGTCAAAAGTTTTTTTCTTTCTGTCTTTGATACGGTTGTGTGATTCTTCTTCAGTTTGTTAATATGGTGTATTACACTGATTGATTTCCAGATACTGAACTAGACTTGCATCCCTGGAATAAACCCCACATGATCTAGATGCATAATTATTTAATGTATTGATAAATTCTCTTTGCTAACATTTTGTTAATTTTTGCATCCATTTTCTTGGGAGATGTTGGTCTATAGCTTTGTTTTCTTTCTTTGTATTGTCTTAGCTTGATTTTGGAATTCTTGGTAAGATTGGTTTGATAGAATAAGTCAGGAAATATTCCTTCTCTTCTATTTTCTGGAAAAAAATGTAAACAGAATTTGTATTAATTCTTCTTAAACACTTAATCTAGGCCTGGATATTTCTTTCTTGGGGAAAGATTTTTAACTTCTTTAATAGTTGTGGGTCTTGTTCAGATCAGATTGGATAAGTTTGAAGTTTGTGCTTGTTGAGAATTGGTTCATTTCATCTAAGTTGTCTAATTTACATGTATAAAATTGTTTATAGTATATTTTATTATCTTCTTTTATGTTTGCAAGGTCTGCAGTGATATCTCTTGCTTTATTCCTGATATTAGTAATTTAGTCTTACCCGAGATTTGAGACTTTAATGGATCTATTCAAAGAACCACCTCTTTATCTCGGTGATGTTTCTCTACGGCTCTTCTTCTCTCAGTGTCGTTGGCTTCTGTTCTTACCTGTATTAGTTCCTTCCTTCTGCTGGCTTTGGATTTATTTGCTCTCCTTTTTCTCATTCTTTGAGTGGCTCTTACAGAATTAGTGAATCTTTACTAATGTAGGAATTTAGTGCTATAAATTTCTCTCTCAATATTGCTTTAGCTCTCTGTTATAAAAATATTGATATCTCATTTTTATTCAGTTTAATGTGTTTAAACACTTTTTTGAGACTTCCTTTTGGATCCATGAATTATTTAGAAGTGTGTTGTGTAGTTTTCAGTGTTTAGAGATTTCTTTTTCCTTTTTTTTTTGTTATTGATTTCAAGTTTGATTCCACTGTGGTCAGAGAACACACAGTATATGATTTAATTACTTTAAATCTGCTGAACCTTTTTATGACCTGGATAATTGTCTCTCTTTATGTATGTTCCATAGGTGCTTGGAAAAAAGGTGCATTCTATTACTGTTGGCTAGAATGTTGTATAAGTGTTGATTAGATTTTCATGGTTGGTGGCAGTGTTGAATTTTCCTATATCCTTGCTGATTTTTTGTCTAATTGTTTCATCAGTTGTTGAGAGAGAAATGTCGGAGTCTGCAACTGTATTTGTATCACCAGTATTTTTGTTTGTCACTAACTTAATAGGTGAGATATAGAACAACATTATTGTTTGAATTTGCACTTGAGGCTTTAAGAAAGAGTAAAGCTGTTTATCAATTTTAGCTCCTCTTTTGTGAATTAGCTGTCACAACTTTTACCCATTAATGTGTTGGCATCTTATGTGTTGTTATTGTTTTTTTTTTCAATTTCTGCTTCATCTATTAGTTCTAGTTCTATGTATAATAAATATATTAATTCATTAATTTCCAAGAGGTGAGATTATGAGTTGTTTTAATTTTCTTATTTATTCTGACAATAAGGCAATTAATTTTCTGAAAAATCAATAAAGTAACACACAAAAAGTAACTAGGTCTTATTTTCTTGGAAGTAGTCTTGTCACTGGGGAAAACACATGTTTCCTTCTACTCATTAGTAGGACTTTGTGTCTTTGAGACCTGGGCTTTTTTTTTTTTTCCTTCCAGAGAGTGAACAGGTCTTTGTTCATGAAATCTTGGCCTGTGGAAGAGATTAGGCTACACTGCCAGAGAAGATGGGGTTGGGATGTGTGACTTAGTGGGGTGGATGAAGGTGTGGAGTGGTCCAGTTGTAAAGGAGCCTTCTTAAATACTGAGAAAGGGCAGCAGGTTTCTTGGCATGGTAGAAATTAGGATTTCATCAAGAATATTCTCAGAAGTTGTAACACCATGCTGTGGTTACTTTTCTGTGTTCCTGTTTTAGCATGGAATAGCGGTAAACAACCAAGAAACCAATAACCAATAAGACAGTTAAGAAGGTTGAATGCTTGAATGAAAAATGATTGATTAATCCTCTTGCTGAAGGCTTATAAAACCATGAGATGTAGACTCTTAACTCCAAATTATATCTCCAGTTCCAACCCTGTCTTCTTGGACAGTGCAGCTGAACATCTTCCTCACTGTGTTACTTGGGCTCTGTTTCCAAAAATCAGTAAACCATATATGTGTGTATCTATTTCTAGACTCTATTATATTCCATTGGCGTGTATATCTATCCTTACATCATTCCCACACTGTTTTGTCATATAGCCAAATATAGTCTCTAAGCTTAATCCAGCCCATATTGTGTTTTGTACAGCCTATGGGCTAAAAATGGCTTTTATATCTTTAAAGAGTTGTATATGGTGCACAAAGCCTTAAATATTTACTCTCTGGCCTTTTACAGAAAAAGTTGCTAATTTTGTGGCAAGTCTTGAAATAAGCTGTATAATGTTGTTGTTCCATATCAGATTTCCTCGATATTCTGGATATACTACATTCATATACATTTTAAAATCATATTGATTTCTACCCCACTCCAGTACTCTTGCCTGGAAAATCCATGGACAGAGGAGCCTGGTAGGCTGCAGTCCATGTGGTCTCTAAGAGTCGGGCATGACTGATCAACTTCACTTTCACTTTTCACTTTCATGCATTGGAGAAGGAAATGGCAACCCACTCCAGTGTTCTTGCCTGGAGAATCCCAGGGACGGGGAAGCCTGGTGGGCTGCCATCTCTGGGGTCGCACAGAGTCGGACACGACTGAAGCGACTTAGCAGCAGCAGCAGCAGCAGATGTCCATCAGCAGATGAATGGATAAGAAAGCAGTGGTACAAATACACAATTAAAAAGAATACATTTGAATCAGTTCTAATGAGGTGGATGAAACTAGAGTCCATTATACAGAGTGAAGTAAGCCAGAAAGAAAAACAGCAATACAGTATCAGATCAGATCAGATCAGTCGCTCAGTCGTGTCCGACTCTTTGCGACCCCATGAACTGTAGCACGTCAGGCCTCCCTGTCCATCACCAGCTCTCGGAGGTCACTCAGACTCACATCCATCGAGTCAGTGATGCCATCCAGCCATCTCATCCTCTGTCGTCCCCTTCTCCTCCTGCTCCCAATCCCTCTCAGCATCAGAGTCTTCTCCAATGAGTCAACTCTTCGTATGAGGTGGCCAAAATACTGGAGTTTCAGCTTTAGCATCATTCCCTCCAAAGAAATCCCAGGCCTGATCTCCTTCAGAATGGACTGGTTGGATCTCCTTGCAGTCCAAGGGATTCTCAAGAGTCTTCTCCAACATCACAGTTCAAAAGCATCAATTCTTTGGCGCTCAGCCTTCTTCACAGTCCAGCTCTCACATCCATACATGACCACAGGAAAGACCATAGCCTTGACTAGGCGAACCTTTGTTGGCAAAGTGATGTCTCTGCTTTTGAATATGCTATCTAGGTTGGTCATAACTTTCCTTCCAAGGAGCAAGCGTCTTTTAATTTCATGGCTGCAGTCACCATCTGCAGTGATTTTGGAGCCCAGAAAAAGAAAGTCTGACACTGTTTCCACTGTTTCTCCATCTATTTCCCATGTAGTGATGGGGCCAGATGCCATGATCTTCGTTTTCTGAATGTTGAGCTTTAAGCCAACCTTTTCACTCTCCACTTTCACTTTCATCGAGAGGCTTTTGAGTTCCTCTTCACTTTCTGCCATAACGGTGGTATCATCTGCATATCTGAGGTTATTGATATTTCTCCCAGCAATCTTGATTCCAGCTTGTGTTTCTTCCAGTCCAGCATTTCTCATGATGTACTCTGCATATAAGTTAAATAAACATGGTGACAAATATACAAAAAAAAAATAAAATAAAATAAATAAGATCATATTGATTTCTAAAGAAAAATTTGCTGAGATTTTGAATGGAATTACATTGGCTTTCTGGTCAATTTGGGGATAATTGACATTTTAAAAATATTGAATCTTCTAGTCTGTAATATGAATTATCTCTCTATTTACTTAGGAATTCTTTAATTACTCTGAAAAGTGTTCTATAGTTCTTTGTATCCTGGTCTTATACATATTTTGTTAAATTTATCCCTAAGTATTTTGTGTTGTTGATATTATCACATATGGCATTTAAAATTTTTGTTTATAAATTGTTTGCTACTATTAAATATAATTGCAATTGGGTTTTACTTATTACAATTTTTCCTAAATTTGCTAATTCTGAAAAATTTTTTGAGTATTTTTTATGATTTTCTATGTGGAGAGTAAAAGGTTGGCTTAAAGCTCAACATTCAGAAAACGAAGATTATGGCATCTGGCCCCATCACTACATGGGAAATAGATGGAGAAACAGTGGAAACAGTGTCAGACTTTCTTTTTCTGGGCTCCAAAATCACTGCAGATGGTGACTGCAGCCATGAAATTAAAAGACGCTTACTCCTTGGAAGGAAAGTTATGACCAACCTAGATAGCATATTCAAAAGCAGAGACATCACTTTGCCAACAAAGGTTCGCCTAGTCAAGGCTATGGTCTTTCCTGTGGTCATGTATGGATGTGAGAGCTGGACTGTGAAGAAGGCTGAGCGCCAAAGAATTGATGCTTTTGAACTGTGATGTTGGAGAAGACTCTTGAGAGTCCCTTGGACTGCAAGGAGATCCAACCGGTCCATTCTGAAGGAGATCAGCCCTGGGATTTCTTTGGAAGGAATGATGCTAAAGCTGAAACTCCAGTATTTTGGCCACCTCATGCGAAGAGTTGACTCATTGGAGAAGACTCTGATGCTGGGAGGGATTGAGGGCAGGAGGAGAAGGGGACGACAGAGGATGAGATGGCTGGATGGCATCACTGACTCGATGAATGTGAGTCTGAGTGACCTCGGAGAGCTGGTGATGGATAGGGAGGCCTGGCGTGCTGCGGTTCATGGGGTCGCAAAGAGTCGGACACAACTGAGCGACTGATCTGATCTGATCTGATGTATGTAATAATATCATCTGAGAATAAAAACAGTTTTACTTCTTCCTTTTCAGTCTGTATTTCTTTTCTTATCTTGTTTTATTTACTAGACTCTTCAATAGACTGTTAAATAGAATTGATGAGATTATCCCAGTCTTGAGAAAAGCACTCAGTCTCATATCACTGAATAGGAACTAACTGAAGGGTTTTGTTTGTTCATTTATTTGTTGCAGATTACCCTGACATGTTAAGGATGTTTCCTTTAATTTCTAGTGTTCTGAGAGATAGACGTTATATTTTCTCAAATACTTTCTCTAGCTCAAAAAAAATACTTGCATTGTTTTTTAATTTTTTTCTCTGTCTATACTCTGAATTATATTGCCTGATCTTCTACTGATAAACCAACCTTACATTTCTGATAAACCCTGTTTTTTGTGTGTTTTTTTTTAAACTATATTTTCCAAGAGTCAATTCATTCAGGTTTATTGCTTTTATTTAAAATTTCTACTGTTTTATCATTCTCTATCTCATTGATTTCCATTCTCATTTTTATTATTTTCTTTTTGCCCCTTTGGGTTTAATTTGCCCCCCCCCCCCCACCATTGTTCTTAAGGTGAAATATTAGGTAATTGATTTTAGGCCTTTCTCTTTTAAAAACTGTGAGAATATATAGGCATACATTTCTCTCTCAGCATTGATTCAGCTGTATCCCACAAATTTTCTTATGTTTTACTTTTATTTCATTCCATTAAATTTTTCTAATTTCTTTTATGACTTATTCTTTGACTCTTGGAATATTTACATGTTTGTTGCTTAATCTACAAATATTAGGTTTTTCAGATATCTTTTTGTTACTGATTTATCCTTTAGTTTCATTATGTCAGAGCATATATCCGTGTGATTGCTGTCTTTTTAAATTTATTTAGTCTTGTTATAGCCCAGCATATCATCTAAGAGTGTTTCCATGTGCACTTGACAAGAATATATATTCTGCAATTATTGGGTATTGTCTAGGGTCTCTACTGAAGGTCATCAGTTTTCAGTATGTTCTCTCCACTCTGGCTGGTAGAAACTCAAATGCCTCCCAGCTATGTGTGAACTATGGGAATTGTTCCATTTAGAGCTCTCCAGCAGCTGTTCTTTGCACAGTCTTATAGAATTTAACTCTGTGCATACACAAATTAGTTTCCTCCAAATACAGAAAGGGGAACCTTATACAGATTTGGGGAGGATTTTCTCTGCTTAGCTCTCTCCTTTCTGGTATTCTTCCCCACAAATTCCAGTTACCTCTGTCTTCTAGTGTTCTTATCCTAGTCTCTTCAACTTAGCCAGATTTTAGTTTTAGTTTGGGCTTTTTCTGCGTCTTCTGAGTTCTAGAAATTAACCCCAAACAGCCAATGCATTCATAAAGCTCATATAATTTTATTCAAACTCAGCAGAAAGCCAGTGCCTTCATAAAGCTCATCCTTATTATTTCCTACTCTCAGTAACTTTTCTGCTTATTATCCAATGTCTAGAATAAGTTTGTCTTGCTTTTTAGGTGTTTATGGTATAGACATGGGATGGTTCTGATATGTGTGCTTTGGACAAAAACTTTAGTGAAATGAACAAGCAAGCCATGTAGATACCCATCTACAGGAAAAAGCATTCTTCTTCTTCTTCTTTTTTTTTTTTTTTGAAATTTAAATTTATTTATTTTAATTGGAGGCTAATTACTTTACAATATTGTATGGGTTTTGCCATACATCAACATGAATCCGCCACAGGTGTACACGTGCTCCCCATCCTGAACCCCCCTCCCACCTCCCTCCCCGTACCATCCCTCTGGGTCATCCCAGTGCACCAGCCTCGAGCATCCTGTATCCTGCATCGAACCTGGACTGGCGATTCGTAGGAAAAAGCATTATTGAAAGCAGGAAGGGTGGGTTAAAATCTCTGAGGCTGACTCGTGTGTAGCTTAGGTTCTACTATTCCTACTTCATAGTTAGGAGCCCAAGAATCAAAGAGGTTAGCCATTTTCCTTATCCCTTTTACAGGTAGAAAATGGCGCATTCAGCCCAGGTTTGAAAACAGTAGCTGAACTCCTTCTCTTGGGTCTTCCTGCCTTCCCTGAAGGCTGTCGTGTAAGTGAAGGGGAGATTTATGGACTATGACTAACAGGTGGAACTTGTTATCCCAGTAGATTTTATGAGCTGAGAAATATAAATTGCTTAAAAACATGCTTAGACGAACTAAGGTTGGTAGATTTGTAATGGCTTATGGGCACCAAGGGACTTCCCAGAGAGTGTTTGCTAGTTCTGGTAATGGCACTATGTCAATACATTTTGCCTTTGCAGTGCTTTCAGTTTGCTCTCCTGGGTGGAGGCAGAGCGCTTCTCCGACTCAGTATAGATGGGAGCCATGAATGAGGTCTGTGTGGTAACAACAGCTCCAGAACTTGGAAGTCCAGTGTGTTCCAGGTACTTTGCACATATTATCTTGAGTCTGCCAACAACTCTGTGCAGTAGGCATTATTACACCAGTTTGTAGAGCAATAAAGGAGAGCTCTGAGAAATAACTTGTCAAGTCCATTCAGTTTGCAAGTGGTAGAATCAGGGTTTAATTTTGCTTACCCTGCTTTTGCTACATTTTGTTCTAGTGTTCACTAAACACTAGACAGAAGGATGTTGGGACAGAAGAATATAGCGGGATTATATTTTGAGTCACTTTATCAGATATGAGACTCTACTATTTTTCTCTTATTTTTCCTGTGATTTCTGTGAGAAGGTTAATAAAGAGAAAAGTAAATGGCAAATTCAAGAAGAGTTGAAGAGAGGTGTTTTTCCCCTCTTCTAAGGCTGTGGACTTTTGTTGTTTATTTTGTGGGGAGAGATTGCAGGTTTAGGATTATGAATCAGGAGGAGCACAGAGTCCAGGTTATATCATGTGGGAGAAGGGTTAGTGTAGATTCTCAGATGTGTGAGGTGGCATAGGTGCCACAATCCAGGAAAAGAGAGAGAGGCCAGATCCCTGCCAGTTGCGTGTTCACCCACTACAAAGAGCTTGGGGGACAGAAAGAACCTGCTACTGGACTTCTTCTGCCCTCAGAAGAGAGAGGAGGACAGTGTGGGTGACTCTCAGCATCCATAGATGATTTGATCACTGGGAAGTTTTCCCCTGTTTCTTCTGAAGCATAGTATTAGAACTGCTTTCAATGCTTGGATACAGAGTGAATAAAGAAGAAGACATGGCTTGTTCAAGCTACTAGACATTTCTAGGTATACCGTATGTGCAAGCAATGTGAGAAATCTCTAGAAGTAATAATACTTTTACAGACCAAAAGAAGACATCAAGGTCACTTTTTTTTTTTCTTTTCCCACTTAGCATTTATGAGAGTAAGGAACTTTCTCTCGTTTTATGGCATTTCCTCTTTCCTTTTCTTTGTCCCTCCCTCCACCCCCTCCCTTCCTACCTTTCTTTCTTCTCCTTCCCTCCTCCCTTCCATAATATTTATTGAATTACCTATTATGTGCCAGGCCATGTCCAAAACATAACTACCTTTCAATGTTCATGGATGTATATTGCAATCTTGACTACACTGCAGTACCACCACTGAGTTCAACATCCCTTTCATCATGATAACAATCCACAGGCCGTGCTAAGTACCTGGGAAGTAACTGAAAAAGATGAGAAGAGGAAACTCACAAGACAAGTTGAAGCAATTCCTCAGCTAGTCTATGGGCTATGAGCAGTTTGCAGATGGATCTGGGATCTTTGCCATTATGGCAAAGGAGGGCTGCCATGGTCCTCCATCATTAATAGATAAGATCAACATCAGATCAACCAAAACTTCACACATCAACCAGGGGAAATCTGGGATGAGTTCTTTGTCAATGGGATATTAATGCAGGCTTATTACTTAATGGCTTTTTTTTTTTTAATGTAAGAAAATGCAAAAACTGAGAGGAGAGAATACGCTGCCATCACCTGGTCAATTGGCCAAAGATAATTTAACTCTAGGCTATGTCATTTACACCATGGATTTTGATTGCATCTTAACATTACCACTTATTTAAAAAAAAAAGATACAAAGTAATTTACAGTAAAATCAAATTAAAAATAAGGTAAAATACAATAACAGGATAAAGAACCTAGTGAAAAGTGTCCCCCCAACATATGAAAAAAGTGTCTCTATTTTTAAAGTCTGTAGCATTTGCATGCCAAACTTAGTTTTGAGCCTCCTGACAACTTTGAAAAAGAAGGAAGCATTAAGGCTGACATAGCTCTGACAGTCTGGTGGAAGGATGGCTGCAAATTATTCAGAATCACAGCCTTGAGCCGTGGGAGAATTTTTCACATGACCCTCTATACTGGGGCATCGAACTCTATAATCTTGTGGAAAGATTTATTTGCAAAGATACTCCATGCAACTAGTGATCTCAATACTGGTATGCAATGAAAATACTAGGATTTCTGTATCCATTTCATTTAATACCAAGCTATATTTTATTTTTATTTGAATTAGCTAATTAATTTAATTATTAATATAATGATTGAAATCAATTGAAGTAAAAATGAATAAATGCATTACATAGACATTTACTGTAATTCACATAAAATTTATTCATGTTTCAAAGTATGAAGTCAAGAACCTGCCTGCCAAAGCAGGAGATGTAAGAGATGTGGGTTCGATCTCTGGATTGGAAAGATCTCCTGGAGAAGGGAATGGCAACCCACTCCAGTATTCTTTCTTGGAGAATCCCATGAACAGAGGAGCCTGACAGGCTACGGTCCATAGTGTCACAAAGAGTCAGACATGACTGAAGCAACTTAGCATGCAGGCATGTAGTGAGTATCAAGCATAGGAGAAGGGATGAAGGAGAGAAGAATTATAGGCAGAACAAATGGTGAACAGAATTCAAACATGTGGCCCAGAAATGTTTCTTTGCCCATAAAAATGTCATTGTTTAGTAGAGTCAAAAATATTCAAATTTGCATTGCAATCACTAATTGCACCATTATCTTTAAAGAGAAATAATTTATAATCTTGCTTAGATTAGTATGTGTCCAGATGTTGAAATATCCAATGACCATTGGCATGTAATGTCAAACATATATTGTCATATAATGTCATATATATGTTTGACATATAATGTCAAACAATTATATGGTGTCAAACAATTTCACAATTGTATTGTGAAAAATGTTCACAATACAACTTTAAGTTAAAAAAAGTCAGAGTTGAAAATTCTATATTCTTTATGATCAAACTAAGAGGACCCTGGAAAAGACTGGGAAAAGTAAACCAAATGTTACCATGGAAAGCAAAAAGGGGAAAATTGAGCTAAAGAATTTGAACCAAAAAAATATTGAGCTGAAAAAGAATTTAAGCCCAAGAATTGCCATCAGGGGCTGGGCTATGACCTTGCACATGACCCAGAACCATACCTGAGACAAAACATGTTGGCCAGGTTTCTATGGCCTAGAGCAAGAAGCCAAGGCAGTATGGATTTCTGCTTCTCCATCCCTAAGAAGACAAAAAGAGGACTGACTACATCTCCATCATCTTGACACCACTCTAACGGGTGTCAAGCACCATTTGTTCATCATCTCAGGGGTAATGCAACTTCCTTTGCTGTCATTTAAACCATGGATTTGGATTGCATCTTCTCAACATTACCACTTATTTTTAAAAAAAGATACGAGGTCATTTACAGTAAAATCAAATTAAAAATAAGGTAAAATACAATAAAAGGATAAAGAACCTAGTGAAACCTGACTTGCGTGGGTTGAGTCTGAAGGTGGAAAACTTATAATACATTTCTGTCCCTGACTTTCTCTGTTCTAAGAATGCAGCGTCCTAGGCAAATGAAATCATCTTAACAAAAACATGTTCGGTTAAGTTCTGATCATTTAACATGACTATGTAGGCAGTGTCACATCCTTGACTCCTACTCAGACAAGCATTACATACACCTGGTCCCAGAAACACCCCCAAGATTTGTTTTATCATTGCAGCTCTGGTTAAGACTTGTTTTTCTCACGTTGGCCACTAGAAAAATTCAATCCTGTGGAACATGGTTGAGAATATAAAACAAGTTCTTGGCTTTTAGGATTAGAAGGTCTACACTGTATTCTTCTCTTTTAGCATAAGTGCCTCCCGTGGTTCTTGGCACCTATCAGATGTTCAGTGGAATCGGTTATTTCTGTAGTTACCATGAAGGCTCAGCAGAGTTCATATACCATTGCCTGCTCAATTGCTCAACCTAGCTTGTTCAAAACAGAACTCTAGATGTCCACCCCAGTGAATTCTTCCTCCTCAAATTTTCCCTACTTCCATTCAACCAATGGCTCAAACCTGATCCTTAGAGTCACCCCTGACCTTGACTCTTCTCTCCTTCATGACCAGTCTATCAGCAAATTCTGTTGGCTCTGCTTCCAATAGATCCTAAATCTTACCACTTCTCTTTGCAACGCCATCATCACTCAAATAGACCATGAACTACTTGTATTAGTTTGCTGGACTGCCATAACAAAATATCAGAAATTGGGTGTCTGTAGCAATAGAAATTTATTTTCTCATAATTATGGAGGTAGGAAGTCCAAGATCAAATGTTTATTAAGGTTCATTTCTTCTGAATCCTGTCTCCTCAGCTTGTAGATAGCTATCTTCTGCCTGTGTTTTCACATAATCTTCCCTGTGTGTCTGTGTCCTAATCTCTCTGTAGTTAGTTAGTATTAGTCACTTAGTCCTGCTGACTCTTTGTGACTCCATGGACTGTAGTCCAGCACACTCCTCTGTCCATGGAATTATCCAGGTAAGAATACTAGAGTGGGTAGCCTTTCCCTTTTCCATGGGAATCTTCCCAACCCTAGATCGAATCCGGGTCATCTGCATTGCAGATTCTTTACCATCTGAGCCACCAGGGAAACTCAATCTCTTCTCATATGGATACCAATCTCATGGAAATAGGTGCCATCCTAATGACCCCTTTTAACTTAATTACCTTTGTAAAGATCCTCCTTTCAAATACATTCTGAGGTACTGGGGGTTAGGGTTTCAAGATGTGAATTTTGGGAGGATACAATTCTGCACGTTACACAGGTATCCTTGCTTTGATTCTTGTCTCCTAAGGTCTGGTTCCCATAGTGAATTAGAGTAATCTTTATGTATCTTGGCACTTCTCCATTCTGAAAATTCTCTGGTGGTTTCCTATTGTACCTGTATTTACACCAGGGATTCCCTGGTGGCTCAGATGATAAAGAGTCTGCTGCAATGCGGGAGACCTGGGTTCGATCCCTGGGTCAGGAAGATCCCCTGGAGAAGGAAATGGCAACCTACTCCAGTATTCTTGCCTGGAAAATCCTATGGATGGAGGAGCCTGGCAGGCTACAGTCCATGGGCTCACAAAGAGTTGGATATGACTGAGTGATTTCACTTTCTTTACATTTAAGATTTCTTCCTCGGCCTGTGAGGCCAACCCCACCCTCTGCAACCTCATCTGTTATGACTCTTGTTTGCTCAGCCCTTCTGGCTTTGTTTCTCTCCCCCATGCATGCCTAAATAATTCTCACCTCAGTGACTTTGCACCTGCTGTTCCTGTTGGGTAAAACATGCTTCCTCCAGCTGTCCCTCAAGGCTGGCATCTTCTCATCACTCTGGTTCACCCCAGAGTTCCTATCACTTTCCTGGGTGCTCCCCTCTCCTTCCTGCCCAGCCAATGTTGGCTTCAGCATGCAGACCCTACCGAGACCCTAATCCTGTTCGATTTCTTTCATAGAATAATCACTTTCTGAAGTTTTTCAATGCTTAAATTTGTTTTTTTAAATTGTCTACCTCCCCCAGATTAATGTAAATTCTAATTTAAATTCATAGTTCAGTAAGTAATATTTATTTAATTATCAAAGGGAACCTTCAAAATGTGGGCACAGCATACTTCAATGCAACTTTTCTTTTGCCAGTAAACCAGCATTTCTTTACTGATGCTCTTCACAAATGACATCTTTAATTAATTCATTCAACAAGTATTGATCAGATGCAGGATGGTGGAGCAGGGAGAGCAATGGATTCTGCAGTGAGCAGATGGGGAATTTAAATGCTATTTCCATCACTTTGCTGTGTTGCCTTTTACAAAATGTTTAACCTCTCTAAAACTTTGTGAATCTGTCAAATAAAGGCTGAAAATATATTTGTCCTTACTTTAAGATGCACCAAAAATAAGGTGGATTGACAGATATATAGAAGGATGAACAGATGGAGAGTGTGTGATAAAGCAAGCAAGCAACCCCATGGATAGTCCATGGAATTCTCCAGGCCAGAATACTGGAGTGGGTAGCCATTCCTTTCTCCAGGGGATCTTCCCAACCCAGGGATCGAACCCAGGTCTCCCACATTGCAGGCAGATTCTTTACCAACTGATCCACAAGGAAGTCCATAAGCAAGTATCACAAAATGTTAATTGTAGAATCTGGGTGGTGAGTCTATGGGTATTCATGATAAAATTCTTTCAACTTTTCTGCATGTTTGGTGGGGAAGCAAATCAAACAACAGCCTTGCGGGTTTGCTTTCAGGGTTTAAGATATGGTGTTTACAAAGTACATAGGGGTGGTTGGAGTGCTATAGGATTCAGTACATGCAAACTGCTATTGTCCTTTTCCTCAAATATGCTAAGTAATATGGGAGGATCCAAGAGGAATAAGACCCCATTTCCTCTCCTACTGGGGGAAGCAGATACAAATACTCCCAGCCAGGGAAGAATTGCTCTGCTAAAACCACTGCACAAGCTAAAGGCTGAGGGAATCACAGGAGAGGGAAGGACTGAGCTTGCTCCTGTCGGGAGGAGGAAAGGTACAAAGAGACTTTGAGGTGTGTCTTGAAGGATGAGGAGCTATCCACAAGGAGCAAGAAAGGCACTTGGGCAAGAAAGGGCTTTGTTTAGTGGTCAAGTTAAATGATATCCCTTCCCAGCCTGCAGTAGATTAGAACTCTCCTTTCCACAAACATTTGAGTTTTTAGCCACGTCTTTCCAACGTGGATGTCAGATATTCCATTTCATCTCCTGCTATAGTTAAACTTGGAGCCCTATCTTGGGATGTAGTGAAATTTAAACTTGCAGAATGGAAACTTGAGTGATTAGAGGACTTATCTCTACTTCTGAGTTGTGTCTTGGAAAAAAGCTTGTTTTTTAAAACATCATTTATTTTTGACTGTGCCGGGTCTTCACTGCTGTGACGGGCTTGCTTTCTCTGGTTGCTATGTATAGGCGTCTTGTAGACGGAGGCTTCTCTTGTTGCAGAGCACAGGCTCTAGGGTGTGCAGGCTCCTGTAACTGTGGTGCATGGGCTTAGTTGCCCTGTGTCATGTGGAATCTTCCCAGACCAAGGATCGAACCTGTGTCCCCTGACAGGTGGATTCTTTACCACTGGACCACCAGGGAAGTACAAAGACTTGCATTTTATTAGGATTAGGTACTTTAGCACACCTAGGAAGATTTCATGATGGTCAGACTTTCTGGAAGACCAGTGTGGCAAGCAACAGGGAGGAGAATGGGGTGGGTAGATTTGCTATACACCTTTGCCCTCTAGTCATCTTCCCTGGTGGCTCAGAGGTTAAAGCGTCTGCTTCTAATACGGGAGACCTGGGTTCGATCCCTGGATCGGGAAGATCCCCTGGAGAAGGAAATGGCAACCCACTCCAGTACTCTTGCCTGGAGAATCCCATGGATGGAGAAGCCTGGTAGGCTCCAGTCCATGGGGTCACAAAGAGTCGGACACGACTGAGTGACTTCACTTCACTTTTGCCTTCTAAATAAGGATGATCTGATCTGATCAAATCAACAGAATCGATCATGGATGAGTGTTTTCCTCCAAGGTACTTGCAAATAAATTGAATATATTCATTCCTTACAACTGATGTTATTTCTTTCTGGAAAACCCAGGCCAAAGAAATGTCTAAATGCAGGCTAAATTTCAAGGCAGCCAACTGTCAGCCAGAGAAGACATGAACAAAATCTTTCCAGGTCACGTAGCTGTAGCTACGTTCCAGGCATTCCCTCGTTCCCTCAGCAAACTTGCACAACCTTCTGTTCTGAGTCAGGCCTTGTGCCAGAACTTGAGAATGTGAGGGTGACTTTGTGGGGGTTCAGAATAGGCCTCCCCAGGATGTGCCACCTTGACATGTGGCCATTGAGACCCTTTGGACTCAAGAGAAGCTACTTCTCCTCCCTTAACTACCTAGAAGAATTTAAATTGGAGATTTTCCCCAGAAAAAGAGTTCTTTTCAGAGATAAATTTTATCTAAGTTACTGTCCGTAGGACAGGGCAAACATTTAATTACCCAACATTTGCTCTTCTTCTTGCTGCCCTGTGACTGACCCTCCTGTCCTTGAGCGCCCCAAGTCCCTATCCCATTTCTGAGCTCAGAATAGCATTGTTACCTGGTTTTACTTTTCTCTGAACCTCTCACACATGTGGGATTCTCGTACCCAAGAAATTAAATTCAATTTTCTCCTGTTAATCTGTCTCATGTCAATGTAATTCTTAGACCAGCCAAAAGACCCTGCTGCTGCTGCTGCTGCTAAGTCACTTTAGTCGTGTCCGACTCTGCACGACCCCATAGACAGCAGCCCATCAGGCTCCCCAGTCCCTGCGATTCTCCAGGCAAGAATACTGGAGTGGGTTGCCATTTCCTTCTTCAATGCATGAAAGTGAAAAGTGAAAGTGAAGTCGCTCAGTCGTGTCCGACTCTTAGCGACCGCGTGGACTGGAGCCCACCAGGCTCCTCTGTCCATGGAATTTTCCAGGCAAAAGTACTGGGGTGGGGGTGCCATTGCCTTCCCCGCCAAAAGACCCTACAAGGGTGAAAAAAATCCTTTTCCATCCTAACAACTTAGACACATGCCAGTTCCCCAGGAGCCCACAGGCTAGTGGGGTAGACCAATCCGTGTGGACAGATATTAACTATGTGATGAGGGCCAACAAAGGTAGATGAACAGAGGTTTGGGATGCCAAAACATACAAAGGGGTGGGACAGAATGAAATTGTGTTGAGTATATATAAAAGCTATAAATTCATCCTTATGAGTCAAAACCAGAATATCTTTGCTTTGTTCTTTTTCTCAGAAAATCACCAACAGGAAAGGCTTTGTGCCTGTTTTCAAGCAGACCAGGTCAAACATGCCTAACAGAGCTTTAAGACTTAAGAGACTTTAAAAGAGATTTCACCAAGGTTGTGCTGATAAAAGAAGGGAAGGGAGAACCAATGAATATGGAGCATTCATCCTAGGCCAGCTCTTAACAGCATTTCATATCATGCTCACAGCAACAGTAAGACATATCACAGGAGGAAATGAGGTTCAGGGAGCTTAGGTGCTCCTCTCAAGCACATGGACCAAAGCTGGGATCTTCTAGTCCCCAAAGCCCATGCTCCTTCTGCCAGACCCTCACTTCCAATTTTAGAGAGAATTCTTTTTTTTTTTTAGGGAAAGAAAGGCTTTATCATCTTTCCAGGGGCAAATCTATGTCTTGTGAGGTTGCTGCAGAGGTCAGGATAAAGGTCATTGTCCTTGACCATGAGCCACAGTAACCTCTGGAAACTGAGGGGAGGAGGTACAGGGAGATTTGAATGCTTGTATCTTTAGGCAAAGGCTCCTCCAAGCTAAAGTTTCCCAGGTAGCGCTAGAGGGAAAAAACCCCCTTGTCAATGCAGGATACATAAGAGACATAGCTTCAACCCCTGGGTCAGGAAGATCCCCTAGTGGAGGGCATGGTAACCCACTCCAGTATTCTGGCCGGGAGAATCCCATGGACCGTATAGTCCATGGGGTCGCAAAGAGTCGGACCCAAATGAGTGACTTTCACTTCACCTCACTTAGTATTTCTCTGAAGAGGTTCGGGGAAGTAGACAACTAAAGAGCCCCTGGGTCAGCTGGAATGTAGTCGTTGTTAACTGGGGTGCTTAGGTATGAAGGGAGGGTGATGTTGATATGGGAAGGTACTATGGACAAGAATCGAGGCAGGAGTGCTCAAATCCTGGTCTGTCAGTCACCCTCCACCTAAGGAAGCTTTACATTGAGCATAAGAGAAAAGCTAGAATTAAACCATCACTTTGTTAATATCTGATTAACAGCTTTATGGGAAAGGTTTCTCCAAACCAGCTCCTCTTCTTCAGATCTACCTGAGGGACCAGAATGTCCAAGTGGGCTTGCTAGGAAAGAGAGAGCTACCCAGACCCATGGGAGGGCCACTTCTCTGAGTGGTAGAGAAGAGGTTGACCTTCCCTGAAGAAATAGACCCATTAGGAGATATGAGAACATGAAGAGGAAACATTTAAGATATAGCTATGATTTTTCCAGTAGTCATGAATGGATGTGAGGCTTGAACTATAAAGAAAGCTGAGCACTGAAGAATTGATGCTTTTGAACTGTGGTGTTGAAGAAGACTCTTGAGAGTCCCTTGGACTGCAAGGAGATCCAACCAGTCCATCCTAAAGGAGATCAGTCCTGGGTATTCATTGGAAGGACTGATGTTGAAGCTGAAACTCCAATACTTTGGCCACCTGATGCAAAGAACGGACTCACTGGAAAAGACCCTGATGCTGGGAAAGATTGAAGGCACCAGGAGAAGGGGACGACAGAGGATGAGATGGTTGGATGGCATCACTGACTCAGTGAACATGAGTTTGAGTAGGCTCTGGGAGTTGGTGATGGACAGGGAGGCCTGGTGTGCTGCAGTCCATGGCTTTGCAGAGTTGGACATGACTGAGTGACTGAACTGACTGAACTGACCCAGGTGTAAAATGAGGCCAGACTTCATCTCACACTCTGCCCAAGAGCTGGGCTATCATCCTCCCCTGCCAGGGAGCTATGACGGTGAGTGCGGAGGCCTCGCTGCCATGGTGAGAGGGTGAAAAAGACTGGCCTTCATCTATACAAGTATCTCCTTTCTGGGAAGCTCACCCCATCCGTGATGTCACAGGGCATCTCTGGGCAGCTATGCTGGTCCCATATGAGCCTGTAGGTCTGGCCACGGTGATTTGTATGCACCGACCAGAGTTCTTGTCCTACAAACATGCAGTTCATGTTGGTGGGGAGTCATTCTTGCTGCATGGCTAGGCTTATAGCAGGTGAACTCTGGGATTCTAGGTGGCATCTTCTAAATACCCCAAGGACCAACTTGCAGATAGAATATATTTTCTCCCCTCTTCTAGATCTTTCTGAGACTCCTGCTGTACCTCCATCCTGGGGTCATGAGACACATCTGTTTCCACTTCTTTTTGCTTAAGCTAAAGACTTCTGTTCCTTGAAACTAAAAAATTATGTTCTAATACAGTTAGTAAATAGGTTTAAAGAAAAAGATTATTTCTACTGCCATGCAACTGTACAGTGCTTCTTCTCTAATACTATTTTATGTACTCTTGGGAAGCCTTGTGCTCTTTAAAACTGGTCCCCTGAACATGACAGTACTGCATTCATCAGAAATGTCACTCCTAGTTATCTATCCTGAAAGTGAATGTGAACACTCAGTTGTGTCCGACTCTTTGCAACCCCATGGACTATACAGTCCTTGGAATTCTCCATATCAGAATACTGGAGTGGGTAGCCTTTCTCTTCTCCAGGAATCTTCCCAACCCAGGGATCAAACCCAGGTCTCCTGCATTGCAGCGGATTCTTTATCAGCTGAGCCACCAGGGAAGCCCCGTTGTTTATCCTAGAGAAATGAAATTTTATCCTTAAACAAGAACCTGTGCACGACTGTGTTCGTAACTGCCAAACACCAGAAACAACACAAATGTCTTTCAGTGGGTGAGTGGATAAACAAACTGTGGCACATCCATAGAAGGAAGGGCTGCTCAGCAATAAAAAGAAACAGGTTATTGATACGTGAACCATCTTGGATGCTTCTCAGCAGTATGACGTGGCAGGAAGGAATTCACCCTCAAAAGGTCACACTCTGTCTGGTTTCATTTAGGTGACCTTCTCAAAAAAGACATAGACCTCAGTGACAGAGGAAAGCTCAGTGGCCTGGGGAGCAGGAATGGGGAGAAGGTGTGGCAAGGGTGCAAAGCAGGGGAGTGTCCCTGGCTGATGGCTGGGCTGTTCTGTATCCTGATGGTGGTGGTGGTTGCACAAATGTATGCATGTGTTAACATTCGCAGAGATGCACACGAAAGTGTGCATAATTGAAAAATAACTTTAGAATATAACAGGGCTCCAGTCAACTCTGTTGGTGTACTTTTAGTTTTTCCTTTGCTACTTAGACTGGGTGAGATCAGTTACCAATACGGTGGGAAAACTCGGGTATTAAATTATGAGTCTTTTGTTTTATCCCCTCTTTTACCAATGGCAGAGGCACCAGTTGAAGATGCTGAAACATGTCTTGTGAGAGAACAGATGCAGCTGATGAGATGGGGTGTGAGAGTTGCTGTGGAGTGGGGCCCTGGCCCTCATTGTGGACAGAGACTCAGACTCTCCCCAGCCAGTGCCTTTACACTTCTGGAAGAAGCTCTTCCACACCTCCATGGGGTCACATTGCTTCCTTCCATCGTGGCTTCTAACCCTCCCTCCCTTTCCCCCTGAGAAAGATCTGGTATCATTTACAGCAGTGGCTTTCAATCTCCACTGTGCACTGGAATCACCTGGGGAGCTTGATAAACTCTTGGTGCCCAGACCAGACTCTGGACCCATGAACTTGAACTCTCTGGGGAAAGAGGTCAGGCAACAGTATTTTAAAATCTCCCTGGTGGATTGCAGTGGGCAGCCAAGACCGAGAGGCTCTCACTGCACTGTTTATTTGTTTACCTACACCAGACGGTAGGGGAATGCTGGCTCCCAACATCCGCTGGATCATGGAAAAAGCAAGAGAGTTCCAGAAAAACATCTATTTCTGCTTTATTGACTATGCCAAAGCCTTTGACTGTGTGGATCACAATAAACTATGGAAAATTCTGAAAGAGATGGGAATACCAGACCACCTGATCTGCCTCTTGAGAAATCTGTATGCAGGTCAGGAAGCAACAGTTAGAACTGGTCATGGAACAACAGACTGGTTCCAAATAGGAAAAGGAGTACGTCAAGGCTGCATATTGTCACCATGTTTATTTAACTTATATGCAGAGTACATCATGAGAAATGCTGGACTGGAAGAAACACAAGCTGGAATCAAAATTGCCGGGAGAAATATCAATAACCTCAGATATGCAGATGACACCACCCTTATGGCAGAAAGTGAAGAGGGGCTAAAAAGCCTCTTGATGAAAGTGAAAGTGGAGAGTGAAAAGGTTGGCTTAAAGCTCAACATTCAGAAAACAAAGATCATGGCATCTGGTCCCATCACTGCATGGGAAATAGATGGGGAAACAGTGGAAACAGTGTCAGACTTTGTTTTTCTGGGCTCCAAAATCACTGCAGATGGTGACTGCAGCCATGAAATTAAAAGACACTTACTCCTTGGAAGGAAAGTTATGACCAACCTAGATAGCATATTCAAAAGCAGAGACATTACTTTACCAACAAAGGTTCGCCTAGTCAAGGCTATGGTCTTTCCTGTGGTCATGTATGGATGTGAGAGCTGGACTGTGAAGGCTGAGCGCCGAAGAATTGATGCTTTTGAACTGTGGTATTGGAGAAGACTCTTGAGAGTCCCTTGGACTGCAAGAAGATCCAACCAGTCCATTCTGAAGGAGATCAATCCTGGAATTTCTTTAGAAGGAATGATGCTAAAGCTGAAACTCCAGTATTTTGGCCACCTCATGCGAAGAGTTGACTCATTGGAGAAGACTCTGATGCTGGGAGGGATTGAGGGCAGGAGGAGAAGGGGACGACAGAGGATGAGATGGCTGGATGGCATCACTGACTCTATGGATGCGAGTCTGAGTGACCTCCGGGAGCTGGTGATGGACAGGGAGGCCTGGCGTGCTGCGGTTCATGGGGTCGCAAAGAGTCGGACACGACTGAGCGACTGATCTAATCTGATGCTCTTGTGTATCTGATCGGCTCTGGAGGATTCCCTTCCTTTGCTTCCTTTGTTGCCAACCTGTAAACATTGTCACCATCATTTTCCCTCTCTGCTCAGCCCCTTGGGATGGATCACTGGAGGGACAGTCGACCCAGCTTTTAGACTCACGAGGAGGCGGTTTGGGGCTCTGGCAGGGAGGGCATGAGGTTTGGAGGAGCTGGGACCTGTCTCAACTGCAGCATGAGTTTGGAGCACCGATCCCCGCCTTGTGGACAGGGTGCGCTGGGTCTGACCTCCCACAGTGCCGTGTTCACCCTTGTATCACAGCACTGACTACCCCCCATGCTGCCTGCCTACGTCTGCCCCACATGTGTGTGGAGGGCATCACTCCAAACCTTGAGAAGGACCGCGTGATTGGTCCTGTTCTCTCAAGTCTAGCACATTTAGAAACAAAATCTCGGCACTGGGCCTAATCCTCAACCAGCCTCTGTCCAGGGCCCTGGACCCTACTTCCCATGTCCCTGGCTCCCAGCTCACGTGGGACCAGTGGCCACAGGCTGATCCTGGGCGTCCTGACTGCTTCAGCTCCTCCTTGTCCTGACTCCTCCTGGCCTGGAATTCTGCCTATCAGGCCAAGGTCCCTCATTCCTTCCTTGGTGGTCTTGCTCTCCATTGCCTTCTCCCCTCCTCCTCCTCTTCTTCCTGTTCCCTGTACTCCAGATCCTGGGGACCCAGAAAGACTGACAGCTGAATTAATTTCTCAGGTGTGATTTAGCTCACTGTAAGAACCGGGTCCTTCCCTCCCTTCTCTCCATATCTCCTGCCCTCCATATCCAGAGTTCACTGTCTGGTGCAGGTAAATGAATAAATTCCAATGTAGCATGAGTAGTATCCTAAAAGGGGGCTGTAGAAAAAGCCTTAGGAGATAGCAGATTGGACATTTGCCTTCATAGATGTGTGTGGGGGAAGGACCTCGCATAGGATGTATTCAAGCAGGGTTTTGAAGGGTGAAGAGGAGTTCATTGGTAGCCAAGGAGGAAAGGGCATGCCAGGAACACGTCACAGGTGAGGCAACAGCGTACCACAGAGGCAGGACAATTTATCCCTGTATGTTTTCTCTGTGGATTCTCATTCAACTCCTCTCTGCCCTCAGACTTTGTGGGGGGAAAAACTACCCTACTGAGATAAATGATTTAAAATGAAATCTCTTTTTTTTACTTCTCTTCTGAGGAGTCAGTGGCCAAACAATTGCAATGTAGGCAGAAGGCTTTGGTTAAACCAGCATCTGATGAACTTTCAGTAAGGAATATTTGAGGAAAGTATAATTCACAGATTTTCCAAGTTAACCTTTTCTTTGTCGTTTTTAACTCCAAGACATTCTTTGTCCTAAAAAGAAACCCTCGTTGGCCTTGGGATTGGCATTCACAGTCCTGTGGATGTTGAGATGTGCAGCAACAGCCCCCACCCCTTGTTCTTTTATAAGATAACAGCAGCAGCCTCAACCACAATGGCAGAACCAAGAAATGAGAATCCACATTTTCCCCAGAGACAAAGAATGAACATGGGGTGAGGGGTCGAATGGACAGAATCTAGTAGAATAATGGAAAAGGTGAACTTCAGGCTTGTACGATGGGATTTGGTGGGATGTGCAACCAGTTGTGAGATACCAAAGGATTCACTGAAGAAGGGAACTGAGGCTGAAGCTGAAGTTCCAATATTTTGGGCACCTGATGCAAGGTGCCAGCTCATTGGAAAAGACCCTGATGCTGGGGAAGATTGAGGGCAGGAGGAGAAGGGGGTTACAGAGGATGAGATGGTTGGATGGCATCACCTCCTCAATGGACATGAGTTTGATCAGACTCCAGGAGATAGAGAAGGACAGGGAAGCTGCAGAGCATGGGGTTGCAAAGAGTTGGACACAACTTAGCAACTGAACAACAACCAAGGATTAGCTCATTGCTATGCTGTGCTATGCTAAGTCACTTCAGTCGTGTCCGACTCTGTGTGACCCCAGAGATGGCAACCCATCAGGCTCCCCCATCCCTGGGATTCTCCAGGCAAGAACACTGGAGTGGGTTGCCATTTCCTTCTCCAATGCAGGAAAATGAAAAGTGAAAGTAAAGTCACTCAGTCGTGCCCGACCCCCAGTGACCCCATGGACTGCAGCCCACCAGGCTCCTCCATCCATGGGATTTTCCAGGCAAGAGTACTGGAGTGGGGTGCCATTGCCTTCTCCGATTAGTTCATTGACTTACACCAAATCAATGTAAGTCACCAAAGGCTTCCACCCAAAGCACTGTATGGGAAAGCTCTGGGGGAGTTCCGTGTTGGCAATTGGGTTGCAGAGAGAATGTGTTCCCAGCCCGTGTTCTTTTCATACCTGGTCCATCCTGTGCCACAAGGGGTACAATCCCATCTGGACACAGCAACATTTTGTCTAAGGGGTGTTTACACTTCTCCCACGTGGCCATTTGTAGATACTCGTGGGGTCAGAGTTATGGATGCACAGTGCGGATTGCTCTTGGCAGCTGGCAGCATACTGGGCTGTTTGGGCAGGAATTCCAGATCATGGTTTCAGACCTCAAGGTGGGGAGTTGGGGTGGGCTAGGGGGACTGTGGACTCATGCACCCATGTGGAGTGCTGCAGAGTAGAGCCATATTGGGCCACAGTAGGGGCCCGCCTTGTCTGGGCTTAAGATAATAAGACTTAGAATTGCGCTAACCAATATGGCAATGTGGACCACATGTGGCTGTGTATGTTTAAACTCATTAAAATTAAATAACATTTATATTTAGTTCCTCAGTTGCATTGGCCACATTTCAAGAACTCCATATGGCTCCTGGCTATCACACTGAACATCACAGATACGAGTCCTTTCCTTTATCACAGGAGGTTCTACTGGACAGCGCTGGTCTGTGGGCTGAGAGAAGCAGAGTGAGTTGTCCAGAGTCATGGAGTAGATCTGGGGCTGAAATCTGGAAGAAAGTCTGTCTGATTCTGAATCCTCTGTTCACTTTCCTTTCCTGACCTTGAAAAAAGAATGTTAACTCTCCCAGCCTGTTCTTTTGTCTGTAAAACAAAAATAAATCCCTCAAATGGTGGGGGTGAGGATTAAATGAATGCCCACAACAGAGTAGATAGTTGGTTCTCAGTAAATTTTATTTCCTTCTCTAGTCTCAGCAGGGGCTGGAGAAAGAAGCAGTGGAAGGATTAAGAAGCTCTTTCCACTTCAGATTCTCAAAATAAGAGAAAAATGGTTTGAAAATGGATGAAAGATGCTCCCTGATAAACACTTCAATGATTACACACCTACATTGGAAAGACAACTAATTTTGATGTGAGATACCAAAGATTAGCTAATTAAGCTCCAAAGTCAGAATAAGTCAGAGTCTTTGTTTGAAAGATAAAAATAATTTCCCATGCAACTCGGCCTTTTTTTTTTTTCAAAGGTGTGGGAAACATATTCATTCTCTGATTATTAATAACTGCGAGTCAGGGAAGAATCCATTAGATGTTAAAACTCCACATTTAATAGCTTCTGAGAATGTATTGTCTCGGAGTGCAAAGTTATATACGCTTGACTCCCTGTAAGGGTATTAGTCAGAGCCTTCGCCCTCCTACTCTCTGACCCTGAGGTCCTTTTCTCTCTCTGGGCTCATGGTTCCCTCTGGAAAGAGAAGGATGGATGAAGAGATTTTACAGCCCTTTCACCTCTGATGATGCAAAATTCTTTCATAAAGAACAATCTTAAAAAAAACAATTATTTTAAAAATTAGAAGTAGCTGGCTGTGTTGTTCATACATCTCCAGAGACTAGATAGGTTTAAGAAGGGGAAGACTTTTGTGCCATTTACTTGTAAAAGTGGGAGCTGGAAGCTTTTTCCTTTTTGGCTACATCATTGATGGAGGCAAACAAATCAGCCATGCAATAGAATTTGCTCTCCTAGTTGAAAAGGAATGTATGAATCCTTCCCTGAGGAAAGTTTTCTAATACCCACAATGCTGCAGATATTCATTCATTCATTCATCCATAAACTCCAAAAATAATACTTAAAGTGATGAAAGAAAAGAACCTACAGCCCAGATTATTGTACCCAGCAAAGATCTCATTCAAATATGAAGGAGAAATCAAAACCTTTACAGACAAGCAAAAGCTGAGAGAATTCAGCACCACCAAACCAGCTCTCCAACAAATACTAAAGGACATTCTCTAGACAGGAAACACAAAAAGGATATATAAATTCAAACCCAAAACAACAAAGTAAATGGCAACGGGATCATATGTATCATTAATTACCTTAAATGTAAATGGGTTGAATGCCCCAACCAAAAGACAGAGACTGGCTGAATGGATACAAAAATAAGACCCCTCCATATGTTGTATACAAGAAACCCACCTCAAAACAGGGGACACATACAGACTGAAAGTCAAGGGCTGGAAAAAGATTTTCCAGGCAAATAGAGACCAAAAGAAAGCAGGAGTAGCAATACTCATATCAGATAAAATAGACTTTAAAACAAAGGATGTGAAAAGAGACAAAGAAGGTCACTACCTAATGATTAAAGGATCAATCCAAGAAGAAGATATAACAATTATAAATATATATGCACCTAACTTAGGAGCACCACAATATATAAGACAAATACTAACAAGTATGAAAGGAAACAGGAGAAAAACTATTAAAAAGTCCAACATATGGAGGCTGAACAACACACTCCTGAATAACCAACAAATCACAGAAGAAATCAAAAAAGAAATCAAAATCTGCATAGAAACGAATGAAAATGAAAACACAACAACCCAAAACCTGTGGGACACTGTAAAAGCAGTCCTAAGGGGAAAGTTCATAGCAATACAGGCATACTCAAGAAACAAGAAAAAAGCCAAATAAATAACCTAACTCTACACCTAAAGCAACTGGAAAAGGAAGAAATGAAGCACCCCAAGGTTAGTAGAAGGAAAGAAATCCTAAAAATTAGGGCAGAAATAAATGCAAAAGAAACCAAAGAAACCATAGCAAAAATCAACAAAGCCAAAAGCTGGTTCTTTGAAAGGGTAAATAAAATTGACAAACCACTAGCCAGACTCATCAAGAAACAAAGGAGAAAAATCAAATCAATAAAATTAGCCCCATCAAGCTACCAACGGTATTCTTCACAGAGCTAGAACAAATAATTTCTCAATTTGTATGGAAATACAAAAAACCTCGAATAGCCAAAGCTATCTTGAGAAAGAAGAACGGAACTGGAGGAATCAACCTGCCTGACTTCAGGCTCTACTACAAAGCCACAGTCATCAAGACAGTATGGTACTGGCACAAGGACAGAAATATAGATCAATGGAACAAAATAGAAAGCCCAGAGATAAATCCACGCACATATGGTCACCTTATCTTTGACAAAGGAGGCAAGAATATACAATGGATTAAAGACAATCTTTTTAACAAGTGGTGCTGGGAAAACTGGTCAACCACTTGTAAAAGAATGAAACTAGAACACTTTCTAACACCATACACAAAAATAAACTCAAAATGGATTAAAGAGCTAAATGTAAGACCAGAAACCATAAAACTCCTAGAGGAAAACATAGGCAAAACACTCTCTGACTTACATCACAGCAGGATCTTCCATGACCCACCTCCCAGAATATTGGAAATAAAATCAAAAATGAATAAATGGGACCTAATCAAACTTAAAAAGCTTCTGCACAACAAAGGAAACTATAAGCAAGGTGAAAAGACAGCCTTCAGAATGGGAGAAAATAATAGCAAATGAAGCAACTGACAAACAACTAATCTCAAAAATATATAAGCAACTTCTACAGCTCAATTCCAGAAAAATAAACGACCCAATCAAAAAATGGGCCAAAGAACTAAATAGACATTTCTCCAAAGAAGACATACAGATGGCTAACAAACACATGAAAAGATGCTCAACATCACTCATTATCAGAGAAATGCAAATCAAAACCACTATGAGATACCATTTCACGCCAATCAGAATGGCTGCTATCCAAAAGTCCACAAGCAATAAATGCTGGAGAGGGTGCGGAGAGAAGGGAACCCTCTTGCACTGTTGGTGGGAATGCAAACTGGTACAGCCACTATGGAGAACAGTCTGGAGATTCCTCAAAAAACTGGGAATAGAACTGCCTTATGATCCAGCAATCCCACTGCTGGGCATATACACTGAGAAAACCAGAATTGAAAGAGACACGTGTACCCCATTGTTCATAGCAGCACTGTTTGCAATAGCCAGAACGTGGAAGCAACCTAGATGTCCATCCACAGATGAATGGCTAAGCAAGCTGTGGTACATATACACAATGGAGTATTACTCAGCCATTAAAAAGAATACATTTGAATCAGTTCTAAGGAGGTGGATGGAACTGGAGCCTATTATACAGAGTGAAGTAAACCAGAAACAAAAACACAAATACAGTATACTAACGCATATATATGGAATTTAGAAAGATGGTAAAAATAACCCTATTTACGAGACAGCAAAAGAGACACTGATGTATAGACCAGACTTTTGGACTCTGGGACCGGGAGAGGGTGGGATGATTGGGGAGAATAACATGGAAATATGTATAATATTATATCTGAAATGTATTAATTGTTCAAACTAAATACTGTCATGTTACAATTTGTTCATATTAGATGTTTGTAATGTTTCTGATAATCAATAAAAGAGATTCTTGATAAAAAAAAAAAAAAAAACTCCAAAAATATTTGTGTTTAGCTCTGATAATGTGGACCAGGCAGTGTTCTAGGCACTGGGGAGGCAACGGTGAGCAAAGAAGACAGAGTTCTTTCTCACAGAGTTTCCATTCTAGTTGAGAAGACAGATCAGCAGCAAGGAAAGAATTAAAGGTGCGTCGTGTACAATGTGTCAGGTGATGATAAAACACCCTAACAAAGCAAAGATCAGTTCAGTTCAGTTCAGTTGCTCAGTCGTGTCCGACTCTTTGTGATCCCAAGAATCACAGCACGCCAGGCCTCCTTGTCCATCACCAACTCCTGGAGTTTAGCCAAACTCGTGTCCATCGAGTCAGTGATGCCATCCAGCCATCTCACCCTCTGTCGTCCCCTTCTCCTCCTGCCCCCAATCCCTCCCAGCATCAGAGTCTTTTCCAGTGAGTCAGCTCTTCACATAAGGTGGCCAAAGTATTGGGGTTTCAGCTTTAGCATCAGTCCTTCCAAAGAACACCCAGGACTGATCTCCTTTAGAATGGACTGGTTGTATCTCCTTGCAGTCCAAGGGACTCTCAAGAGTCTTCTCCAACACCACAGTTCAAAAGCATCAATTCTTTGGTGCTCAGCTTTCTTCACAGTCCAACTCTCACATCCATACATGACCACAGGAAAAACCATAGCCTTGACTAGACAGACCTTTGTTGGCAAAGTAATGTCTCTGCTTTTGAATATGCTATCTAGGTTGGTCATAACTTTCCTTTCAAGGAGTAAGCATCTTTTAATTTCATGGCTGCAATCACCATCTGCAGTGATCTTGGAGGCCAAAAAAATAAAGTCTGACACTCTTTCCCCATCTATTTCCCATGAAGTGATCGCACCAGATGTTGTGATCTTCGTTTTCTGAATGTTGAGCTTTAAGCCAACTTTTTCACTCTCCTCTTTCACTTTCATCAAGAGGCTTTTGAGTTCCTCTTCACTTTCTGCCATAAGAGTGGTGTCATCTGCATATCTGAGGTTATTGATATTTCTCCTGGCAATTTTGATTCCAGCTTGTGCTTTTCTGTGCAAATAAAGTATGCTATGGCCAGGGAAGGCTGGTATCTTGGATGGGGGTCCAGAGGACACTTCCTTAAGGAGGTGACTTGAGTAGATTCTTGCATGAAATAAGAATGTGAGTCTGGTGCAAGAATGTTCCAGACAGGGGGGACAGCAAAAGCAAAATCTTGAGATGGAAGAAGGCTTCACAGTTCTGAAGGATAGAAAGGCAGATGTGGCATGCACTGGGGGTGCAGCTGAGGAGGTAGAGCAGGGAGAGTTGGAGGCAGGAGAGGCCAGAGTGATGATGGGGGGCTGGATCTGAGATCAGTCAGCTAACTCTAGCCCATGAGCCAAATCCAGCCTGATGGCCAAGTTTTTAAATAAAGTTTTATTCACACACAGCCACCTTGTTCATTTACTCTTGTCTGTGGCAGCATTCACACTGCAATGGAACATAAGTAGCTGTCACAGAGACTGTATGACTCGCAAAGCCCAGAATATTTGCTATCAAGCCCTTCACAAGAGAACATTTTCTGTCTCCAGGTTTAGATGATCATTTCACCTTATTTTCAACCTTACTGTGTCAAGATAACATCTCATAAAACAGAATATAGCTGGTTCTTTTTTCTTATATGATGTCTTCTATCTCTCTGTATTTTAGATGACCTATATTTGAATCTATTTCTATCACATTATGCTTTCCATTTGATCTATCCTCCTCTCTCTCTGCTTATCTTTTTTTTCTGGATTACTTTGTTTCTTTGTATAGAGGCATTTTTCCTCACTTGTAGTTTGTGGATTTATTTATTAAAAGGGTGTGCAAATAAAATCACACTGCTGAGAAATGTCTCAATTAGGTTCTGGATTAGAAATTTTATATTCCACTAAGACAAAGCATATTCAAAAGCAGAGACATTACTCTGCCAACAAAGGTCTGTCTAGTCAAGTTATGGTTTTTCCAATGGTTATGTATGGGTGGGAGAGTTGGACTGTGAAGAAAGCTGAGCGCTGAAGAATTGATGCTTTTGAACTGTGGTGTTGGAGAAGACTCTTGAGAGTCCCTTGAACTGCAAGGAGATCCAACCAGTCCATCCTAAAGGAGATCAGTCCTGGGTGTTCATTGGAAGGAATGATGCTAAAGCTGAAACTCCAATACTTTGGCCACCTCATGCAAAGAGTTGACTCATTGGAAAAGACCTTGATGCTGGGAGGGACTGGGGGCAAGAGGAGTAGGGGACAGAGGATGAGATGGCTGGATGGCATCACCGACTAGATGGACACGAGTTTGGGTGAACTCCAGGGTTGGTGATGGACAGGCAGGCCTGGCGTGCTGCAATTCATGGGGTTGCAAGGAGTCAGACACGACTGAGTGACTAAACTGAACTGAACTGAACTGAAGACAAAGCAAGACAATTGATTGAGTGGTTAAGATAAGCAGCACCATTGAACTCCTCATCTGAGAACTGGCTTTGCAAGCTAAAGAATCCATAGAAAGCCAACAAATGCAGAACAAAACAAAACTAAGTAATAATATAATAACTGAAGGCTTGGTTATCTACGGAAATATCTGAAAATGGTATCAGGAATGATAGCCTCCACACTTTTTCCAAATTTTTATTGGGGTAATAGACACAAACATGCAATGAACCATCTTCCTCATTTTTAAGTGGGCAGCTCAGTGGCATGAAATACATTTACAGTGTGTCACAGTCACCATCATCCCTCCCGTAACTCTTCATCTTGTAAAACTGCAACTCTGTCCACAGTAAACAAACAATCCCCCCAGCCCCTGACAACCCCATTGTACTTTCTGAGTATTGACATTTTTAAGATTTCTTTTTCCTTTTCAAATCAAATGTAAATAAGATCTGAGTATTGTAGTGAATTGGCAATTTTTTTTCTAGTTGAGTCATGTAATGTATTTCAGTCAGAAAAGCTTTACCCTTGACATGCTCTTGTTCCGTGGATTAGTTTTTCTATACAATTCTCACCACTTCAAGCCTGAACTAAGTGTCATCACAAGATGTTTGCTTGCACTGGGTTGTCTGTAGATCCATGTCTGGGAACGCCTGGCCTCTTCCCTTCTGGACAGCGTCCGCTGTGCCCTGCCCACCGCTTGCCCCTACATCTCCCTTCTCTATCTCCCTGAGGACTTTGTCCTGGTCCTTCTGTTTCCTGCACCCTGTCTTCCCTGTCTTGGTTTGCCACTTCCTTTTTTTTTTTTTTTTTTTGAAACAGCATGCTCTCAAGCTGCTTCCTGAGAACAGGTGCACGGTGTGCTGAGACCTTGCATTTCTGAAAATATTCTTCGTCTCTATTCATACTCAATTAGCAATTTGGCTGGCTCTAGGATTCTCCACCAGAATTTATTTTTCTTCAGAATTTTGAAGGTATTCATGATTGTTTTTCAGTTTGCACTTGAACAATCCAGAGCAAGTCTTATACCTGATCTCTTAGATGTGACAATTTTCTTGCTGGAAGCTTGAGATATTTTTTTCCCCACTGAAGTTCTGAAATTTCACAATTATGTACTCTGGCATTGTTCTATTTTTATCCACTGTGTGGGGCCCTGGGTGGTGAGTTCTCTCTACCCGAGCTCTCCTCTCTGCTTAGGGAAGTTTCTTAAATTACCCTGATGAACCTTTTCTCCTTTCTATTCTCCCTCTCTCTTTCTCGCCTTTTTTTCCTTCTGAAGAAATTATTTGAACATTGGGCTTCCTGGACCCCTTTTAAAAATATCTCCCCTTCTTTGTTCTCTTACTTATTTTGAAGGGGGAGGGGTGCAGACTTCCTCAACTCTTCCAACCCTGCTATTGAGTTTTTAATTTCAACTCTTCCCAAGATTTTTTTTGTTCTTTGTTTCTTTTTATAGTATCTGATTTCCATATCTTTTCGTGTGTTTCTGAGGATATTAATGATAGCAAACGGTGAAGATATTCATCAACAAGGTCATCTGGATGCTTGGAAAGCAAAATAACTGCTGTGGGGGATGAGCAAAGAGGAGGGCCAATGAGGAGGGAGCCCGCTGGGAGGGAGGGGCGAGAAAGAAAATGGGAGAAAGATGCAACTGACAGAGTGATAGATTATGGAGACAGTGCTGAGTAAAGAGTTTTAAAAGAAACCTTGCTTGGTTTTGTGCCATGCAATTTCCCCTTTGCATGCTCCCTAAGAGATCTTAGAATACAGACTTGCCTTCTTTTTTCAAGGCTTTCATAACTGTACTTGTATTTCCTTTGGCAGTGACCCAAAGCCAAGGGTACCTTTAGATCAACCCATTTTAATTTGGATTACTCTGGATTTCTTGGGGGATCTGATTTCACCAGGGACTTCAGCTGGAAAGTTACTCTTCTCCAGGGAGGGTGTGGATTATAACCATCCTTGTCTGGCACTCAGTAGTTTTCCAAACTGGACAGAGAACTCCATGTCTAGGCAAGTAGAGTCACCATTTCTAGACCATCACTAAATAGCAAAGGGCATTTTTCAAAGAGCCTTGGAGGAAGCAGGTCTCCCTAAGGATGGACTCAACGTGGTTGTACTTAGAGGAGTTCTGAGCATAGACAATAGCAGGGGAAACTGAGGGACACAGCGGAGGAAAGCAGAGCCTCAGAATAGACGGGTCATTTATATGCAGACGCAGCTTTGCAGCAAACCCAGCAATCCCAGAAGAAAACAAGACGCACACTGGACTGCAGCAGATCTGAGCAGAAACCGTCTCCTTGCCTCATCTGCCTAGATTTCACCAACGGCTTAGTAAGAAGAAAATGGAAATTAATACCAGGACACTGTTTGACGGATTAGTAGTTACTATTTATGAGAGATGGGAATCCAAGCATGACCTCTTTCTTAGAAAGCTTGCACAGATGGCTGGCCGCTGGTCAGGAAAGAAATCAGAAATTCTGGAGCCCAGGTCACTTGCTTATGTTGGCTACATGCTTATATTGTTTCCACTCAGTGCAGAGCCTGCTTTTCACTAGTCGGTTGCCTTCCTGAGATCTCCTGCTACAGAGCTCCCAGACAAAATGTATGTATAGTATGGTCCTATTTTTGAAACATTTTTTTCTATATACACCCAAGTAATTTGGATAGAAAACAGATGAGATGGACTCATGAAGTCGCTCAGTCATGTCCAACTCTTTGCGACCCCATGGACTGTAGCCTACCATGCTCCTCCATCCGTGGGATTCTCCAGGCAAGAATACTGAAGTGGGTTGCCATTTCCTTCTCCAGGACATCTTCCCAACCCAGGGATCGAACCCGGGTCTTCTGCATTGCAGGCAGACACTTTATCATCTGAGCCACCAGAGAAGCTCAGATAAGATGGTACGATGTAAAAATATGCACAGTATTATTTTGATCAGCAAGGCTACCCATGGTTTACAATTTTTCTTTGTGTGTGTATGTGGTGAAAGTGTAGTTGTTTATTGCAATCACCAGACCAGGGTGACTAAAGCTCAGAAGACATGAACTCCCCAGTGGGTCTCAGTTAAAATTTTTCTTTTAGCATGTCTATATTTAGAATTTTTTTAATGTGAAGTTGATTACTTATATAATAAGATTTAAAGTTAGTATTTCAATAATTATAATGACTGGGTCACATCAGCTGACATTGTGGATGCTCCCCCAGCGCCGAGCACCTTGCTGGGAACCTCATGGGCACTATCCCACTTCCTTCTCAGGGCATCCAATGAAGTAGCAGCTCACCTTAGGCTCTTCTCGCAGAGAAGGAGACCCCAGGTGGGAAGTCTCGTGCCTCCACTCACGCAGCTAGTGAGAGGCAGAATTGGGTTTTCTGACTTCAAACTCACGTTTTGTTAATTTTTGATTGTTTATTTCTGTCCCCTTGAAATGTTTCCTAAGGAAACACTATGCGATGGAAGATGCGTAATGCAACATTTTTTCCCCAAAGATGTTGCCTCTCCTAAAATGACAACTTTATAAGCAGTGTGTCTGCCCCTGGCACAGCGTGGAAGGAATTTACATGTATAAAATGATCCTTTTAGGCTGGACAGATTATAAAGCCTGTATTTTATTTCCTTTTGATTTCCCCTGTATTCTTTGAGGTGACAGATGTTTTAGACCTCAAGTAAGAAATGCAATTAAAAACAAGCAAACAAAAAAACACCACATCTCTGAAAAGCCAGTGTTTTCTCAGCATATCGGTAGGGTGGAAAACCCCTAGCATTTTAAAATGAAATAAGACAGACACTATTCTGGCAGCCTTGGGAGCGCAAAGCCATAATCTCAGGTTTTTTGAAAAGTAAGCCAGGAAAATGCTATTCGGACCTTCAGCTCTCTGATGAGGTTATCTTTCCTGCATCCCCAGGACTACGGATGTTGTTATCACGGCTGTCCAAGCCTCCAAGGTCGTGCCTTCCCTGTGTCTGCAGCAGGCCAAGCCCAGCTTTGTCACCGAATTTCCACAGTGTCCTCATTTCTGCCTGGACCATGATCACTTCTGAGCCTCAAGTGTAGAACTTAGAATGGTTTTGGAACCATTTTCTCAGATCATTTAAGTTATTTATTGGGGGGGGGGTGCTTATTTAGAGCTTTTCAACAAGGTCATATTTCAACCAAGAAAGTGATGCATGTGAACTTCAGAAGAATACTTCTGTTAAACCATTCGGAGACCTGAGAAGTTGTATCACATCTCCCCACTCTTAATATCCTCATGGCTTATCCATTCCCTTTATCAATCCATTCTTTACATGCTCCAGGGTAAATTTTCTAGGAAATAAAATCCCAAATCAGGTTGATCTCCTATTTTACATCATTCAAGGGCTTCCAGTCCTTCCAGCCCTGTCAGTGTGGCATTCAAGTCTCTTCTGTGCTGGACGATTTTGCCCGTCTCACCTGGAGCCAACGCCCCTCCCCACCCACCTGCATTCCATCCGCTGAAAATGACTTGCTTTCTCTTACTTATGCCACATCCTCTGAAGTGCTGCACTTGTTCATGTAGTTCTTGGTGCCTCGAATGCTCACCTGACCCCTTGTCCACCCCAGAAACTCCCCAGGGCACCAGGATTCTATGAAATTGAGTTCAAAAGCAACTACCTTTGGAAAGGTTTTCCTCCAACTCACTCTTTCCCTCCACTGCTCCATTCTTCCTCTTCCACTGAATGATTCCTCTTGTCCTCTATGCCCTGCAGTACCATGTGCAACCCTCTGATACAGCACTTATCATGCTGTTTTGTGATTACACCACGACAGTGATTAAGATGATAAGATTAACATGGATTTTGAGGTCAGATGGATGCAGGTTACGACTCCTCTGATGGATCCACATTCCCCTCCTGTTGGCTGTGCAAGTTTGTGTAGGTTATTACAGCTCCCCTCTCAGAATTAGTTCCCTCTCTCTGAATGGGGGCACAACAGAACCTCCTTGCAAGCTTGTAGAGATTAAGTGAGACCATGCAGGCATGGCATCTGGATTCAGAAGCTCTCAGCTAGTGGCAGCCGTGTCCTTTCTGTTGGTGATTGCCTCTGGGTTTGTGATCTTGTGATCCTGAGGAGTGGAATCATGGTTGGCTCATGTCTGTAACATAGACACTGGGCACAGGGCCTGGCTCAGAAAATAGTTTGGATTGTACAATGCAAAGCCCTGTGGAGGGCAGCCATCCTTGTTTGAATAATGGAAATGAATATTCCATTCACAATGTGCATTGGTACTCAAGCCTAGCACCATGCTAAGTTCCAAGCTTGGCCTCAGATACCACTGGGAATCCATATTTGCATTGCTGACTCCACTTCCCCACCAATCCTATAGGCTCTTTGCAAATTTTATGCTTTGAAGATTAGAGGCTAATACTCGTATCTGAGCCCAAGTTCACATTTAACTTTCAAATGCTCCTTGACTCATCTAGCTGCTTAAAGTGATCCTTATCCTTGCAGAATTCCCTCGGATTCAAGAAATTGGGCAGAAGCCAAAACACAGGCAGTAAAGGTAAAATCCATTTCCTGGTTTAGCAGACACCTTCTGTAAAGAGAATGGTTTGGGGGCCTTTGGAGAGAACCTCTTCTTGGAGTCACAGCGCCTGGGCAAGAAGGCTGGCTCTGGGTGACCCAACTCCGCCTTCACTGCCTGCAAAGTCCTGGTTTAGGCACCTGTAGCTTCTTGAGCCTGATTCTGTGAAGTGTGTGCCGAACTGCGTCTTCCCAGGGCCCAGACAGAGCAATTAGTGAAAAATGATTGAAGGTGCTGCCTGCCAACGCAGGAGATGTAAGAGATGTAGGTTCAGTCCCTGGGTCGGGAAGATCCCTGGAGAAGGGAATGGCAACCCACTCCAGTATTGCCTGGAGAATCCCCATGGACAGACGGGCCTGGTGGGCTACAGTCCGTAGCATCACAAGGAATCAGACACGCTGAAGTGACTTATCGCGCATGCAATGTTTGATAGGATTATCCCAATGGGAGCTCAGTTGTCCCTGTGCAGCTTGGGTGAGTTGATGGGAACTGCTTGATTATATGTGTCAGGGGGCTGACAGAGAACTGATCCTAAGGGAGGAAGGTACCACGGGTGGCCAAAGTGGTTGCCTAATAACCAAGTCTTAGTCGTTAGAGGGAAGTGAGGCTCTTAAGTAGACTGTGCAGCAAGATATGTCCGCATGCCCTTGGACCGGCTGCCTGGGTCTGTGTGAAAATGCTCACACTCTAGTGAATCAAAGAGGGGGAGCATTCACAGTTGTCAAGGTAATATCCTAGGGTCCTGGCAGCTCTAGGAGGGGTCCCTTTCTCATCCAAAGAGAGAGCCATTCTTCTGTCCCACTTGGCCGGGCATTCCTGTGGCCTTTGACCTTGAGTGAGTTTCAGGTATCTCTATCGGGCAGCAGACTGATCTGGCCAGGGAGGAACAGCCCCGTCCCCTGGAGCAGAGCTGAAGTGACAGAGCCAGCAGCCAGCCTGGGCCTGAGGCAGAGTCCACAGCTCTTGCCGCAGTCACCCTGGAGAGTCACTTACCAAAGCGGCAGCAGGAGACAGGAAGATGGTACCCAGAGGGCAAGCAAAGAGATGGAGCAGCCCCGGTGGGAACCTCTGGGTCCAACAAACAGTCTACATGGCTGCTACACACTAGCAAATGGGAAAGCCCACAAGGCAGGCTGTTGGGGAGGGTGGATTTCTGTATTCATCAGAGCACTGCAGAAACTGGCGGTGGTGCCTGTGGAGACATGAACTTGAGAAGATATTTCTGCGGTGTGAACTGGGGTGCCTGGTGGAAGAGCAGAGAGACTGCAGAGCTGACAGAAACAGAGCTGGAATGTGAACATGCACGAGGATCGGCTGAGGCCTTCTAGAAGGCTGTGGGGTGGGGACTTTGCTGAGGGCTGGTGCTCACTTGCCAGCCGTGGTGCAGATGAGCCAGGGCAGTTGGAATCATCACTGTTCTCATTGACCTCAATTACACTCACAGATAAGAAGGACTAAAGAAAATTTGAGTGACAAATTTGGGAACTTGCAAGCATAAGGTATTGTTGGCAAAACTACTACTACTAGTACTAATACTAAGAAAAACAAGGACATTTACCCTACATGGTGCATTGAGTGTCCTCTTGCATTTAAACATACAGAATCTCAGTAGAGCTTACTTTGGAGTATCCGTAGAGTTTCACATTCAAAAACATCTTCAGTCTCCCTCATAATTAATTATGATTATAATTGTTCTCTCCCTGTTGTCATGTTCTACCAACTGTGAGATGATATTAGATTACAATTTACATGTATTAGACTTGCAATAAAACTTGCTTCCATTGTTAGCCTTCCTTGTAGGTTTAGCAATAGCAGATTCCCTCCTCCCTAGATCCCGACCTCCGGAGCCAGCTGGCTGGGTAAGCACAGGGTGGAGGAATGACAAGAGTCATAGGTGAGGTGTCCTAAGCTGGGTTTTGGAAATCTGATGTTCAAGAGGAGACATGGGAGGAAGCTTTGGACAGAAGAATCGGCATGGGCAAGGCGGGGAGGCTTGAGAATGGCTCAAGCTCGCAGAATGGTGTCTAGGGGTCCTCTAGCAGAGAGCTGCACTGGCTGGGGATGAAGAGAGAAGGCTGCCAGCCCAGGAGATGAGAGCTGCGAGGTGGACCGGGACCCGGTCGTGACGGCACCGGGACAACGTGCACCCGCTTCAGCCTGCTCCGCGTGCACGCAGTCTGCTCCAGGGCACCGTATAACTCGACTCTCCTCGGATCCTTTCTCACTGCTGCTGCAAGTTCAGGGCACCTGATGCCTGGGCCTCCAGTGTTAGGTCTGCTCTTTTTCTTGTCTCCCCTCTAAACTTGACCTGCAAGTTTCCTAGCTGGCAGTTAGGGGAGCAATTTGACTATCTGGTGAAGTCAGTCCTGGGGGGTGAGGGGGCCAGAAGAGGCAGGGCTGTGGTTGCATGGGTCATAGCATGCCAGTTGGAGACTGGATGCCTGTTCTGGAGTTAGGTAGGTCTTTCAGCCTCTCAGAGCCCCATTTACCCACCTGTAAAGTCAGGCTGGTAATGTCCACTCACAAGACTCCCTGGAGGTGATGCCCAGTCAATGCCTCTGGACCAAAAACTGGGTAGATGGGAGAACCAGCCATGCAGCGTTTGCTGAAACTAGCTTGTCCAAGAGAAAATCACCATTCAGTGGAGACTAACCCAACAAAATGGTAGGGACTCTTCCGCCAGCTGCTACATTGTGTGATTGGCTCAAATCAGAGCTGACTGTTTGTTGGGAATATGTCTTCATGGGCTTTCGCAGTGTACAGGTGAGACCCAGCTCCTCTGGAGATGAAGAAGCAATTGTGGGTTGGGAGAAGGCAATGGCACCCCACTCCAATACTCTTGCCTGGAAAATCCCATGGACGGCGGAGCCTGGTAGGCTGCAGTCCATGGGGTCGCTAATAGTCAGACACGACTGAGCGACTTCCCTTTCACTTTTCATTCTCATTTATTGGAGAAGGAAATGGCAACCCACTCCAGTGTTCTTGCCTGGAGAATCCCAAGGACGGGGGATCCTGGTGGCCGTCTATGGGGTCGCACAGAGTCGGACACGACTGAAGCGACTCGGCAGCAGCAGCAGCCAGCTATGGGAGAAGTGTTGAGGCTGGGGTCTATGAGAAGGGGAGAATCTTAGAGAGGGCTAGGTTCTGGGTGGGAGTGGGAGTCTGCACAGTGGCAGCAGGCTGGACCACAGAGAGACATAGCTGTGCACTTGAACTTCTCGACTCCAGAGCCCTGGTTTATAATATTAAATATCAATCTTTATTTTATGGAAAAAATATCCTTGTAAAACCACAGATCATCTGGGAAGATACATAAGGAACTAAAAGCCATGGTTCCTTTGAGGGTAGGAAACAGGAGTGTGAGGAAGCTTTTTAACTACATCCCCTTTTGTGTATGTATGTTAATAATTTCAGATATCAGTACTCTTGTTTTGCATTGAAATTTGCCTGTAATAGCCTTGGTATTAGTCACTCAGTTGTGTCTGTCTGTTTTACAACCCCATGGACTGTAGCCCACCAGGCTCCTCTGTCCTTGGGATTCTCCAGGCAAGAATACTGGAGCGGGTTGTCATGCCCTTCTCCAGAATCTTCCCAACCCAGGGGTTGAACCCAGGTCTCCCACATAGCAGGCAGATTCTTTGCCATCTGAGCCACCAGGGAAGCCGTCTTCAGAAAACACCGAAGGGGAGCTTCCCAGGTGGCACTTGTGGTAAAGAGCCTGCCTGCCAATGTAGGGGATGTAAGAGATACAGGTTTGACCCCTGGGTCAGGAAGATCCCTTGGGGAAGAAAATGGCAACCCACTCCAGTCTTTTTGCCTGGAAAATCTCATGGACAGAGGAGCCTGGCAGGCTGGAGTCCACAGGGTCGCAAAGAGTTGGACACGACTGGAGCGACTTAGCATGCTTGTGTGCGAACCCCAAAGGGCCCAGAAGCCCTGTCTTGATGCTGCCTCCAGCACATGATGGGAGAAGTCTGGTTTCTCCACACCTGGGAGAAGGGGCCACCCAATCTGGGGCAGAGGGGAGACATGGAAGGTACACTGGTGAGTGCAAATAAGTGACAATCGTGGCCAGAAAACCCTCAGAAGTTTTTAGAAGGAGGCAGACTTTCTTGTGGTCCAAGAGGATAGGAACTTGGGTTACTGTACCTGGCAGTTATGTTATGAAAAGTGTGACCCCTGAAGGCTGGGAGGGCATAGGGCTCTCAAAGTAAAGCAGAGTGCTATGTGAGAGAAGGACAGAGAAGAAAAGCTGAGCACACTGCCTTTGAGCTACGTCTTGTCTTATTTAATCTCAGATAATCCTCACTTCTGCACTATGGAGTGACTATTCCTATTTGCACTTTATTGATTAGGAAACTGAAGCTTAGAAGTAAATCAATGTGCTAACTCCAAAGCCCTCCATAGGAGAGCAGGGGAGGAAAGGGAAGATGAGATGGAGATCCAGAGGAAAAAATAGATGGTACTGGAACAGACCATTGAGAAACTGGCTCATTATCCTGATGGGCTTGAATAATTCATGGACACCTCCAAAGTCCCTGATGCAACCTCCAAATTAGAGTATCTCACCTTTGGAAAAAAACAGCATATGTTGAAATGCAGCAGTGAGTCTGTTTCAAAATGTACCCTGGCAGAGAAGGCCGCTGGAGTGTGGCGGGTAAGTGAAGGACCATCAGACTGAGTCATTCAGGGACTGCTCATCCATCAGTCGGATACGAATATGGTGGCCACAGCTGTTTTCTGTAATAGCCCCAGTTGGCTCACTCCTTGCTGTCCTGGTTTGAACCATTCATGTGGCCAAGGCAGAAAATCCAAACTAAACTGGCTTAGAAGCCGTACTGAGTTGTTTTAGTGAACAGTCCGGGGACAAGTAGTTTCACAAGGTAGCAAGACCTGGGGCCTGGCAGGTGGTTGAGATGCTCCATCTCTGAGCTCCTTGGAGAGTGTCTAGTCTCAGGCAGCCTTCTTCCCAGTCATGGTCCCATGACGGTGACCAGAAGCTTCTGGGGCTACATCTCTCTTCATTTTTGTCCAGCAGGAAAAAGAGAAGGCTTCTCCTTGGTTCTCCTGGATGAAGAAAAAACTTTATCCCATTGATTCTTTGGATCAAATTGGTAACTTGCTAGCAGGGTCTACTTGGGAAGCTCGGTTTAGGTCAGTCTTATCCACATTAAATGATCAAGGGGGAGGAAGAGTGAATTACTCTGTGGCTTACAATGTTCTTCATGATGCTTGTGCTTGGAAGGCAAAGAGGGGGTAGAAGGAACAGATATGCTTTTCTGATGGACAGGCCAGCCATGAGTAAGCCTACGGTTCTCGTCAATGGGGCATGAAAGCAAAGCTCTGAATGGGAGTTCCAGACTGAGCCGACAGCCTAACCTGAGGTTTGGTTTCTTGGAAAGGGCTCTGGTGGATGTTTTGGGGTCTCCCGATGTTGGCAAATGATCCATAATATATATCTGAACGCCTTCTATTTCTCCACCCCCAAATCTTTATTGTGAAAAATTTCAAATATTACAATGATCACCTGAATAGTTAACAAAAATTAAAAAATTTTTTAAAAACAGTTTTCATGTTTCTTTTATATATATGAACTCCTCTGAAGTCAGGTGCAGACATCAGGATGTTTTAAAAAAAAAAGATAAACTTTTTATTTTGTATGGGAGTAACTGTGGTGTTGGAGAAGACTCTTGAGAGTCCCTTGGACTGCAAGGAGATCCAACCAGTCCATTCTGAAGGAGATCAGCTCTGGGATTTCTTTGGAAGGAATGATCCTAAAGCTGAAACTCCAGTGCTTTGGCCACCTCATGTGAAGTGTTGACTCACTGGAAAAGACTCTGATGCTGGGAGGGGTTGGGGGCAGGAGGGAAAGGGGAAGACAGAGGATGAGATGGCTGGATGGCATCACTGACTCGATGGACGTGAGTCTGAGTGAACTCCGGAAGTTGGTGATGGACAGGGAAGCCTGGCATGCTGCGATTCATGGGATCACAAAGAGTCAGACACGACTGAGTGACTGAACTGAACTGAACTGAACTGATGGCCAATTAACAATGTTGTAACCATTTCAGGTGAACAGGAAAGGGACTCAGCCATACATATTCATGTATCCACTCTCCCCCAAACTCCCCTCCCATCCAGGCTGCTGTATAACCTTAAGCAGTTCCGTGTGCTATACAGTAGGTCCTTGTTGGTTATCCATTTAAAATATAGCAGTGTGTACATGTCCATCCAAACTCCATAACTATCCCTTCCCTCCATCTTTCCCCCTCTGTGAGTCTATTTTTGTATTGTAAGTTTATTAGTATCATTTCTTTTTGGATTTTATGTATAAGGGATGTCATACAATATTTATTTCTCCTTCTCTGATTTACTTCACAATGGCAATGTCTGCATCCATCCATGTTGCTGCAAATGGCATTATTTTGTTGCTGGTTTTTGGCTGAGTGATATTCCATTGTATATATATACACCACATCTTCTTTATTTTTTTGTTGATGGACATTTTGGTTGCTTCCATGTTTTGGCTATTGTAAACAGTGCTGCAGTGAACATTGGGGTGCATATATCCTTTTGGATCATGTTTTTCTCTGGGTGTACACCCAGGAGTGGGATTGAAGGATCACACTGTAGCTCTATTTTTAGCTTTTTAAGGAACCTCCATACGGTTCTCCATAGTGGCTTTATCAATTTACATCCCCACCAATAGTGTAGGTGGGTTCCCTTCTCTCCACACCCTCTCCAGCACTTATTGTTTGTGGATTTTTTTGGTGATAGCTATTTTGACTGGTATGAGGTAACATCTCATTGTAGTTTTGGTTTGCATTTCTCTAATAATTAGTGATGTTGAGTATCTCTTCACACACCTACTGGCCATCTGTGGGCTTCCCAGGTGGCCCTACTGGTAAAGAACCCGCCTCCCAATACAAGAGATTTCGGAAGAGACACAGTTTTGAAGATTGGGTTGGGAAGATCCTGGAGAAGGGCATGGCAACCCACTCCAGTGTTCTTGTCTGGAGAATCTCCATGGATAGAGGAGCCTGGCGGGCTGCAGTCCATGGGGTCACAGCCATGACTGAAGTGACCGAGCATGGCATGTTGGCCATCGGTATGTCTTCTTTGGAGAAATGTCTACTTAGGTCTTCTGCTCACTTTTTGATTGGGTTGTTTATTTTGATGTGTTAAATGTTATGAGCTGTTTGTGGATTTTGGAGACTGATCACTGTTGGTCTCATCATTAGGAAATATTTTTTCTCAATCTGTGGGCTGTTGTTTTATTGTTTACTTTGCTGTGCAAACACTTGAGTTTAAGTAGATACCGTTTGTTTATTTTTTTTTTTTTCATTTCCATTGTTCTGGGAGATGGATGGAATAAGTTATTGCTGCTATGCCTCTTGAGAAATCTGTATGCAGGTCAGGAAGCAACAGTTAGAACTGGTCATGGAACAACAAACTGGTTCCAAATAGGAAAAGGAGTACGTCAAGGCTGTATATTGTCACCATGTTTATTTAACTTATATGCAGAGTACATCATGAGAAATGCTGGACTGGAGGAAACACAAGCTGGAATCAAGATTGCCGGGAGAAATATCAATAACCTCAGATATGCAGATGATACCACCCTTATGGCAGAAAGTGAAGAGGAACTGAAAAGCCTCTTGATGAAAGTGAAAGTGGAGAGTGAAAAGGTTGGCTTAAAGCTCAACATTCAGAAAACGAAGATCATGGCATCTGGTCCCATCACTACATGGGAAATAGATGGAGAAACAGTGGAAACAGTGTCAGACTTTATTTTTCTGGGCTCCAAAATCACAGCAGATGGTGACTGCAGCCATGAAATTAAAAGACGCTTACTCCTTGGAAGGAAAGTTATGACCAACCTAGATAGCATATTCAAAAGCAGAGACATCACTTTGCCAACAAAGGTTCGCCTGGTCAAGGGTATGGTCTTTCCTGTGGTCATGTATGGACGTGAGAGCTGGACTGTGAAGAAGGCTGAGCGCCGAAGAATTGATGCTTTTGAACTGTGGTGTTGGAGAAGACTCTTAAGAGTCCCTTGGACTGCAAAAAGATCCAACCGGTCCATTCTGAAGGAGATCAGCCCTGGGATTTCTTTGGAAGGAATGATGCTAAAGCTGAAACTCCAGTATTTTGGCCACCTCATGCGAAGAGTTGACTCATTGGAGAAGACTCTGATGCTGGGAGGGATTGAGGGCAGGAGGAGAAGGGGACGACAGAGGATGAGATGGCTGGATGGCATCACTGACTCGATGAATGTGAGTCTGAGTGACCTCCGAGAGCTGGTGATGGGTAGGGAGGCCTGGCGTGCTACAGTTCATGGGGTCGCAGAGAGTCGGACACGACTGAGCGACTGATCTGATCTGATCTGATGTCAGAGAGTGTTATGCCTCTGTTTTCCTCTAGGAGTTTTATAGTATCCCGTCTCACATTTAGGTCTTTAATCCATTTTGAGCTTATTTTTGGGTATAGTGTTAGAGAGTAATCTAACTTTATTTTTTTTTTACACGTAGCTGTCCAGTTTCCCCAGCAACATTTATTTCCATGACTGTTTCCTTTATGTACGTCCTAAAAATAAAGACATTATCCTTCTTAATCATGACTTCCTTACATTTAGAAAAATTAACTCAAATTCTAAAGTCATCTAATATTCAGTCTTAATTGTCCTTCAAAGTCCTTTCAGTTGTGTTTTCTTTGAACCAAGATCCAGTCAAGTTTCATGCGTTTATTCTCTAATCTCTGTTGTTTTAGAACATGACCCCCATTTTTAAAAAAATGACACAGATTTTTAGGAGATTATCTGATTGTTTCTTCATTCCATTCTTTTTGTTTTTCTTGTAAATTTGAGGTTAAGGATTTTGGCTTAGCAGTTATATGTAGGCTAAGCCCTTTTGGCAAGAATATTTCATAGATGATGCTGTCATGTCATTTGTCCCATCTGTTCCATTGTTAATTTGATTAAGGTGATGGTTGTCAGAGCCCTTCATTGCAAATGTACTTTCACTTTTAATCAAAGTATTGCTCTATCACCTCAAAACCTTCCACCTCATAGTTTTAATATTTAATAATGAAACTCTCCTGAAGCAGTTATTTCATCAGAAATTGCTGATGATTTTTTTCTAATTCAGTTACCCTGGATTCTTTTAAGTGTTGCTGCTGCTGCTGCTAAGTCGCTTCAGTCGTGTCTGACTCTGTGCGACCCCATAGATGGAAGCTCACCAGGCTCCCCCGTCCCTGGGATTCTCCAGGCAAGAACGCTGGAGTGGATTGCCATTTCCTTCTCCAATGCATGAAAGAGAAAAATGAAAGTAAGTCGCTCAGTCGTGTCCGACTCTTAGCGACCCCATGGACTGGAGCCTACCAGGATCCTCCGTCCATGGGATTTTCCAGGTGAGACTAACTCTATTTCCAGGGGAAGAACAGGATGGACTAGGAACGTTTGGCTGCCCTCCATCAGGCACTCTCTACCTGCTCAGCTCTGAGTCCTCCTTCAGGTATGGGCTTGGACACCACCCACTAGAGAGGCCTTCTCTGACCACCTCAGTCTCCATCAAGTGTCACTGCTAGTCTTTTTCACGGTATTTATCACAGTTAATAAGGATTTGTGCTTCCCTCATGGCTCAGCGGTAAGGAATCCGCCTGCAGGAGACACAGGAGATGCAGGTTCGATCCCCTAGTTGGGAAGATCCCCTGGATGAGGAAATGGCAACCCACTCCAGTATTCTTACCTTAAAAAATCCCATGGACAGAGGAGCCTGACCGGCTATAGTCCCTAGGGTCACAAAGAGTTGGACATGACTGCGTGGCTAAGCACATGCACTTGTTTGTAGGGTAAGGGCTTAGTCTCACTTGTGTGCTTGGTGCCCCAGGGGAGCACTGGCTGTGGCTATTTTATTACCATTGTTTAGCATAACCTAGAGAGCAGTTGCTCAGTCATGTCCGACTCTGTGCAACCCCATGGACTGTAGCCCATCAGGCTCCTTCATTTTCATTGAAATCATTCCGCATTTTTTCTGCCACAATGCAGTGAGTTCTCATACAGGAGAACTATTCAACATATGGAGGCTAACAACACTCCTATACAACGAATCACAGAAATCATCAATCTCATAGAAACAAAGGCTCCTTCATCCATGGGATTTTCCAGGCAAGAATAGTGGAGTGGGTTGCCATTTCCTTCTCCAGGGGATCTTCCCGACCCAGGGATCAAACCCGTGTCTCCTGCATTGCAGAGCCGGGCACATAGTAGATATTGAGCAAATATTAATATATGTTGATTGGATACAGCTGGTGGAATAAGAGAGCTGAGTTCAAATCCTGGCTTGGTCTAGTCTTGATTTCAGCCATTTTATGTCTCTGAGCCTCAGGAGGGTGATCAGTCTGTTGGAGGATCAGATGAAATAATGCATGAAAAGTGATTCTCTATAGTGGAGAGGTTTCTGTCTTTCCTTCCTCAGCTACTGAAGCCCACAGTTTTAGTCATGTCCTTTGCCATCTTGCTCCAAGCTGTCTTTCTAGCTTTCTCCCTTATAGGTAAGAATACTGGAGTGGGTTGCCATTTCCTCATCAATTTTTCTGAACTTACCAAGGCTAGATTTATGGCCCAGGATGTGGCCTATCCTGGAGAAGGTTCCGTGTGCACTTGATACTACAAAGCCACAGTCATGAAGACAGTATGGTACTGGCACAAAGACAGAAATATAGATCAATGGAACAAAATAGAAAGCCCAGAGATAAATCCACGCACCTATGGTCACCTTATCTTTGACAAAGGAGGCAAGAATATACAATGGATTAAAGACAATCTTTTTAACAAGTGGTGCTGGGAAAACTGGTTGAACACTTGTAAAAGAATGAAACTAGAACACTTTCTAACACCATACACAAAAATAAACTCAAAATGGATTAAAGAGCTAAATGTAAGACCAGAAACCATAAAACTCCTAGAGGAAAACATAGGCAAAACACTCTCTGACTTACATCACAGCAGGATCCTCTATGACCCACCTCCCAGAATATTGGAAATAAAATAAAAAATGAACAAATGGGACCTAATCAAACTTAAAAGCTTCTGCACAACAAAGGAAACTATAAGCAAGGTGAAAAGACAGCCTTCAGAATGGGAGAAAATAATATCAAATGAAGCAACAGACAAACAACTAATCTCAAAAATATACAAGCAACTTCTACAGCTCAATTCCAGAAAAATAAACGACCCAATCAAAAAATGGGCCAAAGAACTAAATAGACATTTCTCCAAAGAAGACATACAGATGGCTAACAAACACATGAAAAGATGCTCAACATCACTCATTATCAGAGAAATGCAAATCAAAACCACTCTGAGGTACCATTTCACGCCAGTCAGAATGGCTGTGATCCAAAAGTCCACAAGCAATAAATGCTGGAGAGGGTGCGGAGAGAAGGGAACCCTCTTACACTGTTGGTGGGAATGCAAACTAGTACAGCCACTATGGAGAACAGTATGGAGATTCCTCAAAAAACTGGGAATAGAACTGCCTTATGATCCAGCAATCCCACTGCTGGGCATACACACTGAGAAAACCAGAATTGAAAGAGACACGTGTACCCCAATGTTCATAGCAGCACTGTTTACAATAGCCAGGACGTGGAAGCAACCTAGATGTCCCATCCACAGATGAATGGATAAGAAAGCAGTGGTATATATACATAATGGAGTATTACTCAGCCATTAAAAAGAATACATTTGAATCAGTTCTAAGGAGGTGGATGGAACTGGAGCCTATTATACAGAGTGAAGTAAGCCAGAAACAAAAACACAAATACAGTATACTAATGCATATATATGGAATTTAGAAAGATGGTAAAAATAACCCTATTTACGAGACAGCAAAAGAGACACTGATGTATAGACCAGACTTTTGGACTCTGGGACCGGGAGAGGGTGGGATGATTGGGGAGAATAGCATTGAAATATGTATAATATCATATCTGAAACGAGTCGTCAGTCCAGGTACGATGCCCGATAACAGATGCCTGGGGCTGGAGCACTGGGACATCCTGGAGGAATGGTGTGGGGAGGGGGGAGGGAGGAGGGTTTAGGATGGGGAATACGTGTATACTGGTGGCGGATCCATCTCGATGTATAGTAAAAGCAATACAATATTGTAAAGTTAAGCAAATATAAAAAAAAAAAAAAAAAAAAGAAAAAAGAAAAAAAAAATAGACTATGCGGAAAAGAAGTCTTGCCTGGAGATAAGTCTGGGCTTTGCCTTTGGCTTCTGGAGGTGACCTCAAGGTCTTTGGAAGGTCCTGCCTGACAAGAGTCTCTTTGTTTACCTTGCGGGGGATGGGGCTTGGAGCACACTGGATGGTCTGTGCTAATAATGTAACTTCAGATGAAGGCTTTGGGTCTTCAGCTTGCCCCCTCTTTGTGCTGGAGACTATGGTCAGTCGTGTCTATGACTGAGACCCAGGAAAATTCTGGACACCAAGACTCCATTAAGCTTCCCTGATTTGAAGTCCTTTGTGGGTACTGTCACGCATTCCTGGGAGAAGTAAGCACTGTCCGGACAACTCTGCTGGGAGAGGAAACGGACCTCTAGCCCTCGGAAGCTTCCCAGAGCCTGCCCTGCATGCATGCTCCTTCCCTTGGCTGATTCTAATCTGTATCCTTGCACTCTGATGGACACAACTGTGCATGTGACTGCTCTCAGTGAGCTCTGTGAGTCTTGCTACCAAATTATCAGAGAGGAGGATGGTCTTGGGGAGCCCCTCGCTTGTAGTTGGTGTCCGAAGTGAGAGAGTTCTTTGGGACCCCTAATCCTTCCAAACCCCCAGCCCTCCAGCGTGCTGGTCCATGCCGTTCCCTCTTCTTTGAACACCCTCACCCTCTTGTCCACCCATCAGAACTACTCAGTCATCATTCTCCATCTTTTGCAGGCCTTCCCTGACCCTCTACACACAGGGTGGAGTGGCTCTTGGTTACTCCTATGCTGCTGCATTTGAAGATGTAGAGACAGAGAATTTCTTTGTGAGCTTGCCATTCTCCTTTTGTGGTCTAGATACTCTTCCCTAGTAGGGAATTGTCCCAACCCAGGGATTGAACCCAGGTTTCCTACATTGTAGGCAGATTCTTTACTGGCTCAGCCACCAGGGAAGCCCAAGAATACTGGGGTGGGTAGCCTATCCCTTTTCCAGGGGATCTTTCCAACCCAGGAATCGAACCAGGGTCTCCTGCATTGCAGGTGGATTCTTTACCAGCTGAGCTCCCATGGAAGCCCTGAGTGGGGCCCTGGCATACTTCTTTCCCCTCTCTTCCTTTCTCCTTCAAGCATGAATGTATTCAGAGCCTCTGCTCTCCCTTACGGTGTCATTGGAAGGTTAGGAGAGAGCAGTGCTCGCGGTTCCCGTAGCCTGGCTTGGTCATTGGCTTGGCGCCTGTATCCCAGTCCTCACTCTCTCAGCTGGGAGCCCTGTGCAGTGTGCACTGTGCACAGGATACACAGCTGCTCAGTGTGCACTTGTGCACACATTCATTTTCATCCACATATTTGCATATTCCTGCTTTCAACAATTCCTATAACCACATATATGGAATATCCACTCTGAAGACAAAATGATGCATAAGCTGTATCTCTCATCTATGCATCCCAGAGGCTGGCACAGTGCCTTGCGCCTAGCAAGTGCATCAGTTAATATATGAACTAATGAATGATTAAACAGATGATTCACAGTAGGGGGACTATGGCAAACACTGTATGTTCACCAAGAACATAAATTTATACTTTTCTCCAAAAGCAGTGATGCTGAACCTGATCTGAGTCATTCTCTTTGGAAATTTAAAAATCTGTAGTCAGTCTCCCACTTCAGTCAGGATAGGGGAGGATCTTCTGAGGTAACACATACTTTCAAATTCGTATAGCCTTGGACTTTCCTGGTGGTTCCGATGGTAAGGAATCTGTCTGCAATGTAGGAGACACGGGTTTGATCCCTGGGTTGGGGTCAAAGAAGGAAATGGGTTATCCACTCCAGTATTCTTGCATGGAGAATCCCATGGACAGAGGAGCTTGGCGGGTTACAGTCCATGGGGTCGCAAAGAGTCAAGCATGAGCACAATATATTAAAAAAAAAAAATACTAGTTTTATTAAAACAGAGACATACTGCTGATCCAATGAGAAGCCCATTGATAGGCTAGATGTGGCCTAGGGCCCCCAGGGGTTTTTGACCCCTGCTGGAGAGGGAGCCTTTCTTTTCACCTTCAGCCCTAGAGCTTTGTTCATACAAACCCCTTTACACCCCCGCCCTCTCCTGTGGTCTACCCCATATGTCATAGTGGGGGAGACCCATCCTATTCAGTCGGTGCTAAATAGATGCATGCTGGTTATTTCTCCCCAGAGCACTAGGAATTAGACTCTGTTTAGAGTCTGTAGGGAAGTCCTTTTGGCCCTAAGCTCATCAGGTCTGCCCACCAGTCACTGGGCTGTGAAGAAAGCTTGACTTTATTAGTTCCCTCCAGGAAATACTCTCAAAGGAATCCCTCCTCTCTCTTATTGTGTCTCCCTCCAGCCTGTTGATCAGCCAAGGCTGATGTATGTAGGGCAAATGGGAAGCAGAACTTACAGCTAAAATGGGAAGACCAAGCCTTTTACAAAGCTTTGCCGAGAGTAAACACTGGTGATTCTCTGCCTGTTCCAGTTTCCTAATTTGGGCATGTTTTATGGGGGCGGGCTTGGCAGTGACCGTGGTGGTTTTCCTTCCTGCTAGATGCAAAAAACACATCATGCTCACTGCATTCTCTGCATTTGTTTACCACCTTATACAGCCTCCCAGCTGCTGTTACAGAAACCATCTCACTGAATTCTTACAGCCAGTGAAGCAGCTGTTAACATCCCTTTCCCCGATGAGGTAACAGATGTTCAAAAGGGCAGTCACGTTACTTGCTCCAGCTTCTAGGATGTCACATGTCCAAGTGAAGCTCCTCCTCATGAGTGTTTCCCCCAACTAGAGGATCTTGTATAACATCTCTATTTAAGACTATTTCCATGAGTCACAGAAATAATTTTCCTTATGTAGGTTTCTATTTTTACATTATTATTGTTGTTGTTCAGCCACTAAGTTGTGTCCTACTCTTTGTAACCCCGTGGATTGTAGCACTCCAGGCTCCTCTGTCTTCCACTATCTCTCAGAATTTGCTCAAATTCATGTCCATTGAGTCAATGATGCTATCTAACCATCTCATGCTCTGCTGCCACTTTCTCCTTTTGCCTTCAATCTTTCCCAGCATCAGGATCTTTTCCAATGAGTCGGCTCTTTGCTTCAGGTGGCCAAAATATTGAAGCCTTAGTTTCAGCATCAGTCCTTCCAATGAATGAATATTCAGGGTTGACTTCCTTTAGGTTTGATTGTTTTTATCTCCTGGCTGTCCTAGGGACTCTCAAGAGTCTTCTCTGGCACCACAGTTTGAAAACATCAATTCTTTGGCAATCAGTTTTCTTTATGGTCCATCTCTCACATCTGTACATGACTACTGGAAAAAACCATAGCTTTGACTATACTCTGTTGGCAAAGTGATATCTCTGCTTTTTGAAATGCTGTCTAGGTTTGCCATAACTTTTCTTCCAGGGAGCAAGCGTCTTTTAATTTCGTGGACACAGTCACTGTCTGCAGAGATTTTTGGAGCCCAAGAAAATGAAATTTTTATTCAGCCTTGCACTATGTAATAATGTCTATAGAACCATGGATTGATGTGCTTGTACAAGCTTTTCTAATTTCGCTTCAGTCATGTCCGACTCTGTGCGACCCCATAGACGGAAGCTCACCAGGCTCCCCTGTCCCTGGGATTCTCCAGGCAAGAACACTGGAGTGGGTTGCCATTTCCTTCTCCAATGCATGAAAGTGAAAAGTCAAAGTGAAGTCGCTCAGTCGTGTCCGACTCTTAGCGACCCCACGGAATGGAGCCTACCAGGCTCCTCCGTCCATGGGATTTTCCAGGCAAAAGTACTGGGGTGGGGTGCCATTGCCTTCCCCGATGTAATAATGTCTATAGAACCATGGATTGATGTGCTTGTACAAGCTTTTCTAATTTGCATTAAGATAACAAGAATAAGAGCTCTTTTATCCTGTGTCACTGAGTCTCATAGTTGAATCAGTAATAGAGTAGATTCAAGTTAAATCAAGGTATTAAAAATGATACATACATATCTTAAGTAGTTTATCCTAACTTCAAACACGTATATTGTTTCATGTAAACAATGGGCTTCTCTTTGAGTGTGGCCTTGTGTTAGTCTCCTGCTGCTGCTGCTAAGTCGCTTCAGTCGTGTCCGACTCTGTGCAACCCCAAAGATGGCAGCCCACCAGGCTCCCCCATCTCTGGGATTCTCCAGGCAAGAACACTGGAGTGGGTTGCCATTTCCTTCTCCAATGCAGGAAAGTGAAAAGTGAAAGTGAAGTCGCTCAGTCGTGTCCGACCCTTAGCAACCCCGTGGACTGCAACCTACCAGGCTCCTCCGTCCATGGGATTTTCCAGGCAAGAGTACTGGAGTGGGGTGCCATTGCCTTCTCCGGTTAGTCTCCTAGAGCTGTCCAAACCGAATACCACAGTCAGAGCAGCTTAAACAAGAGAAAGGCAGTCTGAGAGTCTGGAGGCGAAGAGTCCAAGATGAAGGTGTCAACGGAATTGGATCTTCCTGAGGGTTGTGAGTGAGAATCTGGTCATGCCTCCTCTGAGCTTCTGATGGTTTGCGGACACTCTTGGGTAACCTTGACTCGCACACACATCATCCCAATCTCTCTTTTCATTTCTCCTCCATGAATTCCTGTGTCCAGATTCCCCCATCATAAGGACACCAGTCATACTGGATTAGGAGCCCATCTTACTCCAATATGATCTCATCTTAGTTTAACTAATTATGTCTGGAATGACTCTATTTCCAAATAAGGTCCCATTCTGAGGAAGTAGAGGTTAGGATTTTAGCATATTTTTTTTTTTCGGGGGGGGGGCAAAATTCTCCATAGCACAGATATATTAACCAGGATTTTATGGTATCTAGCATAAACTGCGGGGGAAGGCAATGGCACCCCACCCCAGTACTCTTGCCTGGAAAATCCCATGGACGGAGGAGCATGGTGGGCTCCAGTCCATGGGGTCGCTAGGAGTCGGACACGACTGAGCGACTTCTCTTTCACTTTTCACTTTCATACATTGGAGGAGGAAATGGCAACCCACTCCAGTATTCTTGCCTGGAGAATCCCAGGGACAGCTGTCTATGGGATCGCACAGAGTCGGACACGACTGAAGCGACTTAGCAGCAGCAGCAGCAGCAGCATAAACTGCATCCAAAGTGCACTGCCCACAATTTCCACATTTCAGATTCTTTAAAATGGGATGAGAATTCAGACCCTTGGATATAAATTTGAGTGTGAAACCTTCTAGGATTTTATTCCTTTTCCCTACTGGTTTTACAGCTGTTTTCCTGCCCACCAAACTCAACAACAAAATTTATGATATCATTCTTGAGCAATTTACCTTTGCCATCTTTCTTTAAGACACTCAAGTTGATTTTCATATAACTTGGGCTTTTTTTTTCTTTTCCTACTGATATTTCATTGATTTACATGATATTTACTCAAGTCACATGTGTCCAAATTGGCACAGCCTGGTTTGGGAACAAGATCAGAGGCCTCTTGGTGAGCATACCATGACCCCGGTGGCCATGGAAGTCTGTAGGTGGATGCGTGAGTATTCCTAGGGATGCAAATGTCAATCAGCAAAACTGATGGAGAAGGGCACAAGTCTGCTTGTGGGTCTCTGAGACGCACATATCGAGAGCCTCTGTGCTCTGGCGGCTGCACCCCGTGGCTGGGCTGCCCTCACCATGCCACAAAATGAATATATGAGTGTTATCGAGTTACATCGGAAGCACTATGGATAGCACTTGGATTACTATGAGAAAAAGAGGAGAGAAGGAAGGTCAAGAGGCTCATGAATGTTCAAAGGAGGCTAAAAAGATGATTGGTCTGAAAGCTAAGCTGTACCATAGCTCCATGCTGAGAAAATATGCGTTGAAAAGATGCATGAAAAGAGAAACAACCAAAGCGAAGCACGATAAGACTCCGCAGAGAACAGTGCCCACATAACCACTGGGCAGAGAGGGACAGTCTTGAGCTGATGTACTTTCCAATATGATTAGACAAAACTGAAAAGAGAAAGTGGGAAAAACGAAGCCTCTCTGCCCAAAGCTCTCACCTAGGGAGAAACAGAAGTATGAAAAGTTATTTGAATGGAAAGACAAAGAAGAAAGCCTAGAAGAGGATGGTTACAAACACTGCTTTGTTGGAGATGGCTTTACTCTAAAGCTACCTAAATATGAAAGATTCATTAGGCCAATAGGATTATATTTCACGAAGACCCATGTGACACATCCTGGACTGAAAGCCACCTTTTGCCTGCCAGTCCTTGGTGTAAAGAAGAATCTCTCATCCCCACTGTATACACCTTTGGGTGTTCTTACTAAAAAGTCAAGTATTAAGCACTCAGTTGTGTCCAACTCTTTGTGACCTCATGGACTGTAGCCCACCAGGCTCCTCTGTCCATGGGATTCTCTAGGCAAGAGTACTGGAGTGGGTTGCCATTTCCTCCTCCAGAGACCTTCCCAACTGTACATAAAGGAAACTTCATTAATGTGCGCTAGGGGATGCCTCAGAGAAGGAAATGGCAACCCACTCCAGTGTTCTTGCCTGGTGGGCTGCCGTCTATGGGTTGCACAGAGTCGGACACGACTTAGCAGTAGCAGCAGCAGAGGATACCCCAGGTTAACCTGTTATAGAAAACTGTCTCTTGAGTCTCTAAATTCTATACCAATTCTAGACCCCTGGTTGACCAAATGTTTGTTTCTTTATTTAGGTTTTAAGGTGAATGCCCTGGGGCTATTTGTTTCCATCAACCTGATCGCGAATCGAAAGGCACAGTTGAAATGTCTATTTTTCTTGCCATCCTCAGAAGAGATTGCTGCAGATCTCCTCTATGACTCTCATTCTTTTCAGCTTACAATACAGATAGCTTATTATTTTTTGCCACCTGTGTCTTATAATAAAGCAGTGCTGAAAAATTAAATAGAAGAAAGTTCAGTTGCCATACAGGCTATGAAAATGATTTGCTGGTGGTGATTTTTAAGCTTGATTCTAAATAGATTTATGAAGAAGGGCACTTGGAAGACTTGTTCAAATTTTGCTATTTAAGGTACCTTGAAATTATAGGCTCACTCTCCCTAAAATTTCAAAAACGTAGAGCTTAGGCTCTTAAGGGTATAGCAGTGATAAAAGCTTTCATAGTCAATTCTAAAAAGCAACACTTCCTAATTACCAAAGGTGCTGTTATTGAGGTGAATGTGAATGAATTGGGCCTTGTAACACAAGGAGGCAAAGTCATTTGGGAAAAATATGCCCAGTTTACCAGCAATTCTGAAAATGATGGATTCATAAATGCAGTCTTACTGGTTTAACAGCAGTTACATGCAAATAGCTCCTTGTAATTATTGAAGACTACACACCAATCAGGATACCATTACTCATATTTCTGAATTGTACCAACCAGCCTTATATGTCTGCAGTCATCAAGAAAACTATTTATTCCACTGTTAAAAAGAAAAAAAAAAAAAAACCATTAAAATAGCTTAATTAAAAAAACAAAAACAGAAAATCGAGAGTTCAGTGCAATGCATATTGGGTAAAGGAATGTCTACTGTGGATAACTGTTGAAAAAGTGTGTAATTCCCCCCAAACCATCTCATCACCAATGGGATATGCACCATACTTTGTAAAAGACTATCATTTAGACATTGATTTACACGTTTTTGAAGTTTATAAGTATTTATATAGAACCAGGTCTGTGCTGAGTGCTGGAGGCCAAGACAAATGATTAAAGCTTAGTCTTGTACCCTCTGTGAAGTGGAGGAGAAAGTACCAGTAGGTGGAAACTTCTTTCAATGCATTTCCCAGAGCCACAGAAGGTTTTTGGAAATAGATTTCGAAAGAATGTAATGGTATTAGTCAGACTTTCCCAAAGAAACAGAACCAATAAGATAGAAAACATATCATGGATACAAATATATATTTTTTATTTTAATTAACTAATTTCAAGAAATGGATTCATGTAATGAAGTCCAGAATCTGCCCAGTGAGCTGGTAAGCTGGGAAGAATGAATGTTGCAGATCAAGTCCAAGGCTGTTTGCTGGAGGGTTCCCTCTTGCTCAGGGGGAAAAAGAAAGTGAAAGGGTTAGTCGCTCAGTCATGTCCATGGACTATAGCCCACCAGGCTTCTCTGTCTGGGATTCCCCAGGCAAGAATACTGCAATGGGTTGCCATTCCTTTCTTCAGGGGATCTTCCCCACCTAGGGATAGAGCCCAGATCTCCAGTACTGCAGGCAGACTCGTTACCCTCCAAGACATCAGGGAAGCCTGTCTTAATTCCAATAACGCTTTCAACTGATGGGACAAGGCCCGCCCACATAAGGCAATCTGCTTCAGTCCACTGGTTTGAATGTTAATCTCATTTTAAAAACATCTTCATGGAAATGTGCAGGATAATGTTTGACCAAATACCTGGGCACCCTGGCGCAATCAAGTTTACACATAAAATTAACTAATAACAACATAACAGGCACCCACTGATCTTACTCCCTCAAATTCCTCTCCTTTGCATCTGTTGTCCTCTAACCTGGTCTCAGAGAGATCTTTCTCAAACAACCTTCTGCTTCTTAGAAGTCACCCATGACTCTGTTGCCTACAGGTGAAATCCAAGTAACCTCATAAGACATGAGGCTCATCTCGATGTAGCCCAATTCTGTTTTCAGGCTCAGCTTTCCTACTCTTGGCCATGCCACCATAGGGCAGCCTCCTAGGACTTCTGGCCTTGTCTGGAGCCACTGCCTTCTGTGACCTGGCCCATGGATGCTGTTCTCCATGCCTGGACTGCCTTCCTCCTCTCTGACGGATAGCTTTTAAGGTTTAGCGTCATAGTGTCTCCCTTGGGAAATCGCCATGCCATGAAGTCTAACGAGTCTCTCCTTCCTTTAGGGCTCTACGGCACACTGTGTGCCCTCCTGCCACTGCACGTGTCCCGCTGGGTCACAGCTGATGTGGATGCTCTCTGTCTCCCCTACTAGAAGGGGAGCTCTGGCAGGGTGGAAGTCACATCATCTCATCCTTGCTCTCTGGGCCTCCCCCACCCCCAGCCTGAAACACAGCAGTGGCTCAGAAAATAGTGATGAGTGGGTGGCTTGTAGAGCTCATGTCCCGTCGTCACCTGCATGGAGAACTCAGGGGTAAAGACTGAAAGAAGGAGTAAGATTCCTTCACATGTTCTATGTTCTGACCAAGTAGACCGGCAGAATCAAATACAGCCTTCCTGGATAGAGAAGTATTTACTAGAATCTTTTGGATAAATAAGAAAAAACCTTAGTGATAGAAGAACATCCCCTTGGAGAGTAAAGGGAATTTTGGAGGGTGCCTGGGATTTGGGGTAAACTATCTCCATGCTAGCCCTTCCTAAGTCACTTCTCAGGGAATTGCCTGAACCTGATCTCTGCCTCCAGCAAGGAGGATATACTTTATTTATCAGCTATCTGATAAATAACTGCTGAAGACCTCTATCTGCTGAAAAGGGCCCAGAGCGAGAGTGACTGTGGCAGAGCTGGAAGCTAAAGTATGTCCAGACTCTGAATGTCAAGAGGCAGCTGACATCTCCTGGGAGGGACTGCTGCTTCTCCTTACATGGTTCCCCAAAGGGACATTGTATGTGTGGATATGCACAGTAGTGTCTGACTCTTTGTGACCCCATGGACAGTAGCCTGCCAGGCTCCTCTGTCCGTGGGATTTTCCAGGCAAGAAAACTGGAGTGAGTTGTTCTCCTCCAGGGGATCTTCTCAATCAAGGGATTGAACCAACGTCTCCTGCATTGGCAGGTGGTTTTTTTTTTTTTTTTTTTTTTTTTTTTACCACTGAGCCACCTGGGAAGCCCAGTAGGGACATTAGAGTCAGACAAAATGATTCTCTCGCACCTGAGATGGTCATTATTTATCAGGAAGATGAATAATCTGTGGGAAGCTGTGGGCAGTAAGAAGTCCTGATCCAGGGAACTCACATACATCATGAAAGAGTTTCCAGTTTCAGAGTACTGTAGTCAGTCATTCATCAGGAAGCACATTCTGGTAGAGCTGCAGAATAAAATGGGAATGGACTGTGCAGTCATAGGTTTGTATAATGGGCATGGACTAGACATAGCCCACCTGTGAAGGACTGTAAGGAAGCGAAATTAACACATTCCCCTGCCTGAGGGAACACTTTCAAGGATTGTATAGTTTTTTCACTTTGTCTCCCCCTCCCCTCCCCGCCATCTTTGATCCATAAAAGAATCTGGCAACCACACCCTGATAAAATGGTTATTTTGAGGCACTGCACTGCCATCTGCAAAATCACTGCAGATGATGACAGCAGCCATGAAATTAAAAGATGCTTATTCCTTGGAAGAAAAGTTATGACCAACCTAGATATCGTATTAAAAAGGAGAGACTTGACTTTGCCAACAAAGGTCTATCTAGTCAAGGCTATGGTTTTTCCAGTAGTCATGTATGGATGTGAGAGTTGGACTATAAAGAAAGCTCAGTGCTGAAGAATTGATGCTATTGAACTGTGGTGCTGGTAAGACTCTTGACAGCCCCTTGGACTGCAAGGAGATCAAACCAGTCAATCCTAAAGGAAATCAGTCCTGAATATTCATTTGAAGGACTGATGTTGAAGCTGAAACTCTCATACTTTGGCCACCTGATGCGAAGAACTGACTCATTTGAAAAGACCCTGATGCCAAGAAAGATTGAAGGCGGGAGGAAAAGGGGACAACAGAGGATGAGATGGCTGGATGGTATCACCGACTCAATGAACATGAGTTTGAGTAAACTCTGGGAGTTGGTGATGGACAGGGAGGCCTGGCGTATTGCAGTCCATGGGGTCGCAAAGAGTTGGACACCACTGAGCAACTGAACTGACCTGACACTGCCATCTTCTCTGTCAGCCTGCTCCTGAATAAAGTGCCTTTCTGACCCCAACACCTGTCTCAGATTCATTGACTATCTTGTGGCAAGCAGAACGAGCTTGGACTTGGTAACATCAGTAACATAAGGAAACATAAGGGAAATTAAATAGATATTCTTCTTTAGGCTTCAGAGACAAAGCAGAGCAGGCCTCTACCTTGCTTCTAACCTGCTTGGATGCTGCCCTGACTGTGAGTTCCCTGACTGCCTGCTGTGAGTATAAACCTTGTGACACGATAGGGGTCAAATAGGGGATAAATCCGGAGAAGGCAATGGCACCCCACTCCAGTACTCTTGCCTGGAAAATCCTATGGACGGAGGAGCCTGATGGGCTGCTGTCTATGGGGGTCGCACAGAGTCGGACACGACTGAGCGACTTCCCTTTCACTTTTCACTTTCATGCATTGGAGAAGGAAATGGCAACCCACTCCAGTGTTCTTGCCTGGAGAATCCCAGGGACAGGGGAGCCTGGTGGGCTGCTGTCCATGGGGTCGCACAGAGTCGGACACGACTGAAGCAACTTAGCAGCAGCAGCAGCAGGGGATAAATCTAGAGATTGTTAAGCTCCTGGAAGGGGTCTGGCCAACCAAGCGCCAGGATGAACAACATTCCAAGTTTTACAAGACAAAGCAAACACCTTTAACCTGAGACCAGAGCTGCAGTTTGCTTTGAGACTGATAATGAAGTCAGTTCAGTCGCTCAGTCACATCCAACTCTTTGCAACCCCATGGACTGCAGCACTCAAGGCTTCCCTGTCCATCACCAACTTCTGGAGCTTGCTCAAACTCATGTCCTTTGAGTTGGTGATACCATCCAACCATCTCATCCTCTGTTGTCCCCTGCTCCTCCTGCCTTCAATCTTTCCCAGCATCAGGGTCTTTTCAGATGAGTCGGTTCTTCACATCAGGTGGCCAAAGTATTGGAGTTTCAGCTTCAACATCAGTCTTTCCATTGAATATTCAGGACTGATTTCCTTTAGGGTAGACTGGTTGGATCTCCTTGCAGTCAAAGGGACTCTCAAGAATCTTCACCAACACCACAGTTCTAAAGCATCAATTTTTCAGCGTTCAGCTTTCTTTATAGTCCAATTCTCACATCCACACATGACTACTGGTAAAAACATAGCCTTGACTAGATGGACCTTTGTTGGCAAAGTAAAGTCTCTCCTTTTAATATGCTGTCTAGGTTGGTCAGTCATAACTTTTCTTACAAGGAGTAAACATGTTTTAATTTCATGGCTGCAGTCACCATCTGCAGTGATTTTGAAGCCCCCCGAAATAGTCTGTCACTGTTTTCATTGTTGCCCCATCTATTTGCCTTGAAATGACAGGGCCAGATGCCATGATCTTAGTGTTTTGAATGTTGAGTTTTAAGCCAACTTTTTTCACTCTTCTCTTGCACTTTCCTCAAGAGGTTCTTTAGTTCTTCTTTGCTTTCTGCCCATAAGGGTGATGTCATCTGCATATCTGAGGTTATTGATATTTCTCCCAGCAAACTTGATTCCAGCTTGTGCTTCATCCAGTCCAGCGTTTCTCATGATGCATTCTGCATATAAGTTAAATAAACAGGGTGACAATATACAGCCTTGATGTACTCTTTTCCTGATTTGGAACCAGTCTTTTATTCCATGTTCGGCTCTAACTGTTGCTTCTTGACCTGCATATAGGTTTCTCAGGAGGCAGGTAAGGTGGTCTGGTATTTCCATCCCCGTGTCTTTCAGAATTTTCCAGTTTGCTGTGATCCATACAGAAAGCAGAGTAGATGTTTTTGGCATAGTCAATAAAGCAGAAGTAGATGTTTTTCTCAGAGAAGGCAATGGCAACCCACTCCAGTTCTCTTGCCTGGAAAATCCCATGGGTGGAGGAGCCTGGTAGCTCGGGAAGAGTCAAACACGACTGAGTGACTTCCCTTTCACTTTTTACTTTCATGCATTGGAGAAGGCCATGGCAACCCACTCCAGCAGCAGCAGCAGCAGATGTTTTTCTGGAACTCTCTTGCTTTTTCAATGATCCAACGGATGTTGGCAATTGGATCTCTGGTTCCTCTGCCTTTTCTAAATCGAGCTTGAACATTGGAAGTTCACAGTTCACATATTGTTGAAGCCCGGCTTGGAGAATTTTGAGCATTGCTTTGCTAGCATGTGAGATGAGTTTAATTGTGCAGCAGTTTGAACATTCTTTGACATTGCCATTCTTTGGGATTGGAATGAAAACTGACCTTTTCAAGTCTTATGGCCACTGCTGAGTTTTCCAAATTTGCTGGCATATTGAGTGCAGCACTTTCACAGCATCATCTTTTAGGATTTGAAATAGCTCAACTGGAATTCCATCACCTCCACTAGCTTTGTTTGTTAACAATGCTTCATAAGGCCCACTTGACTTCACATTCCAGGATGTATGGCTCTAGGTGGGTGATCACACCATCATGGTTATCTGGGCCATTAAACTCCTTTTTGATAGTTCTGTGTATTCTTGCCACCTCTTCTTAATATTTTCTGCTTCTGTTAGGTCCATACCATTTCTGTCCTTTATTGCGCCCATCTTTGCATGAAATATTCCCTGGTATCTCTAATTTTCTTGAAGAGATCTCTAGTCTTTCCCATTCTTTTGTTTTCCTCTATTTCTTTGCATTGACCACTGAAGAAGGCTTCCTTATCTCTCCTTGCTATTCTTTGGAACTCTGCATTCAAATGGGTATATCTTTCCTTTTCTCCTTTCCTTTCAATGCAGATGATGCAGACCGCAGATGATTTCAGTTTGCGGCCTGGAATTAAAAGTGGGAACCTCGAACCGCAATTTTTGAAGTCCACAGAATGTACCTTTTCCCTGGTACCTTTTCCCGGTTGGGTGTGTGCTGGGACTTCCCAACACCGTTTAAGTCTGTGTGCTAAGTCACTCAGTCGTGTCCAACTCTTTGTGCCCGTATGGAAGGTAGTCCACCAGGCTCCTCTGTCCATGGGATTTTCCAGGCAAGAATACTTGTGTAGGTTTTCTTCCTTCAGTGGATCTTCCTGACCCAGGGATTGAACCCACATCTCTTTTATCTCCTGTATTGGCAGGTGGAGTCTTTACCAGTAGCGCCACCTGAATATTGGTTAAAACCCAATTTGGTGATGTATCCTCTGCTCTTTCTATTTCTCTTTTTCTTTTAATGTTAGTTCACTGAGAGTAAGCTAGATAATTCTCTAATAAATATTGGTATTATTTATTAGTATACAAGGTGACTTTTTTTGTTAACAAATCCTTTGAACCTGAGATGAAAGTGAAAACTTTCTGCAAAACAGAGTGATCATCCTGCTTGGTGATCTCACCTGGGGCTTGGGCTCCTTTTTTGCTGTTGGTTTGTCACCCTAGGCTATTAGTTTTCCTTGAAGGCATGTCCAAGGTGGCTCACCATCACATCAATGTTCTACTTACTGGGATGGGGAAAAGGAAAACGGAGGCAACACCCTTTTTGATTAAAGATACCTGGAAATTGTTTAAGTGTAAATGGAGAAGGAAATGGCAACCCATTCCAGTATTCTTCCCTGGAAAATTCCATGCACAGAGGAACCTTGTGGATTACAGTCCATGGGAACTGCAAAAAGTTGGACACAACCAAGTGACTAACTTTCTTTCTTTTAAGTGTAAATCCCAATAGTCAGGATTAGCCCGAACACCAGCTGCTAGCTGCAGGGAGGCTTGGAAATTCCATCTAATATTTCTGATCATCACATTCTGATCAATGTGTGTGTGTTTTCCCCACATCACCAAGAAATTCTGCTACACCAGCTAGGTGTAGTACAGTTCAACTCACTTCTATCCATCACCATTTCCTTTCTGCATTGGAACAGTGGGTAGCTCTCTTTCTTACCTTTAGCAGGTATTGTTGTTGTTCAGTCGCTCAGCCTAGTCTGACTCTTTGCGACTCCACGGACTGCAACATGCCAGGCTTCCCTGTCCTTCACCATCTCCCAGAGTTTGCTCAAACTCTTGTCCATTGAGTCAGTGATGCCATCCAAACAGCTTGTCATCTGTAGTCCCCTTCTCCTCCTGTCTTCAATCTTTCACAGCATCAGGGTCTTTTCTAATGAGTCAGTTCTTCACATCAGGTGGCCAAAGTATTGATGCTTCAGCTTCAGCACCAGTCCTTCCAATGAATATTCAGGACTGATTTCCTTTAGGATAGATTGGTTTGATTTCCTTGCAGTCCAAGGGACTCTTAAGTCTTCTCCAATGCCACCGTTCAAAAGCATCAATTCTTTGATGTTCAGTCTTCTTTATGGTCCAACTCTCACATCCATACATGATTACTGGAAAAATCATAGCTTTGACTGGATGGACCCTTGTCAGCAAAGTAATGTCTCTGCTTTTAATACACTGTCAGGTTGGTCATAGCTTTTCTTCCAAGGAGCAAGTGTCTTAATTTCATGGCTGCAGACACCATCTGCAGTGATTTTGTAGCCCAAGAAAATAAAATCTGTCATTGTTTCCATTGTTTACCCATCTATTTGCCTTGAAGTGATGGGGCCAGATGCCATGAGATCTTAGTTTTCTAAACGTTGAGTTTTAAGCCAGCTTTTTTACTCTCCTCTTTCACCTTCATCAAGAGGCTCTTTAGTTCTCTTTCTGCCATAAGAGTGGTGTCATCTGCATGTCTGAGGTTACTGATATTTCTCCCCACAATCTTGATTTCAGCTTGTGCTTCATCCAGGCCAGCGTTTCTCATGATGTACTCTGCATATAAGTTAAATAAGCAGGGTGACAAGATACAACTTTGACATGCTCCTTTCCCAATTTGGAACCAGTCTGTTGTTCCATGTCTGCTTCTAGGTGTTGCTTCTCCACGTGCGTACAGGTTTCTCAGGAGGCAGGTAAGGTGGTCTGGTATTCCCATTTCTTGAAGAAGAAGAAGTAAATAAGCCCACACATCATTATGTGGATCAAGAATTGTCATGATCCACACAATCAAAGACTTTAGTGTAGTCAATGAAGCAGAAGTAGATGTCCTTCTGGAACTCTGTTGCTTTTTCTATGATCCAACACATGTTGGCAATTTGGTCTCTGGTTCCTCTGCCTTTTCTAAATCCAGCTTGTACATCTGGAAGTTCTCAGTTCACATATTGTTGAAGCCTAGCTTGGAGGATTTTCAGCATTATCTTGCTAGCATGTGAGATGAGTGCAATTGTGCAGTAGTTTGAACATTATTTGGCCTTGCCCTTCTTTGTGACTAGAATGAAAACTGACCTTTTCTGGTCCTATGAGTCTGATACAAGTCCAGTCCTTATGAGTTTGTTGTGATTTTTATTCCCATGTTTTAGAGATGAGAACACTGAGATGCAGTGGTGAAGTCACAGTCACACAAACAGTAGGTGATGGAGCTGGGATACCTTATTGTATCTGCCTGTCCATACTCTGTCCCCCACCACATTTCCCTCTTAAAACCTCAGACTGTAATTGTCAAGTATGTTGATGGCTGAGCAGGGTCAGAATTATGATAAAAGATTCCCTCTTCACAGGGCATATGCTACAGCTCAAATTGCATCAAAACTTTCCCCAAATCTTAGGGAAAAGAGAGAGGGCATTCTGTGAGCATCTTGTGTGTGATCAGTTCATGCATGAGCCCAGAGAAGGTGCTTATTTGTTCATTCATTAGACAAATATTTTTTGAGGACCTACTATGTGCCAGATACCAAGGTGCTGGGGAAAGAGCAGTGAACAAGATAGACAGTCTCTGGTCTCATGGAAATAGCATTCTAGTGGCAAGAGAACTAATAAAATTCACATGATGTAATGGAGAAAAACGAAGCTGCTTAAGGAGAACTTACTTTCCGAGGTTCTCTAAGTGTCAGACGCTGGGTGGAATGCTGATGTCAACTTAAGGAACCTGGTGTCTGTGCCCAAGGAGCTCCTGGTCTTGGGAAGACAGACTTCAGAGGAATAAATGAGCCTGCACATCATTATGTAACTAGATTGTGCTAAGTGCAACGGAGGAAAATGACACAGCACTTCTAGAAAGGAGGAAGAGGGGTTTAATATAGCTGGTGTCTCAGTCAGCTCTGGCTACTAGAACAGAATACCATCAAGTCAGGGCTTCAGCCATGGACCTTATTATTTATAGCTCTGGAGGCTGAAAGTTCAAGATCGGGATATCAGCACAGCTGGGTTCCAGTGGGAGCCCTCTTGCTAGTTTGCAACTGGCTGCCTTCTTGCTGTATCTTCACCAGGCTGGAGATGGGATGGGCAAGTGAAGCAGAGGCAGAGAGAGATAGAGAGAGGGGGGAACTCCCTGTCTTATCTCTTCTTATGGTGGTTAATCCCTTCATGAAGTCTCCACCGTCATAACCTAATCACCACCCAGAGGCTCCACCTCCTAATGTAATACCATCACATTGGAAGAGAAAGGTTAGGTCTTCAACAGGTGAACATTTTCAACACATGAATTTGGTGGGGGTGGCGGGCGGGCACAAGCGTGCAGTTCACAATAGCTGGGATGGTCAAGAGGAGCCCTTTTCAGCTGGCATTGGTGCTGAAACCTGAAGGACAAGAATTTCAAAGATAGAAGAGGAAAGAAATAGGGACAATCAGGAGAGGTTGAAAGATAAGGTGGCCTCGGACTGAGTGCTGAAGGGAAAGTGGTCCACATATGGAGGAGCAGCAGGAGGGAAGGCATTCCTAGCAGAGGACAGTGAGAGGAGAGGCAGGACATTCTGGCTGGGAGTGGGGATCAGGAAGCAGGAAGTGATGGGAGGAGAAGACGAGGCCAGAGATGATTTAGGACACGCTCAGCCACATGCCTAAGAGCCAAGAGGACTTTGTGGGTTCATCTTGGGGCTTCATGAAGCCATTGCTCTTGATTTTAATGGAAATGGGCATAAATTATTCACAGGTTACAGCTGAGATTTGTTCAGTGCTACATAAGAAATAAGAAAAATAATGTTCACTGAGCACTGACCACAGGCTGAGAAGTGCAGACAAGTTGCTTACTCTTTGGGGGAAAGCTTTGCGGCCACTGGGGTTGCAGGGATGATGTTGACAGATCCTGGGACCTTCTGGCCCCTTCCTGCCTCATGATGTAGACACCAGCAGTCCCCTTGGCCAGGCAGCTCTTGGTCATCATGTCCTATGTTTGACTTCTATTTACTCTCAGGCCTGGGGGCACTGCTGCCTCTCTAGAAGTTTCCTTGAGCCCCCAGTCTAAATCAGCTGCTACCTCTGCCACCCTGGTTCTCTCTCATATTTTTAAAAAAATCTTCTTTGTGCTTCTCATATTTTGAGATGTTTTGATACATGTGTGTGTTTCATGCTCACTCTCCCACTAAACAGCGCACTTCATGAAGAGAAGGGGACATTTGTCCTGTTCATCCCCTGATCCCCAGTCTGACTGAGTGCCTGGGATATAGCAGATACCAAGTGAGTGTTTCTTGAAATGAAATGAGCTAGGGACTGGGACCCTGGAGAGAAGTTCTACAAGTGATTGGTCATTTACTCTTCACAACAACCTAAAGAGAGAGTACTATTGCTAACTGCGGAAACTGATGCCCAAGGTCACACAGTGGGGCAAAGTTCAAGTTCAGGATTTTTCCTTTGATTAACTTAACAGGCTCTCACACATGCACCTCTAACAGGCTGTGTGCACATGCCGAAAAAGAACACACACACCCACATGTGCACACACTCTATCTTTTTTCAAAGCTAGCTCCTTGTTCCAAGGACTCAATTCAATCTTGCCCCTCCCTTGTTTTAACCAAGGTTTCTACATGCACGTAGTGTTCATCAGCTATGAATCTCAGAGTTTTACAGGCATCCCTGCCATAATCCTCCTCTGAAATGAAAAGTACTTTGTTCAGTGTAGGAAGATGCTCAGATAACTCAGAGCTGCATGAACATGAAATATTGACAATTATATTGTGCCCATCTGAGAAAGTATTACATGTTACCATCAAGAATCCATACCAAGATTCACATATCAAGTGATTTTTTTATGGCGGTTGCAGGGCAGAACTTGTGGATTAGTCAATTTCCCCTAAAATATAAATCACTGGCAAAGCATCTGAAACCCCAGAACCCTCAGGAAGGGCCAGGAAAGTCCATAGCTATTTTTGGTATCTTTGAAGATGATAGAAATTGTACATTTCCCTGCAATCTGGCTGCCAGCCCTGGTGGTTCTCAGCTCTGGGCTGGCATGATGACATTCTCTATGGCACATTTTCTAACTCCTCCTCTCTTTGCAACCATGCTTTTGGGAAAAATTTCGCTTTACTAAATTAACTAGTGTTAAAAAATGCGTTTGTTTTCTGGGTTTCTGCTCATCGTAAACACAGAAAAGAGCTTGTTAGAACTTTGGATTGGAGGGAATGATGAGATAACGACAGTCCTGGGCCACAGTCCTTTCCAGGGAATTCCCTGATCCTCAGGGAAGAGAGAGCAGTTGTGTAACATAATAAGGCAGGGGTCAGTGATCTTGAGGGCTGATTCCCAAGTGGCTCAGCAGTAAAGAATCCGCCTGCAGTGCAGGAGATGCAGAGGACACGGGTTTGTTCCCACAGTTGGGAAGATCCCCTGGCAACCCACTCCAGTACTCTCACCTGGAGAATTCCACGGACAGAGGATTATAGTCCATGGGGTCGTACAGAGTTGGACATGACTGAAGCAACTGAGCACACACTCATGCAGTAACCTTAATTATTTGTGCTAAAGACCCCGTGGCCTCAAAGCACGTGGAATAGTTCCTATCTGGCCCTTTGTAGAGGGGTTTCCTGACACCTACTTTAAGTGGCAATACCTGAGGCAACTTTAGTCCACCGGGTGCGATATTCACATCTTTCTGCAGACATGTTAGTGTGTTTAATTATGGAAGGCTGTCCAGAACCCCCTTCACTGTTCCTCAGCGTTTGGCATGCAGACACGTTACTGTGTTAACACCCAGCAGCCTAGCACATGCCTGGCAGGGTTTCGGATGGAGAGATGCGGACGTGCACAGCTAGCACCCTGGTACATGCCTGGCAGGATTTTGGATAGAGGGACGTGCCTGCACAGCTGGCACCCTGGCACATGCCTGGCACGGTTTAGGATGGAGGGACGCACCTGAGCAGCTGGCACCTTCTCTGTGCTCTCAAGCAGCATCCTCTAAACCCTTTGGCACCAGGGACCAGTTTCATGGAAGGCAATTTTTCCATGGACCAGGGTAGGAGCAATGGTTTCGGGATGACCCAAGCACATTTTTTGTGCACTTTATTTCCATTCTTATTACATCTGCTCCACCTCAGATCATCAGGTATTAGATCCTGGTATTTGGGGACCCCTGCTCTAAGGCAGTTAATCTTATCCTCAGGCAATTCTCCCAGGTAAGTCATATTACAATCCCTCTTTGAACATGAGAACCCTGAGGTAAGGGACGTTAGCATGCCCAGGGAGCAGATGGCAGGGTGAGACCCTATCCCACAGTCCACCTCCACTCCCTGTGCTCCTGTGTCCCCACTGATTACATGTGAAACTCCGTGTAAAAGGGCATGGTGCATAGAAATTCAGCACAAGTTACTCAGTGCAGTTCAGTTGCTTAGTTGCAACTGACTCCTTGCAACCCCATTGACTGCAGCACGTCAGGCTTCCCTGTCCATCACCAACTCCCAGAGCCAACTCAAACTCATGTCCATTGCGTCACTGATGCCATCCAAGCATCTCATCCTCTGTTGTCCCCTTCTCCTCCTGCCTTCGATCTTTCTCAGCATCAGGATCTTTTCCAATGAGTCAGTTCTTCCCATCAGGTGGCCCAAGTATTGGAGTTTCAGCTTCAACATCAGTTCCTCCAATGAATATTCAGGATTGATTTCCTTTAGGATGGACTGGTTGGATCTCCTTGTGGTCCAATGGACTCTCAAGAGTCTTCTCCAACACCACAGTTCAAAAGCATCAATTCTTTGGTGTTCAGCTTTCTTTATAGTCCAACTCTCACATCCATACATGACCACTGGAAAAACCATAGCTTTGACTAGATGGACCTTTGTTGGTAAACTAATGTCTCTGCTTTTTAATATACTGTCTGGGTTGGTCATAGCTTTTCTTCCAAGGAGCAAGTGTCTTTTAATTTCATGGCTGCAGTCACCATCTGCCGTGATTTTGGAGCCCAGAAAAATAAAGTCTGTCACTGTTTCCATTATTTCCCCATCTATTTGCCATGAAACGATGGGGCCAGATGCCATGATCTTAGTTTTTTGAATGTTGAGTTTTAATCCAACTTTTTCACTCTCCTCTTTCACTTTCATCAAGAGGTTCTTTAGTTCTTCTTTGCTTTCTGCCATAAGAGTGGTGTCATCTTCATATCTGAGGTTATTGATATTTCTCCTGGCAATCTTGATTCCAGCTTGTGCTTCATCCATCCCAGCATTTCTCATGATGTACTCTGCATGTAAGTTAAATAAGCAGGTGACAATATACAGCCTTGACGTACTTCTTTCCTGATTTGGAACCAGTCTGTTGTTCCATGTCCAGTTCTATCCGTTGTTTCCTGACCTGCATATAGATTTCTCAAGAGGCAGGTCAGGTGGTCTGGTATTCCCATCTTTTGAAGAATTTTCCACAGTTTGTTGTGATCCACATAGTCAAAGGCTTTGGCATAGTCAATAAAGCAAGAGTAGCAACTCTCTTGCTTTTTTGATGATCCAGTGGATGTTGGCAATAGACAAATGTCCTGAAGAGATAGTCTTAGGTTTTCCTGAAAACTTTGCAATGATTGCAATGAACCCACTTTCCCCAACATTCATCATCAAAGCAGAGTCTGGGCTTGTGCACAGGTAAGAACTAGAAGTTGTCTCCTTTGTTCCAGTCTCTGCTTCATCCGCCTTGTGGTCTGAGTAGATGAAGCCGAGGACTCTTGGGCTTCTGTCTCCTCCTCCACGTGTGTCCCATCCTTTCCCATTCGTCCATCACAGAAACTCCTCTCTGCTCCTGCCTGGTTAGTGCCTGTCCCTGGCAAGGCTTAGTGGAAGCATCACATCCTCTTGGAGGCCTTCTCTGACTCTGGCCTGGGTCAGATGTATTGCCACGATACATCCCTGCCAGTATGGGACTTGCCCCCTGGTCGGCTACCAGCATTGGATCATGAACTCTGGGAGGGCAGGGCTGTGTGTGATCATCTGGAAGAGGACTTCTCCAGCTTTAGTGCCCACAAAACCCATCTGGGGCGCTTTTACAGCTAGGCAGGCACTGAGTCCACCTCCAGAATGTCTGGCTCAATGGTGCTAAGATGTGCCCCAGAAATGGGCAATTTTTAAAATTATTTTATTATACATTGTTGTTAGTTGCTCAGTCATGTCTGACTCTTTGTGACCCCATGGACTGTAGCCCACCAGGCTCCTCTGTCCATGGGATTCTCCAGGCAAGAATACTGGAGTGGGTTGCCATTTCCTTCTCCAGGGGATTATACATTGTTTGTTTTTCATACTGAGTGAAAGGTTCTTTAAATTCTACAGTGCTTTATAATTTTCAAAAGTTTCACACAGATGATTTCATATAATCCCATATTAGCCCCCTCTTTTAAAATCTCCCATACCTGTATTATCTTATACCCACCCATCTTCCCACTGGTAACCACTATTTTATTCTTTGTATCCGTGAGTCTGCTTTTTTGTTTTCTCACTAGTTTTCTGTATTTTTTTAAGATTCCACATACAAGTGATATCCAAAGTATTTGTCTTTCTCTGTCTGACTTATTTCACATAGCGCAATACCCTCCCAGTCTGTCCACATTGCTGCAAATGGCAATATTTTGTTCTTTTTTATGGCTGAGTAGTATTCCATCATATATAAATACCATATCTGCTTTATCCATTTGCCTGTTGATGGACATAGGTTGCTTCCACATATTGGTAGCTGTAAATATTGCTGCTGTGAACAATGGGGTATGTATTTTTCTGAATTAGTGTTTTTGCTATTTTTGGATGCACACCCAGGAATGGACTTGCTGGGTCATAACGGTAGTTCTCGTTTTGGTTTCTGAGTGATATGCACACTGTTTTCTGCTGTGGCTGCAGCAGTTAGCATTCTCACCAACAGTGGACTAGCTTTCCCTTTTTCTCTACATTCTTGACAACATTTGTTGTGCTCTTTTTGATGATAATCCTTCTGACAGGTATGAAGTGATATCTCTTTGTGGTTTTAATTCAAATTTCCCTGATGCAGAAATCAGCATTTTTAGCTGCTAACTCCCTTTCTCCCATCATTGGTAGGAGCTGAAAATCCTTGAGGGCAAGACTAGGTCTGCCTGGTCATCACTTGATCCACTGTTCTTAGCTCAGTGTGTGTGTGTGTGTGTGTGTGTGTGTGTGTGTGTGTGTGTGTGTTTATGAGGCAGACAATGCATACATATTTGCTGGATGACTGAGAAGAAAAGCTGCTACCTTTTACCTTGAACAGTTTCTCAAGGTATCCACAGGTCACCTGCATAAAAAGTACCTTGGTGGTGTACTTAAAAATACCTTGTTAAAAATTCAGAGTCTTGGGCCCCAGCCCAATTGAGTCAGACTCTCTAGGGATGTAGCCTTTATTTTTCTTTTAAGCCAGCTCTCTGGCTACTTTTTGTGTGCTTGAAGTTGTTGTTGATCTTTGCTGTCGGCAGGGAGTAGATACATTATGTACCTGGATTGGCAGTTTCTCAAGGATAGTACCTGTGTTGAATCTTTCTGCTAAATCTTTCCTAGTGCTGCACAGAAGACGTAAATGAGTTACTTGCATCCTCACTGAGTTACCAGGACAGAAGTATCTGTCTCCAGAAGTGTCTGTCTCCAGAAGGGTCTGTTTGGTGCCTCATAAAGTCATTTTCAGCTTTCTAGGTGGTGCTAGTGGTAAAGAATCCACCTGCCAATGCATGAGACACAAGAGATGAGGGTTTGATCCCTGGGTCGGGAAGATCCCCTAGAGTAGGAAATGGCAACTCCAGTTAGCAATACTCTAATACTTTCGCCTGAGAAATCCCATGGACAGAGGAGCCTGACAAGGTACAGTCCATGGGGTTGCAAAGTTCAGTTCAGTTCAGTCGCTCAGTCATGTCTGACTCTTTGCAACCCCATGGACTGCAGCACGCCAGGCTTCACTGTCTCCATCAACAATTCCTGGAGCTTGCTCAAACTCGTGTTCCTCGAGTTGGTGATGCCATCCAACCATCTCATCCTCTGTCATCCCCTTCTCCTCCTGCCTTCAATCTTTCCCAGCATCAGGGTCTTCTCCAATGAGTCACTTCTTTGCATCTTGTGGCCAAAATATTGAAGCTTCAGCTTCAGCATCAGTCCTTCCAATGAATATTCGGGACTGATTTCCTTTAGGATTTGATCTCCTTGCTGTCCAAGGGACTCTCTAGAGTCTCCTCCAACACCATCGTTGCAGAGTCAGACACAACTGAAGTGACTGAGCATGAACGCAAAGTCATTTTGACAAAAGTTGTTTCATGTGAAGAGGCAATAAAGGGAACTAGACCATTGGGTCTCTAAGAGTCGGACACGACTGAGCGACTTCACTTTCACTTTTCACTTTCATGCATTGGAGAAGGAAATGGCAACCCACTCCAGTGTTCTTGCCTGGAGAATCCCAGGGGCAGGAGAGCCTGGTGAGCTGACGTCTATGGGGTCACGCAGAGTCGGACACGACTCAAGTGACTTAGCAGCAGCAGCAGCAGTACCTGTCGCTCACGTGTGAGCCAGGCAGAGCACAAAACACTTTATACACATTGTGTCACTTCATCTGCCTCACAGTCTGATGGAGTGACGACAACTCCCCCATTTCACAGGTGTAAAGAGAGAGATTCAGACCTGCCCAAAGCCTCACAATGAACAGATTATGAGCTGGAATCTGAACCCAAGGCCGCCTCCCTCCCAAGGTTCTGCCCTTGTTTTCTCTCTGTTTTGGCCACACCGTCTTTCCCCTTGAGATCCTTGCACTCTCAGTACTTCATGTCTACTTCAGAGGTGAGGAAACAGATGAGAGCACTTCAGAGTCACTCAAGGGTGTAGGAGCCAGGATTCTTAATCCTACGTGTTACATCCTCACACAGAGGAGATGGTAATGGCATCAGCCCCTCTGGAGTCCTGTCACCTGAGTGTGGGGCAGAAATTCTCCTCTAGAAGGTCTCCCGGATGACTGTAGTAGATGCAAACACATATAAATGTCTTTAGATTTCTAGCTGGCAGCTAGAAGGATTCAGAGCAAGATGTCATCTGGGAGGCACCAGAGTTCTTGCTACAGAAACTGTAGGAATCCAGAAGAATCTGGAAAGGGCTTTAGGCATGGGAACTAGCCCTTAGACACCAGACCATTCTGCTGGCATAACTCAGGCTAATAGAAGCCCAGATGACACGGCTGCCCCTGGAGAAGGGAATGACAAGCCACTCCAATATTCTTGCCTGGAGAATTCCATGTACAGAGGAGCCTGGAGAGCTGCAGTTCATGGGATCACAGAGAGTCAAACAGGAATGAATGATTAACATACCCACACTCAAACATGGTTGACCGTAGTGGGACTTTCTTCATTACCAACTCTAACCAATAAGTTACTCAGATTCAAGCAATCCTTTAAAAATACTGAGCTGCTGAGACCCAGGTAAAACAGAGATAAAAATAATACATACTAGGGAAATTATTCATATGGTTGTCAGAGATGTGCAAAGTTAAACAAGAGGTACTGTTTTATACCTATGAAATAAAATAAATGGGAAAATCACAACTCCCAGTGCTGGTCAGGATGTGGAAAAACTTGTGCACTCGGTTTTTGAGGAGAGTGGTGTGAATGGACATAGCACATTTTAAAAAGTAGTAGAAAGTTCTATAAAAATTCAAACAGTGTTGCTTCCTTTGATCTAAATTTTTTACTCTCCAAGGAAGTAACTTAGTGGGAAGAAAAAGTTATACACACTAAGAGGTTCTCTGCAACAGTATCTGAAAGAGCAAAAGAAAACAAGAAAAAAGAAGGCTAAAAAGGTCCTCCTAAGGGGCTATATCTGTGGACAAGAGCAGCGGCCAGCAGGAAGATCCCAGTGTGTGGAAGGAGCTGGTGGTGGAAAGAGCCAGAAACTGGCAGCCAGACCTGCAGCAGCTGTGGTGATGGGAAGGGATGACGACTTATAGGTGGAGCCTGCACTGTCTGTCCTAAACAACCTTACTAACCAGGTGTCGTGGAGACACCTCCACCTGGTTAATAAGACCACATCCTGATGAGCAAACACTCATGACTGCGACTGATGCTGCCTCTCAGGAGACCTCACATCTGCTTCTTGCACAAACGTGCCAGCTGTGCAGGTGCTTCACAAGCTTCCATGGACTCTTTTACTCTCCACAAGACCCCACGTGCTAGGTTATTACTTCTTAGTAGGCCCCTGGGCTTCCCAGGTGGCGCTAGTGGTAAAGAACCTGCCTGCCAATGTAGAAGACGCAGGTTGCATCCCTGGGTTGGGAACATCCCCTGGAGAAGGAAATGGCAACCCACTCCAGTATTCTTTTTTTTTTTTTAACCATTTATCATTTATTATTATTATTTACTTTACAATATTGTATTGGTTTTGCCACTCCAATATTCTTGCCATGAAAATCCCATGTATGAGGAGCCTGGCAGTCTACAGTCCATGGGATCACCAAGAGTTGGACATGACTGAAGCGACTTAGCACTAGTAGGCCCCTGGAGAGAGCAGATTTGGGAGGAACATTAGATATTTTCTGGCTAAGAAGAGAAGTATGTGATCTAGTAACAAATAATTATTAATAATAATTTTAATTAGTATTCCTATGTATAATGGTTATTGCAGTATAACAAAGTAATGTGGTCTACATGCCAGACATCATCTCACTTTACCACCCCCTCCACCCCTTGGCCAGGTCACTTCATTTCTGTTAGGTGTAATTATCTTCCTCATTTTGCAGATGAGGGCAATTCTTGCTTGGAAGGTTCAAGCAGTTTTCCAAGACCACACAGCTAATTAAAATCAAGCTGAGGCTCCCAGCAGCTTTGTCTGCCCAGAGGCCACAATCTGATCACCTTCCCACGTCTGTGGAACAAGACATTGAGTCCCCAGCTGGGCGCAAAGATGCCTAGGTTGGTCCTGGCAGGAGGCTCTGGGAGCCTCCCAGACAAACCCTGGAGGCCAAGATTGCCGGTTGACAGGGTACAGTGGCAGGCTCAGCCAGGTGATCTGAGCCACGCTGGCCCCTCTGTCCAGCATTCTCATTAGCTGTTCCCCTCCCAGGATCAGTGCAGGTGGCAGGGATTCATCACCAGCACTGCTTCTGTTGAGTTTGCAAAATGAAGATGAAAAGCAAAATGCCTGGGGTTACGGTGCTGGATTTGGAACAGAGGCAACGTAACTTTCTGGAGCTTGTAGCTAGCTTGTCGCCACCCACACTTGTCTGGCAGGTTGGAGCTGATGTGTGTGAGCCAAGAGGCGCCAGCGATATTTCTGCCACTGGCAGGCACGAACGCTCAGGCTGATGCGGAGGACAGGCAGCTGGCTGTAGTGCCTTTTGTGTGGTCTCACCAACCAGCTTGGGGTCCACATTCTCTGACACGGCCCTATGTGAGGGAGGAACAGATGATTGATGCTGCTTTGGACGTTCTCATCTTGTGTCCCACAGAGGAGGTGTAGCACGGAGTTGGAAGTGAGACTTCTGAATCTCAGCTGTGCCTTGGATGACCTTGGACCACCACTTCACCTCTGGGCTTTGTTTTCTTCATCTGTAAAATGGGGATGCTAGGAATTCCTACCTGCTGCTGCTGCTGCTAAGTTACTTCAGTCGTGTCTGACTCTGTGCAACCCCATAGATGGCAGCCCACCAGGCTCCCCCGTCCCTGGGATTCTCCAGGCAAGAACACTGGAGTGGGTTGCCATTTCCTTCTCCAATGCATGCAAGTGAAAAGTGAAAGTGAAGTCACTCAGCCATGTCCGAATCTTAGCGACCTCATGGACTGCAGCCTACCAGGCTCCTCCATCCATGTAGCGAGGGTTAAATTAGACAGTGCAGGTAATGTGGGTCATTCTGGAATACACAGTACTTCTTACCTATTATTAGTTCTTTTTTATCAAAGGTAATTAGTTTGCCTGGATCCTTCTCTATAACTCTCAATGTGTTTGGTTACATAATATTTCCAGAAAGAGTAAAGAGCGAACCTGTATTGATTGGCCCACCTCTAACCCAGGGCTTTTATTTCAGCATTGAGTTATTCCATTTATTGTTATAGAAGTTCAGTTCCTGGGAGAGTAGATGAAAATACATTGTTTTCAACAAAAGAAAACCTCCAATACTACAAGGTTGCTTCTGGATGCAAGAATACTCAGCAGGGGGAATCAGGAGCACAAAGGACTTGACCATTGGTGTCTCTGGCTCTGACCTCACTGGCCCCCTTTAATGCTGTGGTCTCCACCCAGTGTAGACCTCCACCCAGTGTCCACTGAGCTTGCAGAGAGAGTCCAGGCACATTGATAAACATCCAGGAAAATCAACCTGGAGAACCCAGGCAGTGCGATCACAGGGACAGCTTTCCCTATTTCATTCTGAAGATCCTTCTTACTCCTTAGGTAACGGATGGCAAGAATGAGACATGATCTCTCCTTTCGGGGAACAAGTTGGTTCTGTACAGAGAACTGCTCTATTTTCTGTCGAGTAGACCCTCCACATGGTCAAAGTTTCACAAACTCAGAGCATTCATCCCATGGATAAAAGTAGATTGGGATAAGAGGGGCTTTCATTTGTAGAGGATGGGCTAGAGATATTTTCCATCAGAACTCTGCTTCTCCATTCCCCTCTCACCATCACCTGGGATAGAGGGAAGCAAGTACCCCCCTCCCCCAATGAAAACTCTGAGGTCCCCTCTAGTCTGGAAATGAAGGAGGTGAATAGCTATAAGGCTGTGGGCTTTCCCCTGCTCCATGGTATCATAATTATTGCACCTTCTTTTATCCATCCAGAATTTCTGGGAGCCTATAAAAGGAAAATAATTGTTCAAAAAATAAATTTCTCAAATTTACAATGTTAAAGTAATAGGTCCTTCTTTAGGCCTCAGTTTCCCAATTTATACAGTGAAATGGTTGACACAGATGAGCTCTTGGTTGCTTTGAATCTCTGGTGGAGCTCTGTGAGTTTTCTGCTTCCCTAGCACTTGAAAGCCTCTGGGGACAGGTGGAAATTAACCAGGAAATGGTCCTCTCCAAGGCCATGGGAACTGTGGGCTGTTACACTTGACAGCTCTTGGCATGGTCCCAGCCCAGTCACCATGGGTCTGCTAATGAGGCTGCAAGAGACAGAAACACATGCGTGGTCAGGATGAGAGGTAATGACTGGTTGATTAAATTGATTAAATTACATTTCTAGTCTGGGAGGCTAGGGTGGGGGAAGTGGAGTTAAAATTTTGCCAATGGCTTTTTGAAAGAGAAAAGGAAAATGCACCAACATGTTTTGAATTCTCTTTCTGTGCTGAGAACAGCACATACATGGTGTCTTCCTAGGTGGACAGGGAGGCCTGGCATGCTGCAGTCCATGGGTCGCAAAGAATCGAACACTACTGAGCAACTGAACAGCAACCACAGGTTGTACTTTTAGGCTGAATTATCACCTTTCTTTTCCATGCCAAGCAAACAAAAGCTCAGAGAAGTTAAATGAGTTGTCAGAGGTCCCATGGGGAATTCATGGAGGAAGTCAGGCTTAGGGTTCCTTTATGTTCCATGCTTCAGTTTTCCCGTCTGTAAACCTCATAAAATTACAAGGATTAAATGAGCAAATGCTACATAAAGCAGGAAAGCAAGTGTCTCCCCCATAGTAAGTGTTCATAAATGTTAATCTCTTGGACTATGAGTGATTCCTACTGCCCACATTTCACTCTCAGGGAAGACCAAAGCTCCTCCAAATTTCCCAAGCTCACAAGAGAAACTGCCTTTCAAGATTACCTACTTTCAAAGGAACCCAGTCCAAGCAAACCTATAAGAGTTGTTCTAACTGCAGCTAACATGGCATGAACCTTGGTGTTTAGGTAGCTTTATCTGCAGGGAATTCCATCTTTGGAGGATACTTACCTGTTTTGTCGAATGGCAACTCACACAAGGATACAAGGCAAAGAGAAGCTCACACACATGTGCATGGATGCTAGGGGTCCTCTGGGAAATGTGACATTTCTGCTTTTATGGTAACAGCTTCTGCTAATGACCCGGTCTTACTTTTCTGAGTATAGATGCACACACAGGTGCATGCACCAAAAGTAGTTTTAAAAGTCCTCTTAAAAAGCTTCATGGTGATTATCTTAGGATGGTGGGCTGTGGTTGGTGTTTTTCTTTTTGTATTTCTCAGCACTAATTTTTCTTCAAAGAACACATTGCTTAATAAAACAAAATAGAATATACTATAATGGGGCTTCTTTGTCAAGCTGTGTGTGTGTGTGTGTATGCACACATGTGCTGGCCATGATACAGCATGATTTTTCTATATGTTAGCTCTTTTTTCTTTAGTTACAAAATTTAATTGTAAAGATCAATCAGTGGTTATTGGTCAAACCAATCCACGTTAATAGCTTCGAAGTGTGTATGGATGTGAGAGTTGGATTGTGAGGAAAGCTAAGCACTAAAGAATTGATGCTTTTGAACTGTGGTGTTGGAGAAGACTCTTGAGACTCCGTTGGACTTCAAGGAGATCCAACCAGTCCATTCTAAAGGAGATCAGTCCTGGGTGTTCATTGGAAGGACTAATGCTAAAGCTGAAACTCCACTACTTTGGCCACCTCATGCAAAGAGTTGACTCTTTGGAAAAGACTCTGATGCTGGGAGGGATTGAGGGGCAGGAGGAGAAGGGGATGACAGAGAATGAGATGGCTGGATGGCATCACCAACTCAATGGACTTGAGTTTGAGTGAACTCCGGGAGTTGATGATGGACAGGGAGGCCTGGTATGCTGCAATTCATGGGGTCCCAAAGAGTCAGACACGACTGAGCGACTGAACTGAACTGAATTGTGCAGAGGCTAGTTTTTAAATAAAGGTGACAAATACAAACCAGCTTCTCAACAGCATTCAGGATCTAATTAAATGGGATTCTGAAAGTTGAATACAAAGGCTAGGAGAAGGATAGTGCAATTATCAACAGGTAAAGCAAAGTCATAATTTCCCAAATCATTTTTGTTTGCTAAGTTGCTTCAGTTGTGTCTGAGTCTTCGTGACTCTATGGACTGTAGCCCTTCTCCAGGGGATCTTCCTGACCTAGGGATTGAGTCTGGGTCTCCTGCATTGCAGGCAGATCCTTTATCATCTGACCCATTAGGGAAGCCCCAAATCATTTTTAGTTAAACAGAAAAGTTCTAGTTTTAAAACAGTTTCAGATCAGATCAGATCAGTCGCTCAGTCCTGTCCGACTCTTTGCTACCCCATGAATTGCAGCATGCCAGGCCTCCCTGTCCATCACCAACTCTCGGAGGTCACTCAGACTCACATCCATCGAGTCAGTGATGCCATCCAGCCATCTCATCCTCTGTCGTCCCCTTCTCATCCTGCCCCCAATCCCTCCCAGCATCAGAGTCTTTTCTAAAGAGTCAACTCTTTGCATGAAGTGGCCAAAGTACTGGAGTTTCAGCTTTAGCATTATTCCTTCCAAAGAAATCCCAGGGCTGATCTCCTTCAGAATGGACTGGTCAGATCTCTTTGCAGTCCAAGGAACTCTCAAGAGTCTTCTCCAACACCACAGTTCAAAAGCATCAATTCTTCGGTGCTCAGCCTTCTTCACAGTCCAGCTCTCACATCCATACATGACCACAGGAAAGACCATAGCCTTGACCAGGCGAACCTTTGTTGGCAAAGTGATGTCTCTGCTTTTGAATATGCTATCTAGGTTGGTCATAACTTTCCTTCCAAGGAGTAAGCGTCTTTTAATTTCATGGCTGCAGTCACCATCCGCAGTGATTTTGGAGCCCAGAAAAATAAAGTCTGACACTGTTTCCACTGTTTCCCCATCTATTTCCCATGAAGTGATGGGACCAGATGCCATGATCTTCATTTTCTGAATGTTGAGCTTTAAGCCAACTTTTTCACTCTCCACTTTCACTTTCATCAAGAGGCTTTTTAGTTCCTCTTCACTTTCTGCCATAAGGGTGGTGTCATTTGCATATCTGAGGTTATTGATATTTCTCCCAGCAATCTTGACTGCAACTTGTGCTTCTTCCAGTCCAGCGTTTCTCATGATGTACTGTGCAAAGAAGTTAAATAAACAGGGTGACAATATATACCCTTGACATACTCCTTTTCCTATTTGAACCAGTCTGTTGTTCCATGTCCAGTTCTAACTGTTGCTTCCTGACCTGCATACAAATTTCTCAAGAGTCAGATCAGGTGGTCTGGTATTCCCATCTCTTTCCGAATTTTCCACAGTTGATTGTGATCCACACAGTCAAAGGCTTTGGCATAGTCAATAAAGTAGAAAACAGTTTAAAGCAATCTAATTATTTTCTACCTGAGATCAAAACAGGTTTCTTTTTTCCTATCTAAACTTTATTCTTGGCATTCAAGTAAATCTGAATTCACATGATATACTTTGTCAAACTTTTCCAAAAGATATTGTCTTGCTGTAGAGAGAAATTCTTGTGTTACACATATATTTACATATTTTTTTCTTCAAAGACTAAGGGCAGATTTATGAGATTAATAGGCCTTTAATGTGACCATGATGATATTAATAATATGAATGTAAAAAGCCTTTCATTTATACGATGTGTTTATGTATGGTGCAATATGAAACAAGATCATAGAATCTATATATATGGACGAACTTTGGTAATTCATCTATGTACATATATGGTAGCTGTTGAAAATCCTACAGCTGTCCTACAAGAAAGTGACTATTATTTCCATGCTTTTAAGGAGGAAACTGAGTTGCAAAAGCTAGAGAATATAGGCCACTTGTTACCACTCCCCAAAGCTGCCACCAGATCTTTTCCAAATCGGGCATTCTTCAATGGTTCCTTCTAAGTCTTTCATCAGAGGTCCAACTGATAAACTTGGGCCCTCTCTGTTTCTTGCTAGACAACCAGTGCATTGAAAAGCTCCCTCACTCCCTCAGGACCTGGGGAAGAGGTTCTTACATGATCAGGGGCTCAGCCACTCTGTGCTCAGTTATGAGCAGAATAGCTAAGCCCTGCAGGGCTCAGAGGCTGTGGCTTGGTTGAAACCATCTCGGAGGAAGAAGCTGGGTCATGAACAGCCTGGGGTCTGGAGGCTGAATTTCCAAGGAGGTTGCCTGAGGCTGGGCAGGTGGGAGGGCTGAGTGAACTGTCCTAGTCCCACAAAGCTCTAGATGTGGAAAGAAAGGTCAGATGGGGATAGGAACTGGCAGCTTTGTCTGGGTTCCAATTGGTATCAAAAATATTTTTAAAGGCAAACCATTTGCCTTGTTTCCAAGGCAAATCATTTACTATCATGGGAATCCAAGTCTATGCCCCAAGCAGTAATGCTGAAGAAGCTGAAGTTGAATGGTTCTATGAAGACCTACAAGACCTTCTAGAATTAACGCCCCCAAAAGATGTCTTTTTCATTATAGGGAACTGGAATGCAAAAGTAGGAAATCAAGAAACACCTGTAGTAAAAGGCAAATTTGGTCTTGGAGTACAGAATGAGGCAGGTCAAAGGCTAATAGAGTTTTGCCAAGAGAATGCACTGGTCATAGCAAACACCCTCTTCCAACAACACAAGAGAAGACTCACACAAGGACATCACCAGTTGGTCAACACTGAAATCAGATTCATTATATTCTTTGCAGGCAAAGATGGAGAAGCTCTATACAGTCAGCAAAAACAAGACCGGGAGCTGACTGTGGTTCAGCTCATGAACTCCTTATTGTCAAATTCAGACTCAAGTTGAAACAAGTGGGGAAAACCACTAGACCATTCAGTAATGATCTAAATCAAATCCCTTATGATTATACAGTGGAAGTGAGAATAGATTTAAGGGGCTAGATCTGATAGATAGAGTGCCTGATGAACTACGGACAGAGGTTTGTAACATCATACAGGAGACAGGGATCAAGACCATCCCCAAGACAAAGAAATGCAAAAAGGCAAAATGATTGTCTGAAGAAGCCTTACAAATAGCTGTGAAGAAGACAAGCCAAAACCAAAGGAGAAAAGGAAAGATATACCCATTTGAATGCAGAGTTCAAAAGAATATCAAGGAGAGATAAGAAAGCCTTCCTCACTGATCAGTCCAAAGAAATAGAGTTAAACAACAGAATGGGAAAGACTAGAGATCTCTTCAAAAAAATTAGAGATACCAAGGGAATATTTCCTACAAAGATGGGCACAATAAAGGACAGAAATGGTATTGACCTAACAGAAGCAGATGATATTAATAAAAGGTGGCAAAAAGACACAGAAGAACTGCACAAAAAAGATCTTCATGATCCAGAGAACCATGATGGTGTGATCACTCACCTAGAGCCAGACATCTGGAATATGAAGTCAAGTGGGCCTTAGGAAGCATCACTATGAACAAATCTAGTGGAGGTGGTGGATTTCCAATTGAGCTATTTCAAGTCCTAAAAGATAATGCTGTGAAAGTGCTGCACTCAATATGTCAGCAAATTTGGAAAACTCAGCCTGGCCACAGGACTGGAAAAAGTCAGTTTTCATTCCAATCCCTAAGAAAGGCAATGCCAAAGAATGCTCAAACTACCGCACGATTGCACTCATCTCACACACTAGCAAAGTAATGCTCAAAATTCTCCAAGTCAGGCTTCAACAGTATATGAACTGTGAACTTCCAGATGTTCAAGCTGGATTTAGAAAAGGCAGAGGAACCAGAGATCAAATTTCCAGCATCCATTGGATCATCGAAAAAGCATAAGAGTTCCAGAAAAACATCTATTTCTGCTTTATTGACTATGCCAAAGCCTTTGACTGTGTGGATCACAATAAACTGTGGAAAATTCTGAAATAAATGGGAATACCAGATCACCTGTCCTGCCTCTTGAAAAATCTGTATACAGATTAGGAAACAACAGTTAGAACTGGACATAGAACAACAGACTGGTTCCAAATAGGAAAAGGAGTACGTCAAGGCTGTATATTGTCACCCTGGTTATTTAACTTCTATGCAGAGTACATCATGAGAAACGCTGGGCTGGATGAAGCACAACCTGGAATCAAAATTGCTGGGAGAAATATCAATAACCTCAGATACGCAGATGACACCACCCTTATGGCAGAAATTGAAGAAGACTAAAGAGCCTCTTGAGGAAAGTGAAAGAGGAAAGTGAAAAATTTGGCTTAAAACTCAACATTTAGAAGACAAAAATCATGGCATCTGGTCCCATCACTTCATGACAGTTAGATGGAGAAACAGTGGAAACAGTGACAGACTTTATTTTTTGGGGTTTCAAAATCACTGCAGATGGTGATTACAGCCATGAAATTAAAAAACACTTGCTCCTTGGAAGAAAAGTTATGACCAACCTAGACAGTATATTAAAAAGCAGAGACATCACTTTACCAGCAAAGGTCCATCTAGTCAAGGCTCTGGTTTTTCCAGTGGTCATGTATAGATGTGAGAGTTGGACTATAAAGAAAGCTGAGCGCTGAAGAACTGATGCTTTTGAACTGTGGTGTGGAGAAGATTCTTGAGAGTCCCTTGGACTGCAAGAAGATCCAACCAGTCCATTCTAAAGGAGATCAGTCCTGGGTGTTCACTGGAAGGAGTGATTTTGAAGCTGAAACTCCAATACATTGGCCACCTGATGGGAAGACCTGACTCATTTGAAAAGACCCTGATGCCGGGAAAGATTGAAGGTGGGAGGAGAAGGGGACAACAGAGGATGAGATGGCTGGATGGCATCACGGACTCAATGGGCATGAGTGTGAGTAAACTGCGGGAGTTGATGATGGACAGGGAGGCCTGGCATGCTGCAGTCCATGGGGTCGCAAAGAGTCAGACATGACTGAGCTACTGAACTGAACCAAGCTGATCTGATATAAGCAGGCATTGCACCCTGATTTGGCTTGATGGTGAAGCAAAATGTTTGAAGTTTATTTGTGTAATACCTAAATTGAGCCCTGCAGACAGCCATGGTAACCTGGAAATACTAGTCTGTGCTTCCCTGGGGCTGCTGTGAGGGGTAAAGGAGCCTGTATGTGTCTAACTTGGAGTCTGGGTAAATTTTAAGGGGCTCAAGAAACACGAATAAAATCTGCTTCCTGCTTCCTACTTAGCAGGGGTGGAATGGCTCATAAAGAGTAGGAGGCTTTTGATGTAAAATGTGCCATAGAAAGGTGTGTAGGGGGTGCTCACAGATGGATGTCTGGGCTGAGAATGTTGTCATCATCATTGGTGTTGTTGTTTTAGATGGGAGGAGCATAGAGGCCTCTTAAAAACGCAGAAGTAAAGTTAGGCCACATACAGGGGTAGTAGTCATCTACTCAGCACCCCCTGGTTCTAGGTAACTTGCTGATTTCTGATAAACACCATCTCATTTCCCTTTTTCACAAGCCCAGGGATCGTGGCTGTTATTATTTTTGGAGGCATACATTACAGTAGGAGGGAAAGGACACAGGTAGCATATAGAGGAGTCTTGAGTAGTCCTGAGCTGTCGTCTCCTGTCTATTAATACCCCTTCCTTAGATGGTACAATCTCTCTCCAAACTCTAAGCCAGAGTTTCCCAACCTTGGCAAGATTGTCATTGTGGGTGGGCTAATTCCCTGTTGTGGGGTCTATGCTGTGCTTTGCAGAGTGTTTAGCAGCATCCCTCATGTCTACCCAATAGATGCTAGTAACCTTTCTCCTCCCCCAGGTGTGACAGACAAAAATGTCTCCAGAAAGGGCAAAAGTCACCTGGTGACAAAATCTCCGTGCCCTCATAAGAACTCCTGCTCTAAGCATAATCTGTATATGAAACATGCTGAATGAACGCAACTCAGACTGAGTTCCGTGTTTATGTAACCAGCTACTTGCCTAACACCTTCACCGGGATGCTTCTCAGCTCTCAAGCTTAGCATGCTCAAAATGAAACTCCTCGTGCTTCATGGGTCTGTCCTCTCTACATCAATTTTGCCCAAGTCAGTTAAAGTCAACTTCACTCACTCAATTGCTCATATGAAAAGCTTCAAACATAATCTTTATTTTTTTCACATCCAATGTATTAACAAGATCTGTTCAACCTCCACTTCATGGGAAATAGATGGGGAAAGAGTGGAAGCAGTGTCAGACTTTATTTTTGGGGCTCCAAAATCACTGCAGATGGTGATTGCAGCCATGAAATTAAAAGATGCTTACTCCTTGGAAGGAAAGTTATGACCAACCTAGATAGCATATTCAAAAGCAGAGACATTACTTTGCCAACAAAGGTCCATCTAGTCAAGGCTATGGTTTTTCCTGTGGTCATGTATGGATGTGAGAGTTGGACTGTGAAGAAAGCTGAGCGCCGAAGAATTGATGCTTTTGAACTGTGGTGTTGGAGAAGACTCTTGAGAGTCCCTTGGACTGCAAGGAAATCCAACCAGTCCATTCTAAAGGAGATCAGCTCTGGGATTTCTTTGGAAGGAATGATGCTAAAGCTGAAACTCCAGTACTTTGGCCACTTCATGCGAAGAGTTGACTCATTGGAAAAGACTCTGATGCTGGGAGGGATTGGGGGCAGGAGGAAAAGGGGACGACAGAGGATGAGATGGCTGGATGGCATCACTGACTCGATGGACGTGAGTCTGAGTGAACTCCGGGAGTTGGTGATGGACAGGGAGGCCTGGCGTGCTGCGATTCATGGGGTCACAAAGAGTCGTACATGACTGAGCAACTGAACTGAACTGATTCAACCTCTAAAATATTTCCTGAACCCATACACTTTGCTTCAACTCAACCACTTCCGTCGTCTAGTCTGGCCTCATCTCTTACTTGGACAGCTCACACACATCTTTGTTCCTACTACTTGCCTCATTTCATTTCATTCTCCAAACAATATTCTTTTAAAGCCTAAATCTGAGCAAATCACTTCCCTGCCTAAGTCATTCCAACCACTTATCAACACATGTAGAATAAAAGCCAAACTCTTAACCATGGCCTTAGTAGCCTTGGTTGTTGTGGTCCTGGCCACCTTTGTTGACTTCATTGCATCACATCTTCATCTTGTTGAAAGCCCTGAGGCCACACACATTGCTTTCTTTCTGTTCCACAAACTTAGCAGCCTCATTCTGTCTTCAGAACTGTTGCCCTTTCTGTTTCATCTTATGGAAATATTTTGCCCCCAGAGACCAGAATTTTCCCCTCCCCAGACTTTGGCACACACTGTTTATATGCAGTGGGTGTGGCCCTCTACTATTTATATGACCAGTTCCTTTTAGTCCAGACTCAATATTAGCTTCTCAGATTGCCTTTCATTGATCAGCCAATCTTAAATTTCTCCCCTGTCTCCCTCTATCTCAAGATTGTTTCCTTGATTTCTCTTGAAAAATATGTATTTATACATTCAGATGTTTACTTTGAAAATCTTTCTTTCTCAGTAGAACATTGCCTAGGACACAATCTGGTTGAAAACTATTTTAAATTAACTGTTGGATATGATTGAAATTCAAGTTTCCATGATTTTCCCAAGAACTGTAAAGAAATGACTTCCAGCTTCTCTCAGTTTCACTAAAAAGACCCTGTTACCAACGTGAGCAGAGAACTGCAGAGGTTACTTCTGGCTGCCTCAACTTGGGTTCATGACCAAACATTTCTTCAAGAGCCTTGCTGCTGCTGCTGCTGCTAAGTCGCTTCAGTCGTGTCCGACTCTGTGCTACTCCATAGATGGCAGCCCACCAGGCTCCCCCGTCCCTGGGATTCTCCAGGCAAGAATACTGGAGTGGGTTGCCATTTCCTTCTCCAATGCATGAAAGTGAAAAGTGAAAGTGAAGTCGCTCAGTCTTGTCCAACTCTTAGTGAGCCCCTGGACTGCAGCTTACCAAGCTCCTCCATCCATGGGATTTTCCAGGCAAGAGTACTGGAGTGGGGTGCCATTGCCTTCTCCGTCAAGAGCCTTGGGAGCTCTTAAAATTCAGATTTGGTAACACAGAGTCAGAGTCCCAGGGAGCTGTCCGTGGTGCTGAGATTTGACAGGTTAAGGAGGATGGAAGAGGCAGCAGTGGGGACTGTATGTAAAAAAGGTGAATCTGACTGCCTGAAGCTCTGAGCGTTTCCAAAGTTTGGGTCAAGGGCAGAGGAAAGTGATTGGCAGCATGAGGGGGCTCCAGGGAGGCAGTACCTTCTGCTTGAAATTCCTCTTCCTTAAACTGTGATCCTTCTGCTGAAGAGCTCATGTTTTGTCTTCATGTTGGATATTTAAACATTTAAGACAATCTCTGAAGAGAAAGAAAACATTTCAGGGTCTTGACATTTGTTCCACACTCCACACTGAGGTATTGACAAATGAGGAAGATAGGATGTTTTACCTTAAAGATGTAAAGGGGCTAAGTAAGGAAGCTCCCCTGGAAGCATTTAAAATATCTTACATGGTTCTTAATATTTGTTCATTTATTTGACACACAATTCCTATGCCAGACCCTATGCTGTATACTCATATATGTAATCTCTTTTAAGTTTTACAAAATGCTTGAAACAATTCTTTATTCCCCTTTTGTGCATACAGAATCTGAGGCTTAAAAAATAACATGTCTAGAATCTCCCAGACAGTAGCAGAGATAGGAGCTTTCCAACTCCAAATGCCATGCTCTTTATTTTTGCTTTAGGATTCATTTAAAGATATTTAACATGAAAACAGAGGTATAAATAATAATATACCATCCAACTTTAAGAAACAAAATATTACAATAAAGATGTAGTCTTTCGGATAGATAAGACACAGCCTCCTCCATTGCAAGTCCTATTTAGCTTCAGGAAACATTTATTACACATTTCTTTCATTTATTTTTCTCACACGTATCATTTACTCCCACCACTGCTGCTGCTAAGTCGCTTTAGTCGTGTCTGACTCTGTGCGACCCCATAGACAGCAGCCCACCAGGCTCCCCCATCCCTGGGATTCTCCAGGCAAGAACACTGGAGTGGGTGTGCACATATCTCCTTAATATATATTTTAGAAATATGTGCACGCTTAAAAATTTTAATATTGCTGTTATTTGTTCTATATGTATTCTTTTGCAGCATCTTTTCACTAATATGACTTTGAGATTCTTTCATAGTTCACTTATAAATGAGAATAAGTTCATCTGTTTTCCCCATGACCTTGCCACAAGACTTTACCTTCAAAAGTTCTCAGTCTAGTGAGGACATTAGAAGATAACTTACAGAAGTATAAGATAAATGGTAGTAAGGCATAAGGAATTAGAGCCTTGATGATATTGAAAGCAACCCACCTAGCTTAGGGAGATCATGGAGGACTTCATGGAGGAGGCACCACTTGAAACAGGTTGAGGAAAGAGGGGACAAGATAACCTAGAAGGCAGGAACAGCGTATGCAAAGATATGGCCATGTAAGAGAGAGCCTCATTTTGTGCTGCTAAAACTTAAATTATAAAAAAGGAAGTAGTGGCAGGAGGCAAGGCTTATGGGGACACCTGAGGGCTTGATAACGAAGGGTTTGTGGTGTCCTTTCCTTGGCATTGTGCTCAGCTACAAAGGGTAGTCATGGTCATTCTAAAAGATGAGGAAATTGAAGCTTAAAAAAGTTATGGTCCCAAGTTCACCCAGCTGGAAAGTGACAGACGCAGGAATCAAGCTTGAGCCCCCCTGAAGCTTCCTTTTGAGTCATAGATTTGAAAGTTACTTTGGCAGATAGGAAAGGCAGGGAAATGTTTTCAGGGAAGCTGGATGTGGAATGTGCGGTGAAAGTGGATACACTTTATATATATATATAAGAAAAAAAATCAGAATATCTGATTTCAACTTATAAAAAATAAATCCCAGTCTTTCTTAATATTTTAAGTGTTGATAACTAATTCAAACATTTAAGAAGCATAATGGTTCAATCAGAACATGTTTGTGGCTTACCACCTGCCCATGGTAACTTTTTGTGACTTTTGAAGATACGATCAAGTAATGACTGTATATGTTAAAGACAGATAGATAGATAGGAATAGGAATCACACAGATCGTGATCACCCATTTTATGGATGAAACACTGAGGCCCAGAGAAGAGAAGGTTCATATAGGGACTTACTCCAAGTACGTGTCCTTTTCACACACTTTCACCTCAGTGCCTCTCCATGCTAAAGGTTGTTGTCATACAGTAGATGTTTGTTATTCTTTTTCACCTAACATCTAAACCCCTTCCTCTGTCTGAAGACTCTCTCATTTTGGGGCAGAATACACCTTTCACTCCAAAGAAATGAAAGTGCCAGACCCTTTTCTAGGCTCTCCATGGTACTGGATTTGTCCTTCAAGTGGACCACACCCTAGACTTTGAATTATAAGCTAGAGAAAAAATAAAAATAAAAAAGGCAGGAGCATGCCAAATCATTGGTGGTGATGGGTTGTTGTAATGGTGGTTTCATCCCAGTTCCAGTTCTAATATCATGACCCATAATATTGCCAGTGTAAGCTGTAGTCTGTTCTTAGTAGTGGGGCTGCTAAGAATTGACATATTTACTGGGTCGACAGTGTACAGTGACAATATGACTGAGCAACTGATCTGATCTGATCTGATCTGATATAGCAAGTATACCCAGTTCTCCAGCCATCTTTGGGAAGCAAGAGGTATTCAATCCCCTTACAACAAATCTTTGTGTGTGTGTGTGTGCTGAAATTGGACCAGTATCTTATATAGGCTCCTGATCCTGGGCTCCCGGAAAACATACAAGAGATAGCTGGGAGCTTTTCATAATGATTTTTCTTCTTTCAACACTTCACTCACCAAAGTTCCATTTAAAATTACTGACAACAGTTTTCTGATTGCCCGTGATAATATATTCTGGCTATTTACAACTCCATCTGTGGGGAGAAAAAAATCCTCCTGAATTCCTTGAGTGATGGCCTTTGCATAATTTTGCTTTGCCCTCTTATTCCTATGATTGCTACTCCTCTAAATAGCCATGGAAAACTAAATTTTCTTTCCAAATCACAAAAGCTGAAGTTTCTTCTTCGACATCTCCTCATTTTCAGAGAATGGCAAGGTTTTCAGAGAATGGCAAGGTTTTCAGAGAATGGCAAGGTTTGCATAGGTATTTGTGTCTTCTTCATTTTCCCCAAATCCTTGTTTGGAAACACTGTATCAGCCAAGACAGACTAGATTGTATCATGGTCAGAAGTCATCCTGAAATCTCAGTGTCTTCGAAGAAGAATGGTTTATTACTATCTATCCTGAGTCAGCCAGGCTCTACAAAGTTTTTACTCTGAGATCCAGCTGACATATAAACCTCTGTCTGGAACATTCCCAGTTATATAGCAGAAAGAAAAGAGATGTAGCAAATAATGTGCTGACTCTAAAAACTTTCCCCAGGAAATGACTCATTACTTTCTACTTTCGTGGGCCAAAAACATCACACGATTTACTTCTAAGTTCAACAGAGTGAGATGTACAGGAAAGGGAAGCGCAGAGTGAGAAGGTTCACAGTAGTCGCTGGTATTCAGTTCCTTTACTGTGCCTCAAACGGAAACACTCCACTCTTTCCTAAGGGACACGTTTCAAGAGTGCTCCCACCCCTGACCCAGTCACTGCTTCAGATTCAAAGTTCAGGATCTCTGCAGGATGTGTGGTAATTTCTGCATGATCCCTACCAGATATGTGACTCTTGGATCCAGAGAGCAATCGTTACAGTTGGGTTTCCTTAGAATGGGACCCTGGGGTAGCGATACAAGCACAAATGATTTTTCCAGGAAGTGAAGGAAAAGGTAATAGAAGACTGGGGAAATGAGATTAAGAACAGAAGGTAGCCAGTAAAAGACATGAACAGCTAAAGATATATCCCATTGGAGAAATTATGGGAGCCAGAGGAGTCACATACCTCAGGATTATCCCACGAGGAACCTCTGGTACTTACATATCGACTCGCATTAGGTACTGTTTGAGGACTGCTCCTAGGGTGGGGGGTGATTCCTCAGAACTTCTGGATTGACACTTGGGCAGAGGAAGTCCTCAGGCAGAATTTTCAGACTATAGTTCAAATTTGGTAGGTGTAGACTAAAGAGTTAAGGGTGAGGGACGAAATGCCAAGAGCATCACACATCAATGAACCAAAAATACGTGTCATTTGGTATTCCTACCCACAAATTCAGTGGTGAAACAGGGATAGGATAAGCTTAACAAATTCGCTTATTTAGAAAGGGAAGGATTGGGAAGCACATTGCTACGCTTGTGCATAGCAGTTCTGTAACTCTGTATGACAAGTACGAAGGTTCTAGTTGGGGATAAGACAGACTTTGTCCGTCATGCTCCTTCACTCTCTGAGATGTCCTTACTTTTACATTATCTGTTTTTAGATGCAACTAAGAGGATTTTGAAGAATATATTCTAATCAGATGCTGAGTAGCTTTCTCACCTGCTTCCTTCTACAGGTCATTTTAAGTCTTGCACTGTGCAATCTTTTCCTGCTGATAATTATGGTTCTTTTCACTTAAAACTTTCAAAAACTTAGCTGGTATCTTTCAGTCAACAGATGCCAGTAGCTGCCACAATTCTTTTGGAGATGTGACTTTCTCTTAATATTTAATTGTGTGTGTCTTGAGTTTACTGGGGCTTCCCTGGTGGCTCAGATGGTAAAAAAAAAAAAAAAAAAAACCTGCCTGCAATGCAAGAGACTTGCATTTGGTTGGGAAGAGCTCTTGGAGAAGGGAATGGCTTCCCACTCCAGTATTCTTGCCTGGAGAATTCCATAAACATAGGTAGTTTTCTGCCACACTCTTAGGATCATTCCCCTGAGCTCTTTGGTCGAGATTTAGATGCTGTGTTAGTTTTCTATTGCTGCCTAACAAATTACCAGAATATTATTGGCTGGTAACACACATAATTATCTCCTTATTCTATAGGTCAGAAGTCTGGGCATGGTGTGGCTGGGTTCTCCGCCTAGAGTCACAAGGCTGAAATCAAGGTTTCAGCAGAGCTGTGTACCTTTCTGGTGCCTGAGGGTCCTCTTCCAATGTCGTGTAGTTTCTGGAAGAATTTGTTCCTGTGGTTGTAGGGATGAACTCCTCATTTCCTTGCTGGCTGTTGTCCAAGTGTTACTTTCATTTCCTAGAGTCTGTCCTCAAATCCTTACATGGAAACTTACTTCTTCAAAGCCAAAAACAGAATTTCTCTTTCTTCAAAGCTCTCAAACCTGTTGTAAGGGCTCACCTGATTATCAAGCTCACTGAGGAAAATATTTTTGATGAACTCAAAGTCTTCTGATTAGGAATCTTAATTACACTAGTGAAATATCTTTTGCCATATGGTTTGGGAAAATCATGAGAGTGATCAGTTCAGTCACTCAGTCATGTCCAACTCTTTGCGACCCCATGAACTGCAGCATGCCAGGCCTCCTTGTTCATCACCAACTCCCGGAGTTTACTCAAATTCATGTCCATTGAATTGGTGATGCCATCCAACTATCTCATCCTCTGTCACCCCCTTCTCCTCCTGCCCTCAAATCTTTCCCAGCATCAGGGTCTTTTCAGATGAGTCAGTTCTTCACATCAGGTAGCCAAAGTATTGGAGTTTCAACTTCAACATCAGTCCTTCCAATGAACACCCAGGACTGATCTCCTTTAGGATGGACTGGTTGGATCTCCTTGCAGTCCAAGGGACTCTCAAGAGTCTTCTCCAACATCACAGTTCAAAAGCATAATTTCTTCAGTGTTCAGCTTTCTTTATAAGTCCAACTCTCACATCCTTACATGACTACTGGAAAAACCATAACCTTGACTACACAGACCTTTGTTGGTAAAGTAATGTCTCTGCTTTTTAATATTCTGTCTAGGTTAGTCGTAACTTTCCTTCCAAGGAGTAAGCATCTTTTAATTTCATGGCTACAGTCACCATCTGCAGTGATTTTGGAGCCCCCCAAAATATAGTCTGTCACTGTTTCCATTATTTCCCCATTTATTTGCCATAAAGTGATGGAACCGGTGGAGAAGGCAATGGCACCCCACTCCAGTACTCCTGCCTGGAAAACCCCATGGGTGGAGGAGCCTGGTGGGCTGCAGTCCATGGGGTCGCTAGAGTCGAATACGACTGAGTGACTTCACTTTCACTCTTCACTTTCTTGCATTGGAGAAGGAAATGGCAACCCACTCCAGTGTTCTTGCTTGGAGAATCCCAGGGATGGGGGAGCCTGGCAGGCTGCCATCTATGGGGTTGTACAGAGTCAGACACAACTGAAGTGACTTAGCAGCAGTAGCAGTAGCAGATGGAACTGGATGCCATCTTAGTTTTCTGAATGTTGAGCTTTAAGCCAACTTTTTCACTCTCCTCTTTCACTTTCATCAAGAGGTTCTTTAGTTCTTTGCTTCCTGCCTTAAGGGTGGTATCATCTGCTTATCTGAGGTTATTGATATTTCTCCCAGCAATCTTGATTCCAACTTGTGCTTCATCCAGCCCAGCATTTCTCATGATGTACTCTGCATATAAGTTAAATAAGCAGGATGACAATATACAGCCTTGATGTACTCCTTTTCCTATTTGGAACCAGTCTGTTGTTCCATGTCCAGTTCTAACTGTTGCTTCCTGACCTGCATACAGATTTCTCAAGAGGCAGGTCAGGTGGTCTGGTATTGCCATTTCTTGAAGATTTTTCTACAGTTTGTTGTGATCCACACAGGCAAAGACTTTGGTATAGTCAATAAAGCAGAAATAGATGAGAGTGATAGCCCATTGTATTCTGTTTCTGCTCACACTCAAGGAGAGTACATGTGTGTGCACACACACCAGCTTAATAAAAAGACACAGATGCCAATTTAATTCAGAGGGTTTAATGTGATGTCTAAAGGTTACATTCTTGAACTTCTCCTTCCTATGAGGCTAAGTTTTAATTAACTTTAGCCAGTCAGAGACCTCAGTTTTATCTTTTCTTGTTTGGGCTTAAGACATAAGCCCAAATTATACCAGGTCTTGAGTTTCTGGATTACCTATCAGGTTTTTGTCTTCACAAAACAAAAAAAAAAAAGCCAACTCTTTCTGATCTCTTTCTTGTATTATTTTGTCACATGCTATAAAGAGAAATGAAGGCACCTTGCTAAAATTCCATTTTAGACTATAAGCACAAGCTCATAAGGGAATTGCATGTTTTCTAAATTATTGCAGGTGAAGGTTTTATCATGTGTTTCATCAAAAAATTACATGGACTGCCATCCTTCCAGTTTCAAAAGCTGTATATTTTAGACTTTTATTGAAGAAACCCCAGTCTTGGAACCAATCTCTTTATTAGCAGAACAGTCTAAGAATTTGGCAGTATAACAGATGACTTAAAATTCTCAGTGACTTTTCATGAGGAAGTTTAATTACCTGCTTTTGCAACGTGTTTATCCTGGATTAGCCACATCTTCATTCTGATAGCCAGGTGATGAGCAGCCTCTATAAGGGACAACTGCAATTTTGTGGCAGATGGGAAAAGAGACATGAGTGATCATGCTAGGTTCTTAAAACTTTTGCTTGAAATGATAAATACCACTTCTGCCCATATTTCACTATCAAAAGCAAGTGAAATGGGCATCCCTCTATTTAACAGGATGCAGATATATGTATGGATGGAGAGGTATGATTCCCCTGATGGGTGAGAGGGAAATCAGAATATTGGGCAAACTGTAATACAAAACTCTCATTACTGTATCAAAAGACATTTCTCTCTCTTCAGGACTGGAGTTATAGCCTTTTCCTTGGTCTCTCTCCCTCCAGTGTCTCTGTCTCTGAGAAATATACTTTTGGAATTTGGGAAGCAGGCCTGAGATCCTTCTTACAGGAGATAATAGAATTGTCTATTTGACTAGCATTTCTCAGCTGTTTGGAGCACTGTTAAATGCCTTAACTTCTATGACCATGTAACAGGGCACTCTTAGTGATGATCTCCACTCCTATTGCCTTTCAATATTTATCTTTGTCTCTCTTTGGTTTACATGTAGGACTTATGTAGTTTTAAAATTCATGTGACCTATTGGTTTTGGATAAGAAGGAGAACCTGGGTGATAAACATCAGACATCTTGGTGGTTTATGTAGCATCCACAGTCTAGTTGACAGGTCTGTTTGTCAACCTTCCATGGACCCATAGAGTGATATCAGAGCTCTAGCTGTCTTTGCTATGATGATGGGATGCGTATTAGTCAGGTCCAGTCAGGAAAAGAGAAGCCACACTAGTGTGACATGTGCTCTTAGAGTGGGAGATGCAGCTGATTGTGGGAGGATGAGATACAGAGCCTGGGGGTGAGCAGGAAAAGCTCCGTTGACATTGTTATGCTTGAACTGAGCCTCAGAGGATGAGAAGGAGTTTCCCAAATGGAAGAGGTAAGAGCTAGGGAGGTGAGACTGGGAATTCAGAGCAGTGAACAATAAATATGAAGGCTTGAGAGCAGTTTAGTGTGGTGGTTAAGAGTTTAGGCTTTGGAGGTAGATTGGTTTGCATTTGAATGTCTGATCTGATACTTTCTTCCTAGCAGTAATAGTATTTCAACCTCAAAGTGGTGTTGTGAAAATTGAAAGAAATAATACATATTATTTGTTACCAGGAACATCACAATAAATGACCAAAATCATTTTTAATAAAAGCATACAAATATAATAAAGTGTTACCAGGAAAAAGGAGTAGATTTGTGTGTGGATAGAATGAGTATAAGACATGGTACCCCAGAGCTGGAGAAGCTGGTGATAGAAGATGAAGCTAAACGTGTCAGCTGTAAAGTCTTGTGTCTTTTAAGATAAGGGTCTTGAGTTATACATACAAGCAAAACAGAATGATGGAAATAACTAATGAGATATGGTATGGCCATAAAAACTTCATTCTGTAACAGTACAAACGATAAACTGAAAGTGGAGAGCCATTTAGGGCTGGGGTCATGACTCAGGTAAGGGATGAAGCGGCTTGATCTGGGGCAGGGTCATAGCCATGGAAATGCTGACACACTGAGATTCAGAGTAATTTGTTAAGAAATCAAAGACTGATTAGAGGAACACCTACCTGTTTCCTAACGAGCAGTAGCAGAGGTCTTGAGGGCTCCCGCTATTAATTAGGGGTATAGACATCGCCAGGAATTAGATATTCTTATCTCCATTCTTCATAAGTAAAATCATATTAGTCAAGGCAGACTCTGTTATAATAGAAATGCCTCAAACACCAGTGGCTTATCACAGTTGTATTCACTAATGTCACTGTTGTGAAAGTCAGTTTTATGTTCAGCTTGACTAGGTTAGACTAGGTTACAGTGTCCAGTTATTCAAACATTAATCCAGGTATTGCTATGAAGGTATTTTGTAGATGTAAATAGCATCCCAAATCAGTTGACTTTAGGTAAGAGAGATTATCCTAGACATTCTGAGTGACCTTGATTTGATCAGTCAAAAAACCTTAAGAGCTGAGCTAAGACTTCCATGTGGAAGAAGAAATTCCACCTGTGGACTGAAGCTTCGGTTTGTACTGGAAAGTTCCACCCTGCTTTTCCTGATGCCCTGCTCTAAGGATTTTAGACCTGTATAGCAAAGCCCCACGGTCATGTGAGCCAACTTTTTGCAATAAACATCTTAAAATATATCTCCTTGCCTGCTGTTTTCAACAGGCAATCAACATCTGCCATTCTCTTAAGGGGTCTTACTGAGATTAAAGCAACCAGGTAAAATTGATTTGATGTCAGATTTATTTTTCGGTAGACTGTATTTCACATATCGAAGACTAAACAAGAATGAGACATTTTGTATATTATTTAGCTAGTAATAAAGTAATTACTAACTAAAGCACTTATGATCCATAAAGTAATCAAAATAATTATGAGCACATATGATCCATAAATTATGCTCAAAATAATTATGAGCACAAACTGCATATATAAAATTGAGACCCCTCAGGCGTCATCCTCCACTCTGCTGATACCCCCGGGAACTGCCGGTCCCTCAGGTGGTGCCAATGGTAAAGAATCTGCCTGCCAGTGCAGGAGATGTAAGAGATGTGGCTTCAGTCCCTGGGTCGGGAAGATGCCCTGGAGGAGGGCATGGCAACCCACTCCAGTATTCTTACCTGGAGGATCCCATGGACAGAGGAGCCTGGAGAGCTACAGTTCATAGGGTCACAAAGAGTTGGACACAACTGAAGTGACTTAGCATGCCCGACAATAGGATTGTCTGCAGATATAAGGAATTCTTTTTCTCTGGTTGAGCCCTGGATGATAGACTTTGTCCAATAAAAGTCAGGGAGGGGGTTGGGGCTTAATGCCATGTAGTCCTTCGAGGATCCAGGAGTCTTCTATCATTTTCCTGCCATCTTCTATGGCCTCAAGATTTTCCACTATAAATTTTTCAGTTAATGGTTGAGAGAGGAGAGAGAAAGTACAGAGAAGGCAGCCTCACTCTTAGCTCTCTTGTCCTAGAAGTGATGGTAGCACTTTGGGAAGTTGATATTCCATTAGTGAGAACATGAATTGCAAGGGATTGGGGAAATGCAATCCAGTACTGTGCTCAGGAAGAAGGTTAGAATTCAGATCCTGGTGAGCATTAGCCGTCTTGACCCCCAAGAAGTTACAAGTGCACTGGCCCCTTCCCCTTTCCTTAGCGCAGTTTAGCTGCAAGTCGATTTGGTCATTTCAGGCCATGAGTGGTACTCCCTTTGCCAGTCATCCATCAGATACTCTGATCCTCCAGAACTGGAGCCTGAGTGACACATCCAATTCAGGGGGTCAGGGAAGATGACAGAGGTTAAATATGGGGAAATATGGTTTAAATCCAAAGGGTGTGAGAGAACAAAGAAATATTCCAAGCTCTGAGTATTTTATGTGTTGCACAGCATATTATCACAAACTTAGCAGCTTTGAACAGCACACATTTATTATTTAGTGAAAGTCTAGATTAATCAGAAATCCAAGTATGGCTTAGCTCGGTCTTCAGCGCAGGATCTCACAAGGCTGTAATCAAGAAGTTGGCTGGTATGCATTCCTGGCTGGGGGTTCAACTGGGGGAAAATCCACTTCCATACTCAGAAGTGGCAGATGAATGTCCTTATGACTAAGGACTGAGGTACCTGTTTTCTCATCGGCCAGGGCTGTTCTCAGCCTCTAGAGGCCACCGTGTCCCTTGATGCTGCACTTTGGTTGCTACCCTGTGAATCAGTTTCACAATATGGTAGCCTACTTAGTCAAAGGCATTAAGGGGGAGTTTCTTCCCCTCCAGTTTGCTAAAGTGAGGTGTTACACAGTTACAGAGTGACATCCTGACACATTTGCCGTGTTCTGTTGGTTAGAAGCAAGTCATAGGTTCTTCTGTACTTAAGGGGAGGAGATTATACAGGGGTGTGACTCAGTAGGAGAGGTCACCTCAGAACGTATCCACCACACTCTGTCACAGCGATGGGTCATAGAGGATGCACAATAAATATTTATTGAGTAGGTGAAGGAGAAAAAGTGAATCTAGTGAAAGGAGGTCCAGGAAAATCCCAGATAGGACTCTTGTTTTCATACCTTTGCAGCTTTCGTTCACATGGACATGTGAGTTTGTGTGAAAGAGAGATAAGAGAATGGACTCACATTCTTGGATCCTAATTCTCATCCCGTGTTTCTCTGTGCATAAAGAATGATCCTGTACAGAACTGGGCAGCCAGGCCTTGGGGTGGGAATAAGGGATGTAGATTGCCTTGCAAAGTGAACACTGTCTCACTCAGGTACGTCGCCAAGGTAATGGAGGAAAGTCTTCTGATCTCACTGTGCCTGCTATGTGAAGCCAGCACCGTTGTTATAATGAAGATGATGATTGGATTGGATTTCTGCAATAACCACATCAACTCTGCTTACTGAGATATGAAAACCCAAATGCCAAAGGCGACCCAATTCCTTCTGTTGCTGAAATTTCCTCTCTGCCCAAATTAATTTTTTTTCAAGCTGTTCCTAGAAAAAAATCAGTTATAATCTGAGGTGCCATCTGTCTTTCTGGCTTCGATCCAAACAACTTCATTAAAAATTGGGGAAGACATTCCTGCACTGTTCTCAGCTTGTGCCACAGCAGAAAGAAAAGGAGTTGGCCAATAGGTGTGTCTGGGAAGCAGAACCAGAGACAAGGGTCTGGGCATGTGTAGTTTAGGGACGTGACCCTAGGGAGCCTCAGTGGGAAAGTAGGGAAATGAGACAGGGAAAGGAAAGAAGCTCATGCAGGGTGCATTTATGAGCTGGTTGCCATGTCTGTTACTGACCCACAGGTGGCCCTGGGGAACTGTAAAGTATGCCCCACAGTATCTTAATCAATGGAAAAGAAAGCAGGTCTACCATGAGTTCTTGTCCATGAATGCATGAGGGATGTCCCCATGGGTGCCGTTTCCCATGATCCTGCAGCCTACATGTAGAACAAGAAGGTTGCAGTTACAATTGTAGGTCCTTACAGGGAGAAGTCCAACAGTGTTTACGGGAAAAGAGCTGGGGAATATTTGGGACATAAACATCTGCTACAAGGTGTCTCAAGTGGTCAAAACTGGAGAGTCTTGTTAGGTCTGTAGGTAACAGGAAGCTACAGTCTGCAGAACATATCTTTATATTTATGGCTGGATTCAGTTTGACAATATTTTATGAAAAGACATTTTTTTTTTTTTTTTTGTATCTGTGTTTATGGGAGACACTAATCTATAGTTTCCCTTTCTTGTGATGTCTTGATCTTTTTGTGGTATCAAGGTAGCACCAACCTAATTAAATGAATTGAGAAGTTTTCCCTTCTTGTCTATTTTCAGAAAGTGTTTATGTAGTATTTTCTTCCTTAAATATTTGGTAGAATTCAATAGTGAAGCTTTTAGGGGCTGGGCTTTTCTGTGTGGGAAAATTTTAAATTACTAATTTAATTTATTTACTTTATAAATGTTTATTCAGATTTTCTGTTTCTTCTTGAGTCACTTTTGTGTGTATCTAGGAATTTGACTATTTCATCTAAGTCTATTTTGTTGGCATAAATTTCTTTATTATGTTCTGCTAACACTCTTTTTTTGTAGGTTTTTAGTAGTTCTCTTTATTGCTAACTTTGGTAACTGTGTGTTCTTAATTTTTTTTTCCTATGTTATTCTTGCCAAAGGTACACCAAGTTTGTTGAGTTTTGCAAAGAACTCATGTTTGAATTCGTTGATTTCCTCCATTTTATTTTTCTGCTCTTCTAGTTTATTGATTTATGCTCTTACAGTTACTATTGACTTTCTATTTATATTATTTTTGATTTGTTCCTCCTTATCTAGGTTCTTGCGGAGAAGGCAATGGCAACCCACTCCAGTAGTCTTGCCTGGAACATCCCATGGACAAAGGAGCCTGGTGGACTGCAGTCCATGGGGTCGCTAAGAGTCAGGCACGACTGAGCGACTTTACTTTCACTTCTCACTTTCATGCATTGGAGAAGGAAATGGCAACCCACTCCAGTATTCTTGCCTGGAGAATCCCAGGGATGGCAGAGCCTGATGGGCTGCTGTCTATGGGGTCGCACAGAGTTGGACACGACTGAAGTGACTTAGCAGCAGCATCTAGGTTCTTGAAGTAGAACTTTAGATTTTTGATATCTTTCTGTATATATTTAAAGACAAAAATTCCCCTCTGATCATTTGTGTGACTGTAGCTTACATATTTTTGTGTCATATTTTATTTTTTTATTTATTTTCTTTGTAACTTAGCCTATTGAGTTATTTGAAAATTTGTTTTTTAATTTGCAAATATTTCAGAATTCCCTAGGTTCTTCCTGTTGTTAATTTCTAGTTTATTTCATTATGGCCAGAAAGTATACTTAATATACTTTGTATGATTTCAAATTTTAAATTTTACTGAAGTTTGTTTTATGGCCCAGCATATAGTCTATCCTGGAGAAGAATGTTCCCTGTGAAACTGAAAGAACTATATTTTGTTGTTGGGTGAAATGTTCTAATTGTGTCATTAGGTCAAATTTATCTCATTGTTCTATCAGCTACTGAGAGAGAAGCTTGAAATTTCCAAGTAAAAATATTCAATTATCTATTTCTCTTTTTAATTCCATCATACTTTGTGTCTTTGTTTTGGTACATATCTATTTATAATTGTTATATCTTTGATGACTTGATCCATTTATCACTGTGAAGTATTCGTTTTTAGTAATATTCCTGGCCTTAAAATCTATTGTGCCTGATATTAATAGCCACTTCAAATCTCTTAATGTTTTTATTTTCTTTTGCAAAACAAAAACTGTGTTGTACAGTAATAGGACTACCCCTTAGCTGAATCCCACACCTGGATTTGAACCTTGTCTCTGCCGTTCATTATCTCAGTGGCTGAGAGGAAGTGCTTTAGTCTTTTTTAATTATTATGATAAAAACACATGAATTTTTTTAAAGCTTTGTTTATTTTTTTGTTGAGGTGGGTCTTCATTGCTGCACATGGGCGTTCTCTAGCTGCAGCAAGCCAGGCTTCTCACTGCAGGGGCTTCTCTTATTGTGAAGCACAGGCCCGAGGTGCGCTCTTATTGTGAGGCACAGGCCCAAATGCGTGTGCTCAGCAGTTGCCGCTTGCTCCGTGACAGCTGGGACCTTCCTAGACTAGGGATCAAACTGGTGTCCTTTGCATCGCAAGGTGGATTCTTAACCACTGGACCACCAGAGAAGCCACCCAAACACATAAAATTTACCATCTTAGCCATTTCTAAGTGTACGATTTAGTACTGTTATGTATATTCACATGGTGGTGCAACAGACCTCTAGAACTCTTTCATCTTGCAAAACTGAAGGTCTGTGCCCATTCAACAATAGCTCCCTGTTTTTCTCTCCCTCAGCCCTGGGATAACCAGTGTTCTACTTTTTGTTTCCGAGTTTGATTGCTTTAGATACTTCATATAAGTGAAATCATATGATATTTGTTTTTCTGTGGCTTTCTTATTTCATTTAATATTATGTCCTTAAGCTTAATCCTTGTTGTAGCATGAACAGAGTTGTCTTCTTTCTTAAGATGGAATAATAGTCCATTGTATGTATACACTCAGTTTAGTTCAGTTTATTCACTCAATTGTGTTCGATTCTGCAGCCTCATGAACCACAGCATGCCAGGTCTCCCTGTCCATCACCAACTCCCTGAGTTTACTCAAACTCATGTCCATTGAGTCCCATATAGTCCCAATAGTCCCATTGATTTGCCATGAAATGATGGGACCAGATGCCATGATCTTTGTTTTCTGAATGTTGAGCTTAAAGCCATTTTTTTCACTCTCCTCTTTCACTTTCATCAAGAGGCTATTTAGTTCTTTGCTTTCTGCCATAAGAATGGTGTCATCTGCATATCTGAGATTATCGCTATTTCTCCCGGCAATCTTGATTTCAGCTTGTGCTTTATCCAGCCCAGCATTTCTCATAATGTACTCTGCATATAAGTTAAATAAGCAGGGTGACCATATACAGCCTTGATAAACTCCTTTTCCTATTTGGAACCAGTCTGTTGTTCCATGTCCAGTTCTAACTGTTGCTTCCTGACCTGCATACAGATTTCTCAAGAGGCAAATCAGGTGGTCTGGTATTCCCATCTCTTTCAGAATTTTCCACAATTTATTGTGATCCACAGAGTCAAAGGCTTTAGTTAAAGTCGTAGTTAATAAAACAGAAATAGATGTCTTGCCTTTTTGATGATCCAGTGGATGTTGTCAATTTGATCTCCGGTTCCTCTGCCTTTTGTAAATCCAGCTTGAACATCTGGAAGTTCACGGTTCATGTACTGTTGAAGCCTGGCTTGGAGAATTTTGAGCATTACTTTACTAGTGTGTATGTATACACTACACCTTATTTATTCATCCATTCATTAATGGACACCTGGTTTGCTTCCACTTCTCAGCTGTTGTGAATGGTACTACTATGAACAGAAATGTCAAAGTATCTTTTAAGATTCTACTTTTCAGTTCTTTTGTGTCTATACTGATAAATGGAATTGCTGGTTCACATAGTCATTTTACTTTTAATTTTTTGAGAGACCAACATGCTATTTTCCATAGCATCTGCATTTTTCATTCCTACCAATAATGCACAAGGATTCTAATTTCTCCACATCCTCATCAACACTTGCTATTTTCCATTGTTTGGAATGGGTGTGAGGTGGAATCTTACTGTGACTTTGATTTGCATTTCCCTAATTAGTAATATTGAGCATCTTTTCATATGCATGTTGGCCATTTATGTATCATAATTGGATGATACATAATTTTTGAATCAAATTCTGTTGGTGGTGAGCTGTACGAGTTATTTATTGTTGTTCAGTTGTTCAGTCACGTCCGACTCTTTGCGACCCCATGGGCTGTAGCACGCCAGATTTCCCTGTCCTTCACCGTCTCTCGGAGCTTGCTCAAACTCATGTCCTTTGAGTCTGTGATGCCATCTGACCATCTCATCCTCTGTCATCCCCTTCTCCTCCTACCTTCAATCTTTCCCAGCATCAGAGTCTTTTCTAATGAGTCAGTTCTTCGCGTGGCCAAAGTATTGGAGTTTCAGCTTCAGCATCAGACCTTCTAATGAATATTCAGGGTTGATTTCCTTTAGAATTGACTGGTTTGTTTGTGAGCTATAGGAGTTATTTATACATTCTGGATGTTAACTTACTATCAGCTTTATGACTTGCAAACTTTTACTCCTATTTTGTCCTTTGTCATTTCACTCTATTGATTGTATTCTTTGGTGCACAGATGTTTTTAATTTTGATGTAGTCCAGTTTTTCTCATTTTTACTTTAGTTGCCTGTGTTTTTGGTGTCCTATCCAGGAAACCCTTGCTAAATCCAATATTATCAAGTTTTGTTCTATGTTTTCTTCTAGAAGTTCTATAGTTTCAGGTGTTAGATTTAGGTATTTGATCCATTTTGAGTTAATTTTTGTATGTGGTGTTAAGCAAAGGTCTAATTTCACTCTTCTATGTTTTCCCAACATCATGTTTTTGAAGAGACTGTCTTTTACCCATTGAATGTCAGAAACCATTTGATCATATCTACATTTTCTTGGTTCTGTATTCTATTCCATTGGTTATCTATGTCTTTTTTTTTTTTTTTATGTCAGTACCACATTGTCTCGATTATTGTAGCTTTGCATTAAGTTTTGAAGTTAGGAAATATGAGATCTCCAACTTATTCTTTTTTTTCAAGATTGTTTTTAATTTTCCTAAGTTTGATATTGCATGAATTTTAAGGTGGATTTCTCTAATTCCTCAAAAAATGCCATTGAGGTCTTTTGGGATTGTATTAAAAATGTAGATTACTTTGAATAGTATTGACATCTTATTGACATTATCTTTCAACCCATGATCACAGAATGTCTTTCTCCCTACTTGTGTCTTCTTTAATTTCCATCCACAAGATTCTGTAATTTTTAATGTGTAAATCTTTTGCCTCATTGACTAAGTTTACTCCTAAGTATTTTATTGTTTGTGGTATTATTGCAAGTAAAATTATTTATTTAATTTTCTATTTGGATTGTTGATTATTAATGTATAGAAATGCAGCAAATTTGGGGCTGTTAATTTTGTATCCTGCAAGTTTGCTGAATTTTTAGCTCCAATTGATATTGTATGGGCGAGAGTATTTTGCATGTAAAAGTATATTATCTATGAAACAAGATTATTGTATTCCTTCCTTTCCAGTGTGAAAGCTTTTACTTTATTTGTCTTGCCTAATTAATCTGGTTAATACTTCCAGTACTACATTAAAGAGTAGCCGCAAAAGTAGGTCTCCTTGTCTTGTCCCCAATCTTAGAGGAAAAGCTTTCAGTCTTTCACCATTGAGTATGATGTTGTGTGTGTGTGTGTGTGTGTGTGTGTGTGTGTGTGTGTGTGTGAAGTCACTCAGTCGTGTCCGACTCTGCAACCCCATGGACTCCAGGCTCCTCTCTCCATGGGATTCTCCAGGCAAGAATACTGGAGTGGACTGCCATTTCCTTCTCCAGGGAATCTTCCCAACCCAGGGATCAAACCCAGGTCTCCTGCATTGCAGGCAGATGCTTTATCCTCTGAGCCACCAGGGGAAGTCCACGAGTATGATGTTAGCTGTGGGTTATTCATATATAGCTTTTATTATGTTAAAGAAATGTCCTTCTATCCTTGCTTTGTTAAACATTTTTATCATAAAAGAGTATTGGGTTGTGTCAAAAACTTTTTCTTCATCAACTGGAATGATCATGCACCTTTTTCCTTGATTCTCTTATGTGTATTATTAATACGTTGATCAATTCCTGTATGTTGAACCATTCTTATATTCTATGAATGAAACCCACTTGGTAGTGCTGTACAGTGCTTTGAATATGCTGTTGAATTCTGTTTGCTAGTATTTTGTTGATTTTTGCATCAGATTCATCAGGTGATATTGCTCTTTTCTTTTCTTATAGTGTTTTTGTCTAGCTTATGGATCAGAATAATGCTGACCTCCTAGAATGAATTTGGAAGTGCCTTCTCCTTTCAATTATTTGGAAGAGTTTGAGGAGGATTTTTAATTCTTTAAATGTTTGGTAGAATTTGCTAGAGAAGGCACCTGGTCCTGGGCTTTTCTTTGTTGGGAGATTTTTAATTACCAATTCTGCTAGTTAGAGAGTTGTCCAATTATAGGTCTGTTCAGAATTTTTCTTGGTTAAATCTTGGTACCTTGTATGTTTCCAGGAATTTATCCATTTTACAAAGTTGCCAAATTTGTTGACATACAATTATTCATAATATTTTTTCTAATTCTTTTTACTTCTGTAAAATCTGTTATAATGTCACCTCTTTCTTTCCTTAATTACTCAAGTCTCATCTCTTTATCTTGATCAGTCTAGCCAAAGTTTTGTCAATTTTGTTGTCCCTTCGAAAAACGAATTTTTTATTTCTTTTATTTTTCTCTATTGTTTTTCTATATTTTATTTATTTCTGCTGTAACGTTTATTATTTATAATCTATCTGCTAGTTTTTTATTTAGTGTGTTCATTTTCTGGTTTCTTAAGGTGTAAAGTTAGGCCATAGACTTGGAATCTTTTTTCTCATTTAATATGTTTATAGCTTTATTATTATTTTTTTTATTTGGCTGCATAGAGGCTTAGTTGTGGCACGTGGGAACTAGTTCCCTGACCAGGGATCGAACCCAGCCCCCCTGTATCGGGAGCACAGAGTCTCAGCTGCTGGACCACCAGGAAATTCCCTGTTTATGGCTTTAAATGTCTCTCTTTGCAGTTCCTTGCTGCGTCTCATACGTTTTGGTACTCTGTGCTTTTGTTTTCACTTGTCTCAAGATACGCTCTATTATCTCGTGATTTCTTCTTTGACCCACTGGTTGTTGGCTGTGTGTTGTTTGATGTCCACATATTTGTGATTTTTCTAGCTTTCCTTCCACTGGGACTGGACAAGACATTTTGCATTATTTTAATCTTACTGAATTATTAATACTAGTTTTGTGACCCCAAACATAACCTATCTTGGAGACAGTTTAATGTCCACTTGAAGAGAATGTGTGTCATGCGGTAGCGGGGTGACAGGTTAAGTTCAGTTAGTCTGTAACATTGTGTTAGCCCTGTATTTTCCTACTTCTCTTCTGCTACTTTCTTTATCCATTACTAAAAGTGAGTATTGAAGTCTCCCAGTGTTATTTTAGATTTCCCTACTTTTCCCTTCAATACTTGTGGTGTTTGTTTTACATATTTAGGAACTCTGATATAAAAAGAATGAAAAGATTGATTCTTTTTATTATTATATATAGGCAATGGCACCCCACCCCAGTACTTTTGCCTGGAGAATCCCATGGACGGAGGAGCCTGGTAGGCTCCAGTCCATGGGGTCGCTAAGAGTCGGACACGACTGAGCGACTTCACTTTCACTTTTCACTTTCATGCATTGGAGAAGGAAATGGCAACCCACTCCAGTGTTCTTGCCTGGAGAATCCCAGGGACAGGGTAGCCTGGTGAGCTTCCGTCTATGGGGTCGCACAGAGTCGGACACGACTGAAGCGACTTAGCAGCAGCAGCAGCATAATTATTATACTACCATTTACCATTACATATAATCATATGTTTATAAAATATATGATATATTATGATCATATCACATATCATTTATCATCATTTATCATTACATATGATCATATATATTTATTATATATGTTTATCATATATATGATCATATGTAATGATGAATGATTATATAATGATAAGGATCAATCCACTAATGTATCAGAGCTCCTAAATATGTAAAACAACCACAAAGAGAATGTTCTTTATTTCTGATCCACTTTCTTACTTAAAGTCTATTGTGTCTGATGTTGGCATAGCCATCCTTGCTGCCTTTTGCTTCTTATTTGCATGCAATATCTCTTTCCGTCCTTTCATTTTCAACCTATTTATGTGTTTCCTTTGGTCTAAAGTTGAGTCTCTTGTAGACAGCATATGGTTGGATTTCTTTTTTTTTTTTTTTAATTCATTCAGCTAATGAAGTAATTCACTCCATTTGTATTTAAAGTAATTTCTGCTAGGGAGGGATTTACCCATTGCCATTTTTTTTTTTTCATATATTCTGTAGCTTTTTCATCTCTCATTTCCTCTTAGCTGCCCTGCTATGCGTTTAAATGTTTTGTAATAGCATGCTTTGATTCCTTTCTCATTTCTTCTTGTGGTCATTATATAGTTTTTTCCTTGTGGTTATCATGGGGATTACATAAAACATCTTGAAGTCATAACAACCCATTTTAAAATGATAGTAAACTAATTGAGATTGCATGCACAAACATCTACTCTGCTGTATCTTCATTCCCCTTACTTTGTTATCGACATCCAATTACATATTTGTATATTGTACACTCAGTAACATAGTTATTTAATGATTTTGTCTTTTACAGGTTTGTATACTTGTCCATCTATTTACCTTTATCACAGAACTTTATACTCACATAAAGCTTCAAGTTCGTTTCTAGCATCATTTTCTTTTAGCTCAAAGAACTCTCTTTAACATTTATTGTAGAGCAAGTCTAGTGGTGAGCTTCCTTGGGGCTCAGATAGTTAAGAATCTACCTGAAATGTGGGAGACCGGGTTCAGTTCCTGGGTTCAATTCCTAGGTCAGGAAAATCACCTGGAGAATGGAATTCTCCAAGCAAGAATACATGAACTGAGGAGCCTGGCAGGCTACAGTCAATGGGGTGGCAAAGAGTCGGACATGACTGAGCAACTAACACAACACGTAAGTCTAGTGACATTGAATTAACTCAGCCTTTGATTATCTGGGAGTCTTTATTTCTCCTTTATTTTTGAAGGATAATTTTGCTTAATGTATTATTCTTGGCTTTTATTTTTTTTCCTTTGAACACTTTTGAATGTATGCTTGCTTTCTGGCTTGTAAGGTATGCTGAGAAATACCCTGATATTCTAATATCAGTTCAGTTCAGTTCAGTTGCTCAGTTGTGTCCGACTCTTTGTGACCCCATGGACTGCAGCACGTCAGGCCTCCCTGTCCATCACCAACTCCCAGAGTTTACTCAAACTCATGTTCAATGAGTCTGTGATGCCATCCAACCATCTCATCCTCTGTCGTCCCCTTTCTTCTCCTGCCTTCAATCTTTCCCAGCATCAGGGTCTTTTCCAATGAGCCATCTCGTCGCATCAGGTGACCAAAGTATTGGAGTTTCAGCTTCAACATCAGTCCTTCCAATGAACCCCCAGGACTGATCTCCTTTAGGATGGACTGGTTGGATCTCCTTGCAGTCCAAGGGACTATCAAGAGTCTTCTCCAACACCACAGTTCAAAAGCATCAATTCTTCGATGCTCAGCTTTCTTTATGGTCCAACTCTCACATCCATACATGACCATTGGAAAAACCATAGCTTTCTAATATAAACTCCCTTATATGTCATGAGTCACCTTTTTCTTGTCACTTTCAAGGTTCCTTCTTTGTGTTTTGACTTTCAGCAGTTTGACTATTTCGGAGAAGGCAATGGCACCCTCTCCAGTATTCTTGCCTGGAAAATCCCATGGACGGAGGAGCCTGCTGGGCTACAGTCCATGGGGTCGTGAAGAGTTGGACACCACTGAGCGACCTCACTTTCCCTTTTCACTTTCATGTGTTGGAGAAGGAAATGGCAACCCACTCCAGTGATCTTGCCTGGAGAATCCCAGGGACAGGGGAGCCTGGTGGGCTGCTGTCTATGGGGTTGTACAGGGTCGGACACGACTGACGTGACCTAGCAGCAGCAGCAGCAGCAATTTGACTATAATGTATTTTATGTGGGTCTCTTCAGGTTTTTCTAGTTGAAGTCTATTGAGTTTCTTATATTTTCACATTCATTTTTCCCTTAAATTTGGGCAGTTTTCAGCTGTTACATCTTCAAAAAAGCTCTCTGCCCCTTTCTCTCTATATCCTCTTTCTGAATCTTCCAGAATGTATATATTTGTCTGTTTGTTATTGTTTCATAAGTTCTGTAGGCTTTGTTCACATTTTTAAAAATTCTTTTTGCTTGGTAATTTGAAATGACCTGTTTTCAATTTCACGATACTGTATTCTGTCTAATTAAGTCTATTGTTGAACTTTTTCTAGTATATTTTTCCAATTTATTTTATTTTTGTATTTTTCAGCTCCAGAATTTCTGTTTGGTTCCTTTTAATAGTTTACATCTCTGCTAATATTCTCATTTTGTTCATGCACTGTTTCCCTGGTTTTGTTTAATTGTCTATCTTTTAGTTTATTGAACATCCTTAAGATAGACGTTTAAAATTCTTTGTCACTATCTCGGAGGCTTGAATGTCTTTAGCAATGGTTTGGAGATTTGTTTTGTCCGTTTGAGTTAGCCATGTTACACTTGTGATTTTTTATTGGATTTAGGGTCTTTGAAAAAACAGCCACTTCTCCCAGTCTTTGTGAACTGGCTTTGGACAGGGGAAAACCTTCACTAATCAGCCTAACACAGAGGATCTGGATGCTCTCAAACCTTTTGAGGGAATGTGTCTTATGTGGGTGGTTTATTCCAGTTCCTAGTAATTATGACTGCTTTAATTTTCTTACCTGAGTATTGCCAGTGCTCCTTCTCAGAAGCCTGGAGTTTCTATTGTATACCTTTGCCCATAATCTCTTGCTCCTGGGCTGTAGACTACTTGCAACCCTGACAGCTATCGTAACCATCACTGCTTTCCAGTCTGATATCCAAACTATTCCACCATTCCTATCAGTGCTCCAAGTCAGGTGAGACAGAAATGAGTCTCTTGGGTAGTCTTCAGACAAATTTGAGCATTGCAATTAAGTTTTAGCCTTTCCTTTCTAGCTTAAGGGAGGATCCAGAAGTTGAGTGGTTTTCTCTTGATAATGCCACCCTGTGCCAAGATACGAGGAGAGGCATGAGAAAGAAAAATGCAATAAAATTTCCTACTGTTTTGAGTGAAGTTTTTCCTACTGTTTTTCTTGATTAGGAATTCCCTTAATGTCTCCGGATTCTTAAATTGTTTCTAGAGTTCTCACAAAGTTATTTTGGTCTGTAAATTATTACTACTTTGATGTCTTCATGAGGGAATAAGAACCTGAAGCTTCCCAGTATGTCATCTTGCTGACACTTTATTAAGGATTATTATTGTTGTTGTTTAGTTGCTGAGTCATGTCTGACTCTTTGCGACCCCATGGACTGTAACTTGCCAGTCTCCTCTGTCCATGGACTTTCCCAGGCAAGCATACTGGAATGGGTTTCCATTTCACTCTCCAAGGGATCTTCCTGATCCAGGGATTCAACTTGCATCTCACTGCAGGCAGATTCTTTACCATGAACCACCTAAGAAGTGGTGGATATCACTATAGTATCAAGGATACTTCTTACATAATAAATATTTTCATACTGTTTTACTTTCAGCCTAAGCTTTCAACTTTTGCATCTAATAGATAGAGACAGCACATAGTTGGATCTCATATTTTATTTAGTCTGGCAATCTCTGTCTTTGTTTGGAATTTTTAGTCAATTGAAAATAATGACTGATGTATTTGCATCTGTAATTTTGCATTTTTTTCTATCTCGTGCTTGTTTTTTTTTTGTTGTTGTTGTTGTTCCTTGTTTCTTCTGTACTCTTTTCCTTTGTGCTAAATGAAATTTGTGTGTGCATATCATTTTAATTCCTCTCTTGATGTTTAAGCTATATTTTGGAGTTATTTTTAAGGGGTTACTAGAGGGATTATCCGGAGAAGGCAATGGCAAGCCACTCCAGTACTCTTGCCTAGAAAATCCCATGGATGGAGGAGCCTGGTGGGCTGCAGTCCATGGGGTCGCTAAGAGTCGGCCGCGACTGAGCGACTTGACTTTCGCTTTTCACTTTCACGCAATGGAGAAGGAAATGGCAACCCACTCCAGTGTTCTTGCCTGGAGAATCCCAGGGATGGCAGAGCCTGGTGGGCTGCTGTCTATGGGGTCGCACAGAGTCGGATATGATGAAGCGACTTAGCAGCAGCAGCAGCAGCAGAGGGATTACAATATGCATCTCTAATTTATTGAAATCTACATCTGTCTAATACTGACAAATCCAATAGCAAGTTTGTTCCAAAAGAGCTCCATTTTCTCTTCTCTTTTTGTATGATTATTTTCATGTATATTAATGAAATGATCTACAAGTTTAACAATAAAGTGCTATAATTAATCCTGTAAGCAGGGTTACATTTTAAGGCAATTACAGAAGAAAAATCTATACACAGTATTTTTATATTTATTCTCATATTTATAATTTCTAGTGTTCTTTGTTTCTTCCTGTGCATCTAAGTTATCATCTCAGGTTATTTTCTCTCAGCCTGTAGAACTTCATCTAGTATTTTTAAAGGATAGGTCTCCTAGCAACAATTGCTTTTTTTGAGGAGAATATCTTTATTTCCCTTTCATTTGGAAAGTTCACAAGTTATAGAAATATCAATGCCTCTGTTCAGTTTTTAATTTTGTTTCTACGGTATTAAGGATCCTTTTGTTCTTCATTTTGTTTTGATAAAAAGTCAGCCATTAATTATATTGTTATTCAGTTTTTTTCCTACTGTCAAGAATTTCTCTTTGCCTTTAGCCATCAGCAGTGTGATTCTCAGAGAAGGCAATGGCAAGCCACTCCAGTACTCTTGCCTAGAAAATCCGATGGATGGAGGAGCCTGGTGGGCTGCATTCCATGGGGTCGCTATGAGTTGGTCGCAACTGAGCCACTTCACTTTCACTTTTCACTTTCATGCATTGGAGAAGGAAATGGCAACCCACTCCAGTATTCTTGCCTGGAGAATCCCAGGGATGGCAGAGCCTGGTGGGTTGCTGTCTATGGGGTCGCACAAAGTCGGACACGACTGGAACACCTTAGCTGCAGCAGCAGTGTGATTCTCTTTGTATTTATGCTTCCTGAAGCTCATTGAGATTCTTAGGTATACACATTAACATTTTTCATCAACTTTGGGATATTTGGGGAATTACTTCTTCAATTTTTTTCCGTTTCATTCTCATTTTTCTTTTCTGGGATTTTGATACATCATTTCTTTTTTTCACAAATATCTGAGATGATGGTCACTTTTCTTTAACCTTTTTTTTTTTTTTTTCCTTCTTCAGATTGTATTCTTTCTTTACATTTACAGATTCTTTTTTTTGCCATCTCGCATCTAATTTTTGAGCCAACATAATAATTCCTTATTATTGTACCTTTTTTTGGTAGTTTTTGTTTCTTTACTGGAATTCTATATTTGTTAAGCCATTGTCATCATATTTCCCATTAAATTTTTTGTGTGTAGTTTCATCAAATTTTTGAACATTTTAATGGTAGCTTTTAAGATGTCTTTATATGGTAAATACATCTAAAGTAAGTTTCCACTTACTACTTTCTCCCCCAAATAGGGGTCATGTTTTGCTATTATTTGCACATCTCAATATTTGGTTGAAACTAAGCATTTTAGATAAAATATTATATAACTGGATTTTTTTTTTTTAATTTTTAAAAGTAACTTTCTTGGACCTAAGCTGTGGAATCCATCTCTTCTGCAATGGGCCCTCACTGATCAGATCAGATCAGATCAGTCGCTCAGTCGTGTCCGACTCTTCGCGACCCCATGAATCGCAGCATGCCAGGCCTCCCTGTCCATCACCAACTCCTGGAGGTCACTCAGACTCACATCCATAGAGTCAGTGATGCCATCCAGCCATCTCATCGTCTGTTGTCTCCTTCTCCTCCTGCCCCCAATCCCTCCCAGCCTCAGAGTCTTCTCCAGTGAGTCAACTCTTCGCATGAGGTGGCCAAAGTACTGGAGTTTCAGCTTCAGCATCATTCCCACCAAAGAAATCCCAGGGCTGATCTCCTTCAGAATGGACTGGATGGATCTCCTTGCAGTCCAAGGGACTGTCAAGAGTCTTCTCCAACACCACAGTTCAAAAGCATCAATTCTTCTGTGCTCAGCCTTCTTCATAGTCCAGCTCTCACATCCATACATGACCACAGGAAAGACCATAGCCTTGACTAGGCGAACCTTTGTTGTCAAAGTAATGTCTCTGCTTTTGAATATGCTATCTAGGTTGGTCATCTTTCCTTCCAAGGAGTAAGCGTCTTTTAATTTCATGGCTGCAGTCACCATCTGCAGTGATTTTGGAGCCCAGAAAAAGAAAGTCTGACAGTGCTTCTTAATTTTCTCTTCTTATTTTTATTAGCCTTGCTTTGCAGGGGAACCTCTGTGTCTGCATAACTGAGTGGTCAATGATTTTGGTGCTCAAATGCCCTAAAATCCTAGAGCCCCTCATATATGCTAACTGATATGTGTGTGGGTTGGGGAATGCACTCAAAAGTTACAGGTAATTCTCAAGTTCATCTTGTTTTTCACCTTCTTCTGTGCTCTTTTGGTTTCTCTTGAACATATGTGTAGTATTCCCATCAGCCAGTAATGTGTAAAGCCTATCTGAACCCTTCTATAACTTCCTTGATTCCAGAATTTCAGGCTGGTCCAGCACTCACCCCACTGAAATCACAACTCTGGGTTAGCAAAGCTAAAGGTGTTCTCTCTTCATTCCCGGCCAATTTGATCGTTTTTACTTGGCAAGAACACAGGGCTTTTTATTCACTCTACCCTAAATGAAGTCTTCCTTTTGGCAGCAGAACTGTTGAGTTTCGAGGCCAACTCCATGTTGGTAAAACCACTCTTTTACTCTCTTGGTAGGTGGAGGATAGGTAGTTTCATGTAAGAAGGTTGAGAATAGACTTCTGTTGTTCTTTCCTGAAACTCTTGGCAGTTTTGCAACAACAGATAGTTTTCAACTTGTTATCTGCCCTTGGCCAATTTACAGTGCCCCCAAATGCTTGTTTTGACTATCTTGTCCAACTTCATCCTTGTCTGAATCATACACCCCTTCTGGCCACTAAGAGGAGGTTGCTTCTCTTCCATTGCAATGGACTGAATTTTGTCTCCCTCTTCTCCCCTTCCCCATCCCATTCATATGTTGAGACCCTAACTTCCAATGTGACTGTATTTGGAGATGGGGCCTCTAAAATGATTACTAAGGTTAAATAAAGTTATACCATGGGGGGCTCTAATCTGATAAGACTGGTGTCCTTATTAGTAGAAGAGGAGACACCGGTAGTATATACACACAAAGGAATGGTGAAGACAGCAAGAAGGTAGCCATCTAAAAGTCAGAGAGAGCTGCCACTGGAGAAATCAAACCTTCAGAAACCTTGATCTTGGACTTACAATCTCTAAAACTGTGAGAAAATAAACTTCTGTTGTTTAAGTCACCCATATGTGTTATTTTGTTATGGCAGCCATAGAAGGCTAATTACACCCGTTACATCTTGAAGGTACTTTAATCAGATTTTTGCTCCCATAATTATAATAAAACTTCTCTTGATTCTGTCACTAATGGTCTCTTCATTGCTAAATCCAGTGGCTAATTCTCAGTCTTCCAGTCTCTTGGTTAAGATCTACAGATTTTCTTGACCTACCAGCAGCATTTGACACAGTTGATCACTTCTTCTGCATTGATACACTGTGTTCATTTGCTTCCAATAGAGCAAAGTGTATTGATTTTCTCCTTTCTTGCTGGCCACTCTTCCTCAGCCTTCTTTGCTTATTACTCTTCATATGTCCTGCTTATTAATGAGGAGTCCTCCAGGGTTCACTCCTTGGGTACCCCCCAACCCCATCCTCTTTATCATTTTTTGGTTGTATTATTTTATGTCATGGCTTTAAACACCATCTGGAGATAATGAAGCTTAAATTTCCATCTCTAGCTTATGCCTCTTTGCTAAACTCCAAACTCCAATATCCATTTGCATACTGGATGTCTCCATTTGACTGGCTAACTTATGGAATTCTTAGTCAATTAATTGAAGTGCATTTGTATCTAAATTAATGACAATTTGATTTTTTCAATTGCTTGAGCTAAAAATATTGGAGTCTTTTTGTCTCTAATATGTATCCTACTTTGGATGTATCAGGAAAGCCTATTTCTTAATCTTCAAATATGGCTGGAATCTGGCCAATTCCATTCCTTTCCACTTGGTTGTCATGGTCCAAGCCATAACTGTCATTACCTGCTGCTGCTGCTGCTGCTAAGTCGCTTCAGTCGTGTCCAACTCTATGCGATCCCACAGACGGCTCCCCCGTCCCTGGGATTCTCCAGACAAGAACACTGGAGTGGGTTGCCATTTCCTTCTCCAATGCATGAAAGTGAAAAGTGAAAGTGAAGACGCTCAGTCGTAGCGACCCTGGTTAGCATCAATAGCCTCTTCACTGATCTCTTGAAGACTATTCTCATTCTCTATTCAACACAGAAGCCAGAGTAATCCCATTAAAACATATCAAATATCGTCATGCCTCTACTCAACAACCTCCCATTGTTTTCTAGCTCAGAGTAAAAGTCAAATTTCTTTCAAGTACAAGATCTGGTCTCCATTGAATCTGGTCTCCATTGCTTCTCTGACCCCATCTGACTCTCTTACTCTGGTGTTGAGCTTTTTCCAGCTGTGATGACTTCCTTGTTCTTCCTCCCATGTGACACACCTCTAGGCTTTTCATGTGCCTTTCCACTTCCAAGCTTTGCATAAGCCTTTCCTCCCTCTCTGCAGTACTTCCTTATTTCAAATCTTTACCTACATGTCAACTTTTTAGCGAGGCCCTTTCTGACTACCTATATAAAAGTGCATCTCTCCTCCCTGCCCCACATTTCTTATCTCCTTTCTCTGCCTTGTTTCGGAGGAGTATTATCACCTTGTAATAGCCTGTATTATTTACTTTTCTGTTCTCTCTTCTTTAGAATATAAATTCTATGAGGACAAGGATTCTTTTTTTCCCTGAGTGTTTATTGCTATACCCATGGTGCCTAGAAGAGTGCCTAACTTGTAATAGATGGTTGGTTAAGTATTAGTTGATTAAATGGGTCACTGTTTTAAAAAATGGATTCAGAAAGAAGGAACTTGATTTTTCACTTGTGTGTGCTCTACTAAAAGCACAGCATTGACCCAGAGGGGCCACATGCTCATACACTAACACTAGTAATAGTTAAAATTACCCTTGTTCCTTAATAAGCAACTGTCTGGAAGGTAAGACAGACCAGATATTCAACTAAAAGGTAATTCCTATTTGGTACAATAACTTCTAGAGTGTAGCAGTATGGGAAAAGCAAATCAGTATATTTAGTGAGCCTGAAATGACTGTGATGTCAAACTAAAAAGAGTACTTTGGTACAAAAAAATTGTAGTCTTGCTGGGCTTACTTTGTTTTTTATAAATAATCTGAAACAAAGTATTTGTAACTGAATTTTCATTTTATAAAATAAAATTTTAAAAATCAGACAACATTTTAGGGAGAAAGCCATGATTACCTATTCTAGTTCTACTGCTTGTGGCTATGTGGCCTTGGGAAACTTAAATTCTCAGAGCCTCCATTTCCTTATTTAAAAAACAAAATCAATAAGTTGTAATGCATTCCTCCATGTTTGCATTCATTCTAATTAGAGTGCTCCTGCCATATATCACCCTCAGTGTGTGCGTGTGCTAAGTGGCTTCAGTCGTGTCTGACTCTTTATAACCCTGTGCAGTGTAACCTACCAGGCTTCTCTGTCCATGGGATTCTCCAGTCAAGAATACTGGAGTGGGTTGCCATGTCCCCCCTTGAAGGGATCTTCCTGACCCAGGGATCAAACCCTCATCTGTGATGTCTATATTGCCTTTAGTACTGGTCACCAAAGTCTGCATAGTGGCTACCCTGGTAGCTTATAAAGATTAGTGGAAATTTGCTAGCACAGCACAGTCCCCGGCACCCAGTAGGTGATTTTAAAGGGTGGATTACTTCCCCATATCCAATCCTCCAGCCAAACTCTTGAGAGTATCACTAACTCATGTTCATACTCATCCTCATCTCTCAAATATCACCTCCTGAAGGAGCCGATCCCCAACCATCCCATCTAAATCGCTTCCCGTCCCTTTATGTCTTATTACCCCATTTGATTTTCTTCATAGCCTTTTTCACTTTCTAAAGTTACCTTTAAAATATTTCTCCCTTTCACTGTGTATTTTTCCTCTCTGAAAATGTAAGTTTCATGAGAGCAGGGACCCCTTTCCTGATTTTCCGTTGTGTCCTCCGCACCTGGAAGGGCCCCTGACACATGGAAGTGGTTCGCAAATATGTGGAGGAGGAGGTTACCGAGTGCCTGGGTCTTTCCTCTTGGTAGCTCCATGCCAGCCCAAGGGCTTGGCTCAAAGCAGAGGCTCAGAAAACATGTGAATAAAAATCTTGTCTTGTGGCAGCTGCTGGGTCACCATGCTAACTTGTTTGGTGTAAACTGCTTCCCTATTTGTGGCATGGAGACTGTTGGAGTGTGACTTGAGCATGGGCTGTGTCTCTGGAGCAAAGCTAAAGCTCCATTCTTAAACATCCTCCCATAAATAGCACAGGCCCTGCATTTCTGGCTTTATGCTTTTGAGCAAAACCCTATTTTTCTCTGCCTACTGCTCTGACCTCCCAGGAAAGTACAGAAGAACACATGTGCCGAGCATCACAATTTCCAGACTCCATTTCTTCCCCAGACTATCATCATCTCCTCACAGCCACCCTGGGGGCAGCGGGGGTGTTGACTCATTTGGCACAGCAGAGGGCTAGGTGCTTGTTTACTCATGTGATGCAGCAAATGTATCACATGAGAAAGCCTGTCTTTGACTCTAAATCCCGTATTTTCCCACTTTAATTTCCATCTCTGGGCCTGAGATGGGACTAGAAGCTTGCTGAAGGATGTGTTCAAGCTGAAAGGTAAGAACATTAAAAAAAGGAAGAACAAAATTTTATTTTAAAGGCATTATTAATGGCAGCCCACTCCAGTACTCTTGCCTGGAAAATCCCATGGACGGAGGAGCCTGGTGGGCTGCAGTCCATGGGGTCACTAAGAGTTGGACACGACTAGGCGACTTCACTTTCACTTTTCACTTTCATGCATTGGAGAAGGAAATGGCAACCCACTCCAGTGTTCTTGCCTGGAGAATCCCAGGGACGGGGGAGCCTCGTAGGCTGCTGTCTATGGGGTCACACAGAGTCAGACACGACTGAAGTGACTTAGCATAGCATAGCCTTAAAAAGTATAGAGGGGAACATGAATGATAAAAGGCTTGAAACAACCTCAAATTTACTCTGTTAGCTGGAAAAAAGTACCAGGTACTCTAAACATTGCATCCAGAATGGTAGACTTTAGATAATGTTACCTGTCAAGAAAGAAATTAGAAAAGTTTTAGTGAGTAAGTAATCATGGAGTGTTTTTACTTGCCTCTTAAGATAGAAAGTAAAAACTTTAAAGAGGACACAAAATATCCCAACTGATTTGATAATGTTTGAAATAAAAAGAGCTGAGCTTTATTTTTCTCTGAAAATTGAACACATTATGAATACAACACATTTATCAAGCATTTCTATAGTCTAGCACCTTGCCTCCATAATCCATTCAGTATTCACAAGAACCTTACAAAGCAGGAATTCTCTCTATTTTAGGGTTGAGCTTAGATATGTGAAATTATTTGCCTAACTAACAGGGTACACAGTTAGTAAGTGGCAGGACCAGAGTTTAAAATGCCCCATCACTAAGCTATTAATTTGGGTCAAAAGTGGCCTGGCCGCATAGGATAAACCTTATTCTCAGCATGGCTTTGGCAATTGCATTTGCAGGATGAGATGGTGTGGAAGAGCATTGCACCCAGGGAGCTGTACAAGTCCATGCAGAAACAGACATGAGTATAACAGTACAAAGAGCATGCAAGAAATACACTGTTTCAAAGCAGGTGGAATCTATGAAGAACTCTAAGGAATCAAAAATCTTACTGACACTGACATTCTTATACAATTAATATATTAGCTCCATACAAGAAAATGATTGGTTGGGTGGATAAGACAAGGCTCAGAGTGGGATCCTGAAGTGGCTCAGAGGATGTCAGAATCCGGCAAAGGAAAGAGGTCAGAACTCAAACTTTGGCAATACCATGAGTTCTTCAGTATCCTCAGTTCAGTTCAGTTCAGTTCAGTTGCTTAGTCATGTCCGACTCTTTGCGACCTCATGGACTGCAGCATGCCAGGCTTCCCTGTCCATTACCAACTCCCAGAGTTTACTCAAACTCATGTCCATTGAGTCGGTGATGCTATCCAACCATCTCATCCTCTGTCACCCCTTATCCTCCTGCCTTCAATCTTTCCCAGCATCAGGGTCTTTTCAGATGAGTCAGTTCTTCACATCAGGTGGCCAAAATATTGGGGTTTCAGCTTCAGCATCAGTTCTTTCATTGAATATTCAGGACTGGTCTCCTTTAGGATGGACTGGTTGGATCTCCTTGCAGTCCAAGGGACTCTCAAGAGTCTTCTCCAACACCACAGTTCAAAAGCATTAATTCTTTGGCACTCAGCTTTCTTTATAGTCCAACTCTCACATCCATACATGACTACTGGAAAAACCATAACTTTTACTAGACAGACCTTTGTTGGCAAAGTAATGTCTCTGCTTTTTAATATACTGTCTAATTTGGTCATAACTTTTCTTCCAAAGAGCAAGCGTCTTTTAATTTCATGGTTGCAGTCACCATCTGCAGTGATTTTGGAGCCCCAAAAAATAAAGTCTGTCACTATTTCCACTGTTCCCCCATCTATTTCCCATGAAGTGATGGGACCAGATGTCGTGATCTTAGTTTTCTGAATGTTGAGTTTTAAGCCAACTTTTTCACTCTCCTCTTTCACTTTCATCAAGAGGCTCTTTAGTTCTTCTCTTTCTGCCATAAGGGTGATGTCATCTGTATATCTGAGGTTATTGATATTTCTCCCAGCAAACTTGATTCCTGCTTGTGCTTCATCCAGCCCAGTGTTTCTCATGATGTACTCTGCATATAAGTTAAATAAGCAGGGTGACCATATACAGCCTTGATGTACTCCTTTCCTGATTTGGAACCAGTCTGTTGTTCCATGTCCAGTTCTAACTGTTGCTTCCTGACCTGCATACAGGTTTCTCACAGGTCATGTGGTCTGGTATTCCCATCGCTTTCAGAATTTTCCACAGCTTGCTCTGATCCACACAGTCAAAGGCTTTGGCATAGTCAATAAAACAGAAGTAGATGCTTTTTTCTGGAACTCTCTTGCTTTTTCAATGATCCAGTGGATGTTGGCAATTTGATCTCTGGTTCCTCTGCCTTTTCTAAATCCAGCTTGAACATCTGGAGGTTCACGGTTCATGTACTCTTGAAGCCTGGCTTGGAGAATTTTGAGCATTACTTTACTTTGCTTCTGTATCATATTCTTCACTTGACCAACACCCCATGTGAAGGGTGTGGTTATATCAAAGCAGCATTTGTACTTTGATGAGTGTGTGCCATACATATTGTGCATGTGAATGAATATATGCGAGTCTAAGCACACACATAAATTCATAAATTAATTAATAAATTATTTATTTTTCTTTCCACAGGGTGATTTCAATTTCATTAATTAGATTTAGGAAGGTAACCTAACACAGGATAGTGATGTAAAAATTTTCAGCACTCTCAAGAAAACAGAAGTTTATAAGGAAAAAATGGTCATGTAGAAAACACACAACTAGTGATTTGTTCATATTTATTTCCCCGTTTCAAATGATAACAATTCCTTGTGTTAAAGTTAGTCAATGAAGACAGCAAGGTAGTTTCAGTGAGTTCACAATGTGAACTGGGCTCGTGAGTGGTTACTACATATTAACCTCAACATCCTGTGCAGACCTGTATTTTGTTTTATTGTTTAGTCAGTCTTCACATCGAACAATCAGTGCTGAGAAAGTTTCTATCCATGTATAGAAATAGCTGCAAAGGGCAGACTTTAAAAGTATTTTTCTTCTTTCTAGAGATACAGACATGTTTTCTGTTTCTACCAAACTTTGTATTAAACCGAATCAAGGCAGGTGACTGGTAAAGTTGCCCTACCCCCTAGTTATGCTGAGCTGGGCCACTGGAACACTGAATTGGTAAGAGAGATTTTGAAATGACTAGGAAATTGTAGTCATCCTTTTTTAAAACCAAACTGACACCCATCACCCCAACAGAAAATCTAACACACTGAATTACGTGAAGATGATGTTAAACAAACCTGAACACACCTAACGTGGGATAAGGAAAAGATATTTTTGAGTCCAGTCGCAGTGCATAGCACATTCATTGGCACCCAGTAGAATAAGAAAGCCAATGTAGAAAGCATTTTTGCCTTCACAGCACTAACAACTGAAAAGCACACGGTATATAATACATTGATCTTTAAGGGGCTAATAACGATAATTCTAAGAATAGATCTATTAGATTAACCTGAATGTTCATCTATAAAATTTTTTTTTTTTCCAAAAATAAAGCTTAAAAGAGGCTTACAGAAACAGTAAGACTCCATCAGGACTAGCAGAAGACAAAGTGATAAGACGCCTGCAAATGTAACATGAAGTGATGGTCACGTGGTGCTTTTCAGTACAGGACATCTCATCCAGTTTATTCCCATACCCAAGGCTAGCTGTGATAATAGGAGCTTCAAACTCTCAAGACAGGGACAGCTTGTTTGAGTAACATCCTATATAAACACTCCCAAACTGTTCTCAAATAGCTGGGCCATTGGAACTGAAGGGCTGAGCCTCTGACCCAAGTAAAGAGCTGAGAATACATAGAAAATTTGTGCCAAGTCTGCTGTGTTATTTGGGAAGAAGAGGGCGTCAATGATAGCGGGCTAGCCCATATTTTTAGCACACCAACATGTGTGCTGGGTGAAGGATGCTCAATATCCTTGTCAAAGGATGCTCAGTTTGTTCCAGAAATCTGACTCAGAAGAAGCTGAAGAGAGATGTCTGCTCTGGAAGGAATATTGAATACAAGGTGTTTCAGGGTCAGGTAATTTTCTTTTTGACTCATCAATAACTAATATTCAAGAAGAGCTGCAGCACGGAGTCTGTCTCTCCAAGACATATTCTCCTGCCACCGTTAGCCGAATCCTCTCCCAGCCTATTGGGCCAATGATGTCTGGAATGATCCCATTGCCTGGAGGTGGGAGTTGGTGCCACAGATTTTTCTAGGAAGCTGGCATGAAGATGATTTGCACAAGGAACTCTCCACTGAACTGCTGCTGAAGCCTACTCCTTGGCCTTCTCCTGCTGCTCTGCAGTCCAGAAACAGGTCTATAAAATCTTTAAAATCTGTACAAGTGACTCTTGAACAATATGGATGTTAGGGGTTGAAAACCCACCTATAATTTTACAGTTGACTTTCTGTATCCTCCATTCTGCATCTGAGGGACCAGCCAACTGCCGATCCTGTAGTCCTGCAGTATGTATTTATAGAAGGAAATCCCTGTACAAGTGGAGGTGGCAGTTCAAACCCATGCTGTTCAAGGGTCAGCTGTCAATGGGAGCAGCATGTTGAGTATGTCCTCCGCTCCTTCATCTCTGTGGGACTCTATGCTGCTGTGAAGGCCTCTGTGTTAAATATGGGGATCTGTTCCAGCAGCCTCTCTTCTGCTAGAATTACAGTCATTAAAGTAGGTATCTACATGAGCTGATTCTCCTCCTGTTCTCAAGCTCCTGGGAGTAACTGTCCATGGTGTTTCTCTGCAACAGCTAGAGCTCATCATTCGTGATAATGTCCTCTGAATATCTAACCACAGCTTCAGATTCTGCTTCAGAGGTGGAAGAGATGTACAGCATAAACCTCCTACTATCCTCAAAGTCTGGACCCCGCCCCCACTCTACCCTGTTGAGTCCCAGCCGGCCTTGAGGGTGCATCGGTGGGCCTGGAGGAAGCTGCATAGCCTGGACCAGGGCCTGCCTAGGGCTGGTCAGAAAGATCTGGCTCTGAGCTCTACCTCACACTCCTGGGGCTGCTGCCTCCAACTGAGACCCAGTGGATTCTACCACCGTTACTGCTACCTGCAAATGTTTTCAGCAGCTCAGCAAGTAAGCTCAAGATACTTGTCAAATTTAACCAATCAAGCCACTTGAAAACATGACACGGATTCATTGACTACATATTGTGTTAAGTATCTTCAGTCGTGTCCGACTCTGTGTGACCCCATGGACTGTAGCTCTCCAGGCTCCTCTGGTCATAACACTGTCCAGAAAGATACTAAAGTGGGTTGCCATTTCCTCTTTCAGGGGATCTTTCTGACCCAGGGATTGAACTGGTGTCTCTTATGTCTCCTGCATTGGCAGGCGGATTCTTTACCACTAGCGCCACCTGGGAGGCTCAACCATTTCTGAATTGCAATTGCACAACCTGAAGAAAGTTCGTGCATAGATTCTTGGGTCAATATATTAATAGACTCCCCATTACCTAGTATTTTATGACATGATTTAATTGTTAGCATAACAGTTGTCCTTGTGCTCCCAGTTTCTCGTGTTTTGCATATTGGACTGCAGCTTTACAGTTCAGCTTCACTGTGGGCCCTTTACATGCAGTGGCAACCTGTCCAAATAGAACTTAATCACATTTGGAGGATAGTCCCCACATGTGCTGCAAACCCTACAGTTGTCCCAGAAGCACATGGATGTGTTGTGCCATAAGTCTTTGCCTGGTGTCACACACTTGGTTTGACACCTTAATGAGTGTTTGCACTCAGCAGATATATTCAGCATGTATAAAAAGATGCTGCACACATATTTTTCCATAATGTACTCATTTGAACAATTTTTCATAAGTGTAAAAGTGAAGATCCCTGCAAAAGGAATGGCAACCCATTTCAGTATCTTTGCCTGGGAAGTCCCATGGACAGAGGAACCTGGCAGGCTACTGTCCATGGATGGGATTGCAAGAGTCGGACACAACGTAGTAACTAAGCAATAAGCAACAAAAACATGGTCAATCTGATTTTTTAAAAAGAGCACTTCTAATCATTATAATTATAATCAGTGAACCCATTTTCCAGATGTTCAATGATGAACACTGAAGTGCAGGAGAATCCTTTGTTGGCGGTCTGCATCACGGAGTTAACAGAGATGTGCACAGCAAAGCACTTAAGGCTTCAAGGTGCTGCTGGTTGGTGCATGGGGCAACTGGATGTGCGCTCCTCTGTGTGGGCTCCCTGGTGGCTCAGACGGTAAAGAGTCCACCTGCAATGCGGGAGACCTGGGTTCAGTCTCTGAGTCGGGAAGATCCCCTGGAGAAGGGAATGGATACCCACTCCAGTATTCTTGCCTGGAGAGTTCCATGGACAGAAGAGTCTGGCAGGCTTTGTAAAGAGTCAGACATGACTGAACCATTAACACTTTCACTGTGTTCTGTCTTACAGCTTTGAACATTGTAAGCGCACATTTTAAAATGATATTTGTACAGACTTCTTCAGCACATCAGACACCACTGTAGGCTGAAACCCACTGGCACAGAGCAACAGGCTCCCTTGAACTGAATCCTGACTGCTGCTGGTTAGCTATATGAGCAAGCTTTCCCTTCTTGAAACCTCCGTTTTCTCATTTCTCACAGGAGGTGACCATTCCATGGGGTTGATGTGAAGACTAAAAAAAACTATGTAAGGTGTGTACCACCAAGGTCTTGAAAATAGCGGGCACTTGGCAAATACTAACCTATCTCTTGCAATTTCAGGGAATATCAGTGTTGCTAAGGATGTGAGAACTGAAGCAGGATAAACTCATGCCACATGTACTATCAGCCTCTGGCGTCTGCTGGGAAGACCATGAAAAGGCTGTGCTCAAGGGTGGTGGCTGTCAGCCCTGGCGGCACATGACTACATAAAGAGTTTTGAAAAATGCTGATACCTGGGCCCCAACCCCAGAGATTCTGTCCTACCTTGTCTGGGATGCTGCCAAGGCATTTGCATTTAAAAAAAACTCTCCAGGAAATTTTGATGTGTAGTCAGGGTTGAGAAGCACTGCTCTAGACAGACGGGCCATCCATCTGCACAATTCTACCACAGTCTTGGCACAACGCTTGAGTCCCATTTTGTCTCCTGCACTATCCCCTGCACAAGTGTAATTTATTCTCCAAGCTATTCCCATGGCCAGTGTAAGTTCTGCCATCTCTGGCAAGGTGCCACTGCCACCATATGCCACACCATGTGGCTCTTCTTCTCTGCTCTGTTGTGCCTCTCCAGCTCCTCCAGGAGATCCTGAAGCAAGACGCTTGGCATGCTTATTGATTGTCTAGAGGAAAATGCTAAGTGCATCCTTCAGGTTAAAGCTAAACCTGGCATCCTGTAGTGCATAGCATTTTTAATATGTTCTGCTAACTCTGCAAGGAGAAATGGCTTAATTTACAATGAAAAAGAAAGGGCTATAGGTTTTACACTGTTTGAGAATCCTTAACATAGCGAAAGATGGCAGATAAGTCACATCTGGCCATAGAACTTCCCCTCATCTCCTCCCCAACTCAGTCATCATGAAATGTCTTCTGAATTGAGTTCAAAAGAGAGTGCATTAACTTCTGTCTCCAAGAGACATAGAAGCCTTCATAGAGGAGGTGATATTTGATCTTGGTTTGTAGGAGATATTGGAGGTTGGCTGGATGTTGGACGGTATGTGAATAAAGACCAAGAGTGATCATCATGACCAAAAGCCTAGAGCTGAATGGTAACATTGTGGGTTACAGAAATCATATCACGTGGAGACAGAATGGGAATCCAGGAGTGCAGAGTCAGGATGGGTTAGGATACTGCAATAAGAAACTGCTTCTAAATTTGGGCTTCCCTCATAGTTCAGTTGGTAAAGAATCCACCTGCAGTGCAGGAGACCCTGGTTCGATTCCTGGGTTGAGAAGATCTGCTGGAGAAGGAATAGGCTACCCACTCCAGTATTCTTGGGCTTCCCTTGTGGCTCAGCTGGAAAGAATCTGCCTGCAATGTGGGAGACCTGGGTTCAATCCCTGGATTGGGAAGATCCCCTGGAGAAGGGAAAGGCTACCCAGTCCAGTATTCTGGCCTGGAGAGTTCCACAGACTCTATAGTCCATGGGGTCGCAAAGAGTCGGACACGACTGAGTGAACTTCACTTTCACTTTCTAAATCTCAGTGACTTAACACAACAGACTTCACTGTTTCTCACCTGGGCTAATAATCCATCATGGATCAACTGGGATCTTCTTTATGTTGTCCTGATGGACCCTTTGCTACCTGGATCACCATCATTAACTTGTGGGAAGGGGATAGGAAAATGATGAACTGGATTTTAGAGACTCCAATCAAGAAGTGACACGTTACTTTCATTCACACTTTATTGGCTCAAACCAGCTACATGGCCACACCTGACTTGAAGACAATGGGAAAGTACAATCCTCCAGTAGTCCCCAAAGGTGAGCTGTAAACATTGGTGAATAGCTTTTAATGACCACCACTGGGAGGAAATATGCACTAGGGAGTTTGGATTTGATCTCAAAGGAAAAGAAAACAGGCAAAGTTTGAAAGTGGGAGAGACACACTTAGAACTGAGTTTACATGGAAGTGGGCTGGAGTGGAGCATTTATTCCTCTGCCCTGTAGAGACTTTTTCTCTCTTTCTGCTGTTCAGATCTGCTTGTCTGCAGGAAAATCACAATATTTATCTACTCTCTGCTTTTTGGTGAATTTGCCAAGAAAGACTACACTCTCATCATTTGCCCTGCAGTTTTGAGGATCACTGAAATTAAGGAGATTGCAGTCAATCCATTCTTAACCAGGTCTAAGCTCTGCCTAGCTTTTATCAAGAACAAAGCTCATGTGTTTATCTCTATCTGACTTCCGAACTTATTTCCTCAATTACTTGGTTCCCAACTTAGTCAGGAAGAGAGGCTTTCTCCCAGATGGTCTCAAATTCCAAAGTAGATTAAAAGGACAGAAAGGAGGAGGAAAGTAGACCAATAAAAGGATGTGCACGGAAGTTAGACAGGAAAAAAAAAAAAAAAGGATAAAAATAGTGTGGATAAAAGGAAGGATTCAAGAGAAATCTCTGACTGAGCAGAATGTGGGCTCGAAGGGGAGCTCAGGAGCTGGGCTGTCCCAGGCTCCAATCCCCAAAAAGTAAGAAGACCTCTGGGGAGTTACTTTTCCTTCTTCTGCTTCATTGGCCAGCTCTGCATAATGGAGGCAATCTTACTAGAATCCAAATTGTAGTATTTTATGAGAAATAAATGACTGAAATCAGTGCAGGTGTTTAGCATAGTCTCTGACATATACACTTGATAAACAGTTGAGGCAGTTGCAGTTTTGCACTTATGTACTTGGCCCACCATATCTGTATTATGCATGCCCAGATTCAACGAACTTTTCAATTCATGGTTGGCTGCCTCTGCAGATGCAGAACCTGATGATGTGGAGGGCTGATGGTATTACACTATTTCATTTTCAATAAGGGACTTGAGCATCCCCAGATGCTGACGCAGAGCCAGTCCTTCGGGGACTGGAAAAGTGAAGACTTATTTGGACTGAGCATGCGTGAAGACACTTGAATTCCCTAAAAGTAAAACACCAAGTCCTGACTTTCGTTTGTCTCATCTTTTGCCTCTTGTCCTTACAATCAAATTCTTCTTGATTAAGAGATTTGGTGACTCAGACCAGACAAATAGAGTTAATACATTTCTTCATATTTTTCTTCCTCTTGCCTTTTGTGTGGTTCAAATTCTATTTGTCTTTGGAAATTTAATAAGCTTTTTCTTATTTTTCATTCTCACTAAGCTGGTTTTTGTTATTATTATAAATTCAAATTCTTTCAACTACCTTGGGTTGGCCAAGTCATAATATCTCCATGGGTCTGTAACTGATTATTCTATTTCCTGAGGCTGGTGGTTCAAGAGGATAAAATGATGGCTTTCAGGATTATTCCTTGCTCTAAACTGGAGTGTATAAGGTATTCCCCAGTATTTTCTTAATGTAAATGGAACCAGATTTATTTTCATATGAGAAAAATTGGATGGAAATTTACTTTTCTGGAGGGAACTTTGTCTTTAATTCACATATCTTGATTATATTTTATTGCTCAAAAATGCCCTCTAGGTCTTTCAGATGCAAATCTGAGACTGTGGTAAAAATCAACGTTCTATTTGTGGGGCTAAAAATAATATTGTAGGATATTTTAGGCTGAGGTCCCTGGAGGAAAACTCTGAGAGAGAAGTTTATATACTAGGCAATGCTTTCAGGAGCAAATCTGCAAGGAAGTGAGGGAAACTGAATTGGGCTTATAAGAAAGTTGGAATGTGATACAATTACAACAGAGGCTTTAGGTAAATCCCATGAGGATCTCAGAAGCAAGGACGACTTTGCCGAGATATCCTCAAATGAGATAAGTGGTCTCTGTACCATGACATCAGCCAGTATTTAGATATGGTTTGAGTTAGGGAGAAGGACAAGATATCAGGGCAGGCTGCTTTTTTTCAGGGCAGTTCCCAGGGAAGGACATATCTATGAGCCCACAGGAGCCACCATTCCCGGAAGGGGACAATGAGTACCTTAGTTCTGAAGAGGGGGCCTGGTACTCTGTATGCCCCAGTAGCCACTATGTGGGGGCATTTCTTAATGATTATAACATCATTTGAAATGCTAGAAAATATTGGCTGAATTCTTTTTCTCTCTGTGTAATTGTATTAGTTTCCTAGGGCTGCTGTAACAAAGTACCAGATATTTGGCAGCTTAAAACAACAGAAACCTATCATCTCACAGTTCTGGAGGCTGGATATCCAAAATCAAAGTGTTGACAGGGCCATGCTCTCTTTAGAGTCTCCAGGGGAATATCCTTCCCATTTTTTTCCCCCCAGCTTCTAGTGTTTGCTGGTAATCCTTGGTGTTCCTTGGCCTATAGATGCATCATTCCAATCTCTACCTGTCATCACATGGCATTTTCCCCATATGTCTTTGTGTCTAAATTTTCCTCTTTTTGTAAGGACATGTTATTGGATTAAGTTGCATCTTAATTCAGTATGACCTCTTCTTAACTTGATTGCATTTTCAAAGACTCTACTTTCAAAGAGGCTCATACTCTATATATTCCTGGGGTTGCTAAGTCATTTCAGTGCAGACTCTTTACAACCCTATGGATTGTAGCCTTCCAGGCTCCTCTGTACATGGGATTCTCCAGGCAAGAATACTGGAGTGGGTTGCCTCCTTCAAGGGGTCATCCCTGCCCAGGGATCAAACCCGTGTCTCTTATGTCTCCTGCATTGGCAAGTGGGTTCTTTACCACTCGTGCCACCTGGGAAGCCCATTCCTGGGGTTAGGACTTCAATACATCTTTGAGGGGACAGAATTCAACCCATAACAGCTACTAAGAGACATTAATTCATCTCCTGGACCATTATCCTGAACACATTACCCCATCTTGCTCACAGAGGCGTAAATGAAGATGCTATCTCTACTTATGCTGTTCTTTTTCAGGCCTTCCCATCTCTTTCTTGATTATTGTAATAACTTCTTTGCTGTTCTCACTTCAGTCTTTGTCTCTATCTACCCTCATTATCCACAAAAGACTCTTCTAAGGCCCAGTTTCAATTGCGTAGCTCTGTTGCTCAAAATCTATCCCTAGGCTTTCGGTTACCTATATTACGAAATCTACACTGTTAGTTTGATATCCAAGGTCCTGTGTGACCTCATCCTGCTGACGTGAACAGCCTCATCTCAGATGCATGTTCACTTTGTACTTTACACTTAAGAATATTGAGCTGCTTGTGTATGCGTAGACATAATGGGCTTCCAGAAAACGACAGTTCACTCTACCCTGTCTTCAGTTTACAAAAAGACCTTGCTCCTCCAATGATCTAATGAAATTCTCACACTCGCCTGGTGATGTAGGTGTTTTCATAGGTAATGAATGTAGTTGATGAAGAGGCTAACAGAGAAGACAGATATCTAACCAGATAACAGCAAAGTTAAGAGTCACAGCCAAATTTCCAATAGGCAATCCTTCCTGACATGTCTTGTCTGTGCAGCTCACACTTACAAACTTGACTGCCCATATATTTAAACTTGTCACCTGTTTCCCATATTGACTCTCTTCGCAAGCTGCAAAGATTGAACTTAGGGGACAAATCTCTCCTATATTATGCCAGAAACAGAAACAGTTGTGGAGCAAGAAATAGATTTTCTCAAGTTGCGAATACAGTGAACATTTGGGGTAGGATGAAAATGCATTTGGTCTATGAGAGGTTGTATTGTTCTCTAACTGCTTCCTTACAAGAAGATTGATGTACACCAGTAAATGGCCTGACACTGTACATCAGAAAGTCACAGTTGGCCCTAGGAATTGAATAAAAGCATCAGTTTATGTCTATGTTTCTTTAAAATACAGCCATATGAGTCAAAGGTGCTATGCCAGGTGTTACAGAGGTTTCCATGACAACTTCATCTTTATCTTCCTTCCTGAATAGCACTGCTAAATGGTGACTTTGAGGCAACACCCATTTAAGATTCTCCGTTTTAAAGATTCTGATCCATTGTACACTGCATTTATACGTCTCCAAGTGAAGAGGAGAATCTAACAATTTCTTGAGGAATTGGGAAAAATAGATTTTTCAGCTAATTTGAACTACTTATTAACCTTGTTCTACTATGACTATCATTACTAGAGTGATGTTGTGCTTACTTTAACTCTCAGCTTGATTTTTCTTTGATAGAATTTGCTGAAGACATTCTAGACCCTCACTATATCATGAAGCAGACATTTCTAGAAATTATATCCAGAAAAACTAGGTCATGATCATTGGGAAATGAGGTAGAAAATATTGCAATATTTAAGCAGTCAAGATGGTATATCTAGAAAAGTGGAGCAAGAGCAGGCTTTCTTCGTATTAGTCGTGTTTCATATTTCACAGGCCATAAGGAGGATTTGGAATGAGTTAAGCATAATAACAGATTCCCTGGTGGCTCAGATGGTAAAGGATCCACCTGCAATGTAGGAGACCCAAGTGCAATGTGGGAGATCTGCCTGCAATGTGGGAGACCTGAGTTTGATCCCTGGTTTGGGAAGATCCCCTGGAGGAGGGCACGGCAACCCACTCCAGTATTCTTGCCTGGAGAATCCCATCGACAGAGGAGCCTGGTGGGCTACAGTCCATGGGGTCGCAAAGACTCAGACAGGACTGAGGGACTACGCACACACAGCACAAACATAACTGATCTCAGAGTCTTGGGTGGTGTTGAACTGCTCATTCTTTGTGACAATACCATGGAACAAACTTATGAAAATGGACTTCTCTTTGACAAAGACCTTCCGCAAAGATCTTTTTCCCCAAGCAGCTGCTATTCTTCTTGGTCAATGTTTTCTTCTAAGACCAGTCCTTCATCAGTTTCTGAATTGCAGTCATCTGCCTCCCATTGGGACTAAGAGTATGGGTAGAACCATGGACAAAAGACCAGGTGACATGATTCTTGTTAGAAATCAGCCATTCATCAGTTCTGTGACTCAGATAAGTGAGTCACATTTATAAAATTGAACTAATAATAGTTCTAGACTCTGACCTTTCAGAGTAGCAGCTGAACTGAACATTAAGAGATTTCATCCAAGAATGTCATACTTGCGTTTACTGTGTTGGTGGGCAATTATCTTAACAGAGATCATTCATTGATTCATCAAGTGGTTAGTACTTGCCTCGTCAAGTCCAGCAAACTTGGGTTTGACTTCACCTTTCAAGCTTCAGTTTCCTCCATTTTATTTATTTATTTTTTTTATCAAGAATCTCTTTTATTGATTATCAGAAACATTACAAACATCTAGTATGAAGAAGTTGTAACATGATAGTGTTTAGTTTGAACAATTAATACATTTCAGATATAATATTATACATATTTCAATGCTATTCTCCCCAATCATCCCACCCTCTCCCAGTGCCCAGAGTCCAAAAGTCTGGTCTATACATCAGTGTCTCTTTTGTTGTCTCGTAAATAGGGTTATTTTTACCATCTTTCTAAATTCCATATATATGCGTTAGTATACTGTATTTGTGTTTTTGTTTCTGGCTTACTTCACTCTGTATAATAGGCTCCAGTTCCATCCACCTCCTTAGAACTGATTCAAATGTATTCTTTTTAATGGCTGAGTATTGGGTAAAAACAGCACCTACCACAAGGAGTATCGGCAAGATTAAACACAATCATGAACATAAAGCATGAAGTGCGGTAGTGCTTCACCATAGGTGTTATAACTCTTCTTGAATACACAATGGGAACATCTAGTGAGGAGTCCCTTTGTTTGAGGCTCTTTTTGAGTCACTGGGGCTAAAGAGGACTCAGACATGATCTGGGTCTTGGTGGATGATGAAAACACAACACCCGTAATTGGCCTTGTCAGTGACCATTGCCTTCAGCTGGGCATTTAGCTTATTTGCAAATATTATTAAAGTAAACAATGCTCCAGCAGGCATCTTTATGGGTAAGCGCTGAGTTCACTTCAGATTGTGGGTCACTAAACTAGATTCCTCGAAGTGGAATTGGTGAATTAAAGGATCTAATTCACAGCACACCAGAGACAAGTCTAGGGGTCATAAGAGTGCTGAAAAAGGCACACAGCACTGGACTTAAGCTGCTAGAAGAGAACAGTGAGGAAAACCTTCTGGTTGAGTCTGAAATGATGAGATAACAGCAATACCAAGAATAATGGGAAGCAGGCACTATTATTATTATTGCTCTCATTCTACAAATGAGGAAATCAAGTTGGAAAAGACCCAGAAATCTGCGCAAGATCCTTTAGCTAGCATGGGGTGGAGTTAGGGTCTGCTGTTCAATTCTGTTCACTGTGGCTTGAGGGGAAAGAAGGGGAGTGGGAAGTAGATGGAAAAAGAAGAAAGGAGAAAGAAACTCTAAGTAAGTAGAAGGAACTACATGAGCAAAGGTGAGAAGGTCTTACAGCCATGTAGTTCTGAAATGTAGGAGACTTTCATGATTGTGAATAGTAGGGATAGACCCTGCTGAGATCCCTCCGTAGAACTACTTACTGTGTCCAAAATGTTTAAATATTAGTTTTAAATATCCCAACTAAACCCACTTCAGGTACTTTGAAAGGCTTTTGTTCAGAGAACTAGAGACAGGTACTTTGAAAAATGTGAGATTCTACAAAAATATTTATGACTATTGCTCAAATGAGGACAAATTGGAAGGGATTCAATTTATACTCAATTTAATTAATTCATTTTGACTTGTCCATATGGTTCTTTCAGTAGCTGCTAGCATGCTCCTGGCTAGTGAAAAATCATTTTGTGCATGGGGTATCTGCTGCTTTCCAGGCCTATATAAAACTGTGCTTTATTAACAGCATTTCTTATCTTTTAATTATGTTTCAAGATAGGTGTTTTCAATTATGTTTCAAGGTAGGTGTTTTACTGTACAGGTGAGTAAATTGAGCTCAGACATTTTGGAGGGTTTTTCCCACGACTGCCAGGCAAGGCCTGGTAGGACTGATGTTTGAGCCATCTGAACCTGTCCTCAGAGTCTATGATGTGATAGTCCAGGAGACAGGTAAGAAAATAGTAAGAAAATAGTAAACCAGAGAAGGAATTGGGATGTCTCTAGTTTCTCCCATGAGCCTAATTTGCCCCTCTGCCCTTCACACCACAAAGACTAAAAATGACACTAAAAATGACCAGCCTTCCTTGGTCGCTCAGCCTACAAAGAATCCGCCTGCAAAGCAGGAGACCCAGGTTCTGTCCCTGGGTTGGGAAGGTCTCCTGGAGAAGGAAATGGCAACCCACTCCAGTGCTCTTGCCTGGAGAAGTCCATGAACAGAGAGGAGCCTGGCAGGCTATAGTCCATGGGGCCGCAAAGTGTCAGACATGACTCACCAACTCACACTAACAAATCTTTTCCAGCCTTCAAATTTCCTTGCATACCACTTCCTGTAAACAGTCCTAGAACACTGCTCTGCTCCCATGATTAATGTCCTCTCTTAACCCCTCTCACAGTCAAGGCAAGGTGGGCTCTTCAGCTGGCCATTCACTCCATGTCTCCACCATCGGCTGGCACTTCCACCTACCTGGCTGAGTGTCTAATTCTTGTGACAGCCCAATGATGTATGCATCATGTCCTATATTCTATAAGATAGTAAGTTAGTAAAGAACAAAGCTGAGATTTAAAGTCTGACCAGCTGACTTTAAAGTATGTGTTTATAAAAATCCTCGGAGATTATAAGGAATCCTGAGATATGTGTGGTATTCATATGTATACTACTTGTAACAGGTAAAAGTACCAGACAAAAGCCAGATAAGAGTAATGCTTCACTTTCTTCCTTCCTAGGAGATAAGCAGTGTTTCTCCTTTCATTCGAGGAGGGAGGCAAAGGGCCCTATTTCTGTCCAAGGGGAGCCCTTCTTTCCCTCTGGAAGAAGTGAAGAAACAGATAAAGATGGAGAAAGATCTAGATTGTCCCCTTATCTAGCCTCTAGCCTTGAGCCTCATTTAGTGGCAAACCAAGACTGAACGTGCCTAAAAGGTGATTCCTGACCCGCAGGAACTGTGATGCAGGAATAGGAAGAACACAACATAGAACCCCACTTCCCAAAAGGGTAGAAAAGAGAAATGCAGTTTACTGTGCCACTGCTGGGCTGCAATTGCTCATGACTCTGGACTCTGTGACCAATAAAAACGCACCTTTCCCCAAAGTTTCACTGAGTGTCATCATCTTTATATAACAAACTCCAAGCCTACAGTTCAGTTCAATTCCGTTCAGTCGCTTGGTCACATCCAACTCTTTGCAACCCCATGGACTGCAGCATGCCAGGCTTCCCTGTCCATCACCAACTCCCGAAGCTTACTCAAACTCATGTCTGTCACATCGGTGATGCCATCCAACCATCTCATCCTCTGTCGTCCCCTTCTCCTCCCGCCTTCAATCTTTCCCAGCATCAGAGTCTTTTCCAATGAGTCAGTTCTTCCCATCAGGTGACCAAAGTATTGGAGTTTCAGATTCAGCATCAGTCCTTCCAATGCACATTCAGGACTGATTTCCTTTAGAATGGACTGGTTGGATCTCCTGGCAGTCCAAGGGATTCTCAAGAGTCTTCTCCAACACCACAGTTCAAAAGCATCAATTCTTGATGCTCATCTTTCTTTATAGTCCAACTCTCACATTCATACATTACTACTGGCAAGCATACAGTACCAAGAATTAATTCATAAATAACAATGAAAGAGCATGTTGTCATAGAAACAATCAAATATGACTTCAAATCCTGGGTCTGCTACTGATTTGCTTGCTTGGGCAAGTGATTAAGCTCTTGGGGCTTCAGTTTCCTCATATGTAAAATGAAGATAATATTTGCCTTGGGAACTTGTTGTAAAGGATCAGATCAGATCAGATCAGATCAGTCGCTCAGTCGTGTCCGACTCTTTGCGACCCCATGAACCGCAGCATGCCAGGCCTCCCTGTCCATCACCAGCTCCCGGAGGTCACTCAGACTCACATTCATCGAGTCAGTGATGCCAACCAGCCATCTCATCCTCTGTCGTCCCCTTCTCCTCCTGCCCTCAATCCCTCCCAGCATCAGAGTCTTCTCCAATGAGTCAACTCTTCGCATGAGGTGGCCAAAATACTGGAGTTTCAGCTTTAGCATCATTCCTTCCAAAGAAATTCCAGGATTGATCTCCTTCAGAATGGGATAGTGTATGTCAAATGTCTACCATTGTACCCAGTGAGCCCACAGTGGTCAATGGGTGGCAATTGTGATTTCTGAGATGAAGGATCTTTGTGTCTACACAGTATTTTCCCAATTTGTTTGGTTATTTGAATAAAGAATTAAGTTGACTTTTTGGGGGAGATTTTTGATGTTATGGGATCCCATAGATGATATTCACCCTCCATTACCTATTCCTGTCTCCTACACACAGCAGAATAAAAAAGCCTTGGTTAGAACCCCAGTTACCTCATGCTAATTAATGTAGGGATTTGGGCAAATTTCTGGACCTTTTCTCTCTCTGTTCCCTCATCTGTAAAATATCAATAGTAAAAAATAGCACCTACTTCCCACTATTCTTGGTATTGCTATCCCATATTTGGACTACCCTGGGAGCTCAGCTGGACTTCCCAGATAGGTCAGGGTGAAGAACTTGCCTGCTGATGCAGACACCAGAGATGTGAGTTTGATCCCTGGGTCAAGAAGATCTGCTGGAGAAGGAAATGGCAACTCCCTCCAATATTCTTGCCTGGGAAATTCCATGGACAGAGGAGCCTGGTGGGCTAGAGTCCATGGGGTCCCAAGAGTCAGACACGACTGAGCCAGTGAGCATGTACAGCAGCTCAGCTGGTAGAGAATCCACCTGCGATGCAAGAGACCCCGTTTCAATTCCTGGGTCTGGAAGATCCGCTGGAGAAGGGATGGGCTACCCACTCCAGTATTCTTGGGCTTCCTTGGTGGCTCAGACAGTAAAGAATCCACCTGCAGTGCGGGAGACCTGGTTTGTTCCCTGGGTTGGAAAGATCCCTTTTTTTTTTTTTTTTTTTTTTTACTGTGAGAGAATAATTTATTCATTATCTTTTTCTTCATTCACCTCTCAGTAAACCTAATTTATTTATTTATCTATTCACTCACTCCTTCAACTATTCATTCAATAAAGAGCTAAGAATGTTAGGTTAGGACCTGGGGAAGCAGAAATAACTTGAATGTGGGTTTCTCTTGGGTACTGGGCTTCCCTTGTAGCTCAGTCAGTAAAGAATCTGCCTGCAATGCAGGAGACTGGGGTTCGATTCTGGGGTTGTGAAGATCTCTTGGAGAAGGAAATGGCAACCCACTCCAGTCTTCTTGCCTGGAGAATCCCATGGACAGAGGAGCCTGGCAGGCTGCAGTCCATGGGGTCGCAAGAGTCGGACACGACTGAGCAACTGAACCAGCACCACCACTTATCTCACCAGCAATGGGAAGACCCTAAGAGGAAGGGTGAGCTCACAGGTGCTGTGTGAGCTGCTGTGTCAGGAACTCTCCTATACGCAGTCTCATTTACATTCCAGAATAACCCAGTGAAATTGGCATCAGTAGGAAACAGGCTTCATTTTACCTTGAAAAGTTATGTCAGATACGCAAGGTCACACATCTGGTCAGTGTTTGAGCCAAAATTTGGGTACAGACTTGCCTAATCCAATGCCTGGCTTCTTTTTAGTGCTTCATGTGTGGCCTCTGAGCAGAGCCGGGGGGGCGGGGGAGTAGATGCATAATCCACACATTTTATGAAGAAGATTTTGAGGTATAAATGGGAGTATGTAAGGTCTAGTGAGTGTATTATTATTTAACTCCATAGTAATTGGCATCCCACCCAGCATCATCCTTAGCTTGGTCTGTAAAGTGGAATCCTGTCTGACCCACCTTGAAAGTATAAGCCATCTTCCTCTCTCCATGTAGTTTGCTGCTGCTGCTGCTGCTAAGTCGCTTCAGTTGTGTCCGACTCTGTGCGACCCCATAGACGGCAGCCCACCAGGCTCCTCCGTCCATGGGATTTTCCAGGCAAAAGTACTGGGGTGGGGTGCCATTGCCTTCCCCGCCATGTAGTTTATACCTCATATTTTCATAAGGTGTCCCATTGACCTACTTTGCAGTGACCTTTTTGATGACTATGTTCTCCTCCCCCATCCTTACATCTACTTCCGTGCCTCCAGCCCTGTGCTAATGCTCTTCCCTCCACTGAAAATGGCCCCTTTTCTCTACTATCTATATTGAAACACTGCTGGGCAGAAGCATCCTGCTCTTCTCTGAACGTTTTTCTGTTCCTTTTTTATGTCATTTTTTTCTCTTGTTATTGTTGACTATGTATGCTTCTTAAATTGTGCACCTGACTGTCTATTCCTTGAAGATGACAAATGTGTACCTTTGCCAAATTCTGTGGTTAGAAAAATATAAAGTGTTTCATTCTATCTTTGTGACTAGACCCAATTACCTACTTGTTACCCCCAAATTCATCCTATAAAGTGGCAGTACCCTGGCTTGCCACATCCAGCCAGGTTGGTCTTTGACAACAAGCAGGGAATCATGGGCATCCCTGACAGCTAGGATGGTAAAGAATGCACCTGGCATGCAGGAGACCTGGGTTTGATCTCTGGGTTGGGAAGATCCCCTGGAGGAAGGCATGGCAACCCACTCCAGTATTCTTGCCTGGAGAATTCCACAGACAGAGGAGCCTGGCGGGCTACAGTCCATGGGATCACCAAGAGTCAGACAGGACTGAGTGACTAATCACATGACTAAGCACACGCAAGGATTGAAGCTTGGTGTGCCCCAAGCCCTGTGTTAAGTACTGGAGATTCAGCAATGAATAACGCATTGACTCTTCACGTGAGGAGATCAGGGTGGGAGGGTGGGAGGTGACGGTTGACCCAGGGAGCCTATTAAACCAGTGGTTACCGTACACTATGACTCAGAGTGCACTATGATAAGCCACCTCATTCAACCTGGGGTGGGTGGTATCAGGGAAAGAGTCTCATGGAGGTGGCCTTAAGTTGAATTGTGAAGGAACAAGACATTTTATAGAGGTCTGAGGAAGGGGTCTGTGCACATTTAAAACAGAAGTAACAGCATATGAGGAAACTCTGGGGAGTAAGGCATTTGAAGTACTTATAGCTAAATATGGCCTTGTTTTACCTAACAGTAAAGTATCAGTTTAGCCACTCATTCGTGTCTGATTCTTTGCAACCCCATGAACTGCAGCACGCCAGGCTTCCCTGTCCATCACCAACTTCTGGAGCCTACTCAAAGTCATGCCCATTGTATTGGTGAAGTAAGGTTGGATCAGAAAATGTCCAAAGAAACTCTAAAAACTCTGTATCTGAGGGATGGAACATTTCTTATACCTTTCTTCTCAATAATAACTTGTCTCAAGTACAAAGTGGACTGTAGAAGGAATTGGTTTTTAATCTCCATCCTTGCCAAACTGTTGCAAAGTTTTCATGAGGCTAGCTCTAGACACCTTTCTCAGATTTGGGAGTTGAAAATCTTGTGTGAAGGACTAGTTTAGAATCTTTAGAGGACTGGCCTAATTAAGCATTCTGGGGAAAGTAAACCACTTTTCATCAAAATCAATGTTTTCATATCCTATCTCATGTATTTAGACTTTTTTTTTTTTTTAAAGATTCTATTTAAATTCCAGGATCTCAGGGTAAGTAGAAGTGTTGAATGCTAATGCTTTCAAAATAACTCCAGAATCGTACTTGCTTTAAGACAGAAAAAGGAACATTTCTTACTGAATTACATATTATAAAAGATGCCATTGGGTTTTGTCACTAGGGACATCTGGTTAAAACTGTTTATTTCTAGGTAAATATGGTAAGCAAAACCTTGACTAAGCTTACCAGTTGGCAAAGTTCCTTGCCAGTTACTTTCAACAGCTAATGCCTTTAATTTTCACAGTCCTAAGAGCTTCCCATTATCTATGGCAGCTCAGCAGGGTCACTTCAGAAAATGATAGATTTGAGATTTGAAGTCAAATCTGTGTGACATCAAGACCAGTGTTCTTTCTGCCACATCACTCCTTGTGGTGGACATTGTTTCTGCCTGCCCACACTCGATTCTTTTTTCTTCTGATGACAGCAATTTGATTTCCCTCTGGAAACCCATCTCTATTTCAAACACAGTTTGTTGATTCTGGTGGCATTATAAAACTGAGCCCTGGAAAGCTTATGTGTCCCATGCCTGGTCAGTCAGAGTCTCGTGTTTCACCTGGCCATGGGAATTGCCCTGGGATCCAGGCCAGCCCAGCGAGATTCAACCTGAGATATTGATGAAACGGTTGTGAAAGAGACATTCTTTTCCCACTGAAATTGTTAGTTGTAAAGATGCTCTAAGTCTTGAGTGCCAACTGGTCCTGGTTTGCCTGAGACTCTAGAACTGAAAGTCTCCCATGATGGGAAGCCCCTCATCCTCCTCATTCTCTCAGACCAGGACTCCTGGTTACCCTGGTGGAGAGACATCAAGTCCTGATGGAAACGTTTAACCTTCTGGACCGACCCATATCTGATGCCTGACTACATACTGACTTTTCTGTTATACAGAGTGATGTAAGCCAGAAAGAAAAACACCAATACAGTATACTAATGCATGCATATGGAATTTAGAAGGATGGTAATGATAAACCTGGTTGGTTGTTCTAATGAAAGTGTTGTCAGAATCCCAAGGCAGAATATGTCATGGAGAGTTTAAACTTCAATTGCATCTTGAGTGAAGTTCAAGATTTGAGTTGTATTAGGAAGAGGGAAGGCAGAGAAAAAAAGAGCTCACTGAACAAGAATGAAAAATGTTCAGTCAAAAATAATGCTTCTCCCTAAACGATAACATCAATAAGACTGTATAAATTAATTTAACTTTTAGGTTGTTAATTCAGGAAGGACCTTGGAAGATAAGTTCATGAGCTGTTTTTAAAATTACTGTACATCAATTATGAGACTGAACAGGTTATCGCAAGTGGCGTGTGCCTTTGCTTTGGCATGGAGTTCTAGCAGCACTTTCCTTCTGATTGACAGGCTCATAAGCCTTTGATCAGCCACTGTTGCTCCATAGAGGCAGTTAATTGAGTAGATAGGATCTTTTGAAGAAGTCTGTGAAGGTAAGAGGAGTCTCAAAGGAAATCTTGGTGCTGATAGGTTGAAAGGATTATGAATCACGTCATAGGATTTGAAGTCAGATAGATTTGGATTCCGGAGAAGGCAATGGCTCCCCACTCCAGTACTCCTGCCTGGAAAATCCCATGGACGGAGGAACCTGGTGGGCTTCTGTCTATGGGGTCACACAGAGTCGGACACGACTGAAGTGACTTAGCAGCAGCAGAGTTGGATTCAAAGTTACACATGAACTGTGTGACCTTGGGCTAACAATTTGATTTTTCTGAGCTTAGTTACCTTACTGGTTAAATGAATAAGATGTACATTTTTTTAATGAGTTCCTGTACGCAAAGCCCTTTGCCTGGCCATAGCAGGACTTCAACCTGATGGTTCCTTTCCCCTCCTTAGGTCATCAGCACATAAAACAAAGAAGTTGATTTTACAGTCACCTTTACCTGGAAGATTCTTATTGTGTATCTCCAGGGGTAGAAAGCTCACTATCTTACAAAGTGACTCAGCCTGGAATGGCTCAGATGGTTAGACATTCTCTCCTTATTTTGAGCTAATATCTATCTCCTTGTGACTTTTTCTCACTGATCCAAGTTATGCTCTCTGTAGTTATTTGAGGAAGTCTAATTTTTTATTAATTGTGAGAGTCGATATTTGATAACAGCATTCATTTCAACAACGTCTGGATGTGGTAAGGATGATGTGTCATAACAATACTAAAAGAGCTCAGGACAGTAGTCTGATGTGTAAGCCCTCAGCAGAAGGTAGCTCAGCAAACTTTGGGGCTAGAAAGTCAAATCCCAGCTCTGCTACTTCCTATACGTGAGACGGGGCAAGTTTACTTAACTTTTTTAACCCCAGTATACTTCTCTATAAAATGAGGATAAAATATACTTTATACAGCTGTTTTGTTGTTGTTTAGTTGCTAAGTCTTTGACTACCCCATGGACTGTAGCCCACCAGGTCCTTCAGTCCATAGGATTTCCCAGGTAAGAATACTGGAGTGGATTGCCTTTTCCTTCTCCAGAGGATCTTCCTGACCCTGGGATTGAACCCATGTCTCCTGCATTGTCCAGTGGATTCTTTACCGCTGAGCCACCAGGGAAATTCAAAGTTGTTTTGAATCAGTTCTGATTGAAAAGGATCATTATAGTTAACGCAAATTATGTCCTTTACACAGCTAAATTTGCCATAAGATTCAGGAGAGACGTAGGAACCCAATGCTTTCTAAGGGATTCAGAACCAAAGGGAACAAACCCTCAATAAGTAAGACATGGTATTTAGAAAACAGTGGGTTGAACCCAGGAAAGAAATTATGGGAAATTCCAGAAGGTCGTTTGTGTAAAGGGCTAGAAAACGAACAGTCTAGACAGGAAAAGGAAGAGAGGGACTCTAAAAATGTGAAAGACAGGGGCTTATTAGAATACTTAATGTGATGAAACTTTAAAAAATTTTGACTTATTGGTTATAACAAATTGCAAGCAGAAAATAATGATACTGTTCCAATAAACTATTGGAACAATGTAAAACTGTACAAAAAATAATCATAGTATACTAGTTGGCACTGAAGCAAGAAAATTTAATACAGTCATAGTAATGTTGTTTTCTATCAAAAGGTAGTGATGGAAGCATATTTGGGTGATGGAGAAAGAAAATATGAGGGTGAAAGTGTCAATGAGCTAATCCTCATCTAGCTTGCTGCTGCTGCTGCTAAGTCGCTTCAGTCGTGTCTGACTCTGTGCGACCAACCCCATAGATGTCAGCCCACCAGGCTCCCCCATCCCTGGGATTCTCCAGGCAAGAACACTGGAGTGGGTTGCCATTTCCTTCTCCAATGCATGAAAGTGAAAAGTGAAAGAGAAGTCGCTCAGTCGTGTCCGACTCTTAGCGACCCCATGGACTGCAGCCCACCAGGCTCCTCTGTCCATGGGATTTTCCAGGCAAGAGTACTGGAGTGGAGTAGCATCGCCTTCTCCTCATCTAGCTTAATAGGTGATAAATAACTAGTGTTTATAACAAATTATTGAAGACATAGAAGACTGGAATATGGAGGCAACTATCAAAATAAATAGCTAAAAATATTAATAATTAAAAGTTGCTGTCTCTTGGAAGTAGAACTGGAAATTAGGAAGGGACATGAAGCATGCATTTATTCATTTTAAAATTATGTATTTTCTCACCATGCTTGCAGTAGTGTTCTAGACACAGGATATACATCAGTAGATAAGATAGTCAGAATCTCTGCCCTTAGAGGTTTTACCGTCTAGTTAAGAAAATAGACAGGCACATGGACAAGTAGACAATTTCAGATAATGATGAGTACAATGAAGAAACAGTAAGGGAACAATGATGGGGGACAGCATATGTTATTCTCAATAAGGTGGTCAGGAAAGGCCTCTCTTTGAAAGGGTAGCACTTGAACTTGAAGGAATAGGGAATAAGCCCAAGAAAGACCTGGAAGAAAACCTTCCTGATAGAGAGGCATAGACCTGAGATGGTGGTGAATATAGCATATTTGGAGAAGAGCAAGAAGGCTAGCATGTCTGTCTGTAAGAACAGAGAGACACGCACGAGATTAACTTGGAAAGGTAGCTATGGGCCAATCCTGTAAGCCTTGTATGCTTTATGGTGTTTGGATTTTATTTCCTGTGAACAGAAGAAATTGGCATCGTAACTCATCTGCTTTATATTTTTTAACAGTCTCTTTGGCTGCTGCATGCAGAATGGGCTGCAGGAGAACTCAAGAGGATTTAAGGAGATCACCTGGGCAGGGGCAGACATTTTTTTCAAGGAAAAGACAAGAGTGGCTTGAACCATTGAGGTAGCAGAGGAGATGGAGGACATAGGTCAGGTTCTGTGCATGTTTGGAAGGTTCAACAAATGGATGGAGATTTCTAGTGGCTCACATGACAGGTGTCAGAGGAAAAGAGGAGTAGGAAATGACTCCAAGGTGTTCTGGAATTGTTATTGAGGTGGGACATTCAGAAAACTAAGATCATGGCATCTGGTCCCATCACTTCATGACAAATAGATGTGAAAACAATGGAAACAGTGAGGGACTTTATTTTGGGGGGCTCCAAATTCACTGCAGATGGTGACTGCAGCCATGAAATTAAAAGAGGCTTGCTCCTTGGAAGAAAACCTATGATCCACCTAGACAGCGTATTAAAAAACAGAGACATTACTTTGCCAACAAAGGTCCATCTAGTCAAGGCTAGGTTTTTTCCACTAGTCATGTATGGATGTGAGAATTGGACTATAAAGAAAGCTGAGCACTGAAGAATTGATGCTTTTGAACTGTGGTGTTGGAGGAGACTCTTGAGAGTCCCTTGGACTGCAAGGAGATCCAACCAGTCCATCCTAAAGGAGATCAGTCCTGAATATTCATTGGAAGGACTGATGCTGAAACTCCAATACTTTGGTCACCTGATGGGAAGAACTGACTCATTGGAAAAGACCCTGATGCTGGGAAAGATTGAAGGTGTGAGGGGAAGGGGACGACAGTGGATGAGATGGTTGAATGGCATCACCAACGCTATGGACATGAGTTTGAGGAGGCTCTGGGAGTTGGTGATGGACAGGGAAGCCTGGTGTGTTGCAGTCCATGGGGTTACAAAGAGTCGAACACGGCTGAGTGACTGAACTGAATTGATAGTATTTCTGGGGAGAAAAATCAGAATTTTAGTTTCAGACATGTTATGTGTGAAATGCCTTATTAAAGAATTGTTTTACTTTGTTGGCATTTTGGAGTTATTTGATATTTTAACACTGTGTGCTTCATGCATGCTAAGTTGCTTCAGTCATATCAGACTCTTTGTGACCCTGTCAACTGTAGCCCGCCAGGCTCCTCTGTCCGTGGGATTCACAAGGCAAGAATACTGGAGTGGGTTGCCTTTTCCTCCTTCAGGGAATCTTCTCAACTGAGGACTGAACCTGTGTCTCTTATGTCTCCTGCATTGAGAGACAGGTTCTTTACCAATAGTGCCACCTGGGAAGCCCTCAAACTATTCATTTGCTGTGAATTTGAACTGCATTCTAGAAAAGGCATGAGAGAAAAATTTGCAAGAGGGAATACACATGCACACATGCACACCAGAATTCCCTTTGGGTGGACAGTTGCTCAGATCATATTCTCTGAAGCCGTGAGGTTGTCTGATGATATTCACAAGAGGCTTTATCTCCAGGGAAGAGAAAAGTCCTTGGTCATTTGCTGAGGAAGTCTATGTGCTTCCCAAGATCTCACTGCAGCCTCTGCGAGCTTCCAGAGGAGGGACAAGCCCTGTGGAGAATTTGTTGCAAGTCTGGGTGGGGTTTTCCTGAAGGACTGGAAAGGTCCTACTCTCATCCTTGTCAAGATCAGTCCCATCCCTCTCATGCTTAAAGTTGTCTGGAGATTATCCACTGTCGTAGGAAATGATAACTTCTAGCACATAATCCAAGAAGTGGTTCTTGACCATTCATTTTCCTGGAATTTTCCCCTTGCCATTCTGGTAATCTGCTCCCATGCACCCCCTGTCCAGCCTTTTATTTTCAGTTTCTTAAAAGTGGAAAAGTACCTATAACATAAGAGCTTCCATCCTTACCATTTTTCAGTGTGTATTTCACTGGCATTAATTACATTTATATAGTTGTTATATAGTTACATGTATATAATATATATGTAACTATGTAACTATACATGTAACTATATAACAAATTATGTATATAATATAGTTATATTATATGTGTATATAGTTACATATATGTTACATAATTACATTTATATAGTTGTTAACCATCACCATCATCCATCTCCAGAACTACTTTTACCTTGCAAACTGAAACTCTGTACCCACTGAACAATAATTAACTTCTCTACTCTTGTAGAGCTACCTATTCCTGGCTTTAATTCTGTCAATTTTTGCTTTACTTATTTTGATAATCTGTTATGTGTGTAAGATTTTATAATTATTGTATCTTCTTGCTCCAATGAACATTTTATTAATATGGGCCCTTCCTTGTCACCTGTCTTTTGATTTAACATCTATTTAGTCCCTCTCCTCTATTGTAACTCTAATGCAGTTACTATTTGCATGACCTTTTTTTTTTCTATCACCTTTTTAACTTGACATTTTTTCCTTTCACCTTTAACTTGGCTGGATGTGTCCTTAGATCTAAGGCAAGATTATTATAGAAAACATAGAGTTGGATCCTTTTATTTTAAAAAATACATTCAGCCAATCTATGTCTTTTGACTGGTGAGTTTAATCAATTTACAGTTAAAATAATTACTAATAGGGAGGTACTTGCTATTGCTATTTTGTTGTCTGTGTGTGTGTGTGTGTGTGTGGTGGTAGCATTTTTGTCCCTCATTTCCTCCCTTACTGTCTTCCTTTGTGTTCAGTTGATTTATTGTAGTGAAATGTTTTAATTCTCTTCTCATTTCCTTTTGTGTATATTGTATTTTTTGTTGTTTTCACAGGGATTACATTTAACTTTGGGAAATTATATCATTCCAGTTGAATTTATACTAGATTAACTTCAATAACATACAAAAACTCTGCTCATTTACAGCTTTGTACTTAGCCTTTTTCAAGTTTGATGTACACCTTTGTACACTGTGTGTCCAAAAACATATATTTGTAATTTTTTAATGTATTCATTTCTTAAATAACAGAGAAAACAAAATATGGAGTTACAATGGAAAGTTATAATAACATTATAAATAGCCTTCATAATTGTCCCTTTATTTCCTTTTACTGGGATAGGTATTTCTTTAATACAGTTTTGAGCTACTCTCCTTTTATTTCAGCCTACAGACTGAAATTTCTCCTTTCATTTCAGACTCCCTTTAGGAGTCTTGGTTGACAATTTTTTAGCACTTTGAATATATCAGCTACTGCCTTCTGATATACTTCAAAATTTCTGCTAAGAAATTTCCCTGATAATCTGATTGATGATGCCTTGTACCTGACAAGTCACTTTCCTTGCTGCTTTTAAGATTCTCTCTGTCTTTCCACCATTTGATTATAGTATGTCTCAGTGCGGATATATCCGAACCCATCCTACATGAAGTCTGTTGATCTCCCTGGATGTTTATAATCATGTGTTTCTTCAACCCTGATAACTTTTTGTCGCTGCTTCTTCAGATATTTTCTCTTCCCTTTTCTCTCTCTCTTCTCAGTGTGGGACTCCTCCCGCACATTTGTTGCTCAGGTTGATGATCACCCGTAGGCTCCTGGATTCTCTATTTTTCTGCAGTCTTTTGCTTCTACTCCTTAGACTCGGTAGTTTCAATCATCATGTCTTCGAGTTCACTGATTCCTTTTTTTCTGGCGACTCAGTCCTGCCATTGAGTGCCTCTGATAAAGTTTTAAACTTTTGTATATTGTACTTTTCAGCTCCAGAATTTCTTTTTGGTTTATTTTTAGGTTTTCAATCTATGGATATTTTCATTTTGTTCGCACACTGTCTTCTTTTGCATCTTTGTAACATGTTACAGTTCTTTGGACATCTATAAGACAGTTGTTCTAAGGTCTTTATCTAGTAGATTTCCATCTAGTCTCCCTTGATGACGGTTTCTGTTGGTGTATTTTCCTTTGGGTAGGTCATGCTTTCCTATTTCTTTGTCTGCCTTGTGATTTTATTTGTTGTTGTTGTTACTATTGTTGTTGAAAACCGAACATTTGAATCTAGTAACGTGGTAACTCTGGAAATCTGACTTTCCTTTTCCCCAGGGTTTGGTGTTCCTTGTTTTTGTTTTCCTTGCTGACTGTTGGAGACCATCTCCATGCTGGGGCTCAGCTGGAGATATATAGGTAAGGTCTTCTTAGGTTTTTTTTTTTTCTGAATCTTTGCTTTTCCCTAGGAGTAGTCAGTGACTCCCTAACTTTCCCATATATGTAGTTGCTTTTTAATTTCCTAGTTTTTAGTGCCTGCCTTCCAAATGAGGGGAAAAAAAGAGAAAAATTGAAACAAGGAGGTGCTGGCCCTTTAAATCACCTGAAAATGCTTTGGAGAAGTGGAGGGGCTTATGGCACTGCATAAGGGGGTTTAATGCTGCCCACTTCTCCGTGGGCACCTCCATGATCAGAAGAAGCAATCTGTGAACATAACATAGATCCACAATATTTGGAGAACAGGTTTATTATAAACCCATTTATAATAAGCTGCAAGTTCTTACAAGTCGCACACACTGAATTATTTTTGGACTTGTGTCAAAAAATCAATTTCTGTATAGATATTAGTCTATTTTTCCACAATATTTGGAGAACAGGTTTATTATAAGCCCATTTATAATAAGCTACAAGTTCTTACAAGTCGCACACACTGAATTATTTTTGGACTTGTGTCAAAAAATCAATTTCTGTATAGATATTAGTCTATTTTGGGACTTCCTTTTCTGTTTCATTGATCTATGTAGCCATCCTTATGCCACAATCACACCACCATGTTCCTTGTAGTATTACATTAAGTGTAAAATCAGATAATGCAAATCCTCCAGCTTTGTTTTCCTTTTTCAAAATTGTTTTGGCTGGTTATTGGTAGGGTATTAAAAAAAAATGTGCATAGGGGTCAAGGAGCTTCGTAGGAAGAAACAATCTGAAATCCCCTTTCTTTTGGTAGCCGCATGTCACTGGAGAGCCACAAGTGGGAAAGCACATCGGGAGCCTAGGGTACAACTCATTAGGCTGGAAGGGACTTTCTTTCTGGGTGAGTAACTTTAGTTCAACTCAAAGGGCCTGAGAGCTGGACTTCTAGCACAACTCGTGGCTATATTTGGAAAGCTCTAACCAGCCTTAACTGCCCAGTGGAAATGAGGGCTGAACCTGTGAACAAGAGCTAAGGGAACTGTAATCATGGAGGCCATCCATGTGGGTGCCACTGCAGTGCTGCTGATCTGGGCCAACAAGGACTTAATGCAGTAGCGGACACACGTTGCTTCTCATCTTGGAATGTTCCCATGAATCACTTGCAGATCTTCTTAGAGTGCATTTTCAGCAGGTTTGAGATGGGGCTGAGATTCTGCATTTCTAACATCCCTTCCAGGAATGCTGATGCTGCTGGTCTGTGGATCATATCCCGAGCAGCAACCTGTACAGGACAGTGGTCAATAGCAATACTTAGCAGAAGTAACAAAAGTTATAACCATGGCCATATTTAGACTGGTCAGACTTCTCAGTCTCTGTTTCTGGGTTCTTTATGTGCCGTTCCCTTTGGCTTCTGAAAGAAGGATAAGGAGGAGAAGCAGAATGGGACCTAATAAGTTATTATGGCTTTCAAGCAGTGTGGAGACCTATGACAGAATTTGGTGACAGAGGTATTAGGCGAACAGTGAATGACAATCAGAGAAATAAGCTAGTGAAATGGGTTGTAACCTATTAAATTCTCAGTATTGCCTCATCAGACTTTACAACTCTTGACTCTAACACCTGAAATGAAGATTAGGGCATTTTAATGGCTCTGGGTGGAAAGAAATGGGCTGCAAGAGTAGTGATAGAGACTCTTTTATCAAAATAAACTTTCAAATGTGAACTGTTCTCTGCTAATGCTGTTTGAAAAATTGCTCACTTAGAGGTGTTTCAAGACATTCAGCAATGGGAGAAGATTTTATTTCAAAGACTAAAGTGTATCTTGAATGTCACATATTAGACACTGATTCGGAAGAATGAATGGACGAGTGAATGAATGAATGCAGGTGATGATGAAACAGAGAGTTTTCTAAATCTAGTTAGATTTCTATTGACTATGTTTTGAATATCTAGCAAAATACAAGAGAGGGTATAATGATTTGCCATTTGATTTTAATCATTTCATTGTGGAGCTTCTTGCAACATGCTTTTGGAATGCAAAACATTCATCTCAGAATTAAATGGCAGTAAAATCCACTTACTCAAGACGTCCAGAGAAAGACACGCAGCTCAGCTCTGATCCTGCATCCTGAGAAAGGAGTGTGTTTATTAAGACATATACAACTTTGTTGTTCATTTGTCCTACATGGTTTTCCTGGAGCCCTGATGATGAGGCAAACGCTATCTACTTTTCTTAAAAATGCCTCTGAGTCATGACCACCAGGAGGTAACATTGGTCTGAGAGATAAATAGCCTACTTTAATGACCCTGGAAGTCTTGCCTTAAAAACAAAAAAAAGCCCCAGTGGGAGAGTTTCTCTGCTTCTCTGCTTTTCCATTATAATTTAAAAGTATTTATTGTGTGGCTACTTTATCCCAGGACTTGACGACGGGGATATAAGGTGGGGCAGATTCGTGAATTCTCAGGGTGCTCACAGTCTTGTGAGAGAGATGGAGACGTACACAGAAATGTACAATATATAGTAAGTGCAGAGAGAGGATGTTCAGACTCTCTTGGGAACAGAAGAAAAACAACATGTTTTCACGATCAAGGAAGACTTCACTGAGAAGATGACATGTGAGATGGATCTTGAGGGGTAAATGGGGTTTTGACAGCAAAGAGGGAGAGGCATTTCATACTCACAGAACAGTAGATGTTCATATAAAGGTGTAGAAATGTGAAAGAAGATGCTTAAAGTTGTAGCAATCTTGGTGAAACTTGGGAATGCTCTCAGATCTCAAGGGCTGGGGAGCCTCCATTGATATCTAGATGACCTGACATTAGGACTTACATGCTATGCTGCTGCTGCTGCTAAGTCGCTTCAGTCGTGTCCGACTCTGTGAGACCCCATAGACAGCAGCCCAACAGGCTCCCCCGTCCCTGGGATTCTCCAGGCAAGAACACTGGAGTGGGTTGCCATTTCCTTCTCCAATGCGTGAAAGTGAAAAGTGAAAGTGGAGTCGCTCAGTCACGTCTGACTCATAGTGACCCCATGGATTGCAGCCTATCAGGCTCCTTCATCCATGGGATTTTCCAGGGAAGAGTACTGCTTGCCATTGCCTTCTCCACATAAGGAAAAACAGTTAAAACTTCAACAAAGTTTCAATAGAATAAGTTTCAGATTCTTCCCCAAACTCTATCTCAAAGTAGGTTTGGGGTTCATTTCCCAGATTGGTAATCAAAAGAGGGACACAGAGTAAGGCTTCATAAGGTGATATTTTTCCTTTGTCCTTTATCTGGAATAAGGACCTTGAATATTTGGGATGCTTGGTTACAAGGATGCTCAACACATTTACATTCATCTTGAATATTTTAGATGCAAGTGACAGAAAGCCCAACCCAAACACGCTTGTGTTCCCAGGACGTGGGAGATCACAGGTCATCATAGAGGCTGCCCACAACCGCATGGACTATGTCCAAGGGAGAATGGCCAGGTTCTATGCCAAGAAGACCAACTCACTTTTGGGTCTAGAAGAAGCCCACCTATGGCTACCAGGCAATGGGGATGGGGGGGGGTGGCATGACTACAGAGTGTGCCACCACAATACCCTTCTCAATTTAAGAGCCACAAAATAAAAAGTCCAATTCCTCCTTTGAGTTCTTATTCCTCCACATCCAAAGAGCTATTTCCTCTGAGAAAAACTTCCAGGTTCTGCATTCCTCCTCTAGACAAGTGGCTGGACTTCCCATCTGGGATCTACATCCCTTGTACATGTCATTCCCCTGGTGAGAGTGTATCTCCCTGGGTTACAGCTGTCCATTTAGCTGCGCCATCAGATTGTGAGCTCCCAGAGGGTGACCACTGTGCCAGGCATGGGACATAGTGGTGAATAAAAGACAGACAAGGCCCTATTCCATATGAAACCCCAAGCTGATGGGAGAGTTAGTCATTAGTGTGATAATTACATAAACAATTTGAAATCATGATAAGTGCCGTGAACCCAAAGTCCAGGTGCCAGAAAAGAGCCACAACATAGAGAGCTCCAATCTGGCTTGCCTTTGTGTTCATCTGTGTGCGTGCATGCTCAGTCACTTCAACTGTGTCTGATTCTTTGTGACTCTATGGACTGTAGCCCACCAGGCTCCTCTGTCCATGGGATTCTCCAGGCAAGAATACTGGAGTGGGTTGCTATACTCTCCTCCAGGGGCTCTTCCTGAGCCAGGGATCGAACCCACGTCTCCTGTATCTCCAACATTGCAGGGAGATTCTTTACCCAGTGACCTGGAAAGCCCATTCATCTGTATGTCACTAGCTTACAGCACTGAGCAAGGCCCAGACCAGGGATTGAGCAAATGTTTCTTATATGAAGGAATGAAACAAAGAAAGAATCTTTCAAAAATATGTTTATGTTTAGCCTTCCTGATTGGAATATATTGGAGAAGGCAATGGCACCCCACTCCAGCACTCTTGCTTGGAAAATCCCATGGACGGAGAAGCCTGGTGGGCTGCAGTCCATGGTGTCATGAAGAGTCGGACATGACTGAGCAACTTCCTTTCACTTTTCACTTTCATGCATTGGAGAAGGAAATGGCAACCCACTCCAGTGTTCTTGCCTGGAGAATCCCAGGGACAGCAGAGCCTGGTGGGCTGCCGTCTATGGGGTTGTACAGAGTCGGACACGACTGAAGCAACTTAGCAGCAACTGTTGCCTAGCTCATATAGTCCATATAATTTAAACTTAGCAAATAGATCAAGAGTTTGGCTTAATATGTTATTTATTTTCAATTATTATAATTATTATGCTTAATATGCTATGCAGGATTTTTTGTTGTAAATGGCAGAAACCTAGGTCAGATGAGTTCCAGCAAAAAAGGGAATTGATTATACCTATGAAGTCCCGGACTGTCAAGAAGGCTGAGCGCCGAAGAATTGATGCTTTTGAACTGTGGTGTTGGAGAAGACTCTTGAGAGTTCCTTGGAGTGCAAGGAGATCCAACCAGTCCATTCTGAAGGAGATCAACCCTGGGATTTCTTTGGAAGGAATGATGCTAAAGCTGAAACTCCAGTATTTTGGCCACCTCATGCGAAGAGTTGACTCATTGGAGAAGACTCTGATGCTGGGAGGGATTGGGGGCAAGAGGAGAAGGGGACGACAGAGGATGAGATGGCTGGATGGCATCACTGACTCGATGAATGTGAGTCTGAGTGACCTCCGGGAGTTGGTGATGGACAGGGAGGCCTGGCATGCTGGGATTCATGGGGTCGCAAAGAGTCGGACACGACTGAGCGACTGATCTGATCTGATCTGATGAAGTCCCGGGGCTGCACAGGTGTCAATCATGGGTCCTCACTGTCATCAGTACCTGACAGCCCCCATCTCTCGACTCTGCTCTCCGTGAAGTCTCAGACAAGCTCCTTTTAGGTGATGACAGAGGTGACCACTAGCTGTTCTAGGTTTAATAACCACAGCCAATGGAGAGCAGCACTTTCCTGAAAGCTCCAGCAAATTCCCAAGCTTGGCGCTCTGTTCTCATCTAGACCAGTGGGATGCAGGATCACCTTGGTCAGGCCTGGGTCACGTGGCCACACTGGGTGTCAGGGCACTGAATGCCTCCTGCCCTCCCCTACTGCAACCACATGGCCTGAGACTAGGTCAGAGGTGGTTTTGCATGGAGACACTGAGCTGCCAAAAATCTCTATCTAGATTTGCTTACACTCTAGGAGATGCAAAAGAGTATGACTCTTTAGATGGCAAAATCAAAGGCTCAAAATAAACTTTTACATAAACAGACAAAGAAAAGCCTTTCTACTATGATTGCAGAGTAGAGTTTCATGTTCTATAAAAGATCTAAAAATGAAAACTGAGTTAGATTGCTACATTTTATAACCTGCCATTTCCAGACAATGGATAAGTACTAATTATTTCTCCCACAAGCCCTTGAAAGGCAAATAGTGCTATTAAAATAAATCTCTCACAGATTAAACAACGGAGAGGTTGTGACAATATCTGTACCAGAGATAAGACCCTTGCATGTGTTCTGTTGCTTCAGTCATGTCCGACTCCTAGTGACCCCATGGACTGTAGCCCACCAGGCTCCTCTGTCCTTGGTATTCTCCAGGCAAAAATACTGCAGGGGGTTGCCATGCCCTCCTCCAGGGGATCTTCCCAAGCCAGGGATTGAATCTGTGTCTCCTGCATTGCAGGTAGATTCTTTAACTACTGAGCCACCTGGGAAGCTCAAATTAAGAGTGGTATTAATGGCTTAAGAGCTCTGGGGTCATAAATTCTGGGTTAAACCTTCCCTCCATCTCTAAGAGGCATAAATAAAACTTTTCATCTTCCTGGGCCATGATGATATAGCCCCCAGAGGCCTCTAAAGATGGCCAAAATATATTCTTAAATGTAAAACTGATGGTCATGCCATTTCTTCAGCCAGCCAATCAGTACTTATTTGCCCTTGCACTAGAGATAAATGAGTCTTGTGCTTCAGATACATGAGCCAAAACCAGCTGTGTAAATAAAAGATTGTGAAGAGATGTGTAGTTATTGTGATACAAGCCTGTTCTTAGGCATCTGAGGAGGGAGAAACTGATTCTCCTAGTGGGTGTGGAGGCTCGTTCACAAAGCCAGAGGCTAAGGCTTGAAGGATGTGTGGACACTTACAGGGTGAAAGGTGAAAGAGGCAGGTGACAAACGCTGGGACGCATGCCTGTCCGGCTCAGCTCACAACCCCTCCCCTCTAGACTGGCCCTCTGCAGCCACTATTCCCAGTGCTTGACTTGTCTCTGCCTGGCCGCAGCTGGCTGGACCAAGGTGGATAGCTGACCCAGGACATAGTCTATTGGCTGAATGGAGCCAATCGGGTTGTCTTTCTTGGGAATTTGAAGTTGAAAACTTGGGTCGGAGAGAAGAAAATGTTGGACCTTCAAGGCCATGTCAGCTTGCGGCCAAGGCTGCCATGCAGAGACAGTCCATTGGGATTTTCTACACTGATGTATAAATAGAAGGTTTGCAGAAAAATCTGGAGAATGAGAGTGAAGAGAAGAGCAGAGTGAGAGATCCTAGGGCACACACACACACCCATACACACACACGCAAGCAGGCACAAACACATGAAGAGGGCGGCTGCACCTAGCTTCAGGGCCTGTCTTATAATGAATCATTTTCAATTAAAGCTCAAGATTTTTGTTTGTTTATAACAAACACACTTTGATGCAAATGGTTTTCTGGACACTAGCACAAGCAAAGTCCTAGAGATGCAATCTCTTAATCCATGCTATTTTTCTCCCCTCCTTTTATTGTATATACTGTAAGTTCTTTCCTCCTCCTCCTCCTCTCACGGAGCTAATCTTTTCTGATGCTCATTCACATTTTTTGAGGCTTTTTTGGAAAATGGACAATAGCTTCACATTATCTGTCCTGCCACCACCATTATCATCATGTTAGTATACAAAATTACAAATAAAAAAAGTCACATTTAAAAATTGTCTTTAAGTCACGTTCAGTCTAACTTGGAACGTCCATCCACCTGGTTGCTGGAAAATTTAACCTCAGCTACTATCAGGTCACTATCAATCGAGGCTGCTATAGGAATGTTCGAAGTCCTGCCACATCCTGGGGGCTGCCAGCATCCTTCACTGCTCACCATGACTTGCTCAGTCTGCAAGAGACCCTTCCTCACTTCCCACACTGCCCTCAGAGGTATGCCCTCTCTCCCTTCCCCATGCATAATCCCCTTAATGGACACCTGTTCTGGAAAGCAAACACCCAGAAGGCAGATCTTGGAGGAGAAACACTGGAATAAAAATGAAAATCTCGTTAACATGCCATCCAGATAACATTGCTTGAATGGTTAGTTGAACATATATAACCATAAGTCAAGCATTGTGCTAAGAGGGTTATTTTCCCCCAATTTTTAACAAAACTGGGATAAGATGTATACATAACATGTGCTGAAAGTTTTATGGACTCCCCTGATGGCTCAGATGGTAAAGAGTCTGCCTGCGATGCAAGAGACCCAGGTTCAATTCCTGGGTTGGGAAGATCCCGTGAAGTAGGGGATGGCTACCCACTTGTGTTCTTGCCTAGAGAATTCCATGGACAGAGGAGCCTGGCAGGCTACAGTCCATGGGGCAGCAAAGAGTCAGACACAACTGAGCGTTTAACACAAGCGTTTAACACACTTAATTTCATTTTAACCTGGATATTGCATCAATTCTGGGTAATATATACTGTAATACACTGAATGCATCTGAGCCACCAGGGAAGCCCAGTATACTGTATATGCCATAATATTATCACTATTAAAGATGAGGACATTATGGTTTAGGAAGGTTAAGTAGCATTCCCAAAGCCACCCATGAGGATACAGCAGTGCAGGCCTCCACACTGGGTCAATCTTACCCTGACTCTTCATCCGTGCTCCCTCCTCTAGCTGATTCAACTGGAGGACATTATAAGAAGTGGTGTGCCCATGGTGGATTCATGTCAATGTATGGCAAAACCAATACAATATTGTAAAGTAATTAGCCTCCAATTAAAATAAATAAATTTAAAAAATAATAATTAAAAAAAAAGGAAAAAAAAAAAGTGGTCTGTTACCTCTGCAAACAAAAGGTGTGTGAGTCCTCTGAGTTAGGTGCTCCTGAAAGCTCCATTTCCTGAATTCTGTTGGTGCCATTTCTGGGGCTTTCCAGAGGAATTTGAAATTAGAAAAAAATGAAAACTTTACATCTTGAAAGGCCACTGTGTTTAACTTGAGATAATTCTTGCCCATCTGGAGAATGGTAGTAGAGGGTGTTTCGTGAGTGCTCCATTAAGAAGGTTCACAGTCCCAAAGTCAGTTCTAGAGAGAGCGTCTTGATGTGAAGCCTGCCGTGGGCCTGGGGTCAGTGTTCTGGGATGGCTGACCAGGCTGGTCGACTTATCAAAAACCAATGGCAAAAAGCAATAAGGTTCATTTTCTCCCAATGAGGTGCTGTCGATGAGAGGAGGAACACCTGTGATGTGGCTGGAGGCAGCATCTCTGATCAAAAGTCGTACCAGGATGTCTGCTGTGGGTCGTGGAGGGGACAGCCTACAGGACAGGGACCTCTAGTGGGCTGCACGCTTGCATCCCCCAGAAATCATACATTGAAGCTCTAACCCCCTAAGTGACGTTTGAGGAGGGGAGAGGGTTAGATCAGTGAGTGACGTCCTCAGGAATGGGATTAGTGCTCTCATGAGACCTATGGTCCCTGTCTGTCTTTCTGCTATGTGAGAACACAGCAAGAAGGTGTGTGTCTACAAGCTAAGTGGGGAGCTCTCACCTAAAAATGAGATGGCTGGCTCCTGGATCTTGAACTTCTCAAATTTCAGAACTGTGCGGAATACATTTCTGACAGTTAGGTCACCCAGTCTCTGGTACTCAGCAGCCCCAGCTAAGACAAGCATGTGGAGGTTGACGCTGATACCAGGGCACTCAACGGCGGGCTCCTTGGTGCCTCTGCTGAGAGGTCACAGTGGCAGAGTTTGGGCGGCCTGTAGCACTGGATTGATTTGTTTCTCTTCCTGTTTTAATTCAAAATTTCCTGCGATCCCACTGCTAAAAGATGAATCATTCCCTGGCCCCGTGTTTATGGAACTTCCGGAAGCGGGGCAGGATGGGGCTGGGGGAAGGTCCTCTCGTCCATGTGGAGTTCTTGGGTTGGTGCCACTGCCCCTCGTCCAGCCCAGTCCTGGTGTGGCAGGAGTATGCCATTGGTGGTCCCAAATCACCCACACACCAGGCTGTAGTCAGTCCTGGTGCCTTGAGCTATGGTGCTGGTTTCCAGTTTGAGTCTTTGACCTTAGCTTGCAGATGAGCACAGAGTAGGAGCCCAGGGAATGTTTATTGAATTGCGAACAAAAGGAGACAGACAAGTTTCCTACTGATGGTTTCTTTTCAGTGCCATTTTTGTCAAGTTGAATAAGTGAGTCTGTAAAGGTAGCCTCTCCCTAAATCTAAATTTATTGAAATAAAAATGGCAAATGTGGAAAAAGTGGAAACAGTGGCAGATTTTATTTTCTTGGGCTCCAAAATCACTGTAGACAGTTACTGCAGCCATGAAATTAAGACCCTTGAAAGGAAAGCTATGGCAAACCAGAAAGCATATTTAAAAGTGGAGACATCACTTTGCCGACAAAGGTCCATCTTGTCAAAGCTATGGTTTTTCCAGTAGTCATGTAGGGATGTGAGATTTAGACCAAATAAAGGCTGAGCGCCAAAAAATTGATGCTTTCGAACTGTGGTGCTGGAGAAGACTCTTGAAAGTCTTGGACAGCAAGAAAACCAAACCAGTCAATTCTAAAGGAAATCAACCCTGAATATTCATTGAAAGCAGTGATGCTGAAGCTGAAGTGTCTTAATTTGCCCATTTGATTTGAACAGCTGACTCATTGGAAAGGGCCCTGATACTGTGAAAGTTTGAGGGCAGGTGAAGGGGGCAGCAGGGGATAAGATGATTAGATGGAGTCACTCACTCAATGCAAATGAGTTTTATTAAACTCTGGGAGATAGTGAAGGGCAGGGAAGCCTGGCATGCTGCAGTCCATGGACTCTCAAAGAGTCAAACATGATGTAGCGACTGAACAACAACAAAATAAAAATATTGGCAAAACCTCACTTTTCTTTTTATGTTCACAGGAGGCCAAATACATTTGATTTTTTAAAAAATGTTCCGCTTTGTTACTTACCATCTCAGTACTAAAGGAGAAGTCACATGGGCTTGACAGAAAATGGACATAAAGCTAGGATTCCTAGGGCCCAGGTGACAGCATCACAGGGGAGTTGCTTGAGGCAGAGTAGCTCCTGTCCCTACTTAAGAAAGAAACCAGAGGAAAGAGGGAAGAGAGAAAAGAAGGAGCAGAAAAGAGAGGAGGCGGGGAGAGAAGCGCGTGAAGGCTTAGCTGAGCAGAGTAGCAGGCGGAGGCATTCGGCTTTCTGGGAGGAAGGAACATGTGCTTCATAGCAATGGTACTGGGTCTACAGTCGCTCTTCCCTGGGTGCTAACTCAGCACAGGCATGGGTGCCAGGGCCTCCATGGGCCCCCGGACACAAACAGGCTTCTCCTGGCTGTGACCATAGTCCTTGCCCAGGGCACTGGCACCAGCGGGGGACAAGACAAATGACAACTGGGACAACAGAACGGGAAGGGTCTGCACTGCATGACGGGCTCAGTGGTGAGCATTCGTCCATCCCTGATGTTAAGGACTGATGAAGACTGATGATCAGTAGGGAGAAGAGAGCCAGCTGTTGGCTGAGGCCCGGCCATGGGACTAACATGAGGCCTGTGACCACTGGAAGAATGCTCAGAATCTCAAGAAGCAGAAAGTTTGAATGAATCGAACCCCCTCCATGGCAGCCACCACAGCTATGAAAGAGGAGGTGGTGCTTGGACGGAGGTGATGGGTCCCTGGTGCTATGGAAGTGACCCACTCAGCCCAATGCAGGGGACCCTGTGAGCAACCCTGAGAGGGCAGGAAGTCTGACCTGTTTTGCTCGCAGCTGAGCGCTCAGTGCCTGGAGCGTGGCCGATGCTCGCAGTCAATGTCTGTACCGTAAGTGCTCAGTAACAGTGAACGTGCAGATGAGCCAGATCAGGGCTGTAGAGTTCACACCCCCAGCCTCTGCAGCATCCAAGAAGACAAACCAAGTGCCTCTAGCGATCTTCCCAGAACAGTCAGGACTTGATCAATAACTCTGGGGTTCCCAGCCTCTGCAGCATCCAAGAAGCCAAACCAAAGCATCTCTAGTGATCTTCCCAGAACAGTCAGGACTTGATCAATGGCAGAGAATGCCAAATATGCTCCCCAAACCATCATCTTAGTAGGGACCTCAGTCTAGTTAGCCTGCCTCCAGCCTCCCTACACCAACAGCTACCAATCAGAGATAGTCTCTTCCCTTCTCCCCACTCCCCTGCCTGCCTGTGCATCTCTGCCCAAGTGAGGTGATGGTGGCTGACCCCCCATCACTTCCTCTGCTGGTGGCAGGTGTCTAAGCAGTTGTAACCCCTGCCTCTCAATGAATTCACACAGCGATCCTCCCATGAATGTGATTTCCATTCCACAGTTGAAGAAATTGAGGTCAGAGATGTATGACTTGCCAGGACTAAAATCCAGGGATATTTGATCCCAAAGCCCTGTGCTCTTTTCCTAGCTTGGTGTCAAATCGGGTACCATACTGCTTTTTGCAAAGAATCACAAGTGGTTTTCTTTCAGTTTTTCCCAGCTCCTTCTGACTGCCACAATGACGATACAGAGAAGCTTAAAATAACCACAGGATTTGTCCTTGGGGAGGCTTTCTGCCTGTACCACTCTCATCAGATCTGACTAATGTTCCCAGGTTGGGCGGATGTCTCTGAGCGCTTCACTTCTATGCAGAATTCTCTGTGAGGTGGACTGTGTGAAATCCACCTGTGTTGTGAAATGGGCAGAGATGTCTTAGGCAGCCTTGTGTTACTTCTGAGAGCATTCTTGTGGGGCAAGCTGCATAGAAGTGGATTAATTGGACTCTGTCATTCATTACTCAGGCTTCCCTGGTGGCTCAGATGGTAAAGAATCTGTCTGCAATGCAGGAGATCCGGGTTTAATCTCTGGATCAGGAAGATCCTCTGAAGAAGGGTATGGCAACCCATTCCAGTATTCTTGCCTGGTGAATTTCATGGACAGAGGAGCCTGGTAGGCTACAGTCCATGGGGTCACAAAGAGTTGGACAGGACTGAGTGACTAACACATTCATTACCTGAAACCTTACCTTTACTGAGCAACAGCTGTATGCCAGGCCCTGTGTGTTGCGTGGGGCATGAGGCCCACAGACCACCTGCACCAGGATCCTGGGCCCCATCCTGGGCCTCCTGAGTTGGTCTCTCCCTGGAGGCCTGAGAGTCTGCATTTCTTAAAAGCTCTTGGGGGACTGTTAACGTTTTCTAAAGCTGGACAGCCACTGGCTTCAGGAACAGTTGACCCAGTTGAGCTCACATTGAGATACGTAGCCAAAGTCATCGGTCTAGCTTTGAGTTAACTTAGGTTGGCCTCAGTTCCTCTTTATTCTACTCAATCTGGCTAAATGCCAAGCTCTCCTCACACCTCTTTCTGCCTTTGCACATGTGTTTTCTGACATCAGGAATGGCCTTTCTCTCATTCTCCACTTGGTAAATTCATATGTATCCTTCAAGAGCTATCTCCAATATCCCCTTCTCTGGAAAGACATCCCTGACTCCACTCTCCTGCCCCAGCAAATTCTCGTGGTATTTTAGGTATCTTTCTTCTTCTTTTTTTTTAATTTTATTTTGCTTAACTGTACAATATTGTATTGCTTTTGCCATACATCAAAATGAGTCCGCCACAAGTATACATGTGTTCCCCATCCTGAACCCTCCTCCCTCCTCCCTCCCCATACCATCCCTCTGGGTCATCCCAGTGCACCAGCCCCAGGCATCCATTATCAGGCATCATACCTGGACTGGCGACTCATTTCAGATATGATATTATACATATTTCAATGTTATTCTCCCAAATCATCCCACCCTCTCCCTCTCCCAGAGTCCAAAAGACTGTTCTATACATCAGTGTCTCTTTTGCTGTCTCGTAAACAGGGTTATTGTTATCATCTTTCTAAATTCCATATAAACACAAATGCAGTATACTAAGGTATCTTTCTTTTGAAACGGACATATTCCGCCAAGGCCTCATGACAAGAGACATCCTATTCCAAAGTGAGGTGAAAAAACACGCTGCATCACTAGCAAGGGAGGAACTCAAAACCCAGTTCTGCTTCTATTAATGCCTGCCTCCCATTAAAGGTAGAACAAATCTAGGAACTCACAGAATTTTTTTCTGTGATCCTCAAACCTGCCAGAGTCATCTCCATAACAGCCTCACAAGCGCCCTCTCCTCTGCCTGACCATCCTTCCCCATCACCCCTCCATCCCTATGCTTCAACCTACGGAAGTCTTCCTCATCCCACGGGTCTCTGGGATGTTTTCATGACCTCCTTGTCCTGCTCCAAGGAGGAAAGGGCTACCCTGGTGCACTCTTTCCCAGTTCCCTGCCTGTTTCTCTTCTAAGACTGATCTTAATAACAGTTACAAATTTATCAGCATGGTGATTTGTGTAGCTCTTCATCCACCGCTACTTAGCGCTGACCTATGATTGGACAAGGAATTTGCACCAGAATGCCAATCACAAGAATACTCCTTCTGTTGAGGAAATATTGCTATGGAGTACTCTCCATAGCAAGTGGAGTATTGTCCACTGCCCTGAACAATGTGCACAGGTGATCTGGTACACTTCCTAGCACAAGCTATAGCGGGTGGGATAGATGGCCACGGATTTCAGACCATAGTTTAGGAACTGCTACCCTAGACCATGACCTGGTGCAGCTGTTGTTCAGAGTATAGTTACTGGAGCTACACTCCCTGGGTTCAAATCCCAGCTTTGCTATTTACCATGTGACTTTGGCAAGACAACTTTGCTTCAGTTTTATCTCTGTGAAATGGCTGTAATAATATTACCTTCCTCATAAATTTGTCAAGAGAATTAAGTGAGTCTTTGCAAACAGAGTGCTTAGAACAGCACCTGGAAGATAGCTGGTACTTTGCATGCATAGCTGTCATCGCTAGAAGCTCTGTAAGAGCAGGAATGACACCCACTGGCATGCGACAATGATGCTCGGGAACATGTGTTCTTGAACAAATGAGTAAATGAGTATTCCATTGGCCTTGATCTCTTTCATCCACTACTACTCACAGTGTTGCCCCTGTGGCTAGATAAGGAGTTTGTACCAGCATGTCAATCACAATAATATTCCTTCACTGAGAAAGCCTTGCTATGGAGGAAATGTCAGCTAAACCCAATAGTGTGCAAAGTGAAGCCGGTGCACTTTCTAGCACAAGCTAAGAAAACACAGACTATCTCCAAACTCAGGTTATCACATTGTCTTGATGCTCCCTTGGATGGCTCCACTTGTGAAGAATCTGCCCCTTGAATGGGAATGGTAGTAGTGCTGACCCTCTAGGGCTGTTGGAACTAACCAGTCAAAGCACGTCATGCGTGTTACCAAAAGAAGACACGCCTGGTACTCACTTAAGGCTCGGCAACTATTTAGCTTCCCTTATTGTTGTTATTTTTTCCTGAATATTTCAAAAGAAAATTGTTCACAGTTCTTTTTAGCTTCCCTACAATGACTCTGAGAGCTCTTAAAACACAAATGTAATCTTGGCATCAATTCGTTCCCTTGTGCCTTGAAGTCTTCAGGACAAAGTTTAATCAAAATCATATATATTCTTGCCTGGATGTATAAGGTGTCTCAAATGCTTATATTCATGCAACTTATTTTGTTTAATCTTCACCCCACTCATGAGAGGTAGGTAACACTATAATTCCACTTTATCAATGAGAAGACTGAGGTAAATGAGGTTAAACCAAGCTCCCAGATACAGCATGAGGGACCTTTACAGACCTGCTCATCTCTCTTTCCCAAGAATGTTCACATGCACAGTACTTCTCCCCATCTCAGTCTGGAGTCTCCTGTCTCCAGGATTTTGCCTATGGTGTTCCCTTCACCTGGAACACTTTTTCCTCGACCTTTATCTGGAAAACTCATGTGTATTGAAACCTCAACCTGAACGTCATCTTTGGATTGCTTCCCTGGGCTTCCTCTCTGAAACAGAGTTTCTTAGCTCGTCCTCTTGGCTACTGTAACCCTTGGTTGATCTTCTGGTACTGTGGTTATTATACTGAATTCCATGTGTTTCCTGGCATGAAAATTCCTCTAGAAAAGGAACTCAATACTGATTTTCTTTCTGTCCCCAGCACCGAGCACAGTTCAGGCACCTAAAAAGACAATAAAGAAAGGTTTGATGAATAACTGGATTAATTGATCTTCCCAACATTTAAAACTCAACATTCAAAAAACGAAGATCATGGTATCCGGTCCCATTACTCCAGGGAAAATAGATAGGGAAACAGTGGAAACTGTGGCTGACTTTATTTTCTTGGGCTCCAAAATCACTATGGATGGTGACTGCAACCATGAAATTAAAAGACACTTGCTCCTTGGAAGACAAGCTATGATAAACCTAGACAGCGTATTAAAAGGCAGAGACATTACTTTGTTCACAAAGGTCCACATAGTCAAAACTGTGGTTTTTCCAGGAGTCATGTATGGATGTTAGAGCTCGACAATAAAAAAGGCTGAGCACCAAAGAATTGATGCCTCCAAACTGTGGTGTTGGAGAAGACTTTTTAGAGTCCCTTGGACTACAAAGAGATTCAACCAGTCCATCCTAAAGGAAATCAGTCCTGAGTATTCATTGGAAGGACTGATGCTGAAGCTGAAGCTACAATACTCTGGTCACCTGACAACGAACTGACTCATTGGAAAAGACCCTGGTCCTGGGAAACATTACAGGCCAGAGGAGAAGGGGGCGACAGAGGATGAGACGGTCAGATGGCATCACCAACGGACATGAATTTGAGTAAGCTCCAGGAGATGGTGAAGGACAGGTAAGCCTGACGTGCTGCAGTCCACGGGGTTGCAAAGAGTCAGACACGACTGAGTGACTGAACAACAGCAACATTTAAACATGGGAGGATCACATGCTGATGATTCTATCACCCAGTACCTGACATGAAAAGTCAAAGCTGGATTTACTGCTTACTAGAGTAAGTAATGGCACTCCACTCCAGTACTTTTGCCTGGAGAATCCCATGGACGGTGGAGCCTGGTAGGCTGCAGTCCATGGGGTCGCTGGGAGTCAGACACGACTGAGCGACTTCACTTTCACTTTTCACTTTCATGCATTGGAGAAGGAAATGGCAACCCACTCCAGTGTTCTTGCCTGGAGAATCCCAGGGACGGGGGAGCCTGGTGGGCTGCCGTCTATGGGGTCACACAGAGTCGGACACGACTGAAGTGACTTAGCATAGCATAGCATAGAGTAAGGGCAGCCATCCTGGTCAGGCAGTTCTCTGAGCAGAGCAGACTACTGATTTTGTACAAGGCTTTGGGAAGCATGTATTGAAGAGACTGGCTGACTTTTTCAAAATTGAAATATGGTTTCCTGGTGGCTTGGATGATAAAGAATCTGCCTGCAATGTGGGAGACCTGGGTTCAATCCATGACTGAGTGACTAACACTTTCACTTTTTCACATAGTTGATGGGCAATATTATGTAAGTTACAGGTGTCCAATATAGTGATTCACAATTTTTACAGGTTATATTTCATTTATAGTTATTGACTGTGTGTTGTACACTGTATCCTTTTAACATTTTCTTTTTGAGAGCCTTTAAAAAATGTATCGGAGTCTAGTTGATTTATATCAGTGTTGCATCAGTTTCAGGTACGCAGCAAAGTGAATCAGTTACACCTATACATACACCCACTCTTTTTTAGATTCTTTCCCCATATTGGCCACTACAGAGTATTGAGTACACTTTCCTGTGCTATACAGCAGGTTCTTTCTATATCCTGGGTATGTTAGTTGTTCAGTCTTGTCTGACTGCGACCTCAAGGACTGTAGCCTTCCAGGCTCCTCTTGTCTATGGAATTCTCCAGGCAAGAATACTGGAGTGGGTAGCCATTCTCTTCTCCAGGGGAATCTTCCTGACCCAGGAATCAAACCCAGGTCTCCTGCATTGCAGACAGATTCTTTACTGTCTGAGCCACTAGGGAATATCCATGCTGCTAAGTCTGCTGCTAAGTCGCTTCAGTCGTATCCGACTCTATGAGACCCCATGGACTGCAGCCTACCAGGCTTCTCCATCCATGGGATTCTCCAGGCAAGAACACTGGAGTGGGTTGCCATTTCCTTCTCCAATGCATGAAAGTGGAAAGTGAAAGTGAAGTCGCTCAGTCGTGTCTGACTCTTAGTGACCCCATGGACTGCAGCTTACCAGGCTCATCCAACCATGGGAGGAGCAACAGTACTGGAGAGGGGTGCCATTGTATATATGTATCAATCCCCATCTCCCAATATATCCCTCCCCTGCCTTATCCCCTGATAACTGTAAGTTTGCTACATCCATGACTCCACTTCTATTTGTAAATAAGTTCACTGGTAACCTGTTTTTTTAGATTCCACATGTAAGTGATAACAAATGATATTTGTCTTTCTGTGTCTGACTTACTTCACTCAGTATGACAATCTCTAGGTCTACCCATGTTACTGCAAATGGCATTATTTTGTTCTTTTTATGGCTGAGTAATCTTCCACTGCATATATGTACCTTTTCTTTATCTATTCCTCTGTTCATGGACATTTACATCACTTCCATGTCCTGGCTATTGTGAATTGTGCTGCAACGAACACTGGGGTGCATGCAACTTTTTGAAGTGTGGTATTCTCTGGGTATGTGCCTGGGAGGAGAATTGCTGGGTCATATGGTAGTTCTATTTTTAGTTTTTTAAGGAACCTCCATCCTGTTCTCCATAGTGACTGTAGCAACTTACATTCCCACCAACAGTGCTGGAGTGTCCCCTTTTCTCCACACCCTCTCCAGAATGTACTGTTTGCAGACTTTCTGGCGATAGCCATTCTCAATGGTGTGAGGTGATACCTCACGGTAGTTCTGACTTGCGTTTCTCTAATAATTAGTTATGCTGTAATTTTCTTTTTTCATTGTAGCTTATACATAAGTTTTGCCTCTTATACATTATCAGTTCAGTTCAGTTCAGTCGCTCAGTCGTGTCCGACTCTTTGTGACCCCATGAATCACAGCACACCAGGGCTCCCCGTCCATCACCAACTCCCGGAGTTCTCTCAGACTCACGTCCATTGAGTCAGGGATGCCATCCAGCCATCTCATCCTCTGTCGTCCCCTTCTCCTCTTGCCCCCAATCCCTCCCAGCATCAGAGTCTTTTCCAATGAGTCAACTCTTCACATGAGGTGGCCAAAGTACTGGAGTTTCAGCTTTAGCATCATTCCTTCCAAAGAAATCCCAGGGCTGATCTTCAGAATGGACTGGTTGGATCTCCTTGCAGTCCAAGGGACTCTCAAGAGTCTTCTCCAACACCACACTTCAAAAGCATCAATTCTTCGGCGCTCAGTCTTCTTCACAGTCCAACTTGCACATCCATACATGACCACAGGAAAAACCATAGCCTTGACTAGGCGAACCTTTGTTGGCAAAGTAATGTCTCTGCTTTCGAATATGCTATCTAGTTTGGTCATAACTTTCCTTCCAAGGAGTAAGCATATTTTAATTTCATGGCTGCAGTCACCATCTGCAGTGATCTTGAAGCCCCCAAAAGTAAAGTCTGATACCGTTTCCACTGTTTACCTATCTATTTCCCATGAAGTGATGGGACCGGATGCCATGATCTTCGTTTTTTGAATGTTGAGCTTTAAGCCAACTTTTTTAGTCTCTACTTTCATTTTCATCAGGAGGCTTTTAGTTCCTCTTCACTTTCTGCCATAAGGGTGGTGTCATCTGCATATCTGAGGTTATTGATATTTCTCCCCACAATCTTGATTCCAGCTTATGTTTCTTCCAGTCCAGCATTTCTCATGATGTACTCTGCATAGAAGTCAAATAAGCAGGGTGACAATATACAGCCTTGACGTACTCCTTTTCCTATTTGGAACCAGTCTGTTGTTCCATGTCCAGTTCTAATTGTTGCTTCCTGACCTGCATACAGGTTTCTCAAGAGGGAGGTCAGGTGGTCTGGTATTCCCATCTCTTTCAGAATTTTCCACAGTTTATTGTGATCCACACAGTCAAAGGCTTTGGTATAGTCAATAAAGCAGAATAGATGTTTTTCTGGAACTCTCTTGCTTTTTCTATGATCCAGCGGATGTTGGCAATTTGATCTCTGGTTCCTCTGCCTTTTTTAAAACCAGACTGAACATCAGGAAGTTCACGGTTCACGTCTTGCTGAAGCCTGGCTCAGAGAATTTTGAGCATTACTTTACTAGCGTGTTAGATGAGTGCAATTGTGCGGTAGTTTGAACATTCTTTGGCATTGCCTTTCTTTGGGATTGGAATGAAAACTGACCTTTTCCAGTCCTGTGGCCACTGCTGAGTTTTCCAAATTTGCTGGCATAGTGAGTGCAGCACTTTCACAGCATCATCTTTCAGGATTTGAAAGAGCTCAACTGGAATTCCATCACCTCCACTAGCTTTGTTTGTAGTGATGCTTTCTAAGGCCCAGTTGACTTCACATTCCAGGATGTCTGGCTCTAGGTCAGTGATCACACCATTGTGATTATCTGCGTCGTGAAGATCTTTTTTGTACAGTTCTTCTGTGTATTCTTACCACCTCTTCTTAATATCTTCTGCTTCTGTTAGGTCCATACCATTTCTGTCCTTTATCAAGTCGCCTTAGAATCTCTAATTTTCTTGAAGAGATCTCTAGTCTTTCCCATTCTGTTGTTTTCCTCTATTTCTTTACATTGATCACTGAGGAAGGCTTTTTTATCTCTTCTTGCTATTCTTTGGAACTCTGCATTCAGATGCTTATATCTTTCCTTTTCTCCTTTGCTTTTTGCTTCTCTTCTTTTCACAGCTATTTGTAAGGCCTCCCCAGACAGCCATTTTGCTTTTTTGTATTTCTTTTCCATGGGGATGGTCTTGATCCCTGTCTCCTGTACAATGTCACGAACCTGATTCCATAGTTCATCAGGCACTCTATCAGATCTAGGCCCTTAAATCTATTTCTCACTCTCACTGTATAATCATAAGGGATTTGATTTAGGTCATACTTGAATGGTGTAGTGGTTTTCCCTACTTTCTTCAATTTAAGTATGAATTTGGCAATAAGGAGTTCATGATTTGAGCCACAGTCAGCTCCTGGTCTTGTTTTGGTTGACTGTATAGAACTTTCCATCTTTGGCTGCAAAGAATATAATCAATCTGATTTTGGTGTTGACCATCTGGTGATGTCCATGTGTAGAGTCTTCTCTTGTGTTGTTGGAAGAGGGTGTTTACTATGACCAGTGCATTTTCTTGGCAAAACTCTATTAGTCTTTGCCCTGCTTAATTCCGTATTCCAAGGCCAAATTTGCCTGTTACTCCAGGTGTTTCTTGAGTTCCTACTTTTGCATTCCAGTCCCCTCTAATGAAAAGAACATCTTTTTGGGGTGTTCTAAAAGGTTGTACCTATTTTATTTTATACATAATATTTTCAACATAGTAGTTTTATTTTTACATATTTTATGCATAATTGTTTGCGCCTCTTAATCCCTTACCTCTATCTTGCCCCTCCCCATTCCCTCTCCTGGGTGGTAACCATTGGTTTGTTTTCTGTGAATGTGAGTCTGCTTCTGTTTTGTTCTTTTCACTAGTTTACTGTGTTTTTTATATTCTCCATACAAATTATATCATACAGTATTTATCTGTCTCTCTCTGACATTTCACTTAGATAACGCCCTCTGAGTCTGTCCATGTTGCTGCAAATGGCAAAATTCCACTCTGGTTTACGGTAGAGTAGTATTCCATTATGTATATTATATACATGCATTCTGTTATATATATACATTATGAGTATATATACATATATACATTATATGCATTTTATGTACATATATATGCATGATAATACGATGCACTAATATTATATATATATATACATCCATACCACACCTTCTTTATCTGTTCATATGCTGATGGACACTTAGGTTGGTTCCATGTCTTGGCCATTACAAATAGTGCTGCTATGAACATTGGGGTGCATATAACTTTTTGAATTAGTGTTTCTGGTTTTTTTGGAGTATGTACCATAATGACATATCACTTCATACCTGTCAGAATGGCTATCATTAACAAGAACACAAATAACAAATATTGGGGAGAATGTGGAGAAGAAGGAACCTTTGTACATTGTTGGTGGAAATGTTAGCTGGTGCAGTAACTGTGGAAAAATTTGGACATTTCTCAAAAAACTAAAAAAACAAAAAGCAAAATAAAAAAAGGAAAAATGGGATTGGTTGACTTTTAGAAAATTCATATCAGTTGACATTGTTTATAGAAGTATAATTATTTCAAGTTGATAGTTGTTGATATGTTTCACTCAAAGACATCATTTTCTGGCATGAGTTTGTCCCAATTTGACTGAATTTCAGAAGCAAGAGGCTGACTGTTTGCAAAAGCAGATTCACTGAAGCAAGTTGTCATTGATTAATTGAACAGATTTTAAATTGCTCCTATGGCCACTTGTTACCATGGCTACAGAAAAATCCTCTTTTACTAAGTTTTAGGTACTTAATTTTTTCTCAGAGAGAAAGTATTTATCGTCCAATGTGTGATATTAGCAATTTTAGTTAATGCAACTAACTTTCATGGGCTCCAGATTTCACAATTTCATATGATTCACAGAAACGCACTCTTTGTTTTATGATTACAAAATCAAGATTCTGTATCAGCATTTATATATTAAGTATTTCCAAGAAGTTCAATTCTAATGTTTTCCCAAGTTAATAACTTCTTAGAATCAGACTCTAAGTGGTATTTAACCTCCAAGCTTTGAAAAATTGTATGATGTTGTTGCTGCTGCTGCTGCTAAGTCACTTCAGTCGTGTCCAACTCTGTGTGATCCCATAGACAGCAGCCCACCAGGCTCCCCCGTCCCTGGGATTCTCCAGGCAAGAACACTGGAGTGGGTTGCCATTTCCCTCTCCAGTGCATGAAAGTGAAAAGTGAAAGGGAAGTCGCTCAGTCATGTCCAACTCTTCACGACCCCGTGGACTGCAGCCTACCAGGCTCCTCTGTTCATGGGATTTTCCAGGCAAGAATACTGGAGTGGGTTGCCATTTCCTTCTCCAATGATGTTGTTGGCAGATCACAAATAGAAACAGGATGCCTGAGATCTTTAGGGAAATACTTATTGTACATTGCTTTTTTTCAGTAAATGGACAACATTCAAGAAAGTCTTGGAATTTCATATGAAAATATAACTTCAGCCAGAAATAAGTAATCACTTTTTCTTTTTTTTATTATAAATGTATTTATTTTAATTGTAGGCTAATTACTTTACAATATTGTATTGGTTTTGCCATACATCAACATGCATCCACCACGGGTATACACGTGTTCCCCATCCTGAACCCCCCTCCCACCTCCCTCCCTGTACCATCCCTCTGGGTCATCCCAGTGCACCAGCCCCAAGCATCCTGTATCCTGCATTGAACCTGGACTGGCAATTGGTTTCATATATGATATTATACATGTTTCAATGCCATTCTCTCAAATCATCCCACCCTCTTCCTCTCCCACAGAGTCCAAAAGACTGTTCTATACATCAGTGTCTTTTTTGCTGTCTCACATACAGGGTTATCATTACCATCTTTCTAAATTCCATATATATGCATTAGTATACTGTATTTGTGTTTTTCTTTCTGGCTTGCTTCACTCTGTATAATAGGCTCCAGTTTCATCCACCTCATTAGAACTGATTCAAATGTATTCTTTTTAATAACTGAGTAGTCAAGGCTATGGTTTTTCCAGTGGTCATGTATGGATGTGAGAGTTGGACTGTGAAGAAGGCTAAGCACTGAAGAATTGATGCTTTTGAACTGTGGTGTTGGAGAAGACTCTTGAGAGTCCCTTGGACTGCAAGGAGGTCCAACCAGTCCATTCTGAAGGAGATCAGCCCTGGGATTTTTTTGCAAGGAATGATGCTAAAGCTGAAACACCAGTACTTTGGCCACCTCATGCGAAGAGTTGACTCATTGGAAAAGACTCTGATGCTGGGAGGGATTGGGGGCAGGAGGAGAAGGGGACGACAGAGGATGAGATGGCTAGATGGCATCACTGACTCTGTGGACGTGAGTCTGAGTGAAGTCTGGGAGTTGGTGATGGACAGGGAGGCCTGGCATGCTGGGATTCATGGGGTCGCAAAGAGTCGGACATGACTGAGCGACTGAAGTGAACTGAACTGAATACTCCATTGTGTATATATACCACAGCTTTCTTATCCATTCATCTGCTGGTGGACATCTAGGTTGCTTCCACGTTCTGGAACATATATAAACAGTGCTGTGATGAACATTGGGGTATACATGTCTCTTTCAATTCTGGTTTCCTCTGTGTATATGCCCAGCAGTGGGACTGCTGGGTCATAAGGCAGTTCTATTTCCAGTTTTTTAAGGAATCTCCATACTGTTCTCCATAGTGGCAGTACTATTTTGCATTCCCACCAACAGTGTAAGAGGGTTCCCTTTTCTCCACACCCTCTGCAGCATTTATTGCTTGTAGACTTTTGGATCACAGCCATTCTGACCTGGGTGAGATGGTACCTCATTGTGGTTTTGATTTGCATTTCTCTGATAATGAGTGATGTTGAGCATCTTTTCATGTGTTTGTTAGCCATCTGTACATCTTCTTTGGAGAAATGTCTGGTAATCACTTTTTCTGAGTGAGCCTGCTTCTGCCGCACAGGCTTAGAAAATGCCAGAAAGTCCCACAGAGTGGGGCCTGTGTGGGAGGAATGACAGAAGGAGCCCTGATGGATGACAGTGCGTGTGAGCATGAGAGCCCATGAGGCATTCCCGAGGTCACTTCTCCCCCCAATGGCTTGCAGGAAAAGGCCTGGGTGCCCTGGGACAGCATTCACAGCCCATATTTGTGAGCTGTCCTGTGACCTCAAATGCTCGTTTTCAATAGAACAGGGAGTGTATGCTGCCCAGGCCACTGGTGCCCTTCCATGTTGCCCAAGGCAATGGTCAGTCCCTTGTGTTTGCCTTAGTTTCTTGAAGCATCTGACTCATTTCCTCCCTTCTTTCTTTCCTGGCTTCTATGACTGCACACTCTCTTGGGATCCCCTCCTCGTTCAAGGGTGACTGACTTTCATTCTCTTTTCAGCTCCTTCCTTCTCTCCTCCTCCATCTCTCAAAGCTGGAAGATCACAAGGACCTCTGGGGGGGCCCTTCTTTTCTACACATGCACTCTTTCCTTCAAGGTCAGTCCCATGACAATGACTCCCAATTTCATATCTCTGGTCTCTATGCATCCTTGAACTTGAGACTCAAACACCCACTGCATCTTTGGAATGTCCATTTGGGTGTCTAATTGGCATTCTAAAAGGAGCATTGTCAGATTAAACCTCCTGATTCCTTCTCCCAGTTCCCATCTGTCCTCCCACTCCTTACAAATATGCCTGTTTCTGGCCTCCCTACCAAGCAAGTGGCTTAGCTTAGAACTGGATGTCAAGGCTGATTCTCCCTGTTACCTGAACCCCCACAACCAATCCATCAATAATCCTGATGACTCTTCCTCCCAGACACATTCCAGCCTGCCTATGTCTCTCCTTTTCCTCCAGTTCCACTACCAACCAGGACACATCTACCCCATGCCTGGATGATTGCAGTAGTTTTTCTGCTGGGTTTCCTTCTTCCACTCTTGCCTCCTATGGTTTTGCCTCCTTGGTGGGATGTTATAGATGTGTGAACATTCCAGTAGCCATTGCTTGCCTCTGAATCAAACCCAAGCCTCTTTTTAAAGCCCGCAAGGCTTGCTCTAATCTAGTCCTTACCTCTAGTCCAAATTCTTCCCACATCATTGTCCGTATGCTCAATACACTCCAGGTCCATGGGCCTTTTTCTGTTCTTGATACACATCACACTCTTTCCCTTTTAGAACACTGGCCTTTGCTGTATTCTCTGCCTCAAGCTCTCTTTTCCCAGATTTTTCACACACTTTCCCTCCCTTCATTCAGGTCTCAGTTCAAATATTACCCCGTCCAAGAAAGTCTTTCCTGACTCCTTCATCTAGAGTGGCTGGGTCTCTGACAGCTGTGAGAGGTGTCACATTTCTCTATTTTATTTTCATCACAGCACATCACTACTTAATATTCTCATGTTTATTTATTGTTGGTTGTTTTTCAGCTCAAAAGTCAGCTCCAGAGAGCAGAGACCTGTCTGGCCTCTCTGTCTTGTGTAGCACTATGGTGCATAAGAGCTGGATTTGTGGAAGACAACCGATAAACATTAATTGAACAAGCAGTTGAATTATAATGGATGATTTGTTTTTATTTCAAATTTTCCAAAATGAGTTCTCATTATTTTATAACAATAGAGTAAAATTTTAAATTAATTGAGACGGAAGGAGAATTAACCAAATTCTTGACATTTAAAACAAGCTGACAGAGTGAAAAGCCTTCTTAGGTTGGTAAAGTATAAACAAGCAGCCCCTCAACCAGGTATTTGCTTCCTAGGTGGGTTAGTAGTGAAGAATCTGCCTGCCAGAGCAGGAGGCACAAGAGATGTGGGTTCAATCCCTGGGTCGGGAAGATCCCCTGGAGTAGGAAATGGCAATCCACTCCAGTATTCTTGCCTGGAAAATCCCACGTACAGAGAAGCCTGGTGGGCTACAGTCCATGGGGGTCATAAGGAGTCAGACACAACTGAGCACACACACACACACACACACACACACACACACACACACACACACACAGCCAGGTTTATTAAACTGAAGCCATTCTGCCTGAAAGGAAGAGGCCTTGTGCTTAGTCTTAATATTTATCTCCATATTTCATTCAATTCTTAGAACAAACTTAGAGCAGCAATTATCCTCACTTTGCTCACCCACTCCCATTCCATCCTCCCTACCGTCATTTTACACATAAAGAGACTGAGGTTCAAAGAGAGAAGGTCATTTATCCAAAGTTGTGTGATTCATTAATGGCAAGACCATGTGTTAAATTTAGATCTCTTCAAAAGGCTGTAACTATTAAATTTGGCATTCTAATTCCTAATGGAGGATGTGAAATCATGAAGCCAACCTCAATTTGCATCCAGCTTACCGCACGCTTTCCCACCCACCACCACTTTTAAGCCTCACAACAACAAAATGAGTTATTGTCCTTTATCTTTTACCCCTGAATCTCATTCAATTTCAGATGAGAAATTTGCTGTCCTGAGCTGTAAACACAGTCTCACAAGGTCACTCAGCTGGAAGTGAGAAAGCCAGGTCTGGGTATAGTTCTGTTTTCTCTGACGCTCCAATGCCCCTGAGTAAACAAACCTGTGGGTTTTTGGTGCTGACTTCTGTCCTCTCAAAATGGGGAGGCTAATTCAGTAGCATTTCCTATTTTGCTACATTACTTCTGATGCCCACGCCTTCCTCATTTCACATCCAAAGAGTATCCAGGAGGAAGGGAAGGAAGAGCCTATTTACTGAGCATTTACTATGTGCCAAGGGCTTTCGTTCCACATGGCATTTTTGCTCCACATGGTATTTTGTTTAGCAGCAGACCTGATTAGACTGGCTTTGTAAAAGGGGTTTTGGTAGACTCACTACGAGAGAAACTAGCTTGGACCAGATTCACGTGGAAAGAGAAAAGAAAGTTGGGAGGGGAAGCTGTCCTGCAGAAGACTCTCTTGACAGCATGAGCAGGAAAGTCTTTGGAAGAATGGGCAACATTGGGTAGAGCAGTTTGAGGTCATCTTCTGTGCAATGAGGGCTTCTCAGGTGACACCAGTAGTAAAGAACCCGCCTGCCAATGTAGGATACATAAGAGATGAGGGTTCAATCCCTGGGTCAGGAAGATCTCCTGGAGGAGGGCAGGGCAACCCACTCCACTGTTCATGCCACGGACAGAGGAGGCTAGCGGGCTACGGTTCACAGGGTTCCAAAGAGTCAGAAGCAATGCATACATGCACTGTGCCATGAGTGATGTAAAGCCAATGCTGTCTTCCTCCTTTGACTTCAGTAAAAAGCCCATTGTTCATTATTGTCCTGAAATCATGATTGAATGCACAGCAGAACTCAGCCCTACATCAAAGTTAGTCCGCAGTCAATCTGGCAGCTGCCTGGGGCGAGGTTGCATCTGCTGTCTCTAGTCCTCTTCACTGACTTAAACCAAAGCTCTCATGAGTCTCATCACAGAATGGAGGATGACTCCCCAAATAGGGAGGAGGAAATCCAAGAGGATTCATGACTCCCCAAAGATCCCAGGCTGGTGAATGGTAGTGGAATTCTTCCGCCAGAACTGATGCTTCCCCTGAAGCATTTTAGTTCCAAACTGCTCAATGGCAGTAGCTTGAATTTTACCAAGTCTTATCAGCTGTGGATACAAAAGAGGTCATAGAAACCCTATAGATAGGACTCTAGGGGTAAGCTGCCCCCATCTGCTAAGAGTTTCATACAAAGAAATTCTCCTTTACCCGAAGAGCTTTCTTGAAGCTATCAGGGTGACTCACAGAGACTCACATATACAAGCCTGCTTCTGCTGACCCACCATGCCTGCTTTGTTGGTTAGCACAGCTTTTGCCAGGCATGCCAGGCTGCATTCTTTGGGGGGCACTTGCTGCCACTAGGCATAGCATTTCCCAGGGGTGGTAACCAATGATCCATAAGGGCGCAAAAGGTGTTTTAGAGCCTTGACCAAATCGGAAAAAGGACTTCTCTGGATTTAACCTCATTTTGGAATTATTTTTAATTTTGGGGGCATGGAATTTCAGAACTCTGCTCACCCAGATAATTCCTAATCAGCTCATCCTACTTTTAGCTCTCTGCTAAAGATGGTTGATTTTATATGTCAACTTGATTGGGCCAAAGGTCATCCAGATAGCTGATGTAACATTACTTCTGGGTGTGTGTGTGAAGGTGTTTTGGGGGGAGATTAGCTTTTGATTTTTTGACTGAGGGAAGACCTCCACCCTCACCAATGTGGGTGGGCATCAGACAATCTGTTGGGGCCTGAATAGAACAAAATGTGATGGAAGAGCAAATTCTCTCCCTTTCTTTTTAGCTGGGAAGTCATCTTCTCTTGCCCTTGAACATCAAAGTCCCTGGTTCTTGGACTTTTGGACTCTGACACTTACATTGGTGGCCCCTGGTTTCCAGGCCTGTAACCTTAGACTGGGAATTCCATCAGTGACTCCCTTGGTTCTTGGGGGTTTGGACTCAGACTAAGTCACTAGCTTTCTTGTTTCTCCAGCTTGCAGACCATAGATAATGGGATTGATTTATTGGCCTCCTGAGGTGAAGAACAGGTTCACTGGAAAAGATCCTGAGGCTGGGAAAGATTGAAGGCAGGAGGAAAAGGGGATGACAGAGGATGAGATGGTTGGATGGCATCACCAACTCAATGGACATGAGTTTGAGCAAGTTCCAGGAGATGGTGAAGGACAGGGAAACCTGGCATGCTGCAGTCCATAGGGTCACAGAGAGTCAGACACAACTGAGCCACTGAACTGAGCTGACGGGTGTCTGAGACAATCCTTTTCATAAATATCTTCATATATCTGTCTATCTATCTACCCTATTTGTTCTGTTTCTTTGGAGGACACTACTACACTTAAAATTACAGCAAAAGCCCTGAGGTGGCAGCACTCACTTAGACAAAGGAATGCACACGAGTGTTCACCCACAGGCCACCACCTGTCTTGGTAGACGTGACAAATTGCCTGTTTAGAAAGAAGGAAGTCTTTTGCTGCCATTTTTTAGCTCCCCTAGAGCAAAAATGGTGGGTCATGATGGAATCAAGACATCATTTTTGAGATACTGAAGGATAATTCCCGTTTTTATTTTCTAAGGAAAAGCAAGTCATCCAGCCTGCAAAATCAAGGGACTTTGAGTAAGGGCAACTGAAGCTTTTCTATTTTTTCCTTGCCTCAGTATGGTTCATCTTCTGAGAGACAGGAATGTGGGTTGTACTGCGACTGACATAGGAACAACCGAGAGCTGTCTCTATTTGTCAGCACTATCTTTCATGGTAGAGAACGTGTTAATAAACTGTACATGCTCCAGTCTAGAGAAGAGTGCTGCACAATGGGGGCCCATTGCTGGAGCTGGAGGTGAATTTGTTCATTATTCTTTATTCCACGCATAGGCATCATGTATTCACTACGTGTAGATACTTCGTTGTCCTTGAGAATACTTCTCTGACAACAAAGGCTTTTTGTCCTGGGCCAGCCCAGATGGGTTCCCTCATAGGATGCTTCATGGTTTTCCCACAAATTGCGTGCCAGACCTGCCCTGGCATGTACCCACTCCATCCATGGACACAACTTGAGTTATTTTCTAGGGGATTCCCTGTCTCCCTGCAATTAGGGCTACAGCATCTGTCAGCCCCCTGGCTACAGCCTTTGCTACCAGATCCTTTTATACAAATCTGACTCTAGTCTCCAGGTAGGACTTCCACTTGCTATGTTCATTCTAAGCAGACTTGAAGAAACTTAGTGTTTTATATAGTTTATCAAAGGCATTTGTACCTCTCATTCTTCTACAAAGTTCTGAGTTAATCACCTCTAGGGAGATCAATGGACTTGCATCTCACGTCAGGGCCGACACAGCTCTGCTGAGAGACTGGCTAACACGCCAGCCCGAGGGTTCCTTCTTTCGAGGGCGCTGCAGCTGCCTGCCTCTCATTATTCCCTGCTCACCCCGGCTGCTCTGTGGTCGTCCTCGCCAGACAAATGAAGTCTGCAGAGTCCACCCAATTAACAGGAAATTTATTGCAAGAAATTTGAGTCCACCCTCCCTTTGCCAAGTTTAAGGCGGCAGTCATTAAGGAGAGGTGCTTCAACCTCTGCTTCTCCTCCCTCAGGTGGGCCACTGGCAGGCAGAACTGGAAAGCAGACCACTCAGGTTGTCCCTGGGCCTATTTAATTATGAAACCCAGCACACTCTCATTATGAATTAATTAGTGACTTGGAGCCAGAGACCACACATGAGATCTGCCATTTGACAGTGGTTCATGGGAGAATGACATGGACAGAGGAACCCGGCGGGCTTGCAAAGAGTCAGACATGACTGAGCGGCTAACACTTTTTCACTTTGTGCTTACTATTTATAAATCACTGTCCTATAATTTATTCTACCATTTATCAATATCTAGCCATTTGTACACTGCCATCTCCACACTTGCCACCCCTACACTTGGTAATAGCTCTGAGCACCCGGTCGTGGCTTTGTCCCACCAATATTCTTCAGTTAACTTGGGAAAAAAAGCTATCCTTCAAAAGGAAAGCTCTATGCCATCACCTTGGACTTCCCTGTGACCCAGTAGTTGAGAATCCACCTACCAATACAGGGGATACAAGTTCAATCCCTGGTCTGGGAAGACTCCACATGCTCAAAGCCAAGGCTGTTGTTCTTACTCTTTTGAAAAGAAAATGTTGGGGTAAGGCATTAAAGATATTAGCACATATTAAGGCCTCTCTTTGAAGCAGTCAGAATGTCTCTTAATTATCCTTTGGTACCATCCAAAAGCATCCATCTTCTGTGAATGTTCCACTGGCAGTATATTGAGAAATGGTGCACTGCTCCCAGTGGGGCTCGGACAATCTTGGCTGGAAGGTGCTGGAATCCCATTCTACAGAGGATGTAGAATATCTTCCTGTAGGATAGCCCATATCCTCATATCCTCTGTTGAGGATATTGGATAGAAGGTGATCCACCCACTATCACAGACTGAAGAAGGGCTACATTTTTCAGTTTTACTCACTCTGACATTTCTGGTCAGGTTTCACGGTTGACCAGAAGGCCTGATCTTGGGGTCTCTGCCCATCTTCACTCTGTATCCCCAAGGCAGCTTGGAGACCTTTAAAGATGTTCTTTTTCCTGGGAGGAACAGAGCCTTCTTGCATGAGAGAGTGGAGTGGACACTCCACAGATGAAACAGACTTGAGAAGCCCTCCTCTGGCCAGAGAGTCAGTCTGCTAGGGTAGCCTGAGCATTATACAAAGATGAAGATACTGCATTCCTAAAACTTCCTAGTAAGCCACCATGGTCCCAGAACCATTCTATCCCATGCAGTGGGGAATGGTGGGGGAAGGAGTGGCTAACGTTTTGCAGTAGACCTCAGAGTGGCCCAGCCCTCATCCCTCCACCTGTGTTTCCTCTCTCACAATGTTTACTCCTATTGTCTCTGCATATGCTGTCCCTCTCCCATCTGTCTAGAGTGGCACGCCCAGGACTCCTCTTCTCTTCTAGCCGAAGTATGTTCATGTTCAGAGACACTGCTAAACCTTTCCTCTGTAAGATTTTTCAAGATCCCATGGTGATCAATATTTTTCCCTCCTTCCTGCGCTCCCACATTTGGTATATACCACACTGATAAGAGCTGGAGGAGGGCATGGCAACCCACTCCACTATTCTTGCCTGGAGAATCATGTGGACTAGGAGTCTGGCGGGCTACAGTCCATAGGGTCACAGGGAGTCTGATGTGAATGAAGCAACTTGCATGCGGCGCACATGCACAGTGATGAGACACCCCTCGGAATCCCCAGAATAGAATGTAAGACTTAACCAAGAAGAGGAGTGCTATGAACATACATTTCTATACTTTTAATTAAGTATTGCAACTGCTTGTCAGCAACCCCTACTCCTGAGTTTATGAACTGCTGTAATTGAAGACAGAGACTTACTAATAATTTTAGTTACTCTGACAGAGCTACAGTTCCAGGGCAATCTCATTATTTGCTGAAGTATGCTGAATAAATAGTTGTTAACATTGAATAAACCTGGGTGGATATACTTCACAGCTTGTGAACTTTGAAAAATTGTTTTCATGAATGTAATTTAATTGATTTCAAATCAACCTATTTCCCAGACATTCATGAAGCACTTCTGATAAGCCAGGCATTGTAGCAAGTGTGAAATACAAGATCAGTGTGGCTTTTCTGTCCTCAGGAAACTCAGATGCAAGTGAGGCAGCTGAACACAAACATGAATAAACACAATAGAGTATAAGAGGGGTGAAAATGGAGGCAGATTCAAGACAGAAAGACTGTGCACAAAAGCCAGTGGTCACTTCTAATAGGCGAGTGCCAGGGGGACTCCAGGGAGAAACTGACTCCTGGATTGAGCTCTGAACATGACAAGGACTTAAGTAGGGCACCTTCCAGGCAGAGGGAATGAAACAGAGGTATAAAACCTCAAGGGTCTTTCCACAGTATCCCAAACTGATAGAAATTACTTTTTTATTCAGACATGGTCATTAAATGCTTACAAACACAAACTCCATGGTAGGCACTGCAGTAGTGAAAAAGACTGGTAAGGTCCCAAGGGTCACAGAATTTCTACTCTGGAGCAGGAGACCATTAACAAATCCCCAAACTAATGACTAAAAAGGACTGTTTCAACTAATCGTGGCATAAAGTAAACAAGGGATGTGATAGAAAATGAAGGGAGAAAGACAGCAATAGTCAATAGCATTTAGGCAAAGGCTTGAGAATGGGGCAGTAGAGCTGACACCCAATGGATGAAGGAATGCTGTCTTATGAGACCCAGCTGAAGAGCATTCCAGAGAGAAGAGGATCTGCTAACCCATGAGGGCAAGTGAGCTTGATGTGTTTCTAAAACAAAAAAAGTTCATTGTGGTTGGAGGGAGGTGAGCCCCAGCTTTGTTGGGGATACAAAGTTGGCATGATTAAAGGTTGAAGGCATGAAGTCACTTGTAGCTTGTGCTTGGGATCTTGGGTTGTAATCCAAATGCAGCTGGAAAATATTTTTCTTAAGTTGTACTTTAGAGAAGATGCTTGAGAGTCCCTTGGAAAGTAAGAAGATCAAACCAATGTTAAAGGAAATCAACCCTGAATATTTTGAAAGGACTGATGCTGAAGCTCCAATACTTTTCACCTGATGCAATCAGCTGACTCGTTGGAAAAGACCCTGATGCTGGGAAAGACTGAAGGCAGGAGAAGGTGACAGAGGATGAGATGGTTGGATGGCATCACTGATTCAATGGACATGAACTTGGGCAAATTTCAGGAGGTGGTGAGAGACAGGGAAGCCTGGCATGCTGCAGTCCATTTGATCACAGAGTCAGACACAGCTTGGTGATTGAACAACAACATATATACAGTGGACTATTACTCAGCCATAAAAGGAATGCAGTTATGCCATTTGCAGAGATATGGGTGGACCTAGAGACTGTCACAGACAGTGAAGTTAGGTCAGAAAGAGAAAAACAAATATCATATATAAACACATATATGTGGAATCTAGAAAAATGGTATAGATGAACTTATGTGCAAAGTAGAAATAGAGAAACAAACTTATGGATACCAAGTCGGGCGAAAGGGGGTAGGATGGATTAGGATTTACATAGAGACTTGTCACTCATGATGGGGAATTTGACTCTTTGAGCTGAGTGTTAAGAAGGTTTTCATCTTACCCATCTTTTGAGTTCTGGGACAGAGTTGCCAGATGGGTTGGAGAGGGGTCATGGTTAAAGGGCTGGGATGCTGGTTTTGAACGGGGAAAATGTTTGAGCCTCTAGCAGTCTTAAAGATTTTGGATTTTCCATTGACTAGTTGTGTGACCTAGGGAAAACTGTTTATGCCTCTAAGTCTCAATGTTTACAACTGTGAAATCTAGAACAGGGCCTGACACATACTGCTGCTGCTGCTGCTAAGTCACATCAGTCGTGTCCGACTCTGTGTGACCCCATAGACAGCAGCCCACCAGGCTCTTCCGTCCCTGGGATTCTCCAGGCAAGAACACTGGAATGGGTTGCCATTTGGGTACTCAATAAACGGGGTTGTCCTTCTTCTCTTCTCCTTTTTCCCTTCTCCACACTTGCTAGAATAAAATGCATGCTTCATTCTTAAATGTGACAAGCTCCTTTGCAAACTGGTCTTATGGGCTCTGAATACTTATTTGCCTCCAATAACAAAGACTTATAAAAAAATTGAGTGAATCTATAATTGCCATGGAGAAGGCAATGGCACCCCACTCCAGTACTCTTGCCTAGAAAATCCCATGGACGGAGGAGCCTGGTAGGCTGCAGTTCATGGGGTCGCTAAGAGTCAGACATGACTGAGCGACTTCACTTTCTCTTTTCACTTTCATGCATTGGAGAAGGAAATGGCAACCCACTCCAGTGTTCTTGCCTGGAGAATCCCAGGGACGGGGGAGCCTGGTGGGCTGCCGTCTATGGGGTCACACAGAGTCGGACACGACTGAAGTGACTTAGCATAGCATAGCATAATTGCCATATTGGGCTAACTCAATCAATGCTCATAGGGAGAAGCATGATTTCCAAGGAATGGTTCATTGTGCCATTGGGTTTACTTCCAGCCTCGTGTTGACAATGTAAAACAGTTTACATTTATTGTCAATTTACTCTGTGCTACACATTTCACAAACATTGTCTTATCTAATCCCTATAATCTTAAGAGTAGGGACTCAGCCCATTTTACAGATGAGGCAACTGAGGATCACAGAAAAGAAGTGACCTGTTTAGTGACACAGAGCTGGGACTCAATCTGGATCCATTATCCTCCAGTACTAGCCTCTTTATCTCCGCTTCTGCAAGTCTTGGGAAGATGTGGTCATGTGGCTGTTGAGGGAAACATTGTCCAAGAGATCTTTATTAGGTACTTGAGACTCAACCAGCCAGTCAAAAAATTATATTGATTAATTAGGGAATAAATATGTTGAACCTGAAATCAAGTTTCTATGTCAGAGCTAACGCCTTCAGATATAACTCTCCAGAAAAATGCTGCGGATTTTTTTAAAGTCTTCTAAAAAACCATTTGCATAATTCTGTTCTATTGTTTCAGTGGAGGATCTGTTTGCAACTCCACCAAAAAAATCCTTTCTCCTGCATAGGTCCATTTGTCTTTCAGGCAACACTGAGCCTGCTACTCAAAGACCTGACAGGGGAGAATCACATCCACTGTCACCTACCACCTCTTCTTCTTGGCCTTTTCCATCTTTACCCTGTGTGGGCCTCAGAAGAATGGCATAAGATGCTTAGACTTTCCATCACCACTCTTCTGATTGAAGGAATCAAACAAAACACGAGGCATTAAAATGAGTTTGTATTTTGGCTCCAGGCTGCCCAATGCTGAGGGACATCTGACTGGATAGGTTGGCTTCTCTGTTTCTCAGTCAACTTACTGATTCCTTCTGGCTCCTAATTTCTTTATCTCCAGGGGTAAGGCCAACACCAAAACTGCTGAGAGAAGTCATGGACTTATTGACAAGCTGTCCATCTTCTCAAATGACCACAGGAGAGTCAGGAATTGATTCTAGCCCTGGGACTAATTTCACCCACGGCTTTTCTTACTTTTAAGAATATGAATCCTCAGCACAACTTTTATCCCATCTTAATCCATTGGGCATTATTAGTTTCAAAATGAAGGTATCACATCTTTCACCTTGCTTCTTGAAATTTTGGCTTAGAAATTCAGAATTTAAACTTTTAGAATATTTATTCATGCCCTTCAATATCTGGCTCTTTGGGCATACTTTTCATCTTTTGGGCTTATACATACTGCAAAAGCAAAGGGTTCTGTGGACCAAAAGAAATTACCAGCAGTAAAAATTTACTTTACTCCATGATTATTTTGTGTCAGAAACAAACCTCTATAAGGTATATTATGTTCATCTCGACTTTATAAAAGAGAAAGAGGAAGTGTAGAGGTAGAGATTAATTAGGGCTTCCCTGATAGCTCAGTTGGTAAAGAATCTGTCTGCAATGCAGGAGACCCCAGTTTGATTCCTGGGTCAAGAAGATCATCTGGAGAAGGGGTAAGCTACCCACTCCAGGATTCTTGGGCTTCCCTTGTGGCTCAGCTGGTAAAGAATCGCCTGCAATGTGGGAGACCTGGGTTCGATCCCTAGGTTGAGAAGATCCCCTGGAGAAGGGAAAGGCTACCCACTCCAGTAATCTGGCCTGGAGAATTCCATGGATTGTATAGTCCATGGGATCGAAAAGAATAGGACATGACAGCCACTTTCACTTTCACTTTCATAGAGGTTAATGAACTTGCCTGAGTCCTCATAGGAAGTCACAGAACTGGGATTAATCCCCAGATCTTTCTGACTCCACAGCTTGTTCTGACTGCTGCTTTTTATTGCCACATCCTCTAATTAAGTACCTAAGCACTGTCCTTCACAGGAGATTGCCAAAGGGAACAAGCATTCATGGTGAGGTGTCAAGCCCTGGGCAAGATTCATCTGTTTTACGGACAAAGAAGCTGAGGCTCAGAGACCGAAGTGACTTGCCCAAGATCAAGTGACTTGGTGGTGCAGCTGGGGCTGGAACTCTAGTCCCTCTGACACCTTACACTCTTATTTATCTAGAGTAGCAGTTCTTGTAGTTGGAGCAGCAGCATCTAAGAACTTGTTAGAAATGCAAATTGGTGGGCTCCACCCCAGACCTACTAAATTAGACTTTGAGCTATTTAATGCATGACCTCTTTGACTGTGTGGATCACAACAAACTGTGGAAAATTCTTAAAGAGCTGGGAATACCAGACCACCTGACCTGTCACCTGAGAAATCTGTATGCAGGTCAAGAAGCAACAGTTAGAACTGGACATGGAACAACAGGCTGGTTCCAAATCGGGAAACGAGTTGGACACCACTGAGCAACTGAAATGACTTTTTGAAATTTCCCAGTGATATTTCAAATATAATTGCATGTACACATATACTTTTTTAATTTTTTTAAACTTTTTATGTTGAAGTATAGTTGATTAACAATGTTGTGTTGGTCTCAAGTATACAGCACAGTGATTCAGTTTTTCAAATTCATTTCCCATTTAGGTTGTTACATAATATTGAGCAGAGTTCCCTGTGCTATACAGTAGGTCTTTGCTGGATATCCATTTTAAATATAGCAGTGTCAGTCACAAACTTCCTAACTATTCTTCCCCTTGCCGTCCCCCTGGTAACCATAAGTTCATTGTCTACGTCTCAGTTTGTTCTGTTTTGTAAATAAGTTCATCTGCATCCTCTTTTTAGATTCCACATATAAGTGATATCATATGATATTTGTCTCTCTATGTCTGACTTACTTCACTCAGTATGACAATCTCTAGGCCCTTCCACAGGAGAAATTATGTATTTCCTGCCATGTCATTAAATTCTGGCCCTCCAAATGTGAATTTCTAAGCCCTATCAGTCAGTTCAGTCCCTCAGTCCTGTCTGACTCTCCGTGACCCCATGGACTGCAGCACACCAGGCTTCCCTGTCTATATCACCAACTCCTGGAGCTTGCTCATACTCATGACCATAGAATCCTGTTTCCTTTGTCTGGAACGCCCTTCTTCCTTCGTTCTTTGTAAAACTATCCGTGAATTCTCGGACATCCACAGATTCCTACACCACTGCTGACTTCTTTGATTTCTTGATTCAGACCCAAGTCCTCCATCCTCCCTGGTGTGACCACTGTACTGTGTGCATAAAGACTCCAACACTTACTACAGAATTTCCCAGCTGTCTCCTACCTTATCTGTCTCTTCCCTAAGACCTTGAGACTCCTGATGACAAGAGCTGAAGTTGACTCATCTCTTTGTCTTGTTCAAGTCTGGTAAGAGTAAGTACTAGGTGAAAGCTTGTCAACTGAGTGAATAAACACTGGATGCCTCTGTCAGCTTCTCTACAAAGCACCTGTTGGATGGTGTGTGTTAATGTGCTGTGGTATGAAACAGCCAGTTTATACCTTCTTAGGCTGAAAATCAAGAGGGCCCCTGCCAAGTATGGACACATCTCTCATTAGTGCAGACAGAAACGCTCCCCCACCAGGAGCACTGCAGCCATCTATAGGCTAGGGACGAATTAAGTCTTACGTGACATTATCAGGCCACATACTTTCAGCCCCGGTGAGAGAAAACCACTGTGTAAGGATGAGACAAACAGTCTTCACCATCTGCTTTTGCCAAGTTTTCCCAAATAACAGTGACCAGGAATTTAGAAGAAACACCTTCCAAATATAAGTTGGTCAAGTGTTAGTCGGTCAGTCATGTCCCAAGCTTTGGGACCCTATGGACAGTAGCCTGCCAGGCTCCTCTGTCCATGGAATTCTCCAGGCAAGAATACTGGCGTGGGTTGTCATTTCCTCCTCCCCGGGGTCCTTCCCCACCCAGGGATCAAACCTGGGTCTCCTGCATTGCAGGCAGACTTTACCAAGTGAGCCACCAGGGAAGCCTAGTGGACTATCTCAAAGAGATAGTGGTCATGGTCATTAAACTGGCTATCAGGTTAAAAAACAAACTCTGATTTGTAGTATGTGCTAATTCCTATGGTGTAAATACTCCCACGTCCATGACCAGTTTCCGGTTTCCAGCAGTTTAACAGTCAGGCAGTAAAATTGCTTAATCTTTCCCTCCTGGCTGTAGTGAGCTGACTGGCTCTGACCCCGGCGAGAGTAGAGTAGGACCAGGTGGCTAGCAGCGTGAGTACTGCACGTGCTGCCTGGGCATGTGTCCAGCTTCTCCGTGTAAGGACTCTGTGGCCTTGGCCATGCTCCCTTTTGTTTTTAGTTGAAGTGAGATTGATGTTGGGCTTCTCAGGTGGCTCAGTGATAAAGAACCTGCCTTCCAATCAGGAGACACGAGTTTTATCCCTGCGTTAGGAAGATCCCCTGGAGAAGGAAATGGCAACCCACTCCAGTATTCTTGCCTGGGAAATCCCATGGACAGAGGAGCCTGGCGGGCTACAGTCCATGGGGTTGCAAAGAATCAGACACAATAGTGATTTGTTGTACAATAGGTGATGCACAATATTATGTGAGTTACAGGTATACAATATAGGTGTATAATTTTTACAGGTTATACTCCATTTGCAGTTATTATAGTATCTTGTCTATATTCTTATAGTTTATTTTATACATAACAGTTTGTGCCCTTAATCTTCTCTCCCTGTGTTGCCCCTTTCCCTTCCCTCTCCACACTGGTAACTGATACTTTGTGAGCCTGCTTCGTTTTTGTTATATTCACTAGTTTGTTGTATTTTTTAGATTTGATATAAAAGTGATAACTTATAGCATTTTTCTTTCTCTATTTCATTTAGCATAGTATTTTCCAAGTCCATCCATAATCCTGCAAATGGCAAACTTTCATTCTTTTTGTGGCTGAATAATATTCCATTGTGTGTGACATCACTTCTTTACCCATTCATCTGTTGATGGACACTTGGATTGCTTCCCTATCTTGGCCATTATGAACAATGCTTCTATGAATATTAGGGTGTGTGTATCTTCTCTAATTAGCGTTTTCTTTTTTTTGGATATATACCCAGGAGTGGAATTGCTTGGTCATATGTTAGTTCTAGTTTTAGTTCTTTTAGGATTTTGGAGTTTTTCTATATTGTTTTCCACAGTGGCTGTCCCAGCGTACATTTCCACCAATAGTGTACAGGGGTTCCCTTTTCTCCACGTGCTCACCAGCATTTGTTATTTGTGTTGTCTTTGATGATAGTCACTCTGACAGGTGTGAAGTGATATTTCACTGGGGTTTGCATTTCCCTGATATCAGCAAAGTTGAGCATCCTTTCGTGTTTGGCCATGTCACCTTAATGCTTCTCGGTCTTCTCATCTGTAAAATGATCACAATTTTGGGGCCCATCTCAGCATCATCTTGAGCATGAAAAGAGATAGTACATGAAGGATACTTAGCACAGTGTCTGGCACCCAAGAAAAAAGAGGTAGGTGTTACAATCATAGAAAAGAAACAGCAACTCATTTGAAGTCAAACCTCTGGGTTCCAATCCTGGTTCTGACACTGAATCACCACATGACCGTGGCAACGGGCCTCAGCTCTCTGGGAAAGGGGGCTTCCCAGGTGGCGATAGTGGTAAAGAAACTGCTTGCCAATGCAGGAGATGTAAGAGATGCGGGTTCAGTCCCTGGGTCAGCAAGATCCCCTGGAGGAGGGCATGGCAACCCACTCCAGTATTCTTGCCTGGAGAGTCCCATGGACAGAGGAGTCTGCGTGGGTTGCAGTCCATGTGGTCTCACAGAGTTAGCCATGACTGAAGCAACTCAGCACGTGTGACAGTGACGGTAACCTGTATGGGACATTCATTAAGTCCCGGGCACCACACCGAGTCCTCTGCCTCTATCTTTATCGTCTTTCCCACACACCCCAGGTAGTAGATTCTTGTATGACCCCATATTTTAAGCGGGGAACTGAGACTAAGGAAGGAACAGTAATTGGCCCAAAGTCATATAGCTTGTGAGTTCTAGGATTTGAACCCTAAATTACTACACTTAATGCCCATTTCTTTCATTAGCAGCACATATTTAATGAGATCATGTAGCAGAAACATTTCGAGAACTATAAAGCACTAAGAAACGATGGATATTGTGGTTGCCATTCCTTGACTATAGAAAGCATATTTATGGAGGCTTGATTTCCTCCAGGAGTCCTACAGCCAGTGCGGGCTGGGCAGACTCAGTCCCAGGCCTTGCAGAGCCTCCTGAGGGGAGGAGGTGGTATCAAGTTTCCCTTTTTTTTTTTTTCCCCAGCAAAGCTGGAAAAAATAGCTGGAATTCTCATTTCCCAAATGCTGTATATGAAAAGCTAGCAGGATTCACACCTCTGGCTGGCAAGCAGAACCCAGCTCTAAGACAGCACTCCATGTTGCCAGCTCCTAGGCTGCTGGATTCTTGGAGGTGGGAAGGGACCAGACATCCACTGGGAACGGGACCAGGCTCCCAGATGCTGGCTCATGTTACCATCACAGCCCCGTTCAGCAGGGATGGTTCCTATGTTTCTCTCTGAGCACGACTGCCCACAGTAGGTGAGAGCTGGGCTGGTACCCTAAGGGGGGGTCCATGCTCCACCCCCGTCGCAGCTGCTGCTGGTGGGCTTTCCTCACTGAACCCCCGAGCCTCCTTCCCCCTACCTTTCCCCAGGCCCACCCACTAGCAAGAAGCACGAAGCTCCCTATCACTGTGGATGGGCTAATACAAAGGGACAGCGGCAGGGGAGGCACGCCATGCCCGGGCTCCACCCTCTCCTCCCATGCTGCTCACCGACTGCTGGTGGCTGCTGGTGCTCAGAGTCACAGAGACGCTGCCCCATCCCCGCTCTGTTCCTGATCCTGAATTACTGCTTAAAGCAACATGGCTGCCTGAGGCAAGCAAACGGTCCTACCTTGTCTCAAGACCTCGGTCCTTGTTATGGTGCATGACAGGGGCCACTCAGCTACTGGATTAAAAAAAAAAAAAAAAGCTTGTAATAGCTTGTCTGTGTTCCTTTACTATTATGAGTATTAAAAAAAATCCAGCCATTGAGGATTCCTAAGAGATTTACCTTCAGTGAATCTCTCAGTAGCTCAGTTAGCCAGCCTTGCCCAGGTGTTGTGCTCAGTCACTCAGTCGCATCTGATGCTTTGCGACCCTATGGACAGTAGCCCGCCAGGCTCCCCTGTCCATGGGATTCTCCAGGCAGGAATACTGGAGTGGATTGCCATTTCCTCCTTCAGGACCTTGCCCAGGTACCTGTCACCTATCAGACGTTTCTTACTCTGGGCCAGACCCTGCGCTGCAGGTCAGAGGACAAGAGAAATGAAACAGTTATCCTGTGGGGCTCCTAGTCTGTGGTCCCAAGTCTCTGGGACCCAGAACTGCAGTGAGTTGCAGACGAGCTGGGTGGGGAGGCAGTGGCCAGAGTGTCCCTGTAGACCACTTTCTGAACTTGGCTGGGAAGGAAAAGAGAGCACATTTGAGGTTGGAAGCAATAAAGTCAGAGGCAAGGCAGAGGCTGGAGAAACGGGAGAAGGAGTGATGTGGAGTTCAGGGGGAGTGGCAAGGAGGGTGGGGAGAGAAGGGGGGGCCACCTCTTTTTGCCTTCATGAAAGGAAATGCTGATACAAAAAAAAAAAAAAAAAGAAAAATCAGTACTTTTCTTGGTCCTTATCTGGGGCAAAAAATGTCAGTTCGGATATTAGCCAGACTAGATTCCGGATCCCAGAGTGATGAGCTTTGGTTTTCGGAACCGGAATCCCTGCTCATCCGTAAAGCTGAGACGGCACCCTCATCTGGGGCTGGGGAAGATTTAGCGCCATCAGCCCTCCACCTGCGCATCTCCTTCACTCGCCTTTTGGTACATCTCCTCAGCTATACGTCCCTGGGTACCATATTATCTCTTCTATCCCTGCAAATGATATTGTGTTTTGTTTTGTTTTGTTTTTTTTTCAATGCTCAGTGTCTAAATCTCCCCTATCACTTATCCTCTGGGCTGCTAATTCAATGTGTATAATTCTGGATGTAAAACAGTCCCCACAAATGATGTTTCTCTGCTAATGATGTTTCCCTTCAGAGAGGGGATCCACAAGAGGTTAATGGATACAATGAACAGTATATTCTATCACTGAATAAAGGCAGGTGCATTACTCCTTTGACACGGTATTCTGGAATAAAAAAGAAATGAAATGGATTATCTCCCTGTTCTTTCCTTTGAACCTTAGAAAAATGAAAATTTAAGTAAAAGTTTTCAGGTTGAAAATAACTTGAAGAGGAGAAACAAAGTTCTATGGCTGAGACTGTCTAAGAAATGTATTATACACACTCTGAGCATTTGGAGCAAACTGGAGGTTCAGAGTTGAATGGTCATGATTACAGTTTTGTCTTTTCAGAGACTCAGGGACCATTGGTGACTCAGCTGATTTCAAAAGGACAATATTCTGAGACATTGGCCAAAGTTGTCTCACAGTTCATGCCCGCTCCACTCCTTTGTACCCGTTTCATATCTGCCACTTTCAAGGAACACATACCCTGCACTCAGGAGGGGAACGTGTTTAACCAAGAAAAAATATTGGTAGATTCCAAAATAAACTCTTGAAACACAGAATAAGTTTCTTTAAAACTTAGGCTACTAACTGCAAGAGTTTAGAATTTTAGACAGAAATGCTTTATCTTTCTTTCTTTTTTTTAAGTTACAAAATTTGGCTTCATAAAGCCACTGGGCTGGAGGACTTAGTGTCAATGATTGCTTTCATGTACATGGACTGTGGTAGAACAGTTTCCTCCTTAGACTTAGTAAATATCATGTTGGTTACGGGAGAAACAGGAGATGAGGGCAGAGAGGGAGGCCTATGGGAAATATTTATAAGAGAACCTCAGCCAGAGTCCCGGGATGGGAACAACAGAGCTCTCAGATGTGTCTGCAGGGACCAGAATCAGACGGCTCCCATGATTCACATCACACCTGAAACCCTGGGAAGAAACAGCCTGGCGATGCCTCAGGGCCAGGCTGAAGGCAGAAGAGCAGTGGTTGTGGCCGGGCAGAGTCTCCTCGCCATGCCTGTGGTCAGGAAAGGAAGCCAGGGTGGTGGGTGTGTTTCTCAAATCTAATTTGGATCATCCTTGGAGAAGGAAAGGAGAAAACAGAGAAAGAGGAATCTAAATGGATAAGAGAGTGTGAATTCTTTTTTTTTTTTTTTTTTTTTGCCACGCCACCTGGCATGCATTCTGGGATCTTAGTTCCCTGAGCAAGGATTGAATTTGTGAATTCGTGTCCCCTTGCAGTGAAAGCGTGGATTCTTAATCACTGGACTGCCAGGGAAGCTTTTTTTTTTTTTTTAAGTGACTGAGTTTACCTTGAATTTGCATGATTCAGTTTCTCCCCTCCCAGAAAAATATGAGTGCTCAGAGATCTAAGTTAAGTTAGATCATAGACAAAAATGTCTCCTTTTTGCCTGCCTGAATCTGAGGCTGAAATTCAAATTCATTACCCAAGTAGGGAGATACTGACAGTACAACATAGTGAATCCTAAAGTTTAGGTGAAAGCTGGAGAAGCAGCCAGAGCATTTGCGGCGGGAGAGGAAATCTGTAGTTCTTCTAACCATAGCTCAATTCATCAAGGTCACTGGCTGTAAAAACTCAGAGCCAGAAGATCATTAGAGATGATTTAATCCTGCTCCATTTACAGATGGGCAACTGGAAGCTCAGTTCAGTCCAAGTTCACATAAGAAGCCCAAACAGAATCAGCCCGAATCTCGGGATTTCTGACAACTGGTCCAGAACTGTTCCACCTCACCATGGTAACAACATCCCCCTCTTGCTCTTCTTTCCCTTATTCCTTAGGTAGTTTTGGAGAGTGGGAAGACGTTCAGAGACTTCTCTGGATTTGAAAGGAAAATGAACACTGAGTTAATATGACCTTCATAGGAACATGAAATCTCATTAGAAAGTTCCTCTGTGATAACGGTAGAAAAATAGATTGATCCTGAAGCATTCTGAGATCCTCCCAAAGGATCTCACCTTTAGCACTCAGCCAAAGCCACAATCTGCCCTAAGTCATCTCAAGTCTGGAAAGAACACTTGAGTAGGGAACCTTAAATCTCTTCCTAGCTTCAGTGGGAAAGATGATCAGCTTTCTAGTCACAATCAGTCCACAGTGTTTGCCTGAACTGCTCAGACAATAAGATCAAGGGCTACTCGTAACTTGAAATGAGGAGATGACTTGGTTTGTGACAGCTTTTCTTCTGTGAGCCCAAAGTACTGACATTATCAAGATAAATGCAGGAGATAGAGTTGCTATAACTTGTAGTTGTAACTTATATGACTAGTATGGACTTCATGTTTTCATGTTGGAAAGTAAGAAAAAGAATCTAAGATGTGTCATAGAATTTGACCCCACAATGGTAGTGTCATTTATTGTTTGGGTAGTGTGCGATTATTGTTTGGGTAAGGGTTTCCAATCTATCATGCACCTCTCACACATAGGATGCTTTTCCATGTATAAAAGGGTCTGTGTTTCACTAATAGGCTCAGGAGTTGAGGTTACTTTTCTAAGGTCACAGGGCCTATAAATGGCAATGGAATTTGAACACTGTAAGCTTACCTGACTTCCAAGCCTGCACTCTCTTCTCTGTATTCAGAATGTCTGAAACACAACTGCCCCAATTAAAGGCTGCTAGCCATAGAGATAGTGTAATCTATCATCTAATCTGGGTCTATTTTGAGAGGAAAGATTTGTGGCAGTGCTATTAATGATTAAATCAGGTCAACAGGTGACAACTAAGACTGTCCTTACCAAGCCCAGATGCATACGAGCCAATCACACAGTATCCCCAAGCCTTCTTTACTGGTTCCACCCAGTATTGCCAGGCTACATTGATGAATGAACCACTTGCTTGTTCCATGCATGCTGCCCAGTGCCTTTGACATTCCTTTTTCTAAGGGTGCATCACACAGAACAAGAGCAATTTTCCCTTTACCTTTCTTCCATCTAGACTTTGGGCTCCTTGAGGGAGATGATCACTAGACTAGACTATCTCTGCCTCTCAGTGTAACATGGAGCTCGGAACAGTTTTAATGTTAACTCAGTAGTGGTTGAATGAATGGTCCAGTTTGGATTCTCTTGTTCAAAGGGCTCTGGGATGCATCTCTATGTCTCATGGTGGGGTAGCCAGCAGTTTCTTGAAATACAAACAAAGGCTGATTGTGTTCTTTACTTGGTGATATGAATTTCTCTACTTTCATTGTGAGAAATATACATGCCTCTAATGTTGATAATTTTCTATTATTTCATTAATATTTTAAGTAACAAGATATTAATAGGATGTTAATGTAATAGTGATATTTGCATGACACTTTCACATCCATTATCTAATTTGACTCTTATAATAGCCCTATGATAGAAAGAACCTGTAATGGGTGTTTATTCCTTTTATCTGGGCAGCACCTTTTACTTCTGGAGCCAACATGACCACCTTTAGTAAATCATATCTCGTATCCTCCTATCAGCCTCTAACAAGTGGTGCAAAGGTGAGTTGTCACCTTCCTCTACCTTGCCTCCCTAGGACATGATTATGGGTGGTGATGCAGAGCTAGGCGATGACCCAAACTAGGCTACTTAGACTTCTCCTCAGGGCAGAGTGCCCTTTTCTCTCTATTAGGAAAGATGGGGAGAAGTGAGCCCCAGAGCTTTAGCAGCTACCATTCCAGCTTCTTGGAGAGTTTCAGTTCCAAGAACAAAAAGGCCAAGAGAAGTACGTGCAGAGAAGACATATTAGAGGAAGAGAGAGAGAGCTCTGATAAGGTCTGAGTCCTTGGATCCACATCCTCTGTTTTTCTAGAAATTTGAAAGTCAGCCTAATAAATCCTCTCTTTTGCCTCAACCGCATCAAGCTGGGTTTCTGTCATTTGCAACCCCAAAAGTTCTGACTAACTTAAAGTTACATCCCCATTTCATAGACAAGAAAGTTGAAGGTCAGAGGGTCTTGGTTGCTTGCTCAAGATAGAATGCCAGATTTAGGCATTAGGAATAGAAATAACTATGTTCTTCTGATGCCAAGTCGGGTCTCTCACTAGGCGATACATCCTTCCTCCAGGGGCCTTTTCTATTTGTGGGCTTTCTTATCATCAAAAAAGAAATTCCCCTTCCCATCGACTTTCTCAAGGTGAACTTTCAGTTTTTGCCTCCCAGGACAACCTCACACCCTCAGATACTTAATAACATATTTTGTTCCTAATCCATTTTTCCTATTTAATTAAGATTCAACTCAGTTACCCTTTGGTCACTTAGATAAAGTCAAAATGTTTTGAGGCAGTATGAAGTCAATATGGCCTCCTGCCTGGAGATGTGCTGAGAGCTCAGGAGAAACTCAAATTCTAAACCAACTTTGGACTTTATCCTAGACGAGTGATGCCAAAGGAGCCTCGCCATCTGTATCCAAAGGGAGTCCAGACGTTCCTGCCTTCTGAGGGTGTGAGCTTGGCCATGTGGAGTTCCATGATAAAATGAGCCAAATAAACTTGCAGCTGCTGAATCCTTATCATCTTTTCTCACTGTCCCTTTTCCATGGAGCTATCTGCTCTGTGCCATGGCTTTGATTTTGTTCAAAAACAGCACTGCATCAGGAAGACAGCATTTTTATCCTTGTTTTTGTAAGTTATTTGTTTGTCTCATCATTTGAGCCCTATTAATTGGGAAATACCCAGAAACCTCAGTCTGAAGTGGAATATAACATTCTCAAAATTCCTTCAGGAATTTTTTTGCAAAAGGGAACACTGAGACTCAGGGAGGCAAAGTAAATATGAAAATTCTATACTTTCAGTCCAGAAACTTTTTTTTTTCTCTCTAGGCCAATATGTTCTCTAGCTTCTTGGACATGGCCACCATCCATTTATCCAAGGACACCACAAAACCAACATTTCTAAAGTGAACTCATCATTTTCATCACCCAAGTTTCATCCCAGTCTCAGTTTATGATCCATTCATACACCCATCTGCCTACTCATTAATCTCATTCAGTTGTTCAAGTCAGAAATGTGGGTGAATACCAAAAGTGTTAGTGATGGATTCAGGCTTGCTTTTGACCTTTGCACTACAAAGTTCTTTACTGTAACTTCTCTTACTTCTCCATATATCATCTTGGTTTTAATGATTTTATCTATAAAATGACAATTTGAATACCAAGTCGAACATGTGACACATTGCATTGCATTTTTGGTAGCATGGAAAAAAGCATGTGTGTATATTATATATAACGTGGTGTTTGGCACTTGACCATTTAGTGAATGATTAGTATTATTAACATTACTATTTGCACTACTATTAATGACACTTATACCTGTGCATCTGTAGATGTACATGCACCAAACACTTTGTATATGTAGACATTTGCACATACATACATGCATTATATGCTGACAAGTTCACGTATATAAATGTGCACACATACACGAATATGTGCGTGTATGAATAATAGATGGACAGGCAAATTGACTAAATGAGATTTTCAAAAGAATTTGTCATTCCTTCCCCAGGGAGAGTCCTTGCAGGTTCACATTTGTGTAGAAGTATTTTAGGTATTATTTAAATATTAAATTTATATATGATTATATCTAACAAGATATACAATTCCAGGTATTCAAAACAGATATTTAGGTCATGAACGAAATCAATATTAGAGCTGGACATGACTTAGCAGCTGAATGGCAACTGGTTATTTGGAATTTATTCTGTGCTGTCACTGTGTTAAGCACTTCAGATAGGTCACCCATGTAGTCTGTGCAATAACACTGAAGAGCAAGACTTGGAGTCTCTGCATCACAGGTGAGGGGCATGGTATTTAGAGGTTAGCCCTTGCTGCAGGTCACGTAGCCTGTCTGTGGCTGAGCTGAGACCCTAGTTCCAGAGCCTGGCCCTTGCTCCCACCCTGTGTCCTCATATCACTACAAACCAATTGCTATTTACAGACACCTCTGCCTTCAGGGTCCTTTTCAATCAGTTGCAGTTGGTAGTTTTCCAGTTCTGGGTCCCCAAGGTCACAATAGCAGTCTCATGTCTCTTTTTGATCAAGGTCAACTGTTGCTAAGTGATGGACTTTTTTCAGGTCTCTGCAAAATGGCATTTGAATAACACTTTACCTCCCAAAGGAGCCCCAAATCCCTCCTCAGGTTGCCCTCTCCAGAGGCTGCCTCTAGGGCCGACCACTGTCTGGCAGCTTGACCGACTCTGTGTTGGGGTCCCAGAGAAAGCTAAGATGGGCAATGCTGCCCTTTGAACCCTAGAAATGCGGTGAGGAGAGTTCAGAAATGAACCAAGCCAGGTCCATTTTCAAGGTACCCAGTATATACACATTTTCACATCTGGCTCTCTATGTGAAGTGATGGGGAAGGCTGTATTTACCAGTGCTCCAGTCAGAAGAGAAACACTTTAAAGAGCAATCTCTAGACATTGTGCCTGCAAAGTTGTCTTCTACGTTGGACAGCGTTGAAAGTGTTAGTTGCTCAGTCGTGTCTGACTCTTTGCAACCCCATGGACTGTAACCCCTCATTTTCCTCTATCCATGGGATTCTCCAGACAAGAATATTGGAGTGGATTGCCATTCCCTTCTCTAGGGGATCTTCCCAACCCAGGAATCAAACCCAGGTCTCCTGCATTGTAGGCAGATTCTTTACCATCTGAGCCACGAGGGTGGGTCCATTAACTTATTCATTTACTGAGTGCATCCTACTTGAGAAACACTGTTGTCAAGGGCTCACATTTAATCCTCACTACAACTCTGAGATAAGCGCCATTATTTGTTTTACAGAAGAAGAAACAGATGCAGAACGGTGAAGCTTCTGGTTTAAGGCTGTACATACAGTCTGAGAGTCCTGGAGCTGGGTTTTGAATCCACACACTTGATTCCAAAATTGGAGGTTCAACCACTCTGCAAACTGCCTCTGATACCAGCTGGATGAGGAAAGACGGCGGGGACAGAGGTGTTGTGGTGACTTGGAATCAAGAGGGGACTTGGGAAGGTCATGTCCAGTAGGGACTTGTGAACATGTAGGTTTTCTATGAAATGCAATGTGATCCTGCCCTAGGGTGCCAGAAACCTTAAGCTAAAAAATGTAACAATAAAAACACTCTATGTTTGGTGCAATAGACAGTGTTTTTTGGGGGGAAGCTGTTGATGCCGCTGAATCTGTTCTGGAATTGGTTGGGGGTGAGCCTGCCTGTGAGGATGTGGGAGTCAGCAGCCACCTGGGTTACAGGAATGGTGCCAAGCAGAGGTGAAAAGGGCACCATTCAATCCCATTGTACCATCTAACCCACCATTAAGCCTCTTCATTAACAAGGAGCTTGCACGTGGTTGGCTTCCTTAGAGAAGCTTTTCCTAACTAGTTTCAGCTTAGTAGAAAGCCCATGACATTTGGGATTTGAATTCCATTTAAGTGTTGCCAGGAGGAAGGTAAAAAAACCACACACACAGAGCACTGAGCAGCCCTTCAACTCCTACAGCATCAAAGCACTTTAATAAGATCTCTAAAGAGACTCTGGGGGTTTTGCAAATTTCTCTTACAAAATAGCATTTTTGTCAGAAATAAGCGAATCAGCAATGCATGAATTAAAATCCTCTTGAAATCCAGATGGATTTTAAGATTGAGGATGAGAAATTTTCTTTCCCAAAAGCCAATGAAGTCAGACCATGGGTGGGCAAGGGAGGGTTGAAGGGGACCATCTCTAAAGGAAGTCAAGGTATCCATTGGAAACGTTTTTAAATCTCAGGAAATCATGAAATAACAGGCTTCAGAAAGTTTTGCAAACCAGTTGGCCCTTTTTGTTCAAATCACTCTGTTTTTATGAAATCCTAGTAGATGACCTTCTGTGTGTAAATGTGTGTTAGTTGTTCAGTTGCGTCCGACTCTCTGTGACCCCAGGGACTGTAGCCCACCAGGCTCCTCTGTCCATGGAATTCTCCAGGCAAGAGTACTGGAGTGGGTACATTTCCTGCTCCAGGGGCTCTTCCTAACCCAGGGGTTAAACTCAGTTCTCCTGTATTGCAGGCTGATTCTTTACCATCTGAGTCACCAGGGAAGACCAGATGACCTCCTAGGTGACTCCAAAATTTTGCCAAGACATTCCTTGTAACTCCAAGTACAAATCTGCACTCTGATCATTTTTCACTGTGAGAAAAAATGGCTGCTGACATTACGTACAGCCTCTTCTGGTCTGTTTACCAGGGCATATTCTCACTCAAAGACCTACGGCTGTTGGGATAGAGATGCTACATAATTGGTGTCCTACATAGGTTCGAATAGCACCGACAAGGTTATTCCAAAATCAATCTTGTTTACTCCAGCCTCGTGGCTAAAACACCAGCAGGGTTCCAGAGGTTGAGGCAGCATCCCTCCCTGTGAGGGACTGAGAAGCAGCTGCCCCAAGCACTTTGGGGTGAAGATGCTCCCTCCTCTTGCTACCTCTCTGACAACCACCCCAACCTGCTGGGGGGTCCAGGGCTGTCCAGTGGGAATCCTGCTCCCAAGCATGTGTGCAAGGGGGACTGCGTTGGGGCATAACCTATGCCACCTCTTCCAGTTATGTCAGCGAAGGAAAGTTTCCATTTAGGAAAGAGGCATTCAGTGAACATGGATTTAACCCAGTTTCTGTTGCCTTTACTTATGCTGTTTTATTTAATCCTCTTAAAAGCCTGGAGCAATTTTCTTATGAATATTATCCCCATTTTTGAGTTGAGAAATTTTGGGTTCAAGAATAACCACTTATTTGAGACCCCTGGGTCTTTGGACTCCGAGGTTCAATACACACTATTCTGTAACACTGCTCCTCGGGGGAAATGTTGCTGGGCGAAAGGGAGAGTGGGTGTTGTATAGATATACTTCCTTTAAGACATAGGTATAAAACCAACATCTCAGTGTCTTAACCAGCCAAAGAAAGCACTTATTGAGTGCTGTGTTCTAGAAATGGTTCCAAGTGTGTAACTCCTTTCATTCCCAGAATAGCCCAATGTTTTTTACATACAGGGGAGTTTGGACACAGAACAGGGAGACTAAGGGACTTATCTAAGGTCAAGGATAAGAGGGGGTTAAAACTAGTCAGACAGTAAAGTTCTGGCTGCTTTTTCTCCCTAATTTTGTTAGGAAAAATTTCAAACACACAGGGAATTTGAAATAATGCTGTGTATCTAACCCCTAGATTCTGCAGTTGTTAGCATTTTCTACATTTATTTTACTACATATCTGTTCATCTACCCATCCATTAATCCATCTTATTTTTGATGCATTTCAGAGTAAGTCAAAGACATCTGTATACCTCACCCCTAAACACTTCAGCATGGATATCCTTAGCTAGAGTCCAGCATTTTTTTTACGGTTTTTTTTTTTCCCAGATAAAATTTACATAGAGAGCAATGCACAAATCTTAACTGTAACTTTCAGTAAAATCCCACAAATGTGTACACCTGTGTTACAACATATAGAACAAGATGTAGAACATTCCCATCACCCCAGAATTTCCTTCACATCCCTCTAATCAATATCTATCCCAGTTGCTACCAGGAAACCACTGTTCTGACTTCTTTTCATCATAGATATGTTTTTCCTTTTTCAGAGCTTTATATAAATGAAATAACTCAACGAGGATTTTTTTTTTATGGCTGGCTCCCTTCACTTGGCATAATGTTTCCAGATATTTCCATATTTGTGGTATCTATAATTTGGTTTTATCTTGCTGAGTGGTGTCCCATTGTACAAATATATCACACTCAGTCTCTTCATTGCTTACTTATGGAGACCATGACTTTCCCCTCTCCTTTGGTGCTACAATGACTAGGGATGCTGAGAACATTCATGCACTAGTCTTTCTGTCGACACAGGCTTTCATTTTGGGGTTACAACTCAAGAGTGAACTCGATGGGTCAAAGGTAGATTTATGTTTAGTTTTATACAAGACTGCGAGACTGCTTTCCAAAGTGGCTGCATATGTGGTATCCCCAGCAGCAGGGTGTGAGGGCTCCAGTTTAGCTGGTAAGCAGCTAGCAATCTGCTTTGCTGCCTCTCCAAGTGCAAAGCCAACAAACGTTCTCACTTGGATGAGTTCCAAAAGGTCAGAAAGAATGGGTCTGACTTTAGTAGAGATGACACCTACTGGGACAGGGGAAAATTCATTTTCAGCTCTTCAACTTATTTTCCCCCAGAATCTTAGGGGCGGCACCAACAAATGCAGAGCCAGTGTGTCTAGCACTCTTGCTGGGTGTCTGACACTCTGTAATTTCTTTTGTATATTTCAATATATGAGTACCATATGGCCCTTGCTTCTTGGAGTCAGGAGTTATATTCGCTCCTATCTCACCAATTCAATGGACAGGAACTTGGGAAACTCTGGGAGATGGTGAGGGATAGGGAGGCCAGGTGAGCTGCAGTCCGTGGGCTTGTGAAGAGTCAGGCACAACTTGGCGATTTAAGAAAAACATTTCACGGATTAGGGAAGTGAGGCTCGAGGTGGTGAGTAATTCACTTGTGGCCTTCACTAGAGGCAAAGCTGAGATTTGACCCTACTTCTGTCTGACTTCAGTCTGAACATTTTCTACTTCATTCCAAAATCTTCTGCAGCAATGGGGGACAGATTGGAGGAACCTAAGGGCAGTTTAGAGATAAATCTATACATATTGGGGCCCCAAAGCTCCTGATTCCTGGGCAATCTGTAACAAACAGAAGATATTTTGGACCAGAGTGATAGATGCAACTTTCCTTGGTAACCTTGCTGTTAAGGACTTTGTCCTTAAAGGAAATTTGGAACAATTGCAGATGTAGAGACAGAAAATGTTCCACAAGTAATGATTCCACAGTGAGCAATTGCAACTCTGAAACAAAGAAGTGACCATCTTGGGCTCAGGAAACTCAAACAGGGGCTGTATATCAATCTAGAGGGGCGAGATGGGGAGGGAGATGGGAGGGAGCTTCAAAAAGGAGGGGAAATATGTATACCTATGGCTGATTCTTGGAGAAGGAAATGGCAACCCACTCCAGAGTTCTTACCTGGAGAATCCCAGCGACGGGGGAGTCTGGTGGGCTGCCGTCTGTGGGGTCGCACAGAGTTGGACATGACTGAAGCAACTTAGCAGCAGCAGCATGGCTGATTCATGTTGAGGTTTGACAGAAAACAGCAAAATTCTGTAAAGCAATTATCCTTCAATAAAAAATAAATTAATTAAAAAAAGAGAGAGAAATGACCATGTTGACACAGAGTGTTATAGGAACAAATAAGGGGAAAAAAAACCACTCAGCATGGGAAGCAAAGAAGGGGAAATCTTTAAAGGTAAAAACTGGAAGGCATCTAAAGGCCTACCCACAAGGGGCTGATTAAAAACAAAATAATGGTGCATCCATGCTATGGCAAGGATGGCATCTCTGTGAGCTCTTATGCAATAGTGCCCTATATACACTTAAAAGGGGCTTCCCAGGTGGCTTAGTGGGTAAAGAATCTGCCTGCAATGCAGGAGTTGCAGAAGATATGGGTTCAATCCCTGGGTTGGGAAGCTTCCCTGGAGAAAGGCATGACAACCCACTCCAGTATCCTTGCCTAGAATCTCATGGACAGAGGAGCCTGGCAGGCTACAGTCCAAGGGGTCGCCAAGAGTCAGACACGACTGAAGTGACTGCGTATGCATACATACACTTAAAAACAGCACAGTACAGACAAGGTCAATTATTTTCTGTAGAGTATGAGCTGATTTGTATTGAGAAGGATTCTTTTATTCTTATAAAGCACATTTCTAGGAGAACATTTTCTTAACAGTGGTTACCTCTGGAAGAGAAAAATAAGAGGTGAAGGACAAGACAGACCCTTCCATGTTTACACTATTCTAAACTCTACATTAGTAATCCCACTGCTGGGCATACACACCGAGGAAACCAGAATTGAAAGAGACACGTGTACCCCAATGTTCATTGCAGCACTGTTTATAATAGCCAGGACATGGAAGCAACCTAGATGTCCATCAGCAGATAAATGGATATGAAAGCTGTGGTACATATACACAATGGAGTATTAACTCAGCTATTAAATAGAATATATTTGAATCAGTTCTAATGAGGTAGATGAAACTTTATATTATTATTTGTATTATACAAATATTATACTTTTGTATATACTTTCTGTATATACTTTGTATTATACAGAGTGAAGTAAGGCAGAAAGAAAAACACCAATACAGTGTATTAACGCATATATATGGAATTTAGAAAGACGGTAACGATAACCCTGTATGCTAGACAGCAAAAGAGACACAGATGTATAGAACAGTCTTTTGGACTCTGAGAGAGGGAGAGGGTGGGATGATTTGGGAGAATGGCATTGAAACATGTATAATATCATATATGAAACGAGTCACCAGTCCAGGTTTGATGCAGGATACAGGATGCTTGGGGCTGGTGCACTGGGATGACCCAGAGGGATGGTATGGGGAGGGAGGTGGGAGGGGGGTTCAGGATGGGGAACACGTGTATACCTGTGGTGGATTCATGTTGATATATGACAAAACCAATACAATATTGTAAAGTAAAAAACAATAATAATAATAATAAATAAATGATAAATGGTTAAAAAAAATAAAAACACTGGCAACATGTAGAAACAACTGCAAAAGAAGGGTGAGCTGGAAATCTCTGCAGACAACTTGGTCTCAGAGTCCCAGGGGCTATGCCAGCTTCTTCTCTATGGGGGAATGAGGGACGCTCACTTGGGGGGAGCTTTCTCTTCAGTGATCATTTCAGGACTGTCTGTGTGCAGAACGAGGCTTTGCACAACTGCAGGGAGCACCATGTCAGCTCCAGGCTGCAGGAAAAGCTCTACTCCTGGGGGGCTGGAATTGTGGCCCCTGACACTCCTGGCTACATGGTCTGGGTTCACAACCCACAAGAGTCGATCATGCTGAAGCCTGGCCTTCTGGAACATTCTCAGCCACCTTGCTCTGGGGGGACTGGAGAGAGACGCTCCCTCTGCCTGGGCAGTTGGCCCCTGTTCCTCTTTGGGGACACAGGACTCATTCAGTGACAGCACACTCTGCCCCTCTGGAAGGGATGCATCTGAATCCATAGTCAATCTCTTCATTTCACAGCTTTAGACTTTCCATGGCTCCCCTGTGCTTCTCTGCATGCTTTTAAAATGCTAATTCCTGGGCATCCTCTGAATGTTTTAATTCTTGGATCCTGGGGGCCAGAACCAGAATTTGCATTTTTACAAGCGCTACAAGTCAATTTTGATACGAATCTTCTTCAGATCATGAACTGAGAAGTATCGAGGAAATACCAGAATTTTTCTGAACCACATTTAAGGCCTTGTATAATCTCTGAACAACTGTGTCTTCCACACATCCACGTTCACCTTATACTCCAGTCGTCAGGAATCCCTTGCCTGTCCTCAAACACTAGGCTTTCTTCCCTTCCTTAGCACATGGCGGCCCCTCTACCTGGAATGCCTTTCCCCTTGTTTGTTGCTTGGAAAGGGTGTGTTCAGCTCCCCAGGCTCGGCCCTAAGGGAGTCTCCTCTCTGGCAGGACGGACACTCTCTTTCGGCCTCCCTGAGACCCTTCAGTCCTTCTCCTGTGCCGGGAGACCCCCGTCTGCAGGCATTTCCCTGGGCTGTGAAGATCTTAAGGCAGCTGTGTCTCTGCATCCTCAGGGTTCATCTCCCCACAGCTGTGCACCAGACTCAGAGGTCCGAGGGCAAGGGAAATGACAGAGACAGGAGCCGGGCTGGCCGCTTCAGCTTCCAAGTGACTGAGTTCCCGGAGAATAGAGAAAAGGGAGATGGAGGTAAAGCGCCAGAAAACACGTCAGGACCCAGAATTTGAGTCCCAGGGGCCAAAAGGAAACTCCTCTGGCCAGGCTTCTGGTTTCCCTCTAGGCTTGGCCAGAGCTGCTGGGACTGCAGTTGGGTCTCAGAAACCCTCTGTGGTTTCCTAGGTCCAGACATCTGTTAGAGGTCTCAGTGAGGAGCTTCTTTGTTGATGGAGGACCATCTTGTTTCTCCCATCCCTAAACAGCTCCTTGCCTCAAAGTCCCTTCAAGTGTCTCCCACCCATTTAGTTGCCCCCCGCACACCCCAAACCTGGATGTTCCCTCTCCTCCACCACAGAGCCCAAGTCCTGCCATGTCACCTGCCTTCCCTCCTCGCTTCCTCATCCTAGCTTTTGTCTGAGCTCAGGCTTTCCCCACCTGGGAGCTCAGGCACCCAGGTTTGTAAAGAAACATTTCTAAGCAGCAGCTGACAACACGCCCCAGGAAGACGACAGACCTCCCACTTGCAGAGTTTTTACCAAACCTTTAAAGGTTGCTGTCTTCTACCCTGCAATCATCCCACAGAAGCTGTCAGGAGCATCACAGGAAACAAAAACCTGCCACGAGCACAGTTCACACGAAAGAAAGCTGCCAGTCGTCCGTGTGTCACGGGGACGCTAGGTCCCGAGATGAGCTTCTCGCAAAGAGCGAATTGCCCTGCAACCTTCTCACCCTCCGCGCTCTTTTTCCTCTTGACCCCCAAGGGGTGCCTGCAGGGTTGGAAAATTCTTTGGCTTTGATGGGAGAGAATTTTGCTTCAAATTTCAGTTCTGCCGCTATGGTACTCTTTCAAGTCATCTCGACTTTCTGAGCCCAGTTTCCTTGTGGGTAAACTGGGGATGCCATTAACCCCATAGCCTTGTGTTATACCCGGTATAACAGGCAGAGAGCTGGGCACAGGAGCTGGGGAGGACCAGATACTCAATAAATGATGGTTCCTTTCTCACTTTTTCCTGACGGCCCTCCATCTCTCCATCATCTCCTCAGTTAGGAGCAGGGTCCAGGACAATGGGATTCAGAACATACCCTCTGTAGGCAAAGCTGCCACTTCTTAGCTGTGCTGTCTTGGGCAAGTTACTTCACTACCTCATGTCTATTTCTCCATTTGTAACATGGTGAGTATAACAGCACCCAACACTGTGTGTTATTGTGAGATTTCAATGGATTGAGCATAAAGTGTGTATAAAGCAAACTCTCAATTAATATTAGCAGCTACTCTAATTCTTAATCTGTTCGAAATTTACTGAATGCTTATAGCTTCCCTTGGAGAAGGCAATGGCACCCCACTCCATTACTCTTACCTGGAAAATCCCATGGACAGAGGAGCCTGGTAGGCTGCAGTCCATGGGGTCGCTAAAAGTCAGACACGACTAAGCGACTTCACTTTCACTTTTCACTTTCCTGCATTGGAGAAGGAAATGGCAACCCAATCCAGTGTTCTTGCCTGGAGAATCCCAGGGACGGGGGAGCCTGGTGGGCTGCCTCTATGGGGTCACACAGAGTCGGACACGACTGAAGCGACTTAGCAGCAGCAGCAGCATAGCTTCCCTGGTGGCTCAGCTGGTGAAGAATCCGCCTGCAATGTGGGAGACCTGGGTTTGATTGCTGGATTGAGGCAATTCCCCCGGAGAATGGAAAGGCTACCCACTCCAGTAGTCTGGCCTGGAGAATTCCATGGACTGTAAAGTCCATGGGCTCGCAAAGAGTCGGACACAACTGAGCGACTTTCACTTCACTGTAGCCTGTTGGGGATTTCGGAGGACCTGTAATTAAGGTGGAGAACTTGTGCTTGTACCTCAGATACCCTTGTCATAAAGAACTGTTTTCAATACTGCATGTTCTTTCCCCTGGAAAAACATGAGCATATTCGAGTGTGACTAGCCTGACTCAGCACTGGTAGAATGCAGTGTAGGCAAGGGGGAAAATAGGGCTTTGCAGAGAAATAGCCCCAAACTTACAAGCCGTGTGACATTGGACAAGAGGCTTCGCCTCTCTAAACCTTGGTTTTCTCATCTGCAAACAGGAATGCTGATACCTAGCTCTCAGAGCTTGTTGATAAAGATACAGAAAAAAAAAAAAAAAGGATCTCATCACATTAGCATCCTTCTTGTCATTCCCCAAGCCACCTATGTTCTTAGGCTTTTCAAGAATTGTTAGAAGGTCCACTGCCTAACCCCAGAGGGCTGGCCAGCTCAGGGGGATGGTGCTTCAGAAAGTTGACCAAAATTGTTCTGGAGTCCCCCTGCGGAAACTTCCTGGCACAGCCCCCACAACTTCCTCTGTCCTTGAACTGCTGTATTGCCTTCTCAGTTCTGACTCGCCAGCAGCATCTAAGGCTTTCTCTGTCCTCATGGGTGTGGGTGGTTGTTTTGCCTCTAATTTCAGCGTCTCATCATCCTGGGACTCCATCACTCATATAGTGTCAGACCCAGATCACTCAGACATTTCCCACCCTCACAAGCAGGACCCTATCTTCAATGATTCATAGACACCCCTCACTCTCCATCCAAAGATCACACATCATATGGGGCTTGAAGGAGCAGGGTAGAGATAAAGATGATGACTAGTCATGTTACCATGTGCCAGAAACTGCATACCTATAGCTCTGATTAACTTCTGTAACAAGCTGATGATGGAGGCTTTATCATCATTTGACAAGTTAACACTCAGAGAGATGATACTATTTACCCACTAGTGCGTGGTAGAACAGAGCTATGAACCCAGGTTCTTTTAAAAAAAAAAATCATGCTCATAACCATTGCACCACATTGCCTTTTGCTGTGCTGAGCTGGCTCTGAAGTGGTTCTCCAGGGAGCTGGGATCAGCACGTCGTTGCCTGCCTATCACTCTACAGGTCAGGTGAAAACACAGCACATATGATCACACACACATACATGAACACATATTTCCAGCGGTGAGATTTCAAACCCTAGGATACTTCCCGTGTTATTAGTATGGTATCTCCAACTGCTTTTTTAAATTAAAATATATGATTTTTGTTTATTTTTAGAGAAGAAAATGGCAACCCACTGCAGTATTTTTGCTTGGAAAACCTCACGGACAGAGGAGCCTGGTAGGCTACAGTCCATGGGGTCGCAAAGAGTCGGACACGAAAACAACAACAATTTTTATTTTTTACTTAATTTTTTAAAACTTTTAAAAATGTTACACAATTTTTAAAGGTTAGGGGTGCCATTGCCTTCCCCTACTCTATTTATAGTCATTATAAAACACTGGCTATGCTCCCCGTGTTGTACAACACACCCTTGCAGCTTCTTTTATACATGATAGTCTGGACCTTTGACTTGCTACCCCTGTATCACTCCTCCCCTCTCTCCACTAGTGCCCACTAGTTTGCCTCTACATCTGCGAGCCTGTTTCATCTTTTTGTTATATTCACTCGTTTGTCATATTTTTTAGAGCCCACACGTAAGTGATATCATACACATAAGTATTTGTCCTTATTTCACTCTTCCCAACTGCTTTTGACTTGAAAAAAAAATCACTCAAGGAAGCTTCAAGAATATGGAAAGAAAAAGAACGTGCTGAGAAACCCACTATAAAAACCTCTGGGACCCTCCACCTCGGGAGTCAGATGGCCAAAAGCCCCCTGTCCTCTGGTACCCTGAGTGCACATAAGGAAAGGAGCTGAGACTGTGACTGCCAAAGGCAGAAGGAAGGAAGGGAGGGAGGAGGAAAGATGGAGAGGGGACAAGGGAAGGGAGGGTGACTTCAGGCCAAGCCCTAGGGGAGGGATGTCCTTTGGGGTCTTGATTACAAATATAGCCTCAGTTTTCTCATCTGTAAAGTGGGCACAGGTCTGCATCACTAGGAAACACATGTTCATCACACCACCACCTGCTGGGTGCCTCCTGAGAAAATACAAGCACTGGGCATTTGAGAACAAGTTTATCAATCACCTTTCTACCTATGAAGAAATGAGGCTCCATAAAGTTAAATAATTTGACCCAAGACCCAAGGCTGCTGCTGCTGCTAAGTCGCTTCAGTCGTGTCCAACTCTGTGCGGCCCCATAGACGGCAGCCCACCAGGCTTCCCCCGTCCCTGGGATTCTTCAGGCAAGAACACTGGAATAGGTTGCCATTTCCTTCTCCGAAGCATGAAAGTGAAAAGTGAAAGTGAAGTCCTTCAGTCGTGTCTGACTCTTAGCCACCCCGTGGACTGCAGCCCACCAGGCTCCTCTGTCCATGGGATTTTCCAGGCAAGAGTACTGGAGTGGGGTGCCATTGTCTTCTCCAAGACCCACGGCTAGCAAATCCCAAAGCCAGATCCAGGTCAGGTGTGCTGCTTGCAGAGCCTGTCTTCCTTCCACCAAGCAATGTTTTCTCTCTGTCAGGAAGAATCCCAACATCCCCAGAGGACATCCCTCCCCTCGGGCTTGGCCTGAAGTCAGCCTCCCTTCCCTTGTCCCCTCTCCATCTTTTCTCCTCCCTTCCTGCATTCCACCTTTGGCAGTCACAGTCTCAGCTCCTTTCCTTATGTGCACTCAGGGCACCAGAGGACAGGGGGCTTTTGACCATCTGACTCCCGAGGTAGAGGGTCTGCTGTCAACATCCAGGTAAGATTTATATTCAGTGCCAAGAAACACCCTACATTTGGCATGAAATTTCTCTAGATTTTTTTACTTGGGGTAACCAACCTGGGGAGTAAAAAAATAAAGGAACCAATCTGCTTTCTAAAATGGAGTCTAAATCGTTCTTTGAACTCTTGAATAATTTGAAAAAGACAGGGAGCTCCAGACTTATTTTGAAAGCATAGCTGCCAATCAGTTTTTTTTTTTTTTTTTTTCCTCAGTCTCATTTCCTCACATTTTCCAGGTTTGGCTATTTCTCCTCTATTTGGGATGAGAAGAGAGAAAATGGGACTTTCGAGCCTGTGGTGACAGTAGATCCCCGTGGCCCATTCCCTCTGCTCTGTGATGGGCGTGAAGGGAAAAAACAAAAACAAAAATCATGTTGCCCATGTTTAACTCTGCGCATGCAGTAATGCTGTTTGTTCCAAGTGCCCGGAAATAAAAAAATCCAATTCCCTGCCAGATTTCTAGGGAAGAGAAGGATGATACTAACAAGCAACATTTCTCTCTGTTTTGTAAGAGTTGGGGGAAAATGCTATGACATCCACCCTAAATAATGAAAGTAGTTGCCTTCAGATTTCAGAGTATCAGTGCTTTTCTGAGGATGCACAATAGTTTTTACTTTGAATGACTGATGAAAATTTTGTACTAATTTCTCTTTAGTTGTCTTGTCTGCTTGGGATCTGAAGACTGATTCTTTCATCTGAAAGCTAGAAAGGCATGTTTTGCTTTCACACTGAGGAATGGACTTTCTTCTAAGCCACCCAAATAAGCCTGCGTGCCCTCCTTCTCCAGTGTTGCTGCAATGTGAGTGGAAAGCCTCTGCCTGTCTTCTGGGAAGACGGTCGGGAAAATCTCCCATGCTCGTAACTGGGTTATGGGGTTGGCTCTGCGTTTCGGGGGGCAGCACCACGCTAAGTACTCACCAGGCAGTGTGGATGAGAACTGATGCTGCCCATGGGGACCCAGTCCCCTTGGGGCCATATGAGTAAACAATGCTTTCAGATAAAAATATTTCCCACATTTGTTGCCTTTGCAGCCAGAGAATTCAGAGTTATAGAGCTCAAAGATTTTGCCTTTTGAGGAAACTTAGTGATCATCTCGGAGAAGGCAATGGCACCCCACTCCAGTACTTTTGCCTAGAAAATCCCATGGATGGAGGAGCCTGGTAGGCTGCAGTCCATGGGGTCGCTAGAGTCAGACACAACTAAGCAACTTCACTTTCACTTTTCACTTTCATGCATTGGAGAAGGAAATGGCAACCCACTCCAGTGTTCCTGCCTGGAGAATCCCAGGGATGGGGGAAACCTGGTGGGCTGCTGTCTATGGGGTCACACAGAGTTGGACACGACTGAAGGGACTTAGCAGCAGCAGTGATCATCTGGCCGACATGCTCCATTTTACAGGTGAGTCAAGTGAAGCCAGCAAGATGAAGTGACCTGCATTTGGACAGTCAGTTAATTAGCAACAGAGTCAAGACTCAAATCATGACCTTTCCCTGATCATCTACCTTCTGTGCAGCTTGGAGCTAACACATTAATGTTAAAAGCCCTTTGGTGCAGTCAAAGTAGCTTTTAAAACCTAAGATCCCAACAAGAAAGAAAAGATAGAAGGAAGAAAGGAAGGAAAGGAAAAGAAGGAAGAAAAAAGGAAGGGAGGGAGAAAAGAGAAGAAGAAGCGGGAAGGAAAAAATGTTCTCAGGCCCCCACTGGCCTTTCCTTTGGGAAGCCTTTCTGACCCCGCCTGACTCCCCAGCTTTGACAGGTGTGACCATTCCCTTTCCAGAGCTTCTCTGAGCACACTCTATGAGCACCCTGAGGAGCTTGTAAGTTATGTGCATTGAAGTCTGCCCTTCAGGCTGGGAGCTTCTCTGAGGCAAGGAGCAGGTTTTGTCTTTTCCATCTTCCTAGGGCCTGGCACAGGGTTGGCCACAGAGCGGCTGCTAATGAATGACGGTTGGATATATGCATAGTCTCTTAACATTGAATACTTTTCAACAATGACCCCTTGTTCTGACGATAAAATATTGAAAATTTAGATCAAGTTAGTGGCACGAAGAAAGCCAAAGAATACCAACTTCAGTTTTCTACCTCTTTTTCTCATCTAATCATATTTGTTAAATTTAAAAAATAATATGTACTAATCCAGTGCCAAAGAACTCTTTCCTGAGTACAGACTTAGCAGTCATAAGCAAATAAATCAACATTTTTCCTGGTGATGCATAATCATCTATTTACCTACTAACTGCCCATTTTCTAAGGAGGCATCTGATTACTCATCTACTTAATTAAAGTATATTTTTGTTCTAACAGGAGCTCAGTTAGGTGATAATTATTGCTGGCATTCCCCAGCATCTCCAAGACTGAAGAAATCTGACACATTGCAGAAATCCTCACTAAAGTACTATTTCTAAAAGCGATATTGCTAAAAATCAAATTGAATGTGCTAATTGACTAGTACTTGGGCCTGAAAAGTGAATCTTCAAATTCAGACTAAGCCTACACAGGTGAGAAAAAAATTATAATGAGAACAATGAATCTTTATATGTGCTTGGCTACTAGCATCCCTTTTCATGGTTGACAAACTGAGGCACAGAGAAGGAAGTAGCTCCTCATGGTCTCATCCAGGTAACAAAACACTAGAGCTTGGGATCTTGCTGGACTTCCTTCAGAGAAAGGAACTAATGCTTACTGAATGCCTACCAGGTACCAATTTTTTCCTGTTCATCATTTAATTAAGTCTCACAATAATCCTCTATTGTCTCTGAAATCAAATAATTTTGGTTTTAAATAAAGCATAAATAAAAAAGTTGTCCCAGGAGAAAGCCTTTGTCCCATTTCCCCCTCTACTTCCATTGCTCATGACAAGGACATTATGCCTGGAGCAGCAGCAGCCGTCTTGTGACCATGAGGCAACAAATCTACTTGCAGAGGATGGTGAAACAGAAAGAATAAAATGTGTCTCAGTCACTAAGTCTTTGACGCAAATTTGGAGCTATTTAACTTCAGACTTTTTATTATATGAGGTAATTAAGTGACTTTTTAAAAAGTATATCAGATCAGATCAGACACTCAGTCGTGTCCGACTCTTTGTGACCCCATGAATCGCAGCACGCCAGGCCTCCCTGTCCATCACCAACTCCCGGAGGTCACTCAGACTCACGTCCATCGAGTCAGTGATGCCATCCAGCCATCTCATCCTCTGTCGTCCCCTTCTCCTCTTGCCCCCAATCCCTCCCAGCATCAGAGTCTTCTCCAATGAGTCAACTCTCCACATGAGGTGGCCAAAATACTGGAGTTTCAGCTTTAGCATCATTCCTTCCAAAGAAATCCCAGGGCTGATCTCCTTCCGAATGGACTGGTTGGATCTCCTTGCAGTCCAAGGGACTCTCAAGAGTCTTCTCCAACACCACAGTTCAAAAGCATCAATTACATTGGTCAATAATTCTATTAGCTACAAATGAAAGCATTCTTGTTTGATATAAGAGCTTTGAAAGGCTCCTGAGTCCTTCTTGATAGCGCCAGAGTACTCTTTCCCCAAGGTGCTCTACACTAAGCTATGTGAGCAGAGACAGAGGAGCTTGTCACCGTCTTGCAGAGAGTGGAGGGGGCCTGTGTCTCACTCTAGGGCTGTCACACTAGCCCCAGAACCTGCAGAGCATTGATGAAACCTTCCACGGAGTGTCAGATCACATTGATGGCTCCTCAGGTCCCACCCATGAGACCTGGGTGACGTGTAAGTTAAGCTCAACTGCTTTCGAACAACACTTTGGATTTCACACACAAAAGAAATTCACTAATGAAGAACTTTATTTTCATGGTCTCACGTAAGTGTATACCCACACAAAAATAGTGCCTTCACACACACACACAAATAATTCTGAGAAGAACTGAACTTTTGGATATTTTGGGAAAGGCTTGCTAGTTGAAGAAATGCAGTCTATTTATTTTCTATCTTTAATAGAAATAGATGGACATTTTTTGTCTCCTCAGGGTCTCAACTATTGAAGAGCGTCATATTTTACTGGCGTCAACAGTAAAATAAAATCTTTGGCTGAATGCAACAACAATAAGAAACTATGGTGTAAAAGTAGGAAGAAAACAAACTCCAAAATCTAAATGTGGTCTCCAGTGATGCCAGATTTTACCAACACCTTCTGTCTTGAAGAAAATTTAAAAACAAAGTTATTTCTTCAATGAAATCTGTATAGCTCTGTTTTCAAAATTGGGAGGCGTGGTGGATTTAATAACACAAAGAACCATATAACTGTCTACCTCTGCTGTTTTCTCAAATGACCTGGGTTCAGAGAGGTTATACGACTTACCTAAAGCTACCCAGCTTGACAGGGCAAGGCCTGGAGCTATAATCAGATCTGATGCCAACAACTATGCTCTATTCATTATGGAAAGCAACAGACCTCGATGCAATGGGAGAAGCCAAAATTCCATGCTCTTGACCACTAAGCTTCACCCTTCATCCAGTCCTACTTGAAGCAAGGAGGGGGTTGAAACCCAAAGCAGACATCACTTTGCAGAATCACTCCCTCAGTTTAAATGTTGACATGAGCATCTTAGAGAGAGATCAGTTTCCCGACGTTCCCTGGGCTTTCCATCCAGTTAGCAAGGATAGGCCAGGCAGATCCTTGGGGATCAGTGGAGGTACATGTGTAGCTTTTGGAGAGTCAAGATAACTCGCTGCATTTCAGTAGAAATTCGTGAGTTTACAGTGTCCAGCTGCTGCAGGCTGCTTCTGGGAACGTGCTTTATGTCATGAAGATTATATACCTACAACCACAAATGTACCTACAGATTCACATTAGTTCATGAATCCTCTTGTCTCCTCAAAGAGGTGGGGATCATTACCTTCATTTATGAAAGACAAAGAAACCAAGACTTAGAGAGGTGGAGAGCCTGCCAGAGGACACACAGTAAATAAAGGAGAGGATGTCCAAATGTTGGTTTCCCAAACAACTTCCACACGCCCCATGAGTGGGTTTCGAGTCTTTCCCAGCCTCTGATTAGAACAGACAGGACATCTGGTTATTTTATTATTCTCTTTTTCACTGTAGTTCTTGACATCTTCACTGACTTGGAGGACTGGAGTCTTCAAAGTTGTCTCACTGGCCTTTATTTTTGTTTGAAAAGTTACCATCTCCCTCGTCCCAGTGCCATCCAAGCTTGCAGTGACCTGCTCTTAACACTTTCAGCAAGAGGTGACGAGTGGAGACATATCATGCCTACCCCGCGCACATCAGCAGTCAGCAGGCAAACAGTCCCACCTCAACCCAGCTCCACCAGTCCCAAGGCATCTGAGGGCTCTTTCTCTCAGGAACCAATGCCCCTCGGTCTTTTGGTATGCTAACACATAACATTTTGTACGCTAACCCAAGTGTTCCATCTCTTTGGGCTCTTCACCATGACTGACATTGCTTCAAAGCAGAAACAGAAATAGTCTTGGTCCTGACATTTATGCAGCAAGTGGGTGTTGTTTATTGCTGAGCAATTAGGACATAGATTAACATAACATCACTTCTCAACTTGAAAATTTCAGAGAGAGTTCTGCAAACGAGTTCCCGAGAGCTCCCTCAGGCCCACCCCACTTCCTATTGTCTTTTTGCTTTTTACCTCCTCCACACCCATCCACCCACCTGCCTTGAAATATGCTATTTCAAATTTAGAGTTCAAGAAAGTTTGTGTAATCTATGTCATAAAAAGAGATGTCTTTTTCTTCCACTGCAGAAGCAGCCCACGGATACCTGTATTCTTAATCAAAAAAGCACTTTCACTTTTTGTCCTTGAAAACTGTTTTTTTTTTTTAAATCTCCCTGCCCACTTTGGACTCAGAAAAGCTGAGGTCAGGAAATAGGGCTAGACTGTTTGTTTATACAGCTTTTCTTGAGTGACATCCCACAGTTTTGAACTCACTTAAGTGTGAAGGGCACTTAAGTCTTAAAAGTTACATTTGCCTTTTCAAGGGAAGAGAGTCTCCTCAGGTTGATCTCTGCAAATAGGTGCTGGATAAGAGGGAGACATCTTTGACAACTGCACTTGCACAGTGGGTCAGAGACCCTGCTGGAGGTTGCAATGGGCATTTGTCACCCGTTTTCTACGTCCTAAGGGATCCATCCAATAGTGTGGCGTTCCCGTGTGAGGACAGTCCTCGTTTAGCACACTATGTCCTCACAGGCACTGCCTTCCTCTGCTTGCCTCCGCTGCTGCTGCTGCTGCTAAGTCGCTTCAGTCGTGTCCGACTCTGCATGACCCCGTAGACGGCAGCCCACCAGGCTCCCCCGTCCCTGGGATTCTCCAGGCAACAACACTGGAGTGGGTTGCCATTTCCTTCCCCAATGCATGAAAGTGAAAAGTGAAAGGGAAGTCGCTCAGTCGTGTCCGACTCTTAGCGACCCCATGGACTGCAGCCCACCAGGCTCCTCCGTCCATGGGACTTTTCAGGCAAAAGTAGTGGAGTAAGTCCCTGTAAACCCAGAACTGTAACCAGGAAGGGTTCATTTTACATTTACACTGGATCTGCTGCTGTGGCTTTAACCCTCACCTGCCTCAGGGAGGTAACCTGGGCCGCCCACATGTGAAGGACTGTAAAGAAGTGAAACTAACACATCCCCTGCCATTGCGAGGATTCAATAGTCTTTTCACTTTGTTTCCTCACCGCCCACCCATCTCTGAGCCATAAAAGAACCTGGCAACCAGGCCCCAACAAGATGGTTCTTTCGAGGCGCTAGCCTGCCAGTTTCTTGACCAGCTGGGCCCCGAAAAAGTCTCTTTCTTGCCTCAGCCCCTGGTCTCTCAGGTTCGTTGGCCTGTCGTGCAGCAAGCAGAGCAAGCCTGGACTCAGTATCAATTTGGCTTAGCCAGCCAGGAGCCTTGCTGCTCGTGGCTAGCCGATCCTGATCAAGGAATACTGGGCCAAGACCCTAGCAGCTGCCGGGGGCCACTTGTCCTGTGGATCTTTCCTTTAAGATTACCCGCAGTGGCCCAGCTGCCCCCAGTGCTTGGCAGTTGAGAAAAGGAACAGACAGACTTCTACCAGTTGGCAGACTCGATTTTGTTTGTAGGCGAAGCCTACTCAATTTTATAGCCCGTTCAGCCAGTTCACTTCTTTTGTGAGCCCTTTTGTGTGATAAGCCAGCGGGCTCGATTTTGGAGGGCAAGTTGCTTTGGGAACATTTTTTCCCCTCAATTTGGGTTTTTTCTTTATGGGACAATTTGGTTGGGGTATGCTGTTGGAAAGGGGAAGTGTTGGACTCTACCCTGAACCAGTTCATTGGGAACTAGTTCTCGTGGGGCAAGCCCACCCTAGTTGGAATTAGCTCGTTTGATTTGTAGGGTAAATTTATTTACCTGATTTGGGAATAGGTTCAGTTGGAACCAGTTCACTGGGGAGCTGGTTTTTCTGGGGTGGGTAGCCTATCTGGAATTAGATCATTTGTTTTGTAAACTTATTTACCTGATTGTGGGAATCAGTTCATCTGTGCATCGATGCCAAAATTTATGCCATTTTTGTTGAAATTTGTCTGTGTCTTTTGTGTTTTGGTGTTATATATAAAGCTTATAAAAATGGGGAACATTTCATCTATCCCAAAGGAAAGATTTTGGGGGGCATATATTAGATATGTTAAGATCAGAAGAGCAGTGACCTCCAAATGGCTCACAATAAAAGAATCTAGCAGCCAGAAGTGCTTTACAAAGGCAAGGAACACTCTGATAATGAAAAGGCCTGGAGACTCCCTTGGACTAGAGGCGTTCGGTTCTAATTTCTCCTACTGGAGCCCCAGGTAACTTTAACAGTGGGGAACAAATTGATTGATTCTCTAATAAATACTACTCTCCTTTGTAAATTAAATGCTCACATAACCTTCTCCCCAGAACAGCTTGACATCAGGGTCCCACCAGGGCCTTTGTGACCTTGTCCAATCTGGGGAGCTTTGGCTCCCATCTGGGGGGCTTTGGCTCCAATTTGGAGTGTTCATCCTGTGAAGGGAAACTCCACTTATAAGGTGCTTTGAAGAAAGGTCGCTGGTTTATGGGACTGGGAAATCATGTTACTGTAACTTTCACGCTGGCTATGCTTTGGTTTGTTCTGCTTACTTTGGTAATGCACAGACATCTGGTACTCACTGCTTCCTCTAAGGTTTCCTCTCGGGTTTTCTCATTTCTTTCTTCTCAAACCCTCTGTGAACAGGTGACTGGCTGCGGGAACAGTTGAGGAGCTCTGGCCAGGGTTCCTCTCCAGTGTGTCTCAAAGGCCCGCAGCGCCGTGTGCCCGGTAGCGGACACCAAGCAGGTAAGGGCTCTGCATTCCTCTCCCTCCCTTAAGCTGAGGACCAGGCCAGAGGGGTTGCAGGGTGGATTCCTCAGTCCATCTTCCCTACTTTCCTGTTGCCTTTGCCTCCTTCCCCTTGGTCCAGATGGATTTGCAGGAGTCTGGGTATTGCCTTTGGGCATTCCTGAGTGGCCTTCTCCTTTAGGCTATAGGAAGAGGGGTGAGCTTTCCAGTGTGGGTGGATAGATGTGTCAGTCCTTGTTGGGGAGGTCACCCAATTCTTTTGGGAAAGGAGGGAAAAACAAAACTTGCTTTACAAATGTAGTCATTACAGGTGGTTCCAAAAGTCCTTTCATCACTCCTAAAACCCTCCCTGCTCATCTTATGAAGATTGTAAATATTAAAGAAAGGGGTTAACAGTCATCCTAGAAAGAACTTGGCTGTACCTTTGAAATGCGAATGTCCTCTCTGGTGTCTTTTTAATGCAAATTTGAAAAGGGCAAAATAATTTAGAAGTTGGCTTGTCCAAGGTAATGGGAGTTGCTTTTTCTACAAATATTAATATTTAGCCACCTAGTCAAGTGTGCCTGACTTGTTTCACCTGTGAGAACCCCAGTTTTAATCCAACCTTTTTGTAAACTAATGGGGTTTTTGTTACTGTCCTTGACTCAGCATTGAAACCAAAATAAGGACTGAGGCCTCACTGTTTGTCTGTATGTGCCTTTTGTGTTTTTAGAAAAGATCACATTGCCGTGGTTAATTTGAGTTTCAGGTTCACAGGAACTGGGAAATATTTAATATTAAATTACCTGGTATTACTGGTACCTGGTAGTAATGTTGAAGTTTATTGATCTAACAACAATAATAATATAGACAGGTCTTGAGTCATCAAGGTGTTAAATATAATATTAAGTATAATACTTTCATTGTGCCTCAGTTTAACAGAAATAAGGTACTATATCTGTAACCAATTTACCAGCCAAAATGTACCTCAATGTGGAAAAAAACTTGACGAAAACCAGGATATGTGTTTTCAGTAGAAGAAGTGTGAGGAATAAAAAAATAGTGAACCCGACCTCCTTTCATTGTCTCCAGCAGTACCATCCTGTCCTAAGCTGAGGGTGTCACCTAGATTATTGCAGTGGCTTCCTGTGGGGTCTATTAGCTTCCGTTCTTGCCATCTTCAAAAAGGCAGCCTTAGTGATCCTTTTAAAAATGCTGGGAAAATGATTCCTGGGCTGAAGGCCCTGAGATCACCACCAGTTTCAGCAATTTACTGGGACTCAGGAGTCCGTGTATTGCCATGCTCAGGGCTATGAATTATCACAGCGAAGGATACAAAACACAGTTCACAAGGGGGAAAAGGTATGTGCGGTGGAATCCAGGGGAAGCCAGGCACAAGCGTCCACAATGGAGTGGCAGGGGACACCTTTAACCCCGCTAGCGGCAGACTGTGACAGCACGTGTAGCACGCTGTCCACCAGGGCGCTCGTTAGACCTGTGCCCACCGTCTTTACTGGGGCCTATGGTGTCAGCCCCTGTGTGCCACAAAGCTAGACTCTAGCTAGCACAAACCGCATTACCCCATTGCTAGTGCGAACGCTCCAGGCAGAGTGGGCCACTCCTATCAGAGGGCAGTGAGGCCCTCCCCAAGTCAGGTCCCAGATGCCAGCTAGAGGCCCACCTTGCAAACAGGCTCCTTAAGGGCAGCTGCAGGCCTCCGGGACTCACTCTTTTCTGCACAGCTCCCCAACTCAAAACCCTGCAGGACATCACAGCTCACACAGAGTACAAGCCACGGTCTTTAAAGTCACTAAAACTCCCTGCCTGGTGGAGCCCACTGTGCCCTCCCTAATCTCACCTCTGACTGCTCACCCCTCCCCCTCTGCCCAGGCCACACTGGCCTCCTTGCTGCTCAAGGAACCCAGCAGGCCCACGTGTTCAACCCAGAAGCGTTGTACTTACTGTTCCTTCTTCGCCGAAGGTGCTCCCCTCGGCAGTCCGTGTGGGCTTCTTTCTCTCCTTCAGTGGCACGTATGACCCCTCCCCAAGTCCATTCCGGGTGATGGCACTGTCTCTGACCCTTTCCTCCTTTGTCCTTTCCATTGTCTTCTAACACACAGGAGAGTTTATTTGGCTTATTGTCTGTATGTTCAGTAAGAACGTGTAAGGCTCAGAATGCTGGGGACGTGTGTGTCCTGTTCCTGGAAAATGTCTTGATGAAGCCACGTAACCTAAGTTCACTCCCATAACCTAGAGCATAAGAAAGAACTGGCGGTCCGGTGCTTAAGACTTTGCCTTCCAAAGCAGGGGGTGTGGGCTTGATCCCCAGTCGGAGAGCTAGGATCCCTCATGTCTTGCAGTCCAAAAGCCAAAAATTAAAACAGAATGAATATTGTAACAAATTCAATAAAGACTTTAAAAATGGTCCACATTAAACAAAAAAATTCTTTAAAAAAAAGAGCAGGGTTGTGGTGTCAGATAGGTTAGAATTTTCACTCCACCACAGAGTAATCTGTATCACCTTCAGTATGGTTCACACCAATCTGACCAGTTTCTTCATCTGTTAAAGAAGGATATTAATAATATCTGCATCAAGAGTTGCTGTAGGTGTGATGGTCATTAATATGCATAAGCTCTTCCAGAACATGGGAAGTCTTCCATATGTATTAGCTCTTTTATTATTTCCTTTCTTTTATTAAACCATTATTTTTTATCATGTTTTATAAAGGTTTCAAACAAAACAAAAATAGAGAGAATAATAGAATAGATTTCAGTGTATCCAGCAACCAGCTTCACAATGACCAATTTAGAGCCAATTGTGTTTTATCTATTATCTCCCCGCAATTCCTGCAACCCCTGTACCCAGATTATCTTGAAGAAACCCCAGATATTATATATCATTCATAAATATTCCAGTATGCAGCTTTAAAAGATAAAGATTCACTTTTAAAAATATATAAGTGCAATAGTACCTAACCTAAAAGTGAAAGCTAATCCCTAAATATTAACAAAAAATCCAGCTAATGTTTACATTTCCTCGGTTCTTCACCACCTCTTTCCTGGACTGTCGGGGCAGTACCAGAATGGTCTCCCTGCCGACAGGTTCTCTGTCCAGGGCTCCTACTGCTGTGCTCCACGGAGTGCTTCATAGATCATAAGGCTGAGGCTCTCCACCCCATTTCCACTGCAAAGCCTTTGCTAGCTCCCTAGTGCCTGATTACAGGGCCTGACACTTTGCTGGTTCTGGCCATCCCCCTTCCTGTGTCTCCTCTTCCTCCCTTCCAAACCCTAGCCCCATCAGCCTCTCTCAGCTCACTGTCTTTCCTCTGTGCCTCTGACTCTGCTGTTCCATCTGCCTGGAACACTTTTTCTTTTTTCTCTCCTGGTACTCTTGTCTTCCACTGTTCTCCCAGGCCAAGTCAGTCACTCCAACCTCGAAGCCCCCAAGCTCTTGTATCTTGTGAGATGCCTGTGGCATCTCTTGCACCTTTCCTGCCTCCTGATTGCCTCCTGTGCTGAGTTCCTCAAAGACCAGAGCTAGTCTTATATATCTGGGCCTCTGGAGCCTGAGCAGGGATAGAAACCAGAAAATGAATGAATGAATGGGTTAACAAATGGAAAATGAACACAAAACTTAGAAAGATGATTATTCTAGAGTTTGCAACTTATCTCTCTCTCTTTATCTCTCTCTTTCTCTGGGTCCACACTGCTCATTTATTTATTTTTAATGGAAGGGTAATTGCTTTACAGCATTGCATGGATTTCTACCAAACATCAACATCAATCAGCCATAGGTTTACCCAGATTCTCTCCCACTTGAACCCACACTGCTCATTTTTATGTCTAACTTTTTATCGCACTGTTTTTCAACTTGTGCAGCTGGCTTACCCTTCTGTTCCCTGGCAGGTCAGAACTTTTTAATCCTGAATAATTCAGTGCAGGGTCTCAGGGGCCAACCTCAAGCCCTGGTTGACTGCTGCCTGCTCTCTGGCATAAGTCAGACAGGTCTTGGCTCACGGTGGTCAATTACCTGAGACACTGCTTCTCTCCAAAATGACCCCAGAGCAGAAGGATGGCCTGAGGAATTCCTGGGGGCTAAGAACCTCCAGCGATGACCTGGATGAGAATAGGCTTCTGTGCTAAACATGCTGTGTTTCAGCTGGGCTGGCCCACTGTAGACCCAGGGAATCAAGGCATAGAGGGCATGTGAAGTGGGAATGCCTCCTCTACCTTTCACGTCTCTTGATTTGAAAAGAATCAGGAATTGTTACAATGGGTCAAATGCAGCTTCCGTGGGCTGGCGATGTCGAGGGCCACTTGATGTGTATTGGACATTGTGCTGGGAGCTTTACAGGTGGCGTGTTACCATGTTACCTGTCTGTCCTCACAGAGACACTGGCAGAGGTTTTGTAACTCCTCCCACCCATTTTACAGACGAGGCAGCTGAGACTCTAATAGATCACAAAGTCACAGAGAGTGAGTGGAGAACTGGGATTCAACTCTAGGTTGACTCAGAAATCTTTCCAGCAAAGCAGAGCTTTCCATGCTATGGGGTCAAGCTCGTAAAGAAAGGTAAAACCAGTTTATATGGCTTGGAACTAAAATTTTAAAATGGAACAGATTAAACTAGAATAAAGTAGAATGGAAAACTCGAGTGCACCCTGGGTAGTATGAACCAATCCTATTTCAGGAAACTTTATATATATATATATATATATATATATATATATATATATATATATTTGTAAACATAGGAGAAGGGAATGGCAACCCACTCGAAGAAAATGGCAACCCACTCCAGTGTTCTTGCCTGGAGAATCCCAGGGACAGAGGAGCCTGGTGGGCTGCCATCTGTGGTGTCGCACAGAGTTGGACACGACTGACAGGACTTAGCAGCAGCATCAGCTAGTATTCTAGCCTGGAAAATCCCATGGACAGAGGAGCCTGGTGGGCTTACAGTTCACAGGGTCACAAAAAGTCAGACACAACTGAGCAACTCCACACACACATGCACATATATTTATATGCACTATTTTACATTACATACATATACATGTCTACATGACTCTGTGTATTGTATTGTGGCATAAAATGCATTTCTTACTGTGGATAATAGTCAATTTTTGAAAAACACTGCTAGAGCTCCCATAGGGCATTTTCAGGAGATGAGTTTTCACCTTTCTTTCAAGATTTTACTCCTATCAGTTGCTGTTCCCACTAGAGTTGTCTGCAAACCCAATATATTTTCTGTCTTTCTTATCTGTCTCCATCACTTTTAGTTTGACTTAATTAGCTTCAACTCAATTCAATTCATATGCAACGCCCTCAACCCTATCCAGCATTAGGGTAGCAAAATTTAAGTGCCTGTTTTGGGTCAGCCCCTCATGATACAAAGAAATAAATGTATATTTACTAGCCACAGTGAAATATCTGAAATTCTGTTTCTTTGTCCAAAACACAAACTTAGGCCCCTTGAGTTTTTCTAAGAAGACAGCATGTCTCATTATTCTGGAGTTTGCCTTTCTTGGCCATTTTTGTGACCTGGAATTCAGTATAAAGTTAGAGCATTGGGTTTGGGGGCGAACAGGTTCACATTCAGAAGCAGGATGCGGGAGCCTGGTGGGCTGCCATCTATGGGGTCACACACAGTCGGACACGACTGAAGTGACTTAGCAGCAGCAGACTTCCCAAGAAGAAAAATGCTGATCAAAAGCAGGGATAGACCTCAAAACAGTCTCTTGTTCCCCAGGTCTAAAGAAATTTAAGACTATGCATTCAGCGCTCATCTATTTTCCTATTGGAAGTAAGATTATGAAAGAAAGAATGGCAACCAAGGACACCCTTAAACTCAGAAAACCATGTTACTAATAAGATGAGGACCCTAATGGGCTGGTAGAATCAGAGCATCAGGGGTCCATGACTGCCAGCTCTTGTGTATGCAACAGGAAAGCAGGTTGTGCCCATGGTGAGAGTTAGCATGCACAGTGGGTGGGGCGTCCCTGGTGGTTCAGATGATAAAGAGTTGGCCTGCAGTGCAGGAGACCCAGGTTCCATCCCCAGGTCAGGAAGACTCCCTGGAGAAGGGAATGGCTACCCACTCCAGTATTCTTGCCTGAAGATGGTAAAGCCTGCCTACAATGCGGGAGACCCGGGTTCGATCCCTGGGTCAGGAAGATCTCCTGGAGAAGGATATGGCAACCCACCCCCGTACTCTTGCCTGGAAAATCCCATGGATGGAGGAGCATGGTAGGCTACAGTCCCTGGGATCACAGAGTCGGCCACAACTGAGCAACTTCACTTTCAGGCTTTAGTGTTTTTTTAACCAAGTAGTCACTCATGTACCAGTGACTCTGCTAAGTGTTTTACATGTGGAATTGCATCCTGTCATTTTAACCATTATTCCATTTTACAGATGAGAATGCAAAGGCCCAAGAAGGTTAAGGTCAAGGTCACATAGCTGGTACTTGCTACAACCGAAGTTCAGATCCAAGTTTGTAGCTCTTCAGAGCATATTTTGCGCACTTGAGTATTGAATATTTAATATAGTATTTGACATATGTGGCAAACCTGAGGGCTAGACAAGCTGCTGCTGCTGCTGCTAAGTCGCTTCAGTCGTGTCCGACTCTGTGTAACCCCATAGACAGAAGCCCACCAGGTCCCCCGTCCCTGGGATTCTCCAGGCAAGAACACTGGAGTGGGTTGCCATTTCCTTCTCTAATGCGTGAAAGTGAAAAGTGAAAGTGAAGTCGCTCAGTCGTCTCCGACTCTTAGCGACCCCATGGACTGGAGCCCACCAGGCTCCTCCATCCATGGGATTTTCCAGGCAAGAGTACTGGGGTGGGGTGCCATTGCCTTCCCCGAGACAAGCTAGATAGCACTAACTCCATTAGCCCCATTCAGAGCTCAAAGCATGGGAAAACCTGAGGTGGCATGTCAGCTCAGCTGTTTGCTAACTGGGCAATATCATGAAATTCGCCTCCCCTTCCTGGGCCCCAGTTTCCCTCCTCCCACTGGAGCTGGTTGGACCTGATAGGACCTGGTAGGGTCTAAAGCTTCTTTCAGTTTTAATTTTCCTGGATCAAGGACCTTGTCCAGAGTCTCAGGGCTGATCAAAAGCAGGGATAGACCTCAAAACAGTCTCTTGTTCCCCAGGTCTAAGCACTGCTCTCCCTCTTTTCCCACCATGATTAGCTTCTGTCTGTATTAAATTTCTCCCTTGGTTTTTCCCCTCCAGTTTTCTAGCTGCCTATGAATTTAAAATACAAAATATGGTGTATTACATTGATTGATTTGCGGATATTGAAGAATCCTTACATCCCTGGGATAAAGCCCACTTGGTCATGGTGTATGATCTTTTTAATGTGTTGTTGGATTCTGATTGCCAGAATTTTGTTAAGGATTTTTGCATCTATGTTCATCAGTGATATTGATCTGTAGTTTTCGTTTTTTGTGGCATCTTTGTCAGGTTTTGGTATTAAGGTGATGGTAGCCTCATAGAATGAATTTGGAAGTTTACCTTCCTCTGCAATTTTCTGAAAGAGTTTGAGTAGGATAGGTGGTGTTCGCTCTTCTCTAAATTTTTGGGAGAATTCAGCTGTGAAGCCGTCTGGACCTGGGCTTTTGTTTGCTGGAAGATTTCTGATTACAGTTTCAATTTCCATGCTTGTGATGGGTCTGTTAAGATTTTCTATTTCTTCCTGGTTCAGTTTTGGAAAGTTGTAATTTTCTAAGAATTTTTCCATTTCTTCCACGTTGTCCATTTTATTGGCATATAATTGCTGATAGTCTCTTATGATCCTTTGTATTTCTGTGTTGTCTGTTGTGATCTCTCCGTTTTCATTTCTAATTTTATTGATTTGATTTTTCTCCCTTTGTTTCTTGATGAGTCTGGCTAATGGTTTGTCAATTTTATTTATCCTTTCAAAGAACCAGCTTTTGGCTTTGTTGATTTTTGCTATGGTCTCTTTTGTTTCTTTTGCATTTATTTCTGACCTAATTTTTAAGATTTATTTCCTTCTACTAACCCTGGGGTTCTTCATTTCTTCCTTTTCTAGTTGCTTTAGGTGTAGAGTTAGGTTATTTATTTGACTTTTTTCTTGTTTCTTGAGGTGTGCCTGTATTGCCATGAACTTTCCCCTTAGCACTGCTTTTACAGTGTCCCACAGGTTTTGGGTTGTTGTATTTTCATTTGCATTCATTTCTATGCATATTTTGATTTCTTTTTTCATTTCTTCTGTGATTTGTTTGTTACTCAGTAGCGTGTTGTTCAACCTCCATATGTTGGAATTTTTAATAGTTCTTCTCCTGTAATTGAGATCTAATCTTACTGCATTATGCTCAGAAAAGATACTTGGAATGATTTTAATTTTTTAAGAATTTACCAAGGCTAGATTTATGGCCCAGGATGTGATCTAGACTGGAGAAGGTTCCATCTGCGCTTGACAAAAAGGTGAAATTCATTGTTTTGGGGTGAAATGTCCTAAAGATATCAATTAGGTCTAATTGGTCTATTGTATCATTTAAAGTTTGTGTTCTTTGTTAATTTTCTGTTAGTTGATCTATCCATAGGTGTGACTGGGGTATTTAAGTCTCCTATTATTATTGTGTTATTGTTAATTTCCCCTTTTAAACTTGTTAGTGTTTGTCTTACATATTGAGGTGCTCCTATGTTTGACGCATATATATTTATAATTGTTATATCTTCTTCTTGGATTGATCCTTCGATCATTATGTAGTGTCCTTCTTTGTCTCTTTTCACAGCCTTTGTTTTAAAGTCTATTTTATCTGATATGAGTATTGCTACTCCTGCTTTCTTTTGATCTCTTTTTGCATGGAATATAGGAATCTGGGTACGAAAATAAAAGAACTCAACCTTAAATCATTGAGGTAGAAAAAAATCTATATTTACATATAAATCTATCTTGAGTTAGGGAAGGCCTAGAATTTGATATCAAACTAACTACTCAAACATAATTGGCTTTGGAAATTCATATTCTAAGCATTGTTATTGAACAAATGACTCCACAAATTCCAGTCAGCTCCTCCTTTTTTATTTGCCTATCTTAAATCTCTTAACACATTTCCATCGTCCCAGAAGAAATACACATATTTACATTCTCATCAATCTTACATGTAGGAACTATTATTAATCCCCATTTTACAGATAAGTAAACTGAGGCGATGGAATTCCAGTTGAGCTATTTCAAATCCTGAAAGATGATGCTATCAAAGTGCTGCACTCAGTATGCCAACAAATTTGGAAAACTCAGCAGTGGCCACAGGACTGGAAAAGGTCAGTTTTCATTCCAATCCCAAAGAAAGGCAATGCCAAAGAATACTCAAACTACCACACAATTGCACTCATCTCACACGCTAGTAAAGTAATGCTCAAAATTCTCCAAGCCAGGCTTCAGCAATACGTGAACCGTGAACTTCCTGATGTTAAAGCTAGTTTTAGAAGAGGCAGAGGAACCAGAGATCAAATTGCCAACATCTGTTGGATCATCGAAAAAGCAAGAGAGTTCCAGAAAAACATCTATTTCTGCTTTATTGACTATGCCAAAGCCTTTGGCTGTGTGGATCACAATAAACTGTGGAAAGTTCTGAAAGAGATGGGAATACCAGACCACCTGATCTGCCTCTTGAGAAATCTGTATGCAGGTCAGGAAGCAACAGTTAGAACTGGACATGGAACAACAGACTGCTTCCAAATAGGAAAAGGAGTACATCAAGGCTGTATATTGTCACCCTGCTTATTTAACTTATATGCAGAGTACATCATGAGAAACGCTGGACTGGAAGAAGCACAAGCTGGAATCAAGATTGCCAGGAGAAATATCAATAACCTCAGATATGCAGATGATACCACCCTTATGGCAGAAAGTGAAGACGAACTAAAAAGCCTCTTGATGAAAGTGAAAGTCGAGAGTGAAAAAGTTGGCTTAGAGCTCAACATTCAGAAAACGAAGATCATGGCATCTGGTCCCATCACTTCATGGGAAATAGATGGGGAAACAGTGGAAACAGTGTCAGACTTTCTTTTTCTGGGCTCCAAAATCACTACAGATGGTGACTGCAGCCATGGAATTAAAAGACGCTTACTCCTTGGAAGGAAAGTTATGACCAACCTAGATAGCATATTCAAAAGCAGAGACATTACTTTGCCAACAAAGGTCAGTCTAGTCAAGGCTATGGTTTTTCCTGTGGTCATGTATGGATGTGCAAGTTGGACTGTGAAGAAGGCTGAGCGCCAAAGAATTGATGCTTTTGAACTGTGGTGTTGGAGAAGACTCTTGAGAGTCCCTTGGACTGCAAGGAGATCCAACCAGTCCATTCTGAAGGAGATCAGCCCCCTGGGATTTCTTTGGAAGGAATGATGCTCAAGCTGAAACTCCAGTACTTTGGCCACCTCATGCGAAGAGTTGACTCATTGGAAAAGACTCTGATGCTGGGAGGGATTGAGGGCAGGAGGAGAAGGGGTGACAGAGGATGAGATGGCTGGATGGCATCACTGACTTGATGGACGTGATTCTGAGTGAACTCTGGGAGTTGGTGATGGACAGGGAGGCCTGGCGTGCTGCGACTCATGGGGTCGCAGAGAGTCAGACACGACTGAGGGACTGAACTGAACTGAACTGAACTGAAACTGAGGCCAGAGACTTTCCCAGGGACACAACTGATAAGAGGGAGGATTTGGTCCTGAATCCTGGCAACTGACTGTTTACCATCAACTTTTTAAAAAATTAATTAATTTATTTTAATTGGAGGCTAATTACTTTACAATATTATAGTGGTTTTTACCATATAGCATCAACTTTTGAACACCACACTCTGCTGCCTGAGAAGTATTCTGATTTGTCTGTATTTTCCCTCTCAGGAGTGGTAGGACTTTTATTGTACCAATGATGAAATATGTTTCATGTTCCTCTCGCTGTAGGCACCCAGCATACTCAGGGCTCCTGTGGATCCGACTTGAAGGGGTTAACAGCTCCTATACACATCCCTGACTTGAAAGGGTTAACCTGAGATAGGAATGAGATGGGAATGAGATAGGAAAGGGCCTTGCCCTCTGGCATTTCTCCCTTCAGCCAGTGCTGAACCAGATATGATGCATTTAAATATGAATTGCCCTCTCGAGTTGGGGGAGGGAGGAATAAATAGGTAGTTTGGTATTAACATATATAAAATAGTAAATATAAAATAAATAACCAGCAAGGACCTACTATATAGCACAAGAAATTATATTTAGCATGTTGTAATAATCTACAAGGGAAAAGAATCTGAAATAGAATATATAAACACATATACATGTATACTATATATACATACATGCATATATATGCATGCATGTTGCTTCGTCTCTAAGTCGTGTATGACTCTTCATGACCCCATGGACTGCAGCACATCAGGCTTCCCTATCCTTCACTATCTCCTGGAGTTTGCTCAAATTTGTGTCCGTTGAGTCAGTGATGCCATCTAACCAGCTAATCCTCTGCTGCCGTCATAACACGTATACATAGATATACATATATGTATATAATTGGATCACTTTTCTGTACATCTGAAACAAATACAACATTATAAACCATTTAATTTCAATAAAAAAGAAAAAATACTGATTTTGTTGTTTTAATATCCTGCTAAAATAAATTCATTTTCTCCTAAAAAAAAGTTCATTCTGCTATCGGGTGAAATGAGTCCATGGTGATGGTATTGAGCTGCTGACTGCCCATGAAATTCTCGCAGCATGACGGGAGCAGGAGCCACTCTGCCCTACCTGCCGACAGGGACCAGTACAGGTTCTTACAGAAGCAGTGAGGGACGTTTGTTTTCAGCTCGCATACATTTGCTTCAAAGGTGGGAGCTTCTGTGATGCCACGATCAGCCTCTGTCCCTGCCTGGAAGAGTTCCACATGCCCATCACAGTTTTCCTCAGGCAGGACTTGAAGCGTCCCTGGGGTCTTCCCCTGATGCACTGTGCCTGGGGAGTGAGGTGCTCCCTAAGGTTCTGTCAATATGACCCTACTGATGGGCTCTCCAGCTTAGTCAGTGAATGCTCACGCCCTCCATCTGGTCACCAGAGCCAGAAGCTGGACATAGCTTTCCTTCTTCCCCTCCCTGCTGTTCTACACTCAGTCACTCAGTGAGGACCCTCCAGTCCATCTGTACATGTCTCCCCGATACTTCTCCACCTCTCATCTGCACCACCAGGGTCTAGTTCTGATCTGATCTCCCTGTCATCAAACTTCACTCAAATCCACTCTCATGGTGACCTGTGTGACCTTTCCACCACTAAGAGCGCGGCCGAGAGGAGCTACCCCAGGACCGAGGAAGGACGGCGGTGAGGGCCAGCGCACTAAGCACGGCCGAGAAGAGCTACCCCACGACCGAGGTCAGGAAGGGCGGCGGTGAGGAGAGACCCCTCGTCCAAGGTAAGGTGCATGGCTGTGCTTCGCTGGCCGGGAGCAGCCAGGAGTAGCCCGGATGAGATACCCCAAGCCCAAGGTAAGAGAAACCCAAGTAAGACAGTAGGTCTTGAAAGAGGGCATCAGAGGGCAAATACACTAAAACCATTCTCACAGATAACTAGTCAATCTAATCACACAAGGACCACACCCTTGTCTAACTCAATGAGATTAAGCCATGCCCGAGGGGCAACCTGGGATGGGCGGGTCATGGTGGAGAGATATGACAGGGTGTGGTCCGCTGGAGAAGGGAATGGCAAACCACTTCAGTATTCTTGCCTTGAGAACCCCATGAACAGGATGAAAAGACAAAATGATAGGATACTGAAAGAGAAACTCCCCAGGTCAGTAGGGGCCCAATATGCTACTGGAGATCAGTGGAGAAATAACTCCAGAAAGAATGAAAGGATGAAGCCAAATCAAAAAGAATACCCAGCTGTGGATGTGTCTGGTGATAGAAGCAAAGTCCGATGCTGTAAAGAGCAATATTGCATAGGAACCTGGAATGTCAGGTCCATGAATCAAGGCAAATTGGAAGTGGTCAAACAAGAGATGGCAAGAGTGAATGTTGACATTCTAGGAATTAGCGAACTCAAATGGACTGGAATGGGTGAATTTAACTCGGATGACCATTATATCTACTACTGTGGGCAGGAATCCCTCAGAAGAAATGGAGTGGCCATCATGGTCAACAAAAGAGTCCGAAATGCAGTACTTGGATGCAATCTCAAAAATGACAGAATGATTTCTGTTCGTTTCCAAGGCAAACCATTCAATGTCACAGTAATCCAAGTCTATGCCCCAACCAGTAACGCCGAAGAAGCTGAAGTTGAAAGGTTCTATGAAGACCTACAAGACCTTTTAGAACTAACACCCAAAAAAGATGTCCTTTTCATTATAGGGGACTGGAATGCAAAAGTAGGAAGTCAAGAAACACCTGGAATAACAGGCAAATTTGGCCTTGGAATACGGAATGAAGCAGGGCAAAGACTAATAGAGTTTTGCCAAGAAAATGCACTGGTCATAGCAAATACCCTCTTCCAACAACACAAGAGAAGACTCTATACATGGACATCACCAGATGGTCAACACCGAAATCAGATCGATTATATTCTTTGCAGCCAAAGATGGAGAAGCTCTATACAATCAGCAAAAACAAGACCAGGAGCTGACTGTGGCTCGGACCATGAACTCCTTATTGCCAAATTCAGACTGAAATTGAAGAAAGTAGAGAAAACTACTAGACCATTCAGGTATGACCTAAATCAAATCCCTTATGATTATACAGTGGAAGTGAGAAATAGATTTAAGGGCCTAGATCTGATAGATAGAGTGCCTGATGAACTATGGAATGAGGTTCGTGACATTGTACAGGAGACAGGGATCAAGACCATCCCCATGGAAAAGAAATGCAAAAAAGCAAAATGGCTGTCTGGGGAGGCCTTACAAATAGCTGTGAAAAGAAGAGAAGCGAAAAGCAAAGGAGAAAAGGAAAGATATAAACATCTAAATGCAGAGTTCCAAAGAATGGCAAGAAGAGATAAGAAAGCCTTCTTCAGTGATCAATGCAAAGAAATAGAGGAAAACAACAGAATGGGAAAGACTAGGGATCTCTTCAAGAAAATCAGAGATACCAAAGGAACATTTCATGCAAAGACGGGAACGATAAAGGACAGAGATGGTGTGGACCTAACAGAAGCAGAAGATATTAAGAAGAGGTGGCAAGAATACACAGAAGAACTGTACAAAAAAGAGCTTCAAGACCTAGATAATCATGACGATGTGATCACTGACCTAGAGCCAGACATCTTGGACTGTGAGGTCAAATGGGCCTTAGAAAGCATCACTACGAACAAAGCTAGTGGAGGTGATGGAATTCCAGTGGAGCTATTCCAAGTCCTGAATGATGATGCTGTGAAAGTGCTACACTCAATATGCCAGCAAATTTGGAAAACTCAGCAGTGGCCACAAGATTGGAAAAGGTCAGTTTTCATCCCAATCCCAAAGAAAGGCAATGCCAAGGAGTGCTCAAACTACCGAACAATTGCACTCATCTAACACGCTAGTAAAGTAATGCTCAAAATTCTCCAAGCCAGGCTTCAGCAATATGTGAACCGTGAACTTCCTGATGTTCAAGCTGGATTTAGAAAAGGCAGAGGAACCAGAGATCAAATTGCCAACATCTGCTGGATCATGGAAAAAGCAAGAGAGTTCCAGAAAAACATCTATTTCTGCTTTATTGACTATGCCAAAGCCTTTGACTGTGTGGATCACAATAAACTATGGAAAATTCTGAAAGAGATGGGAATACCAGACCACCTGATCTGCCTCTTAAGAAATCTGTATGCAGGTCAGGAAGCAACAGTTAGAACTGGTCATGGAACAACAGACTGGTTCCAAATAGGAAAAGGAGTACGTCAAGGCTGCATATTGTCACCATGTTTATTTAACTTATATGCAGAGTACATCATGAGAAATGCTGGACTGGAAGAAACAGAAGTTGGAATCAAGATTGCCGGGAGAAACATCAATAACCTCAGATATGCAGATGACACCACTCTTATGGCAGAAAGTGAAGAGGGGCTAAAAAGCCTCTTGATGAAAGTGAAAGTGGAGAGTGAAAAGGTTGGCTTAAAGCTCAACATTCAGAAAACGAAGATCATGGCATCTGGTCCCATCACTGCATGGGAAATAGATGGGGAAACAGTGTCAGACTTTATTTTTCTGGGCTCCAAAATCACTGCAGATGGTGACTGCAGCCATGAAATTAAAAGACGCTTGCTCCTTGGAAGGAAAGTTATGACCAACCTAGATAGCATATTCAAAAGCAGAGACATTACTTTACCAACAAAGTTTCGCCTAGTCAAGGCTATGGTCTTTCCTGTGGTCATGTATGGATGTGAGAGCTGGACTGTGAAGAAGGCTGAGCGCCGAAGAATTGATGCTTTTGAACTGTGGTGTTGGAGAAGACTCTTGAGAGTCCCTTGGACTGCAAGAAGATCCAACCAGTCCATTCTGAAGGAGATCAATCCTGGAATTTCTTTAGAAGGAATGATGCTAAAGCTGAAACTCCAGTATTTTGGCCACCTCATGCGAAGAGTTGACTCACTGGAGAAGACTCTGATGCTGGGAGGAATTGAGGGCAGGAGGAGAAGGGGACGACAGAGGATGAGATGGCTGGATGGCATCACTGACTCGATGGATGCGAGTCTGAGTGACCTCCGGGAGCTGGTGATGGACAGGGAAGCCTGGCGTGCTGCGGTTCATGGGGTCGCAAAGAGTCGGACACGACTGAGCGACTGATCTGATCTGATCTGATCTGAAACATGTCACTTTCTTCTCCTGCTGGAGACTTCAGCAGCTACCCAAATGCTTGGACCTGACATCCGTGGTTCTGTGCAACTTGGGCCCAGCCTCTCTCTGTCTATCCAACTTACTCAGGGCACCCACCTCATATCCTTGCCCTGACTCTTCTACAGTCCACACACATGTGGGATTCTGATCTCTGTGGATGCTTTGCTTTCTCAAGCCTCCCAGCACCTGTCAAGCTTTCCTGCTTTTGTATGTGGTGCACCCTTTGCCTGAAAGCCCTGAGCTCTCACTTCCTGGCCTGGCAACTCCAGGGGATGTTGATCCTCTTTGCTTTCCATAGACAGGAGCAATTCCATCTTCTGAGCTCCTCCAGGCTTCCATCGGCCCTGTGTCATTCCGTAGTCAGCTTCTGTTTTCTAGCCTGCTTCCTCCACTAGGCGTGCTCCCCAATTAATTAATAAGGCTTTGCCTTAGGCATCTGGAGAGTCACAGACTGACTCAGCAATGGAACCTGGCCCAGGGAGGCCTTGGGATGAGGCTTTGTGGAAAAAGCCAGTTCCTAGGAGTACAGTCCACAAGACCCTGCTTTTCTAACGCCCCAGCTTCCTACCAGATGTTTTCTTTTTTCTCTGCAGCTGTGGAGGGGGAGGACAGTAGCAGGGATATACACTTTGTGAGAACTGTGTGGCAATTTTATCTGTAGCATGGAGCTGAATGTGGTGTTTATATAAAACAAGAAGAAAAACAAGCTGAAATGGTTAGACTAAATGTATGAAGCTACAAGGGTTCTCTTAAATGCACTTGTCAAAATAAAGCATAAAATCCTCATGCTAAATGTTTAAGGCAGGCAAGTTTGAATTAATTTATAGCAAAGCAGCTATGTATATATGATAACTTGGGGGAAATAAATTAATCTCTGATTTGTTTTCCCTAGTTTCTAGAATCAATTGTGAAAATATCTTCACATTTCAGGGCTTATATCAGCCTCTTAAAAACAAGATATTTTAAAGTAAGGTGCTGGAAAATGGATACTTTTCATATATTGTTGATGAGTGTATAATTTGGAGTAATCTTTCTAGAAGGTGATTTAGTGATTTGTATCAAACATATTGCCTTGTAAATACCTTTGATCTAGAAATTTTGCTTCATTACCCTAAGGAAGATCAGTACCCTAAGGAAGTAATGAGACAGTGAATGAAAGGAAAGGAAACTATAAGGATTTTAATCACACAGGAAAAAAAAACCTATGAAGAAATTTTCTTATTTCAATTCAGTGGGCAAATATGTGTCCATTAAAAATTCTGGGTAAGACAAGCTACATGGATGGTCACACTATCATCTATGAGAAAAGTGGGTCATAAAGTAATATTATAGTTTGTTCCCATTTCTGAGAATATAATCAATATGGCTGTGTAGCTATAAATATAAGTTGGAAACATATAGACCAAAATGTTAGCTACCATAATGATGATGACATAAAAAATAACAAAAACATCTGTCCCTGTCATGGACTGTTGGCCAGGGGCTAGACTAGTATTCCTGCCCATTCTCCTCCAACAAGAGAACATTCTAAGGTGGAAACAGCACAAAGTGATGCCCAAACCACTTGATCTGAGATAGGGAATAAGCAAACATGACCTGGATGCAGTGCACATCTTCAGCTGGGCCGTTGTCAGGTGAGAGGCGGGAGGACCTGGTCAGGATCAGATCTAGGGGACTCTGGAGTCTCACACTTGAATTTAAATCCCAGGGCAGCGTGTCATTCTGGTCACTCTGCACTGCTGCAGTGAGTCTCTTTTCTTACCTGAAAATAAGAGATGATAACACACTCCCTTTGTACTAGACATCCCAAGGCCTCTGTGCTTCGTTCAGGAATGGGAAAGGGACAAAATAGTATGGTGAGACCCCATGTTACGACCTGTTGAAACTATGGGAGGAATAAGCCGCAGAAATCAAAACAGAGGTAAAAGATGGAGAGAACAGAATCTTGGTGGCATCATTTTAACCCTAGAACTCATTATGTCTGAACCAGTAAAATCTACTCCTATTTATTTCTATGAACCAGTAAATTCTCCTTTACTGTTTAAGCCATTTTGAGTTGGATCTATTACTTGCAGCTGGAAGACCTCTGACTCATCCACAATTTCTCATGGCTATTGGGAGACAGGATCAGTATATTGTTAGTGCAAAATGAAAACGCAGGGCACATTGGTGAAAGAAGTATTAATATGTAAGATTTCCAGACTTTGGGAGAAGAGCATTAAACAAAACATGGGACCCTCCTATGCACAGGACCCTTTGTAAATACATCAGATGAGATCAGATCAGATTAGTCGCTCAGTCGTGTCCGACTCTTTGCGACCCCATGAACCGCAGCACGCCAGGCCTCCCTGTCCATCACCAACTCCCGGAGGTCACTCAGACTCACATCCATCGAGTCAGTGATGCCATCCAGCCATCTCATCCTCTGTCGTCCCCTTCTCCTCCTGCCCCCATCTGCATATTGGTTAGGAAACCCCAAGACATGTAGCAAGCATTCAGTAAATGATATCTTTTATCATTAACGCCAGACCAGAAGACCTTATGAGAATCCCTGGGACCAGATTTATGAGGTTATGGTCAAGAACTGAGCAGCCTGGGTTGGATTCATAGAGCAACAAATGATCATTTGTTGAGAGAAGGATAGAGTCTGATTGATAAACTGGAAAGATCGTTTCAGCTGCTGTGGAAAGAATGAATTTTGGGTGGGGAAAAGGGAGTGGAGCATGGAAGCTGAACCAGTTAGGAGGCTGGCGCAGTTTTTCAGCTGCTTTGGGCCAAAGAGGAGTTGTAGAGATGAGAAGCAGTGAACTGATTCAGCAGACGTTGTGATCTTAGTGGGTTAGGAGTGTGACAGGGAAGGGGGAGACTTGGGGATGACATCTAGTTTGGGTTGAACTCTATTCAGGGACGAGCCATGCTGGCATCACGCAAAGGTGGCTCTCGAGTTATAATGAGGCCACTGGGGCTTTTTCTGCTCCATCTCTCGGGTTCGGTGGAGCTGTTTGGCGAGCAAGACAAAGGAGACCTGACTCTGGGTTGACGTGTGTTTTTACGACACATATTTCCCTCAACTTTCATAATAGCACAACAGAACGGGGCTTTTAGCATTTTTTAAAATTGAGGTATAGTTGATTAGTAATTTGTTAGTTTCAGGTGTACAGTAAAGTGATTCAGTTTTGTATACATATATGTATATTCAGTTATATTTAATATATATATATTATTTTTCAGATTCTTTTCCCTTATAGGTTATTGCAAGATACTGACTATAGTTCCCTGTGATATACAGTAGGTCCTTGTGGTTTATCTATTTTATATATAGCAGTATGTATATGTCAATCCCAAACTTCTAATTTTTCCTCTCTCTCTTTCCCCTTTGATAACCATATGTTTGTTTTCTATGTTTGTGGGCTTGTTTCCACTTTGTATATAAGTTCATTTGTATCAGTTTTAAAGATTCCATATGTAAGTGATATCATACAGTGGAATATTGCTGCTAAGTCACTTCAGTCGTGTCCGACTCTGTGTAACCCCATAGATGGCAGCCCACCAGGCTCCCCCGTCCCTGGGATTCTCCAGGCAAGAACACTGGAGTGGGTTGCCATTTCCTTCTCCAATGCATGAAAGTGAAAAGTGAAAGTGAAGTTGCTCAGTTGTGTCCGACTCTTAGAGACCCATGGACTGCAGCCCACCAGGCTCCTCCGTCCATGGGATTCTCCAGGCAAGAGTACTGGAGTGGGGTGCTGTTGCCTTCTCCAACAGTGGAATATTACTCATCATTAAAAAGGGTGAAATAATGCCTTTTGCAGCAACTTGGATGGACCTAGACATTATAATGCCAAGTGAAGTAAGTCAGAAAGAGACAAATACCTTTCACCATTTTACAAAAGGGAAAATGAACAAAACTTTTGTTAGCACAGGTGACAAATGGGACAGCCCGAGAGAGGTTTTGTTCGGTTCCAAAGCCCCTGACAACCCTCCAATGATACCCAGGGCATATTGAGCTCTTCCTCTCTTCAGTCAGCACCTGGAAAAACACAGAGCTTTAGGTTCATGGAGGTTGGAGCAGGAGGAACTCAGGCTGGCTATTGGCCACTGCGCACGAGATCCTGGTTTCTGGGACTCCTCTCTCTGTAAATTTGGGCAAGTGACTTCCTCTCCATGTCTCGGTTTTCCTTTCTGTTAGTGGGATGTTGATGACCTTTCCCTCTTTGCATGGTGACTAGATGATTACATAGGACTGTGGTTGCCAGTGACTCTGGGGCCTGCAGGGTGCTGCTCTGATGGTGGCAGATATCAGCATTCTGAGATCCTGCAAATGCTCTTTCTGCTATTGCTCCACTTCATGCATCAGTGAAATAATGCAGGGTTGGTTGTCATCAGAGGGAGAGCACAGTGTGGTGCTTAAAACAGGATACATGCAATGACAACTGAGCTCAGGGTACAAATTCAGCCACTTCTCAGAGCAGAGAGACAGTTAAGTGCATAGCCCCTGATGATGGCAGGCTGCCTGGATTTAAATTTTGGCTCTGATGTTTCCCAGTGATAGTCACATAACTTCTTTGTGCCTCAGTTTGCTCATCTGTAAAATGGGTATAGGAATAGTGCCTAGCATAAAGCATTATTTTGAGAGTTAAGTGAAAAGATGCATATGCTGGTCACATAACAATGCTTTCACCCTAGCTGCAAGGGAAGCTGGAAAAGCTCACTGGAGAAATGAAAGCATATCTCCACACAAAGAAATGTAGGCAAATGTTAATAGCAGCACTTTCCATAGTAGCCCAAACTTTGAAATGATCCAGATGTTCATCAGCTGGTGATTGGAAAAATAAAATGAGATACATTCATAAACAGAGTACTATTAACCAACAAAAAGGCAGATGAATAAACCTCAAAAAGGTTATGCCAAATGAAAGACTCAGCCAAAAAGAACCACAGAGTGTCTGATTTCATTTATATGGAATGTCCAGAAAAGGGAAATCTAGAGACAGAAATCAGGTCAGTGATTGCCTGGGGCTGGAGCAAGGGCGGGGCTTGAGCACGCATGCTCATGAAATTTCCATTTTTGGAATGATGGGAATTTTCTAAAAATTGGACTGTGGTGAGGGATGCATATCTCTGTAAATTTTCTAAAATCACTGAGCTGTAATTTAAAATGTGTGAAGTTTATCGTTTGCAAATTATATCTCAAGCAAGCTATTTAAAAGTAAATTGGGTTGCGGGGGGCATTCAAGTTTCAGGCAAGGGAGTGTTCTAACTAAAAAGAGACTTTGAAGGTTCTAGAAAGGCATTAAGAATGGTGAATGCCCACTACACATTTCATCTTTATGATAATCTCGTGACAGCAGTCTCTTCACGCATGACTGCTGTTCCTTCAGGTGCGTCTGACTCTGTGTGACCCTAAGGACTACAGCCCTCCGGGCTCCTCTGTCCATGGGATTCTCCAGGCACGAACAGTGAAGTGGGTGGCCATGCCCTCCTCCAGGGGATCTTCCTGACCCAGGGATTGAACCCTGTGACTTTTATGCCTCCTGCATTGACAGTTTCTTTACCACTAGTACCAGCTGGTAAGCCCTAGTCTCTTCATACCCCCTGGTAAATGAAGAAACTGAGGCCCCAAAAGTAAGCTTTTAAAAAAATAATCTCTTGAAAGAAGATGTTCAGGGAGCCCCCACCAAGAAGCTCATCATCACAGTAATACTTCTTTTTGAAAATATTGAAGTACAGTTGATTTACAATGTTATGCTAATTTTTGCTGTACAGCAAAGTAACTCAGTTATACGCATGTAGATTCCTTTTCTTATATTCTTTTCCATTGTGATTTATCCCAGGAGATTGAATATAGTTTTTTTGCTATATGGTAGGATCTTGATGTTTATCCATTCTAAATTCTCACATTTTTAAAAAGCCCTTTAACTCTCTAAGTCTCAGTGTCCTCATCTGATAATGGGAGTCACAAAGATTAAGAGAAATAACTAGTTTAAAATAGAGGGTTGACACAGAGCAAAGTATTAAAATACAAGGCATCATAATCTAAACTCCCTATTTAAAGCTTCTCCATAAACATTTATCTTTAGAAGTTAATATTAGCTCTAAAATTCATTGAATTTTTTAAAAGCATGGCTATTTATCTTTGAAAGGTACATGGTATCAATTCTAGTGACAGCTTCTCAATGTGAAGGAAAGTTCTGTTGCACCCAAATGAACATAAATGGAATAGCTATGTACAGTCAGCACCGTGTCAGAACTGGAAGCGATATTTGCAATATGGAATAAAACACAACATTGAATTCAGTTCAGTTCAATTCAGTCACTCAGTCATGTCCAACTCTTTGTGACCCCATGAATCACAGCACACCAGGCCTCCCTATCCATCACCAACTCCCAGAGTTCACTCAGACTCATGTCTATCAAGTCAATGATGCCATCCAGCCATCTCATCCTCTGTCATCCCCTTCTCCTCCTGGCTGGATGGCATCACTGACTCGATGGACATGAGTTTGAGTGAACTCCGGGTATTGGTGATGGACAGGGAGGCCTGGCGTGTTGCGATTCATGGGGTCCCAAAGAGTCAGACACAACTGAGCGACTCATCTGATCTGATCTGATCTGAAGTAACTTAGCATAGCATAAGCTAGTTCCTGGAGGAGGGAATAGAAACCTACTCCAGTATTCTTGCCTGGAGAATTCCATGGACAGAGGAGCCTGTTGGGCTACAGTCCATGAAGTTGCATAAGTATTTGACACAACTGAGCGATTGGACAGGACATGACTTGCACTCACTTTCAACCTAGTCCTCAGGCTTCCCAGGTGGCTAGTGGTTAAGAACCTGCCTGCCACTAAAGGAAATATAAGAGATGCAGGTTTGATCCTTGAGTTGGGAAGATCCCCTGGAGGAGGGCAAGGTAAACCACTCTAGTATTCTTGCCTGGAGAATCCTATGGACAGAGGAGCCTTGTGGGCTACAGTCCATGTGTTGAAAAGAGTCGGACACGACTGAAGGGACTTAGCACACACGCATGCAATCTAGTCCTCTGTTTTCGAATAACAATACCTTGATACTCCTTTGAGAAACCAGGAAACACCCCTCCCTCACTGTCACTTCATGGGGTCAATGCAGACTGTTTATCTACAACCATAGATCCAAAAATGGATTCATAATCCAGGTCTGTCTGGTCCGAGAGCCTGAGATGTCTTAGTATTATAATTGGGTCTTCAATGAGCACACATCACAAGCCTTGCTAATTAAAGCCAAGCCAGGACTATTGCTGGAGCTGTTTAGAAAGAGGCTTTTTTTTTTTTTTTTAAACTTGGCATTTTCAAGCTAGTAGACAAAGTTGGAGATGCTAAGGGGTTGTCTTGCTACCCTACGGGGGTTGAATAAAGTCAACACAGACGAAAGCAGAATGCAGCAATGACGAGAGCCAATTTTCTGAGTACATTGGCTGAGTATCTGGAAACAGCCATTCCCTAAAATAACCATATGTCTGGCCTTTCTGTTACATGAGTCAATGCTTTCTCTTTTTTTGGTTTAAGGCACTTGGAGTTGGATTTCTGTTAAAAGAAAACTGACTAATACAGAAATAGAATTGCTCCAGAACAAATACAAAACATATATCAAGGCTTCCCGCTGATCACTTGGGTAAGCCTAATCAGCTTTAAGGGAACTTTTGCACGCTGTACTCATTCTGATGTTGTTGTTGTTCAGTTGCTAAGTTGTGTCCAGCTCTTTGTGACTCCATGGACTGCAGCATTCCAGGCTTAAGTCCTGGCCTCACTGTCTCCTGGAGTTTGCTCAAACTTGTGTCCATTGAGTCAGTGATGCCATCCAACCGTCTCATCCTCTGTCACCCCCTTCTCCTCTTGCCCTCAATCTTTGCGAGCATCAGGGTCTTTTCCAATGAGGTGTCCCTTCGGATCAGGGGCCTCAAAAGGAGTTCCCTCCCACTTACTCGTCACTTGGCATCACCCTTTGGCATAGAAAAGGAGGTAAGAAATGGAAAGGATGTTTGGGGCCCCACATCCGGCTTATCCTCAGAGATCTAAGTCCCCAGTGGACAGCCTCAGAAGAGGTAACCTCGTCTCCTAATATGCTAACCCCGTCTACGTTAGCTAATGATGACACCTGTCTCCCTTTCTCCAGCTGTCAAGTGCTTCCACTACTTGACTTGGGACCTTCTGCCCAGGCTGAAGTCTTTCTTAAAATTCTCTCTTGGCCCTGCCTCATATCTATTGCTCCTGGCTAAGCCTTTTAGCACTGGGATTACATGGAACAGCCCAGAGACTCCGTGGGCTCTGGAAACAGACAGAGCATGCACTCATGTGTTAAACCCCAGACCTATCACTTACCACCTGTATGACACTGAGCGTGTCATTTAAGCTCCCTGAGATTCAAGTCTCCTTTTTCAAAGCAGATACAGTAACATCCTTATCCAAGGTGGTTGTGAGATTATAATGACATGGTGGGTAAAAGGGCTTCTACATAGCATGTAGTAGGTGTTATCATTTTCATTTCTTTTGTTCTTTCCTGCATTTTGTGCTATTTATTTGGTTCGTTGTCTGTGGACTGCAGGTAGGTGAGGGCAGGCATGAGTATGATGCTGCTTTGCATTCCTTATCTTTCTAGTAAGATCTCATCACAGAATGGTTCCTTAATAACCTGACTTGAGGGGGAATAGATGAAGAAAACGTGTGCATGTGATGACCTGAAGGAAAGAACGTGGAGAAATGAGGCAGTCAGCCACTTACTCAGCCAGCCTTGACTGAGCTCTTTCTCTGGATAAAGAGGATAAAGTGATAGTGTTTGAGGAGCTCAGTCAAGTGGAGGAGACCAGGCAAAAGCAAGCAAGTGAAACTAAAGCGTTTATTTTGGTTACAGATGATAGAAGTCTACCCCAACCATCTTGAACAAGAGGGAGACATGTTAGATAGAGGTTGATATTTTCATCAGGTTTTAGGAAGGAGGGAGGGTGGGAACAACTGAGTTGGCTCAGGACACTTTGTCTGGAGTGTTACTATTAACAAAGCCTCAGCAACCCTTCCACTTCCTAGGAGAAGTGTTTCTATTAATAAGAGAGATGCTCCGACTGGCCCTGTTTGGTTTATGCATTCGCTTTCAGGGCAGTCAGAAAGCCCTCCCATGTCAAGGTTTGGAGGCCATTTCTTGGAAAGGTGCATCTTAAACAAGGCAGTCCCCAGAGAAATGGCTTCTACAGCATTCGGCACTAAGTAGAGATCTGCACACTGTCCTTGATCAGGTGTGAAGCAGAGGAAAGTCTCCAAGGAGAGGTGGTCACTGAGTGTGGCGGCTTTGAGAACAACTCATGAGATAATCCAGGTTAGCACACTCGGCCCTGAAGGAGGAGGGGCTTAGTGGGGCTTAGAACTGGAACTCACAGAAAGCCCTGTGTGGCTGTATTTCCCCTCAGAGGATTGTTATAATCACAGTGGGAAAATACCTCAAACAAACTGGGCCTCTTGAGCATCTGAGTTGGTCAGGAAGGCTGGTTTAGGGTGTAGGGGCCACTTTCCACACAAACTGGAGGCTTTCTATAATGTCAGGGAGGGACAGTTCAGTTCAGTTTAGTTCAGTCGCTCAGTTGTGTCCAACTCTTTGCGACCCCATGAACCACAGCACGCCAGGCCTCCCTGTCCATCACCTACTCCTGAAGTTCACCCAAACTCATGTCCATTGAGTCGGAGATGCCATCCAGCCATCTCATCCTCTGTCGTCCCCTTCTCCCGCTTTCAACCTTTCCCAGCATCAGGGTCTTTTCAAATGAGTCAGCTGTTCGCATCAGGTGGCCAAAGTATTGGAGTTCAGCTTCAACATCAGTCCTTCCAATGAACACCCAGGACTGATCTCCTTTAGGATGGACTGGTTGGACCCCCTTGCAGTCCACGGGACTCTCAAGAGTCTTCTCCAACACCATAGTTCAAAAGCATCAACTCTTCGGCGCTCAGCTTTCTTTATAGTCCAACTCTCAAATCCATACATGACCACTGGAAAAACCATAGCCTTGACTAGACGGACCTTTGTTGGCAAAGTAATGTCTCTGCTTTTTAATATGCTGTTTACAGGGAGGGACAATGGTAGGGGAAAACAAGATAGAGTCAAAAATGTGGGTTCTAGTTCAATTTAGCCACTTACCAACTGTACAATGATAAGCAATTTTTCTCCAGAAGTCTCAGTTATCACGTCTGCAAAGTGGAAGAAATCATATTCATTTCTTGGGCTGGTTGTACAGGTTAGGGCAGAAGATGTGTTTGAAACCATCTAGCAAGAATTGGCAGGACCAGGAGACCCATCCATATCCATGAGTTTCCTTTTACATTGTACCTTTGCTTGCTGTGCTGTTCCCAGAATTCTAATAATCCTTTTGATGGGTGAGTTTTAGGAAGAGTCCATAATAGCAACATTCAGTAGCCAGGAGCTCAGTGACCCTTCATGTTTCAGTGACCCTTTCATAACCCTGGGGACTGGCTGGGAGGGAGGCTTCCATACATGTGCTGAGTGGAGCTTGTTCTATTTACAGCTTTCACTCTTGATAATTGCACATTTTTGTGTGTTATTTTTTAATTTTTTTCATTCATGGGCCCATGGACCCCTTACTCCTGGCTGTGCCCACTTTTTCTGGCCAAGTCTTTTTCAGATGCTTAATCTCTGGAATTCCAGCAAAGAAACCACTGCAAAGCATTACTCCTCCCAGGAGGAAGCCCTGGCTCCAATGCCATAAGTCCCCTATTTCTATCCAACTCATGGAAAGGCAAATGCATTCCCCAGACACCTCATTGCACAGCACAGACCAGCACAAACTGATGGCCACTATTTTATTTAATCCTTGGTTGTTCCTGGGCCCATGGGTGGGAAGGAAAGCAATTGCAGAGAGGGATCTGGAGAGTGGCATACAGACCAAGGTTCTAATCCTGCTCTGCTGCTCACAAACTGCATGGCCTGGGGTGAACCCTATAACCTGTCCGACCTTGCTTGTTATCTGTGAAATGGTAGTAGTATCACCACTAAGTCACTTCAGTTGTGTCCGACTCTGTGCGACCCCAGAGATGGCAGCCCACCAGGCTCCCCCGTCCCTGGGATTCTCCAGGCAAGAACACTGGAGTGGGTTGCCATTTCCTTCTCCAATGCATGAAAGTGAAAAGTGAAACTGAAGTCGCTCAGTCATGTCCGACTCTAGTGACCCCATGCACTGCAGCCTACCAGGCTCCTCCGACCATGGGATTTTCCAGGCAAGAGTACTGTGGGGTGCCATTGCCTTCTCCAGTAGTATCACTGGATCATGATACAGGCTTGGGTGAGATACTTTCTGAAAGTGCTTCTATGAAGTGGCATCTGGCTTGTGGAAGGGCCTCAGTAAGTGTTAGTTTCATTCCACTTCCTTCAAGTGAGAATCGCAGGCATCCCGAGTCCTTCTCTCCAATGGCCTGCATCTCGTATAACAAGGCTTTCTGTACTTCACTGAGGATGCTTGACTCTCTTTGGTGATAACAGATAGAAAAGGAAGGAATTAGGGATTGGAACCAGAGATGTGTGCATATCGACAGGCTTGTATTTTGCACACGGAAACATGACCACCAAGTTTGTGATCCCATGGACAGTAGCCCCCAGGCTCCTCTGCCCATGGAATTCTCCAAGCAAGAATACTGGAGCGGGTTGCCAGTTCCTACTCCAGGGGATCTTCCCAACCCAGGAGGTGAACCCACATCTCTTGTGTCTCCTGCATTGGCAGGTGGGTTCTTTACTGCTTGTGCCACCTGAGAAGTCCCCATGAAAATAGTTAGTGGTTAGTTACTGCTCGTCAGTACTGTTGGTGGTTTTGCACCTGGTGGTGATCAGCTTCATCTGGACCAGCAGCATGATGTATCACCTCACAGGGTGATACGGGTGCAGAGCGACAGGCAGGCTGGGGACCTCAGGTGAGCAGACAGGAAACGCTGTTGGGGAGGAAGTCACTTGGCCTCCTCCAGATCATTGTTTTCTGGGTCACAAGTTGGGCTTTGGAAGGGTCTCTGAGATGTGCTAATACAAAGGGAATGGTTTATGAGAAGATCAGAGGGAAAGCAGATGCCCCGGGGATACAAACTGCCAGCGCAGCCTGCCAGTACCATTTATCCACCAACAGTGTTGCAGGTCTGCTTAAGCAAAGTTGGAAATCACCCATCCTGTGTCACTCATTAGAAATGATGCTATTGTCTCAGTAAGAACAGAGGCAGAAGAGGAGGCAGACATGCATTAAAAGTGCAGTAAGTGTGAATGACCCAGACCTCACTTTTCTACTATAAAATTGATTTTTAAGGAAATGAAAAAAAAAAAAAAAAAGGCTTTAAAATGTTCTGGAAAAGAATGCAGGCAGGAAGATGAGGAGCTGATACTGAGGTGGGCTAAGCAGCCCAACCCGGTGGATTAAGAGTTCAGACGTCAGAATCCAAGGCCTAAGCTTCTTCACAAATTATGTGTGACTTTAAGAAAATCACTCAGTTCACAAAACTCCCCTTTCCCCATCTTTTGAGTGGAGAAAATGATTGTATAAAATGCATTGAAAATGCTTAGCGTAGTGCCTCAGTGTACATCTCTCTTTTCCTTTATTAAATGATGTTTTTGTTGTTCTGTCTGCCCTGGATCCTTTTATCTAGGAATAGCAGCCAGTTTCTGTTGGGAAACCAGCTCCTCTTCCACTATTATTTCTCTGTGGTTTAGGAGGAACTACCTTCCTTCTCTGGAGTGGACTTTGTGAACAGTCCTGTCCGAATCAGAGAATTCCACAGTAACTGGTTTAGGGTTAGGTAATGGCCATAGCAGGACACCCTAGGTGGCTCACTGGTAAAAAATCTGCCTGCCAGTGCAAGAGATGCAAGAGACATGGGTTTGACCCTTGGGTTGGGAAGATCCCCTGGAGAAGGGCATGGTAACCCATTCCAATATTCTTGCTTGGAAAATCACATGGACAGAGGAGCCTGGCAGGCTGTAGGGCCTTAAACAGTCCTACATGACTGAGTGACTGAGCGCGGGCATGCATGCGTGCCACACACACACACACACACACACACACACACACACACATAATGACCATACTGGCTCAATGAGAGAGACAGCTCTAGGACTTTTGCTGGAGTTACTGAGTTAGAAAAGCATGCATTTCACTGTGTATTCTATTGGGTTAGAAAAGGATGTATTCCATTGCATATGCTAGCTGGAAGATAGGAAGCTAGGGATGACAGAAGTCACTTTGCCATTATTTGACCAAAATATGTCTAATAATACAGCCCAAACAGAGGAAAGTAGAATTGAAAGAGATGGAAGGAGATAGTTTCTTGATGACTTTGAGCTCTGGGTCCACCTGAGTCTGACGGCAGACTAAAACCTTGCAAGAGATGGGTTTCTTTCTGCGATCCACAATAACTGATTAGATAGAGCCTGCAAGCATGGCCGTAAATGCCCAGTTCACCAAATATTCCTGCAGAAGCTAAAACAGAGATTCTGCTCAAGTGACCCTAGAACTGTCTTCCCATCACAAGTCTATCACCATCTATCACCACGTTTCCTGTCTCTTCTTTGTCACTGACCCATCACGTGGCTTTGATAATGGGAGTCAATACCACCCAACTTTGTTTCTCAGGAGGGACCAGGATATTTCCTTTCTGTGAGCTAGCATGTGTTCTTTACAGCAATATTTTCTCAGGGTAAATAAGGTATTCCTGGAAAGAAAAGTTTAATGATCAAATAAGTTTGTGAAACTCTGGGTTTAAAAAGAGAGAACATGTTTTTAACACTGCAGGACTTCTCAGAGCCTTTAATGCACTAATGTTCCTAGGTCTAGGTACTTTCTGAAAGAGATGCTGAATAAATAGCACTTGCCAGACATGGTCAACCATGAAACAGTTTCCCTGGAAAAATTCTCATTGGACTAGTGTTCACTGAAACAGTAAAACACAACTGCAGAGATAACTGAGCATCGTCTTAATGGGTGGGAAGAGATTTAACATGGTCGGGGCTTCAACTCACAGATCCTACCTGTGCATATATTCATTTAAATATTTAATGAGCACCTAACTTGCACCAGGCTCTGTACTAGGCCTTGGGGCTATAGAAATTAACATGGTGTTGGTTCCTGCTCTCACGAGGCTCAGAGAATAGAGGGAACGATGGGAACACACACACACACACACACACACACACACACACCTGGCGGTGCAATGCGCTGAGAACTACAGTCGGAAGAGCCGGAAGATGAGCACAGGAGCAGAGAGAGGCCTCCAGCCCAGACTGGGAGGTGGAGGATGGATTCATTTCAAGTGATTACAGAAAGACAAGGCGTGCACTAGCATTTGGATATAGCGGAAAGCACACACACAGGAGAAACACGTGAATTAAAGGCCATATACTGGAAAAACAAACAAGGCAGAAGTTTCATGAGACTAGAGTATGGAGATAAGTGGCTGATTGGCAAGTGCCACCCAGATGGTGGAGACATATGTGGGAAAATTGGGACTTTTGTATGTAGTGGGGAACTTCAAAGGTGATAGCTTTTGACCTGTCCAGATACATCTTCCGATAGTTACCCTAGAGAAATGGGAATGATGAATTGTGAGGGAGATGATATGGGGGCTGAAAATCATGCAGGTTTCTCTATGGTGAGAAGACGCTGCTGAGCTCCTGACGTGCCAGCAAATAACTCCTTACATTTCCAGAACGTTTGGATAATAATCTGAAGTCTATTTAATGCTCATTTCGGGAACCAGACAGAACCCTTAAGCAAATGCTTGCCCAAGTTTTTGAGTCCACAAAGCAGAACATGCAAGGGTATTTCTGGGAGGAACACTGATCTGGGGCAGTCATGATGGTGATTACTATTCTGCAGTGAGATACTGTCTTTCTGGAAAGGATTAAAAGTATCATTGAATTGAGAAGAATTGGAAGCCTTAAGGAAGGGAATTACTTCTTTCAGGAGTACCCCAAGAAGGTTTCCTATATTCAAATAAATCAGTAAGTCATTCCTTCTCCGCAAAAATTTGTGGCTGCAAACTGTACCAATTTGGCAGAATGACTGGTTGAATTAGACAAAGAGGGCAGAAACACTACTTCCAATGGTAGTAGTTTCCTTGTGTTAAAAAAGTCTCTAGCCAAAATTTCAGACTCACATTAGTTCCAGAGTCCTGTGGGGTAATGGTGGCTGTCTAGATTAGAAACTTTCCACCTGTCTTCTAAAAACCCACACAAATAAAAGAGATGAAAGAGAGATGAGAGTGAGAGAGCAAGAGAATAGAACCACCATAGTCAGTACCCGTAGCATAAGTAAAATGCAAGGAATGTATCACTTCAATTTATATGTACTTGGGAAAACAAAAGTGTAATACTGGCAGAGTCAGTTTCAGAATTTACTTAAAGGTGCAGATTCTGGTGGGAAGTACTGATAGATAGAAAATGGAAGAGGGGTCCTACTAATAATGGAGCATAAATGAGTTCCAGGAAGGTTTACCCTACAGGACAAGGTTTCACTCTAAATAAGACGTGTAGAAAATACGTAGTAGCCCTGAAAAGACCCTGATGGTGGGAAAGATTGAGGGCAGGAGGCGAAGGGGACGACAGAGGATGAGATGGTTGGATAGCATCACCAACTCGATGGATATGAGTTTGAGCGAGCTCCTGGAGTTGGTGATGGACTGGGTAGCCTGGCGTGCTGTAGTCCATAGGATCTCAGAGTCAGACATGACTAAGCGACTGAACTGAACTGAACTGGTGGACCAAAGCATTGGCTAATGGGTCAGAAAAGGAAAGGGGCTTAGAAAAGGGCAAAAGAAAGTTGTGTAGGAAGAGATGAGGCAGTGCTGGGAAAGAGAGGAACACATTGAACCCAGTCTCCCACATTGCAAGCAGTTTCTTTACCATCTGAGGCACCAGGGAAGCCCCTTAGAAGGTGTAGGTGGAAACAGTGGAGGCCTGATAGTGAGGGAAAGAAGGTAATGACTAGTGATAGGTGCATACTGAAACAGCATATGTGTCAGAGATGAAAGAAGGAAAGAAAGAAAGGAAGTACCATTATTAAATACCTCGCACTTGATGTTAGCAAAGTAGGGTTGAACTGAGAAACTCAGCAATATATGACCTTGCAATATGCAAGGTCAATCCCCCTCCTATGCAATGCAATCCCCCTCCTTCTCCTGTAAGATCACCACATATTACAGGCCCAGGAATAGCCAATAAAATAATCATAAATAGGAACAAATCCATAACTGATTAAAAGTTACTCTGAGAAGAAAACAGAAAGTGAAAATTACACTTTCTCAGAAGATAACACTTCAGAATTTAAAAAAAAAAATCTATGAAGTAGAGAAAAATAGAAACACAACACTTCAACATAATAAGTTAGAATTCAGACTAAAAAGCATAATAAGATAAAGAATACTTAATAAAACAATACAATAGCAACGTATAAGAGTTTAAATAGTTACAAATATTTATGCCCCAAATAATACAGCAGCAAATTTCATAAAGTGGAAAACCTGGGAGATACAAGACGTAATAGAAGAATTTAATAATTTCAAATGAACTATCCTATCACATATAAAATAACAATGACAACTTTAATACATTTCTTTAAGTAAAAATTTGTCCCTGTGACTCAGTGGTAAAGAATCTGCCTGCAGTGCAGGAGACATGGGTTTGATCCCTGGGTCAGGAAGATCCCCTGGAGAAGGGAATGGCAACCCACTCCAATATTCTAGCCTGGGAAATCCCATTGGCAGAAGATCCTGGTGGGCTATACCCCTTGGTGTCTCATAACAGTCGGACACAACTTTATATATCAATAATTCTCAGAAACCACTTTATATAATCTTTTTGTTTGATATGAAAATTTACCTGAGTCCAAAAATCACCACTTACATTAAGATCAGTGATTTTGGACAAGCGTGTCAAAGTAATTGATGGAAGAATTATCTTTTTGACAAATTATGTTGGGACAACTGAGTAACCATAAACAGATGACTGAAGCTGAATTGCCTAACTCACATCATAAACAGATATCAACTTAAAAAGAATCATATACCTAAATTTAAGAGCTAATACTGTAAAAACTCTTAGAAAAAACATAGGAGTAAATGTTCACAACCTTGGATGAAGGGAAAGCTTTCTTAGGGCAACACAATTATCAGTCACAGAAAAAACACAAAATTGGATTATATAAAAATCAGATGCTTCTAGGACTTCCCTGGCAGTTCAGTGGCTTAGACTCTGTGCTCCCATTGCCGTGGGCCCAGGTTTGATCCCTAACCAGGGAACTAGATCCCACATGCCACAATTAGGAGCCTCATGCCACGAGTAAGAATAAAAGTTCATATGCCACAACTAAAGATCCCCTGTGTCACAACTAAGACCCAGCCCAGCCAAATAAATAAATATTTTTAAAAATAAATACCTCTGTGTTATAAATATTAGAGTGAGTTGCCATGCCCTTCTCCAGGGGATCTTTCCAACCCAAGGATCAAACCCAGGTTTCCCACATTGCTGGCAGATTCTTTACCATCTGAGCCACCAGGGAAGCCCAAAAATACTGGAGTGGGTAGCCTATCCCTTCTCCAGGGGATCCTCCCAAACCAGGAATCAAACCAGGGTCTCCTGTATTGCAGGAGGATTCTTTGGCAGCTGGGCTACCAGGGAATGATTTAAAAATGATTATAAATGATATAATCATAAAGTGAAAAGACAATCCACAGGATGGTGGAAAATATTCAGGATTGTTTATCTGATAGGGATCTAGAATATATAAAGAACTCATAATTAAGTAATAGAAGTGACCAAATTTTAAAAATAGGCAAGATTTGAATAGACCTTTCTCCAAAGAAGATACGTTAATGGCTAACAAGCAAATTAAAAGATGCTCAGTGTCATTGCATATTAAGGAAGTGCAAATCAGAACTATGCGATACAGCTTCATGCTGAGTAGAATGACTGTTAGCAAAAAGACAGTTACAACTGTTGGCAGAATATGGATAAATCAAGTCTGCCAAGTCAACTTTAAAAGTCCATATAAATTAAAAGCAAGAACAGCTTTGAGATTCTTTCAGAAGCAATTAAGGGCAAGATAATTTCATCAGATAGATAGATGGCTGCTGTTGCTGCTAAGTCACTTCAGTCGTGTCCGACTCTGTGCGACCCCATAGACGGCAGCCCAGCAGGTTCTCCCATCCCTGGGATTCTCCAGGCAAGAACGCTGGAGTGGGTGGCCATTTCCTTCTCCAGTGGGTGAACATACATACATACATAGACAGAAGTGAATACGGACTCTGTATGTTGCCTAGGCTGGAGCAAGGGATAGGTGACGTAAGTTAGTGTAATTGGAAAATGACTGAATAAAAGAACTATTTACAAGGGTGCGAGTAGACAGGCTGTCTGAAAATCACAAGGGTTTATACAGTTTTCTGAATAAATACAGAGTTATTAACCAGCTAAGCACCCCAATATATGAGAGGAGGGAGTAGGTAGCAGAACCTAGAAGAGAGGGTTGTGTAAAATGGCCAGCTTGAGATGACTGGTGACATTCTGTCCTGGGACACAGGTTAGTCAAGGAGACTCTGCAGGAAGGAGTCAGGAGAATAAAGACCTTGCTCACTTCTCTCCAATCTCCTGCCAGAGCGCCCCCATAGGTACACCCAACCAGAAGCCAAAGACAAGAAAGCAGTGGTTGTAGCTCTTTCAAGCCAACCTCCCATGGCTTATGACAGAGTGCAGAAGAAAGGGAGAGGCTCTCGGAGGGAAGGGCGCGGGGCAAGTGGAAGACAAGACAGTCTATAATTAAAGCACCTGAATGGACAGAATAAATGTGAACAGAATGCCAAATCTAGAAATGTGGTCAAGAACAAATGGAAATTTTGTCTAGGAAAGTGACACCCCCAGATTCTGGGGTGGAAAAAAATGGCCTTGGAATAACTGGATAGACATTTGGAAAATTATGAAAGTATGTCCACGCCTCATTCATCAGGTTAAACTCCAAATGCCTCAGAAATCTAAATGTAAAATATTTTAACCCATATAAATATTAAAAGAAAACGCAGGCTGATTCTTTTCATCCTGGGAATGATGAGAGCCTGTTTCCCTATGACTCACAATTCAAAGGTGTTAGAAAAGACTAATAAACTCAGCTACATAAATTTTTAAAATTTTTGCATGACAAAAGACATTATAAGCAGTCAAAGTGAAATGAAAAGTCGAGAGAAAATATTTGCAACTTACATCATAAAAGGCTAATCTTATTAATACATTAAAAAGCTCTTCAGAATTGAGGTAAAACGGGCAAAAGGCATAGTTCATAGCAGAAGGAAAGGCAAGGGTTTTTAAACACATGAAAAGATGCTCAACCTCACTCATAATAAAGGAAATGCAAATTTAAACTACACTGAAATATCCTTTCTTCTCTCTCAGATTGGCAAAAATCCAAGAGTTTGGTAGTATATTATTTGCAAGAAATCATCACCCTCATACTTTGCTGATAAAAGTGCAAAATATCCAAAACCTATGAAGGGGAATTTTATATTTATTAAAATCACATATATATTTATCCTTTGACCCATCAATCTTATTTCTAGGAGTCCACCTAAAGATATACTTCCATAAATATCTGTGGCATTATGGCAAAAATGCCACTATGGCATTATTTCCAAGAGCAAAAAGACTGGAAACACATCAAATATGTATCATTCAGAGAATGGCTGCATAAACTAGGGTACTTTTGCACAAAACCCAGGTCCCCTGCATTGGCAGGTGGGTTCTTTACCACCTCGCCACCTGGAAAGCCCAACAGTAGATATCTGCAATGCCAAAATTCAATTTTAAAAAAATCTCAGTCTACAGATTGGGAGTGATTTTCTGCATATTTTATTAAGTAAAGAAGCAAGTTATTGAAAATCATTTAGAGTTTGCTACCTTTTGTACAAAACTAAGGGGAAGTATCAATATATACTATTTATATAAAAAGTGACACCAGATGAATAGTCTGAAAGCTAATAAAAGTAATGTTTAGCTGTATAGGAGGGACAGATATTTCTCTGAGTGAATCTTTGTATATGGTTTTTTAACTTTTAAACTATGTAAATTTTTACATATTCAAAAACTAAACAAAAAAAAAGGCAACCTAAAATTAAAACTAAATTGAAGCAAACAACATTGATAATATGTTAAATTTTTCACATTACCACACAGAAAATATATATTAAATGACTTTTGACTTTTGGCATTCCTATTGTCCTTAAGATCAAGAAAGAACCACAAAGAACTATTAAACTTTCATTTCACTGCTCAGTTCAGTTCAGTCGCTCAGTACTGTCCGACTCTTTTCGACCCTATGAATCACAGCACGCCAGGCCTCCCTGTCCATTACCAACTCCAGGAGTTCACTCAGACTCACGTCCATTGAGTCAGTGATGCCATCCAGCCATCTCATCCTCTGTCGTCCCCTTCTCCTCCTGCCCCCAATCCCTCCCAGCATCAGTCTTTTCCAATGAGTCAACTCTTCACATGAGGTGGCCAAAGGACTGGAGTTTCAGCTTTAGCATCATTCCTTCTAAAGAAATCCCAGGGCTGATCTCCTTCAGAATGGACTGGTTGGATCTCCTTGCAGTCCAAGGGACTCTCAAGAGTCTTCTCCAACACCACAGTTCAAAAGCATCAATTCTTTGGCACTCAGCCTTCTTCACAGTCCAGCTCTCACATCCATACATGATCACTGGAAAAACCATAGCCTTGACTAGATGGACCTTTGTTGGCAAAGTAAAGTCTCTGCTTTTGAATATGCTATCTAGGTTGGTCATAACTTTCCTTCCAAGGAGTAAGAGTCTTTTAATTTCATGGCTGTAGTCACCATCTGCAGTGATTTTGGAGCTCAGAAAAATAAACTCTGACACTGTTTCCACTATTTCCCCATCTATTTGCCACGAAGTGATGGGACTGGATGCCATGATCTTAGTTTTCTGAATGTTGAGCTTTAAGCCAACCTTTTCACTCTCCACTTTCACTTTCATCAAGAGGCTTTTTAGTTCCTCTTCACTTTCTGCCATAAGGGTGGTATCATCTGCATATCTGAGGTTATTGATATTTCTCCCGGCAATCTTGATTCCAGCTTTGTGTTTCTTCCAGTCCAGAGCTTCTCATGATGTACTCTGTATATAAGTTAAATAAGCAGGGTGACAATATACAGCCTTGACGTACTCCTTTTCCTATTTGGAACCAGTCTGTTGTTCCATGACCAGTTCTAACTATTGCTTCCTGACCTGCATACAGATTTCTCAAGAGGCAGATCAGGTGGTCTGGTATTCCCATCTCTTTCAGAATTTTCCACAGTTTATTGTGATCCACACAGTCAAAAGCTTTGGCATAGTCAATAAAGCAGAAATAGATATTTTTCTGTAACTCTCTTGCTTTTTCCATGATCCAGCAGATGTTTGCAATTTGATCTCTGGTTCCTCTGCCTTTTCAAAAACCAGCTTGAACATCAGGAAGTTCACAGTTCATGTATTGCTGAAGTCTGGCTTGGAGAATTTTGAGCATTACTTTACTAGCGTGTGAGATGAGTGCAATTGTGCAGTAGTTTGAGCATTCTTTGGCATTGCCTTTCTTTGGGATTGGAATGAAAACTGACCTTTTCCAGTCCTGTGGCCACTGCTGAGTTTTCCAAATTTGCTGGCATATTGAGTGCAGCATTTTGACAGCATCATCTTTCAGGATTTGGAATAGCTCAACTGGAATTCCATTACCTCCACTAGCTTTGTTCGTAGTGATGCTTTCTAAGGCCCATTTGACTTCACATTCCAGGATGTCTGGTTATAGGTCAGTGATCACACCATCATGATTATCTGGGTCGTGAAGATCTTTTTTGTACAGGTCTTCTGTGTATTCTTGCCACCTCTTCTTAATATCTTCTGCTTCTGTTAGGTCCATACCATTTCTGTCCTTCATCAAGCCCATCTTTGCATGAAATGTTCCCTTGGTATCATAATTTTCTTGAAGAGATCTCTAATCTTTCCCATTCTGTTGTTTTCCTCTATTTCTTTGCATTGATCACTGAGGCAGGCTTTCTTATCTCTCCTTGCTATTCTTTGGAACTCTGCATTCAGATGCTTATATCTTTCCTTTTCTCCTTTGCTTTTTGCTTCTCTTCTTTTCACAGCTATTTGTAAGGCCTCCTCAGACAGCCATTTTGCTTTTTTGCATTTCTTTTCCATGGGGATGATCTTGATCCCTGTCTCCTGTACAATGTCACAAACCTCATTCCATAGCTCATCAGGCACTCTATCTATCAGATCTAGGCCCTTAAATCTATTTCTCACTTCCACTGTATATTCACTGCTAGTAGTCATTATAATGTAACTCTAACTTTGTAACTATTTAAGAAATATATAAATGTAATATATAAATATATAAGTGTAATAATAAAGTAAATACATAATGTATAATATATAATATGTATAAGTTATTAGGAACTAAGATTTTTGGTTTGAGATAAAAGGAGATTAAAATGTGAATTAAAGTGTCTGAATAAACTTGTAATATTAATTTGAATATGAATATCAGTATGGACTCATGAGTTTATTAAACAATACATTTTTCTGGTTCTGTTCATGGCAAAGACCTAGAGAAATAATATTCTAATAGCTATGAAGGCACCTAGTACACAAATCTTGATTTCTAGGTACCATTCTTCCCTAAGAGAAAACAGGGCTACTTAGAGAATGGACTATTCTAGGTCTGGGGCAGCAAAAGTATAAAATGAGTTTTCTTTCTGTATGAGAAAGGAAGAATGTTGAAGGTATGTCAAAAGAACACAGTAGCTATGTGAAAGGAACTCTGACTGGACAAATTTAGGACGTTTTGAGCATCATACAGAAGAATACCTTTGACTGTAAAATACAGAATGAATAAAGAATCACCAGCACCCCACTCCAGTACTCTTGCCTGGAAAATCCCATGGACAGAGGAGCCTGGTAGGCTGCAGTCCATGCAGTCGCTAAGAGTCGGACACGACTGACCGACTTCACTTTTACTTTTCACTTTCATGCACTGGAGAAGGAAATGGCAACCCACTCCAGTGTTCTTGCCTGGAGAATCCCAGGGACGGGGGAGCCTGGTGGGCTGCCATCTATGGGGTCGCACAGAGTTGGACATGACTAAAGTGACTTAACATAGTCTATAGTGATTCTAGAAAAATAAAACAATAAGATAGATAGATAGACAGATACAGGTAGAAGCTTCTTACCCTGAAAATTGGTACCTGGAGGATATAATATAGTTTGCCTTTTAAGAATAAGCTGTACCATTTTTCTAGATTCCAAAAGTTCAGTTCAGTCACTCTGTTATGTCTGACTCTGAGACCCCATGGACTGTAGCACGCCAAGCTTCCCCATACATCAGTGTCTCCAGGAACTTGCTCAAGCTCATGTCCATCAAGTCCGTGATGCCATCCAACCATCTCATCCTCTGTCATCCCCTTCTCCTGCCTTCAATCTTTCCCAGCATCAGGGTCTTTTCAAATGAGTCAGTTCTTCACATCAGGTGCCCAAAGTACTGGAGCTTCAGCTTCAGCATCAGACCTTTCAATGAATATTCAGGACTGATTTCTTTTAGGATTGACTGGCTGGATCTCCTTGCAGTCCAAGGGACTCTCGAGAGTTTTCTCCAACACCACAGTTCAAAAGCATCAATTCTTTGGCCCTCAGGTTTCTTTATGGTCCAGGTCTCACATCCACACATGACTACAGGAAAAACCATACCTTTGACTATACAGACTTTGTCAGCAAAATAATACCTCTGCTTTTTAACATGCTATCTAAGTTGGTCATAGCTTTTCTTCCATGGAGCAAGCATCTTTTAATTTCATGGCCGCAGTCACCATCTCCAGTGATTTTGGAGCCTGAGCAAATAAAAGTCTGTCACTGTTTCCATTGTTTCCCCATCTATTTGCCATGAAGGGATGGAACTGGATGCCATGACCTTCATTTTTTGAATGCTGAGTTTTAAAAAGTGTTTCCACTCTTCTCTTTCACTTTCAACAAGAGGCTCTTTAGTTCTTCTTTGCTTTCTTCCATAAGCGTGGTGTCATCTGCATATCTGAGATTATGGATATTTCTCCCGCAATCTTGATTCCAGCTTGTGCTGCATCCAGCCCAGCATTTTGCTTAATGCACTCTGCATATAAGTTAAATAAGCAGGGTGACAATATACAGCCTTGACGTACTCCTTTCCCAATTTGGAACCAGTCTGTTGTTCCATGTACAGTTCTAACTGTTGCTTCTTGACCTGCATACAGATTTCTCAGGAGGCAGGTAAGGTGGTCTGGTATTCCCAATTAGATTCCATGTATATTCATTAACAGTGCTGATGCACAGATGCAGAGAATGGACTTGTGGCCATGAGGTGAGGGAAGGAGGGGTTGAACTGAGAGATAAATACACTATGCTTGTGCTAAGTCACTTCAGTCATGTGTGACTCTTTCCGACCCTATAGACTGTAACCCACCAGGCTTCTCTGTCCATGGGGTTCTCCAGAGAAAAATACTGGAGTGAGTTCATATATACACACTCTCATGTGTAAAACAGATCACCAGTTGGAAGCTACTGTATAGTACAGGGAACTCTGCTCGTTGCTCTGTGATGACCTAGAGGGGCACGATGGGCAGGGCTGGAGCGAGATTCAAGAGGGAGAGGATACATGTATACATCTGTCTGCTTCATGTTGCTGTCCAGTAGGACTGTCATGACACTGTAAAGCAATTATATTCCAATAAAACAAGAATATGCTGTAGTTCATCTAGCTGATAAAGGAAAGTTTGCCAGTTTATACCAGTTAGTAACTGCAGAAAAATAATAGCATTAGAAAATCCTAAATTTGCACCCTTAATGAGATATTTTGCTTATATGTGGACAGAGAATTCTCAAGTGATGTTCTAGGCATAGTTAACAGACTTTGCTCTCTGGAGAGTGGGTTTCCGGAATATGGTAGAGTGTTGAGAGATTGAGAGAGTTTGCTTTATATTTTCGCCCATCTGTCATCTTAAAATGTTCATCACAAACACAGTGCTTTTACAATGAAAAAAAAAGGCTTAAAAATCTAGTTGAAACTCTTATTTTATAAATTCTTACTTTTCTTAGGATCTTACTCAACTGTCGCTCCTTAAGGCAAACTTCACAAGCCACTCTAAGTAAGAAATTCAATTCCTCCTTTGCTGACCCTTATTATTGCATTTACCACATTTTAAACATGCAATTGATTATCCATTTACAGCTCTATATACTCATCGTCCACCATTAGGGTTTGTTTTATTCTTTGTGACCTTTGGTTTCTGTTACCTGCCCATCAGATCAGATCAGTCGCTCAGTCGTGTCCGACTCTGCGACCCCATGAACCGCAGCACACCAGGCCTCCCTGTCCATCACCAACTCCTGGAGGTCACTCAGTAGATATTCAATAAACACTTGCTGAGTGTTTAAGAACTTGGGAAAAGGCTTTGGAATGCTGATTATCATAATCAGTTCATATCTGACACCCCCCCCACCGGATCAAAATCCTCCAAGGAAAGATATTTCATTTTATACAGTTCTATAAGTAATTATTTGAGTAAATTACATAATTCCTTTGGGCCTTCAGTCTAGTGGCTGACTCAGACAGTAAAGAGTCTACCCGTAATGCAGGAGACATTGGTTCAGTCTCTGGGTCAGGAAGATCCCCTGGAGAAGGGAATGGCAACCCACTCCAGTATTATTGCCTGGAGAATTCCATGGACTGAGGAGCCTGGTGGGCTACAGTCCATGGACATAAAGAGTCGAACACGAATGAGTGACTAACACTTTCAACTTTCAAAGAGTATGGGTAGGGAGAAGGAACCCAAGCTGTTAAGAGTATGGGTAGGGAGAAGGAACCCAAGCTGTTAAGGATACTTGAGAAAATAATGTGCTTAATAACAACTTCTGGACAAATTAATAAGTAAATAATATAATTTTTAAATAAATGAAAATGGTTGAATGAAAGAGCATAGAGATAGGAGGGAGGAGAGAAAAAACTACTATGTAGGATGAATGGATGGAAGTTGAATGGATGAAATGATGGTTGGATGTTTGGTTAGCTGGATGAATGATCACGTTGCTGGATGGCAGGATGAGATGGATGGATAGATAGTGGATCGATAGATGGATGCTGGATGGGCCTGAGTCCAGTTGCATCTAGAGTGACTTAGTTCTTTCAGCCTGGACCTACCCTAGAAAATAAAATCTTTGAGCCCCTGGAGGTGATGTGAAGCTATTATTTTTCCAAGTTGGGGAGGATGGTATAACTCCACTTCCAGGTGATACAGCTGAGTGGGAAGGCAGATGCTTTGGGGGCAGGATTGGATGCTCACCTGTTAGGACTACAAGAAGAAAAGCTAAATTTTCCCTGTTTCCATAAATGAAGAGTTAGCCTTGCCTTGCAGAGTGAGAGAAATAGAGAAGTAGCTCAGGCAACGCCACAGACTGTGTTTAGACAGTTTAGTCTGAGGCAGGGGACTTGAGTTCATGTTCTAACCCTGCAGCTAACTACCCGAGTAAACTTCAACTTGCCTATATCCATCTTTGAGCATCAGTTTCCACATCTGAAAAATAAGAGAATGATGGTTTCCACTTTAACTTCTAGCATCAATATTTTCAGCACCACAAGCACAGAGATTTTTGTTTAAGGCTGGCTTGCTTCGAGTTCATCTTGTGTCCGTTTCCCCATCCTTCATGATGATCGTAATTATGCCTGTTCTGCCTGTTTTGCATGGATGCTCTGAGTTGAATGAGATCATGGATATGAAAGTGCTTTAAAATGATGGGATGTATGCTGAGAATGTGATAAAACCCAGAAACAGCCTCTGCAAACCTGAAGTGGAGAGATCAGAAAGGAGGTATCAGAGAGCAAAGCTTATATTTGGAAACTGTTTTCCTGAACAGTTTCCCTGCAGTGTTATTTTCCTCCGAGGAAAGTGTAGTCTGAGGCAGTAATTTTTACCATGCAGCTAGCTGTCTTAGTAAGAGAAAGGGCAATCTCTGGCCAGCTTCCTAGCCAATCTGTGTCCTTGGTTCTCTTGGGGCCAGGGGATAGGTGGACTGACTTGGCCTGGACCTCCCAACCCTGTGACCTCAGACAATTGACATTCCTTTCTGAAGGCTCAGGTTCCTCATCTAACAAATGGGAGAATAGAAGTTCCCTGTCTGGGATACTTCAAGATTCAATTTGATGATATGGTAAGAATGTTCTGGAAAATTGGAATTGTGTGGAAGACAAGATGGCCTTTCCCAAGCTGAGATTGGGTAGTTCTCTTGGAATGAGTCAACACTTTAGAGATATTTAAGGTCATGTATCCTAGACCCTCTCAGCTAGACACAGCTTCTAGGAATCTTGAGAGATCCCCCATAGGATTCCAATACTCCAGAGTAGAGAGAAGCCTGTCATGAATAGAATTATACATGTGGCTTTTAGGTGTGGGATTAGTAACCATCAGATTCATAAGAAAAGCAAGTTTTGTACAGCAAAGGAAGCCATGCTATGCTATGCTATGCTAAGTCACTTCAGTCGTGTCCGGCTCTGTGTGACCCCATAGACGGAAGCCCACCAGGCTTCCCCGTCCCTGGGATTCTCCAGGCAAGAGCACTGGAGTGGGCCGCCATTTCCTTCTCCAATGCATGAAAGTGAAAAGAGAAAGTGAAGTTGCTCAGTCATGTCCGACTCTTAGCGACCCCATGGACTGCAGCCTGCAAACAATACAAAAAGACAACCCCCAGAACGGGAGAAAATATTACAGTGATGCAGCCAATAAGGGGCTAATCTCTAAAATATACAAACAGCTCATGCAGCTCAATATCAACAAAGCAAATAACCAAATCAAAATATCAGTAGAAGATCTAAAGAGACATTTCTCCAAAGAAGACATATAGGTGGCCAAAAGCCATATAAAGAGATGATCAGCATCGCTAATTATCAGAGAAAGGCAAATCAAAACTACAATGAGATATCACTTCACGCCTGTCAGAATGGCCATCATCAAAAAGTCTACAAACAATGAATGCAGGAGAGGGTGTGGAGGAAGAACCCTCCTACACTGTTAGTGGGAATGTAAACTGGTGCAGCCACTATGGAAAATAGTATGAAGGTTCCTTAAAAAACTAAAACTAGAGCCACCGTATGGTCTAGCAATCCCATCCCTGGGCATATATCCAGAGAAAACCATAACTTGAAAATATACGTGTGCCCCAATGTTCACTGAAGCACTATTGACAATGTCTAAGACAAGGAATTTCATGGCTGCAGTCACCATCTGCAGTGATTTTGGAGCCCAGAAAAACAAAGTCTGACACTGTTTCCACTGTTTCCCCATCTATTTCCCATGCAGTGATGGGACCAGATGCCATGATCTTCGTTTTCTGAATGTTGAGCTTTAAGCCAACCTTTTCACTCTCCACTTTCACTTTCATCAAGAGGCTTTTTAGCCCCTCTTCACTTTCTGCCATAAGAGTGGTGTCATCTGCATATCTGAGGTTATTGATATTTCTCCCGGCAATCTTGATTCCAACTTGTGTTTCTTCCAGTCCAGCATTTCTCATGATGTACTCTGCATATAAGTTAAATAAACATGGTGACAATATGCAGCCTTGACGTACTCCTTTTCCTATTTGGAACCAGTCTGTTGTTCCATGTCCAGTTCTAACTGTTGCTTCCTGACCTGCATACAGATTTCTTAAGAGGCAGATCAGGTGGTCTGGTATTCCCATCTCTTTCAGAATTTTCCACAGTTTATTGTGATCCACACAGTCAAAGGCTTTGGCATAGTCAATAAAGCAGAAATAGATGTTTTTCTGGAACTCTCTTGCTTTTTCCATGATCCAGCGGATGTTGGCAATTTGATCTCTGGTTCCTCTGCCTTTTCTAAAACCAGCTTGAACATCAGGAAGTTCACGGTTCACATATTGCTGAAGCCTGGCTTGGAGAATTTTGAGCATTACTTTACTAGCATGTGAGATGAGTGCAATTGTTCGGTAGTTTGAGCACTCCTTGGCATTGCCTTTCTTTGGGATTGGGATGAAAACTGACCTTTTCCAATCTTGTGGCCACTGCTGAGTTTTCCAAATTTGCTGGCATATTGAGTGTAGCACTTTCGCAGCATCATCATTCAGGACTTGGAATAGCTCCACTGGAATTCCATCACCTCCACTAGCTTTGTTCGTAGTGATGCTTTCTAAGGCCCATTTGACTTCACATTCCAAGATGTCTGGCTCTAGGTCAGTGATCACATCATCATGATTATCTGCGTCGTGAAGCTCTTTTTTGTACAGTTCTTCTGTGTATTCTTGCCACCTCTTCTTAATATCTTCTGCTTCTGTTAGGTCCACACCATCTCTGTCCTTTATTGTGCCCATCTTAGCATGAAATGTTCCTTTGGTATCTCTGATTTTCTTGAAGAGATCCCTAGTCTTTCCCATTCTGTGGTGATGGACAGGGAGGCCTGGCGTGCTGCGGTTCATGGGGTCGCAAAGAGTCGGACACGACTGAGCGACTGATCTGATCTGATCTGATCTGAAGACAAGGAAGCAACCCAGACGTGTATTGACAGATGAATGGATAGAGGGGATGTGGTACATATATACAATGAAATATGACTCAGCCACAACAAATAATGAAGCAATGCCATTGCAGAAACATGGATGGATCTAGAGATTATCATACTAAGAGAAATAAGTCAGACAGAGCAAGACAAATATCATACGATATCACGTATATGTGGAACCTAAAAAATTATACAAATGAACTTACTGACAAAACAGAAGCAGACTCACAGAAATAGAAAAGAAACTATGATTACCAAAGGGGTGAGGTCAACAGGGAAGGGATAAATTAGGAGATCGGGATCGACATATCCACACTACTATCTGTAAAATAGGTAATCAACGAGGATCTACTGTATAGCAGAGTACTTAATACTCTAATAACCTATATGGGGAAAAAAATCTGAAAAAGAATAGATATATGTATATGTACAGCTGAATCATTTTGCTGTATACCTGAAACTAATACAATACTGTAAATCAACTATGCTTCAATGCAAAATTAAAAAAGGAAACGTGCAAAGATTTTAAGTGAACTCCAGCAGCTTGAGACAGAGAAAGGTGAAAGTGAAAAGAGGATTCAGGGATCCCAGATTTCCATTGGTAGGAAGCAGGCTGAGAAAGTCATTCAGCTGCAGACATGGCCCATATCTTATTATAAAGAATGACTGAATGAAAGAATTGAAAAGAAAGAATGCACATCTCAGATCTTGGAGCACAGAGTCAAGGGCAGAAGAAAATGTGAATGGGAGAACCCCAGTGAGCAGACCTAAATCTTAAATAGGGAATATTCCCTGCACCCAGAGCAGTAGGAAAGACGACAGATATTCAGAATTTCTGTGGACTAGCATCTCTCACAGATCTCTGGCTAAATAACAGCCACATTCAAGAAGCTATGTGAAGCAACCTTGTCTGCACCTGGTCCTGATGCAAAGCATGAGAACGTGGACTTTGAGAATCCCTAAGATAAAATTCACAGAAGCACAGTATGGTAAACATTTATTCTGCCATTTTTTTCCAAGAAGAAACTGAAGCTCAGAGAGGTGAAATCATTTACCTAAAGTAGGAGCTGACAAATTATTTTGGTAAAGGGCCAGATAGTAAGTATTTTAGGCTGTTCAGGCTGTAAAGTCTCTGTGGCAACCACTCAACTCTGCCTTTGCAGCATGGAGGCAGCCATACACCATGTGTAAATGACTGGATGTGGCTATGTTCCAATCAACCTACAAAGACAGGCAATAGGCCAGCTTTGGCCAGCAGGCCAGTTTGCTAATGCCTGGACTAAAGCTGCATATCTGTAGGACTCAGAGTCTGAATTTAATCACAGGCAGGTGAGTGTCCAGAATCTGAGATCTAATCTGCTCTACTGATGGTCTCTTTGAAACCGTAAGTAGCTAGAGAGTTTTAAGAAGAAAATTATGGAATGAATGTTTGTGTCTTTGTAAAATGTATGGATTGAAACTCCAACCCCTGATGTGATGGTATTTGGAGATGGGGCCTTTGAGAGGTAATTAAGGTTAAATGTGGTCCCAAGGGTGAGGTCCTCATAATGAGATTAGTGCCATTATAAGAAGAGCCATCAGAGAGCTTGATTTCTGTGCGTCAAGTGAGAAGGCAGCAAAATAGCCATTTGCCAAAGAGAGAGCTCTCTCCAGGAGCTGGTCCCTTAGTTTTAAACTTGCTAGCTTCCTTCAGAAGTGCAAGAAAATAAATTTCTGTTGTTTGAAGATACCCAGTCATGATCATTTTTATGGTAGCCAGAGCTAACTAATAGAGAAGGGTTTCTCAACATTTCCCAGCCATCTTATTGTTTCTTAAGATTCAAGAAACACATAGTATGGTAGAAATTGCATGGAAGATCAATGTGAAAAGTTCACCGGTTTCACAAGATTACTTTGAGGATTAAATTAAGTAAAGTGGCATGTAGAAAGCCCCTAGCAGAGTGTCAGGTCTTTAGAAGACCCTCAGCCAATGAACTATCTTTGTATGAAGAACCAGCTCAACATCCCCTCTTCTGGAAGGCCTGCTTTGACTCTCCACAGCAAAATTAGTGGGTGATGGGTGTTCTGAAGCTCACACAGCGCAGCATCCTCCATCAGAATCCATAAAATAGCACACTGTGGGGTGACCATTTGCCATGTACCTGACTCCCCATCACACTCAGGATTCTTAAACCTGTGGCCCATGTTTTTGACTTCTTGCATTTTTATGATATAGCTTGTGGGTTGTGGTAATCACAATTGGGGGCAATTCTGATTTTCCACTTAAAATTCTAGGGTCTGCAGTCAGCTATACTTCTGGAGCAAGCCTTCCTCCTTCATTCTGCAACTTCTTTTCTAAGAATGTAGTTAAAGCTCAACTGATTGGGTCCCTCTCTGCCTCTACCACTCATCCACTGTGCAGTTTTAGGAAAAGCATGCAGCTTCTCTGTGCCAGATTCCTCAGTTGTAAAAGGGAGACATTAATATAAATGGGGCTTCCCTGGTAGCTCAGATGGTAAAGAATCTGCCTGCAGTGCAGGAGTCCTGGGTTCAATCCCTGGGTTGGGAAGAGCCCCCGGAGAATGGAAAGGCTACCCACTCCAGTATTCTTGCTTGGAGAATTCAATGAACAGAGGAGCTTGGCAAGTTATAGTCCATAGGGTCGCAAACAGTTAGACACAACTGAGCAGCTAACACTTCCATTAATAGTAACTTCTTAATAGCTGTTAACAATAAATAGATTAAGGATGTCAGTTACTTGATAGGGTCTGGTACACATTTGTTCAACAATACCTGTTCCCAGTGTTATCGGCGGTGACTTGTTCTTTTGTCTTGGGATGTCTCTCTGCGTCAGAAGTTGGTGAGGCCTCCAGATCTGTTCAGTCTGGAAAAAATATCTGCAAACGCTATAGTGACCCTTGTGGCCCTCACCAAGATTCTGGAAATTTGGGGAAGAGGGTGATTTCATTCTCTTATTCACACCAGTTTCCAGCTCCTGCTTTCCCTGAGTTCAGCACAGAGACCACCTCCCCATCCTGCTCAGTTTGCCTCTATTCCACAACCAGTCCATCCAAAAGGAGAGTCTAGCCCATGTTCATAATTCCCACCAAAGAAAGCTCACACACATACATTGGCTTGGGGAGAAGACTTCAGAGCTGTGTGAGCACACACACTGCTGAATCGAACGCATCACCTCGGTGATTTCTGCAGTTCCGCTTCCAGCTTCTCACTCTTCTTGCTTTTCCCCCTCCCTTTTTCTTTCTTGCCACCCCTGTTCACCTCTAATACTTGATCACCTCTTTGTAACCTTGGTACTGCTGACCCAGACCTTCTAGGCCACCTCTTCTTCTGAAGACATTTTCCCAGTGATGCTTCCATCCCTAAGAGAAACTCCTCATGCCAGATATTAAGATAGCCTGATAAAAATAGATTTCGGTATTTCTACATTAGAGATTCTGGGTTTTAGTATGACTGTCCCATGGAAGGACAAATGTAAACTGCCAGGATGTGGACGTGCTTGGCCAGGATAGGTCTCCCAGAAGTAATGGTAAAGATGGCAAAGAACCATATTCTTTGAAACAAGCCCAGTTAGTCTTAGGGTTGTGGTTAGAGTTAGGGTTGGAGGAGGAATGGGCCAAGTTGCCTGGGGAATAGGAGTTTTTCCTTTTTTATATAGTCTTGATCACAATATCCATCCTGGAAGCAGTAGCAAGGTACCTAGGGTTTATCCTAGGCATCAGCAAGTCCATAGAAACCCCTCATATTCTGTCAGGCTTATTGTCCCCTATACTTTGCTATCCGGTGACCCCCCCACACCCCAGAAGGGCCGCTGGAAAAGGGGTCTGGAACTGGAATCACATCACATAGGGCCAGTATTCCTGAGGCTGACATTCAGTAATGAGGTTATACGTCTTAGGGTTCTTAAAGTCCCAGTGTGTTAGAAAAGTTTGATTTATTTTTATATTCAGCCAGTCTTCATTCTTTTGAAACAATATCATCCTTGAGAAACAAATTAATAAAATGATTAAAAATCTTAGAATTGGGAGCAGACAAATATGGGTTCAAATCCTAATTCTGCTCCTCACTGGCTGGATTTGGGAGAAGTGCTTGACCTGTCTGGGTCACACAACTGGAATAATTGGACTTTAAGGGCACCGTTACAGTTGAGTGAGATGAGCTAGCTCAAGGGTTTGGCATTATGCAAGGCCAGTGGCAAGCATTCAATAGATGCTCACCACTGCTGTTACCACTAAAAAGGAGAACTTATTGGGTTGGCCCAAAAGTTCATTCAACTTTGTGCATAAAATGTAATAGAAAAAACCTGAACGAACTTTTGGCCCAACCTGACTTTTTTTTTTCCCCTCTGGGATTCATTAACGACAAACCCAGACCTGCGTGAGATAGGTGTTCTATAATCTCTTCAGAAACTCGATAGCTTCCAACTCAGTTCAAAACTGAGTAAGCATCCTGGTAGGTAAATGGGGGTCTTTTTCCCTGTTTGTTTTGGATCTTGCTAGTTTTCTGTCTGGAGGACCATCTGCCAGGTGTACTTATGCAGTCCCTACCACAGACACAGAATCCTGGAGTGTGTCTAACAGCTGGGTTTTTCCAATACTTAGCAGCTTACTGCATCTATTGTTACAAGTTTCTTTTTAAAAATCTCTTTGATTGCTTGACTGTTTCTATAGTTTGGTCTGTATTCTTTCTTAACCTGTTCAAGTGTGACACACTCTTTTTGAATTTGTTCACACTGTACATTCAGTTAACAAAACCCCACATTAAATTGACACCTCATTGAACACAGAGCATTCTTGGATTCTGTATCTTAGCAATTAATTGATGTCTAATACATTGGCAGAGTTTTCTAAATTAGTAAACTTCCCAGCACTTTTCCTGATCATTGTGGATCCTTTCATTTAAAAAAGAAAAAAACTTAACCTCTTTGGTTGTGTTGCAGTTTTGAAATTTTTACATATGGGTTTTACAGAGCTTTGAAATATAGATAAGATAATCTCCTGAAAATATTTGTTGGCAATCCCTGTGACAGATGTCCATGAATATTTTGCATTTGAATAGGATCTTGGATGTCTGGTGAGCTTCCAGTTGGGTTTCTGGAAGACAAGTGTGCAAAGATGCATAGCAACATTTACCCTCAGGTCAAATGCCACATGTATGATCAGCAGGAGTTTTCTGACTTTTAGTCTCTTCTCTGTGTGTGTGCAGGGTGGATACTGTTTGTCAAGCATTATGCACTCGGTGTACCTCCTGCATCATGTTCTTTAAATCCAGTCCCATGAGGTGGGAGCTCTGAGTGTCCCATTTTGCCAGCTCTGCCCACAGCTCCCATGTAGCACCCACGCAAACATGCTCCTGCCTCCCCCTTGCTGCCCTTGTCCACAACTGATGCACACAAGAGAAGAGGGCAGTGCAGTGTATAGGATGCATCAGTGCCCGGGGCACAATCCCTGCTTGGCCACTGCTTGGCTGTGAGATGGGGGGCAAGGCACTTTGCCTTCCTGCTCCTCAGTTTCCCCATGTTTAAAGCAAAGATATAAAACGACAGTCTTCATTATTTGTGAACTTCTTTTTGGATTAAACTACTGGCTAAAATGTATTTCTAGCCCTTAAATCAATAGTCCAGAAGCTTTTCCGGCCACTGATGTCCTTGGAAGTGGGGTGGGGTTATGGGTCATGTAATGACAGGGCCCGCAGATTCCTAGTTCACTCCAGCAAGGTGATGTTTGCTACTTGGTTTAGCTCTTCTATGGTAAACCAGTGTCCTTTGGCAGGATATTCAGTGCCATGTTTTTCCCATTTTTGTGCTCTTTTTGGCTTTGAATCTGTCTAGTGATCCTAAGCCTGGGCAGGCTGTGATGTGCAATATGGAGTAAATAAATGTGTTAGGTAGCTTCAACTGGGTGTGAGTGCCATTGGCTGTGAGTTAAATGTTAATAATCAACTATATATGCATATTTTTCGAATTTATCATTCTTTAAAAAAAACTGATGTGTAGTTGATTTACAAAATTGTGTTATTTTCTGCTGTACAGCAAAGTGACTCAGTTATACATATATTCACACATTCTTTTTATATTTTTCCACTATATATTAAATAAGGTGCTTTTAAATAAAAATGTACATAAAACCAGGTAACATATTGATTGGTCAAAAAAAATATATAGTGTGACCAGAAGATTGCAGGACCCTCATCTTGGGTTCCCCTGAGAGCAGTGGTTCGGTATTCATTAATTCAGTGTTCAGGGAGAATTTATTGAAACAAAACTACCATGAATAGTGAGAATCAACTGTCTCAGTTTTGCAGGGTCAGTCAGTCAGTTCAGTCACTCAGTCGGGTCCACCTCTTTCCGATCCCATGGACTGTAGCACTTCCTGTCCATCAGGCTTGTCCAGAACAGGCTTCCCTGTCCATCACCAACTCCTGGAACTTGATTACACTCATATCCATTGAGTCAGTGATGCCATCCAACCATCTCATCCTCTCTCATCCCCTTCTCCTCCTGCCTTCAATCTTTCCCAGCATCAGGGTCTTTTCCAATGAGTTAGTTCTTCACATCAGATGGTCAAAGTATTAGAGCTTCAGCTTCAGCATCAGTCTTTCCAATGAATAGTCAGGTCTGATTTCCTTTAGGATTGACTGGTCTGATCTCCTTGCAGTCCAAAGGATTCTCAAGAGTCTTCTTCAACACCACAATTCAAAAGCATCAATTCTTTGGTGCTCAGCTTCATGACTACTGAGTTTTAAGCCAACTTTTTCACTCTCCTCTTTCACTTTCATCAAGAGGCTTAGATTTAAATAAATGAATGCATGCCAGGTGCTCAGAACCATGGCTGACATGCAGTTAACATCAGGAAAAGTTAGTGCTCTGAAAGGTCCATCATCTTCCTCATCGCCTGGCCCCTCCTTCTGGGCTCCTCACTCTCGGCAAGCTTTCTGAATCTCTGGGACCTTAGAGGAGTGGTCTGGGCTGTTCTGGGTGTCTAGCCCCTCTTGAACAAATCACTGCAGCCATTTCTGCTCTGGGTTAGAGCTGGCTGAGGGCATCATCCTCCCCCACCCTTGATTTGCTTGCCCACCATCACACAGAATGGTCCCCTGTTTTCATCAGCCCTTTGGCACTGCTTGAGGGTGAGTGCCATCAGTCCACTGCAAACAGTCCTTCTTTCTCCAGGATTCAGAAACCATACCAGGGTGGAGACAGTGCTCAGGGTGACTTTAGTTGCATCAGAGTATAATTTTAATTTTCTCACATGGAATCATCTCTGAGTGATTAGAAACCTACCTTAGGTAATTAACAACTCTGCCGCCACTCTGGCAGTCTGTTCCCTGCAGAGTGTCCTGAGTGCTTTTTAAAAACCTCTCTCAAGCAATCCCACTGCTGGGCATACACACTGAGGAAACCAGAATTGAAAGAGACACATGTACCCCAATGTTCATCGCAGCACTGTTTATAATACCCAGGACATGGAAGCAACCTAGATGTCCATCAGCAGATGAATGGATAAGAAAGCTGTGATACATATACACAATGGAGTATTACTCAGCCATTAAAAAGAATACATTTGAATCAGTTCTAATGAGGTGGATGAAACTGGAGCCTATTATACAGAGTGAAGTAAGCCAGAAAGAAAAACACTAATACAGTATACTAACGCATATATATGGAATTTAGAAAGATGGTAACAATAACCCTGTATGCTGCTGCTGCTGCTAAGTTGCTTCAGTCGTGTCCAACTCTGTGCGACGCCATAGACGGCAGCCCATTACGCTCCACAATCCCTGGGATTCTCCAGGCAAGAACACTGGAGTGGGTTGCCATTTCCTTCTCCAATGCGTGAAAGTGAAGTCACTCAGTCGTGTCCGACTCAGCAACCCCGTGGACTGCAACCTACCAGGCTCCTCCATCCATGGTATTTTCCAGGCAAGAGTACTGGAGTGGGATGCCATTGCCTTCTCCAATAACCCTGTATACGAGACAGCAAAAGAGACACTGATGTATAGAACAGTCTTTTGGACTCTGTGGGAGAGGGAGAGGGTGGGATGATTTGGGAGAATGGCACTGAAACATGTATAATATCATATATGAAACGAGTTGCCAGTCCAAGTTCGATGCAGGATACTGGATGCTTCAGGCTGGTACACTGGGACGACCCAGAGGGATGGTATGGGGAAGGAGGAGGGAGGAGGGTTCAGGAAGGGGAACACATGTATACCTGTGGTGGATTCATGTTGATATATGGCAAAACCAATACAATATTGTAAAGTTAAAACAACGACAACAAAATAAAAACCTCTCTCAGGAACATGTCACTTTCTGACTCATGCTCTTCCAAGTGGCTTCCTGTGACATCTGGAGTGAACCCCAAATTTACCACTAGGGCCCGCTTCCAAACTGGGACTGGGCCAGAGTGAACTTAGCAACAACTGTCATCTTCTTGTCCTAGCTTTTTAAGCTGTTTGGAGGCTCAAGAGGAGGTAATATTGGGCCCCTGAGCCTTTCAGAACGCCCTGTGCCGCAGGAAGGAGTGTGGCCTTTACCATCAGGCAAAACTGGCCTCTGGTCTCTGGTGAACCACTTACTACCTGTGTGTCCTGGATGAAGTCCCTCATCACCTGACCTCCTTGCTTTCAGCCTGCCATGTAATGGCTAAGAGTGTGCACTTGAACTTCTGTTTTTCCACATAGTACCTGCGTGTCTCTAAATCTTTAATCTGGAAACAGAGATAGACCTAGGATCCAGGGTTCTTATGAGGATTAAATGAGAGAACGTATGTAAAGCTTTTAGAAATCTGTCTGACACACAGCAAGGACTCAATAAAGGACAGCAGTGATCCAATAACTCTATTATTACTATGCTTGGTGTCATTATTATTAAGAGTGAAATGCATTTACTAATAACCATTTCAGGGGAATCTCTGAGAATTAAATGAGAATATCAATAAAAACCCTAACCCATAATAGAGTCTCTGACTCTTTATTTGTTTTTATCCTTTCTTCTTCTTCCCACCCATTTAAATGTTGGGCACATGTGGACTCCAACCCACAGTTTACATGTATTATATTTAGACTAGAGCCATACAGCTACTAGATTTTTTAAAGCCCCAAAGCAGACTTCCCTGGTGATCCAGTGGTTGAGAATCTGCCTGCCAATGTGGGGGACACAGGTTTGATCCTTGGTCCAGGAGGATTTCACATGTCACAGGGCAGCTAAGCCGGGCACCACAACTGGAGCCCATGTGTCATAGACCCGTGCTCCACAACAAGAGAAGTCTGCAATGGGATGCCTGCGCACCACAGCTAGAGAGCAGTCCCTGCTCACTGCAGCTAGAGCAAGTCTGCTTGTGACAGCGAAGACCAGCACAGCCAAAAATTTGTTGTTGTTCAGTTGCTCAATCATGTCCGACCCTTTGCGACCCCACGAACTGCAGGCTTCCCCTATCTCCCGGAGTCTGCTCAAGCTCATGTCCATCAAATAGGTGATGCCATCCAACCATCTCATTCTCTGTCATCCCCTTCTCCTCCTGCCCTCAATCTTTCCCAGCATCAGGGTCTTTTCCAATGAGTCAGTTCTTCGAATCAGGTGGCCAAAATATTGAACTTTAGCATCAGTCCTTCCAAAGAACATTCAGGACTGATTTCCTTTAGGATTGACTGGTTGGATGTCCTTGCAGTCCAAGGGACTCTCAAGAATCTTCTCAAATACCTCAGTTCAAAAGCGTCAATTCTTCAGCACTCAGCCTTCTTTATGGCCCAATTCTCACATCCATACATGGCCACTGGAAAAATCATAGCTTTGACTAGATGGATCTTTTCCAGAAGAATGATGTCTCTGCTTTTTAATATGCTGTCTAGGTTTATCATAGTTTTTCTTCCAAGGAGCAAGCGACTTTAAATTTCATGACTTCAGTCTCCATCCACAGTGATTCTGGAGCCCAAGAAAATAAAGCCAAAAATAAATAAATTAATTAAAATAGAAAAGGCCCAAAGCAAGTTTACACAGTGCACTGGTCAGGCCTGAAAGAAGTTACTGCTATTTTAGGTGTGCATTGAAATTCGTTCCAGCCCCTGAAATTTTTAAGGATAAAAAAGTGCCCTTGCATATGGAAAAAGCACACGAAATGGGAGTGGACCTGGTGGTTTCCCCACGAGCCCTTCATTTTCTGATAATCTTTATTCTCACTGGAAACCTGTTCCCACTCTGGCAATTGTATGAAGCTTAAACACATGAAATAGAGAAGTGAGAGTTTTCTAGATGGAGTCTTCAAACGCTTACTTATTATAGAGAGGCCCCCTTTCAATGTTTAACAAATGGCTCTCTTAGGCGTGAGTCACCTGCTAAAGGAGGGTCCCCTGGCCCATCCTGGCTTTTCTTTGCTCTGGTTGCACCTGTGAGGCAGGCTGAGGGTAGACCTAGGAGACATGGCCCAGGCTTTGCTTGAACACCCCAAGAGACCTGTGCGGCTTTCTGCAACAGCCTTCAAGGATGCGTGGGGTGTAAAGACAGTTGAAGCCAAAGCATTGCTATTATTACAGGAAGGATTGCCTAGTGTACATCTATGCCTGTGTATCTTCTGTCTCTTTGAAAAGGCTGAGTAATCTAAGCCTAATAGTTTGGAGCCCAGGTGTTAGAAAACATTCTTATTAATTATGATGGTGATGATGAAAGTGTCATCTGCCATTTGCAAAGGTGCTATTTCAAATGTTTTCTGTGCCATCATGTCATCTTCCAGACACCTTTACAGTTTTCAGAGGAGGAAACAGAAGCTCAGAGAGGTCAGTTTGATGGTAAAGTCCTTTTGCTGCTCAGTTCAGTTCAGTTCAGTCCCTCAGTCATGTCTGACTCTTTGCAACTACATGGACCACAGCATGCCAAGCCTCCCTGTCCATCACCAACTCCCAGAGGTCACCCACACTCGTGTCCATTGAATAACTGATGCCATCCAACCATCTCATCCTTGGTTGACCCCTTCTCCTCCTGCCTTCAATCTTTCCCAGCATCAGGGTCTTTTCAAATGAGTCAGCTCTTCACATCAGATGGCCAAAGTATTAGAGTTTCAACTTCAACATCAGTCCTTCCAATGAACACCCAGGACTTATGTCCTTTAGGATGGACTGGTCTGATCTCCTTGCAGTCCAAGGGACTCTCAAGAGTCTTCTCCAACACCACAGTTCAAAAGCATCAATTCTTCAGCACTCAGCTTTCTCTATAGTCCAACTCTCACATCTATATATGACCACTGGAAAAACCAAAGCCTTGACTCGATGGACATTTGCTGGCAAAATAATGTCTCTGCTTTTTAACATACTGTCTAGGTTGGTCATAACTTTTCTCCCAAGGAGTAAGCGCCTTTTTATTTCATGGCTGCAGTCATGATCTGTAGTGATTTTGGAGACCAAAAAAGTGAAGTCAGCCACTGTTTCCATTGTTTCCGCATCTATTTGCCATGAAGTGATGGGACTGGATGCCATGATCTTAGTTTTCTGAATGCTGAGTTTTAAACCAACTTTTTCACTCTCCTCCTTCACCTACATCAAGAGGCACTTTAGTTCTTCACTTTCTGCCATAAGGGTGGTATCATCTGCATATCTGAGGTTATTGATATTTCTCCTGGTAATCTTGATTCCAGCTTGTGCTTCTTCCAGCCCAGCATTTCTCAGGATGTACTCTGCATATAAGTTAAATAAGGGTGACAATATACAGCTTTGATGTACTCCTTTTCCTATTTGGAACCAGTCTGTTGTGCCATGTCCAGTTCTAACTGTTGCCTCCTGACATGCATGTAGGTTTCTCAAGAGGCAAGTCAGGTGATCTGGTATTCCCATCTCTTCCAGAATTTTCCAGTTTATTGTGATCCACACATTCAAAGGCTTTGGCATAGTCAATAAAGCAGAAATACATGTTTTCTTGGAATTCTCTTGCTTTTTCAATGATCCAGCTGATATTGACAGTTTGATCTCTGGTTCCTTTGTCTTTTCTAAAACCAGTTTGAACATCTGCAAGTTCACAGTTCATGTATTACTGAAGCCTGGCTTGGAGAATTTTGAGCATTACTTTACTAGCGTGTGAGATGAGTGCAATTGTGCAGTAGTTTGAGCATTCTTTGGCATTGCCTTTCTTAGGGATTGGAAGGAAAACTGACTTTTCCAGTTCTGTGGCCACTGCTGAGTTTTCCAAATTTGCTGGCATATTGAGTGCAGCACTTTCACAGCATCATCTTTGAGGATTTGAAACAGTGCAATTGGAATTTCATCACCCCTCTAGCTTTGTTTGTAGTGATGCTTCTTAGGGTCCACTTGACTTCACATTCCAGGATGTCTGGCTCTAGGAGAGTGATTACACCATTGTGATTATCTGGGTTGTGAAGTTCTTTTTTGTACAGTTTTCTGTGTATTCTTGCCACCTCTTCTTAAGATCTTTTATTTCTGTTACTGGTCCATACTGTTTCTGTCCTTTATCGAGCCCATCTTTGCATGAAATGTTCCCTTGGTATCTCTAATTTTCTTGAAGAGATCTCTAGTCTTTCCCATTCTGCTGTTTTCCTCTATTTCTTTGCATTGATCACCGAAGAAGGCTTTCTTATCTCTCCTTGCTATTCTTTGGAACTCTGCATTCAGATGCTTATATCTTTACTTTTCTCCTTTGCTTTTTGCTTCTCTTCTTTTCACAGCTATTTGTAGGGCATCCTCAGACAGCCATTTTGCTTTTTTGCATTCCTTTTTCTTGGGAATGTTCTTGATCCCTGTCTCCTGTACAATGTCACGAACCTCCATCCATAGCTCATCAGGCACTCTGTCCATCAGATCTAGGCCCTTAAATCTATTTCTCACTTCCACTGTATAATCATAAAGGATTTGGTTTAGGTCATACCTGAATGGTCTAGTGGTTTTCCCTACTTTCTTCAATTTAAGTCTGAATTTGGCAATAAGGAGTTCATGGTCTGAGCCACAGTCAGCTCCAGGTCTTGTTTTTGCTGACTGTATAGAGCTTTTCCATCTTTGACTGCAAAGAATACAATCAATCTGATTTCAGTGTTGACCATCTGTTGATGTCCATGTGTAGAGTCTTCTCTTGTGTTGTTGGAAGAGTGTGTTTGCTATAACCAGTATTTTCTCTTGGCAAAACTCTATTAGCCTTTGCCCTGCCTCATTCTGTACTCCAAGACTGAATTTGCCTGTTACTCCAGGTGTTTCTTGACTTCCTACTTTTGCATTCCAGTCCCCTATAATGAAAAAAACATCTTTTTTCGGTGTTAATTCTAAAAGATCTTGTAGGTCTTCATAGAACCATTCAACTTCAGCTTCTTCAGCATTACTGGTGGAGACATAGACTTTGATTACTGTGATATTGAATGGTTTGCCTTGGAAACGAACAGAGATCATCTGTCATTTTTGAGATGGCATCCAAGTACTCCATTTTGAACTCTTTCAGTGACTATGATGGCTCCTCCATTTCTTCTAAGGGATTCTTACCCATAGTAGTAGATATAATGGTCATCTGGGCTAAATTCACCCATTCCAGTCCATTTTAGTTCTCTGATTCCTAGAATGTCTATGTTCACTCTTTTCATCTTCTATTTGATCACTTCCAATTTACCTTGATTTGAACAAAGAATGTTCAAACTACTGTACAATTTCACTCATCTCACACACTAGCAAAATAATGCTCAAAATTCTTCAAGGCAGGCTTAAACAGTATGTGAACCGTGAACTTCCAGATGTTCAAGCTGCATTTAGAAAAAGCAGAGGAACCAGAGATCAAATTGCCAACATCCACTGGATCATTGAAAAAGCAAGAGAATTCCAGAAAAACATCTGTTTCTGCTTTATTGACTATGCCAAAGCCTTTGACTGTGTGAATCACAATAAACTGTGGAAAATTCTGAAAGAGATGGGAATACCAGACCACCTTACCTGCCTCCTGAGAAATCTGTATGCAGGCCAAGAAGCAACAGTTAGAACTGGACATGGAATAGCAAACTGGTTCCAAATCAGGAAAGGAGTACATCAAGGCTGTATATTGTCACCCTGATTATTTGACTTATATACAGAAAACATCATGTAACATGCCAGTCTGGATGAAGCATAAGCTGGAATCAAGATGGTAGGGAGAAATTATCAATAACCTCAGATACGCAGATGACACCACCCTTATGGCAAAAAAAGCAAAGAAGAGCTAAAGAGCCTCTTGATGAAAGTGAAAGAGGAGAGTGAAAAAGTTGGCTTAAAACTCAGCATTCAGAAAACTAAGATCATGGCATCCGGTCCCATCACTTCATGGGAAATAGATGGGGAAACAATGGAAACAGTGACATATTTTATTTTGGGGGGCTCCAAAATCACTGCAGATGGTGACTGCAGCCATGAAATTAAAAGATACTTGCTCATTGGAAGGAAAGTTATGACCAACCTAGACAGCATATTCAAAAGCAGAGACATTACTTTGCCAACAAAGTTTCGTCTAGTCAAGGCTATGGTTTTTCCAGTGGTCATGTATGGATGTGAGAGTTGGATTATAAAGAAAGCTGAGTGCCAAAGAATTGATGCTTTTGAACTGTGGTGTTGGAGAAGACTCTTGAGAGTACTTTCAACTGCAACGAGATCCAACCAGTCAATCCTAAAGGAAATCAGTCCTGAATATTCATTGGAAGGACTGATGCTGAAACTGAAGCTCCAATACTTGGCCACCTGATGTGAAGAGCTGACTCATTTGAAAAGACCCTGATGCTGGTACAGATTGAAGGCAGGAGGATAAGGGGACAACAGAGGATGAGATGTTTGGATGACTTCACTGACTCAATGGACATGAGTTTGAGCAAGCTCCAGGAGTTGGTGATGGACAGGGAGGCCTGGCGTGCTGCAGTCCATGGGATCGTCTAAGAGTCAGACACAGCTGAGCAACTGAACTGACTGACTGAAGCTTAGAATATGAGTGTTTGGACTCTAAATTCTGTGTTTTTCCTACTGTCTTTCAATGCCAGCTCTAATGTGCCTCCAGAATATTTAGAATAAACTTCAGGTGGGTGGGTTTTATTGGTTAAGGGCATGAAGTGATTTCCATTCTCTTTTACCAGTTGGTGCCCAGGAAGTCAGAGTAATCTAGCCTCTTCCCTGGAACCACATCCTTTACCATGGTGCCTATCAAAACCTTTCCCTTATTATGGGCTTGCCAAAATCCCACTTCTCCTGGAACATCCGATCATCAAAACCAGCCTTTGGAAGCCCTCTGGGGTTCTCGTAACATTGGCGTCCTGAGTGCTGTCTCATGACATCAGGTTTCTCCTCTGTGGTTCCTTGGGCCGCATGTATACACCCTCTGAGCCCTGTTCTGCTTTGGTCAGGGAGACACAATCTTGGCTTCTTGAACTCTTACCCTGTGTTCCCCCAAAGCAGTGCTGGCCCCCACCTCTCTCACCACAGCCTGTGTCTGACTGTACTTAACAGGCGCCCAGTAAATGTTCCCTGACTGAATCAGTTCACTTGTCTCTGTCTTTTTCTTGCAAGAGCAGCTAGTAGCTATTGGCTTGCAACCGTGGGGATTACCTGGGTGCCTACTGTGTGTGCAACCTATGTAAGGGCACCGAAGATCTAGAAATAAAGAAGTTACCTATAAGGAACCTATTCTGTGCCGGGTGGCACGCCCCATAGTTCACATCCATGATCTCATTTAATTTCCCCCCAAACCATGTATTTGAGCTCATTTACAGATGGGAAATCTGAAACTCAGGAGCTAGATAGCTTTCCTTAGCTTACACATTGAGCTTGTGATAGAGCTTCAGTTCAAACCCAGGTTGGGTGAAGATGCTCATTGCCTGGCACATAGTAGGGACTCGGTGAATAGTGGATGTCATTGAGTTGTCATTATTATTAAAAGAGGAACAAGCTTGCTATCAGGCAATCCTGTGTATAAATGCTGGTTCTGCCACTTAGTAGCTATGTAACCTTGAGTACATCACTGACCTCTGTGAACCTCTGTTTCTATATTATTATAAGTTAGCATTTGATTTGGCTACAAGTACAAGAAAAACCAAAGTAACAGTGTCTTAAACAAGATTAAAGTTTATTTATCTCTCATGTAGGCAGTTCAGGACTGGTAAGATAGTTTCACAATCTTCAGGGATAGTGGCCCTTCCCTCCTGCTACTCTGAGGCTATCAGCAGGTAACGTTCACCTCAGGGCCCAAAATGACTGCCAAGCACCAACTGTCATGTCCTAGCATGAAAGAGTAAGGACTATAGTGGAATTCTCTCCTTCTCTTTAAAGGGTGCTTCCTAGAAGTCATACATAACTCTTGGGCTTGCAGATCTTTGGGCAGAATTTGTCACGTGATCCCACTTGGCAACAAGGGGTTCTAAGGAATGCAGTCTTTATTTAGACAGCTATGCACCCACGTGAAATTGAAGTCCTATTGCTAAGAAAGAAGAGGGGAGAGTACTGAGGGAATATAGGTCATTTCTGCTCCATTGCTCTATTTGATAGGTTGACATGGGTTAGTGGAATAGCCTACAGAAAATTCCTAACAGAGTGCATACAGGCTCAGTCCAACTCACTCCCATTTTTATACTCTTTAAAATAAAGTTGTCTTCTGGAAGGATCTCTCTCATATCAGGCAGAAGTGCTTCCAAATCCTTGTGTCTGACTTGTGTGACCTATGTCAGACCCTGAGACCAGACAATTGAGGGTCAGAAATTGTGGAATACAGGAACAACACAGCTTTACAACAGAAGTCAAGAGTTCCAAGAAGGAAGAAAGAACCTGGACAGAAATTACCTTAATCATCCCTGACCTGGCCTTCTCCCCAACATTTCTCAAACTCCTATTAGTAGGATGGGTTTCTGCCTTTGCCCTCAGCTCCTTGGCCTCAGAGTGGTCTCAGGTCCATGTCTTAGGCAGTGAGATCCTTACCACTTGGAGTAGGGTTGGGCTGTCAGATCATTACCACCCTCCTCTGACTCTGACCACCCCACTTCCTCTACCAATAACCCATCTGGACCTGTCCGCCCCCGAGCTTACCACCCACGACCCACCACCTACTTTACTAAACTCTTGCAAAAGCATCCTTCCTTCTTCACTTAATTTATGTCCTTCTAATAGTTAAAGCCATTTATTTTCTTGAGGAGAGTGAAAAAAGGCTGATGAATCTTAGGAAAAATTCAACTGAAGGAGGAAATTGCCACTCACCTCTTTGTGAGTGTCCCAGCTCTCACAGTCCTGACTCTAGTACCTACTATTATGTGACCTGTTGGAAGTTACTTGCCTCCTTTAAGCATCTGCTTCCTAATGGTAAAAGAGGTCTGCACACCTCCACCATACGGAGTCATAAGTCTGAGTTATCCAGGTAAAGTTCTGACTATAGCATCAATCACAGCGGTCAACAAGCTGCTACAATAAAAGATCAACTAAGCAAAGTTGCTCAGTCATGTCTGACTATTTGCAACCCCATGGACTGTAGCCTACCAGGATCCTCCATCCATGGGATTTTCCAGGCAAGAGTACTGGAGTGGGTTGCCATTTCCTTCTCCAAGGGATCTTCCTGACCCAGGGATTGAATCCGGGTCTCCCCCACTGTAGGCAGATGCTTTACAGACTGAGCCACCAGGGAAGTCCTAAGAAGTCTTTTAAACTTTTGGCCACTAAAGCAGCCATTGGCAATGGGCAGAGAATGGGTGTGGCTGTATTCCAATAAAACTCATTAATGAACACTGAAAATTAAATTTCATATAATTTTATTGTGCATAAAATACTATGCTTATTTTGACTTTTTAAAACTACTTAAAATGTAAACACCATTCTTAATTCACCAGCCCTACAAAAACAGGCTTGGTTCATAAACTGTAGTATGCTGACCTCTGATCTAGTACACAGTAACTGCTCATTAAATACCAGCCACGGTGACAAACAGGCTTACAGTAATTCATAAGTCCTTGGCACCTGGTTGAAGCAAAGCAAATCTGGTGGAAGTTTTCTATAACGACTTATAATCCTTTTACTGATTTTTAGGAACACTCTGGAAATCACACTTCTGAAGATTTTAGGTAGAAAGGTAAAGAAAGACATTTCATCCATAGTGATTTGGAGCTGAAGGAGCTGGGTTTCAGCTGTGGGAGTTTAATGAACTGAGTTCTGCCTAAGTTTTCCTCAGAATTGAAATTAAGATACTACTACTAATAAAAATATAGGCTGAGATTATTATGCCAAGTTGATTTGATTTACTTTGATTTACTTATATGAGTGCATTTAATTCTATTAATAATATGCCCTGTGAATGGCATATTAATTCCCATTTTATAGGCAAGGAAACTGAGGAATAGACATTAAATGATTTGCTCAAAGTCACAGTTAGGGACAGGTTTGGAAGTCAAACTCGGACACCTTTAAATTCCCTCCTAGGACTTCCCAGATGGTGCTAGTGGTAAAGAACCAGCCTGCCAGGACACAGGTTCGATCCCTGAGTCAGGAAGATCCCCTGGAGGAGGGCATAGCAACCCACTTCAGTGTTCTTGCCCGGAGAATCCATGGACAGAGGAGCCTGGCAGCTGTGTAGGTTCCATAGGGTCACAAAGAGTCAGTCACAACTGAAGCAGCTTAGAACAGCCTCTCTCCTAACGTTCAGCCCATCCTTTGAAACACCAAGCTATATTTTAGAGGTTGCCTATTCCAGTCCCTTCACTTGTTCATATTTTCATATACTGATTAATTCATTCGTTCATCAGCTATCCTACCTACTGGGCAGCTGGGCTGGGATGCTGGTGGTACAGAAATGGTCAGGACCTCATTCTGGCTTTCCAGGAACTCCAGCTGTAAAGAGGGAAGTGGATGAATCAGCAAGCAGAGCAGTGCCACTCAACTGAAATCTAGGTTGTGTCAGAGAGAGCCCGAGATGAGGATCTGTTGGTCCTAGAGGCTGGCAAATGGGGTTGGGGTTGGGAAAGGTGACAGAAAAAACTTGGTAGAAAATATCACTTTTGAGCTGGGTCTCAATCTCTTGGCTTGGCTTCAAGGATCTTCACAGCCTTGGCCCAGTTTGCCTTTCCAGCATCTCTCTCTGCTGCTGCTTCCACCCAAAGCTTAGCTCCCATGTTACCAGACCACTAACAATCCAGCACTCACGGACAAGGGCAAAACTTTCACCCCACGGAGAAAAGAGTGAAAAGAAGTCTGTAAGAGCCTCTTCCATAAGCCCCGTTCTGTGGGAAGAACATGCCTTTATTTTTTTATTGTGCTCTTCCTAGTTTGTTCCTGTAAACATACTCTTTAGTTTTATAGAAATGATGTAAGAACAGAATAGATGGTACGTTTTGTTTTTTTTGTTTTTTTTCTTTTCTGTTAATTATTTCACTTGGCACAAGAGTTGCCAACACTTAGGTTTCTTTTTGGTTTGTTTGTTTTTAAGACGTTAGTCTTTGAAACTGCACAGCCCATGACCATTATTTTTCTGCTCTACCACACATGACTATTAGCCCAGTTTTTGCCCTGGAAACCACTGACTGTGATGCCCCCTTCCACTGACTCCACCAGAACCTGCTTCTCGAGGCTCTCAGCCCTTCACCAGCCCACTGTCTTGATGTGGGGCATCCCCCTTGGTTGCCTACCCAAATCCAGCATTTCCTTCTTTCGTCTTCTTGGAGAACCGTTTGCCCCGTGGTCCAACTTTCAGATCCTTGATTCCCCAGCCTCCTTGGAAGGAGACGTGATCATGTGATCGAGCTGCAGCCAAGGAGAGGTATGCTGGAGGATTCCGGGAAAGATTTTGCTGCCCAGTGTAAAGCGCACGTGGCTGGAGGCTGTCTTTCCTACGTGTAGCTGGGCCTTTGGTGTGGGAGGCTGTGTGCCGAGGTGCCTCAGCCATTCCTGTAACCAGGAGAATGGATGGGAGGTGAGCCCAGAGTCTGAAATCCTGAGCTGCTGGAGCTGCAGGGACTATCCAGGCTTCCTGCTGAGTGACCAATAAGCCCTTCTGAACCTAATTCATACACAAGACCTAACCTCTGATCCTTAGCAGGAAAAAGAGACCCAGCTGCTTCTTTTTAAAAACAACCTTTATGAAGTATTGCTTACATTAACAGAAGTACAGAGACCAATGTAATAAACGTTTGTGGACTTACCACTTGGCATGGTAAATTTGAACATCTCCCTCTTCGTTTCAAATCTCTCAATAATTTTTTATAAATAAAACATCACAGATAGTGTTGAAGTTCCTTTATGCCCCTCCCTGACCCCATTTACTTTCCTCTTCAGAGAAAGCTTCTAAACTGAAGTAAACATACACACTTCCCCTTGCATGAGTTTGCATTTTTGTTCCATTGGTAGGAACTCATTAATAACACAGAGTATTAAACAGACAGTAGCAAACTCCAGGATTCACTTTTGTGATTTACTCTAATTCAGCATTCTGGTTTTGATATTTGACTCTCTTCCTTTCTAAAATATTTACTATTTTTGTGTATTTATTTGGCTTCACCAGGTCTTGGCTACAGCATGTGGGATCTTTGATCTTCATCGCAGCGTGAGAGTCTTTCATTGCAGCACATGGGGTCTAGTTCCCTGGCCAGAGTTCGAACCTGAGCCCCCCTGCATTGGACGTGCAGCGTCTTAGCCACTGGACCACCCAGGGGTGTCTCTGACACCCCTCTTTTTAACATGTGTGTAACGTTCCATTCTTGTGTGTTTTCTCCTGCTGATGGACATTTAGATTTTGGAATATTACAATTTTGGAATATTACAACGAGGGCTGTGGTGAATCCTTGCATTTATCTCCTGGTGTGAGATGGGTTCCTTGTTGATGGTTTCTCTGGTGTGCCTGATGCTGTCTGAGCAGAAGGGAAATGCAGGACAGTGAGTGGGGAGAAAAGGTCAGTCTGCCTACAAAGAGGCAAAGCTGGATCTTGAGAGGAGGAGAGTGCATCACCAGCTGGGAAAACACAGAGAAGGTCTCTTTGTCGGGAGTCAATTTCCAGCTTATTTCCTTTGGCCACCTTGCCTCAAGGCCTCTGCTCCTGGGCACAACTGCTCAGCCCTGCGGCCACAGGCCAGCAGGATCTGCCCGAGACGCCGCAGCCCGTGGAGATGGGCAATTACTCTTTCCCATGGCTTCTGATAAATTTGCACATTTTATCACATTTTCCTCTGTGAGTTTCATAAGTCAGTTTAGAAGCCAAATTATTGAGGCAGTTTAATTTTAGCTCCTCATTTCTTCTTACAAAAGTGAGCTGTTTATGAGAAATCTAAAAATTTCCCTTTCCCCAGAAGAATTCTCTTTCAGGCCTGTCTCATGCAGCAAGCGCACTCATGGGATAAGACATGTGAGGTCAATCAAAGGGCTGGTCTGAAGTTTGAGGTCCCTAAAATTAGTCCTGTGACTGCAATACAGGCTGAGTCTGGCTCCTCTCAGCTTTCTGTATTTATGCCCTAGGTGACTGAAGAATTCCGACCTCCCCTCAGCTAGCATTCTGCCAGCAGCCATGTATAAAAGTGGGGCAGGTTTACAGCCCTGGGAATTGGAGGAGTCTTCTCAGGGACCTCCTTCTATTTCTCTGAGACTTAAAAATTTCTGTTCAAAATCTTTAGGGCTTTTGATCTTAGCATTGTCTCGAACATGGGCCTTCCCAATATAAGGACGTTTATAAGGTATTCTTTGATGTCTCCCCAGGGAGTAGGGCAGGAATTCTGGGAAATCTGGGTGTAGATTAAAGCAGTGTTTGTAAACTCCAGCACTAACCATGTCTCGCTCCTGTCATGAAACTTACTAATGTCTAAGTGTAAAAAAGTTGGAGTTTTTTAGTCTGACATGAACAGGTCCTGCTGACTTTTCTAGAACCACTCTTTTTACCTATTATCAGTCTCACACTATTTTCTTTTCAATAAAACTGCACTTCCCCCCAGAGCGTATACTCTTTCACAGTCCTGTCTTTGCACTGTAATACGCAAGGTGCGCTTCCCTCTCCCCTCCATCCTGCAAAGCCCACTCATCTTTCAAGACCCAGGTCAAAAGCCCCATCTCTTCACAACCTTTTGCACCCGCCCTCAGCCACTTCACTCACTTGCATGTTACAGTCTTTCTTGTGTTTCTGTGTGTGACTCTCCAACTGGATCGCCACTTCTGTGCAGTTGGAGCTGTGTGTGCGCATGCCGTCCTCGGACTGCATAGAGTTTCATAGCTCAGAGCCTTGGAGTTCAGCAGGTGCTGGCTCATACGCCAGCCCCAGCACATAGAACTGTGTGACTCGAACTGGCTTTGCTTTCAGATTTCTCATCCATGAGATAAAGATGATTGTCGTATCAGTGACATAGAGAGATCGTAGGGTTGCTCGAAATGCATTTCAGAAAGAGTCTGGAACATGATAAATGTTTGTCAGCCTTGTTGATGGCATGGTCACTTATAGCATCCAGTCTGTTTCCTGGGATATGGTAGGCAGTGAATTAAGGTTAGCTATGTAAACGTTCTTTGGATGGTATAGTCAGAATTCAGATGAGCATTTAAACTACCCAAGCCCTCATAACTCAGTTGGTAAAGAACCTGCCTGCAATGTGGGAGACCTGGGTTCAATCCCTGGGTTGAGAAGATCCCCTGGAGAAGGAAAAGGCTACCCACTCCAGTATTCTGGCCTGGAGAATTCCATGGACTATATAGTCCATGGGGTCGCAAAGAGTCGGCCATGACTGAGCGACTTTCCCTCACAAGCATTTTGTACACTATGACTAATGCCTAAGTGCCGAGCTAACTAAGTGACAGTCGTCCAGGCCCTGAGTTTTCTGTCAATCAGGAACCATGGGCTTTGCTCACCACACACTCCCTCCTGTACGAACCCCTTGCGGGGGTCCTCCTAGAACTTTGACAGTCATGACCCGTGGGGCTCAGAAATTGCTTGCTTCCTTTTCTTCATCTGACTTTAGATGTTCGTGACTTTTTCACTGGGTCCTGGGGAATTTTAAACACAAATTATCACATCAGTGAAATATCCTGATATGACAGCTGCTGCTTTGTGCACAATATTTCAGAGTTTTCGGAGAATAAGGATAAATGCACTTAGAGGCATTTTCAATATGCTGGGGAATTTTGAACGAAAAGGTGCTTCTCAAAAATTTAAATACACTTCAAAAATAATAAGGCTAATTATTTTTAGAATTTGATCTGTGCCATTGGGATCTGGTACTTGACATTTTATGTGTTAAAATGCACATATGAAGAATTTTTTGTTTGCAGTATGTTGATGACACAGCTTCAGATTATGCTATTTCTGAACAGTAGTGATTGATTTGGGAGTTAAGGCCTTATATACTTAGAATCCTTGCAATTCAGGTGATTACCAACAAATATAACCTCCGTATGCGTGGTTGGTGAGATTGATCAGTACAACCAGCCGTGTGGTACTATCTAACAAAGTCAAAGGTATGTATACTCAGAAATTCCACCACTAGTCATATTCTTAGAGAAGGAAATGGCAGCCCACTCCAGTATTCTTGTCTGGAGAATCCCATGGACAGAGAAGCCTGGCGGGCTACAGTCCATGGGGTCACACTAGTTGGACATGACTTAGCAATTAAAGAGAGAGTTATATTCTAAAAATTAGAGGTTTCCAAATTTTATAACCATGATCCTCAGCAGTTTTTTTTTAATTAAAATTTTTAAAGCATATACTCATAGGATGTATATTTATTTATAAATCATGTACACATATTACTTTTTCTCATACAGATATTACTGCTGCTGCTGCTAAATCACTTCACTCGTGTCCTACTCTGTGTGACCCCATAGATGGTAGCCCAAATATTACTAAATGCATATGCTGCTGCTGCTGCTAAGTCACTTCAGTCGTGTCCGACTCTGTGCGACCCCATAGAGGGAGCCCACCAGGCTCCCTTCCCTGGGATTCTCCAGGCAAGAACAGTGGAGTGGGTTGCCATTTCCTTCTCCAATGCATGAAAGTAAAAAGTGAAAGTGAAGTCGCTCAGTCATGTCCGACTCTTAGCGACCCCATGGACTGGAGCCCACCAGGCTCCTCCATCCATGGGACCCTCCAGGCAAGAGCACTGGAGTGGGGTGCCATTGCCTTCTCCACTAAATGCATATAAAAGTAGAAAAAAATTTTTTTATTTAAATTTATTTATTTTAATTAGAGGCTAATTACTTTACAACATTGTATTGGTTTTGCCATACATCAACGTGAATCTGCCACGGGTGTACACGTGTTCCCAATAAAGGATGTCTTTAAGAAATGCAAGAAGTTTCCACGTGGATTGTCCTTTCACTCTCATTGGAATGTATGTACCCTACTTTGGAGACTGCTGCATCAGATCAGTTCTATGTATGTACACAAGAATGCAGGGAGCATCAAATGTGGAATAACAAAATATTAGAAACAACCTAATGTCCTTCAGTACTAGAATGGGTTAATGTACCATTTATACAATAGGGTAATTTTTATAAGTCCAGGTCTCACATCCATACACGACCACAGGAAAGACCATAGCCTTGACTAGACAAACCTTTGTTGGCAAAGTGATGTCTGCTTTTGAATATGCTATCTAGGTTGGTCATAACTTTCCTTCCAAGGAGTAACCGTCTTTTAATTTCATGGCTATAGTCACCATCTGCAGTGATTTTGGAGCCCAGAAAAATAAAGTCTGACACTGTTTCCACTGTTTCCCCATCTATTTCCCATGTAGTGAATTTGGCAATAAGGAGTTCATGGTCTGAGCCACAGTCAGCTCCTGGTCTTGTTTTTGCTGATTGTATAGAGCTTCTCCATCTTTGGCTGCAAAGAATATAATCAGTCTGATTTCGGTGTTGACCATCTGGTGATGTCCATGTATAGAGTCTTCTCTTGTGTTGTTGGAAGAGGATATTTGCTATGACCAGTGCATTTTCTTGGCAAAACTCTGTTAGTCTTTGCCCTGCTTTATTCCGTATTCCAAGGCCAAATTTGCCTGTTACTCCTGGTGTTTCTTGACTTCCTACTTTTGCATTCCAGTCTCCTATAATGAAAAGGACATCTTTTTTGGGTGTTAGTTCTAAAAGGTCTTGTAGGTCTTCATAGAACCATTCAACTTCAGCTTCTTCAGCGTTACTGGTTGGGGCATAGACTTGGATTACTATGACATTGAATGGTTTGCCTTGGAAATGAACAGAGATCATTCTGTCGTTTTTGAGATTGCATCCAAGTACTGCATTTCGGACTCTTTTGTTGACCATGATGGCCACTCCATTTCTTCTGAGGGATTCCTGCCCACAGTAGTAGATATAATGGTCCTCTGAGTTAAATTCACCCATTCCAGTCCATTTGAGTTCGCTAATTCCTAGAATGTCAACATTCACTCTTGCCATCTCTTGTTTGACCACTTCCAATTTGCCTTGATTCATGGACCTGACATTCCAGGTTCCTATGCAATATTGCTTTTTACAGCATCGGACCTTGCTTCTATCACCAGTCACATCCACAGCTGGGTATTCTTTTTGCTTTGGCTCCATCCCTTCATTCTTTCTGGAGTTATTTATCCACTGATTACCAGTAGCATATTGTGCCCCTACTGACCTGGGGAGTTTCTCTTTCAGTATCCTATCATTCTGCCTTTTCATACTGTTCATGGGGTTCTCAAGGCAAGAATACTGAAGTGGTTTGCCATTCCCTTGTAGCAGAGTTTTATTAAGTATAAAAAGGGGCAGAGAAAGCTTCTGACATAGACATCAGAAGAAGGCAGAGAGTGCCCCCCCCCACTAGTGTTAACAAGGGAGTTATATACTTTTTAAATTGGTTATTACAATAAATCAAAACAAAGTCTCAAGATTGTAAAGATCTTACTACACCCATTCCCACAATTTACATCTTAAGACAACAGGATTAGTCAGAAGGTGTTTAGGAAGGAGAAATTGTCCTCAAGCAAGATACATTGTTGCTATATAATCCTTAGTACAGAGTTTAAACTGAGTTGTTTGTTGTGTAATCATCAGTTCCAGGATTAAAGAAAAAAAAAAATGTTTCATGTGACTAAAACTAAGGAATGTAGAAGAAAAAATGTTTGTCCTTTCCTCCTCCTTGATATTCCAGACCTCTATCTCCTCTTCAAGAGCCCCAGGCCCCTTTCTCTTCCTTGGGGACCCCGACTTCTTCTCAACCTGCCTAGGAATTGACTCTCATTTTTTTTCTAGAATGCTTGAGAGATTTTGATAAACTATCAGACATTGTGTATTAAAAACATATACTTGAAGACTTTGGATAATGTTCTCTTCCTTCTGCTTAGCCGTGTGATTAAGTTGAGGAAGATCTCCCTCCAACCAGGGATTGAGTTGATTAGAAGCTGGGGTTCAGTCCTTGTGAGGGCCACACTCCTTCTGTTTTGCACTAATTCCTAGAGTGTATCTCTCCAGGAGTTCCTCCTTAGCACACAGGGCATTGGCTGGGGTCTAAATAGCAGCAGTCTGAGAGACAAGATGCTCAGTAGAGCTTTTGGTTCTTTTTCTCACCATCCTGGACATTTGGGCCTAGCAAAGAGAATGAGTCTTAGCAAACATGCCTGGCTTCTTTCTAGTTGGAGCTTCTGAGAGCTATAGAGTTTAATGTGAATACAGAATGATCTAACTCCAAAAAGCATAGTATTGGGGATTCTTATGGAAGCTTAGTAGGAAATATCTTTGGCTTAGGAGTCAAGCAAACCTGGCTTTAAATCACAGCTTTGCCATTTACAAGCTGCATATATGTCGTCAGCCTCCCTAAGATTTGACTTCGTCACCTTTGAAAGAGGGCTAATGTTCTTGTCTCATGGGATGATGTGAAGAATTAGTAAGATGTCATCTGAAAAGTTCCCAGTTCAGTGCCTAACACAGACTGGTCATTCAACAGATAGTATGATTTTGAGAACCTGATCTGTGATAATTTGAAGGAGTCTACAAAATGTATTGATGTAACAACATTTTGCGTGGTTGACACTCTCTCTGGATAGATTTATGGAAACGTTTCCCAAAGTGTGTTCTTTGGAACCCATGGTAGAAAAGTGTTTTAGACACATCTACACATATGTGAAAAAGCTGGCTTAAAACTCAACATTCATTCATCTGCGGATGGACATCTAGGTTGCTTCCACGTTCTGGCTATTGCAAACAGTGCTGCTATGAACATTGGGGTACACGTGTCTCTTTCAATTCTGGTTTTCTCAGTGTATATGCCCAGCAGTGGGATTGCTGGATCATAAGGCAGTTCTATTCCCAGATCTGAAATGTATTAATTGTTCAAACTAAACACTATCATGTCACAATTTATTCATACTAGATGTTTGTAATGTTTCTGATAATCAATAAAAGAGATTGTTGATTAAAAAAAAAAAAAACTCAACATTCAAAAAACTAAGATCATGGCATCTGGTCCCATCCCTTCATGGCAAATAGATGGGGAAACAATGGAAACAGTGAGAGACTTTATTTTCTTGGGCTCCAAAATCACTGCAGATGGTGACTGCAGCCACTAAGTTAAAAGAAGCTTGCTCCTTGGAAGAAAAGCTATGACCAGCCTAGACAGCATATTAAAAAGCAGAGACGTTACTTTGCTGACAAAAGTCTGTCTAGTCAAAGTTATGATTTTTCCAGTAGTCATGTATGGATGCGAGAGTTGGACTATAAAGAAAGCTGAGTGCCAAAGAACTGATACTTTTGAACTGTGGTGTTGGAGAAGACTCTTAAGAGTCCCTTGGACTGCAAGGAGATCAAACCAGTCAATCCTAAAGGAAATCAGTCCTGAATATTCATTGGAAGGACTGATGCTGAAGCTGAAACTCCCAATACTTTGGCCACCTGATGTGAAGAACTGACTCATTAGGAAAGACCCTGATGCTGGGAAAGATTGAAGGCAAGAGAAGGGGATGACAGAGGATGAGATGGCTGGATGGTATCACTGACTCAATAGACATGAGTGTGAGTAAGCTCCAGGAGTTGGTGATGGACAGGGAAGCCTGGCGTGCTGCGGTCCACGGATTCACAAAGAGTCGGCCACGATTGAGCGACTGAACTGAACAGGGAAGAAGATAAGGAGGAGAGAAGCTTTTTACTCCCACTTTGCTATGCTATGCTATGCTAAGTCACTTCAGTCGTGTCCGACTCTGTGCGACCCCAGAGACGGCAGCCCACCAGGCTCCCCCATTCCTGGGATTCTCCAGGCAAGAACACTGGAGTGGGTTGCCATTTCCTTCTCCAGTGCATCAAAGTGAAAAGTGAAAGTGAAGTTGCTCATTCATGTCCCACTCTTAGCGACCGCATGGACTGCAGCCTAATAGGCTCCTCCGTCCATGGGATTTTCCAAGCAAGAGTCCTGGAGTGGGGTGCCATTGCCTTCTCCGAGCTTAGAAAAGATTTTCAAAGAGTCACTCAGCTAGTAAGTAAGGCCAGTCTGGTTTCTGACTCACAGTTAAGTGCTCTTCCCATGGTCCTACTGCCTCACGATGGTAGCAAAGCCTCATGCTGGCAAGTGGCAAGGCCAGAGTCCAACTCAGTCCTTCTGAACCCAGCTCCAGTACCCTGTCAGCTAATCAGGTTTCTCTGTGGATGTGTGCATATGCAAGCCATCAATTAAGTGACCTGATTTCCTTGTCAACTAGACATTCTGCTATTACTTTTTGCAAGAAATTAAAAAAAAAAAAAAACCCTGTATTAAGACATGGAGCCATGACAATTCAGCAGGCAGTACTTGAGCAATGAAAGCAATCATGGGGTGACTCAACCAAGGTAGGGGAAATAATAGAAAATATAATTGTGTGCTGTTCAGGAAATTGTTACTATATTGAGAGATCTTAAAATTCATAATGCCATTGATTTTCCAACTCTTTTTAAAAATCCTGGTCATTTAACAGCCTGATTCTCAGTACTTTTTGCCTCTCTTAGACTTAGATGTCATTTTCCATTCATCCATCCAAAAAAATAGTTTTGAGCTGTTCTTTATGTGTTTGAAACTGTGTAACTATGTCCAGAATACAGTGACGAGTGATAAATAGCTCTGTCTTAAAGGATTTCATGCCCTGGTGGAGACAGATAGGTAAAGAGACATTTACCAAGAAGTATGTTGAATGCTGAGCTAGTAGGAACACAAGAGGTTAGGAAGCACCTAACCAGTCTGGGGAAGTTGAGGAAAGCTTCTTAGAAGAACTGAAGCTCAAATAGAGAACTGAGGGGAAATAGAATTTTAGCTAAGTAAAGCTGGGATGGGAGGAAGGATATCGTAAGTAGGTAGAACATAATTTTCAAAGCCTTAAAAGAGACTAGACAGGTGTGGCTTAAACAATAGAGATTCATTCTTACAATTATGAAGGCTAGAAGTTCAAAGCCAAAGTCAGCAGGGTTGGTTTCTTCTTGGACTTGGAGGGAGAACCAATTCCATGACTCTCTCTGGGCTCCTGATGGTTTGCCAGCAATCTCTGTCATTTCTGAGCTTGACACCGATCTCTGCCTTCATGTTCACATAACTGTGTGTGTGTATGTGTGTGTGTGTTGCTTCTGTGTCTGTCTCTGCTTCCACATTTCCCCTTTCCATCAATACTTGATTAGGGGCCACCCTAATGACCTCATTTTAATATGAGTATCTCTGTAAAGAACCTATTTCCAAATAAGGTCACATTCTGAGACACTAGGGGTTAACATTTCTTTTCTTGGGGAGACACAATTTAACCTATAATAATCTTCCCTCTGGACCCCCCAAAATCCTCACATGGAAAATGTATCCACCCACTCCAATATTCCATCATTCCTGCATCAATTCTAAGCCTCAAATCTCACCATAACATCCTCTCCTCAAAGTCCCAAATCTTATCATCTAAACCATGCAAAATCAGTTATAGGCAAAAGTTGGAGTAGAAGTCATCCAGGGTCCAAAGTCCTCTCCATCTGCTTACTTGCAAAAGCAGACGACAAGCTGTCTGTTTCGAAAATACACGTTGGACCAGTCACAGAAATTCCCATTCCAAAAGAGAAAAATCAGAGAGACAAAACCGGTCACAGATCAAAAGGAAGATGGAAATCTATTCGAGAAAATTCCATTTGATTTATAACTGTTGAATAGTCCTCTTTGGCTCCATCCTTTTGGCCCACAGAGGTGAAAATCTCACCTCTTTGCTAAGTGGAAGTGGAAGTGTTAGTCACTCAATCGTGTCCAACTCTTTGCAACACCGTGAACTATAGCCTCTGCCCATAGAATTCTCCAAGTAAGAATACTGGAGTGGATAGCCACTCCCTTCTCCAGGAGATCTTTCCAACCCAGGGATCAAACCTGGGTCTCCCACATTGCATGCAGAGTCTATACCACCTGAGCCAGTGAAACCCAGTGGTCAGAGAGCCTTCCTTCATTTCCTCTCATCTCTGTCCCCTTCTGTACAAGCCGGCAGTGTTTCTCCCTAGGTCATTGATTGGATCTGTAAGTCACATGCATCGTCGCTTTAGCAAATGGTTGCCTGGTCACATCCGTGATACTCTGTCTAGAACACACTTTTTCATTTTTTGCAATATGCATAGGCTAAGAATTTTCCAATTTCTGATTGCATTTTGCTTAACTGTAGCTTGTTTCATGGATCTCTTTCCTCTTACATTTCACTGTAAGTAGCAAGGAGAAACTAAGCTGTGCCTTCACCAGTTTGCTTAGAAGTCTCAGCTAAGCATCCTACTTACATAGTAGTAAGTAGTACATAAATAGTAAATGTTCACTACTTACAAGTTCTACCTTCCATCCAACAGAACACAATCGGCCAGGTTCTCTGCCATTTTATCACAAGGGTCACCTTTCTTCCAGCTTCCAATAATCTGTTCCATTTTATCACAAGGGTTGCCTTTCTTCCAGCTTCCAATAATGTGTTCCTCATTTCCATCTGAGATTTCACCAGAAGTACCTTTAACATTCACATTTCTACCAACTGTCTCCTCAAGGCAACCTAGGAATTTTCTCTCAAATAGCTCAAAACTCTGTCAGCTTCTGCCTTTTGCTCCATTCCAGTATCACTTGCATGTTTTAGGGTATTTGTTACCACAGTATCCCACTTTCCAGGAATCTAGATTCATTTCCTAAGGGCTGATCTAACCAAGTGCCATAAACGGAGCAGCTTATGCAACAGGAATTTATTGTCTCAAAGTTCTGAGGCTGGAAGTCAGAGACCAAGGTGTTGGTAGGGCTAGCTCCTCCTGAGGATTGCTGGGGAGAATCTGTTCAAGCCTCTCTCCTAGCATCTGGTGGCCTAAGGCATTCTTGGCTTGTAGATGGTGCTCTTGCACATCTTTGCATCATCTTCTTTCTCTGAGTGTCTGTGTCCAGGTTTTCCCTTTATATAAGGACACCTATTGGATTAGTTCGTCTAGTCAAGGCTATGGTTTTTCCTGTGGTCATGTATGGATGTGAGAGTTGAACTGTGAAGAAGGTTGAGCACTGAAGAATTGATGCTTTTGAACTGTGGTGTTGGAGAAGACTCTTGAGAGTCCCTTGGACTGCAAGGAGATTCAACCAGTCCATTCTGAAGAAGATCAGCCCTGGGATTTCTTTGGAAGGAATGATGCTAAAGCTGAAACTCCAGTACTTTGGCCACCTCATGTGAAGAGTTGACTCATTAGAGAAGACTCTGATGCTGGGAGGGATTGGGGGCAGGAGGAGAAGGGGACGACAGAGGATGAGATGGCTGGATGGCATCACTGACTCGATGGATGTGAGTCTGAGTGACCTCTGGGAGTTGGTGATGGACAGGGAGGCCTGGCGTGCTGCGGTTCATGGGGTTGCAAAGAGTCAGACACGACTGAGCGACTGATCTGATCTGATCTGATTGGATTAGAACCCCCTCTAATGACCTCTAATGAGGTCATTAGAGGTCTCCCAGCATTGCCTCTGGAATCTGGGTGGCTTCTAATTTTTTGTTCAAAGTCAGCCATGTTGTGCTGGGTAACAGAAACTGTAAACAGATTCTTAATGTGGACGTTTATGTTTAATCTAGTAAGGAGTTGTATCCTGTTGACAGTTTACCACACCTGTAGGCAACAGACATTTCAAATTCCTCTACTGTTCCTCCTCCTCTTTTGTCTCCCTGTGGTCTTTATACTTTCCTATATACTCTTACAGAGAGAGCCTGTGCTTTGCAAATCTTTCAGATGTAACCCATTGTTATTATAGTGGAGCATTGTTGGTGTGATGGTAAGATGTGGGGAGGGGAAACATTCTGCAACCTTATGACTAAATCTCAATCTTTTAGGGGATCGTTTCACAGGTGTTGATCCAGTCATGTAACTCCTAAGCTCCTCCCCCTTATGTGAGATAAGAAGGCTAGAAGCCTTTAAGTGCTTACTACTACTACTAAGTCACTTCAGTCATGTCCGACTCTGTGTGACCCCATAGACGGCAGCCCACCAGGCTCCCCCGTCCCTGGGATTCTCCAGGCAACAACACTGGAGTGGGTTGCCATTTCCTTCTCCAATGCATGAAAGTGAAAAATGAAAGTGAAGTCGCTCAGTCGTGTCCGACCCTCAGCGACCCCATGGACTGCAGCCTACCAGGCTCCTCCACCCATGGGATTTTCCAGGCAGAAGTACTGGAGTGCAGTGGGTGAGCCGACCTTGGCTGTGTCACTCTCTCCCTGGATTCATCTCTCTCCAGACTTCAGCGCTCCAGCTTTCTTTGCAACATGAGTTCTCTGATGAGTCAACTAAAATCTTTGAACATCAGTTTGTTCAGCCTTTCATGTAGGGATGAGAGAGATGTCTTCCAAACTTTTTATATGAAGGAGTTGAAACCAGAAGTCTGGCCAAGTTGTTTATTTTTTTTTAATCACAGGTTGTTTCCCCTTTGGCGATCCATTACAGAAATGACACTTTTCTCTGAACTTATCACAGCCTGACGTTTTATTATGTAATAATTTGCTTGCTGTTGGTTATTTGTGTCTCCCCTCACCACACTGGAGACTCCTGAGAGCAAAGACCATGTCTCTTTGGTTTCTGCTAAATCACTGTTTCATAGTGAAGAACGGATAATAAATATTTGTTAAATGGATGAATGAAATAATTAGGTATTAATTATTATATTAAAATAATAAAATTTATATATAACATACTTACACTTCATTTTAGTTTTATTTTTCAGTAGAAACAGAGAAAATGGTTTTCTGTATAATTATTATAAATTTGCATTCTGCAATTTTCCCCTTGTGCTATTGAACCATTAAAATTGTTTTCTTGGGTCTTTAAGGAAACCGTTGACTCACCTGGTAAGGAAACCTCACCTCTGATGAGGTCTCAGCTTTGGAACCCAGAACAATACACGGTTACACACTTAAAGCTCAAAAAAGATGCAGAACAATATATGCAGCATCAAGCCACCATCCTTAGCCCTTTAAGGTGGGTGCCTTTCTCTTACTTCCACATCCTGCCACTTCCTTCCCCATTATCTTAGTCAATTCAAGATATAATAAAATACCACAGACCAGGTGGCTTAAACATTTCTCACAATTCTGGAAGCTGGCAAGTCCAAGATCAAGGTGCTGGCAGATGAGATGTCTGGTAAAGCCCTGCTTGCTCGCTTAGAGACAGTTGCCTTCTTCTGGTATCCTCAGGTGGTCAAACAAGAGAGCTCTGGTAGCTTCATCTCCTTCAGTTAGTTCACTTTAGTTGTCAAGTCGTGTCTTTCAGCTCCTTATAAGGCCACAAATCTTATGCTATAGACTGAATGTTTCAGTTCAGTCACTCAATTGTGTCCACCTCTTTGCAACCCCATGGACTGCAGCACACCAGGCTTTCCTGTCCATGACCAACTCCCGGAGCTTACTCAAACTCATGTCCATCGAATCGGTAATGCCATCCAACCATCTCATCCTCTGTCATCCCCTTCTCCTCCCGCCTTTGATCTTTCCCAGTTTCCAATGAGTCGGTTCTTCCTATCAGGTGACCAAAGTTTTGGAGTTTCAGCTTCAGCATCAGTCCTTCCAATGAATATTCAGGACTGATTTCCTTTAGGATTGATTGGTTGGATCTTCTTGCTGTCCAAGGGACTCTCAAGGGTCTTCTCCAACACCACAGTTCAAAAGCATCAATTTTTCAGTGCTCAGCTTTCTTTATAGTCCAACTCTCACATCCATACATGACTATTGGAAAAACCATAGCTTTGACTATACAGACCCTTGTTGGCAAAGTAATGTCTCTGCTTTTTAATATGCTGTCTGGGTTGGTCATAGCTTTTCTTCATCTATTTGCCATGAATTGATGGGACCAGATGCCATGATCTTAGTTTCCTGAATGTTAAGTTTTAACCCAACTTTTTCATTCTTCTCTTTCTGTTTCATCAAGAGGCTTTTTAGTTCTTCACTTTCTACCATAAGGGTGGTATTATCTGCATATCTGAGGTTACTGATATTTCTCCCAGCAATCTTAATTCCAGCTTGGGCTTCATCCAGCCGGGCATTTCACATGATGTACTCTGCATATAAGTTAAATAAGCAGGGTAACAATATACAGCCTTGATGTACTCCTTTTCCAATTTGTAACCAATCTGTTGTTCCATGTCCAGCTCTAACTGTTGCTTCTTGACCTGCATACAGATTTCTCAGAAGGCAGGTCAGGTGGTCTGGTATTCCCATCTCTTTAAGAATTTTCCATAGTTTGTTGTGATCCACACAGTCAAATGTTTGCATCCACCCAATTTCATATGTTGAAATCTAATCCCTAAGGTAATGGTACTTGGAGGTGAGGCCTTTGGGAGGTGATTGGGTCATGAGTGTGGAGCCCTCATGAATGGGATTATCACCCTTATAAAAAAAGCTCCAGAAAACTCTCTCATCCCTTCCACCAAATGAAATTGCAAACAACAATTCTGTATGAACAAGGATCTCACCAGACACTGAATCTGCCAGCACCTTGATCTTGGACTTCCCATAAGCCCACCCAGTCTATAGTATTCTGATAGCAGCCCAAGTGGATTCTTACATCCATCACTGAGACTCCACACCCTGGATGAAGTCACAGAAGTGGAGCCTCCGTGATGGATCAACTTAGGAGGGACACATACGTTTAGTTCATCCCACCCATAATCTATGTCCACATTACCCCAGAGATTTATCCTTTCCTTGAACTCACTATTCTCTTTTGTGTCTCCAGCTGTTGTCCCTTCCATGTAGAACTCCTTCTCAAACAGGCAAATCACTGCTTAGCCTTCCAAATCCAGATCAAATACCACTTTAACAGTGTAGTCTCCCTGAGCCTCTGGGGGAAAACTAGTCACCCCCTGATCTGTACCCTGCAACCCTGTGAGCACACATCCCACAGTCCAGGACTGGAATTCTCCTTCACTTCTATCCCATCAGGACCTCTGAGAGCAGAAACTGAGTAACTCCTCTTTGCATCCCTAGGGTGTCTCAATCAGATCAAAGTTGAATTCAGCCCTCGAGGATCTCTTCACCATTTTCCTGGATTATTTTTTTCTGCTGATCATTTCTTTGAGGCAGAAATATTGAACTATAAATGATCCCTCTCTTTTTTCCTATTATCAGGGCATCCTATGGTTATTTTTTCCCCTCTGTTATTCAGTGTGAAAACCTCCCCACCCTGCAAAACTCTGTTCTTCTGAGTTTCTGCTTTGCTGCCTTGACATGTATTATTCAAACATTTCTGAAAACATGTTCTTATGCTTGTTTTTGCTCCCATCAACCAGACAAGCGCATTTTGGCTGAGAAACTAAATTTAGTTTCTTCTGTAGAAGTTTAAGTGCCATTTAGAACAACTGCACGACTAATGTATGGTGGCAGTTCCAGCCTCATGTAGAATTTGCCAGCACAGCAATGTGGAAGATGAATGTGTCAGCCAATTACTCCCTAAACCCCATTCAAATTGCACTTATCACTTGGTCCTTGGTCTTCTGCAAAATACTTGGCATTATTTTCTGTGTAAGAATGGATTCCCAAAGACAGAATGAGTAGGAGGTAGGAATCTCAAGTCATTCCTTTAGTTTCCATATGTGTAAGAGATGTGTATATTTTCTATAATGTGATTTAATTTCTGACTCTCAAGACTCCACTCTGATTGACTAGGAGAAAACGTCACTTCAGCCTTTGTTGTGGCTCCCAAGCATGTACATGGGGTTGAGCCACAATTCTTGGATTTTATACAGGAGTGTTTTTCAAGAAGTCTTTTGGTGGTAAGGTTGGGGGAGGGGTGGGAGACAATGCAACTTGCCCTTGGTCAGAGGTCTCTGCAGCTTAATGTTCAGATCAGATCAGATCAGTCGCTCAGTCGAGTCCGACTCTTTGTGACCCCATGAACCGCAGCACGCCAGGCCTCCCTATCCATCACCAGCTCTCGGAGGTCACTCAGATTCACATTCATCGAGTCAGTGATGCCATCCAGCCATCTCATCCTCTGTCGTCCCCTTCTCCTCCTGCCCTCAATCCCTCCCAGCATCAGAGTCTTCTCCAATGAGTCAACTCTTCGCATGAGGTGGACAAAATACTGGAGTTTCAGCTTGAGCATCATTCCCTCCAAAGAAATCCCAGGTCTGATCTCCTTCAGAATGGACTGGTTGGATCTCCTTGCAGTCCAAGGGACTCTCAAGAGTCTTCTCCAACACCATAGTTCAAAAGCATCTATTCTTCGGCGCTCAGCTTTCTTCACAGTCCAGCTCTCACATCCATACATGACCACAGGAAAGACCATAGCCTTGACTAGGCGAACCTTTGTTGGCAAAGTGATGTCTCTGCTTTTGAATATGCTATCTAGGTTGGTCATAACCTTCCTTCCAAGGAGTAAGTGTCTTTTAATTTCATGGCTGCAGTCACCATCTGCAGTGATTTTGGAGCCCAGAAAAATAAAGTCTGACACTGTTTCCACTGTTTCTCCATCTATTTCCCATGTAGTGATGGGACCAGATGCCATGATCTTCGTTTTCTGAATGTTGAGCTTTAAGCCAACCTTTTCACTCTCCACTTTCACTTTCATCAAGAGGCTTTTGAGTTCCTCTTCACTTTCTGCCATAAGGGTGGTGTCATCTGCATATCTGAGGTTATTGATAGTTCTCCCAGCAATCTTGATTCCAGCTTGTGTTTCTTCCAGTCCAGCATTTCTCATGATGTACTCTGCATATAAGTTAAATAAACATGGTGACAATATACAGCCTTGACGTACTCCTTTTCCTATTTGGAACCAGTCTGTTGTTCCATGACCAGTTCTAACTGTTGCTTCCTGACCTGCATACAGATTTCTCAAGAGGCAGATCAGGTGGGCTTAATGTTAGGTGATCCCTAATTCTTGTCCACATAGTCTATTAGGTCTGGTGGCTTCTAGCTCTTTGGTTTCATTCTTATGCTGGGGATCTTTTGCAAGGCTCTCTGTTTTTTCCTGTGGTCATTTGTCCAGGGTCTTCATGCCTTCCTACAGTGACAATTCAAGTGATGCTCAAATCCCTTGACCATGATGCACAGATTCTTCCCTCCCTTCCCAAGCCCAGGGATAGCTTTCTCTACTCTGAGATAAAGGAAGCCTTGATGTCATGCCTTCTTTGATCAAGGAAGTATCCTCTTCGATTCTTCTACAAAACTCTTCTAGATCTTTTAAAAGTCCTACCATTGATCACGGTAAGAAAGCAAACTTATAGGCTAGTTTTTGTGTTCGACCCAGAAACATACCATTCCTGAGGTAATGAGTCAGCATAGGATGACCCTTCACCTAAATAAGAGAAAAGAAGAGAGTACATGGGGGAAGAAAATAAAATAATTTTATTTTTAGAAATACCGACCAAGGGGAGGGAGAGGAGGGGGGAGATAGATTCTTTTTCTTAAACATAAAAAATAAAAAATAAAAAACACACACCCGAGAGGGTATTTTTTTTTTTTTTTTTTTTCTGGTTATGAGGCAATTATTTTTGTTTATTGTATAAAATTTCATAAGTTAAAAAGAAAAAACAGAGACACGTGTGATATATGTTACAGTGGTACACAAAAAAAGAAAAAAGAGAGGAGGAGACCCGGGGGGGGGGGTATTTATGTTAAAAATAAGCTTGGGGTCCCCCCCCCCAACCAAAAACACAAAAAGATTTCTTGGGTGTGTGTGTGTGGGTGGGGCCACAAAAAAGGGTAAAATATGTATGAGCGGGGGGGGACAGGAAAAATTTGAAAAGATGATTCTCAACATAAGAAATATAAACGACTCACAGCCATTGGCTTTGAAGAAGCAAGACAGGCTTACAGTTGAGAGCTTAAAAAAGGATGTTTGGAGTTGAAGGAAAGTTGTTAATTTCACACACACACACACAAAAGATAGAGAAGCATAGCAGACTGTTAAATGGAGTTTTAAAAATCTTGACTCAGAATTTCAGCTAAACCTCAGAGCTTAGAGAAGTACCTTGCTTTCTAAAGAGAGATGACCACAAGTCTTTTTTTTTTTTTTTTTTTTTTAACTTTTATTTTATTTTTTTTTTTTACAATATTGTATTACTTTTACTATACTTCGAGATGGATCCGCCACCAGAATACCCGTGCTCCCCATCCTGAACCCTCCTCCCTCCCCCCTCCCACACCATCCCTCCAGGTCATCCCAGTGCTCCAGTCCCAGGCATCTGTTATCGGGCATCGTACCTGGACTGACTCGTTTCAGATATGATATTATATATATTTCAATGCTATTCTCCCCAATCGTCCCACCCTCTCCCAGTCCCAGAGTCCAAAAGTCTATTCTATACATCAGTGTCTCTTTTGCTGTCTCATAAGTAGGGTGATTGTTACCATCTTTCTAAATTCCATATATATGCGTTAGTATACTGTATTTGTGTTTTTCTTTCTGGCTTACTTCACTCTGTATAATAGGCTCCAGTTCCATCCACCTCAATAGAACTGATTCAAATGTATTCTTTTTAATGGCTGAGTAATACTCCATCGTGTATATGTACCACAGCTTGCTTATCCATTCATCTGTGGATGGGCATCTAGGTTGCTTCCACGTCCTGGCTATTGTAAACAGTGCTGCTATGAACATTGGGGTCCACGTGCCTCTTTCAATTCTGGTTTTCTCAGTGTGTATGCCCAGCAGTGGGATTGCTGGGTCATAAGGCAGTTCTATTCCCAGTTTTTTGAGGAATCTCCATACTGTTCTCCATAATGGCTGTACTAGTTTGCATTCCCACCAACAGTGTAAGAGGGTACCCTTCTCTCCGCACCCTCTCCAGCATTTATTGCTTGTGGATTTTTGGATCGCAGCCATTCTGACTGGCGTGTAATGGTATCTCATAGTGGTTTTGATTTGCATTTCTCTGATAATGAGCGATGTTGAGCATCTTTTCATGTGTTTGTTAGCCATCTGTATGTCTTCTTTGGAGAAATGTCTATTAAGTTCTTTGGCCCATTTTTTGATTGGGTCGTTTATTTTCCTGGAATTGAGCTGTAGAAGTTGCTTGTATATTTTTGAGATTAGTTGTTTGTCTGTTGCTTCATTTGCTATTATTTTCTCCCATTCTGAGGGCTGTCTTTTCAGCTTGCCTATAGTTTCCTTTGTTGTGCAAAAGCTTTTTAAGTTTGATTAGGTCCCATTTGTTCATTTTTGATTTTATTTCCGATATTCTGGGAGGTGGGTCATAGAGGATCCTGCTGTGATATAAGTCAGAGAGTGTTTTGCCTATGTTATCCTCTAGGAGTTTTATGGTTTCTGGTCTTATATTTAGCTCTTTAATCCATTTTGAATTTATTTTTGTGTATGGTGTTAGACAGTGTTCTAGTTTCATTCTTTTACAAGTGTTTAACCAGTTTTCCCAGCACCACTTGTTAAAAAGATTGTCTTTACTCCATTGTATATTCTTGCCGCCTTTGTCAAAGATTAGGTGACCATATGTGCATGGATTTATCTCTGGACTTTCTATTTTGTTCCATTGATCTATGTTTCTGTCTTTGTGCCAGTACCATACTGTCTTGATGACTGTAGCTTTATAGTAGAGCCTGAAGTCAGGCAGGTTGATTCCTCCAGTTCCGTTCTTCTTTCTCAAGATAGCTTTGGCTATTCGAGGTTTTTTGTATTTCCATACAAATTGAGAAATTATTTGTTCTAGCTCTGTGAAGAATACTGTTGGTAGCTTGATGGGGATTGCATTGAATCTATAAATTGCTTTGGGTAGTATACTCATTTTCACTATATTGATTCTACCAATCCACGAACAAGGAATATTCCTCCATCTATTAGTGTCCTCTTTAATTTCTTTCAGCAGTGTTTTATAGTTTTCTAAATATAGGTCTTTAGATTCTTTAGGAAGATATATTCCTAAGTATTTTATTGTTTTCATTGCAATGGTGAATGGAATTGTTTCCTTAATTTCTCTTTCTATTTTCTCGTTATTAGTGTACAGGAATGCAAGGGATTTCTGTGTGTTAATTTTATATCCTGCAACTTTACTGTATTCATTGATTAGTTCTAGTAATTTTCTGGTGGAATCTTTAGGGTTTTCTACGTAGAGGATCATGTCATCTGCAAACAGTGAGAGTTTTACTTCTTCTTTTCCAATTTGGATTCCTTTTATTTCTTTTTCTGCTCTGATTGCTGTGGCCAGAACTTCCAGAACAATATTGAATAATAATGGTGAAAGTGGGCATCCTTGTCTTGTTCCTGACTTTAGAGGAAATGCTTTCAGTTTTTCACCATTGAGGATAATGTTTGCTGTGGGTTTGTCGTATATAGCTTTTATTATGTTGAGGTATGTTCCTTCTATTCCTGCTTTCTGGAGAGTTTTTATCATAAATGGATGTTGAACTTTGTCAAAGGCTTTCTCTGCATCTATTGAGATAATCATATGGTTTTTATTCTTCAGTTTGTTAATGTGGTGTATTACGTTGATTGATTTGCGGATATTGAAGAATCCTTGCATCCCTGGGATAAAGCCCACTTGGTCATGGTGTATGATCTTTTTAATGTGTTGCTGGATTCTGATTGCTAGAATTTTGTTAAGGATTTTTGCATCTATGTTCATCAGTGATATTGGTCTGTAGTTTTCTTTTTTTGTGGGATCTTTGTCAGGTTTTGGAATTAGGGTGATGGTGGCCTCATAAAATGAGTTTGGAAGTTTGCCTTCCTCTGCAATTTTCTGGAACAGTTTGAGTAGGATAGGTGTTAGCTCTTCTCTAAATTTTTGGTAGAATTCAGCTGTGAAGCCGTCTGGGCCTGGGCTTTTGTTTGCTGGGAGATTTCTGATTACAGTTTCAATTTCCGTGCTTGTGATGGGTCTGTTAAGATTTTCTATTTCTTCCTGATCCAGTTTTGGAAAGTTGTACTTTTCTAAGAATTTGTCCATTTCTTCCATATTGTCCATTTTATTGCCATATAATTGCTGATAGTAGTCTCTTATGATCCTTTGTATTTCTGTGCTGTCTGTTGTGATCTCTCCATTTTCTTTTCTAATTTTATTGATTTGATTCTTCTCCCTTTGTTTCTTGATGAGTCTGGCTAGTGGTTTGTCAATTTTATTTACCCTTTCAAAGAACCAGCTTTTGGCTTTGTTAATTTTTGCTATGGTCTCTTTTGTTTCTTTTGCATTTATTTCTGCCCTAATTTTTAAGATTTCTTTCCTTCTACTAATCTTGGGGTGCTTCATTTCTTCCTTTTCCAGTTGCTTTAGGTGTAGAGTTAGGTTATTTATTTGGCTTTTTTCTTGTTTCTTAAGGTATGCCTGAATTGCTATGAACTTTCCCCTTAGGACTGCTTTTACAGTGTCCCACAGGTTTTGGGTTGTTGTGTTTTCATTTTCATTCGTTTCTATGCAGAATTTTATTTCTTTTTTGATTTCTTCTGTGATTTGTTGGTTATTCAGGAGTGTGTTGTTCAGCCTCCATATGTTGGAATTTTTAATAGTTTTTCTCCTGTTATTGAGATTTACTCTTACTGCATTGTGGTCAGAAAAAATGGTTGGAATGATTTCAGTTTTTCTGAACTTACCAAGGCTAGATTTATGGCCCAGGATGTGGTCTATCCTGGAGAAGGTTCCGTGTGCACTTGAGAAAAAGGTGAAATTCATTGTTTTGGGATGAAATGTCCTATAGATATCAATTAGTTCTAATTTGTCTATTGTATCATTTAAAGCTTGTGTTTCCTTGTTAATTTTCTGTTTAGTTGATCTATCCATTGGCGTAAGTGGGGTATTAAAGTCTCCCACTATTATTGTGTTATTGTTTATTTCTCCTTTCATACTTGTTAGTATTTGTCTTACATATTGCGGTGCTCCTAAGTTGGGTGCATATATATTTATAATTGTTATATCTTCTTCTTGGATTGATCCTTTGATCATTATGTAGTGACCTTCTTTGTCTCTTTTCACAGCTTTTGTTTTAAAGTCTATTTTATCTGATATGAGTATTGCTACTCCTGCTTTCTTTTGGTCCCTATTTGCATGGAAAATCTTTTTCCAGCCCTTCACTTTCAGTCTGTATGTGTCCCCAGTTTTGAGGTGGGTCTCTTGTAGACAACATATGTATGGGTCTTGTTTTTGTATCCATTCAACCAGTCTCTGCCTTTTGGTTGGGGCATTCAACCCATTTACATTTAAGGTAGTTACGGATAAATATGATCCCGTTGCCATTTACTTTGTTGTTTTGGGTTTGAATTTATATATCCTTTTTGTGTTTCCTGTCTAGAGAAGGTCCTTTAGTATTTGTTGGAGAGCTGGTTTGGTGGTGCTGAATTCTCTCAGCTTCTGCTTGTCTGTAAAGGTTTTGATTTCTCCTTCATATTTGAATGAGATCCTTGCTGGGTACAATAATCTGGGCTGTAGGTTCTTTTCTTTCATCACTTTAAGTATGTCTTGCCATTCCCTCCTGGCTTGAAGAGTTTCTATTGAAAGATCAGCTGTTAGCCTTATGGGAATTCCCTTGTGTGTTATTTGTTGTTTTTCCCTTGCTGCTTTTAATATTTGTTCTTTGTGTTTGATCTTTGTTAATTTGATTAATATGTGTCTTGGGGTGTTTCGCCTTGGGTTTATCCTATTTGGGACTCTCTGGGTTTCTTGGACTTGAGTGATTATTTCCTTCCCCATTTTAGGGAAGTTTTCAACTATTATCTCCTCTAGTATCTTCTCATGGTCTTTCTTTTTGTCTTCTTCTTCTGGAACTCCTATGATTCGAATATTGTAACGTTTAAGATTGTCCTGGAGGTCTCTGAGATTGTCCTCATTCCTTTTAATTCGTTTTTCTTTTTTCTCCTCTGATTCATTTAATTCTGCCATTCTATCTTCTAATTCACTAATTCTATCTTCTGCCTCTGTAATTCTACTATTTGTTGCCTCCAGAGTGTTTTGGATCTCATTTATTGTATTATTCATTATATATTGACTCTTTTTTATTTCTTCTAGGTCCTTGTTAAATCTTTCTTGCATCTTCTTGATGCTTTTCTCCAGGCTATTTATCCATGATTCCATTTTGCTTTCCAGGCTTTGGATTAATTTCACTATCATTATTCGGAATTCTTTATCAGGTAGGTTCGCTATTTCTTCCTCTTTAGTTTGGTTTGGTGGGCATTTATCCTGTTCCTTTACCTGCTGGGAATTCTTCTGTCTCTTCATCTTGTTTAAAATGCTGAGTTTGGGGAGTCCTTACTGTATTCTGGCAGTCTGTGGAGTTCTCTTTATTGTGGCTTTTCTGCCCTATATGTGGGTTTGTACCGGTGGCAAGTCGAGGTTTCTTGTTTATGGAAGCTTGTATCGATGTTCTGGTGGGTGGGGCTGGATTTCTTTTCTCTGGGGTGTGGTGGAGTGTCTAGTGGTGTGTTATGAGATGTCTATGGTTTTGAGGTCGCTTTGTGTAGCCTGTGACTTGGAGCTCAGGGCTGTGTTCTTGTTTTTCTAAAGGTTTTTCTTGGTATGTCTTGCCGTGGAACTTGCTGGTCTTTGTGTGATGCTTGGTTTCAGTGTAGGTATGGAGGCATTTGATGAGCTCCTGTCAATTAATGTTTCGTGGGGTCAGGGTTTGGACTTAAGCCTCCTGCTTCCTGTTATCTGTCTTATTTTTGCAGTAGTCTCATAAAGTTCGTCTTCTATATTGCATTCCACAACTAGACTGTTCAGAGATGTTCACGGAGTTATACGGAGAAGGAGAAAGGGAGGAGGGAGATATAGTTGGTCAGGAGGATAAAAGGAGGGAGTGTCAAGGAGAGAGACAGATCCAGTCAGTAATCAGTAAAGAAAAGAACAAAGGGGAGAAAAAAAGCCAAGGACATAAAGAAAAAAGAGAAGAAAGAAAAAAAAAAAAAAGAAAGAAAGAAAACACACACAAAAAAGACCAAAACAGGGTCGCAAAAGTTATATCTAACAGTGGAGATTAAAGAAGTACTAGAGGATAAAAACATAAAAATAAAAGAAACAAAAACAAGAAAGAAAAAAAAAAAAAAAACACACACACACACAAAAACCAAAACAGGGTCGCAAAAGTTACATCTAACAGTGGAGATTAAAGAAGTACTAGAGGATAAAAACATAAAAATAAAAGAAACAAAAACAAGGAAAAAAAAAAAACAACAAAAAAAAACACACACACACACACACAAAAACCAAAACAGGGTCGCAAAAGTTATATCTAACCGTGGAGATTAAAGAAGTACTAGAGGATAAAAACATAAGAATAAAAGAAACAAAAACAAGAAGAAAAAAAAAGAAAAAAATTAAAAGGAAAGAGAAAAAAAAATTTTTTTTTCTTTTTTCTTTTCTTCCCCTCCCCCTCCTCTTCCTTTCAATAAAAAAATAATAAAATTTTAAAAAAAAATATATTAAAAAAAGAAAAAAAAAAGGAAATAATGTTGGTAAAAATAGTAACAATATGTATAAGAGTTTCTCTTTTATTGCTGTGGGTTCAGTTCATTTTCGGCTAGTTCCTTGTTCCGGCTTAAGTTTCTCAAGATCTATAGGCCCCTTTCTCTGTAGTTGGTCTGTATAGTCCTTTGTTCTGTGCGCGGGCCCCGCGGTGTCTTGGGCCTGGGCCGGCCTCTTCTGTGGACGGTGCCGCAGTCTGGTCTGCCAGCCCGACCCACTCCCGGCGGGAACGTCCCGCGCGGCCACAGCTGGTGGGGGAGCGGCGGCGAGGGGATGGTTCGCACGGGAACGGGAACGGTCGGCGGTGGGGGTCTACCCGCGCGGGAGCCCCGGGCGCAGGGGGCGGGCGCGCGCTATAGTCCCTTGCTCTGTGCGCGGGCCCCGCAGTGTCTTGGGCCCAGGCCGGCCCCTCCTGTGGTCCTCGCCGCAGTCCGGTCTGCCGGCCCAAACCACTCCCGGCAGAAACGGCCCGCGCGGCAACGGCTGGCGTGGGAGCGGCGGTGAGGGGATGGAGTGGTTCGCACGGGAACGGTCGGTGGTGGGGGTCGACCCGCTCGGGAGCCCCCGGCGCAGGGGGCGGGCGCGCGCCCGCGCGGGAGCGGCTGGCGGCAGGGGGGAGGGGAGCGCTCCTCAGGGTGTGCTTCCCACGGGGGAGCGGTCGGCGGCGTGGGAGCAGCCCACAGCGTCTCCCCGCCCAGCCCCGGCTTGCTACTGGCGGAAGCGGGTGTTTGCGATGATGCCTTCCCGCCGCGGAAGCTACTGCAGGGCTCGTAGTCTGTGGGTCTTAATTGTTCCTTTGTTTTCCTCTCTGTTATGATATCTCCGTGCTTTCTCGGTTGGCACAGACTCTACAGGGAGAGTTTCCCGGTGTTTGGAAACTTCTCTTTCCCTTTCCAGGCTCCCTTCCCCGGACAGAGGTCCGTCCCTCCCTCTTTGTCCCTCTCTGGCTTCTATATTCTTTCCTACCTCCTTTAGAGGGGAGTGAGTTGCTTTTCTCAGTGTCCGATGTTCTCTGCCGACATTCCGAAGCTGTTTGAGGAATTTACTCGGCGTTTAGATGTCCCCTTGATGAATTTGTGGAGGAGAAAGTGTATTCCCCGTCCTAATCCTCCGCCATCTTAACCGGAACCCCCACAAGTCAACTTTTCAGTGATCAGAAATAAAAGAGTTAGAGAGTCAATGGAGAGGATTCTTTGAATTTAAGTGAAGAGGACAGCAAAGTAAGATAGGGGAGATAATCACCAGAAGGAAACCTAGCACCTCATTTCCACCTGGACCTTTGCTTGATTGCAGACTATCCCAGGAGCATACGATTGCCTAGGAGAGTGCTGAAGGGAAACTGACCTGTGTCCTCTGAAAGTGGTAGCTCCAGGGACCAGTGTCAAATGCTCACCTAGGTGAGTCTCAAGGCAGGAGGCTGCAGGGTTTTCCCTTCCCAGAGAACCAGGAGAGAAGTAGCGATGAAGGAAGCTACAAGTCCACTCTCTGTTGGAGCAAAGGATTGTAAGTTTCCATGGACCAGGAGGAAACTCAGTTATCAGTTCTTAAAAAGACTATCGCCTTTCAAACTGAGTATCAGTGGAGGAGTCCCTAGCAGGAAGGCTAGAGGAATCTCCAAGGCAAAAGACTACAGATGTTTTCAAAGAGCCCAGGAGTCATTGTGTGTGCGTTTTAGAGAGAGCATGGCAGAAGGCATGGGTCCTACCTTGAGAACTCCAGGGAGCACCAGCTAACCAAACAGAACTTCACCCCATTCTTTCTGTTCCTTTCTCCCAGTCATCTCCCAGAGGGCTCCCAAAACACTGCTACTGAGAGACGGAGTCCTAGACTAGGCTGCAAACTGGATGGAAGATTGAACCTTGATTTTGATGGTATGAAAGGTTAGAATACCTGAAAATTAGACACATAGATCTAAAATGACTTAGAAAAGCTGAGACTACATGAGGTCTGGATGGGAGAAAAAAAAAGTAAAGGGTATTTCCTGATGGCAGATTTTCCAGTTCAGCCTATGTGAATGGCCAGTTTTGGAAGATGATGGGAAAGACGTACGGTTAAAGATATGGTTATACAGAATGGACACACACTCTGCTGAGGGGTGCCATTACTTGGCTGGGAGCCATATCACCCTGAGCTAGTCACTTCTGCAGCCATTGCAACATAATAAGAAATATATATTTGGGCTCTGCCCCTGGTTCCTGACACAGAGTTTTCAAAACCCTTGAGTTTGGGTTTGGGTGATGGGAGCATCTTTTATTCTAATGAGGTGACTCTTGGTGACCTAGAAACTTCAGAATGGGTTCCGGAGTCTTTCAGAGAAGACCAGTCCTTGACTGGAAATGTAGAACTTTCAGCCCCACTCCCCATCTTCCCAGGAGGAGAAGTCAGGGAGATTGAGTTAATAATTGATCATGCCTTTGTGTGAAGTCTCCAGAAAAAGCCCTAAATTATGAGGTTCAGAAAGCTTCCAGATTGGTGACCACATTCACGTGTCAGGAGTGGCACACCCCAACTCCACCCCAACTCTGCATTCAGGACTGTTCTGGGTTTTCTTTACCTGGCCGTTCACCTGTTCCTTTATAAAATCCTTTATAAGAAACTAGTAAATGTAGGTAAATATTCCCTTGAGCCTTGTGAGCCATTCCAGCAAATTATTGAATCTGAATCCCTAACTTTGTAGCCAAGTTGGAACAAAGTGTGGGAAATGTGGGGACAAATTGCTTGTGACTGGCATCTGAAATGGGGCAGTCTTGTGGAACTGAACTGTGAAGCCTGACAGTGGAGAACTGAATTAAATTACTGGACACCTATTTGATGTTCAAAAAGTTGGAAAATTGGTTGGTAGAGAAGATTCCCTTTAGTTATCTTCCATCTTTACTATGTTCCTACTCCACTCCACCAGCAAAATCAGTCACCAAGTCCTATCAGAATACTTCTGAAAACTGGGTTTCCATCTTCCCCTCTAATTGCCACTACTATTACTAGAAAGACAAACTCCTATTCATACTTCAACACCCACTCCTTAAGAGCCATATTTGAAGACTTCATGGAGTCTTCTAAGGTCATTTTCTACATTTGCATAGTATCTTGATAAAGTTCTTTTCAGTGTAAAGCATGTTTTGCAGTAATTTACCTGTGTTCCTGATGACCCTACTATACTGTGAGTTCCGTGAGGGCAAGGAGTCTGGTCAATCTGTTTCTCTAGCATTTGGTGCAGAGCCTGGCAGAGACAGGTGCTTAGAAAATTCACATCTGAATGAATAAATCAGTGAATGACATGGCGTTTTTTTGGAACAGTGAGCGTCACCATCTATTATTTCAGCTTTCTCAAGATCATTTCCCCAGCTAATTTCTGAATAGTGAAGCTTTATCATTGAAGCGGTGGCCTCATTCCTAAGTCAGATGTGGAAGTTACTGTGGTATTGAGGAAAGCCAAGACCAGGCATTTGACTTAATTTTAACTCAGGAAGTAGCTTGTTTATCTGCACTATTAGAGAACAGAGATTGCAGGTGAGAACTGCACGTATGTTTGTTTCTCTGAGGGCTCTGGGAGATTTTCATATGCCAAGAACAAGTCTTTTGAGTATTCGCTGGCTCTTGATGAACGATGAGACTAGCTCAGACTTGCAGCTTGGATAGCAGCTAGGATAAGGGGCCGAGAGGGAGCGGACACCCACAACCCTCCCTGGGAAGAATGGGCTGCCATCAGTGTAATGTCCACAGCGTTATTTGCATTGGGGAAATTTGAATGATTTTATGGAATAATCCAAAAATAAGTGGATTGTGGCATTCTTTATTCTCAAACATAGATTGTTTCCATTCCTTGAGTCCCAGATGGGTCACAATCACTGTTTCAACATCTAAATATCTGTCAAGTCAATAAATAAATGCATATGTAAATAAGTAAGATAAAGATTAAAATGTGATGTGGTTTTAGGTGGTTGGCTGTCAGAGAAATTAGACACAAGAGGTCTGCACCCTTCTCACTAGACGCATCTTTGAAAGTGAAAGTAGCTCGGTCGTGTCCAATTTTTTGCAACCCTGTGGACTATACAGTCCATGGAATTCTCCAGGCCAGAATACTGGAGTAGGTAGCCTTTCCCTTCTCCAGGGGATCTTACCAACTCAGGGATCGAATCCAGGTCTCCCGGGTTGCACGCAGATTCTTTACCAGCTGAGCCACAAGGGAAGCCCCAAGATGCATCTTGAGATGCCTGTATAAAGAGTTTGGGGTTGCCCCAGGACCTGTGAGGAAGATATCTCAGGGCATAGTATCCTCCATTTGCATCAGAGAGATCTCAGTTTGGATAGTGATCCTCTAGGCTTTGCTGTGTGGGGCAAGTCACTAAACCTCTCTGAATCCAGTTTTTCATCTATAGCCCAGGGATGATAATACTCCCTACCCCCTTGCAGAATCATTGTATTAAAGGCAATGAGTGCAAAGTGCCTTGTGCCACACCCATTGCATGGAAAGATATTGTCTGCACTCTACTACCGGCCTAGTACGTGCCGGGCACCATGCTCGCTGCATTCCATGTTTTATCTCATCTAAAAAGAATCAGAACCACCTGAGAATGTACATAGGCACACATAAGTGAGAGAAGTACTATATCTAGGAATCTGTCCAAAGGAAATAAAAAATGTGTGCAGGCTTTAGTTAAAAGAGAGAGAGGGAATGAGAGAGAGATCACTTCAAAATTATTTAGTTAAAAAATCAGAAATAATCAATGTACTACAATAAAGACAATGATTAAACAGATTATTGTATAATGCTTCACAAAAATTAGGCACAGATAAATACATAGTAATGTCAAGTTTTTAAAATCGATTTAGCTCTTTCCTCCCCTGCCGCTAAGGTGCTCGGTTCTTCCGAGGAAGCTAAGGCCGTTTCGGAGTGAGGCCCTCACTTCATCCGGCAACTAGCACCGCGCCCGGCAGCCCCCACCTAGCACTCGCTCGCACCATGGCCTCTGTCTCGGAGCTCGCTTGTATCTACTCTGCCCTCATTCTGCACGACGATGAGGTGACGGTCACGGAGGATAAGATCAATGCCCTCATTAAAGCAGCCGGTGTCAATGTTGAGCCTTTCTGGCCAGGTTTGTTTGCAAAGGCTTTGGCCAATGTCAACATCGGGAGCCTCATCTGCAATGTGGGGGCTGGTGGACCTGCCCCAGCAGCCGGTGCTGCACCAGCAGGAGGTCCTGCCCCATCCACTGCTGCTGCCCCAGCTGAGGAGAAGAAAGTAGAAGCAAAGAAAGAAGAATCTGAAGAGTCTGATGATGACATGGGCTTCGGTCTTTTTGACTAAACCTCTTTAGTAACACATTGAATAAAAAGCTGAGCTGTTTGCAAAATAAAATAAAATAAAATCGATTTAAAATTTTGTACAAAATCAATGGCTTTGTTTAAATGCAGAGGTGTATGAATGAAATAACACGTGGGCAGTGCTAATGATAAAGGCTTTGACTGTGTGCATCACAACAAACTGTGGAATATTCTTAATGAGATGAGAATACCAGACCACATTAACCTGCCTCCTGAGAAACCTGCATGCAGGTCAAGAAGAAACAGAACTGGACATGAAACAACAGACTGGTTCCAACTGGGAAAGGAGGATGTCAAGGATGTATATTGTCACCCTGCTTATTTAACTTATATGCAGAGTACATCATGAGAAATGCTGGGCTGGAAGAAGTGCAAGCCTGAATCAAGATTGCTGGAACAAATATCAACGACCTCAGATATGCAGATGACACCACTTTAATGGCAGAAAATGAAGAGGAACTAAAGAGCCTCTTGATAAAGGTGAAAGAGGAAAGTGGAAAAGCTGGCTTAAAACTCAACATTCAAAAAGTGAAGGTCATGGCATCTGATCCTATCACTTCATGACAAACAGATGGGGGAAATGTAGAAACAGTGCCAGATTTCATTTTCTTGAGTCCAATATCAATGTGGACAGTGACTGTAGGCCCAAATTTAAAAGATGTTAGCTCCTTGGAAAAATAGCTATGACAAACCTAGACAGTGTATTAAAAAAGCAGAGATATCACTTTGCTGACAGAGGTGCGGATAGTCAAAGCTATGGTTTTTTCAGTGGTCATGGAAAACTGGATAATGTGAGAGTTGGACCATAAAGAAGGCTGAACACGGAAGAATTGACGCTTTCGAACTGTGGTGTTGGAGAACACTCTTGAGAGTCCCTTGGACTGCAAGGAGATCCAACCAGTCCATCCTAAAGGAAATCAACCCTGAATATTCTTTGGAAGAACTGATGCTGAAGCTGAAGCTCCAATACTTTGGCCACCTGACTGGAAGAGCTGACTCATTGGAAAAGACCCTGATGTTGGGAACAATTGAAGGTGGGAGGAGAAGGGGACAGCAGAGGATGAGATGGCTGGATGGCATCACCGACTCAACAAACATGAGTTTGAGCAAACTCAGGGAGATGGTGAAGGACAAGGAGGCCTGGCGTGCTGCAGTCCATGGGGCGGCACAGAGTCAGACACGACTTGGTGACCGAACAGCAGCAGCGGCAACAAAGTGCATGTGGTGATTACATAAGGATTGAAGTAAAATTGGTCATCTCTCTCTCTCTCTTTGTCAGTTTCCACATTTTAAGTTTATTTCCAGTGAGTTTGCTGTTAGGTGATTTTTTTTAAAAAATAACAAAAACATTAGTGAAATTTTAAAATGAAAGTGGGCACATTCACATCTTTCTGATGGTATAAGTATCTAATATAAGGTGAAATCATTTCATAGGCAAAACCTTCCTTTGAGTTTTATATTTATTAAGCAGGTTGAAAAGAGCACTCCGGTGAGGCCAGATAGCTGCCGTTAACCTCATTTTAGGACCAAGTGTCCTGAGAGAGGCAGGGAGTCTGCATTTAGCCCGTGTTTAACCAGCGGGACATCAGACGTGCTTCACTGCCAGCCTGCCTGCCAGGCACTGTGAGGAAAATTACAAAGAAGGCAAGATACAGTTTTCAGGTCAATCAGTTCCCGGAGAATTTGGGTGTTAGAGGTCTGTACCCAACTGTCCGCCTTCTTCCTCCTCCCAGTGGAAGACCCAGTTGTCACATTAGCCCATCTCATCTGTGGTAGGACCTTAAGGAATGAGGAGAGGCGAGTAAAGGATATTCTGGACAGGATCAAATATTTCCAGAGATAGTGCCTGGCTCAGAGACGGAGGGATCCTCTCACTCTGCCTGGGAATACTAATTCTCTCTTAATGAAAATATATATATCTTTCATATTTTAAAAGCTATGAAATATATCACATTTGTATATGAATGGAATTCTAGTGTATGTATTCTATGACTTGCTTTAGTGATCATCCATGCAAATGCCAGTAGCTATAATTCTTTCTTTTTCACAGCTACATACTACTCCAGGGTGTGTCTAAACCATAATTTATCTCTTTTATTTTTAAGGATTTTTTTTTTTACAAATTATTTACCATTACATGAAATGCTGTTATGAACTGGTACACAGGTAAGAATATATTGAAAATGTATAAATAAAATTAAAAGATTTATAAGACAAATAACTCTTCAAAATGACTGCAAAGTCACTTCAGTCGTATCTGACTCTGTGCGACCCCTGAGACGGCAGCCCACCAGGCCTCCCCGTCCCTGGGATTCTCCAGGCAAGAACACTGGAGTGGGTTGCCATTTCCTTCTCCAATGTATGAAAGTGAAAAGTGAAAGTGAAGTTGCTCAGTCGTGTCCGACTCTAGCGCCCCCATGGACTGTAGCCTACCAGGCTTCTCCATCCATGGGATTTTCCAGGCAAAAGTACTAGAGTGGGGTGCCATTGCCTTCTCCAGGCTAAAAACAGTGTAAATTAATAAAACCATTCTGGAAAATGATTTAGTGTTATCTAGTCATTTTAATATCGATTGTTAATTTACACTGTTTTTAGCCTTTTAATACAGTTCTGATTTCCCCTTGTTATTTACTTCTTAACTTTGGTATTCCCAGACTTTATACTTTTTAAAATTTTGCCAGTGTTGAGGCAGTGCTTGTAATTGGCACTTTATTTCTGCTGGCTAAGCATCTTTTCACATGTTTATGGATCATTTGTGTTTACTGTTCTGTGAAATACTTTTCAAATCCTTGCCTCTATTTTTCTATTGGGTTGTTTGTTATTTTCTTATTGGTTCATGAACAGCAATTCTCAGTTTTGATGAAGATGATGATGATCTATATATATATCTATCCTAATGCCAGTATAAGCTATCTTAATGCTGTAGTTTTATAGTAAGTCTTGAGATAGTGCAAATTCTCTAGATCCTTCTTTAAGATTATCTTGCTAATCTAATTTCTTCAATTTCCATGAAAAAAATAAAGAATTAGCCTGTCACTTTTTGAAAGAAAGTAAATAAAAATGACTACTAGTACTCATGAGCATTTATCTCAGAGAAATAAAGACTTAGACTTAGACTCACACAAAAACATGAGTGTTCCTAGCAACTTTATTTGTAATAGTTGAAAGCTGAAAACAGTAAGTTCAGTTCAGTCACTCAGTTGTGTCCAACTCTTTGCGACACCATGAACCACAGCACATCAGGCCTCCCTGTCCATCACCAACTGCTGGAGTCCAACCAAACCCATGTCCATTGAGTCAGTGATGCCATCCAACCATCTCATCCTCTGTTGTCCCCTTCTCCTCCTCTGTTGTCCCCTTCTCCTCCTGCCCCCAATCTTTTCCAGCATCAGAAACTTTTCAAATGTGTCAGCTCTTTGCATGAAGTGGCCAAAGTACTGGAATTTCAGCTTTAGCATCATTCCTTCCAACGAACACCCAGGACTGATCTCCTTTAGGATGGACTGGTTGGATCTCCTTGCAGTCCAAGGGACTCTCAAGAGTCTTCTCCAACACCACAGTTCAAAAGCATCAACTCTTCGGCACTCAGCTTTCTTTATACTCCAACTCTCATATCCATAAATGACCACTAGAAAAACCACAGCCTTGACTAGATGGACCTTTGTTGACAAAGTAATATCTCTGCTTTTTAATATGCTTTCTAGTATGCTGGTCCGGGGAAGGCGATGGCACCCCACCCCAGTACTTTTGCCTGGAAAATCCCATGGACGGAGGATCCTGGTAGGCTCCAGTCCATGGGGTCGCTAAGAGTCGGACACGACTGAGCGACTTCACTTTTACTTTTCACTTACATGCATTGGGGAAGGAAATGGCAACCCACTCCACTGTTCTTGCCTGGAGAATCCCAGGGACGGGGGAGCCTGGTGGGCTTCCTTCTATGGGGTCGCACAGAGTCGGACACGACTGAAGCGACTTAGCAGTAGCAGCAGCAGTAGCAGTAGTATGCTGGTCATAACTTTCCTTCCAAGGAGTAAGCGTCTTTTAATTTCGTGGCTGCAGTCACCACCTGCAGTGATTTTGGAGCCCCCAAAAATAAAGTCTGACACTGTTTCCACTGTTTCCCCATCTATTTCCCATGACGTGATGGGACCAGATGCCATGATCTTAGTTTTCTGAATGTTGAGTTTTAAACCAACTTTATCACTCTCCTCTTTCACTTACATCAAGAGGTCTTTAGTTCTTCTTCACTTTCTGCCATAACGGTGGTGTCATCTGCATATCTGAGGTTATTGATATTTCTCCCAGAAATCTGGATTCTAGCTTGTGCTTCCTCCAGCCCAGCATTTCTCATGATATACTCTGCATATAAGTTAAATAATCAGGGTGACAATATACAGCCTTGACGTACTCCTTTTCCTATTTGGAACCAGTCTGTTGTTCCATGTCCAGTTCTAACTGTTGCTTCCTGACCTGCATATAGGTTTCTCAAGAGGCAGGTCAGGTGGTCTGGTATTCCCATCTCTTTCAGAATTTTCCACAGTTTATTGTAATCCATAGTTGCCCTTCAATCAGTAAACAGTTAAGTAAACTGGTAATCCATAAATGGAATACTACACACAGTAAAAGGAAATAAATTACTTATACACTCAGCTTCAATGAATCTCAAGGGAATTGTGCTGAGTGAAAAAAGCCAATATCAGAAGATTGCATACTGTATGGCCTCATTTCTATAACACCCTTGAAATGACCAAGGGTCATTTGATATGATAGAGACCTTATGATAGACCTTATGATAGAGGTCTAAAATAATTTAGGGGCAGCCAGGGCTTATAGATCACAGCCTTGTCATGGTGAAGGCATTTGCACAACTCAATGAAGGTATGAGTTATGCCCTGCATAACATACTATGCAAAATAAACAGATCTTAATAGAAAGTTCTTAAATTAGACATGGTCAAGAAGGAGATGGCCAGAGTAAATGCAGAAATCATAGGAATCAGTGACCTAAAGTGGATGGAGTGGGGGCATTTAATTGAGATGACCATCATATCAACTACTATGGGCAAGAATCCCTTAGAAGAAATGGAGTAGCCCTCATAGTCAACAAAAGAGTCCAAAATGCAGTACTAGGGTGCAATCTCAAAAATGATAGAATGATCTTGGTTCTTTTTCAAGGCAAACCATTCAACATCACAGTAATCAAGGTCTATGCCCCAACCGTTAATGCCAAAGATGCTGAAGTTGATCAGTTCTATGAAGACCTACAAGACCTTCTAGAAGTAACACCAAAAAAAGATGTCTTTTTCATCATAGTGACTGGAATGCAAAAATAATAAGTCAAGAGGTACCTGGAGTAATAGGCAACAACAACACAAGGGATGACTCTTCACACGGATGTCACCAGATGGTCAATAGCAAAATCAGATTGATATATTCTTTGCAGCTGAAGATGGAGAAGCTCTGCTGCTGCTGCTGCTGCTGCTGCTGCTAAGTTGCTTTAGTCGTGTCCAACTCTTAGCGACCCCATGGACTGCAGCCTACCAGGCTCCTCCATCCATGGGATTTTCCAGGCAAGAGTATTGGAATAGGGTGCCATCATCTTCTCTGGGAGGAGCTCTATACAGTAGCAAAAACAACACATGGAGCTGACTGTGGCTCAGACCATCACTTCCTTTTGCGAAATTCAGGCTCAAATTGAAGAAACTATGGAAGACCACTAGGCTATCCAGGTGTGACCTAAATTGAATCCCTTATGATTATACAGTGAAGGGGACAAATAGATTCAAGGGATTAGACCTGATAGAGCGCCTGAAGAACTATGAATGGATGTTTGTAACTTTGTACAGTAGGCAGTGATCAAAATCATCCCTAACAAAAAGAAATGCAAAAAAGCAAAATGGCTGTCTGGGGAGGCCTTACAAATAGCTGTGAAAAGAAGAGAAGCTAAAGGCAAAGGAGAAAAGGAAAGATATACCCACTTGAATGTAGAGTTTCAAAGAATAGCAAGGAGAGATAAGAAAGCCTTCCTCAGTGATCAATGCGAAGAAATTGAGGAAAACAATAGAATGGGAAAGACTAGAGATCTCTTCAAGAAAATGAGAGATACCAGGGAACATGTCATGCAAAAATAGGCATAATAAAGGACAGAGATGGTATGGACCTAACAGAAGCAGAAGATATTAAGAAGAAGTGGCAAGAATACACAGAAGAACCGTACAAAAAAGGTCTTAATGATACAGATAACCATAATGGTGTGATCACTCACCTAGAGCCAGACATCCTGGAATGTGGAGTTAAGTGGGCCCTAGGAAGCATTACTAAGAACAAAGCTAGTGTAGGTGATAGATTTCCAGCTGAGCTATTTCAAATCCTCAAAGATGATGCTGTGAAAATGCTGCACTTTTATGCCAGCAAATTTGGAAGCCTCAGCCATGGCCACAGGACTGGAAAAGGTCAGTTTTCATTCCAATTCCAAAGAAGGGCAATGCCAAAGAATGTTCAAACTACCTCACAATTATACTCATTTCACAGGCTAGCACAGAGAAGGCAATGGCACCCCACTCCAGTACTCTTGTCTGGAAAATCCCATGGATGGAGGAGCCTGGTAGGCTACAGTCCATGGGGTCGCTAAGAGTCAGACATGACTGAGAGACTTCACTTTCACTTTTCACTTTCATAAATTGGAGAAGGAAATGGCAACCCACTCCGGTGCTCTTGCCTGGAGAATCCCAGGGATGGCAGAGCCCGGTGGGCTGCCATCTATAGGGTCGCACAGAATCGGACACAACTGAAGCAACAGCTGTAGCAGCAGCACATGCTAGCAATGTAATGCTCAAAATCCTTCAAGCTAAGCTTCAATAGAATGTGAACTGAGAAATTCCAGCTGTACAAGCTGGGTTTAGAAAAGGCAGAAGAATCAGAGTTCAAATTGCCAATATCTGATAAGTCATAGAAAAAACAATGGAATTCCAGAAAAATATCTACATTTGCTTTATTGACCACACTAAAGCTTTTGACTGTGTGGATCAAAACAAACTTTGGAAAATTCTTAAAGAGACGGGAATACCAGAACACCTTACCTGCCTCCTGAGCAACCTGTTGGCAGGTCAAGAAGCAACAGTTAGGACCAGACATGAAACAACAAGCTGGTTCAAAACTTGGAAAGGAGTACATCAAGGCTGTATATTGTCACCCTGCTTATTTAACTTATATGCAGAGTACATCATGAGAAATGCCAGGCTGGATGAAGCACTAGCTGGAATCAAGATTGCTGGGAGAAATATCAATAACCTCAGATACACAGATGACACCACCCTTATGGCAGAAAGTGAAGAGGAACTAAAGAGTCTCTTGATGAAGGTAAAAGACGAGAGTGAAAAAGTTGACTTAGAAGTCAACATTCAAAAAACTAAGATCATGGCATCTGGTCCCTCACTTCATGACAGATAGATGTGGAAAAAAATAGAAACCATGACAGACTTTTATTTTCTTGCCATGATCTTAGTTTTTTGAATGTTGAGTTTTAAGCCAGCTTTTTCACTCTCCTCTTTCATCTTTATTTTTGTATTGTGAGCATTAGGATTGGGCCTGGCCAGAGTGGGCAGTTTCACTCAGTATTTCCCATAACAAAACCACTTGATTAGAGGGTTGGAAGCTTCAGTTCCATTGTCCTGACTTCCTGAGAGGAGAGTGGCAGGAGATTGAATCAATTGCCATTGGCCAATGATTTAATCAATCATGCTGATCAGATCAGATCATATCAGTCACTCAGTCGTGTCCAACTCTTTGCGACCCCATGAACTGCAGCACGCCAGGCCTCCCTGTCCATCACCAGCTCCCAGAGGTCACTCAGACTCGCATCCATCGAGTCAGTGATGCCATCCAGCCATCTCATCCTCTGTCGTCCCCTTCTCCTCCTGCCCTCAATCCCTCCCAGCATCAGAGTCTTCTCCAATGAGTCAACTCTTCGCATGAGGTGGCCAAAATACTGGAGTTTCAGCTTTAGCATCATTCCTTCTAAAGAAATTCCAGGATTGATCTCCTTCAGAATGGACTGGTTGGATCTTCTTGCAGTCCAAGGGACTCTCAAGAGTCTTCTCCAACACCACAGTTCAAAAGCATCAATTCTTCGGCGCTCAGCCTTCTTCACAGTCCAGCTCTCACATCCATACATGACCACAGGAAAGACCATAGCCTTGACTAGACGAACCTTTGTTGGTAAAGTAATGTCTCTGCTTTTGAATATGCTATCTAGGTTGGTCATAACTTTTCTTCCAAGGAGCAAGCGTCTTTTAATTTCATGGCTGCAGTTATTTTGGAATGGAAAATTCTGCTACCCTTCAGCAATCATGCTGAAGGGTAGCAGAATTTTCCATTCCAAAATATGTCTCTTTGGTATATGGATTATTTTAAACAGACATAGGACAGGTCTTCACACTAGATTGCTTGTGTGTGTGCTTAGTCGCTCTGTTGTGTCCAGCTCTTTGTGACCTGTAGCCAGCCAGACTCCTTTGTCCCTGGGATTCTGCAGGCAAGAATACTGGAGTGGGTTGCCATTCCCTTCTCCAGGGGATTTTCCCAACCCAGGAATCAAATACATATCTCCTGCATTGCAGGGTATACTTTAAGGCCTGAGCCAAGAGAAAGCCCACACCTAGATTAATGTTATCCTTTTGTGAGATACATATACATTTATAATGGAAATCTCCATTTGTAAGGATGGTGTCAGTAAGATTCCCTGGAGTGGGAAATGCAACCCACTCCAGTATTCTTGCCTGGAAAATCCCATGGACAGAAGAGTCTGGTGGGCTACAGTTCATAGGGTCACAAAGAATCAAACAGGACACACACTCACATCCCTCTCTATACCAAGAACAGAAGGATGGCTCTAAATCTCTAGAAACTTTTATAATTGAAGAAGGCAGGACTTCAATCTTCATGACAATCCTATCATAGTTGACTGTGCTTTTCCTGGTAACCTCCGCAAAGTTATCTTCCCTTCCCTTCCAAGTCTTCTTTCGGTTTTAGTTGGAGATTGTCAACAAAGAATGTTGCCTGTCATCTAGTTCTACAAGGATCAAGTCCTTAGCCATTGTGGTCACTGAACTTCAGTACATCCTGTAAATAGTTTAGATTGAAAAACCATGATGAAACAGTCTATATTTTAGACACACAAGCCAGGAGCTAGTTAATAAGCATATGAAAGGAAGAAGTTCAACGACAGCAGACTCTTGCATCTTTCTTTATATACACGAGCACTAAAATCATTAACTTGATACATCAGGGCTTTTTTGGTGATTGATGCCCAGAATTTGATCTCTGTGCACTGATGCCAAATTGAGTCTCAGAGTTTTGGGTGAAGTAATGGCACCCCACTCCAGTACTCTTGCCTGGAAAATCCCATGGATGGAGGAGCTTGGTGGGCTGCAGTCCATGGGGTTGCTAAGAGTCGGACACGACTGAGCAACTTCACTTTCACTTTTTCGCTTTCATGCATTGGAGAAGGAAATGGCAACCCACTCCAGTTTTCTTGCCTGGAGAATCCCAGGGGCAGGAGAGCCTGGTGGGCTGACGTCTATGGGGTCACGCGGAGTCGGACACGACTGAAGTGACTTAGCAGCAGCAGCAGCAGCAGTAAAAAATAACTTTACTGATTTTCCAGGCAAAAGGGGACACAGCTGGCTCATCGTGCCCTTCAAAAATTGTGTCTCGACCTGGGGGAATTTGGTGAGGAGTTTTATAGAGATGGTTCAAGGGCAGGCTTGCTGTTAATGGCCAGGGTGCATGCAGGGCCCACCTTCCCGAATCTGGCCTCAGGTGGCCTCCTGGTGAGCTTCTGCGGTACCTTTAATCTAGCCTTACTCGCTCTCCTGATTCTCTTGACGACTGAATTGAGGAATTGCTTCATCAAGCAGTTAGCATATTCCATTTGCTGAGGGAGTGTCCTGCTTGGTTTCATGACCAACAGTAATCTTTTACCAAGATCTATGCTTAACTACTTTTATTTCCCAGTTAAAAAAATCATATATATTCTGACTCCTCCCCTACCTCTTAGAAGCAGTTCCTCTAAGTTATCTGAGAGGTTGTCTCCAGGGCTATAGTCCTCAGCAAGATCTCTGAATAAAACTGAAACTCAACTTTTGCAATGTGCATTTTAAAATTTCACTCAGGGTGTCACTTAAAGCGGTTGCTTGGGCCATTTGGGGAGCTACTCCGTTTTCCTGGTTATCTTCCCTGTATGTGAAGTACACATATTATTGAACTTCCGTTTGCTTTTTTTTTTCTTGTTAATCTGTCCTTTATTACAGACTAATGTCAACTAAGACTCTAGAATGTTTGAGGGAAGTAATAAAGCTTCCATGAAAATCCAAAAGGAATGGGTTTGGGGAGCTTTCAGGTTGGTGAACACATGGAGATTTGGGGAGAATAAGGTGTGGAAGTTCAACCCCCTTTTCCTATACCTTCCCACAGGCATCTCTTTCAGCTGGCTGTTCCTGAGTTACATCCTTTTATTTTTTTAAAAAAAAAAGTAGTCCGTAAAATATTTCTCTGAGTTCTGTGAGCCACTCTAGGAAATTAACTGAACCAATTTATTGGAGGGGTCATGAGAACCTCTGATCTATAGCAGGTAAATCAGAAGCACAGGTGACAGCCAAGACTTTGCACGGACGTCTTATTTGTGTGTGCACAAGCAAGTGTGGGTGGGGGAAGAAGGGGCATTCCTGTAGGGCTGAGCCCTTCACCTATGGATCCTGATGTTATCTCCAGGTAGATGGTGTCAGAATCGAGTTGAACTATAACACATCTAGCTGTTGTTGGACAATTTGGGGATGTATAGTGAAAAAGACAAAAACAACAACTCTGCATTTATCAGAATTTGGTACCAGACTATTAAGGACTCAACTACTTTGAAAGTTGGAAAGTTGCTAGGAATTTTCCCAAGGTTTAACTACATACTTAGTATCTCCAGCTGTCCTGCAATCGCTGTCCAACCATGCATGCCCAAGGGACCTCATGACCGAATTCCATACTGAGCTGCCAGTCATATTTTATCATGCTGGAATTTGAACACTAGAATGAGGTCTTTAAGAGATGGAAGCCAGATGAGGCTGCATCTGGTTTAGACCCCTATTCTGGTCCTATTCTAGTGAGGAGTTGTGAAAATCTCTGGAGTGAGACCATGTCTGCTCTTTCTAAAGTCTGGTGGGCCAGCTCATTTTTTGTAACCAAAGAAACTTTCCTGAGTCCCAGGAGCATGGAAAAAGTGTTAATCTCTCAGTTGTGTCCAACCCTTTGAGGCCCCATGGACTATAGCTCTCTAGGCTCCTCTGTCCATGGGATTCTCCAGGCAAGAATACTGGAGTGGGTTGCCATGACCGTCTCCAGGAGATCTTCCTGACCCAGGGATAGAACTTGGGTCTCCCACATTGCAGGCAGATTCTTTACTGTCTGAGCCACCAGGGAAGCCCTTAATGGGTCATTTATTGAGTGTCTACTATGTGTCAGCAATTAACCTGTGTTATCTAATCAATACTGACAAAACTCTCTGGGATGGGTGTTATTATCCCACTAGATGGATGAGAAAACTAAGTTTAAAGATGACTGCTTCCAAGTCCCTCAGCTGGCAAGTCATGAGGTTTAAGCTTTTTTCTAATCCTGTGCTTTTTCTACTCATACTTAGACCAGATACAAAATGGGGAAATTGCAATTATGCAAACAAGGAAAGAAACAAATGCAGAAAGAAAAAAATTACAAGGAAATAGATTAAAATTCTAGCCATTCTTCCATTAGGGTTCGGGACTGGGACTTTTTTCCTTTTCTGCATTTTGCTAATTTATTTAATGTACACTGATCACTGAAGTATTTTATCACCCTGCTTATTTAACTTATATGCAAAGTACATCATGAGAAATGCTGGGCTGGAGGAAGCACAAGCTAGAATCAAGATTGTTGAGAGAAATATCAATAACCTCAGATATGCAGATGACACCACCCTTATGGCTGAAAGTGAAGAAGAACCAAAGAGCCTCTTGATGAAAGTGAAAGAGGAGAGTGAAAAAGTTGGCTTAAAGCTCAACATTCAGAAAACTAAGATCATGGCATCTGGTCCCATCATGTCATGGCAAATAGATGGGGAAGCAATGGAAACACTGACAGACTTTATTTTGGGGGGCTCCAAAATCACTGCAGATGGTGACTGCAGCCATGAAATTAAAAGACACTTGCTTCTTGGAAGAAAAGTTATGGTCGACCCAGACAGCATATTCAAAAGCAGAGACATTACTTTGCCAACAAAAGTCCATCTATTCAAAGTTCTGGTTTTCCTAGTAGTCATGTATGGATGTAAGAGTTGGACTATAAAGAAAGCTGAGTGCTGAAGTATTGATGCTTTTGAACTGTGGTGTTGAAGAAGACTCTTAAGAGTCCCTTGGAGATCCAACCAGTTAATCCTAGAGGAAATCAGTCCTGAATATTCATTGGAAGGACTGATGCTGAAGCTGAAGCTCCAACACTTTGGCCACCTGATGGGAAGAACTGACTCACTGGAAAAGACACTGATGCTGGGAAAGATTGAAGGTGGGAGGAGAAGGGCATGAAAAAGGATGAGATGATTGGATGGCATCACCGACTCGATGGACATGAGTTTGAGTAAGCTCCGGGAGCTGGTGATAGACAGGGAAGCCTGGTGTGCTACAGTCCATGGGGTCACAAAGAGTCAGACACAACTGAGTGACTGAACGGAACTGAGTTAAACGAGACCACACAGCTTCTGGGAGTATTCTGGAGTAGGGGCTTCTCTACACGTCCACATGAGTACCTCTGCCTCTTAAGCTGCATTGGCAGCCTTTCACCTGCTCTCTGGGAAAAGATCTTTTCCATGAGTCACCTCACTCCAGATGCAAAGTAGCTTCTTCCTCCAAAAGGTACTGCGATTTAATCACAAATAATTGCTGCTCAGAAAGATCAGCATTTTACATCCCTCAGATTCACTGTCTCTCAAATCAAACAGCTCAGTGAATCATTAAGCAAGTCAGTATAATAGAAATTCTGTTTAAAAATCCACCTCTCTCCTCCATGCTTGCTGAAGTTACTCTTCATGGTATTGATTGATCATGATGAAAATACTTCTCTCCCCCTATCATTATGCCATAGAATATGTTGATAAAGACTCGGGGAGCTCAGTTCCTCTCCTGGTTAGAATGAAGGAACTAGCATTTATCAAACATCTGCTTTATGTCCCAAGTTAAGTGCTTTCAACACAATATTTCATTCATAACAAGGATGGGAGAGAGGTGTGAACGTTACCATTTTACATGCAGGTAGGGAGATGGGGCGGAGAAGGCAATGGCAACCCACTCCAGTGCTCTTGCTTGGAAAATCCCACGGACAGAGGAGCCTGGTAGGCTGCAGTCCATGGGGTTGCGAAGAGTCAGACACGACTGAGCAACTTCACTTTCACTTTTCACTTTCATGCATTGAAGAAGGAAATGGCAATCCACTTTAGTGTTCTTGCCTGGAGAATCCAAAGGACAGGGGAGCCTGGTGGGCTGCTGTCTATGGGGTTACACAGAGTCGGACACGACTGAAGTGACTTAGCAGCAGCAGCAGGGAGATGGGGGTGGAAGGAGAGGTTCCAAGAGGTGAACAGGTGGTCTGGTAGAGGGCTGCTGGCATCAGTCCTGACATCAACTAGACAAGATCTTGACCATGACCTCACCTTCCTGTAGCCTCAATTGTAAAGGAGGGAAGAATAATAAAAGTACCCTCATCATCATATTGTTGCAAGAATTAATTTATGATGCTGTTTATTTAATGCCATTAGTACAATGATATTTAAAGTGTTCTTTTTATAGATCTTGTACTTTTCCCACTAGATTTATTTCTGAAGATTTTAGGTTTCTTTTTGGTATTGTGGACTTAAAAAAAAAAATCACAACCTAAAAGTTGAGGGTTATATTTTATTCAGTGGAAACTTTTAGAGCTTCAAGCCCCGGAGACAGCATCTCAAGTTGCCCCTGAGACAACTCCTCTGAGGAGGCTAGGGGAGGACCTAGGTTATAGAGAAGTTTTGCAACAAAGGGCAGGTTGTCTGAACATCAAAAGATTATTGTTAAAGACAACCAGATATCCCAAGTTACGGAATTTAGCACTTTTCTAAGTATGGGAAGATGCAAGAGTCGAAATTATTCCTTTGATATGCACGTCAACTATTTGGGGACAGTATCCTGTTTTCATATTCTGTGCTTCCCCAGGGCTCACCATCTCACCATCTGTGATGGTTGCAATTGCAGGTGACTGAGTTGGACCATAAAGAAAGCTGAGCACTGAAGAATCGATGCTTTTGAACTGTGGTGTTGGAGAACACTCTTGAGAGTCCCCTTGGATGGCAAGGAGATCCAACCAGTCCATCCTAAAGGAAATCAATCCAGAATATTCATTGGAAGGACTGATGCTGAAGCTGAAACTCCAATACTTTGGCCACCTGATGACTCAATGGAAAATAACCTGATGCTGGGAACGATTGAAGGCAGGAGGAGAAGGAGACAACAGAGGATAAGATGGTTGGATGGCATCACTGATTCGATGGACATGAGTTTAAGTAAATTCCAGAAGTTGGTGATGAACAGGGGAGCCAGGCATGCTACAGTCCATGGGGTTGAAAAGAGTCGGACATGACTGAGCTACTGAACTGACTATGATGTCCTTGTTTACTGACATGGCAGGAAATATTCCATTTCTCAGTATTATGAACTGGATGCATTTTTACCATTTATGTTTTTAATTTATTAATGCTTGGCTTTTTTTTTTTTTAATGTTAAATTTGTACAGTGAGAATGTAAGCACCACAGAAGGAGAAACTTTATTAGTACTCATTGCTGTGTCCTGAATTCTAAGGCACATGCCTGGCATATAGCAGGTATTCATTAAATATTTCTTTAATGGCTGAACTTGACAAAATTACCAAGTTCTGTTATTAAGCTCTTAGTTTCTGTAGTTGATTCTCCTGAATTTTTAATAGACAGCAAATTGTCTGCAACTTATAATGATATTTTCCTTCCCAATATCTATGTTTTTCATATGAAACACTATTGATCTGGGCAGACATCTCTGTAGTTGTCCTGTATTAACTAAGACTGTTTCTAATGTTTCAATATTAAATATGATTTTTGGCAAGGTAGGGATTTCTGACAGCAGCCTGTTATTGGATGGCAAAAGTTTCATTCTCTACCAACTTCCCTAAGGCTTGTTTTATATTTTATTTTCCTTTTTTAAGTCAGGATTGAGTGTTGGACTTCATTATCTATATTCCTGGTATCTATTGAGATGATCATGTTTTTCCTCCTTTTATTAATTAATTACCATTTCCTTAGTGATTAAAAGTGTAAAATATATAAATAGATTCATGGGCGGAGAAGGCAATGGCACCCCACTCCAGTACTCTTGCCTGGAAAATCCAGTGGACAGAGGAGCCTGGTGGGCTGCAGTCCATGAGGTCACTAAGAGTCAGACACGACTGAGCGACTTGACTTTCACTTTTCACTTTCATGCATTGAAGAAGGAAATGGCAACCCACTCCTGTGTTCTTGCCTGGAGAATCCCAGGGACGGGGCTGCCATCTATGGGGTTGCACAGAGTCGGACACGACTGAAGCAACTTAACAGCAGTAGCAGCAGCAGATTCATGGGAATGTGCACATGGAATAATGTTTTTTTAATGCTCTTGAAATAATACACACATACATGGTGGCCATCTAAGCCCATTCCTGTTACTCATCTACCTATCTACCTGCCTCTGTTGCCACACCTTCCCAGGGCCATGCATACCCTGAGCAGAAGAAGCTCATCTATGTAATTATAATGTAAGACATGTGCTGGGTCTCACTAGGGGGCAGAAAGAGTAAACATCCATGAAGCATCCTTCTGGGTCCTACTACCTCTCTCCGTGATCCTCAGCTGCCCTGCTCCATGGAACAGGGTGAGCAAGGACCATTGCTTGATATCTGACATCTTTGTCTTCCATCCCTCTCTTCCAGGAGACTGAGGGCAGGTGGAGTTAGAACTGGGGGGCAGAGCAGTCATCTTCTGCCCTCCTTGCAACTTCCTTCTTACGGCTTCAGGGGATGGCAAGAGTCTAGCCTCAGGAGTCTCACTGCAGCCCAGCTTTCTCATAGTGCCCTTCTCAGAAGTAGGAAGCCTGCATTTTATGATTCACTTGCTTTCTGCCCCTTGTGCCTGTCTCTTGGGAAGAATGATGGCTGACCTCTTGGGTTCCTACTACAATACCAGGGATCTCAAAATATTTTGGAGTAAAGCACTGAAGCGACTTTGTAGCAGGGAAGAACAGACTCTGTCTTCATTCTGGATCTCTTCTTTAACATTTGCTTCCCGTTCCTTTTGTTACTATAATCATTAGAAAGATGATGTCTATGTCTACAAGTGTATGTCATCACCTGCTTGCAGGGTGAGGGGGACCCTGTATCTCTGTCTGAATGTTAAACTAAAGTGCCTTTGTTCTGCTCATAAGGAAACACCCTGACCCTGCCCACTGTGAATAGCTTCAGGAAAGAAGAAATTAACAGGGTCCCTTCTCAAGGCGGGCCAGACCAGGGCATGTTTTGTAAAACTGACAGCCTTTTTACTTTCTTTCCTCAGCTCCTCCTCTCTCTTTTCTATAAAAGACAGAGGTATCCAGACCCCAATAAAATGGTACTCCAGGACTGTAGTCTGCCATCTTCTCGGATATCCAGTTTTCTGAATAAAGTCACTCCTCCTTGCCTCAACGCCTTACCTCATGGTTATCGGCCTGTTGTGCTGTGAGCAGCCTGAACTTGGACTTGGTAACAACTTTAACAATATCCTCCAAAAACATATGTTCAAGTCTTAACCTCTGGTACCTGGGAAGGGGAACTTATTTGTAAACAAGATCTTTGTGTGTGTGTGCTCGGTCATGTCCAATTCTCTGTGACCCCACGGACTTTAGCCTTCCAAGCTCCTTTGTCCATGGAATTTGCCAGGCAAGAATACTGGAGTGGGTTGCCATTTCCTACTCCAGAGGATCTTTCTGATCCAAGGATTGAACCCAGGTCTCTTGTGTCTCCTGCATTGGCAGGCAGATTCTTCACCACTGCACCACCTGGGAAGCCCCAGGATCTTTGTAAATGTGACTAATTAAGGATTGTGAGATGAAGTCATCCTAGGTGGTGGGCCCCAAATCCAGTATCTTGTGTCATTACAAGAAAGGAAGGCACACAGAGACACAGAGGGGAAGGTCATGTGAAAATGAAGGCAGAAGTTAGATCGATGCAGCTACACACCAAGGAACACCAGGAAGTGCTGCGAGCCACCAAAAGCTGGAAGAGGCAAGAGATGATTCTTCCCTAGTCTTTAGTGGGAACATGGCCCTGTTGACACCTTGATCTCAGACTTCTAGTCCCTAGAAATGTGAGAGAATAAATTTCTGTCATTTATGCCACTCAATTTATAGTACTTTGTTATAATAGTCCTAGGAAATGAATGTTTCCAATGTTCATTGGAAGGACTGATCCTGAAGCCGAAACTCCAATACTTTGGCCACCTGATGGGAAGAACTGACTCACTGGAAAATACCCTGATGCTGGGAAATATTGAAGGCGGGAGGAAATGGGGACGACGAAGGATGGGATGGTTGGATGGCATCACTGATTCGATGGACACAAGTTTAAGTAAGCTCCGGGAGTTGGTAATGGACAGGGAAGCCTGGAGTGCTACAGTCCATGGGGTCACAAAGAGTCAGACCCGACTGAGTGACTGAACTGAAATGAACTGAGGAAATGAATACAAGTATATAAGCCTGAATGTTTAATTTGAAGAACATTTTTTGCTACCATAATTAGAGTCAATTCCTAGGCAGGTTGATAAGAAGTGCAGGGTCCCGGAGGAGGAGATAGGGGTCTGGAATTCTCAAGGAGGAAAGGACAACCATTTCTTTTTTTTTTTCCCTCTACATTCCTTAGTCTTAGTCACATAACACAACTCAGTTTAAACTCTGTACTAAGGATTGTATAACAACAATGTATCCTGCTTGAGGACAGTTTCTCTTTCCTGAAAACCTTCTGACTAATCCTGATATCTTAGAATGTATATTATGGGAGTGGATCTGGTCAAATCTTTCTATTATTAAATTCTAATCTTGTTACCTTAAAATGTAAATTATGGGAGTGAGTCTGGTAAAATTTTTAAAACCTTGAGACATTCTTTTGATTTATTGTAATAACTAATTAAAAAAGCGTATAATTCCCTTGCTAAAGGCTAGCAAGTGGGGCACTCTCCACCCTCTTCTGATGTCTATGTCAGAAACTTTCTCTATCCCTTTCATACTTTAAGAAAACTTTGCTACACAAAAGCTCCTGAGTGATCAAGCCTGGTCCCTGGTCCCGAAGTTAAATCTTCTTTGGAGATCACAAATCCAACATCATTCACCATAAGCTATCAATAACACAAATAACCACAGCTTAAAACTTTCAATGCAGAAAAAAGTTATTATTTAATAACAGGAAAATTTCTGAAGCTTTTATTTTTAAATGTCTAGCTATAGGAAATAGGTTAAATGACTCACATCAATTTATTGAAATATATTCTATGGGATAATTATTAAAAGTATCAAATAATAAAATAAAATATGTATGTAACAATGTTGAGGACTGCTGCTGCTGCTGCTAAGTTGCTTCAGTCGTGTCCGACTCTGCAATCCCATAGACGGCAGCTCACCAGGCTCCCCCGGCCCTGGGATTCTCCAGGCAAAAACACTGGAGTGGGTTGCCATTTCCTTCTCATAGAAATTTCTAGTGAGACATGCATAATTCTGTCTGCCTATGTACAGATATTGAGGTTCCCTGTGGCTCAGGGGTGAAGAATCTGTCTGCCAATGCACGTGACACGGGTCTGATCCCTGGGCCAGGAAAATCCCCTGGAGAAGGAAATGGCAATCCCCTCCAGTATTCTTGCCTGGGAAACCCCATGGACAGAAGAGATCGGGAAGCGACTGCAGTCCATGGGTCTGCACAAGAGTCAGACACAACTAGGCACCTAAATAACAACGATGTACAAAGACTAAAGGAAAACTAGAGAAATGAAAACAACTTATTTGACGGAGCAATGGATTGTGTGTAATTTACATTTTTTTCCTAAGGTTATTATAAAGATTTTTTTCATAATAATTTTAATTAGAATTCTATGGATCTTTTCTTAGGAGTATTAAATAATCCTGGGACAATCGTAATAAAATGCATCCAGACTCCTGCAGTTACATGTCACTAACTAATCAACAAATTGAACAGGAAATAAAAAAGATTTTGTCACATAAAATTTTACTCTAAGATCAATATTCCCCAGGCTAGTCATATTGAAAAACATACACAAGCACATTTTCTGTACTCCTTTCCACACGGTGCTAGGGTTGCAACACCCAACCTCACCCTCAGCACACATACCCAGGCCTGAAAACATCTCCCCTCCTGGTCTACTCCAGTTTTGGAAATCCCCATGATTCCAGAGCCCTTCTGTTGAGTGAAAGCATCACATCTCTGATGGTTAAATCAAGGTGGGTACCATACTTGTACTCGTATATATTCTCACGTTTCTATGAATTCACTCAGGTCACAAAGCACTGCTGGGCAGGGAATGGATGAGAAATGGTCCTTTCCTCCTGGATCTTATAAGGATTATTGGATAAGAAGTTGTCTTTTGGGAAAGCAGAGACCAGGTTCTAAAAGTATGTTGGAGAGGGCATTTACCTGAACCACGGATGAACAGTTGACTTGGCTCCTTCTTGTGCAAGAGGCACATGAAGGACAAATTGAGGAGGCTTAAGAAATAAAGCCCACTTAATTTTACCACAAAGCTGAAGTACAAGGTATGTTCACAGAAACAGAAGCACACCAACATGCTTTCAACATCTAAAACTAAAGGGCAATTTGTTCTCTTAAAGTAGTTTCAAACTTTAGTCTTCTACGTGCACGCACACACACACACACCTGCACACGCACAATTAATATCCACTCCTCCACACTCTTTAACTATTTTAAATCAAAAAGGTTTTACTGTACTTCCAATTCTATGATCGCTCTCTAATGCAAGTTCTCTACAAAAAGACATACAAATTGGGAATCTAAACTTTTTTTCCCCTGTCTTCTAGTAAAAAACTGCTTTGAGAATTCTTAGTTGTTTCTGAATTGGTCTCATTAAAAACTTTATCGAGTACCAATAGGTACTCGATGTGTGAGGGATGAGTCTTAAGGATGTGTGAACATTGAGTAGGGGAAGCAAACGGATATGACATATCCCCGAATCTTGGCGTATTAGAACAGAATAAAATATAAGGCAGAGGTGAGGTCTTAGGTGGGATTGAGCATGATCACGACGCCATGGAGAAGGCCCTGGTTCCTGGGATTAATCCTCACAGGAAGGTGCCAGGAAAGCTTCATTCAGGAAAGCTGCTTTACCTGATGGAATGGCAAAGACTGTACCCCAGACAGAGGACTTGGACAGTGTCAGGTTGCACGCAGCCTATAGGACCAGGCGCTGTTTTCCCCATCTCAGTGCCCCAGGACATCACACGCCAGCCTGCACAGGGCAGGAGTTCATCCAGGTATCCCCAGGCTTGGTCAGAGTTTGCTGCCAGATTGCCAATCCATAATACTTTGCTGAAATTAGTAGAGAGCTGGGGGTCTCAAAATTCATTGTCGACAAGGTCAAAAAAGTTATGTCGATAAGTGAAGCTGAATTCATTAGAGAGTGGTTGGGACTGGGGCCAACTAAAGAGTACCACCATGGTGGAATGCGGGCTCGGTGTTGCTGAGTCTTCCAATATTTCAAAGAAAGTAAAAACAACAACAAAATCTAACAAGATTTGTATGTGACATTTTTAGCTTTTTGAAACGTTCAAGTATCAAGTAGAATATACCCGAGGATCATATTCACCTTCTGGCCCACCAGTGCACGACCTGGGAGCAGAGTATGTAGTGGGAATTGAAGGGAGATAAGACTGGACTGGTAATTTGGCACTACATTCAAAACAGTCTGAAATGCCTGGAGTTTGGGTTTTGTGAGTGGTTGGGAGATTCTCAGCATGTTTTTCTTAGCAGGGAAGTGGCAGAGCAGTTCTGTCAGTTCAGTAGAGGAAATGGATGAAGGAACGGGAGAAATCAGAAGGTAGGACACCCAGAGGCCCTTGATGGATCCAGGTGAAAGATGATGCATGTGGTGGCCACCGTGAGTAGGAGAGGCATTTAGGAGGCAGAATGGAAAGGACTCTGAGCAGTGGAGAGATGGGGCAGGAGGCAGTAAGGTCGGCTTTGGCCTCATAGCTTGGGTAATACAGTGATAGGAACATCACTTACAAAGCAAGCCATTTTCCCTCCTGTACTCATTCCAAACAGTCCACCCCGTGAAAGGGCCACCTGCCTCCTTCTGCTGGTTTTCTTACTTCCTCTTAGAGTGTTGCTATTTTTAGCACCTCTTCCCCACCACTGTAAAGCTCACCCCTTTTCTTTTTTCTTTCTTCCCTCCCCTCCTTTCAAAGCTCCATTTCCTTCAAGGAGTTGTCATTTCAACCAGCTTCTCTTTCCCGGGCCTTCCGCCTACGGGTAGCCCTCCCACCACACCTCTTCCCACAAATGAGGCTTTTAACGCTAATTATTGAGGTTTTTGGATCCAGCACAGAAGCCATGCACTTAAAGACGTGAGACCAGGTGACTGGAGCTTATTTTTAGTGCCTGCAATTTGTCGATTGTGCCATCTATTGTCACAGTGGCACCCAGAGACCAGAGCTCAGTTCCAGAGCCCAATGCCTGAGGATTTGTAAACTCTGCAGTTAGTTTAGTAGCTAAGTAGCTAACAGAAGGGTTAGCCTAGTGATAAAGTCATATCCTGTGCTGTCCTGGAACCCTGCCCCTTCCAGTCCTCCCTGATGAGGATAAGAAATTATCAGGGACAGGAACGCAAATAGAGAAGAAGAAAAGGAGAGAAAGACGAGGGAACACGAGTTAGTCTGCGCACAGAGCTCACTGTGTCCATCCCTTCTCTTGCACACCCCATGCTCCCATCTTCTACTCTCCAGATGAACACCTGGGGTCTCAGTGTCCGCTCTGCTCTCAGAGGGTGAAAGAAGACAGGGAGAAAGTGATTTCTTGTTCCTAAGATAGATTGTCCTCTCAAACCAGCTTCATGTTCACATCTAAGAGGCCCATTCCCTGAAACCAGGGTAACTGTGAAAGTGTTACTCGTTCAGTCATATCTGACTCTTTGCCCCTCCATGAATTATAGCCCACCAGGCTGGCAATGGCACCCACTCCAGTACTCTTGCTTGGAAAATCCCATGGACAGAGGAGCCTGGTAGGCTGCAGTCCATGAGGTTGCTAAAAGTCTGACACGACTGAGAGACTTCACTTTCACGTTTCACTTTCATGCATTGGAGAAGGAAATGGCAACCTACTCCAGTGTTTTTGCCTGGAGAATACCAGGGACAACAGAGCCTGGTGGGCTGCTGTCTACGGGGTCACACAGAGTCGGACACCACTGAAGTGACTTAGCAGCAGCAGCAGGCTCCTCTGCCCATGGATTTCTCCAGGCAAGAACACTGGAGTCGGTTGCCGTTTCCTACTCCAGGGGATCTTCCCCATCCAGGGTTCAAACCCAGGTCTGCTGCATTGCAGATAGATTCTTTACTGTCTGAGCCACAGCATTTATCCCCGTAGGCTACTGGAAAATGGAGATTTTCAGTACTCCTTAGGGGGAGCTAGAGGTTCATCCATACATGGGAACGTTACTCAGCAATAAGAGGAAAATCTTAGTACATGCAATAGCATGGGGAATTCCCAAATGGCTTCTATGGGAGTGACATAAGCCAGTCTCAAAGGGCTCCATAGTTGTACTCCATTTATATGATAGTCTGGAAAACTCAAACTCATGGGGAGAAAATCAGGTCAGTGGTTATGAGGGAATGTTAGTGAGAAGAGGAGGCTGATGTCCAAAGAGTACAAAGAAAAATTCTGGGGTGATACAAATAGGCCTGCTGATGGTGACGGTGACAGGACTATATACATTTTGTGAAGACTCATAGAACTGTGCACCTATAAACAGCAGATTTTACTCTAACTCAAGAGCGCAAACCAAAAACGAAACAAAAAGGCAGAAGAGCTATAGTCTGATGCTCTTAATTCAGATCCAACCCCTAAAGCAAATCATCAGTTTCCATGTGAACAGCACTTTGTAGCTCAACTAATGATGAACAAAGTCTTTGGAATCCCTTTCAGCTCTGCTTCTTGCCATACATGTGATTTGGGGTAACTTAGAAAAGGCAGAGGAACCAGAGATCAAATTGCCAACATCTGCTGGATCATGGAAAAAGCAAGAGAGTTCCAGAAAAACATCTATTTCTGCTTTATTGACTATGCCAAAGCCTTTGTGTGGATCACAGTAAACTGTGGAAGATTATGAAAGAGATGGGAATACCAGACCACCTGACCTGCCTCTTGAGAAATTTGTATGCAGGTCAGAAAGTAACAGTTAGAACTGGACATGGACCAACAGATTGGTTCCAAATAGGAAAAGGAGTACGTCAAGGCTGTATATTGTCACCCTGCTTATTTAACTTATACACAGCGTACATCATGAGAAATGCTGGACTGGAAGAAACACAAGCTGGAATCAAGATTGCTGGGAGAAATATCAATAACCTCAGATATGCAGATGACACCACCCTTATGGCAGAAAGTGAAGAGGAACTCAAAAGCCTCTTGATGAAAGTGAAAGTGGAGAGTGAAAAAGTTGGCTTAAAGCTCAACATTCAGAAGACGAAGATCACGGCATCCGGTCCCATCACTTCATGGGAAATAGATCGGGAAACAGTGGAAACAGTGTCAGACTTTATTTTTCTGGGCTCCAAGATCACTGCAGATGGTGACTGGAGCCATGAAATTAAAAGACGCTTACTCCTTGGAAGGAAAGTTATGACCAACCTAGATAGCATATTGAAAAGCAGAGACATTACTTTGCCAACAAAGGTCCATCTAGTTAAGGCTATGGTTTTTCCTGTGGTCATGTATGGATGTGAGAGTTGGACTGTGAAGAAGGCTGAGCGCCAAAGAATTGATGCTTTTGAACTGTGGTGTTGGAGAAGACCCTTGAGAGTCCCTTGGACTGCAAAGAGATCCAACCAGTCCATTCTGAAGGAGATCAGCCCTGGGATTTCTTTGGAAGGAATGATGCTAAAGCTGAAACTCCAGTACTTTGGCCACCTCATGCGAAGAGTTTACCCATTGGAGAAGACTCTGATGCTGGGAGGGATTGGGGGCAGGAGGAGAAGGGGATGACAGAGGATGAGATGGCTGGATGGCATCACTGACTCAATGGACGTGAGTCTGAGTGAACTCCGGGAGTTGGTGATGGACAGGGAGGCCTGGTGTGCTGCGATTCATGGGGTCTCAAAGAGTCAGACACGACTGAGTGACTGAACTGAACTGAACCCACCTGTAACTTACAACACCAGATTTTATTTATTCATCCATAAAGGTAGGATAATAATAGCATCTGCCTTATACAATTGGTGACCTAACTAAATGAGAAAATACAATACATGTGAAGGGGTTAACCCAGTGCCTGGGATATTATTTTGTAAGTTTAAAATAAATGTTCTCTACCCTTGTGGCTCAGCTGATAAAGAATCTGCCTGCAATGCAGGAGACCTAGGTTCAATCCCTGGGTTGGGAAGATCCCCTGGAGAAGGGAAAGTATTCTTTCCCTTCCAGTATTCTGGCCTGGAGAATTCCATGGACTGTATAGTCCATGGGATCACAAAGAGTCAGCACGACTGAGCAACTTTCACTTTTAGTATTACTCTTGGCTAACAGCCTCATATCCGCGGGTTTTATTCTTAGGGAACCTTGGAAGGTTGGGAACATGACTTTCCCCTCAGTTAAAATATTTGGGAGAATCTTCATTGAGATTTAGGGAGATGAAGCTACTTGCTAGAGGGTACATGCCTCAGCAGGAAAGGTTAGGCTCTTGAGCCTTTTGGAGGTCAGGCTCGTGGGTTTTCCATTGCATCACAGCCCTTTGCTTTGGAGGAGCATGGTTATGTGTTCTTAGGGTCCAATATCCCACTGCTATTCACACCAAGATAGGAGCAGAGACCTATGGGTAGACTATGCATATAAACCTGAAGAGCCTGCAGTCCTTATCTGGGTCCCAGAAAATTTGAACTTGAGATTTGGCTTTGGTAAGACTCACTCTGAAATTCTATCTTGGGGTATCAGTCTTCTTTTCCATTTACAGGGCAGCATCATTCCCACTCTTCATTCTGAAAGATTTACAGTAGGAATCAAATGCTCAGCCTTGAGAAGTGCTATGCTAAGTCGCTTCAGTAGTGTCTGACTCTGTGCGACCCCATAGATGGCAGTCCACTAGGCTCCTCTGTCCCTGGGATTCTCCAGGCAAGAATACTGGAGTGGGTTTCCATTTCCTTCTCCAGTGCATGAAAGTGAATCGCTCAGTCCTGCCCAACTCTTAAAGACCCCATGGACTGCAGCCCACCAGGCTCCTCTGTCCATGGGATTTTCCAGGCAAGAGTACTGGAGTGGGTTGCTGTTGCCTTCTCCTGAGAAGGGCTATAGTAATGCAGAAACTGTTACTACAAATCCTGTAAGAGATTTCTAAAGCTCTATTAGAAATCCAGCTAGAGGGAAACAAACACATAAAATGTTTCTTCTCTCGATAGCATCATTCATTCTGCTATGTATTCATAGATTTCCTGCCATGTATCCCAGTCTGAGATGGTGGGTACACTCACAACCTTCCAGAGGGGAAGAGACTTTCATTCTGCTCTTGTTAGCGGATCTCCCAAGATCTTAGCCTTGGAAATATCCCCTGGACCACTTCATACTGTGCCATCACCTCTACTCTCTCCCCACCACCCAGGCCAGAAATTATATTGTCTTTATCTTTGCCTCTAAAGAGCCTGGCACAGTTGATTGAGTTGAACAGAGGAGGCATTTGCTCTATTTGAAACTCAACACCTGATTTTTCACAGATGGTTTACCCTCATTTCCTGACATTCAAATGCCACCATACATGTCCTCCTGACCTGTGCCCTTGGCTCCTCTCCTCCAAGCCTCTGCACCTAGGCATCCCAGCCTAGCCCTTCCCACCCTGCATCAGGGTTGTTTCTTTATGGGTTCATTTTCCTTGGAGGAATAAAAGCTCTTCCAGATTTGTGAGCATGTCTCCAGTTCATCTCTGTTTCCCAAATAATTCAAAAGTCTGGAACATGGATGTTCAGAAGAGCTCTGTTGATTGACTGGCTGGCTAAATTAGTACATAAATAAAGATATTCAAAAGCAGAGACATCACTTTGCCAACAAAGGTTCGCCTAGTCAAGGCTATGGTCTTTCCTGTGGTCACGTATGGATGTGAGAGCTGGACTGTGAAGAAGGCTGAGCGCCGAAGAATTGATGCTTTTGAACTGTGGTGTTGGAGAAGACTCTTGAGAGTCCCTTGGACTGCAAGGAGATCCAACCAGTCCATTCTGAAGGAGATCAGCCCTAGAATTTCTTTGGAACGAATGATGCTAAAACTGAAACTCCAGTATTTTGGCCACCTCATGCCAAGAGTTGACTCATTGGAGAAGACTCTGATGCTGGGAGGGATTGAGGGCAGGAGGAGAAGGGGACGACAGAGGATGAGATGGCTGGATGGCATCACTGACTCGATGAATGTGAGTCTGAGTGACCTCCGGGAGCTGGTGATGGATAGGGAGGCCTGGCGTGCTGCAGTTCATGGGGTCGCAAAGAGTCGGACACGACTGAGCGACTGATCTGATTTGAAAGATCTTCTAGATAATGATCCTCAGGGTCCTTTCTATGCTGTTGCCTCCTTGGTAAACTCCTTACTAATTTTCCCATTCATGTTATATTTGTTGCTGATAGTGATCTCATTGCTGCAGCTGAGGAAGATGATTGGCAGTTTAGTTGCTAAGTCTTGTCCAACTCTTTGCAATCTCATGCACTGTAGCCTGCCAGGCTCGTCAGTCCATGGGATTTTCCAGGCAAGAATACTGGAGTGGGTTGCCATTTCCTTCTCCAGGTGATCTTCCTGACCTAGGAATTGAACCCAGGTTTCCTGCATTGCAGGCAGATTCTTTACCAACTGAGCTACGAGGGAATCTTGATAGTTCCTGGCTATAGGAGGTGTATTTTAGATATCCATATCCTCAGAGTGGAGGAGATGGTGGGGAGAGGAGTAGAGTAGAAAGTCAAGCCCATGGATGCCTCTAGCCTCCATTGATGTAAATAGGCTTTGAGATTCTCCACTTTCATCCTTTCCCCCTTCTATCCACTCTTCTGCTGCAGTCGGAGAGAATTTTCCAAAATTTGATAATGTAGTTAACTTCCCAAGGTATCACCAGACATCCTGTGGCAAAGAAAGGCTAAATTTATTAGGACTAGCTGTAGTAATGAAGAGCACCATCTAGAAAAAAAATCTTTACAGTTTCTCAGAAGAGGGATGCAAGAATACATTCACAGGGTTTGGGGGGCTGGGTTTAAGAGTATGAGGCGGTCTTTTCAAGGTGAGAAACTCACTGGGTAGGCAAAATTAGTGGTATGACAGAGTGGAGTTGGTAGATATAATGAGACAGGGTCTTGAGACAAGTCTTAGTAAGTCAACTGTTGCTAGATAAGCAAGGTGTTTGCCCAAGTTAACTACTGTATTGGAACAATTGATTTACAGGAATTTCCTGAAGCGGACAGTGGACTTGTTTGTTGATTTTTTTTTAAAATTATTTATTTATTCAGGCCACTCCAGATCTCAGTTGTAGTGCCTGGGGTCTTATGTCTTCACTGCAGCATGTGGGGTCTTTAGCTGTGGTGTGTGATCTACTTCCCTGACCACGGATCAAACCTGGGCCAACTGCCTTGGGAGTGCAGAGTCTTAGCCACTGAATCACCAGGGAAGTCCCTGTTTATTGATCTTTTCCAAGCAACATAAATCATGTTAACACAAGTGGTCTCCATTCTTAGGCCAAATAGCTTATGTTGTAGTTAATACAAAGGTCATAATTCTCAATGTCATCTAGCCTCTACCCTTTCTTCCAAAAAACAAAGTCCCCAAACTTCTCATTACTTTTATAATAAAGACCAAAATTCTTAAGCATGTGATAAAGTCTGGACTCTTGCGTTGTTCCTCCTGCTCACAGAGCTATGTGGACCTTGCTTTAGTTCCTTGAATGTGCCATGTTTCCTTGAATTTTTGCAGGCCTCTCTGCTTGAAAATACACAATATTGCATTTGATTCTTATACATAAACACAATACTCTATGAAGTAAAAACTAATTATCTAATGATGACAAAGCTGAGGTACAGAGAGGTAAAATAAGTTTCCCACAGTCCCATGGCTGACAAGTGTATGCACTGGAAATCAACCCAAGTAATCTGGCTACAGAACACACACGCTCAACCATTTCACTCTCCTAAAGCCTGTATGCTCCCCAGAGATGAACTGCTATCTTCTTGGCTAATTTTGTTGTCTCCTCTCTTTCTCTTGGACTCAGGGCTGCCATTATAGAGGATGTAGTGGCGGGTGGGAAATGCTGGGTGGGGCACGGGGGTGGGCAACAGAAGTAACTTTACTATGATGTTAATGAAGTTTTAAAAGTGACATTAAGGGTGGGGTGGTGGGAGTCCTCTGCTTTGGGTACAGGCTAAAAAGGGGTGCACTGTGTGCAGAGAATTTAAACAGTAAAATGAACTAAAAGTGGATCTGCGTTTCTCTACAACCATGTTCCGGCAAAGCTAAATGAGGTTGGTGATAAAGTAGTCCTTCTTGCTGGGCAAACTGGGCACTGTCTGAACCCCTTGGTAGACCACTAAGGATAAGCTTAAGCACCTCTTCCTTGCCCAGGTCCCTTCTAAGGCCTGGGACTAAGATCTCTTGGGGGCACTTTGAGAAAGTAATATATTTAACCCACCATCAGTTAAGACCACAATCTTTTCCCACTCAATTTCACCTCTATCTTCCTTCCCTTCATGTAGCATAGCTAGAGTGGTCCAGGGATCCAATGAAGATAAATTAACATGGGGACACACTTAGACGGTCTTGTGCTCAGTTGTGTCTGACTTTTTGTGACCCTGTGGACTGTAGCTCACCAGGCTCCTCTGTCCATGGAATTTTCCAGGCAAGAATACTGGAGCGGGTTGCCATTTCCTACTCCAGTGAATCTGCCCAACCCAGGGATCCAGCCCACGTCTCTTGTGTCTCCTGCATTGGCTGCTGCTGCTGCTAAGTCGCTTCAGTCATGTCCAACTCTGCACGACCCCATAGACAGCAGCCCACCAGGCTCCCCCGTCCCTGGGATTCTCCAGGCGAGAACACTGGAGTGGGTTGCCATTTCCTTCTCCAATGCATGAAAGTGAAAAGAGAAAGTGAAGTCGCTCAGTCATGTCCAACTCTCAGCGACCCCATGGACTGCAGCCTACCAGGCTCCTCCATCCGTGGGATTTTCCAGGCAAGAGTACTGGAGTGGGGTGCCATCGCCTTCTCCTCCTGCATTGGCAGGCGGTGTCTTTACCACTGCTCCACCTGGGGATCCCTAGGTGATCTTAGAGGGATAGATTCATCCTCCACAGTCACTTCCACATGCTGTTATTGGTAGCTACCTTGGTATTAGAATAGCCTCCAGTATACCGACTCACCTAGTGTGACTTGTTTATATTATGGTAGGTTTCACGGAAATACAAATGTCCTTTGGAACCCAGCACAGGACGTCTGTGATTAACTGGGATTGAAGTGTACAGAGCCAGATGCTAGTGTGTGGAAATTTTTTTCAAATCTTTAAGCTGACTTTTGAGAAATATAAAAGCAAAATACCCACAACTAAACATGATTTTTCCCAAATTTGTTAAAAACCTTTCAAAATTACATGAAGTGACTAATAGAATTGTGAAGCCAAAAAAATCTTCATAACCGACAATAATAAAAATCTAATTTCTTCAACTATGATAGTGGAAACGCTGGATTATCTTCTGGGTGTTTTGATTTTTAAAAATTACAAAGGGCTGTAATTTAAAATAATAGTCATAAGAGGATTATAGAGATGTGTTAGGCAATTCATTAATACAAATGTTATGTTATTGTCTGGATTTGTGCTGCTAATGTATCTGTCAGTGCAGCATAATAAAAAGAAAATATCTGGTCTTTGTCCCCTGTTCCTGTCACAAAGCTTCAAAAACCTGGAGTGCTATGAATGTCTAAACTAATGAGGTGACTCGTGTGAGTCCCCAGGTAGATTTAGGATCGGGGCTGGTCATCAGAAAATCCAAATATGTGATTAGAGGATTGGGACTCTCGGCAGCCCAACACCAGGGAAGGGGCTGGATATTGAGTCAAGCTGTTGTCAGTTATTTAATCAGTCAGGCTTGTAATAAGACCGCAGTATCAGCTGCGGACACCGAGGCTCAGTGGAGCCTCCCGGGTGGTGAGTACATTTACGCGAAGAGAGGACGGACGTGTCCTGAGTCCGTGGAGAGACTGCACGGGGGCTCTGTGTCCCTCTGAGACCTCTCCCTAAGTATATCCTTTATCATAAATTTGTAAGTATAGTGCTTGCCATGAGTTGTTCTAGAAAATTACTAAACATGAGGGCATGTGAGAATCCCTGATTTGTAGCCTGTCAGTAGTATGGTAGGTCTAGGGACCCAGTTTGTAGTTGTCATCTGATGAAACTTTGGATGAAAATTGGTCTGTTAAAGGAGCTTTATGTGACGTAGTTGTAACTCTTTTACCTTAATGTATTATGGAGATAGATAGTGTCTACCTGGAGAATCTAGCTTCCCCTACCTAGCATTGTGGAACAGAAAGAATATAAAATCTACCTTTCAAGAAATATTAATTGGACATGCTACATGGAAACCAGTAAGTTTCCCCAAGTCTACACCATATAGAGGAGAAGCTGGAATGCTAGTATAACAAATTCTTTATATGGTAGCTTGAATGGAGCGTAGACTGAGGCTTATGGCAAAAATCTAGGATTGTTTACATCCCGGTGACACCTGCTGGGACTCTGGACCAGAGAATTTCCATTTGAGAACAAATTCTAGCTTGCTACTGAGCATTCATTGAAATCTTTTAGGACTGAAGGACATAAAATCATCTTGAAACCTGAAATGACTTGACAAGTATGGAGAAACGCTGTAAGGGGGAGGCCAGTGCCTAGGAGTGCTCCACCCTAAGACGGAAATGGCTTTTACAGGAACATGCTGCCAAGGACTGTGAGGTGACGGTTCTCACGGCAGGGAAGGGAGGCTCTCTTCCCTAAGCTGACTCTGGAACCATCTGAGGAGCTGCTCATCCCTGGCCACCAAATCCTTGGGCAGTGTCCTTTGAACAGCCCTCCCTGACCAACAAAGAGCTGCCTGCTGTGTGCACAGCAGTTCCTATTTGGAAGGTGGACAGCTTCCTGTTTGGAAAGCCGCCACTCTGATAGAAAGTCAAAACGAATCAGCTTAGTGGACTGATTTGCATGCTCTTTGCTCCTATATTGGGGGGCCAATGGCCTGGCCATTTGGTCAGGCACAAGGCAATGGAAAAACTGGGCTGTTCCCAGGATGCCTGTGTGGGTGCAGTCCTGTGGAAACCACTGTAGAAACTGGAGGGCTGCATTAAAGCAGAACATGTGATGCCCATCAGAAGAAGCCCTTCCAGGAAAGGAAGATGATCTGAACAATGAGTAGCAGGTTTCCTCGTGTTCTCACTGCAGGATTTCCCCTGGATCCATGAAGTGTGTGGACACTGGTGGTCTGCGTTTTCCCTGTGAGGCACAAAAGATGAACAGGAACTCCCAGCCGCCAGCAAGACAGGGACAGAATCCCAGGGGAAGGCCTCCCATGTCAGTAGGTGGCAAGCCAGGCCAATGCCAGTAAACCCAGCATGTGCGGACAAACAAGTCCAAACAAGGGCAGAAAGTGACTCTGGTCTAGGCTCATCCCAGACTTCAAATGCTGAGTGCTAGTGAAGAAAAGGAACAGAAGGTAACTGTACCAGCTTGCACTCCCAAGTCACCTTTCTTTAGACTGAGGAACATGCTTCCAGCCTCAGAGTAATGGTTTTTTAGAGCATACGGCCAGGCAATGAAAACACTGTCTGAAACAAGGGAGACAGAGGCGTGAAGGGCTGGCGTACACTCCTGCATGAGTGTGTGTGAACACTCAGCTTGACAGGGGCCTCAGGAGTGTGATCCCTAAGTAAGTATTTGCTTTCATACTGAATTTTGTATTTACAACTGCATTTATTTTTATAGAATCCCCCCAACTTAGAATAAGGCCTCCCCAGCCTAGCTCTGCTTTTGTTCTGTGAGTTTGATCTATATTCACATTACCTTCAATTTCTGATGGTGATCTGGAACCTTTTCAGTATTTCCTTTGAACAAAGACAACTCACTATTCACGTCATAACCATCGACCTGTCGTGCTGACCTGTACTGTATTATATAGTTTTCAAGACAAGCCCAGAAATAAGGAAGGGTGATTGTCACCCCCATTTTATAGCTGGAAAGACTGAGACTTGGAGCTGGTAAGTGCACTGCCTATGGTCTCATTGACAGGCTGTGGCAGAGACAGATTTTGAGTTCAGACAGTCTAGCTCTGTAGTTCCTGCTCTTTACATTCTCCTGCCCAAGGGAAGAGAAGTTCTGTGGAACACCTACTCTGCAGCTGGCATTTCACACACATTGTCTCATTTAATCCCAGCCACCTGGGAAGTTGGTTCTTCTTTGCACAAAGAATGCCGTTGAGGCCCAGAGCAATGATGGTGCTGGATCCAGTCAAGGTACATTTCTGCAGCAGCATCCGATGGCTGCCAGGGGACATCCCGAGCTCTGAAGCCCTGTCCCGCATTCTGCTGGTGATGCCCTGTCATTCTGTCGTCAGCCCCCATCCAAAGCCCACATCTCCCTCTTTAGCAGAGCAAAGCACCGGATCCGGGCCCCAGCCGACTTCCCACACAGCCCATCTGCCTGTCACCAGACACCACAACAAATCTGTTAGGAATCCTAGGACACCTGGCCTGTAGAAACATGGAGACCATTTCCTGCGTTAAAGCAGGAGTTGTTTGCTTGTTTGTTTGTTTTCCCTATAGGCAAACACAACAGGCCTCCTGATTGAGCTCAGTCCTCCTGGACGGGAGCATGGTGATGGGGCTGCTTTTGGCTGGACACTCCTTTCCCAGTTTGGCCTGACTCCTCAGAGCTGGATTTCAGAATTCAGAGGTAGGAAAGCAAGCGTTGCTGCGTTAAAACTTGGGTGCCTGTTTGATTCATTAATCATTTTGCCCTAATACTCCCTGATAAGTCTGTTTGTTGCTATTAATCACCAGGCTCATGGGGGGGAGGGGAGCTGCCCGCTCTCACTGCTTTTCTCTTAACCCTTTGTCTGCTGTCTCTGGAGCTTGTAGAAGGTGAGCTCAAGGAGTGGTCAGGGTTGGAGAGGGTGGTGGGTGCTTTGTCCTGGGGGCTTTGGATGCTGAGCTGTTCTGTCTTGGTAAAGTCGTGATCCTTCTCGCTGCAGCAATGCGACGGTTACCTGTCCCTGGGGACAGGTGACAGAGGGCAGGTCTCGTTTACTAGAGCTCCCCACTATCCAGATGAGGAAACTGAGGCTCAGGAGTGGCTTGCTCAAATTCACATCTCTGGTCGGGGCTGAGTGAGGATGCGAAGTGAAGGATGTTGGGTCCAACTGCTCTGAGCTGCAGAGGGAGCCCCTGTCCCCACTGCGTCCCCCTTTCTGTCCATCAGTAGGCTGCTGGGTAGACTGGGGAGAGTGTGTGTGCTTTAGAGACAGACCCAAAGGAAAAGCCCAGCTCTGCCACTTTTTAGGTGACCTCCAGGCCCTTGGCTGGGTCATTTATATGATAGGGATAATAATATGTTTCTCACAAGGTGGTAAGAGTTAAGTGAGAAGCTGTGGGAAGAGCTTTGCACAGTGCAAGACCCAAACAATGGCAATTTTCTTCAAATATCCCCTCCCCTTTAGGGGAGCTGTGTCCCAAGAAAAGCGTCAGACAACTTCCTTCAGATTAAGTGAGTGGACTGTAATGTCTAATCACGCTCCTCAAGTCCCTTCTCAGCACAAAGTTCCAATACAGTATTTACAGAAACATACATCAAGCCCCAGTGCCTTTGCACAGGATGTCACCTCTTCCTGGAATACTCAACCCTGACTTGCAGTCCACCATTACCTACTTGTCAGATTCCTACTTATTCTTCACACCCAAGTCAGCTCTCTCCTCTGCTTTCTGATCCCTCCATCCAGAATTAGTTGTTTTCTCAGTCTGGGAAGAAAGGAGCTGATGGATACAAAGCTTGCCATCAACAAAGCCAGAGCGTCTCCCGCTCGGTCTCCCACTCACTCTCTCAGAGACTTCTCTAATTAATCGCCTTGTCGGAACGTGTCTGAATTTTCCTGGATCAGTGAGAACTAATGAGGTGTCAGGGAGTGGGGCTGCACAAAGGAAGCACTTGAAAGTTTGTTCTTTTTTTTTTTCCCCAAGATCAAACTTTCCCCAGACTTCGAAAACACTCAACTGTTTCCTTTTAGTGAGTTAGATTCATGAACTTTTCAGCACAGATTTACTCTGGGATTTAAATTTGAAAACACCCACGTCCCCAAAGGTTAAAAATTTCCATTTATTAATTAATTTGCTTACTGATTGGTTTATTTGATTAATACTAGTTACCCAGTCTGTGCCGGTGCTGGAGATCCCAACTGTCAGCTGGCCCAGTGACTTAGCACACAGCCTAATTACCCAGACCTGCTGCCTCTGCTGCTGCTGCTGCTAAGTCGCTTCAGTCGTGTCCGACCCTGTGCGACCCCATAGACGGCAGCCCACCAGGCTCACCCGTCCCTGGGATTCTCCAGGCAAGAACACTGGAGTGGGTTGCCATTTCCTTCTCCAATGCATGAAAGTGAAAAGTGAAAGTGAAATCTCTCAGTCGTGTCCAACTCTTAGCAACCTCATGGACTGCAGCCTACCAGGATCCTCCGTCCATGGAGTTTTCCAGGCAAGAGTACTGGAGCGGATTGCCATTGCCTTCTCCGACCCAGACCTGACCTGTGCCTTAAAAGGCAGCCCTGGGAGGGAGCCACTAGCTGCCCTATTTGTCTCTTGTTTTCTCCTGACTATACTCAGGATCTCATGATGTTGTGATGGTTGGAGAGAAATATCCCCGAAGTGACGTTAGTCTTTTGAAGTCACTTGCCATGTTTCCCTCTGTTGTGGTTATGGCACCAACTGGACACACTGTTCAGGCCCATTTGTTTCATTTAACTCTGCATTTTAGGAATTTATTTTACATTTAATTTTGTCATATCTTTATATAAAATATGTATGTGTTTCCTAAGTCAAACCTGTGAAAAACGGTATAGTCAGAGAAGTCTAGTTCCTATCCCTGGCCATCCACATGGATCACTCTTCCTCTGTAAGGAAGCGTTTTAAAATTATGGTTGATCTTTCCACTATGTTTCTGAATATGAGTATGTGTATATGGGTATATATACACACACGTCTAAATATATGCATGTTGCTTCATTTGTATTTGCGTTGTCCTGTATTTTTTAAATCTACCTTTCAGTGTGTACGTGTGTTTGTGTGTGCATGAGTTCACATCCTTTCGTAAATGACGGGTCGCGTTTTACAAGCATTTTGTCTGCCTTATACTTTTCACCTAACAGTGCATCCTGGAGGGCCACAAGGGTGTAAATAGAGGTCTCAAATTTCTCTTCACAGCTGTGCTGGACTCCACTGCTAGTTGTGCCCTAGTTTCTCCAGCCAGCTCCCTCAAATGGGCATTTGCGGGGTTTCCAGTCCTTGGCTCTCTTGTATAGCCACCTGATTTATTTTTACTTGCATTTGTATCTTTTTTCTATACCTTTCAAAATGATTTTGTTTAGATTCATCTCTTGTAAGTGGTATATTTTTAGCTTTGACTTTATTAATCCATCTCTGGAAAGTCTTTTTTTAACAGGTGAGTTAAAACCATTTGTATTTATTTATTGATGTGATTCGGAGAAGGCAATGGCACCCCACTCCAGTACTTCTGCCTGGAAAATCCCATGGGTGGAGGAGCCTGGAAAGCTGCAGTCCATGGGGTCAGTGAGGGTCGGACACGACTGAGCAACTTCACTTTCACTTTTCACTTTCATACATTGGAGAGGGAAATGGCAACCCACTCCAGTGTTCTTGCCTGGAGAATCCCAGGGACGGGTGAGCCTGGTGGGCTGCCGTCTATGGGGTCACACAGAGTCGGACACGACTGAAGTGACTTAGCAGCATTGATGTGATTGATACATTTGACTTCAGTTCTGTGGTATTGTTTTACATTTCTATAAAGACATGAGTGTGTGTGTTTTTATACAGTATATGTGTTTCCTTTATTCTGTTTGTCTCTGTTACTTTCTTTCTGTCTATACATTTTTTTAAAAAATTGTTAATTGGCGGATAGTTGCTTTTCAACCTTACGTTGGTTTCTCACATAACACCGTGACTCAATCATAAGCATATATGTGTCCCCTCCCACCCCGCACCCCTCCCACCCCTCTAGGGTGTCACAGAGCACGGGGTTGAGTTCTCTGTGTTATACAGCAACGTCCCGTTCATTATTTATTTTACATATGGTAATGAACATATTTCAATGCTACTCTCTCAATTCGTCCCACCCTCTCCTTCCCCTGCTGTGTCCACAAGTTTGTTCTCTAAGTATGTGTCTCTATTCCTGGCCTTTAAATAGGTTCATAACTACCATTTTATTAGATTCCATATATATATGCATTAATATACGATATTTTTTCCTTTCTGACTTACTTCTCTCTGTATAACAGGCTCTACGTTCATTCAATTCAATAGAACTGACTCGAATTCATTCCTTTTTATGATTGACTAAAATTCCATTGTATACATGGACCACATCTTTACCCATCCCTCTGCTGATGGCCATCTAAGTTGCATCCACTCTCTGGCTATTGTGAATAATGCTTCAGTGAACAAAGGGGCACCTGGCTCTCGTCCAAAGGCATCCCCACCGCAGAGCTCCACCCTCCCGGGGAGTGCCCTCCAGCTCCCTGCCGCCCTGCACTCCGGTGGACTTGTCTCCTTGTGCAGGGTATGTCGGGCCATGGCACAGATTGTGCGGGTCTCTCTCCATTCAGACTGTCACGGATCAACAGCTTCACTCTCTGACAGCCTCAAAGTCTTCCCTTCTGTCCCAACCAATCGCCCCCCAGGAGGAAACCTCGCCCTGCTTCAGCCCCCCACCCTCTGGGTACAGGGTCCAGTCTCACTCCCTCTCCTCCTCTTTTTCCCTTTGTTCATCCTACCAAGTTTTGCATGGATCTCTGGTAGGCTGCAGTCCATGAGGTCTCGAAGAGTTGGACACGACTGAGCGACTTCACTTTCACTTTTCACTTTCCTGCATCGGAGAAGGAAATGGCAACCCACTCCAGTGTTCTTGCCTAGAGAATCCCAGGGACGGGGGAGCCTGGTGGGCTGCCGTCTATGGGGTCGCACAGAGTCGCACTGAAGCGACTTAGCAGTAGCAGCAGTTACAGTATATATTCCTTCCCAGTGGTCAGGGACTCCCGCCAGTTCTCAGCTGGTGTTCGCTGTGGTACATATACACAATGGAGTATTACTCAGCCATTAAAAAGAATACATTTGAATCAGTTCTAATGAGGTGGATGGAACTGGAGCCTATTATACAGAGTGAAGTAAGCCAGAAAGAAAAACACAAATACAGTATACTAACGCATATATATGGAATTTAGAAAGATGGTAACAATAACCCTGTTTACAAGACAGCAAAAGAGACACTGATGTATAGAACAATCTTATGGACTCTGGGAGAGGGAGAGGGTGGGATGATTTGGGAGAATAGCATTGAAATATGTATAATATCATTTCTGAAACAAGTCACCAGTCCAGGTATGATGCCTGATAACGGATGCCTGGGGCTGGCGCACTGGGACGACCCAGAGGGATGGTATGGGGAGGGAGGAGGGAGGAGGGTTCAGGATGGGGAACATATGTATGCTTGTGGCGGATTCATTTTGATGAATGGCAAAAGCAATACAATATTGTAAAGTTAAGCAAAATAAAATTTAAAAAAATAAAATAAATAAAGCTGTGCTCCTGGTGCATCCAGGAATAAGATGGACTGCACAGCTGCCTACTCCTCCATCAGCTTGTTTCCTTCTGCTTATATGTTCTGATATTTAGCAAACTTTGAATTTTTGTTGTAATAGTTACTTTTATATCTTTATGTATGAATGTCCTTTGTTCCCTGTTCTCATTCTCTCTCCTTTCTCTCTCTCCCTTCTTTCTCTCCTTTCCTCCTTCCCTTTCTCTTTCTTCCTTGCTTCTTTCTCTTTCTCCATTTTTGTTACTATCTGTTGTGCCTCTACCATGAACTGTATTGACATTTGCTGGTAACCTCTTCTTCCCCTTTATTCTCTCTCCCCAACATGTCTTTTTATTCTCTGTGTGAGTGCTAAGCCACTTCAGTCGGGTCCGACTCGTTGTGACCCCATGGACTACAGTCCCAGCAGGTTCCTCTGTCCGTGAGATTCTCCAGATGACAATGCTGAAGTGGGTTGCTATTCAATATTTACATGGCAGGAAGTGAGCATCTCCCTTCTCCCTCCATTTCTTCATAATTTTCTCCCTTCCATCTTTAATTTAGTCCTAAGGGATTGTAGGACTGCAGAGCTAGGTTTTATCCCTAGTAGTGTATAGATGCAGATATACGTAGATATTTACATATAAGTTGTAGTATGTGTGTGTACATATATACTTTTCTAAAAACTGATAGTTGCCTATTTGATGTTCCTCAAAGCCTGCAGCTGTGGTTCTCTAGTTCTTAGCTTCTGAAGCTGATGCCTTGGTAGGTGTTCCTGGGTTCGGAACCCTGAGTCCTGGTATGCTTGTGAGAGTTTGCCTGCACCCTTTGTACCTGAAAGTCTGTATTCCTGCCTATGACATTCATGATTATCCCTCTTTTCTCTTGAGCACCTCGAACATGTTTATTCGTATCTTCTGGAATGAAACAATACTTTGAAAGTCAGCAGTTTTCAATAATATAACCTCAGATGTGATACTCTTGCTTCTGCTCTATTCTATTAATTAGAAGTGAGTAAACAGATCCAGCTCAGACTCAAGGAAAAGGTGCTGCACAAAAGCCTGAACACCAAGAGATGGGGATCCTTTAGGGTCAGCTAAGAAGCTGCCTACCTACCACAGCATCCTGTTAACTTAGAACCCCCAAATGAAGCAAATCTAAACAAGTCGGAGAATTCAACTATTTCAATAATGCTGCCTCCATGTGTCTACCTAAATTTGCTTCCAATACAGAGAGAATGCTTTTTTTCACCTGTTGGTACTGTTTTCCCACTCTTTGGCGTCTTATTTATTTTAGTCTTTGCATTTTTTTAACATAATTTTCTTTCACGTTGGATGGATGAAATTTGTTTGCCAACAGTAGAGAAGCCATTTCATCCTGAAACAGAAGGCTTCCCCTGGGTCTGCGAACACAGCAGCCAACCACGTGACATCAGAGCTTGTCATTTATTCTTTTATTCTGTGGGTGTTTTATCCAGGGAAATTAGGAGAAGGATGTTTCAGACCCAAAGTTCCTTAACCCTTGCACTTTCACATCCATCTTGTCCTCTTAACCCCCTACGAGGTCAGTAATGTGTCCTGTTTTATAGACCAGAGGTAACTTGACCAAGGCCACACAGCTGGCAAAGTGGCAAATAGAACTCAAAAAGCAAATTTTGGGTGGGGGTGATGAGGGAAACTAAATCTGTCCTGATTTCCACTTAATTATTGTTTTGCTTAATGCTGTTGCTTGAACCGTTGCCTCTGGTAGAGTTTTTCCTAATTTGGATTTCAAAAAACATTCCCCATCCAAAAAATTAGAAATTTAATTTTCTTATTCACAGTAGAGCTGGCATTCATATCCTCCTTAATTATGGCTTCATGTCTCTTCAAAATGTTGTTGACCAAGGAAGGAAAAATTGAGTGAGCCCTACCATAAAGCTTGGCTGGTGAAATAGATATCATTCCTCTAGGCTGGACCGACAGAGGGATTTAGCAGTCTAACTGAGAGCCTCCAAATATTTTAGTAGAAAGCAAAATCCAAACCACATTTATAAGAATTTTCTCTTAAAACTCTTTTAAGTGTGTGAGCCTCTTAAAGGAAATTTTATCTGATAATATATAATACTATATATAATAAATGTCTGATTATTTAAAATGACCAAATGTTATCTGATTATATATGCATATATATTATTAGATAGGGCTTCCCTGGTGGCTCAGTGGTAAAAAAATCTGCCTACCAATGCTGGAGACGGAGGCTGGTTCAATCCCTGGGTCGGGAAGAACCCCTGGAGGAGGGCGTGGCAACCCACTGCAGTATTCCTGCCTGGAGCATCCCGTGGACCGAGGAGCCTGGTAAGCCACTGTCCAGGGGAGTCACAAAGAATCAGACATGACTGAACCAACTTAGCACATTATCAGATAGAATATATACATTGTCAGATAAAATTTGATGATTTTTTAATCCTGGTTAGCGTTCTATTCTCAGGTACTTTGGATGCTGATACATTTAAAATTTTAATTGTGATTCACTTCACTTGATTTTGTTTTTTTAGAAATATTAATAATTTTCACTTACCAAGCACTTTATACAGGTACCCCCTGCTAAGCAACGAGACATACATGGTCTCATTATAGCTAAGAATTCCAGCAGGTTGATAAAAACTATTTCCTGGTTTAAATATTGAAAAAATTGAGGACTTGAGAGTTTAAGGAAGTCGGCAAAGGTTACACATTAAGTGGCATGACCAGGACTTGAGTCGAGGTCCACCCGATTCTGGGGCTGGCCCCTGACTGAGTGGCTGCGTTGACAGCCTGGAGCTGAAAGGAAGAGAGACATGAGCAGTTGGTCCACTTAATGGTGACAAATCTCATCTAGAAAATCACTTCTCTATTGCCTCTGTTCATTAAGACGAAAGTTCCCCACTCCCATCTTTCCTCCCTTTGAAGATGAATCTAGTCTCTGTACCCATGACACTGAATTGCATCTCAGAGACAAGAGCTTTATTAGTTTGCTAGACAAAGGGGGCCACAACCGGCCCAGGCTCTCAAAGCTGTGTCCTGCCTTGTAGAGAGTAATGATGATTTTTATCCCAATGGTTCAAAGAGGGCGTGACCAGCTCATCAACACTCTTCTGACTGGCTGGTGGCAAAGGTAGTGGGTGGTGGTTTAGTCACTAAGTCATGTCCAACTCCTGTGACCTTGTGGACTGTAGCCTGTCAGGCTGCTCTGTCTATGGGATTCTCCAGGCAAGAAGACTAAAGTGTGTTGCCATTTCCTTCTCCAGCAGATCTTCCCGACCCAAGAATCAAACCCAGGTCTCCTGCATTTGCACGCAGATTCTTTACCAACTGAGCCACAGGGGAAGCTCCAAAAGGGCTTTCCCTGACCGGGAATGGAGCACGGTCTGGGGCAGTAGTACCAGTGGGAGTCAGGGTCACCAGGTTTCTGGACTCAACTGGTCTGAGGTCTTTATGCTTGTGAGCACCGTACAGTTAACTTCTCCCACCTGGTGGGGGTTTTAGTATATGCAAAACAACTCAAAGGTATTTTATGTATATCCCTTGAGGGGACTATACCCCTGCCCAGGAGGTCTATAGTTACTGCTTCTCCCTTGTCTCTACCTCCCCTCCCTTCAAAGGAACTCAGAAGGACACAGAGGCTGTTCAGTTCAGCTCAGTCATGTCCGCCTCTTTATGACCCCAGGAACTGCAGCACGCCAGGCTTCCCTGTCCATCACCAACTCCTGGAGCTTACTCAAACTCATGTCCATCAATTCGGTGATGCCATCCAACCATCTCATCCACTGTCGTCCCCTTCTCCTTCCACCTTCAATATTTCCCAGCATCAGGGTCTTTTCAAATGAGTCAGTTCTTCACATCAGGTGGCCAAAGATTTGGAGTTTCAGCTTTAGCATCAGTCCTTCCAATAAATATTCAGGACTGATTTCCTTTAGGATTAACTGGTTGTATCTCCTTGCAATCCAAGGGACTCTCAAGAGTCTTCTCCAACACCACAGTTCAAAAGCATCAGTTCTTTGGCACTCAGCTTTCTTTATAGTCCAACTCTCACATCCATACACGACTACTGGAAAAACCATGCTTTGACTAGACAGACTTTTGTTGGCAAAGTAATGTCTTTGCTTTTTAATATGCTGTCTAGGTTGGTCATAGCTTTTCTCCCAAGGAGCAAGCATCTTTTAATGTCATGGCTGCAGCCACCATCTGTAGTGATTTTGGACCCTAAGAAAATAAAGTCTGTCACTATTTCCATTGTTACCCCATCTATTTGCCATGAGGTAATGGGACCAGATGCCACGATCTTAGTTTTCTGAATGTTGAGTTTTAAGCCAACTTTTTCACGCTCCTCTTTCACTTTCATCAAGAGTTCTTCTTTGCTTTCTGCCATAAGGGCAGTGTCATCTGCATATCTGAGATTATTGATATTTCTCCCAGAAATCTTTATTCCAGCTTGTGCTTCATCCAACCCAGTATTTCTAATGATGTATTCAGCATGTAAGTTAAATATGCAGGGTGACGGTATACAGCCTTGACATACTCCTTTTCCTATTTGGAACCAGTCTGTTGTTCCATGTCTGGTTCTAATTGTTGCCTCCTGATCTGCATACAGATTTCTCATGAGGCAGGTCAGGTGGTCTGGTATTCCCATCTCCTTAAGAATTTTCCATAGTTTGTTTTGATCCATAGAGACAAAGTTTTGGCATGGTCAATAAAGCAGATGTTTTTCTGGAACTCTCTGGCTTTTTCAATGATCCAACGAATGTCAGCAATTTGATCTCTGGTTCCTCTGCCTTTTCTAAATCCAGCTTGAACATCTGGAAGTTCACAGTTCATGCACTGTTGAGCCCTGGCTTGGAGAATTTTGACCATTACGTTACTAGTGTGTGAGATGAGTGTAATTGTGCAGTAGTTTGAACATTCATTGGCATTGCCTTTCTTTGGAATTGAAATGAAAACTGACCTTGTCTAGTCCTGTGGCCACTGCTGTTTTCCAAATTTGCTGCCATATTAGCACTTTCACAGCATCATCTCTGAGGATTTGAAATATCTCAACGGGAATTCCATCATCTCCACTAGCTTTAGTGGAGTGATGCTTCCTAAGGCCCATTTGATTTTGCATTCCAGGGTGTCTGGCTCTAGGTGAGAGATCATACCATCATGGTTATCTGGATCATTAAGATCTTTTTTGCATAGTTCTTCTGTGTATTTTTTTCACTTCTTCTTAATACCTTCTGCTTCTGTTAGGTCCATACTATTTCTGTCCTTAATTATGCCCATCTTCACATGAAATATTCCCTTGGTATCTCTAATTTTCTTGAAGAGATCTCTAGTCTTTTCCATTCTATATGTTTTCCTCTATTTCTTTGCATTGATTGCTGAGGAAGGCTTTCTTATCTCTCCCTGCGATTCTTTGGAACTCTGCATTCAAATGATATATCTTTTCTTTTCTCCTTTGCTTTTTACTTCTCGTCTTTTCACAGCTATTTTTAGGGCCTCCTCAGAGAGTCATTTTGCTTTTTTGCATTCCTTTTTCTTGGGGATGGCTTGATCCCTGTCTCCTGTACAATGTCACGAACCTCCATCCATAGCTCATCAGGCACTCTGCTATCAGATCTAGTCCCTTAAATATATTTCTCATTTCCACTGTATAATCATAAGGGATTTGATTTAGGTCATACCCAAATGGTCTAGTGGTTTTCCCTACTTTCTTCAATTTACGTCTGAATTTGGCAATAAGGGGTTCATGATCTAAGCCACAGTCAGCTCCAGGTCTTGTTTTTGTTGACTGTATAGAGCTTCTCCATCTTTGGCTGCAAAGAATATAATCAATTTGATTTTGGTGTTGACCATCTGATGACGTCCATGTGTAGAGTCTTCTCTTGTGTTGTTGGAAGAGGGTGTTTGCTATGACCAGTGTGTTCTCTTGGCAAAATTCTATTAGCCTTTGCCCTGCTTCTTTCTGTACTCTGAGGCAAAATTTGCCTGTTACTCCAGGTATTTCTTGACTTCCTACTTTTGCATTCCAATCCCCTATAATGAAAAGGACATCTTTTGGGGGTGTTAGTTCTAAAAGGTCTTGTAGGTCTTCATAGGACTGTTCAACTTCAACTTCTTCAGCATTACTGGTTGGGGTATAGACTTGGATTACTGTGATACTGAATGGTTTGCCTTGGAAATGAACAGAGATCTTTCTGTTTTTTTGAGATTGCATCCAAGTACTGCATTTTGGACTCTTTTGTTGACTGTGATGGTTACTCCATTTCTTCTAAGGGATTCTTGCCCACAGTAGTAGATATAATAGTCGTCTGAGTTAAATTCACCAATTCCAGTCCATTTTAGTTTCCTGATTCCTAAAATGTCCACATTCACTCTTGCCATCTCCTGTTTAACCATTTCCAATTTGCCTTGATTCATGGACTTAACATTCCAGGTTCCTGTGCAATATTGCTCTTTACAGTGTCAGACCTTTCTTCCATATCCAGTCACAACCATGACTGGGTGTTGTTTTTGCTTTGGTTCCATCTCTTCATTCTTTCTGGAGTTGTTTCTCCAGTGATCTCCAGTAACATTTTGGGTACCTAATGACCTGGGGAGTTCATCTTTCAGTGTCATATCTTTTTGCCTTTTCATACTGTTCATGGGGTTCTCAAAGCAAGAGTATTGAAATGGTTTGCCATTCCCTTCTCCAATGAACCAAATTTTGTCAGAACTCTCCACCATGAGCCATCTCTGTTGGGTGGTCCTACATGGCATAGATCATAGTTTCATTGAGTTAGACAAGGCTTTGGTCCATGTGATCAGCTTGATTAGATTTTTTGTGATTACAATTTTCATTCCGTTGGCCCTCTGCTGGAGAAGGTATGGGATAAGGTGCAGAGGTATGGGTCAGCAGTGGACTGCTGCAAGGGCAGTGGCTCTGCGTGCAGCAGATCTGGCTATGTATGGCATAAGCCCTCTTGGAGGAGGTCGCCATTAACCCCACCATAGAGCCTCCAGAACTTACACAGGCCTGGGGAAACAGACTCTTGGAAGGCACAAACAAAACCTTGTGCACACCATGACCCAGGAGAAAAGAGCAGTGACTCCACAAACTGACCCAAATTTGCCCATAAGTGTCCAGGAGCCTCCGGGGGAGGGTCAGCGGTGGCTTGTTGCAAGGTTAGGGGCACTGAGTTGTAGCAGTGTATGGGACCTTTTGAAGGAGGTCACCATTATCTTCATTACCTCCACCATAGTTTGGCCTCAGGTCAAATAACAAGGAGGGAATGCAGTCCTGCCCATCAACAGAAAATTTTATTACAGATTTACTGAGCATGGCCCTGCCAATTATAGAGGCTGAATTATGTCTATTTCCTATAATCAAGAAATAGGGGACACAGAAAGTCTTTTGTACCCAGGAACTCCACAGAGTCCTGCTGGACTTCACCATCTGTTGCCTTTGGTGATTTTCACTTGGTCCACTCACCTCTACCTCCACGGGGTCAGTTAACCAAATATGAGCAACATTGCCTAGGGTTTAGGACAAGAATTACTAACCTTGATTCAGAGTACCTGTGTGTCTGTGGGCCAACTATTTAATCTTGTTGAGCTCCAGTTTTTCCTTCTCTAAAATAATGATAATAGTAACACCTATCTTATATAATTGTAGAAGATTAAATGGGATAAAATATATTAAAAAAAGCATAGCACGTGGCTAGTGGTAAGTGCTTATGAATCAAAAGTAGCATTAAAACGATCTGTTTATCTATCTGTTCATCAATCTGTCTAGGTAGATACGTCAGACTTGCCAAGGAAATATTACAGGAAGCAGAAATAGACTTTGAACCTCTCTAAACTATCACTGTATTCACTGATTAAAGGACAAGTCCAGTTTCAAAACACAACATTTATTTTATTTTCTGAGATGCAGATGCTTTATTTCAGTCCTCCACTGTGATTCTGGGGAGAGTTTTGCGGTTTTGTCCCAAGTAGGGTGAAGTGGGATCAAAGGAGAAGGACAGCCAGCACTGGGGTGTGGTTTTTGCATCTGCCCCGGCGTGTCTCTGCGATGGCTGCTAACACATATGAAGGCTCTAGGCACGGGTGACACCCAGCCCATTTGTGTCCCATAATAGTGTTGTCTAGAGCTGATGCCCATTCTGACCCCATGTTCTGGGTGTTAAACATCCCTGGTTCTGGGTGATCTCCATGGCTCTATAGCTTTTGTCCCTAGCTAGCACCCAAAAATTTGGCAGTGAAAGCAGAAATCTAGACCATTCTGTCATGGCAGTCCAAACACAACCTAGAAAACAATTTCCAGACACAGAGGCTTTCAGAACACAGTGAGTTTACTAAGAATGAAGAGCAAAGATAATGAGGGTGATGCAAGCACAGCGGGTTGACCTCCTGACATACCAAGGAGAGTCCAAGGGCCATCGTTAGAACAGCTCTCCACTCAAGGGGGTGCTGATGCTTTTTGTGGGTTAGTAGTCAAATTTTGTAGCCTCAAGACAAAGAGAATTCCTGCTGGAAGGGTGGCATTAGGTGATGGGTTAGGGCGCTATAGGGTGAGTACCAGGCTGGGCATTTTTACCTAATATGGGGTCAGGAAGCTGACCTGTAAGGATCAAGGGGTTTGGGGCAATGGTTACAATGGAGCTGAGTCAATTCTGGAGATGATATTGGCTCTGGGCCCTGCTTCTGTGGCCTTGGTTCAAGGCCTAACACCTGTGAGCTTGGTATGGGACTCCACACATTCTTCAGGTGCTGCTGTCTGGAAGGTGAGATTAGTCCTTGAGCTCTCTGCCCTACTCTTTTTCAACTTGACCAAACCCCAGGACATGCTCTTGAGGTAGAGTGATGCCAGGGAGGAGTATGGCTCCTGTAACTTGACCATCAGAGCTGAAAGGGCAAGGGGCTCTTTCATCAGGCCTTCGTGCACATACGGCACCCCAGGAAACCTCACTAGGGTGATCTAGTCAGTGTTAAGCTGGGGCCTCGGGAGCACACATTCCTAACAAGCACACTGTCTAAAGACCATCAGGTGTTCCTCACACTGGTGGTCTTAGACCACTTTAAGAACTACCCACCTCATGCAATGGTCTTATTTTGTAGATGAGGAAAATTGCTCATGGCCACATAGTGATGGGGATTGGATACCCAGCTGGCAAGCTCCCTGAGGGCCATCCATGATTCTCACCAGGCTACTCCACCACTCTGGAGGACAGAAGGTCCCAGGACTGCAGGGCTCCGGGACTTGGGAGAGTTGATAAATGCAAAGACTGAGAGAGAAGAACAGGTAAAGAACAAACAAAGCCTCTATAGGAAGTGCCGGCTGAGCTGTAACTGAGGGGGCACTGAGGAGGCCCAAATCATTACTAAGGACTCACTCTGCCCCGCTTGCTTCTCCCCGTGGCCCTGAGAGACAGCACCTAGCATTCAGTTGTGCAAAAAGGAAAATGAGGCCTGCAGAGAAAGTGATTTGCCCACGAGCACAGTAAGAGTAGTCAGGGAAGCAACCAGGAAAGTGACAATGACGAACGTGATGTGAAACGATGGTGGGGACATTGATGATTGTGGTGGTGATAATGGTGATGGTGGGGGAGGTGGTTGATAGCCACGAAGACATGATCACAACAGGGATGATCACGATGGTGACAACAATATTAGCAAGTAAAGGTAATGACTGACTTTTCCAGAGCTTGGCCCTGGGTCAGCCTCTATGTTAAGAACACTGTAGCCACTATTTTACTGACTCTGCAGCCAGCTGTAAGAAATAGGTGTTTAGCACCAGGCATTTTTTTTGCTCAAAATTCAGAAAAATTTTAATAATATTAACTATACTGTCTTCTTGCCATTAGGAAAAAAAAAAATCAGGGGAAGGGGGTCATCCTTATCTTGTTCTCCTTGAAAACTTTGGGAAGAAGAAACTATCGATGAGTTGAGAACTTGGAGGAGTTCTGACAATGTTAAAGGAACCCAAGTGAACAGAGGAGCAGGGAGTGATGGAGTCTGCTTGCCAGGACTATATAAATAGCAACTTGTACCCACACTGCACCTCATCTGCACACATCAAAAAGCACATTAGAAGAACATTAAAATGTCAAGTGGGTTAAATCTGAAATGTGACCTACCTTATTATCTTGTGAGGGGGGGAAAGCTGTCAAAAACTCAACTCTTCCCGGCTGCTTTGGGCTCTTCTGGGGAGACTCACCAAGGGCCACTCCCAAGAGAGCTGGAGCGGGTAGGGCACTCTCTTCTTTCACAGTCACAGCTCTGGCCTGAGAGTTTGGGGTTGTTACTGTAGGGAGCCTATTGGGGTATCTTTTCTATGAAAGTCTGTGTTACTTCCAGTGGTTCCTTTCTTGAGGCTGCAGGTGGAAAACAGTTCCCTGACCGGCCCCTCCCCTCACTGCTGCCAGAAAACCACCCTTTGAACCTATATCTGATTAAGGTTGCACCACCAGCTGCTTTGGGAAATTCTCCCTGGAGGCTTGTAAGTTACCAGTCAGAGACACTGGTGAGTCCAAACATCTCAAACAACGCCATAGCCACTCTCCCTTCTCTCTGATGGACCCCAAAATTCTGAAACACTGGGGAGAGTGTTTGGATTTAGCAGAGTCAAAAATTCTATTGAGAAGATGTGAATTCAAGAAAGTCTACAGATGGGAGAAATCATCCTAAAGAGGCTTACTCAGCATGCCTGGCAGAAATAGGTTCGTGGTGTACTTTGTCCAGGGTCCATCGACAAGCCATCACCCTGAGGGTCCAGGAGAGGAACCTGGGATGTCTGAAGACTGCAGGTCTGTGTGCTTGCTGGTTTCCCCTGAGGGCTTTGTGGGAATGAGACAAGCTTCTGATCGGCTTAGGGGGATGAGTGGCATGAAAGGCCAGTATCTGGTAAAGACCCAGGCGTTGTGGTGGAGTGCCACCTCCCTGCAGTCCAGCCCCCTGTACAGCCCTCCTCCTCTGGCTCCACAAACAGAAGAAGTAGATGGGCTCAACTCTTCAGTCCCAGCCCAAGAAGAACCCAGAACACTGTGTCAATTGCCTTCCATTTCCAGTCAGCATGTTTCAGATGTTTTTGGCTGAGTAAATAGCAACAAAAGACTTGATTATGTAAAGATTAGGTAAAGAAGGTAATCTGTCAGCTCATGTGACTGAGAAAGTCCAGAAAATGGGCTAGCTTCAGGTGAGGCTTGATTCAGGCCTTGGAAGCAATGGGCAACAAGGAAGATATAGTAGCTAAATATACTGAGTACTTTCCTCTGCCAGATATTCTCCTAAAACTTTTCATGTTAATGTTCAGGAAAGCACTATGAAGGGATCATCAAACCCTCTCTTTTTTTTTTTTTTTTTTTGATCAAGAATCTCTTTTATTGATTATCAGAAACATTACAAACATCTAGTATGAACAAATTGTAACATGATAGTGTTTAGTTTGAACAATTAATACATTTCAGATATAATATTATACATATTTCAATGCTATTCTCCCCAATCATCTCACCCTCTCCCGGTCCCAGAGTCCAAAAGTCTGGTCTATACATCAGTGTCTCTTTTGTTGTCTCGTAAATAGGGTTATTTTTTACCATCTTTCTAAATTCCATATATATGCGTTAGTATACTGTATTTGTGTTTTTGTTTCTGGCTTACAAACCCTCTCTTTAAAGATGGAGGAATAGAGGTGTAGAGAGGTTAAGTAATGTGTCCAAGCTCACACAGCTTACAAGCAGAAAAGCTGGACCTGGAACCTTGCTCGTCTGGCACTGGAGCAGCAAACCTTAACCTCTGCACTGGACCAAAATGGAATTGTGTGTTACCCTTGAAAAACTCATGTTCCAGCCAGAGAAGCAGGAAAAGAAGATAATGACAAAGCAGTGTGAGGCATGTGATGCCATGTGGAGAAATACTGAGGTGAACACAGCCCTGCAAATCTATCTGAAAGCTCCATCCTCCCAGCAAAGTGAATCCAAATCACCCTAGACAAGCAGCCTTTCAACCAACTGAAGAAATCCTGGTGGTACTGGCTTCAGAAGTCCCCTCTTCAGCTATTTAGGCTATGTGTTAAAAGACTACATTGCTCATAATTACCCGTGTCTCCTTCAAGACAGGAAAACCTCTTGCCCACTGGGAGGTCTTGCATTTATCCCCCAAAGAGATTTCAGCAACCTCTTCTTGACATGGTAGGGAACTGGGGCATCAGCCGAGCCCTGGGTGATGAAGGCATCAAAGCAGATACAAGGGGAGCATCCCATGATGTGAGCAGGACAGAGTGGCCAGGGCAGGGCCCAGGGTCAGATCGGTGTGGGGTGGGATCCCAGCTTGGCCACTTACTAGCTCTGTGACCTTGAGCGAGTCATGTCTCCTCTCTGAGCCTCCATTTTCTCATCTGAAAGGACAACACTAATACCTGCCTTTATCATGTCAGGATTAAATGTGGTCAAATGTGCAGATTCTTTTTTTTAAATGTTTGGCTGCACCCCCAAAGCATGTGGGACCTTAGTTTTCCAGTGAGGGACTGCATTCACACCCCCTGCATTGGAAGGCAGAGTCTTAACCACTGGACTCCTGGTGAAGTCCCTAGATTGTAATTTTTTTTTAAATGTAACAGACACTTTTTAGTCATCATCTGGTGCATATCAAATATTCAATACATGCTAGCTTTTGCTGAAATTGTCATTTATCCCTTGAAGAATGCCATGATATAGAAACACAACAGACCCTCCTCTTTCTTGGAAATGACGTTTGAGATCACGGAGCATGTAATCTCAATCCCTGGCTCAGCAGTTGAAATCTGAAACTACTTTTGTTTACTGGTCACTGTTGGGAATACAGTAGTTCTTTTTAGGGCCTGGGAGGTCAATTCACATCATGCACTTTATGGAGAAGTTTGTATGTGCCAGCTGCATTCGTAAATCTAGGAACAGTCTCATGATTAACTCTGCAAGGATGTTAGGCACCTAAATAGCCAACAAATTAAGCAGAAGTACAAATGACTAGTGGTTGTTTTAATTTGATAGTTTATTCACACAGGGAATATTGATTATCTGCTCCATGCCAGGCGCAATTCTTACTGCTGGGGCCACAATAGTAAATCGAATAGGCAGAGTCCCACATCTCACCAAGTTTAGCTTCTCAGAACTTTTCCCTGTTTTCCAGAGAAGGGTGAAGGTTGGAGGGGCAAGGCCAGCAGGGAGGCCGGGTGAGAAGCTGTTTTGCTGAACATGTTAATTCCTAGTGAGATACGGTGTGATTTGAAGTAGGATGATAGACCTGGTCAGGTGGAATGAGGGTGGGGAGTTGAGGGTCAGCAAGGAGAAACAGGACACTATCCGGAGAGTGACCATGCTGGGTGGATGGGGAGCTGTACACTGATTGCCTTTGTGCCTGGCACTGGAATGTCAGGGGCAATTTGGGTGACTCGCTGTGCAATGACATGCCTCCACCCCCAAGAAAACTCTTAAAAGTTAAAATTTGATCACATTCAACAGGAAAAAGTTGAAAAGTTCTACACTTGCTTCTTACACAATGAAGACTCACATTGCAGTTTAGTACTTAAATCCACCTCCTGTCTCTCTGATTTGTCTTGTCTGCCCTTTGAAAGCCACAGATGTCTTTCTAAAGCATAAATTTAATCAAACTTGTCTCTATTTTTTAAAATGCCTTCTGGAAAATACCCAACCTCATTAAAAATCTCACAAGGTTTGTTGCTTTCTGCCTCTATTTCTAGCCCTCTCTCACCCACCTGCTCTGTGTCTAACCAGCTCCATCATGCCCTGCTTGCAAGGGCCTTATCCCACCATGCTCCTTACTGGCAAACTCCTATCCACCTCTCAAGACCCAGCTCAAATAACCCTCATTGCAATATGTCCTCAGATTCTTAAAAGCAGAGCAAAATATTCTCCACTTTGCATTTCCATGGAGGTTTGTGCATCTTTCAGGAGAGAGCTTCCCTCCTGTTCTGTCCTCACTATACAGCTGCAAACAGCTTATAGGGTGCCCCAGCCCTGAGGTATGTGTGTGCAGGGGGTGCAGAGGCAGTGAGAGGTGGTATCCCAACCACAACAAATAGCAGGTGAAGGTGAGAAGAAGGGTTTGGATGGTTTAACCAGTGCTGAGTGCTCCAAGGCCATTGAATTGAGGCCCCAGTTCTTTCCCTCAGGGACAGTCCCATCTCCCTGGAGGAAGTGGATCAAAGTCATGAAGTAGGCTTTCAGTGTTTTAGGAAATTCTGTGCTTGGGTTACTAACGGCACCGCCACATCACAGGGTCAGGGGAGCTGTGTTTTCCCATGGGGCCTGGATTCCCTAATTTTGTGATTTGATTCCTTACAACTGTATTTGACCTCATGACAATGCTTCCTTCTTCCACTACTGAAACATGCCTCCTCTCACACACACACACACACACACACACACACACACGTGCACATTCATTTTCTAAATTAAAGTGAATTAAACTGATATGGAAAAGTGCCCACCCTTTGGGATAAGTGGAGATAACCCAGAGGGTCACAGAGTCAAGGCCAGGAAACCAGCCTGCAGTAATGATGAAGCAGACGAAACAGATGTCAAAAGCTTCCTTTCTGCCCCCACCTTGCATCCCACCGGTAGCCTAAGGATCCGCATGCCTGGGCTTGGAGCTAGGCAGCCCTCGGGGCAAAACCCAGCTCTCTTCAGAGCCTCAGTCTTCTCATCAGTGCGTTGGGAACAGTGAGGGAGTGTCACCATCTGCAGGTGAGAACGGAAGAGCACAGGGAAGGCCCGTGGCGTGCGGCAGGGGGTGAGGAGGGGCATGTGGAAAGAGCTCTATAAGATGGTAGCTATTCATAGTACAATCCCAGATCCCAGTTCTTGCAAGACTCCCACATGTACTTTTCGTCCATGACTTCTTTAGAGTCATGGGATAAAGTGGTGTGGGTGCCAGTCACCTGAACTTTAAGATCGGATGATTGTATTATCTGCTAGAGCTGCTTTAATGAAACCTCGCAGATGGGGCGGCTTAAACAACAGACATTTATTTTCTCACAGTTGTAGAGGCTGGAGGTCCAAGATCAAGCTGTCAGCAGAGTTGCTCCTCCTGGGGACCCGGGCTGGCAGACGGCCCTCCCCTGCTGTGTTCTCACCTGTCTTCCCTGTGTGCTATGCTTCTTATAAGAACACCAGCCAGACTCGACTGCCCCCCCAACCCCACCCCCACCCCGCCCCACCGCCAAAGACCTCATTTTAACTTCAGTTCAGTTCAGTTCAGTCACTCAGTCGTGTCCGACTCTTTGCGAAGCCATGAACCGCAGCACTCCAGGCCTCCCTGTCTACTTAAATGGCATTATCTCCAAATAGAATCACATTCTGGGGCTCTGAGGGGTTAGGACTTTAACACACAAATTTGGGAAGACATAACTCATAATCCATCAGTTCAGTCGCTCAGTCGTGTCCGACTTTGCAACGCTACGGACTGCAGCACACCAGGCTTCCCTGTCCATCACCAGTCGTGATCCATAATCATAACTAAGTTAGCAGGGAACAACATGGCATGCTCCCGTCCTCAGGCAGAAACAAAGTGCTGGGGGAGGAGGGGACTAAGGAGGAGATTCTTGGGCAGCACTCGACGCCTCTGTCCCCACCAGGGCCCAGCCCAGCAGTGGGTGGGCAGCGGGCTCCCGCTGGCACTGGGCCACCTTGTCGTTGTTGACACCGAATGGCTGCAGAATCCGCTCGATTCAGAGCCACGCCGTTCTGTCATGCCCCCAAAGAACGCTCAGAGCAGATGTCTGCTCCTGCAGTGAATGATAAATCAGCGTCTACAATGGAGGAGGCGGGCATCCTTGGCTCTATCTGCAAAGGCTTTCAGTCCTGAGAAGGGCTGAAAGGAGCCAAATTAGAGTTCACTTTGAAGATTCAAAAGCTGGAGATGAAACTATTTAGAGGTGTTTTTTTTTTTTTTTTTTTTTTTTGCCTCTCCCAGCCCCCCACCTCATACCGTTACTGCCATAGGCAAGACTTTTGAAGAGCCATTTTCTTTTCAATAGAATTCCTTTTCTTTGAGAATATAAAGTACATATTCCAATTTGTTCAACATTCTTAGAGAACCTGTTACATACCAGGGACTCTGCTAGGGCTTTCATTCCTGTTGTGTCCATGAATGCTCAGGACAGCCTGGAGAGAGAGATGCTATGATTCTGATTTTACAGCTAAAGGGAATGGAGGATCCATGAGGGGAGTCCATCTCAGGCACTTTCTTTTGCAAGTTGACTGAGCCAACACTTGAGTCCAGGTTTGCAGAATTCTAAGTCCCTTGTGAGAGTTGAACCATAAAGAAAGCTGAGGGCTAAAGAACTGATGCTTCTGAACTGTGGTGTTGGAGAAGACTCTTGAGAGTCCCTTGGACTGCAAGGAGATCCAACCAGTCCATCCTAAAGGAGATCAGTCCTGGGTGTTCATTGAAAGGACTGATGCTGAAGCTGAAACTCCAATACTTTGGCCACCTGATGCAAAGAGCTGACTCATTAGCAAAGATTCTGATGCTGGGAAAGATTGAGGGCAGGAGGAGAAGGGGACAACAGAGGATGAGATGGTTGGATGGCATCACCGACGTGATGGACATGAGTTTGAGTAAGCTCCAGGAGTTGGTGATGGACAGGGAAGCCTGGCGTGCTGCAGTCCATGGGGTCGAAAGGAGTCAGACAGGACTGAGTGACTGAACTGAAACTGCCTGAAGTCCTTTGTGATGGCTTAGTCCCTAAGTCACGTCTGATTCTTGTGACCCCGTGGACTATAGACTTCCAGGCTCCTCTGTCCATGGAATTCTCCAGGCAAGAACACTGGAGTGGGTTGCCATTTCCTTCTCCAGGGATCTTCCTGACCCAGGAATTGAACCTGGGTCTCCTGCACTGCAGGCAGATTCTTTACCGACTGAGCTCGGAGGGAAGCCTTCTAAGCCCCTCACCTGATGCACTTGATTTGGCTTAGTGTCTCAGCACCAGAAGTACCTGGGCACCAACCTGTTGCCTTGAGGTCAGCACATCCAGAGCACAGACCAAGGGCAGAGCTTTGAACTCACAGCTGGCTTCCACTGAGGATGTGCTCTTTGCTCCCATTTCTAGCCATTCACTCTGAGCATCTTCCCACATTTTCTTTCCTCCTTTGACCTCCTTGTATTCTCTCCAAACTGTAACAGCTTGACGATGTGGGCTCAAATACATCTGCTTCTCTGTAGCTCCCCTCTAGGGAATAGATTTATTCCTCAAAAGTCTCCTACAGCTTGCATATCAGCATTTCTAATTATGTTTGCCATTGGTCCTTAGCATAAAATCAGAAAGGTGTTCTGGGGAAAGGATAAAAACAAGCCAAAAAATTAAAACCATATTTCACAATGCAGAAAGCTTTGTGAAATCATCCCTTTCTGAGAGAGGAAACAAAGATTTAATAAAGCATGATTATTACTAGAAAAATACATTTTAAAATAGGGTAGCAGCGTGGTTAGATTTGTTTCATGAAATCATCTTCCTGGCAGCCACCATCCATGGGCCACTTAAAATGTGGTGGGTTCTGTCTAAGACTTCTACACGAATAAACTAATTTGCTCTTCATCACTACTATATAAGGAGGCATTGCCATTTGCTCTATTTTACAGAGAAAGCTGAAATCCATAAAGGTTGAAAAAGTACTCAAGTTCAAGCAGGTGTAAAGTGGCAGGGACAGATTTTGAACTCAAGTGATCTGGCTCCAGAACCCATGCATTTAGTCATAAAGCAGAGTGATCGCTGTATCATTTTGCTGAGAAAGTTTGAGGCCTGCTGTTCCCTTGAAGGTGAGAATATAGAAAGGAAAAAGTTGCCTAAAAATGGATATCTCCCTGCCACCTCCTGACCATAACTCCAGACATGCTGCTTTCTGTACAGTGATCATGAAGGAAATTCAAAAAGTGTAGGAAGAACATGGAACCAAGGGAAATGCAATTGCCCATCCCTCAAGAGTTTTACCATTTAAATCCCATGATGAACTGGGCTCATACTCACCTTAAAGATAGAGACTGTCTCAAAGATCGGGAAAGAAGAATAAAAATATCTACAGCCTCAAATTAAGAATGAAGACTGGTCTAACTTGAACTTGAAAGATATGGACCAGGTAGGAGGCCAGGTAGGAGAGAGAGAGAGCCTTGAGCAGTTGACCCCCATGTCAGATTATTGTGGCGATCAGCTCTCAACTTGAAACCATAATCATTTAGTCACCCAACTAAGCCCACGTCTTCTGGATCCAGCTTCCATAGACTGTCCAGATTCCATAGACTGATTTTTCAACCCTGCTCTGGCACACCTTTCTGTATTATGGAGGCAGGAAAGCTCTCAACTACATTTTTCCCTTGCAGTTAGGGTTCTTTCTGTAATCCGGATCCACCAAGAAGATTCACTTAGGCAAGTATCGGAAGATGGAAGTAAGCATCATGGCACGGGGGAGAGCGGATCTTGGGGCAAGCTTGATGGCAGGGGAGTTAGGCTCTTTCGGGGAAGTGATGGTGGTGGGTTTGGTCAAGTCTCATTATACCTAAATAGCATCAGATAATGCAGTGGGATTTCCTTTAGAATTATCTCACAGTATGACTGGTGCTATGGTCTGAATGTTTTTGTTCCCGCAAATTCATATATTAAAATCTTACTCTCCCCCACACCTCGCCCCCATCCTCAGATTCACATGATGGGGCCCTTGACAGGTGATCAGATCATGAGAGTGGAGCCTCCGTGAGTAGGCTTAGTGCTCTAATAAAACAGGCCCCACAGAGGTCCCTCCCCCCACTTGCCATGTGAGGATTCAATGAAAAATCTACAATGTAGAAGGAGGGCCTCTCTCTACCATACTGGCACCTTGATCTCAGATTTCCAGTCTCCAGAACTCTGAGAAATAAATTCCTGTGGTTTATATGGTATTCCTGGTGTTTTGTTATAACAGCTTGAACTGATTAAGACAAGGGGGTCTATCCCCTAGATACTTGTGCCCAGCTCTGCAGCATCTAGATATGGCTCCCTGGCCCTTCTAGAAATTTCAAAGTGCCAGTCTGGGTAAAGCTTGCTCCTGTAACAGATAACCCTTCAGGTGTCTCGGTGGCTTAATACAAGAGAAGTCTGTTTGCCTCTTACATTCAAAGATTGGTGAATGGTATCGATGTTGATCCCACTTGTGATATAGTACGACGGTTTTGCAAGATGTCATTGGGGAAAATTGAATAAAGGATGCATGGGGATCTCTTTGTATTAGTCCTTCCAACTGTATGCAAATCTATAATTGTAATAAAATTAAAAAATTAATTTAAAACCAGGAATGATCCTCCTTATATCACTGATCAGCAAGTAGCTTTCCTTCTAAGCAGTTATTTAGGAACCCAGGCTTGTTCCATTCTCAACATGTGGCCTCTACGTTTACCATGGTTGTCTGCACTGAGGTGATTAAGGTGAGGATCCTGGAGGTTTGCACATGGGTGGTCCATATGGTCCAGGTCTGGGAGAGGAGCAGCTGGTGACTGCTCACATACCATTGGCTAGTACTTAGTTACCTGGCCACACCTATCCACCTGGGGGGTTTAAAGGAAGCCTGCGTGTGTGTACAGAAAACGAAACTAAATAAAGCAAGTTTGGTGGCTACTTGAACGTGTTCTACAGTGTTCCCTGTAAACCACCTCTGCTCTGTGATAAACTCTGTTCTGCTTCAGCGGGCTAGAGTAGCGTCTGTAGTTGACAATTAAGAACCTTTTTGGACCAGACCCCTGGTAGGCTGCAGTCCATGGGGTCACTAAGAGTTGGACACGACTAAGAGACTTCACTTTCACTTTTCACTTTGATGCATTGGAGAAGGAAATGGCAACCCACTCCGGTGTTCTTGCCTGGAGAATCCCACGGATGGCGGAGCCTGGCAGGCTGCCGTCTATGGGGTTACACAGAGTCGGACACGACTGAAGCGACTTAGCAGCAGCAGCAGCAGCAGCAGCAGCTTCCCTGTTTACCTTGGGTCCTTGGGTGCAGACTGATTAAAATAAGACTGCAGTGTCCAATCCCCATACCACTGTATTTCTCAGTTTGCTCCCCCTGAATTATCCTGTGAAAGACACATTGGATGGAAAAACTTGTTTTGCTTACTTCCTAAGAACAAGCCCAGGGCACTGGCAGATTCTCTTGAAAGGAAATGCCTCATATAAAACCCAGGAAGTAAAAGGAGTTCTGTATTTCCTCCTGTTGGCCATCTAGGAGCCTATTAATGAAGCCAAATGGCCAGAGGTGGAAAAACATGGATGCAGGGAGGTTGAGTCAGCCCCGCATTAAAGGGCACACCAAGAGCACCACAGACATGGAAAACTCTGTCATCCTTCCTGTTCCCGGAGACTAATCACATACACAACTCTTTCTGGGAGTCTGGTTTTTGTTAAGATTCAAAAAATTCACAGAGCCAGAACAAATAATTTCACAATTTGTATGGGAGTACAAAAAACCTCGAATAGCCAACTCAATCTTGACAAAGAAGAATGGAACTGGAGGAATCAACCTGCCTGACTTTAGGCTCTACTACAAAGCCACAGTCATCAAGACAGTATGGTACTGGCACAAAGACAGAAATATAGATCAATGGAACAAAATAGAAAGCCCAGAGATAAATCCACGCACCTATGGACACCTTGGAGAAGGCAATGGCAACCCACTCCAGTACTCTTGCCTGGAAAATCCCATGGATGGAGGAGTCTGGTAGGCTGCAGTCCATGGGGTTGCTAAGAATCTTGATTTCCCTTCCACTTTTTACTTTCATGCATTGGAGAAGGAAATGGCAACCCACTCCAGTGTTCTTGCCTGGAGAATCCCAGGGATGGGGGAGCCTGGTAGGCTGCCATCTTATGGGGTTGCACAGAGTCGGACATGACTGAAGCAACTTAGCAGCAGTAGCAGCAGCATGGACACCTTATCTTTGACAAAGGAGGCAAGAATATACAATGGATTAAAGACAATCTCTTTAACAAGTGATGCTGGGAAAACTGGTCAACCACTTGTGACAGAATGAAACTAGAACACTTTCTAACACCCTACACAAAAATAAACTCAAAATGGATTAAAGATCTAAATGTAAGACCAGAAACTATAAAACTCCTAGAGGAGAACATAGGCAAAACACTCTCCGACATACATCACAGCAGATTCCTCTATGACCCACCTTCAAGAACACTGGAAATAAAAGCAAAAATAAACAAATGGGACCTAATTAAAATTAAAGGCTTCTGCACAACAAAGGAAACTATAAGCAAGGTGAAAAGACAGTCTTCGGAATGGGAGAAAATAATAGCAAATGAAGCAACTGACAAAGAATTAATTTCAAAAATATACAAGCAACTCCTGCAGCTCAATTCCAGAAAAATAAACAACCCAATCAAAAAATGGGCCAAAGACTTAAACAGACATTTCTCCAAAGAAGACATCCAGATGGCTAACAAACACATGAAAAGATGCTCAACATCACTCATTATCAGAGAAATGCAAATCAAAACCACTATGAGGTACCATTTCACACCAGTCAGAATGGCTGCTATCAAAAAATCTATAAGCAATAAATGCTGTAGAGAGTGTGGAGAAAAGGGAACCCTCTTACACTGTTGGTGGGAATGCAAACTAGAACAGCCACTATGGAGAACAGTGTGGAGATTCCTTAAAAAACTGGAAATAGAACTGCCATATGACCCAGCAATCCCATTGCTGGGCATACACACCAAGGAAACCAGAATTGAAAGAGACACGTGTACCCCAATGTTCATCACAGCACTGTTTACAATAGCCAGGACATGGAAGCAATCTAGATGTCCATCAGCAGACGAATGGATAAAGAAAGCAGTGGTACATATACACAATGGAGTATTACTCAGCCATTAAAAAGAATGCATTTGGATCAGTTCTGATGAGGTGGATGAAACTGGAGCCTATTATATAGAGTGAAGTAAGCCAGAAAGAAAAATACCAATACAGTATACTAACGCATATATATGGAATTTATAAAGATGGTAATGATAACCCTGTATTCGAGACAGCAAAAGAGACACTGATGTATAGAACAGTCTTTTGGACTCTGTGGGAGAGGAAGAGGGTGGGATGATTTGGGAGACTGGCATTGAAACATGTATATTATCATATATGAAACAAATTGCCAGTCCAGGTTCAATGCATGATTCAGGATGCTTGGGGCTGGTGCACTGGGATGACCCAGAGGGATGGGATGGGCGGGGAGGTGGGAGGGGGGTCAGAATGGGGAACACGTGTACACCCATGGCAGATTCATGTCAATGTATAGCAAAACCAATACAATATTGTAAAGTAATTAGCTTCCAATTAAATTAAATAAATTTATATTTTAAAAAAAAACTGGACTGTTCAAAGGTACTCATTAAAATTCTGGGACCGATTAAGAATTTGAAATTTCTCCACAAGCTCAGAAGCCACTCACACTTACAAAGATTTGAAGCAAAACGTGGCATTGACAAACAAGTGGGTTCTTAGCTAATGAACAAGTTGTCGGGTTTGTTCCTTTGGATGAACACAGTGCCTGCGTGCTGTGGTGTACTTCAGTGCTCAGTCCTGTCTGATTCTTTGTGATCCCGTGGATCGTAGCCTGCCAGGCTCCTGTGTCCATGGGGATTCTCCAGGCAAGAAGGCTGGAGTGGGTTGCCATGCCCTCCTCCAGGAGATCTTTCCGACCCAGGTATCTAACCCAGGTTTCCTGCATTGTAGGTGGATTCTTTACCATCTGAGCCAAGAGGGAAGCCTGAACGTAGTGCCTAATTTTATATATACTAAATCATACAATTGACTTATTGCAGCCTGCTTTTCCTTATAACTGATTTTCTGTCTACTTGCCTCCTATTTCAACTATGATCAGAGCTTTACTTTTCACTCCCCCACATATTATTTAATGATGCTGCCCTAAATAGAACCCCCTATTAGCAATAACACCATTTCTTGAAGACCTACAGTGCATTAGCCCCCAGCCAGATGCTTCTATGTGCATCATTTCATCAATCTGTAACTCAGTTCTGTGATATAAGATGATTACTCCTATTTCTAAATTAATTTTTTTATTGAAGCATAGTTTATTTACAATGTAGTATTAGTTTCAGGTTTTTTACTCTTGAGAGTCCCTTGGACTGCAAGAAAATCCAACCAGTCCATTCTGAAGGAGATCAATCCTGGAATTTCTTTGGAAGGAATGATGCTAAAGCTGAAACTCCAGTATTTTGGCCACCTCATGCGAAGAGTTGACTCATTGGAGAAGACTCTGATGCTGGGAGGGATTGAGGGCAGGAGGAGAAGGGGACGACAGAGGATGAGATGGCTGGATGGCATCACTGACTTGATGGGTGTGAGTCTGAGTGACCTCCGGGAGCTGGTGATGGACAGGGAGGCCTGGCGTGCTGCAGTTCATGGGGTCGCAAAGAGTCGGACATGACTGAGCGACTGATCTGATCTGATTAGTTTCAGGTGTATGGCTAAGTGAGTCAGTATTATATACACACACACACACATATGTCTATTCTTTTCCAGATTTTTTTCCTTTATAGGTAAGTACAAAATATTGAGCAGCATTCCCTGTGCTACAGAGTAGTTCCTTGAAAGTGGAAGTGTTAAGTAATTCAGTCAGGTCTGACTCTTTTCAAGCCCATGGACTGTAACTCACCAGACTCCTCTGTCCATAGAATTCTCCATGCAAGAATAATGGAGTGGAAAAAAAAAAAAAAAAAAGACTAGAGTGGGTTGCCATTTCTTTCTCCAGGGGATCTTTCCAACCCAGGGATCAAACCCAAGTCTCCTGCGTTACAGGCAGATTCCTTATGGTCTGAACCATCAGGGAAGCCTTGAGTAGGTCCTTATTGATTATCTATTTTATATATAATAATGTGTATGTGCTAATCCCAAACTCAATTTATCTGTCCCTTGGTAAGCATTAAGTTTGTTTTCTATGTCTGTAGGTCTATCTGTTTTGTAGAGTTCATTGATATCTTTTATTTTTTTTTAGATTCTACCTATAAGCAATGCCACATGATATTTGTCTTTCTCTGTCTGGCTTACTTCACTTAGTCTGACAATCTCTGTTATTGTTCTTTAGTCGCTAAGTTGTGTCCAACACTATAGTGACCCCATGGACTATAGCCTGCCAGGCTCCTCTGTCCACGGGTTTTCCCTGGCAAGAATACAGGAGTGGGTTGCCATTTACTTCTCCAGGGAATCTTCCTAACTCAGGAATCACATCTGCATCTCCTGCATTGGCAGGCAGATTCTTTACCACTGGGCCACCAGGGTGGCCTGATACTCTTTAGGCCCATTCATATCATGGCAAAAGGAAAACTTTCATTCTTTTTATGGCTGAGTAATATTCCACTGGGCCTTCCCAGGTGGTGCTTTGGTAAAAGAATATGCCTGCCAATGAAGGAGACAAAAGAGATGCAATTTTGATCCCTGGGTTGGGAAGATTCCTGGAGTAGGAAGTGGCAGCCCATTTCAGTATTGTTGCCTGGAAAATTCCATGGACAGAGCAGCCCGGTAGGCTACAGTGCATGGGGTTGCAAAGAGTCAGACATGACTGAGCACAGCACACATCGCAGCAATATTCTATTGTGTGTGTGTGTATATATATGTATGTATGTATGCATGTATATATGTGTATATGTATATATGTATGTGTGTATATATATGTATGTATATATTTATATAAATACCACATCGTCTTTATCCATTCATCTGCCAAAAGACATTTAGATTGCTTCCATGTCTTGGCTATTGTAAATAGTGCTCCTATAAAGATTAGGGTGCATGTGTCTTTTCTTTTCTTTTTTAATTTTTAAACAATTTATTTGAGCTTCCTGTTGATGCATTCTATTTTCTTTACATCAGAGTCAGAATTTTTTAAGGGACTCTTAAAGAAAGATTTTCAAATTAGTTTATGTTTTTAGTATGTTAACAAAAAGGCATTTTATTTGAAAGACAATTGAAAATTGCAAAGTCTAAAAACAAGTTATTAAAACAATGATTAAGACATTTTGTGGCCCAGAAACAGGCTGGTCTTGGTGGCACATGCTCTGCTCCATTTGCAAGCTGATTCGTTTACATATGGTTAGCCCGTAAGTTTGCTTTACATTACATCATACAGAAAAACCCAAACAAACTTTTTGGCCCACTCAATAGTGCTGGCTGATATTCTCCTTGCCAGGGAGGTCATGTGGTTTTCATTGATAGAGGAAAATGAAGCCACTTTCTCTTTTTGCAGAGCCAGCATAGGACAGTGGGAAAAAATTCAGTTCTAGAGTCAGACTGCTGGGGTTAAAATCAAAGCTCTGTCTCTATCAAGTTCTGTGGCCTTGGCAACTTAGTTAACCTCTCTGTGCTGCTGTTTTATTTGTATTATTAAAGCAAGGATGATAATAATGTGACCTATCTTGTGAGGTTATTATGAAGATTAAAATGAAAGAATCATGAAAAGCATTTGACACATGAGATCAATATATGTAATTCTTCAAAATTTACATGTAGTCATATTCACCTTTTTCTGGTGTACAGTCCTATGAATTTTTTAAAATTAATGCATTTATTTTAATTGGAGGTTAATTACTTTACACTATTGTGGTGGTTTCTGCCATACATTGACATGAATCAGCCATGGGTGTACATGTGTTCCCCATCCTGAAGCCCCCTCTCGCACCTCCCTCCCCATCCCATCCCTCAGGGTCATCCCCATGCACCAGCCCTGAGCACCCTGCCTCATGCATCAAACCTGGACTGGCAATTCATTTTACATATGGTAATATACATGTTTCAATGCTATTCTCTCAAATAATCCCACCCTCGCCTTCTCCCACAGAGTCTAAAAGTCTGTTCTTTACATCTGTGTCTCTTTTGCTGTCTCGCATATAGGGTCATCATTACCATCTTTCTAAATTCCATATATGTGTGTTAATATACTGTATTGGTGTTTTTCTTTCTGACTTACTTCACTCTGTAATAGGCTCTAGTTTCATCCACTTCATTAGAACTGATTCAAATGCATTCTTTTAAATGGCTGAGTAATATTCCCTTGTGTATATGTGCCACAGCTTTCTTATCCATTCATCTGCTGATGGACATCTAGGTTGCTTCCATGTCCTAATTAGGGTTTTCTCCATATACATGCACAGGAGTGGGATTCCTGGCTCATATGGTAACTTTATTTTTTGTTTTTTAAGGAAGCTTCATACTGTTCTATCGGGGAAGGCAATGACACCCCACCCCAGTACTTTTGCCTGGAAAATCCCATGGACAGAGGAGCCTGGTAGGCTCCAGTCCATGGGGTCGCTAAGAGTCAGACACAACTAAGCGACTTCACTTTCACTTTTCACTTTCATGCCTTGGAGAAAGAAATGGCAACCCACTTCAGTGTTCTTGCCTGGAGAATCCCAAGGACGGGGAAGCCTGGTGGGCTGCCGTCTCTGGGGTCACACAGAGTCGGACATGACTGAAGCGACTTAGCATACTGTTCTATACATTGTCTGTACTAAATTAAATTTTTATTTGGTGATAATTATAGATTTGGGTGGGAGAGCTGGACTGTGAAGAAGGCTGAGTGCCGAAGAATTGATGCTTTTGAACTGTGGTGTTGGAGAAGACTCTTAAGAGTCCCTTGGACTGCAAGGAAATCCAACCAGTCCATTGTGAAGGAGATCAGCCCTGGGATGTCTTTGGAAGGAATGATGCTAAAGCTGAAACTCCAGTACTTTGGACACCTCATTCGAAGAGTTGACTCATTGGAGAAGACTCTGATGCTGGGAGGGATTGGGGACAGGAGGAGAAGGGGACGACAGAGGATGAGATGGCTGGATGGCATCACTGACTCAATGGATGTGAGTCTGAGTGACCTCCGGGAGTTGGTGATGGACAGGGAGGCCTGGCGTGCTGCGATTCATGGGGTCACAAAGAGTCGGACACGACTGAGCGACTGATCTAATCTGATCTGACCTGATAGATTTGGGTGCAATAGGAAGAAATAATTCCAAGAAATCCTTTACTCAGTTCCCCCATTATGCATCTTGCAAACTGTTGTACTATATCACAACCAGATTGACACTGATGCAATTCACCAGTCTTTGTCAGAATGCCCTGGTTTTATTTGTACTCATTTGTATGTATGTATGTGTGTGTTGTGTGTGTTGTGTGTGTGTGTGTGGTGTGTGTGGGGTGTGTGTGTGTGTGATGTGGTGTGTGTATGTGTGTGTTGTGTGTGTATGTGGTGTGCGTGTGTGTGTGTATGTGATGTGTGTGTGTGTGTGTGTGTGGTGTGTGTGTGTGTGTATGTGGTGTGTGTGTGTGTGTGTGTGTGTGTGTGTGTGTGTGTGTGTGTGTGTGTGTGTGTTTGCATCTTTATCACACATCTAGGTTCATAGCCACCTCCATGGTCAAGATACAGAGCAACTCCCTCCCCACATGAATCCTTTCTATAGCCCTTTTATAACCCTGCCTGCTTCCTGTCTGAACCCATCTCCTTAATTTCTGACAACCACTAATCTGTCCCATGTTTCTATAATTTTCCATTTTCAAGAATTTTATTGTATTAGGCAGGGCTCTCCAGAGAAGCAGAACTATGAGTGTTACTGTTTGCAAAATTACTTTACCTGAGTCCTTTGTTAACTATTAACTAACGTATTAGATCAGTTGGAACCCATTGTTCTTGACCGGACCAGGATTTTCACGTGTAGCATCCTTCCTGCTTTCTCCTGGAGTTTCTCTTTTATATCATCCTCCTGTGTGTTTAGAGTTTTTCCATCTTCTCATTTCTGTATTTTCTATTGGTGCAGGAACTATGTGGGGCAGGGTTTTGTTTTCCCTTCTCAGTATAGTTGAAGAGTAATATAAGAGCAAGTCCATAACGCAATTGAAAGGGAAAAAGAAAGCAATGTTTTGTACTAGATATTCTGAAATGGTACGGTTTCCTACAGGTTATCTGTCATCCACCTGCATGCTGCAGCCGCGGGAGGCAATTCAGCAGGGTTCAGCATGCCGGCGCTGCAGCCGCTGCCATCGGTCTGCAGCCTCTGACCTCGCTGACCTGCCATGCCTTCCTGTGCTCGGCTTCCGACGGCAAAAATGATGCAATAAAAGAACCTCCTGCATAGCATTGTTAGAAGGATGTAAAGCATTTAGCCCAATGCTTGGCACTGCATACTATTAGCTCTTGCTATTTTGATACCAGAGAAGAGGAATAAAAATGGGTGATGGAGTCAAAAAGTAGCAGTAAAGAGGAGCTTCGGAGTCGTGGCTTTAGGGATGCACTCTAGCAGGTCACTGAAGCAAGACCATAAGATAGCTTAGAACTGCCAAAAGGATTTTCAGAGACGTATAGAAAAGAACTCAGCCTTCCCTTTGGAGAGCACTTTGTTATCCCTTCTCCTGTTAACCGCCAGCCTCTCCAACAGGCATTTCGGGGAATTCACTGGTCAGGATGCTAAATAGAAAATGGCATGGGCTGGGAGATAGCTGTGATGAGTCCGATTAACTGGAACAGATGGGGGAACCCTCAGATGGGCCTGGATGGAGCTGTTTGGTAAAGCGGTGAAGATTCAGAGCATGAACTAATGTTACAAATGGAGGCAGTGTTGGCAGTGTAACAAGAGCTGCCCTGGAAAGTTCAAATCCAGTGGTGAGTTATGCCAAATGGTAGTGGAAATAAAATTATTTGCCATTAAATCAGGGCTTCTTTCATGCCAGACAGTCTTTTAAAAAGCTTTTTTAGGGATGTTTCTCATTTTACAGATGAGGCATCTGAGGCTGGTGATGATGAGGTTAGTGATGAATCTTTAGAGTTTCCAGATGGTGTGGATTTGAAACTTAAGTTCTTAATTCCTGTGGCCCTGGGGAGGGAAGATAAGAAAGGGGGTTCTGGAGGGTTCACCCCATCTCCAAGCATTTTGAGAAGGATGCTGAACATTTTACCTCTAAATTGGTTACTACAACTGGTTGGCAGGGAGGCATTCAGAAGCCATCAGTGGGGATGTGCTAATGGCAGGAGGCCTCAGGCTGTGTTCTTGGGCCTCTGCTGCTGCTGCTGCTGCGGCTGTCACTTCAGTCGTGACCGACTCTGTGCGACCCCATAGACGGTAGCCCACCAGGCTCCGCTATCCCTGGGATTCTCCAGGCAAGAACACGGGAGTGGGTTGCCATTTCTTCTCCAATGCATGAAAGTGAAAAGTGAAAGTGAAGTCGCTCAGTCGTGTCCAACTCTTAGAGACCCCATGGACTGCAGCCTATCAGGCTCATCCGTCCATGGGATTTTCTTGGGCCTCTGGCTGTCCCCAAAACTGAGAAGTACTGGAATTTGTGGGAGCTATAGAAGAAGAAACAGTAGCAGTCAAATGCAAGAATCAATAATAAGAATCATCAAGGCCAGGTCTACCATTGTTTAAATTACCCAAAGATTTGAAAGATGCTTGCTAGAAACATCACTGTCTCAGTTAAGGACTCAGGGCAAATGTTTTCAGATACACTGCTTTTGGAAACAGAATAGTATTTCCTAAACACATCCACAGAGAACACTGTATATGTATATGTGTTGGGTGTAGCAGGGATTCCTCTATATTTTTTCTGATTCCTTTCTTTTGGCACTTGGGAGGTTCACCAAGCATCCCAGGTTACTTAGCTCAGTCTGGTTTCTGCCTGTTGTCCTGGCTTAGTTATGAAGTTATCATTCCCTCCAAATAATTTCAGTTTGGAGGATAAATTATATGCTCATCTCAGGTCACACTGAGAAGGGTAGACCCATGTCTTAGGTGAGAGTCAAGTTCACTTGGACACAAGCATGGGTCCAGGGCTGAGACCATGCCCAAGCAGGGTCAATCTGTATCCTTCCCAGGATGGGTCTGTGAATGTTGAAGAGGGAAATACTTTTTGGATGTTATTCTGCAAAATGTATGCTTGGAGCCACTGGTAGCTGCATAGAGTGGGCCTGGCCAGAGAGTGAGTGAGAGTGGGCTGGTACACAAAGACAACAGAGCTTAGAGTCAGAGAGAGAGAGACAGAGAGACAGGATGGGGGGTCGGGCAACTAAGCACAGGGACTTGAGGACCCCTCCATCCATGTGCCACGCTGAACCTTAAAGCACCTAGTTACATAAGTCAATACATTTGCTTTTCTTTTTAGTTGTTTTAAATTGGATTTCTGCCATTTGCAACAACAACAACAAAAAGATAACAGCATTCTGAATGGGAGTGGGCCTCTCTCAAGTTCTTATCGAAGGTACTTTATATGATCTATGTCATCCAATTTTGGCAAACGTCATGTCAGGTATGAATCATTAACCCCCCTGTGTCACTGAAAAATCCAAAATTCAGACATCAGTGACTTGTTCAAGGTCAAGCATAGCCGGGAACAGCCTAGCCAGAATGTGCTGGCCCTTAATGCAGGGCCTGTGACTCCTTATCACACCATGGGGACCAATTTGACAGGCGAGAGGCCACCCGGCTGCTCCCGATGCCCCTCCTGGAGCTGTGAGTCCACACCCCACTGTCCCAAATCCACATGCCTGCACCAACTTCCTCGTTAATGATCTTCTCTTTTTCCCTGAAAAACGTCATGCCCGGTGTTTACCCACAAGTTGACCTGGAACATATCAACGCATACTTTTAATCTCAGTTTCCATGGGAAATTACAGAAGCCTAACACACGGGATCCTCTGGACATTGAAATGATGGATCGGGAAATGCCTGGTGGGCTGCCAAGTACCATACCTGCTGGTTATGTGTTCATCATTCTCTCAAATCTTAGTCATTCCTGAACCAATCCTTATTTTACTTTCCAAAATGCAAGAAAATCTTGTACACCAGGCAGACCAGCCAATATGGTTTGCCCGGGCCCAAGGGGTTTTCCAGGACAAGACTTTCAGTGCTAAACATGGACAAATCCCAGGAAAACCGGGGTGGGTGGTGACCCTGCCGTGCACTGACCTTCTTATACTGCCTTTCTTGTCATGTGGTGAAAAGACTCATCTGGAATTTTCTCCCCTCTCCACTTAATTGCTGTACAACCTTGGGCAAGACCCTTCATTCATTCACTTATTTACTCAGTAAGGACTTCCCTGGTGGTTCAGTGGTAAAGAATATGCCTGCAATACAGGAGACCCAGTTTGACCCCTGGGTCAGGAAGGTCTCCTGGAGAAAGACATGGCAACTTGCTCCAGTATTCTTGCCTGGCAGGCTATGGAGGATATGACTCTGCGACCAAACAACAAACTTTGTTGGACGCCTACTTGGCTAAGCATCAATTTCCTATTTATAGACGAAAATATTAATACCTACCTTATGCAGTGAGTATAGGAAATAAGTGAAGCCGTACTTGTTTGAGGCCCATAGTAGCTATTAAGATGATGGTGGTGGAGATATCTAGTACCTACAACCTCCGCTCTTGCAAAGGCACCCAGCCACCCCACCAAGCTTTTTATTGGAAAGCAGCCTTCTCTGCATCTCTTTTCAACATGGCTAGTGGCTCCTCTAAGAGTTCCTATGAGACAGTACTCCACCTTCAAATCCTGTGGTGGAGGGAGTCTGGCCTCAAAATCTCTGGCTTTTACAACTGCATGGCTAACATTGTCACCACGAGAGGAAGAAAGGAGCCTGCGCGTCTCTCTACGCACCCTAATTGACTGTGAAAGGTCCAGTCCAGACTTCTGTTTGGATCACGTCGCTTTATCCACCCACCAAAATGGGACAGGACAGACCCAGAAAGGCAGCGAATTCTATCCACTCACCAACAAGCCATCATTTTATATGGATGTCACTCAAGCATTTGGATTCTGAACCCAGACACACTCAAAACAGAGGCAAAGCATATTACCATCCCAGGAAAAATAAGTACACGGGGACGAGGATGCTGGTGTGACAGCCGTTTTCCATGGTGAACATCCAGAGCCTGGATGAAATGGGTTGTGTACCTTTAGAAGAAGGGATACACAATTGGGAACATGTGTCCTCAAGTACCTGGTTTTGCATTTACAAAACCACCAGGTAAACATCAGGAGCAGAAAGATGAGAGTCGCTTTCTCAGCCGCCGGACTGATATGGCCAAGTCAGAGCCCCGTGCTTTGAATTCTCCACTCCTTCTAAACCCCCAGCAAAATTACCAAAAGAGTGCAATAACATGGGAAATCTACATCCTAAGAAAAATAATTCCTGTTCTTAGAAGGTGCGCATCCTTTGAATCATGTCAATTGTACCTTTGAGGAGGCTGGATACCTTGATGAACAGCTCAGCTGAGGTGCGGGGAATGAGACCCCCCTTGGTCAAGTGTTAAAGCAAAGATGGGTGACTTCTGAATTACCACCCTAGAGTATAGAACACTCTGGTTCTATACCCCAGAGTATGGAACCAAATATAGTGCCAGCCTGCTTGAGATGCTACAGGATTTTTAGGCAAAGGCTGTTGGGAGGAAATAACTCAGACTGGCTGGGCTAGGGGGAGGACAGCAGTGGGTGAGCTCCATGCTGCTGCTGCTACAGGCTGGCACTGAAGGGAGATGATGCTCAGGAGCAGTGATGCTGCCTATGCGCCGCCCCTGCTTTCACTTGGCATCCGCAGCTTGCAAGGGCACTGCACTCAGAGAAGGAGTCGGCGGGAGTTCACATGCCCACCAACTAATGGAGCCGTGGCAACAGTCAGAAAAGACACCCTTACACTTGAGCAAGCACCTTCTTTTTTATTTATTTATTTATTTTAATTGCAAGCTAATTACTTTACAATATTGTAGTGGTTTTTGACATACATTGACATGAATCAGCCATGGATGTACATGTGTCCCCCATCCTGAACCCCCCTCCCACCTCCCTCCCCATCCCATCCCTCAGGGTCCTCCCAGTGCACTGGCGTTGAGTGCCCTGTTTTATGCATCGAACTTGGATGGGTCATCTATTTCACATATGGCCATATACATGTTTCAATGCTATTCTCTCAAATCATTCCACCCTCGCCTTCTCCCGCAGAGCCCAAAAGTCTGTTCTTTATATCTGTGTCTCTTTTACTGTCTTGTATACAAGGTCACATATATAGGCACTTGAGCAGGAGCCTTCTTTTTTTCCCCAAAGGCTACCTCTGCTCTGACCCCCGGATATTACTCAGCTTGAGTAACATTCATGGGAGGGAAGGACAGTGAGCACTCAGCAAAACAAACATTCAGAAAAAAAACTGACCAACATGCACTTCCATATAAAGAAAAGTGCTTGATATAATGTAGCTAAATTAGAAATAAATTGACATATAAAACTCAGTTACGAAAATATGAAAGAAATGGCTATGAGCCATGACATCAACAAAAAAGGGAGCGCCTTCTCATAGTCGCTATTATCTATATGCGATGGAGAGCATGGGAAAGTGCCACAAGGGACTGCAAGAGCATGAGACAGCTCTGCTTAGAGAGCTGAGATGCCATTTGACTTGGGTCTTGAGAGATGCACAGGGGCAACTTGCTAAGTAGCCAAGGGAGGAGAGTGTATTTCAGGCAGGCGAGAGGCAAAGAGACTTGCAAATACATCCTGTGTTCAGAATACACAGAAAATGTCATTATGAAGACTGCTGCTTAGACTTAAACACAAGTTTACTTCTGCCTTCTCCTGAAACCCCACAAAGATTTGAAAACAGACATAAACCCACAATAATGGAGATTGGGAGAGGAGACAAGAGAAATAAAATATTGAAAGTTTGAAGATAGAAAGTCAAGAGAGCACTGACCTGGCAGAAGAGAACACTGAACTCTCCACTAAGAGTGGAGAATACTTAAACATAACCTGAGTCACCCCACAGAACCTCAGGAGACTTGGTTCTGTCTTGGTTTCTCTCTCTTGTATTAGCAGAACGCACCTTCCAGTAAATTCCTAAAAAGAGATGCCTGGATAGGAAAGATGAGATTAACAGCAAAAGATGTAGCTAGCATTTTTCATAAAAAGCAGTTCAGCTGGGACCCTTGACCCATCCCATGCTTCCAGAGATGTGACTCGCCATCATCTTTGCGGAAGACTTGAGGTTTCAATTCCTGGTGGTGTTGAACCAGATAATGACTGGAGTCTGAGATTCCAGATACAGCTGAGGCAGAGCTGTCATACTGATTGTGGAGATCAGATGAAAGTCCACCTGCCACAAGGTGAGTTGATGCCTCCTCCACCAGCTGCCTTTTCCATCTTGGGGCTAAGAATAGTTTCATCGGCTTCTCTACCAAATTCCAAGTAAGAAATAGGATTAAGTTGCAGGAAACAGGCTAATTTAAGAACAAAGGCTTACAGAAAACTACAGTTGTGGGGAGTTGCTCCCTGGTGAACTTGACCAAATCACCCCACAGTGAAGACCAGCATTCAGCTAGTCAACCAGTCCTGTCCACGAGCTCTGAATTTTCTTTCTGTGCCTCACTCTGTAATGCCAATGGACTGCCAAATACCACTAGATGTTTGAGCCATTCAAGAGAAAAACCAAACCAACTGACCAACCTTCAAACAAGCAACCACCCAGAAATCCACTAGGAGTGAAAGCAGAAGGAAATATTTTTTAAAAAAGCAAAAGATATACTCAAAAGGCAAAAATAAGAGAGATGGGACATGTATGAAACAGAAAAGGCTAGAAAATAAAAATGCTCAGAGAATAGAAAGGCTTCTTAGAAGTTAAAAATGTGACTGCTGCTACTGCTGCTGCTGCTAAGTTGCTTCAGTCGTGTCCGACTCTGTGAGACCCCATAGATGGCAGCCCACCAGGCTCCCCTGTCCCTGGGATTCTCCAGGCAAGAACACTGGAGTGGGTTGCCATTTCCTTCTCCAATGCATAAAAGTGAAAAGTGAAAGTGAAGTCGCTCAGTCGTGTCCGACTCTTGGCGACCCCATGGACTGCAGCCTACCAGGCTCCTCTGTCCAGAAGAAACTAAAATTCATGAGAAAGTTTAGCAAGATAAAGTAAAAATCATGGCTTAGAATAGAGAACAGGGAGGGAAAAAATGGAAAAAAAAATAAGAAGGTTTAATAGAAATGTGTCAATCCTACTGTATAGCACAGGGAACTATATTCAATATCCTGTGAGCAGCCTACTGGAAAAGAGTATGAAAAAGAATATAGAGATGTATAACTGAATCACAGCATGATTAACACAACAGTGTAAATCAGCTATACTTAAATAAAATAAATTTTTCTAAAAATTACAGAATCAGTTTGGGAGCTCAATATTAATAAAAATAGGAGTTTCAGAGTAAAGGAAATTAAAAACAGAGGAGCATAATTTACCATAGAAATGACATAAGAAATTTTCCTAAGACTGAATTCCAAGGGGCCCATTAAGTATGCAGGATAAAAATGGGAAAGAAAAAAAAAAGACAAATCACCTCATTAAGAAAATTTAACAGTACAGGGAAAAATTAAAGTCTTGAAATCAGTGGATAGGATGAGTGAAATATACAGGTTATCTTCAGAGAATCAGAAATGATTGGATTCTCAAGAACAATAGGAAAATTGGAGCCACATTCTCAAAGCTGTAGGAATATGGTGCTCACTCTGGAATCCTATATCCATCCAAGAATTAAACATGCTTCCCTTTTCAGAAATTAACTGGAAGATGTGCTCTGCTAACGGAGAAGGCAATGGCACCCCACTCCAGTACTCTTGCCTGGAAAATCCTATGGACGGAGGAGCCTGGTGGGCTGCAGTCCATGGGGTCGCTAAGAGTCAGACATGACTGAGCAACTTCACTTTCCCTTTTCACTTTCATGCATTGGAGAAGGAAATGGCAACCCACTCCAGTGTTCTTGCCTGGAGAACCCCAGGGATGGAGGAGCCTGGTGGGCTGCCATCTATGGGGTCGCACAGAGTTGGACACAACTGAAGCGACTTAGCAGCAGCAGCAGTGCTCTGCTAAAGTAAGAGAGAAAATCCAAGACAGAGGAAAATGTGAGGTGCAGAACCAGAAAAAAAAAGGAAAGGAATACCCAGGAGGGGGGAGAACAAAGAACCGAGGAGGCAGCCGTGCAGCCAGTCCAGGTGGGAGTGGAGAAGTTGCCTCCTAGAGAAAAGTCACCATGAAAAGATGAAGCCAATAAAATCCTTGATGCATGTAATGAGAGGAGATTGGCACCTTTGTCAGAGAGTTCTAGAATGAATTAATGACAGGCATTATAAAAAAACTGAGCACATAAAAAAGAGATACCATTCCAGATATATCAAATAGTTATAAAAGAAAGAAAATACAGTCATAAAAGACTCAGCTGTGAATACTATATATATGAGCATAAATGTGTTTTTAGAGGATGTACTTGTGGCTCAGATGGTAAAGAATCTGCCTGCAATGCTGGAGACCCACATAGAATACTCACTCTAACTAAACATTCTGGCACAACCGCACTGGGGAGATGGGTGGGGAGAAGGCATATGTTGGAGTGGAGGATGTAGAAGAGATCTAAATCCGCATCATCTTCCATAGTAAGAAGTCCATGGATGGTCTAAAAGTAGGACTCCAGGAAACACTGCTAGAACACAAAGGGAAATGCCAGAAGGAAGAGCTCACACCGCTGAACCAGCTTTCTCCTGGGAAGCGGAAAATGTCACATTTTCATACATTAAGTCTTTGATTGTTAAACTATTCACAGATTGTAACCTTGATGGAAATCAAACTTCAATCTACTTATTTTAACTTTATTGAGGTCTACTACATCAAAGGCTGTGCATGTGTCACGCACACATCTTGAGAAATGGGGACATAGGCAATTGGTCTGGCACAGCTGAACTTAAGGTCAAGGTGAGTGGAGGAGTGAGATTCTCAGATCAGATCAGTTGCTCAGTCGTGTCTGACTCTTTGCAACCCCATGAATCACAGCATGACAGGCCTCCCTGTCCATCACCAGCTCCCAGAGGTCACTCAGACTCACGTCCATCAAGTCAGTGATGCCATCCAGCCATCTCATCCTCTGTCGTCCCCTTCTCCTCCTGCCCTCCAATCCCTCCCAGCATCAGAGTCTTCTCCAATGAGTCAACTCTTCGCATGAGGTGGCCAAAGTATTGGAGTTTCAGCTTCAGCATCATTCCTTCCAAAGAAATCCCAGGGCTGATCTCCTTCAGAATGGACTGGTTGGATCTCCTTGCAGTCCAAGGGACTCTTAAGAGTCTTCTCCAACACCACAGTTCAAAAGCATCAATTCTTCGGCGCTCAGCCTTCTTCACAGTCCAACTCTCACATCCATACATGAAGTAAATGGTTCTGCTGTTGACTTTGGAAATCTGCTTTGATCCTATTGCCGGGCTGCCATGATTGCTTCAGAGATTCCAGATTATAAAGGTAAAACGGGGTTGAACAGTTGGAATGGGTGGGAGGGAGCACATGTGACCAACTCAGGGTGCATTCATTAATGGTGACTCCTCCTGCTTTAATTAATTATAGCAGAAACCAGGACTGCTGTTGGAAAAAATGCAAATACTACAAAACATACGTGAGTGTCCCCCTGCCCTGGATAGACACCGGCCTCCTCAGGTAGCATATAGTCAACAATTTGGTTACCATCTTTTTCTATGATCACATAGTTATCATTTTTTTCTTTTCTTTCTTTCTTCTTTCCTTCCTTTTGTCCTTCCCTCCTTCCTTTCTTTTTCTCCATTCAGATGCTTTTATTTAGAATACATAGATTCTACACTCCCAATTTGGAGAAGGCAATGGCACCCCACTCTTGCCTGGAAAATCCCATGGATGGAGGAGCCTGGTAGGCTGCAGTCCATGGGGTCGCTAAGAGTCAGACACGACTGACTGACTTCACTTTCACTTTTCACTTTCATGCATTGGAGAAGAAAATGGCAACCCACTCCAGTGTTCTTGCCTGGAGAATCCCAGGGATGGCGGAGTCTGGTGGGCTGCCATCTATGGGGTCGCACAGAGTCAGACATGACTGAAGCAACTTAGTAGCAGCAGCAGCAGCATACTCCCAATTATCCTATTACACGAAGTAAAGATGTAGAAATTCAAAACAAAGGTGTAAAAATGAGAACAGTGAGATGAAGAGATGTTTGTAAAACTAGTTCTGCCCTGAACTTATCGGACCCACTCTCTCCAGAGCAGGACTAGGGACCAAGGAACAGGCCACGCTAGTTTCATGCAGCAGAATCCAGATTCTGTGTCAGCAACAGAGAGGAAGTGGCACAGATCCTCCTCCTTGATCCTGGGGCTGGCACTCAAAGCGGGAGAACAGTTTCCATGGAGACCGGGACACTAGAGATGTTCTCTGGAATTACTCCTTTGGGCTCACTGACAAATAGAAACATTCATGGGCCTAAATATAGCTGCTTTCAGGACGATTCATCAAGCCCAGGACTTGGCTGGAATGTGGCTTTGGAACAAATGCACTGAGTGTGACCTGCTGATGTTTTCAATATTTCACAATGTTTACATTGCCATCAGAGGAAGGATCTCATGAAAATATAGCAATGCGGGGGCTGTGTGGTTTTGTCCTCCTGGATGTGTTGCCATCAGAGTCCTGCCTGGGGATGGCAGGGCTCAACTAAGATGCTTTCTTGGTCAGAAAGACCCTTCACTGTAGAGATAGATTTTTAAGAGGACTCAATCAGAAAATATTCTCTTTTGATGTAGAGATAGATTATTGCCTGTGATTAGGAAAAAACTAAGAGCATGCCCTTTTCTTCCTCCTCCAGGATTCCTGGGACTGTAAATTCTTGTCTGCATAATTACCCAGAATACTCTGCTCCATCCCAGCTCCTAGCCCCTGCAAACTTGCACTCTATCATGACACTAATTCACAGCACAGCCAGCTCCCTGCCGACTACCAGGATGCACCTTCCCAAATTCACTCATTCTATAATTCACCACATGACTACTGAGCTCTAGGCAGAAGGCAGATAGATGCAGAAGATGATAGCAGAGGTCACAAGGAGCTTCCAGGCCAGCGGGAGAGATCGATGACAAATAATCAGCCCATCAATAGGCAATTTTAGATTGTAATAAATATTACAGACAAAATAGAATAAGGCAGTGTCAAAATGAGAGGATGATGTTGGGGAAACACCAGCCAGGAGGTCAGAGGAGGCCCTTTTGAAGTTCTGACCTTGGAAGGGAGACCCAAGGACACATAGATCAACGGGAAAAGCTTTTCAGGAAGAGGGAACTGCAAGCACAAAGACTCAAAGCTACAACCATGCTCAGTAGCTTTACAATGAGGGAGGGAGCCCAGAGTGAGCTGAGGTCAAAGAGCCAGGTGCGGATCAGATCATCGAGGGCCTCACATGCTGAGCTAACAATTTGGATAATATTGTTCAGAAGGAAGGGGAGCAATCACCTTCTACCCCCACAGCCAAGAATCTGTCTGAGTATCTGCATGAAAGGTTTTCCTAAGCACTGTGTTTTTACCATCTACACACTGTACCTCTTGTAAAAGAATAGAATTCCCTCTCTTTTTGGCTTCTAGGAAGCTCCTCTTGGTTCTTCAGCTTTTTCTGTTCCATTGTACTCTAAGGCTTTTCGAAAGTTATCTTGGAAGGAGAGGTAGAGATGGTTAAACACAAGCCTAATCCCCGTCCATAACATGGCTGACACCTTCCTCCAGGCCCACGGCAACAAGTCTAAAAAGCATTTGTCTTCAGAGTTCAAAAGAGGTGGGCTGCATTACAACATTCACGGGCCCTTGGCACTTTTACCTTGGTGGGTCCCCTCCTTCATAAAAAGAAAGTTAAACCTGACACTTGATGGCCTTGTATGGGTATAAAGACAAATATGTTAGTATCCTGTACTAAAAAAAATTTTCTTTGACCCACAAGTTCATTTTTCTTCCCATCTGACTAAGGCATGCAAACATTTTTGTGGGCTCTACTGTGTCTAAGGGATAAGCTGGCCTTGCATGGAGATGAAAATGGCTAACGACATGGGACAGAGACTGAAAACGACCCTCCAGCTTAGAAACTCCCCACTATCGAGTGAGGAGAAGCTATTTTTGAGTTCCTGAAGAGGGTGTTTGCTGTGCTGGGTGGGACGGCAGCATGGAGGCAGCACTGGGGTGGGAGTCAAGGGGGCCCAGGTTAGTCTTACCTCCTCTACCAGGCCTGGGCTGGTTGGAAGTTACTGGCCCTTGGAGGACTTCAGACGGGCCCAATGTTTAGAATGTGTGTCCTGGAGAGACTGCGGCCATGCAAAGCAGCCGGTTAGCACTGGCCAGGGTCTCTGAGAAGCAGCTCTCAAGTCCTGGCAGAGGGTGTTCTTCATGGCTCTCTTTCCCACTGTCATGAAAGCTTCCTCCAAATTCAGGTAAGTTTTTTCAAGGTTTTATAGCTCTCATGTAATAACCTATAATATTTATGTATAGTAAGAGTCCTCATATGCAGAAAGGTTAAAAAAAAATCTGTTTCAACAATGTTTACATGCTATTATTTCATTATGATCCTTTAAAACATCATAAGACCATGGAAAAGTGCTTTGGGAAGTGGCCACCTTCTCTTGCAACAGAGTAGTCTTCCATTAGAGGTGGGTGGAGTTGCCAGATTTAACAAGTGAAAAATACAGGACACCCAGTTAAATTTGAGTTTTCGATAAGCCATGAACCATGTCTCATGCCGGACTTCCCAGGTGGCGCTGGTGGTTAAGAACCCATCTGCTAATGCAGGAGATGTAAGAGACTTGGGTTTGATCCCTGGGTGGGGAAGATCCCCTGGAGGAGGGCATGGCAATACACTCCATCGTTCTTGCCTGGAGAATCCCATGAATAGAGGAGCCTGGAGGGCCACAGTCCACAATGAGTTGCAAAGAGTTGGACATGACTGAAGCGACTTAGTGCACATGCACACACACGTCTCATGCAATATGTGTAATATCTGGCAACCCCCTTTGGGCCCAAAGGAGATTTGTGAGTGAAGATCAAAAGGATCTGGTCATGGATGTGGAAGGGGTGAGTCTCAGGGTACCTACACAGGACAAGTTTCACGAAGGAAAATAAAGAGTTAGATGAGCTAATATTTGTAAAGTCAACTTCTGAATAGCATATAGTTAAATCAATGATTTCTAAACTTATCACACCCAAGGGACTCTTACTAAATTTTTTTCTATTGATAGCCCATGGCTGCCTTAATGTCAGCCCTTTGATTGGCACCCAGCTCTATAACTTTCTCAACTCCCTATCGGAGTTTCTGACTGGCATGAGTCAACCACGGATAAAGGCATTTTTGACAGGGCTGCCCTAAACTGGTATGAATCTAGTCAGACACAGATTGAGGTGGCCTGTGTGGACTCACTGTTACCACTAGGACATTCTCAACCCTGAGGCTAGCTCTAGGACCTTGATGGACCACTGAGGACCCCAGTTTCATAGTAGTGACTGGGGTCATTAATCACACAGAGCACCTAACATATTGGATTGGCCAAAATGTTTGTGTAGGGTTTTCTGTCAGATGGTAGGGAAAAGCCTGAACAAAATTTTCGGAGAACCAAATACTATAAATTATATTACCTGGCTCCATGTGTTGGAATTATTTCCTCCCTACCTTTGAGTGACAAATTAATAATGCCAAGCTTGCTTTCTCGTGGCTCAACAGAACTGGCCAATTCTCTGTCCTCACCTTAGAATGCCCCGTCAAAGCAGACGTGATGTGCTCAGGTACGTGAGCAAGGGGACAGACTGGCGCTTAGACAAGTGTGCAGGCAGAGTCAGAAGCCCTGTTAATTAAATAACCATTATAACCAAGAAATAAGAATTAATTAGAGAAAAATCTAGTGTCAGCATAAACAGCTTTAAACAGCAAAATAATCTTACTGCCAATTTAATTGCCTGTGTAATTAGAGTTAATTGCAGAGTAGTGGTTTGGTTAACATAATAAAATGTTCCTTTTTAAAAAAAATAGTGATTAGGTGGTTAGCCAGAGCAGTTAAAATAGTTTAGATTTTAGGGGATGGTGAAAGGCCTTGTTGTAGTGGGTTTGGCATGTGGAATGTGGCAGCAGACAGACATCACTGGTTGGGTGACCTGGGGCAAGTCCTTGTATCCTTGAGTCCTGCTCTTTTCAGGAGCAACGACTGTAATGAAATCACTCTTCTGCAAAGGTTTTTATTTTCTGGAAGTTAAATGAAGCCTATGGGCAAAGCGCCTACTCTGTGCCTGGTGCATAGGAGAGATGTGTAAATGGGGGCCCTGACAAAGATTCCTTTTATTGAAGTTCTCACCTTACACCTCAGGCTTTCCAGTCTAACTTTCCCACCATGGTGGAGAGCAACAACACAGACAGATGACTGAAACCATGTTGGCATTGTAAATTGCCCTCTGCCATCTCTTTTTCTTCCCCTGCTTCTTCTTCTGGGTAATTAAGCCATTCTAGGGGTGGCTGTTTTTGTCACTGTTATGTCTGGGCAGTCCCCTCATTCATTAGAGTCTTTCCATCGTAGTGTTTCATTGGATATTCCCAGAAGATGGGGTGCCAACCATGGAACCACGTAGGGACATCATGCAGAAGAATTTCCTGCAGAGCTAAAGAGATGAAAGAGGAAGCTGAGACTCCCCCACCCCCGAGATTCAGCCAAGGGGCACCAGCTGGCAGGTCGATATAGAAGGCATTCGGTGTCCTTTGAGTCAGCAAGATAACCATTAGCAGACATCACATTTATTCCCTGCTCCTCAGTCTCCATAAAGGAGAGGGAGAAAATGTGAGAGACACGCTTGGCATCTCCCCTCCCGCTTCCTCACTCCTCCGCTGATTGGTGACTTTGGGATGTCGATCAATGCCTTGAAGTCAAAGACCATCAGGAATACACCTGTAGTTAACCAACTTGGGTTTGTTAGTCAAGAAGCAAGGTAGAGTACAAACTGGGGATACACGGGGCATCTCAGTAAGAGAATGTTAGAAAGGACTTATTAAAGGATTTGGGCTTGTGTTAGGTGATCTGGGGCAGAACTTAAGAAAGTGGGATTTTACTCTGAATTGGATGTTTCATGGAAGCAGGGATTATTAAATGACTGGGTATTTCAATCAGTCTTATCTCTTGGGAGGGCAGACCACAGAGAAGCTGACGGTGTCATCGGTAAAAAAGCAACAGCCACTCATACTAAAAAGAGAGGAGGAGGTTTGGGGCTGTGAGGTCTGGACAGTGTTCATATGATTGTCCTTGTTCAGACGTGGTTACAGAGGGGTCCTGTTTTTGTTTTGATCCTCATCGTGGTCACAGAGTGGCTTTGTCTGATGGTGATGTTCTGAGAAATGGTTTTCTCACTGGACAGATAAACAGAGGCCCAGCTCTGGGCTCATGGCCAGACCCCAGATGTCAGAGGCTGTTCTTGTCCAGGGAGAAAAAGCTGACCAAGTTCTGGGTTCTATATTTGAAGCTACCCTCTTCCAGAAAGGGTCTGCTCTAAATTACTCACTGCTGTGCGGTGAGTTCCCAGCCCTGCATCTGCCATTATGAGCTGTGTGACCTGGGGCAAGTTCCTTCCTCCAGAGAAACCTCTGCATTTTCACCTGTAAGATGGAGACAGCCCCAAATGCCCACACTTCTGATGAAGGTGAGACTGGAAAAGTCAGGGGAAATCCTGGTTAGGAGCTACAAAAGTGTAAATGCCATCAGCATTTTGTTTTAACCCTGTGTGGCTCAGCTAGTCTCACTTTGGTTCTTAAGAGTATACCAAAAGTGCTTTCCATTAAAGCAGCAATCAAATCAATTGCTAGAAAGACAACTTAGCCCTCTTGGTCCTCAATAAGATTTTCAGCTTATCCCTCTAACGTGTGTCTTATGCAAATGGGCACAACAATTCATTTCGTGAACAAACCTGTGCAGTCCGTTTGTCTAGGGAGTGCAGTGCAGCTGGACAGGGTCTTGGAGAGGCCAGCAGAGGCCATCATGGTGGGTATGGTCAGACTGTAGTGAGGTTCGCCCACTATTCCCAAGAGCATGGCCTTGTCCCTGTTAAAAGTTAGACAAGCATGGCAATCAGTACCTGGCTCTGGGCACTATTAAGGATGCAGTAACAGCCCTGTCTCCTGTGCTGTGTCAAGGTTTGGTTTTAATTGTGGTAAAATCAGATCCATTTTGATATATGGCAAAACCAATACAATATTGTAAAGTTAAATTAAATTTAAAAAAATTGCCATCCTAACTATTTTCAAGGGTGTACGGTTCACTAACATTGCTGTCCATTGAATCTTCAGAGAAATCGGAACCCTTGTACACTGCCAATGGAAATGTAAATAAAGCTCTATACTCATTAAACAATAACTCCCCGTCTCCCTCTCCCCTAGTCCCTGGCAACAAATGTACTTTCTGTCTCTATGATTTTGACTATTTCAAAGTGGAATCCACAGAAGTAGAATCATAGTGTTTATCTTTCTGTCGTTGGTTTAATTCACTCAGTATAATGTTCTCAAAGTCCATCCATGTTGAAGCATATGACAGCGTTTCATATGCTGTGATATGGAAGGGTGAATAATATTTGATTGAATGTATATCTCACGTTTTGTTTATCCATTCATCTATGAATACACACTTGGGTTGTTTCCAACATTTGGCCATTGTAAATGATGCTGTTGTGAACATAGGTTTATGAATATCTCTTTAAGTCTCTTCTTTCAATTCTTTTGAGTGAATACCCAAAAGGAGAATTGCAAGATCACACAGTAATTCTGTTTTTAATTATTTGAAGAGCCACCATACTGTTTTCACAACACCAGCACCATTTTACATTCCCTTCAGTGGTGCACAAAGATTCCACATTCTCCACATTCTAGCACGGCAGTTTTGAGTGTCCCTAAGGCTTCCCTGTTGGCTCAGAGGTTAAAGCGTCTGCCTGGAATGACGGAGACCCAGGTTCAATCCCTGGGTCAGGAAGATCCCCTGGAGAAGGAAATGGCAACCCAGTCCAGTACTCTTGCCTGGAGAATTCCATGGAGGGAGGAGCCTGGTAGGCTACAGTCCATGGGGTCGCAGAGTCGGACACAACTGAGCGACTTCACTTCACTTCAAGGCCAAGATAGCATATTAAAAAGCAGAGATATTACTTTGCCAACAAAGGTCCATCTAGTCAAGGCTATGGTTTTTCTAGTGGTCATGTACGGGTGTGAGAGTTGAGCTGTGAAGAAAGCTGAGCACTGAAGAATTGATGCTTTTGAACTGTGGTGTTGGAGAAGACTCTTGAGAGTCCCTTGGACTGCAAGGAGATCCAACCAGTCCATTCTAAAGGAGACCAGTACTGGGTGTTCATTGGAAGGACTGATGTTGAAGCTAAAACTCCAACACTTCGGCCACCTCATGTGAAGAGCTGACTCATTGGAAAAGACCCTGATGCTGGGAGGGATTGGGGGCAGGAGGAGAAGGGGACAACAGAGGATGAAATGGCTGGATGGCATCACCAACTCAATGGACATGAGTTTGAGTGAACTCCGGGCGTTGGTGATGGACAGGGAGGCCTGGTGTGCTGTGATTCATGGGGTTGCAAATAGTTGGACATGACCGAGAGACTGAACTAAACTGAACTGAAGGCCTACAAGACAGAGATAAGAGGTTGAAAGGGAACATCAATGAGTAATCTCTGAACTAAACCAAGTGTCTACACTTTTGCTCGGAATGGGAGCTCTCTGATGGAAGGATCATATTTTATTTATCTTTGTATTCCCAGGACGGAACCCAGTTAGTGGCTCTCAATAAATGTTGAATGATTGAATTGAATGAGCAAAACTGTTTGTGCATTAGGTAGTAAAGAAAAGTGTGGTCCATTTTCTTGACTTACTTCAGAAGAGATATTATTCTAAAGGACTGTCAGCATTCAAGGGAGGCTCCACCACTACATTCTGTGCGGCTTTTCTCCACAACTAGTACAGGGTCAAGCAAATTGCAGCTGCCCACAAATGTTGGTAGAATTAATGCATCCACATGGTAACATTTAAAATGCAGGGCTTCTGTGAATCTCACTGCAAAAACAGATATATCCATGTAGGATCTGGGAGCCCTGGATGCTGCCCCCAGCCTACCTTTAACTTGTAGCCAGCTGGAGATCCCTCTCCACTCCATGGTTTGGTAGATGCTTTCTGAGAGTATACACCTTCTTCCTTTTCTTCTCTCCCTTGACTTTTTCCAGATATCTGAAAGTTTCTGGTGGTGGCAGCATTTGGTGGGGCAGAAGGGACCCATTTTCAACAGACACATCTGACCCAATCCTGGCATGGTAGGAAGGGAAAAACCCAGGGATGCCCACTCCCCTGCATTCCTCCCACCATCCTCCCAGAAATCTCTCCCCGGATTTACAGACAGGTTCCAAGGATTCACAGAAGATCTGATCTTAGTTCTTCCCAATTTTCCCATATGGCCCCTCATACGGGACCCTCTTGAGCTTTGATTCTTTATGACAAGAAGCCTATTGATTGTGTTGAAGACAGAAGGGAAAGCACTGAATGTCAGGAAAGGTCTAGCACCTGTCTCCATGGCTGCCCTCACACTTTCTGCATACATGTACATGCATGCGTGTGTACACACACACACATCTTACATGATCCCCTACCAAACCTGTTTGAGCCCCTGTAACAGAAAATTGTCATGGGTCTCAGCATGCTCTACCTCAGGCAGATGTAATCCCTGGTTCCTCCTGGGGCACAGCTCCTTTGTAGGACTTCCATCCCCACCCACTTCATACATCCCTCCTTTCTCACAGAAAGGGATCAGGTCTAAGTGGTGGGGGGGTCCTTCCATCAGGATAGTCACTCCAAAGGATAGTCTGGGCTGGGCTCAAGCCTTGGGCCTTTGATGGCCCCTCTCCAAACCCCACCTCTGTTCATTAAGCACAACAAGTTTCTCACCTACTTTTTCTCCTCAAAGCTGTTATGTCAGAATCCTGTGGTTATTTCTCACTGGCATAGTTCCCCTAAAACTCAGTCAGACAAGAAAAGTCTATCATTGACTGAATTGTTTCAATTGGAGGCAAATAAATTTATAGGTTGAAACCCTAACCCCCAAGGTAGCTGTATTTGTAGTAAGTGTTAAGGTTTAGTTCAGTTTAGTCGCACATTCATGTCTGACTCTTTGCGACCCCACGGACTGCAGCACGCCAGGCTTCCCTGTCCATCACCAACTCCCGGAGCTTGCTCAAACTCATGTCCATCAAGTCAGTGATACCATCCAACCATCTCATCCTCTGTCGTCCCCTTCCCCTCCTGCCCTCAATCTTTCCCAGCATCAGGGTCTTGCCAATGAGTCAGTTCTTTGCATCAGGTGGCCAAAGTACTGGAGTTTCAGCTTCAGCATCAGTCCTTCCAATGAATATTCAGGACTGATTTCCTTTCAGAAAAGCTAAAGTTAAGGTTAAGGTGTGAAGGTTAACTTAGATCATGAGGGCGGATCTCCGGTCTGATAGCCTTAGATTCATAAAGGAAAAGACATCAGAGAACCCATGTGTTTTCTTCCCCCTTACACTCCTCCTCTCTTTCTGCCATGTGAGAACACAGCAAGAAGATAGAATCTATATTCCAAGAACAGACCCCTCTCTGTTCTTGGAATATAGATTTAATTCTGGAAATTAAATTGGCCAACACCTTGACCTTGAATTTCTAGCCTCCAGAACTGTGAGAAATAAATTTGTTAAGGAAGCCCCTCTGTGGTATTTTGTTACAGCGGCCCAAGGGAAATAGTAAAAAAAAACACCATGCTTCACAAAAGAAGGGGAGAGGGCCTCCAGGTCAGCACCCCCACAAGGCCTTGTCCTCCCCAGGCCACCCACTTGTCAAGGTCATCATAGCTGTACCACGCTCCCCATTCTCACCTGCCTGCAAGGAGTCATGCCTCCTGTCTGAGGCCAGAGCCAGTGCATGCAGGAATTTGTATAGTTTAGAAAAAGACAGTCCTTCTAGTCAGACACAGCGTGCCCCACCTCCCACAATGGACATCTTTGAAGGAAAAAGGTGTTTTGTCGCAGACAGAACTCTGTGCTAGGACACACAGCTTGGAGAATCGAACATAGCCTGGATTTTAATCCTATCACCTCCTTGGTCCGTGCCTAAAGGATGCATTTGTACATGGGAGCCTGAGTTCTCCTGAGTAATTACACCTACCTTCTTTTTAAAATTTTGATTTTATATTGGAGCATATTTGATTAGCAGTGTTATCAGTTTCAAGCATATAGCAAAGTGATTAATTTATACATATACACATATCTTTTCTTTTTCAAACTCATTCCCCATTTAGGTTATTACAGAATATTGAGCAGGGTTCTCTACCTATACAGCAGGTCCTTGCTGATTACTTTAAATACAGCAGTATACACAGGTCAATCCTAAACTCCCAGTCTACCCCTCCCCTCCTCCCACCCAGGGTCTACCTTCTGTAGGCCATTGTTTCGTCAGCTATCCGTGTCTTTCTCCTGTTCTTCCCCATGCATTCTGTAATAACCTAAATGGGAAATGAGTTTGAAAAAGAACAGATATGTGTATATGTATAAATGAATCACTTTGCTATATGCTTGAAACTGATAACATTGCTAATCAAATATGCTCCAATATAAAATCAATTGTTTTTAGATTATTGATACATTTGGGTTTAACACCATCATCTTGCTATTTATTTTCGATCTGTCCCTTCTGTGTTTTGTTCCTCTGTTCCATCACTCATGCTTTTAAAGGGGTTAATCAAATATTTTTAAAAGTTTATTTCCTGTTGTCCTTATCACCTCATAATATTTTAGTGGATGCCCAGTGAATTACAATATGTATCTTTAACTTCTCACAGTATAATTAAAATTAACATACCATTTCAATAAAATGTAAGAATCTTTAGCTGTATGATTTACCACCCCCAGGCCTTGTGCGATCATTGTATATTTTTTCCTCATACATTGCAAAGCCTATAATAACATTAATATTTTTCGCTCAAACTGTTCATTGTCTTTTAAAGAAATTAAGAGAAGGAAAAGACCTGGTGTTTTAGGCTCATCCATATATTTACCACTTCTGATGCTTTTCATTCCTCTCTGAGATCTTAGTTTGTATCTCATGTCAGTTGCCTTCATTCTGGAAGATTTCCTTTAGCATCTCCTATAGTGAAGTTCTACTGGAGATAAATTCTTTTAGAGTTTGCTTATTTTTATTTTTTTTTAATTTTATTTTGCTTATTTTTAAATGTCATTATTTTACCTTCCTTTTGAAGGATATTTTAATCAGGTATAGTATTCTGGGTTAACTTACTTTTTCTTTCAGTATTTTGAAGATGCTATTCAGTTGTCCTCTGAGGGCTTCTGACAGAAGTCAGTCATTATCCATTTGCTGTTCTCCTACTTATAATGTGTCTTTTCCCCTCTGGGTACTTTTTAAAAATTTCTCTTTTGTTTTTAGTAGTTTGATAATATGTGCGTAGGTGTGCTTTATCTATTTTTATATGTCTTCAGTTTTACTGAGATTTTTGGATCTTTAGGTTCATGTTTTCCTCAGATGTGGGAATTGATGAACTGGGAATCTTCTCGGAATAGTTATTCTGCCCACTGTCTCTCTTGTCCTCTGGGACTCCAATGACGCATATGTCAGGCCACTTGATACTGCTCTGTAAGTCACTGAGGTTTGTTCAAGTCAATTAGCAACAACAAAAAGTTTTTTAACCATTTTACTCTCATTTTTGTCTGCTTACTGCAAAAGAAAGGACATGTGTCTTTTCTACTCACTTTTGTTGAGCCAAGTGACATGGCGAGTGACCAACTCAAGGAAATAGGGAGGTATGATCCTATCTTATGCCCTAAAGGTGGGAAATCGGTATCTCTTTGTACTGACTGGTTTTTCTCCTTGACTCTTAGTCACATGTTCCTGCGCCTTCTATTTTTGGGACATTGTGGTTAACACATTATAAGGAGACTAGATAATTTTTTTTTCATCTTTGAAGGATGTGGGTTTTGCTTTGGTATGCAGTTAAAGTATTAGCATACTCCAGGGTCCTTTATTGACTTTATTCTTTGGCTTTGTCTAGAGTCCCAAGATATGGCCCTTACATTAAGACCTTATAAAGCATGTCCTTTCTGAGCATCTCTGCTGAAAGTGCAGGGTGATCCTGAAGCCTTGTGGAATCCTGCTTACGCATGAGTAACCTAGGCCTTGGCCAGGGGAACACACATGCAGATTTGGGGGCCCTCCCTCTGCCCGTTTCCCTCCCCTCTGGCAGCCTGGCCAGTAAATCCCAGACACTTCAGTGGCATGAAACTCTGGTCTCTCCACCTCAGGTCAGTGAGGCTGTCCTGCTCTTCTGATTCCACATAGCCTGCACCATGGCCCAGAAGGTGATCACAGGCAAAAAGCCCAGGCAAACAAGGGGGTTTACTCTGCATGACTTCCTTTTCGCGAGGTTCAGTGTCTTGGACTTCCTGTTGTAATGTCTGAAAACAGTCACTTCATATGCTTTGTACAACTTCACGTTTGTTAGGGGCAGGAAGCATCTGTTACTCTGTCATGCCCACAAATGGGAGTTTCCTCCTTACCCTTCTTGATGTCTTACCATGTCGGTCACTAAAGTTGTCAGTTTGTAGTACTGTTTACTGGTATTTCTGGTTTCCCACCTTTAGAGAAAAAGATAAGATTATACCTTCTGATCCCCTTAAGTTGGTCACTGGCCATGACACCTGTCTAGGTGAAACAAAAGTGATTATAAATGACTGTGTCCTGTCTGGATGGAAGCTTTTAAAAACCAGTGTGCATATTACCATATTGCTGTCCCTACTACATGACTGGTTATATGCCAGATGGTGAAAACTCCATTTGCCTCTAAATGAAGATGAAGCTACCATATGATCCAGAGATTTAACTTCTAGATATTTATCTAAAGAAAATGAAAACACTAATTTGAAAATGTACATGTATCTCAGTGTTCATGACAGCACTCTTTACAATATCCAAGTTATGGAAGCAACCTAAGTGTCCATAAGTGTCCCTTGACAGATGGAGAAAGATTGATAAATAAATGAATATTATTCAGCCATAAAAAAGAATGAAATCTTGCCTTTTGCAGCAATATGGATGGATCTGGGGGTGCTATGCTAAGTGAAATAAGTCAGACAGAGAAAAACAAACACTGTATGGTTTCACTTATATGTGAAATCTAAAAACACAAAACAAATAAACAGAATGAAAAAGAAATTGACTCACAGATACAGAGTACTAAGTTGTGGTTGCCAGAGGGGAGAAAGGCTGGGGGATGGATGAAATAGGTGAAGGAGATTAAGAGGTACAAACATCCAGCTATAAAATAAACAATTCATGGAGATGTAACATACAAAACATACACAGAGGGAATATAGTCAATGATGTTGTAACAACTGCATGGTAATGGATGGTAACTGGTCTTATTATGGTGATTATTTTATAATGTGTAAAAATATTGAATCACTATGTCCTTTACCTGAAATTAATATCAGTTCAGTCACTCAGTCATGTCTGAATCTTTGTGACTGCATGGACTTCAGCATACCAGGCTTCCTTGTCCATCATCAACTCCCGGAGCTTGCCCAAACTCATGTCCATTGGGTTGGTGATGCCACCCAACCATCTCATCCTCTGTCATCCCCTTCTCCTCCTGTCTTTAATCTTTCCCATCATCAATCAGGGTCCTTTCCAAGGAGTCAGTACTTCACATCAGGTGGCCAAAGTATTGGACCTTCAGCTTCAGCAACAGTCCTCCCAATGAATATTCAGGACTGATTTCCTTTAGGATTGACTAGTTTGATCTCCTTGCAGTCCAAGGGACTCTCAAGAGTTTTCTCCAATACCACAGTTCACAAGCATCAATTCTTCAGTGCTCAGCTTTCTTCACAGTCCAACTCTCACATCCATACATGACCACAGGAAAAACCATGGCCTTGACTAGACGGACCTTTGTTGGCAAAGTAATGACTCTGCTTTTCAATATGCTAACTAGGTTGGTCATAACTTTCCTTCCAAGGAGTAAGCGTCTTTTAATTTCATGGCTGCAGTCACTATCTGCAGTGATTTTGGAGCCCCCTGAAATAAAGTTTATCACTGTTTCCATTGTTTCCTGATCTATTTGCCATGAAGTGATGGGACCAGATGCCATGACCTTAATTTTTTGAACGTTGAGTTTTAAACCAGCTTCTTCACTCTCCTCATTTACTTTCATCAAGAGGCTCTGTAGTTCCTCTTCGCTTTCTTCCATAATGATGGTGTCATCTGCATATCTGAGGTTATTGATATTTCTCCCAACCATCTTGATTCCAGCTTGTGCTTCATCCAGCTGGGCATTTCTCATGATGTACTCTGTATATAAGTGAAATAAGAAGGGTGATAATATCCATATCCAGTTCTAACTGTTGCTTCTTAACCTGCATACAGATTTCTCAGGAGGCAGGTCAGATGGTGTGGTATTTTCATCTCTTTAAGTATTTTCCACAGTTTGTTGTGATCCACACAGTCAAAGGCTTTGGCATAGTCAATAAAGCAGAAATAGATGTTTTTCTAGAACTCTCTTGCTTTTTCAATGATCCAACAGATGTTGGCAATTTGATCTCTGGTTCCTTGGCCTTTTCTAAATCCAGCTTGAGCATCTGGAAGTTCTCAGTTCACGTACTGTTGAAGCCTGGCTTGAAGAATTTTGAGCAATACTTGCCTAGCATGTGAGATGAGTGCAATTGTGTGGTAATTTGAAGATTCTTTGGCATTGCCTTTCTTTGGGATTGGAATGAAAACTGACCTTTTCCAGTCCTGTGACCACTGCTGAGTTTTCCAAATTTGCTGGCATATTGAGTGCAGCACTTTCACAGCATCATCTCTGAGGATTTGAAATAGCTCAACTGGAATTCCATCACTGCCACTACTAGCTTTGTTCATAGTGATGCTTCCTAAGGCCCACTTGACTTTAGACTCTAGGATGTCTGGCTCTAGGTGAGTGATCACACCATCATGATTATATGGGTTGTGAAGATCTTTTTTGTATAGTTCTTCTGTGTATTCTTGCCACCTCTTCTTAATATCTTCTGCTTCTGTTAGGTTCCTACCATTTCTGTCCTTTATTGAGCCCTCTTTGCATGAAATGTTAGCTTAGTATCTCTCAATTTCTTGAAGAGATCTCTAGTCTTTCCCATTCTATTGTTTTCCTCAATTTCTTTGCATTGATCACTGAGGAAGACTTTCTTATCTCTCCTTGCTCTTGGTTGGAACCCTGCATTCAGATGAGTATCTCTTTCCTTTTCTCCTTTATGAATAGGCTAGATTTTGCTGTAGTGACAAGCAGTCCTCCAGATCCCAGTAGCTTTAAAAAAATTTACTTCTCACTCTACAGGTTTTAAAGGAATTCTATTCTGCCTCATATTCCTTTGACTTTGTATTAAGTTAAAATTAATATACAATATTATTCTTCCAGTGTCTCCACACCTTCCCATTTTTATGAGGCCCATCAGTGACTGTTCTTTAACAAAATCTTGTTGTATTATCCCCCTCTTGCTACAAATCCAGAATGTCTCCCCCCTGCCCTAAAAACAGCATTTTTGTGCTGGCATTCAAGACTCATCACAATTTGGTTTCAATACCATTTCAGCCTCGGGTCCAGCAAGCCTACCCATGCTCTGCCTCAGTCACATAGAGTAATTGTCACTTCAGTTGTGTCCGACTCTTTGTGGCCCCATGGGGAAGCCCATGCTTTGGTGTGTGTTATTCTTATTGCCAGTTTTCTTCTTGGCAAATTGACCTCCCAAGGTCCAGCTCAGATATCATCTACTCTATGAAGTTCTCCCCCTTCCTAAGCCCTCCCTCAGCTCATGAAATTAGTCTGTCTCTTCCTTTATTGTCTTCATATTTTATGATATCAGAGGATGTCATATTGGATGACCTGGCTAAACCTAGACCTCATCTGTGTTACATTTGGCATGCACATTGCTTATTAAAAAAATGAAATTAACTGCCAAACATGAGGATTGGGAACTGTCACACACATGCAAAAACTATATTTGGGTTGCTTTTTAAAAATCAGAGGCTCCCACCATCCTGGACTGCTTTACTGCAGGGTAACAATCAGGCAGAGACAAGTTCCAGGTTCCTCTTTTGGATGGGGCACCTGTGCTCTGAGTTGCAGTTCATCCCACTTGGTCCATTTCATCCACTTCCACTAGCCTGCCCGATCCCTCTGGGAGCTGGGTTAGCAACTTCTGAAATATGGTGACCTTTGTGTCTGTCTTCAGCTTCGCAAGATTGTTAACTCCTGGGAAGTGGAACTGTGTTTTAGTCATTCCTGTAACCCTCCTGGATCTCTTAGCATAAGTGGTATTTAATACATGCATGCTTGTGTGTGTGTGCGCATGTGCACACACACACACACACACACACACACACACACACCCAGAAGCAAGGATAATCATAGTCCTCACAAGTTTCATTCTTCAAAAGTAGTCCTCTTTCCATCACTTTGACTATGTCAACATAACTACTGTTAGGCCTATAATGAAAGAATATTAGAGGAAGCAATGTAAAAGCTAAACATTTAAGACACATTTAGAGGGTGCTCCAAGAGTACTGTCCTTTTCTTTGCACTATTTATTCAACACCCTATGTTGCAATGATCTATGCTGTTAGGTACATCCTAACGGCAGAATGTAACTATATCACTCTGTAAGTCTGCCTCTCTCTCTTTCTATTTATCTTTCATATCCAGATAGCTGTGTGTGTCCGTGGACATACATACCTGGCCCTCTCAAGTTCCCCAAATCTGCATTTGCCTGACTTCGTACATCATCTAAGGTTATCCACACACTGGAGAATGAAGGTGAAAGACAGTTTATGAGCCAAGAGAGTTTTTCATCTTTTTTGGCACACACAAAAAAAGGGAGAAAGCTGAAAACAGGCTTCGCACACCTAAACACAGAATCTAGACTCTGTGGGGAAGTCTTTTGGAACACTAGGCATTTGGGTGACAGAATCCAACATGCCGACGTGTCTGCTGTGCTATTAATGTGGGTACTTGGTTGTTATTCAGGTTCACTCTAAATAACACCCGAATTTTTTTAATTACTCACTTTGCCTGTCTGGATTTGAAGTCATGGAGAAAAACTAGACGGCAGCAGTTGTTGGGTTGTTGTTTTTTTTTAAATCTCAGAGTGTATTTTTATCTTCTCCTGGAGTCATTTCCTCCCGGGTGTTGTGTGAAGTGTTGCATAATGAAGCGGTCACACGATGGCATTCTTCTCTCCTCGGGCTTCAGGAGACACAAGACGTCACAAACGAGGCAGATTAAATGTAGCCTTTAATCATCAAAACAGTATTTCAAATACGTCAAAGATCCTAAGAGAGAACGAATAAAGGTTCACAGGTCTCAGAGCCATGTTTGTTTGTTTATTGTGGTAAAAACATATAAACATAGAATTCATCATTTGAACTATTTTAAAGTATACGGTTCCGTGATATTCAGTACCTTCACATCGTTGGGGAACCATCACCAACATCCATCCCCAGAACTCTTTCATCTTGCAAAACTGAAAGTCTATACCCATTCAACACTTAACTTCCCGCTCCCTCCTCCCCAGCCCCCAGCAACTGCGCCTTTACTTCCTGCCTCAGTGATGTTTGACTGCTCCAGGTATCCTGTCTAAGTGGAATTATGTTTTAGTAGTATTTGCCTTTTTGTGAAATCTTATTTCACTTGGCATCATGCCCTCAAGGTTCACCCACGGGATCTATGTTAGACACTTTCAGGGTCTTTGGTCTATTTTGGCATTTAGTGTCATGCTTAGACAATGGGGCTCAGACAGTATCCATTTCTCTTTCTACCTTCCTCCACTCCTCCCTATCTTTCATTTTAAACATCCTTTTCTCTAGTTAAAATTTCTTCCCTCCTCCTGATTAAACTTAAAAGCTTTTGCTTTTGCACAGCGAAGGAAACTACTGACAAAACAAAAAGACAATGCACCAAATGGAGAAAATATCTGCAGATGATGTGATATGATCCCTCCGTGTTCAGTTGGAGGGATTACTATATATAGTATAATATGTTGAATTTAATATATATTATATATATAATTTATACTATTTATAATCAGTTCACACAACTTAACATCAGAAAATCACAACCAATTAAAATTAGGCAGAGAAACTGAATAGACATTTTTCAAAAGAGGACCCCATACAGATGGGCAATAGGCACCTGAAAAGATGCTCACTAAACATCAGGAAAATGCAAATCAAAACCACCATGAGATAGCCCTTCACACCTGTCAGAATGGCTACCATCACAAAAAATGCAAATAACAAACACTGATAAGGACATAGAGAACCCTTGTACACTGTTGGTGGGAATGTGAATTGGTGCAGCCACCGTGGAAAACAGGATGGAGGCTTCTCAAAACACTAAAAAGTAGAACGACTACATGATCCAGCAAATTCCACTCTTGGGTATGTATCTGAAGAAAACAGAAACACTAACTCCAAAAGATACTCACAGTAGCATTATTTACTCTCAGGATATGGAAGCAACCTAAGTGTCCATCAAAAGATGAATGGATAAAGAAGACGCAGTGTACATATACAATGAAATACTACTCAGACATCAAATGGAACAATTTTGCAGCAACGTGTATGGACTGGAGGGCATTATGCTAGGCAAAGTAGGTCAGAGAAGGACAAATACTGTATGATATCACTTACGTGTGAAATCTAAAAACTACAACAAACAGTTGTAAAAAGAAGCAGACACAGATGCAGAGAACAAACAATTGGATACCAGTGCGGGGATGGGGAGTGCCAAACAGGGGTAGGGGAGAGGAAGGCACAGGCCACTGGGTGTACGATTGGCTCAAGAATGTGTTGAACAGCAAGGGGAACATGGCCAATATTTTGTAATAACTATATAGAAAGTGGGCTTCCCAGGTGGCACAGTGGTAAAGAATCCAGCTGCCAATGCAGGAAATGCAGGTTTAATCCCTGGGTCGGGAATATCCCCTGGAGTAGGAAATGGTAACCGCCTCTAGTATTCTTGCTTGGAGACTCCCCATGGACAGAAAGCCTGGTGGGTTATAATCCATGGGATGGCCAAGAGTCTGACACTGAGCATGCACCCATGTTAATAGAAAGTAACTTTAAAAAGTGTATAAAATGCAAAACTTTTAAAATCTCTTCTCTCCTTATAAATCTGTTTTCCTTGGATCTCCGTGTTCAGTTGGAGGGAGCACCCAGGAGGGATTTGCAATTTTGCATTTGTACACACAGTCCCGGAGGGCTGCACCTGTGGCCTGGCTCAGTGCTCTGCCCGCTGAACTGGCCGTGGACACCCAGAATGGGGTGGTGCTCCCTCCTCCGAGAGCCTAGAGCAGCATGCAGTGGAAAACCACTGGGAGCCTTCAGAGTCCTTTGGGAGCTAACAGAGGGTGCAGAGGTGAGAGGCGGAGTGGAAGGGGAGACCGGGAGCAGGGTGTGGGAAAGACAGACATGGCGCTCAGGGGCAGGGTCACCATGCTCCTCAGCTCTGCCCTGGTCTCTGATGGTGTTCCATTTCTCCAGAGCTGCCAGAGGTCCACTGTGCTTGCTGATGGCCTAGGGGCTCCAGCTCAAACGTCTAAAGGGCCAGGCAAGTAACCCCAATGAGTGATTGGCTCAAATGATCAAATGTACCTACTTTCTTTCACTAGAGTTGATTTTATTGGCACTCAAATGCAAACCTTCTCCTGATTTCACTGCCTTTTCAGTCCATTAATCTTCTCATTATACATCTTTCCCAAATACTGGATATAATTTTAAGTGTTTGTTTTTTTATATTGTCATCATTTGTATTCTTTCAATATAGACTTGCTTTATTTGCATATTAGACTCATTTGAATATTTTTATCTTCCACTAGAAAAGAATGTTCTCTCCAGTTTTCTTGAAACACATGGCCCCTTTTTTCTCAACACTTTGGTTTCCCTCTTTTGAGAGAGGGGTGGATTATAGAGAAATATTCTTCTTCTAAAAGCAAAACATCAGGGCTAGTGAGAAATAGCCATTGTGTCCTGGGCTCAGGATTGGGAAGACAATAAGGATTCGGTGGGGGCAGTGGAGACATGCCTTTCTATGGGTGACATCTGCCACCCAGTCCAGCTGAAGTCTGCCAGTTGAGAATGCTGGTTCCCAATTAGGCATTTCTCCTCCTTCTTACGAAATCAGGCCAACACTTGGGAACAAAGGTCCCCGTGAAAAAGAAGAAGAGTTCATGGTGAAAGCACACCGGCCACATAGCCAGCTTGATACCACAATGACAGACTTCACTTCTACTAACATCTCACTCTGCTCAGGATGAACCGCATGGTTCTTCCCAGATTCGAGGGGGCAGGACATGTAGCCGATGGCAGGGCAGTCACCTGCCAGTAACAACTCTACCACAGGAAAGAAACACAGACCTCGGTGGTCAGTTAGCCATCCCTGCCACACCTGCCATCAGAGGTAATTGGTAAAGAAAATACAGTATGATCCAGGTCCCAGATTCCACGTTCCCTGTGCCTGAGCTCCATCTTTACACTGTGGAGTCAGAGAGATGCTAATAAAGAATCTCCCCCTTATCTCTGGTGCCCTAAACTCTCTCCCTTCCTCTAAGCCTTCCCAGTTCTCCATATGTGCAGAGGCTGCCTCTGAAATGAGATTTCAAGCCATGATAGAAAACATGTCATCTCCTGGCTGGTCTCCCTGGCTCCCACTCAAGCCATCTTTCAATCCATTTTCAACCCAGCAGTCTATTATTCTTAAAATGTTACTAAGACCACACTTCATCCCTGCTCAACACCTCCTAAAGGCACCCCATTGCACTTAGACTATTCAGACTCCTACCAGGGTCATAGACTACTCCTACCATCGGCTCCTAAGAGGAGCCTTCTCCATGTGGCTCCACCTAAGCCTCAGACTGGTCTCTCACTGTTCCTTTTGCCTGGAACATTCTTCTTCAGACTCTGATAACAGGCTCCTCTTGCTACCCTCAGTCTTCAGCTCAAATGTGCTTTTGTAGAGCCTGGCCCTGACTTCATCCAAAATAGTCCCACCCCACGTCCATCCCACTATGGACATGACCCTAGTTCTCTGCATTTTCAAATTCATAGCACTTTTCAAATTTCAAATTCTTAGCACTTTTACATTGAATATATATTGATATTTTTATTTTTTGTCTCCCTAGTTAGAATTTTCTCTGTAGAGTCCCCAATCCTAAACCAGTACCTATACCAAAGAAGGTGATCAGAGAAGAGCTGCTGAACAAGTGAATGAATGGATGAATGCACAGATGAATGAGCTTCTCCTTTCAGAGGATCAGGTGATGGCAGCCCTCGCTGGAGACAGGATTGGGTTAGGACCCCGAGTTGAAGCTCTTCTCTGATCTCTATATCCTTTGGCTTAAGAGTCAGGCACTGGCCTCCTTCATCCTTAGTAGATAGCATTGACCCACACAGACATTATCAACGATGTGAAAACAGCACAAACGTAAACTCGAGTGGACGCTCTCAGTCACATTCCAAGGAAATAGGCGTTTTATTCAAGAATGGGTGAAAGACCAACGGAGATTGGTAAAATGACAAACAAATATTTTTTAAAAGCAAACAGTATCAGCTGTTCTTTTAGCAGAAGTCTGCTAGGTATCTAGACCTATGTAGGTCCTATCTGAGAACACGGTGGTAGATGGGCCCCGATTTTTCACCCCTCTAACTCCATGCTTTCTCCATGTGATTCTGCCATCTCCCACTCAAGAGGGAGGTCTTTTCCCCACCCCCTGTGACATTGGTCTTGGCCATGTCACACGTACTTTAGCTGATGGATGGTTAGTGGAAATGACACAATCAGGGCTTTGAAGTGTAATTGTACCTTGGGGCATGTTTTCTTGCATCTCTGCCATTGCCGTGGGAAGAGCATGCCCAGGTTAGCCTCCTGTTCCCAAGAAGATAAAAGACACTTAAAGCAGAGTCATACCAGCCAAATCCAGCCTAGATTAGCCAACCTCCAGCCCACCTACAGGCACGTGAGACAAAGTAAGCAGCAGTTGTTTTAAGTCGCTGGATGTTGGGGTAGGTTTGACCCAGCAGTTGTTGATGAATGTAGCCGGCTAACCCATGGCCCTGCAAGACGGCGTCTGGCACGCACAGCCCACAACTCCCACTTTGAACCTCTGACCGGCCCACTTCACTCTGAGCTTGCTGCTCTCTGGTTCTGACCTGCCAGTTGATGCCTGTTGGTGGTGAGTCCACGTCCCTGGGTCCACCCTCTAGCTGCCCCCCAAACCATGATGTGGGTTCCTTCTTTCTTCCATGGCTTTGGTTACTGCAGAGAAACACCCACCCAGTGTAGCTAGGGCCTGGGGTTGGAGTTCTCTGGGACTCGTATGACCCTGGACAATGATTTCAAGTCTCTTTCCACGCAAAACAGACAAAATCAGTTCCCAGGATTGAAAGAGACAATACCTGATTCAGAATGAGCCTGCAATAGATGCTGATAAACATAGTATTGATGGAGGCTTCAATCAATGTCAGGCATTGTGTTCAGTGTCTTAAACATAACTCTTTTCGTCTTTCCAATTACCTTATAAAGTAGGCACTCTTGCTATCCCCATTTGACCAATGAGAAAACTGAGGCCAGCCCTCCTCTTACCAATGCAAGACACAAATAAAAGCCAGCAATGGAACCCACCAGGCAACTAGGCTGTTACCTGAGGGCCCCAACTCCTGACATGCTGCTCACATAACCAGTACAGGAAAGCTGTGGTCCACCAAAATATACTGCAGCCATGAAATTAAAAGACGCTTACTCCTTGGAAGGAAAGTTATGACCAACCTAGATAGCATATTCAAAAGCAGAGACATTACTTTACCAACAAAGGTTTGCCTAGTCAAGGCTATGGTCTTTCCTGTGGTCATGTATGGATGTGAGAGCTGGACTGTGAGGAAGGCTGAACGCCGAAGAATTGATGCTTTTGAACTGTGGTGTTGGAGAAGACTCTTGAGAGTCCCTTGGACTGCAAGAAGATCCAACCAGTCCATTCTGAAGGAGATCAATCCTGGAATTTCTTTAGAAGGAATGATGCTAAAGCTGAAACTCCAGTATTTTGGCCACCTCATGCGAAGAGTTGACTCATTGGAGAAGACTCTGATGCTGGGAGGGATTGAGGGCAGGAGGAGAAGGGGACGACAGAGGATGAGATGGCTGGATGGCATCACTGACTCGATGGATGCGAGTCTGAGTGACCTCCGGGAGCTGGTGATGGACAGGGAGGCCTGGCGTGCTGCGGTTCATGGGGTCGCAAAGAGTCGGACACGACTGAGCGACTGATCTGATCTGAAGGCATACGAGCAACTCAGTTTTCATAGAAATGTTTGTAAAGAGAAAGAGGCCCTAAGAGTTGACTTTTGTTTTCTTCTCCCAAAGGAATTTAGCACAAAAATAAAAATTCTTGTTAGAAGTGTAATCCCCATGTGTCCCTCCCCTTGCCCTTCCCTTCTCTGCTGCTTCAGAGGATTCCCATCTTCCTCTGTGAGGTGCCCAGCAAAGCACGTGTGAGGGTAGAGGCCAGAGTGTCCAAGGTAAGTGCTGCCAGCTGGCCTGTACCACACCCACCCTGAAGTTCACTTTAATCTCTGCTAAGCTGCTCTGGCCTCCACTTTTAGTGCTAACAAGGCATGTTCAACCCGGGAATCCCCAGTTATCTGCTGGCTTTCAGGCCCTTCTTTGCTCCCGATTCATACAGCCTGACCCAGCAGGACACAATACAATTATCTGCTTTCTTCTTTGAAGTCCCACACAGACTATTTGTCCAGATCTGTCCTACTAGAAATCTTCAGCCCGCCCACTTTGTCTTCAGATTAAAGTGCAGACTCAGTGAGGCATTCAAGACCCTTAGCCACCTACCATCTCCAATCTCCACCCTTCCTGTGGTGTCCATTCTCTATGCTTTTCTATCTCTACAGTGTCTTTTGGCCTCCTGAGCCCTCTGAGAATGTCTGGGGAGCATGTCTGATGCACTTTCGGGTGTCCTAGCGTATCCATCCTGGGTCACAAGCTGAAGGAAAGCCGCCTAACATTGACAAGAGCACAGGCTGGGCATCAGGCCAACTAGGTTCAAAGCCCCCCCGTGCCTCCCCCTGGGTCTTGGACAGTGATTTCAAGTCCCTTCATGTGCAAAATAAGGACAATGTCAGTTCCCAGGATTAAAAGAGACAGTGCCTGACACAGGGTAAGCCTGCAATAGATGCTGATAAAAATAACCTTGAAGGGCTCATTATATGCCAGGCACTGTACTATATGATTAACTCTTTTAATCTTCCCAACAGCCTTATAAAGTAGGTACTATTATTATCCCCATTTGACAGATGAGGAAACTGAGGCACAGAGTGTTTAAGTGGCGTGCCCGAAGTCACAGCCAAGCTCTGAAACCAGTCAGGGAGACTCTGAGTTCCTGTGCTCACCACAACACTACATGGCTTCTTCTTTTTCCATTATTGGAGGATAATTGCTTTACAGTGTTGTGGTGGTCTCTGCCATCCATCAACACAAATCAGTCATAATTATACATCCATCTCCTCCTTAAGCCTCCCTCCCCACCCCCCATCCCACCCCTCTAGGTCGTTACAGAGCGCCCGGCAGGGCTTCCTGTGTTATACAGCAGCTTCTCACTGGTTATCTGTTTTACACAATAGTGTATATATATGGCTTCCCTGGTGGCTGCCGTGCCACAAGGCACATGCCCTGGGTTGGGAAGATCCCCTGGAGAAGGAAACGGTGACCCACTCCAGTATTCTTGCCTGGAGAATCCCACGGATGGAGGAGCCTGGTGGGCTACAGTCCACAGGGTCACAAAGAGTTGCACACGACTGAGTGACTTGATTTCTTCTTCTTGGTGTGTAATGTCAATGCTCCTTTCTCAACTTGCCACACTCTCTCCTTCCTCCACTGTGTGCACAAGTCTGCTCTCTAGGTCTGCATCTCCGTTTCTTCTCTGGGAATTACTTCATCACTGCTATTGTTCTAGATACCATATATATGTGTTATTATATGATATTTGTTTTTCTCTTCTGGCTTACTTCACTCTGTATAACAAGCTCTAGTTTCATCCACCTCACTAGAACTGACTCAAATCCACTCCTTTTTATGGCTGAGTAGCTACATGGCTTCTTAATGCTTGCTGCCAGTGTGGCCAATGATATCCTTGCCCCCATGGCTTGAGAAGAGGCAGCTTCCTTTGTAGTTACCCATCAACCGTAGCATGGGGTTTTTTAAGTGAAAGAGTAGAAGTCACATATTTTGAGCTCCTGTGATCTATCAGGCACTTTTCAGGTGTTATCTAATCCACCTGGGCAAGGGTTAGCCTCATTTTCAGATGTAGAAAGTGAAATTCAGACAGGGCAAGTGGCCTCTTAAAGGTCACGCAGCTTATAATTTTAAGAACCAGGCTTTGATTCCAAACCTACTCCCCTATAAATCCAAAGACTGTGCTGCTTACAGTATTCTAAGTGGGAAAATAAATATGGATTTACTGTCTTGTCATACCAGCGCAAGAATGAACCAAGTCCATGCACCCTGGGGTGCCCTTAGGGTACAGAATAGAGAAAAGTGGGTTAGAAGTAATAAGATCTTAATTCTATAACTGCCTCTCCTGGGTAAAAGCTGAGTGGCCTTAGGCACATCCCATTCTCTCTATGGGTCTTTCATTCCCCTCCTATAAAATGAAAGCACTGTCATTTATTCCTGAGAGGGCTGGCTTAAAGTTCTGCTTGCCTTCCCCAGGGGCTTTTTATGAACAGGCATGCCTTAGCGTCATGATGCCAGAATTGCTTCTTTTTAGGAAGGAAGCTCAGAGTCACATGAACTGGAGAAGTGTGTTCCTCATGGGAGAGTAGAGAGTGTTTTGTTCTGAAGAGACTTGTCCAGGTGTATTATTTCTAGAACATTCTGAGAAAACCTAGATTTAGTCCTAGATGGTGCAGAACCTGGATTGCAGAGGCTTCCTTATCACTCTAACTCAGAGCCTGGACAGAGGCAAAAACACCCCTACAAACACTCAGATGAAGCCAGGAGTAGAAAATGTGCAATGAGGAACTGAATTCTTTTTTCCTATGCAACGACTAGACTTTCCCTAGGGAAGCAGGTGGAAAGTTTGGACAGTGAGGCAGTGTGTTTGTGAGGATGGACTATGTTTTGCTGCAGGACACACAAGCTCTGTGGATTAACACTGACACAGGGCATTTCCCACTCTTGTCTGGCTCTAATGTGGATCAAGCCATTCTCTTCCAAGTAGTGACACAGGAACCCAGACTGCATCCATCTCATGTCCTTGTCATCCTGTGATGGCTCCAAGCTCTCCCTGATATCATCCAGCTAGCCGAGGGGATGAGGAAGATGGAGCTTACAAACAAGGACGCCTACCCAGGAGGCACCCACAGAAACTGGAATGTGGGCCCGCTGCCCTGTACCTACCTTGTGTGGTATAAAAGAATCATGGGTTGCATTACCTTCTCCATGTATAGTGATAGGAGCTTATATAAGCTTTTTATAAAATGCTATGAAAACCTCAACTATCCTTTCAGTTCATTTCAGTTCAGTTCAGTTCATTCTCTCAGTCATGTCCAACTCTTTGCGACCCCATGGACTGCAGCACGCCAGGCCTCCCTGTCCATCACCAACTCCTGGAGTTTACCCAAACTCGTGTCCATCGAGTTGGTGATGCCATCCAACCATCTCATCCTCTGTCATCCCCTTCTCCTCCTGCCCTTAATCTTTCCCAGCATCAGGGTCTTTTCAAATGAGTCAGCTCTTCACATCAGGTGGCCAAAGTGTTGGAGTTTCAGCTTCAACATCAGTCCTTCCAATGAACACCTAGGACTGATCTCCTTTAGGATGGACTGGTTGGATCTCCTTGCAGTCCAAGGGACTCTCAAGAGTCTTCTCCAACACCACAGTTCAAAAGCATCAATTCTTCAGCACTCAGCTTTCTTTATAGTCCAACTCTCACATCCATACATGACTACTGGAAAAATCATAGCATTGACTCTGCTTTTTAATATGCTGTCTAGGTTGGTCATAACTTTCCTTCCAAGGAGTAAGCATCTTTTAATTTCATGGCTGAAATCACCATCCACAGTGATTTTGGAGCCCAGAAAAATAAAGTCTGTCACTGTTTCCACTATTTCCTCATCTATTTGCCATGAAGTGATGGGACCAGATGCCATGATCTTAGTTTTCTGAATGTTGAGCTTTAAGCCAACTTTTTCACTCTCCTCTTTCACTTTCATCAAGAGGCTCTTTAGTTACTCTTCACTTTCTGCCATAAAGGTGGTGTCATCTGCATATCTGAAGTTATTAATATTTCTCCCAGCAATCTTGATTCCAGCTTGTGCTTCATCCAGCCCAGTGTTTCTCATGATGTACTCTACATATAAGTTAAATAAGCAGGGTGACAATATACAGCCTTGATGTACTCCTTTTCCTATTTGGAACCAGTCTGTTGTTCCATGTCCAGTTCTAACTGTTGCTTCCTGACCTGCATACAGATTTCTCAAGAGGCAGGTCAGGTGGTCTGGTATTCCCATCTCTTTCAGAATTTTCCACAGTTTATTGTGATCTACACAGTCAAAGGCTTTGGCATAGTCAACTATCCTTTAACTCACTTTAAAGCCAAAATTTCACAAGGCTTCCTTTCTTCTTTCTTGGAAATAAATCCTCAACTTCGCTATATACTGCTGTGAGCCCTTGAGTAGATCCTATGGTCTCTCTCAGCCTTTGTTTCCCTATCTGTCATACAAGGATTGTGGTCCCTCCTAATTGGATTTTTGTGAGGCTTTTGAAAGCTGATGACTGTGGAAGTGCTTAGGAGATTGTAAAGCAGGCTGAATATACAAAGCACTATCAGCAGACCCAGAATGTCTTCTGTCTCCCAGTTCAGCCTGGGCTCAAGTTCCACATCTCTGGAGCAAGCTTTTTCAATAAAATTCCCATGTCATTTCCCTTTGCTCATTCCAGCCCATTTTCTTTAAAATCTTTCTTTCCTTTTCAGCAGATAAAGGCAGGTGGCATGCGATATAAACCATGAAAGAGATTATGAAAATATCTGCAGATCTTGTGCTGTCTCCAAATAATTCAACATAAATATTTGCCAGAGGCTGGTCCAACTCTTCAGCCCAAGAGGTGGACAGAATGTGAGCTTAAAGCTGGATTGGGGAACAAGTCTGGAAATCTATCTCTTTGTGTGAGACTTAGTGAATGACATGCAGCCTGAAAGATCTCAATTTAGAACTCCATGCTCTCTTTGTGCAACAAAAGGAGGTCCTGATTGATTTAGGAGTCTTTGCCCAACTAGTCCTGGCCACATCTTGCCTTCACAACTTCACACCTGCAGTTCTCTCCCAGAACTGCCCTTTCCAGCATGCCCACTTGGGGACTCTTTCTTCACCCTCTAAAAAACTAGACTAAAAGATCTTCTCTACAATGCCTGTCCTAACTGCCTTGTCCCCAGAGTTCTCTACTTGGTCCATATCTGCTCATCACTGTCATCACTATTACCATCATCACTAATGTTTATTGGGAGCTACCTGCTGCTCGAGCATTGCTTAGTCACTTTAAAGTCAGCACTCACAACCACCCGTGAGGAGACCAAGACCAATGAAATGAGGTGACATCCCAGATCATATGGCTGTATGTGCAGAGGTGGCTGGCTGAGGAAGGCCCCGACAGTGTCTATGAGCACTGGGCTCTTGGTCATGACTCAGTAGGTCCCCTCTCATCCTATCTACTCCCCGAGAGCTGGGCTGTGCCTTACTCACCTCTGTGTTCACCCCATGGACCCCCCACAGAGTAGATGTATAGCGAGTTTATCTGACTGAATGAATAAGTGAGTGAATGATTGAATGCAAGCTCCCCTAACATCTTTAAATAAAAGTCTCAGCATATAGAAGTGGCTCCTTATTTATTAAAAGAATAAACAATTACATAAAATGATAAGGATCCCCAGATGTGGGTCCCTGTTGCTTACTCCCTGCAGTCCATCTTGGCCCCCACTGCATCTTTTCAGGCCATCCTACCCCCAGTGCTATCTATTGAACCACAGAGGAGGGCTCAGGTGCATCCCTAAGACGTCCAAGCTGCCCTCCTCAAGCCAAGGTGCTCCCCAGTAAGTCTGGGACCTGGTGAACCTAAAGTATTCCAGGAAAACTCCCTGGGTCCCTGACAATCTGTCATTTTCAGGAGCCTGATCAGGTTGTGTTTGCCAAGTCTTTCTGAGTCTCAGTCCGCAGCCCTGCTCCACAAGTAGCTGCCAATATCTGAAAGCCTTGTGAGTGCCAGGCTCCATGCAGGACGCTCTCCAGGCCTTGTCTCTGAGCACCATTGCACTCTTGGCAGCCAGGGTGCTTCTCCCCATTTCACAGCTGAGAGACCCAAGGCTCAGAGAGATGACATGACTTACCTAACCTCACATATATGGTAAGGAGAGAAATCAAGACTCTAGCTTATCACCATATGGCCCAGCAATCCCACTCCTGAGCGTGTATCTGGAGAAAACCATAATTCAAAAGGATACTTGCATCCCAGTGTTCATAGCAGCACTATTTACAATAATGAAGACATGGAAGCAACCTACGTGAACGTGAAACGTGAAGTCGCTCAGTCGTGTCCGACTCTTTGCGACCCCATGGACTGTAGCCTACCAGGCTCCTCTGTCCATGGGATTTTCCAGGCAATAGTACTGGAGTGGATTGCCATTTCCTTCTCCAAGGGATCTTCCCAACCCAGGGATCGAAACCAGGTCTCCTGCATCGTAGACAGACGCTTTACCGTCTGAGCCACCATGGAAGCAACCTAAATGTACATCAATAGCTGAATGGACAAAGACGATAGGGTGTGTGTGTGTGTGTGTGTGTGTGTGTGTGTACAAAATGGAGTATTACTCAGCCATAAAAAGAATGAAATAATGCCATTTGCAGCAACATGGATGAACCTAGAGATTATCATGCTAAGTGAAGTAAAACCAAACAAAGACAAAAATATGATGCTGCTTATTGGCAGAATCTGGAAAAAAAGATGCAAATGAACTTATATACAAAACAGAAATAGTTCCACAGACATAGAAAACAAACTTATGGTTACCAAAGAGTAGGGTGCAAGAGGGGTTTGGGATTCACATATGCATACCACGATATATAAAACAGATTACCAACAAGAACCTACTATATAGCACACAGAACTAGATTAAATATTTTATAATGACCTATAAGGGGAAAGAATCTAAGAAAGAATATAATTGTTTTATACACACACACACACACATATATGTTGCTGTTCAGTCACCAAGTCATGTCTGATTCTTTGCAACCCCATGTATTATAGCATGCCAGGCCTCCATGTCACTCACCACAGCCTGTAGTTTGCTGAAGATCATGTCCACTGAATCGGTAATGTCATCCAATCATCTCATCTTCTGTCACCCTCTTCTCCTTCTGTCTTCAATCTTTTCCAGCACCAGGCTCTTTTCTAATGAGTCAGCTCTTCGCTTCAGGCGGCCAAAGTATTGGAGCTTCAGCTGCAGCATCAGTCCTTCCAAATGAGTATTCAGGGTTGATCTCCTTTAGGATGCACTGGTTGGACCTCCTTGCAGTCCAAGGGACTCTCAAGAGTCTTCTCTAGCACCACAGTTTGAAAGCATTAGTTCTTTGCTGCTCTGCCTTCTTTATGATCCAACTCTCACATCCTTAAATGACTACTGGACAAACCATAGCTTTGACTATACGGACCTTTGTCAGCCAAGTGATGTCTTTGCTTTTTGATATGCTGTCTAGGTTTGTCATATCTTTCCTTCCAAGAAGTGAAAGTGAAGTCGCTCAGTCATGTCCGACTCTTTGTGACCCCATGAACTGTAGCCCGCCAGGCTCCTCCGTCCATAGGATTCTCAAGGCAAGAGTACTGGAATGGATTGCCATTTCCTTCTCCAGGGATCTTCCCAACCCAGGGATCCAACCCAGGTCTAAGTAATCATCTTCTAATATCATGGCAGCTGTCACCATCTTCAGTGATTTTAGAACCCAAGTAAAGGAAATCTGTGACTGCTTCCTCCTTTTCCCCTTCTATTTGCCATGAAGTGATGGGACTGGATGCCAAGTAGATATATATTTATATATAATATGTATGTGTGTATGACATATATGTATGTATAACTGAATCACTTTGCTTACACCTGAAACTAACACAACATTGTAAATAAACTATACTTCAACTAAAAAAAAAAAAAAAAAACTCCTGCTAAGGCCTTTCTGTTTCCAAACTTAAGATCTGATATCTTAGAGTCCTTCCTTCCTAACCTCAGACTGTAACCTGGGGCTTGGGTAACCAGCTAACTTTTGCCAGTCTCCTGGAGTTGCCCAGTCCTCCAGGACCACTAGCCCGTGGCCAGACTCCCATTATGTATAAACACTTCTCGTGGTGCTGCACCTCCCATCTGGCCACCCCTGATACAGCTCACAGTCAACCCAGGTTGAGTCACTCACTACTGCTAGACCATAAGCAGCATGGACACACTGGGTCCTGCATTTCAGTTCTGTATGCTGTGCTCTGGATCCCCGACTGTCCTCCACTCATCCGTCCATGCTTGCCAGCCCCAGAGCTGGGCCTGGCAGCTGCCCCAGCCCCTGTCCTGCCCATCCCTGGTCACACAGAGCAGTGACAAACAGTGCAGCCAGCACCGCCCCCAGTGGAGCTTGCCCCACTGCCCCTGCAGCAGCAGCAGAGGAATTCCTGGGCAGGAACATGTGCTCTCCCAGCAATCTGCAAGAAGGCCTTTCTGCAATTTATATCTTCAGCTCCACTGAAGAAAATGGGAATGGATGGGCTCACTGAGCAGAAAATGCCAGAAGGCGTTCCAGAGCCCAGAATCCCAAACCTAGGCCTTCTGTGAGGGGACTGAACAGACAAGCAACACTGGGAGGAAATTCTTACCCCATGTCAGGCTACACAGGCCAGACGGTTATTTATAAACACAAGAGTATGTATTTTCAAGGCAGATAACCAGTGTGAATCAGGATAAAGCAAGGGGAGAAGTCATGGAGACACCCTATAAACATCCTAACAGCAGCTTTGATGCTTAACAGCTCTGTGGCCTTCACTCAGCATCCAGTAGTGATGGTGGAGCACCTACTGTGTGCCGGGCACAAGGCAAGGCACAGGGGATACGATGGTGAATAATACTGAAAAAGAAAATTCTTATTCTTGTGGTGCTTGGAATCTAGTAATAGGGGAGGCTGATAAGAACTCAGTCAGCAAATAAACAAGTATAGGTTGTCATAATGAAATGGTGCCAGCACAGAAGGGAGGGAGGCGATGAGACAAGCCAATGAAAATGGGGCTGTCTTTGGGGAGAGTGGTCAGAGCCTCTCCCAAGAGGTTTGAGAAGAGATCTGAACAATGTGGAGCCTGCCAGAAAAGCAGGAAGGGGAATTCTGCTGGCAGAGGGCACAGCGCAGGCAAAGGCCTGGAGGCAGGAAGAGCTGGGCAAGACAAGAAAACCAGACAAAGGGGCTGGAGGAGATGCAAGGATGGGGAGTAGGCATTTGGCACAAGATGCAGGTGGCAAGGCAACCGGGACCAGAACACGTGGACCAGGCAGGCCATCAAAGACTTGGATTTCTGTCTCAAGAATGGAGTTTGGGGTTGACCTCTACATGCTGCTGTATTTAATATAAATGATCAACAAAGACTTATTGGAAAAGCTGCTCAATATTCTGTAATAAGCTAAATGGAAAAAGAACTTGGAAAAGAATAGATCTAAAAGTGTAACAGGATCACTGCTATACAGCTGAAACTAACATAACATTACTAATCAACTACATCCCAATTTAAAAAAGAATTAATTGAAGATTTGTTATATACCTCAAACTAACACAGCTTTGCAAGTTGACTATACTTCAATAAAAAATAAAATAAAAAAGGATGAATTGAAGAGTTTTTAGGCAAAAGAATGACGTATTCCACTTTACATTTTGGGGGATGATCCCTCTGGCTGCTGGTAGATTGGAGGAGAAGGAGAGTGAATGCAGAGAGGCCACTTAGAAGGCCACTGCGGTCACCCAAGAGAACGGATGTGGCAGTTTGGTTGCGGGGGAGGGGACCACAGTGAAGATGGAGAGATGTGAGTGTATTCAAGGGAAACTCAGGATACAGAAAAATAAATCTGAGTGATAAATGAGTTCTGAGGGCTAAATGAAAAAGATGTCTAAAATGATACAACTGAGTGAATTTGATGCTATTTTCCAAGAGAGAGAAGGCCAGGAGGAAAAATAGATGGGAGAGAAAGATGTATGGTGGGGTAGGGGGTTGGATTTCAATGTTTAGACAGACATTTGGGAAACAACCCGGTAGGGAGTGTGAGTAAGCAGTAGGAGATGAGTCTACAATCCAGGGCAGAGGTTGGGATTGAAAATACAGCTTCAAAGATTATCAGTTTAACATGCCTTAAGCCTTGGAACTAGCTGAGATCAGTTCAGTTCAGTCGCTCAGTCATGTCTGACTCTTTGCGACCCCATGGACTGCAGCACGCCCCACCTCCCTGTCCGTCATGAACTGCTAGAGCTTGCTCAAACTCATATCTTTTGAGTCAGTGATGCCATCCAGCCAGCTCATCCTCTGTCTTCCCCTTCTCCTCCTGCCTTCAATCTTTCCCAGCATCAGGGTCTTTTCAAATGAGTCAGTTCTTCGCATCATGTGGCCAAAGTATTGGAGTTTCAGCTTCAGCATCAGTCCCTCCAGTGAATATTCAGGACTGATTTACTTTAGGATGGACAGGTTGGATCTCCTTGCAGTCCAAGGGACTCTCAAAAGTCTTCTCCAACACCACAGTTCAAAAGAATCTATTCTTCAGTGCTCAGCTTTCTTTATGGTCCAACTCTCACATCCATACATGACTACTATAAAAACCATAGCTTTGACTAGATGGACTTTTGTTGGCAAAGTAACGTCTCTGCTTTTTAATATGCTGTCAGTTTAATGTGCCATAAGCCTTGGAACTAGGTGAGATAACCCAGGGCAGTTATGTAGAAAGAGTAAGGAACTCAAAACAAAGCCCAAGGAAGTTCAACATTTAGAGGGGAGGGAGGTTGTTTCACCTCTCTGGTCCTCATAGCTCTGATATACAAAATGGGATGATAATCAAATCTACCTTCCAGGAGGATCACAAGGAATGCTGGTCCCCTTTTCCTTTCCCTAGATGGGCATGCTGGTTTAACGATTTGGGTTTGAGGGTCTGGCCCCACCTCTCACTCTCATGTGAGTGGTGGCTGTGATATTTGTGTGTTTCAGATCAATTTTCTCTATCTACCTCCCTAATACTCCATGAGCACGCATACCAGGAACACCTCACTCTGCAGCTGTTCTCCTACCTCCCTGGCTGCTCCTCCTCTGCCAAGCTCCAAGTTTGCTTGAAGTTCTCCATATACCCGTCTAGACCCAGCTACAGGGGAAACACACTCCCTAGACTACCACATCCATCTGCCAACCTCTAAATATCACCTACTACCAATGACTATGAGGTCTCCAACTCCAGCTCTGCCCTTTCAAGAGAACCCCAGGCCACCTGTTGAGCAACTCCACAAAAATGTTCAGTAGAAAACTAAAATTTAACACAGCCTCAAACCGCCCTTCCATCAAGCTTCCGCTGTCTTAGTGAAATATTTCACCATATGCCTAACTGCTCAAACCAAAAATCAAGGCAGTAGCTCTGATTCCACCCTCATCATCCCCCACATTCAACCTGTGATCAGTATATCCAATTAACTCTATCTCCAAAAGAAATCCTCGGTCTATCTGCTACTGCTACTGCTGCTAAGTCGCTTCAGTCGTGTCCGACTCTGTGCGACCCCATAGACAGAAGCTCACCAGGCTCCCCTGTCCCTGGGATTCTCCAGGCAAGAACACTGGAGTGGGTTGCCATTTCCTTCTCCAATGTATGAAAGTGAAAAGTGAAAGCGAAGTCGCTCAGTCGTGTCCGACTCTTAGCGACCCCATGGACTGGAGCCTACCAGGCTCCTCCGTCCATGGGATTTTCCAGGTCTATCTAATTCCCTCTTATTACTGCCACTCTCCAAGTCTAAGCTTCATCTCCTCTTGCCTTTTTGAAACTATTCTTCCACACTAATGTAAATGGGATTATTTTACTCTTCTAGTTACAGTGTATTCCATTGCTCTTAAAATAAAACCCAAACTCCTTACTAGTGTATGCACAGCCCTACATTGCCTGGCGCCTGCTTCTCCCCAGCCTCATCTGAGACCATACTCCTTGGGTCCCACCTTGCTCCAGCCACACTAGTCTCCTGTCTCTTCTCACACCCTCAGGTCACTACTGCGGCACCATCTAAGCCCAGCTGCCCTCTGCCTGAAATGGCCTGGTGTCTGGTCTTTACCAGGCTGGCTCCTTCTTAACATTCAGTTTCACTCTCTTGACAGGGCTAGAGTAGGACAGTTACATAGGTGGAAGTACCACCTGGGGATTACAGGTAGAGAGGGGGACTTAGGAAACTCTGGGAGGCCACTGGAAGTGAGTGATCACTCAAGAAAGCTGTTGAAACATCGTGGAATGAAGCAGGCTTGCTTAACTATAAAGCCATTAATAAAAGCATGAGATTTGCCCCAGGCCATTAAGAGACAAAAATGAGACCTGCCCCTTGCTGGTCAAGTCCAGCAAGGAATAAAAGGGAAGGGTGACATTCTAAAGTAGGAGAGTCTCATGATACTGAAACCTGAGATGCTTTAACATGTTTTAGTATATGTTACGGAACCCCACTCCAGTACTCTTGCCTGGAAAATCCTGTGGATGGAGGAGCCTGGTAGGCTGCAGTCCATGGAGTCGCTAAGAGTCAGATATGACTGAACATCTTCACTTTCACTTTTCACTTTCATGCATTGGAGAAGGAAATGGCAACCCCCTCCAGTGTTCTTGCCTGGAGAATCCCAGGGATGGGGGAGCCTCGTGGGCTGCCGTCTATGGGGTCGCACAGAGTTGGACATGACTGAAGCAACTTAGCAGTAGCAGCAGCAGCAGTATATGTTACCACTCTCCAAGTGCCATAGGAGTTCTAGTCTGATGTCATAGGGTCATACTCTCCTGCTCAGTATGAAAGGGGAGCTAATGATTTAAGCCTGATATCTACTCAAAGAAGGAGGAAGAAGACAGTCTTCTCCCTCCCTCACTTTCTAATTAAAAATGTAGCCCACTTAATTTTCGCATCAGAGCCCCCTCATTGGCCTGATTGTATCCCCCCACAAGCATCCTATATTAATAAATCTACTTCCTGCCTATCACTTTGTTTCTCACTGAATTCCTTCTGGGCTGAGCCACCAAGAACCTGATCCTCAGTAAGTCCAGACACCAGGTGAGTGATTTTAATTTAAAAACCCTGTCTTCAAGTCCCAACCTGAGGTGGACGGTTTCACTCTGTCTCTGATCTTGCCTGACCTCTCCTCCCAGGGCCCCTTGCATCAGCAGTCTTTTATCAACACCTGAGGTTTCCTTGTTTGTTTATTCATGTTTTAGTTTGTCTATCCCCACACTTACACCTGGAGGGAAGCTCTATTAGAGCCCTCAGTCTTGTCTGTTGCTACTTTCTGAACTGTCCTGGCACATGGCAAAGGGTTACTGGATATCTATGAATAAATGAGTGAATGAGACCCATTTTACAGGCAAGCGTAGGAGTGATAATAATAGCAGTAGTGGTAGTAGCTAACATTTGTGAGTTCTTTCTATATAGTGGGTGAACCAAAATGTTTGTTCAGGTTTTTCCGACGGTACCAAAAAACCTAAATCAACTTTTTGACCAACCCAATATCTTATCATTTAACCTTCATGACAGCTCTGTAACTATAAGCTTCTAATCCTGGCATTTTTGACAATGTTATTAGGTAGTTCTATGTTGTGAGGGGTTGCCCCGTCCATTGTAAATACACATCAGTGTTCTTGGCAGCTGCCCAATAGATGCCAATAACAGCAACCGCCCGCCAGGTGTGATGACTAAAACTATTTCCAAACATTGCCAAACTTACCCTAGGGGGAAAATCGTCCTGGGTTACAACTGCTCTAAGATACTGTATCTCTAAAATACTGTTATAAAATCCCCATGTTACAATTGGAAAAACTGTGGCAGAGAGATTAAGTAAATTGCTCAAGAGCATACAGACAACTAAAATGTACACAAGGACCAGGGCCAAGGTGTAAGTAGGGCAGGAACTAAAAATAGGCTGGGACTCTGGGCCTGAGAATGAGGGAGTTTGACCAAGAGCCAGTGGTCAGGAAAAGTCAGGCTGCAGGACCGAACATCAAAAATTAAGATCCCGACTTCCCTGGTGAAAGTGAAAGTGAAAGTGAAGTCGCTCAGTCGTGTCTGACTCTTTACGACACCATGGACTGTAGCCCACCAGGCTCCTCCATCCATGGGATTTTCCAGGCAAGAGTCCTGAACCAGTGATTAACAATCTGCCTGCCAATGCAAGGGACACGGGTTCAGTGCCTGGTCTGGGAAGATCCCACATGCCACAGAGCAATCCTGTGAGCCACAACCTCTGAAACCCACTTGCCTGGAAGCCTGTGCCCCACAACAAGAGAAGCCACCACAGTGAGAAAGCCGTGCACCGCACCTAGAGAGTAGCCCCACCTAACACCCCTAGAAGAAGCCTGCTTGTAGCAACAAAGACCCAGGGCAACCATCAATAAATAAAAATTAAAAATTATAAAAAAAGAATCAAAGTCTGTTTCAGATTGAAAACCACATCCAGAAATGGGGAGAAGAGTGGGTATTAGGGGTGTTACTGAAGAGATGGAATCATTCCATCCCTCACTCACCTCCAGTGGTGAGCCTCCAGTGGTGAGGGGACCTCTCTTCAATGCCAGGGTGTCAGTGCTGGACCAGGAGCAGTCCTTTCCCAAAGGCCTGGAGTGAGCTGTGGACAGAAAGCCAAAACTGAGTGTCACTGATAGAAACTAATTATAAAGCACAATTATAGCTAACGTTAATGGTGGGATTACTATGCGCCAACATTTTACATGCACCATAGTATTTAATCCTCCCAATCCTAACATTATCCCCAGTTGACAGATCAGTAAACTGAGGCAGCAAGATATTAAACTATTTGTCCAAGATTAAAGATCTAGTTGAGTGATGACTTTCAAAGCCAAGTTTTCCAGACTCCAGAATCTATGGTCTCTACCTTTTAGAATGTTCTGTCTCAGGAGATGAGCACAGAGTAGAATGGAGACCATCACCAAGTTCAACAGGCAGAGGGGTAGTAATTACTTCTCTTCTCCCCTTCCTTCTTCTTTGTCTTCCTCTTCTTCCCCTCTTTCTCTTATTATCATTGTTTGTAATAAAATCCACCACTTGGCAAGGGGCAAACCTGGATTAGAAGACAAAGAAAAAGGCAAATGACTCAAGAAGAGAATGACAGTTCTCATTAAATCTAAGACCTGTGTGACCTGGAGCAAATCGCTTGGCTTTCCCATGGCTTGTTTCCTTCATCTCCGAGTGAGATTCTGCAGGTCTGTAAGGTGTAGGTCTGGCACATGTGAGTGCTCAGTCACTTGAGTCGTGTCCCAGTCTTTGCGACCCCATATACTGTAGCCCACCAGGCTCCTCTGTCTATGAGATTTCGCAGGCAAGAATACTGGAGTGGGTTGCCATTTCCTTCTCCAGGGGATCTTCCCGACCCAGGGATTGAACCTGTGTCTCCTGCATTGCAGGTGGATTCTTTACCACTGAGCCACCACAGATAATTTGTGTAAAAGTTCTTTTAAGTTGTGGTATGCTCAGCAAAGATGAACTCTTACTTCTGGGGATTCAACTGTAGCTTATCATGGTTGTTGGAGAAGGCAATGGCACCCCACTCCAGTATTCTTGTCTGGAAAATCCCATGGGCGGAGGAGCCTGGTAGGCTGTAGTCCATGGGGTTGCTAAGAGTTGGACACAACTGAGCAACTTCACTTTCACTTTTTCACTTTCATGCATTGGAGAAGGAAATGGCAACCCACTCCAGTGTTCTTGCCTGGAGAATCCCAGGGACAGCGGAGCCTGGTAGGCTTCCGTCTATGGGGTTGCACAGAGTCGAACACGATTGAAGCGACTTAGCAGCAGTATCGTGGTTGTGCAAAATGATGCTCTCAGATGCTTCTTTTCCTTAGCTGAGTAAGGTGATCACAGTATGAAGCTTGCCTCCTGAATATTTTGGAGGCAGCATTTGGTGTAGTTACAAAATCCAGAGGAGTGATGGAAACACCTTTCAAAATATGGCCTGCAAGTCCTCTTCCTGCAGCTGACTAGCTACTAGAGCCATCTGCCCAACTTCTCACATGTCTCTCTTAAGTCACTTCCGGCTATGCATCCCTAAGAGCACTGTACCCACCTATTCACTCTCTTCCTACCCCAGCCCAGTCTCCCTGTGCTCCAGATGGCCCTGTCTACAGCATGAGCATGCTCTCTCTGCCTAAAACCTTCCAGTGGATCCCTGGCATCAACGCTCTGCCTCATATGCCCCCTCAATTTCATCTCTCACTCACCTTCATATGGACATTCATGGGAGCACATTAGTGCCCTGTATAGTGAAAGGATCAAATTTGGGTCCCTCCACACCTATTCAGAGAAGGCAATGGCGCCCCACTCCAGTGCTCTTGCCTGGAAAATCCCATGGACGGAGGAGCCTGGTGGGCTTCAGTCCATGGAGTCGCTGGGAGTCGGACGCGACTGAGTGACTTCACTTTCAATTTTCACTTTCATGCATTGAAGAAGGAAATGGCAACCACTCCGGTGTTCTTGCCTGGAGAATCCCAGGGACAGGGGACCCTGGTGGGCTACCGTCTATGGGGTCGCACAGAATCGGACAGGACTGAAGCGACTTAGCAGCAGCAGCAGCAGCAGCAGAAGCAGCAGCAGCAGCAGCCACACCTACTTTGAGAGCTCCTGGAGGCCAGGGGCCTTACTTATTTTATTTCCATGTTCTCCCTACACTGTATAGTGTGTGGTCCAGGGGAGTACAAAAGAAATGTGGATTCGAAGGTTTTGCAAGTATGACTCTTAGTCCACAAACCTGTCTGCACAGTGACATCAACTTATTTTTCAAATAAGCAAACTTAGTTTTTATTTGTGTATCCATTCCACCAGGAGAAATAAATGACAACTTAGTAAGGTCCACATCCTCATCTCTGGAGCTGTATCTATGCTGAGGAAAGGAATGATGCTTGGTACAAGATATCATTGTAGGGGAAGTCTGGTGCTTACACATCTCCCACTACCCAGGCTGGCATCCTCTAATAGGTCTACATTCCCAACTGATTTCTAGCATCAGAAACCTTCAGTGCACTCCTCATCTTGACCAGGAACCTCACAGGGCCTGGCCAACTTTCCCAACTGTCTTATGCACTCTGCTGCTGCATCGTTTCAGTCATGTCCGACTCTGTGCGACCCCATAGACGGCAGCCCACCAGGCTCTTCTGTCCATGGGATTCTCCAGGCAAGAACACTGGGGTGGGTTGCCATCTCCTCCTCCAATGCATGAAAGTGAAAAGTGAAAGTGAAGTCACTCAGTCGTGTCCGACTCCTAGCAACCCCACAGACTGCAGCCCACCAGGCTCCTCCATCCATGGGATTTTCCAGGCAAGAGTACTCTAGGGATATAGAAATCTTAGAGAAGCTGCCTACAGGCTACCCTGTGTCCTTGCTCTTCCCTATACCACACTTGGGTGGGTGGGAACTCTATAAAGCTATTTCAGATCCATTTCTGCAGATAACATTTTGGAGCCATTTCTAATCTCTCATTGCCACCCCATGTAGTGTTGGGCAAGTGAGAACACTGTGGCGGGTATGCAGTGTACAGCCCTCCCCCAAGAGGTGAGACTCAGTTTTCCTCTGCCATTGACTCCCTACCTCTTCTGGGGTCTGTCACCCCTATACCCCTATGGATCACACGTAGGCTGTGCAGTGTGGTGGACCTATGGCAGATCCCCTTCTCAGGGACACACTGACATCATGGTTCTCTTGTTTCCCCTCCAATCCTTCCACCCCAAGCAGAAGAACCCTTCTCTGGGAACATGAAAAAGTTCTAAACAGTCACATAATTTTCCCAAACTATTGTTTGTGACACAGGATGAAAAATTTTTCTCTAAAGGGCCAGATAGTAAATGTTTCAGCTCTGTAGGTCATGGCTAGTTGATTCTGTGATCATGGCATGAAAGCAGCCACAGAAAACACAGACTGAACGAGCCTGAATGAGTGTGTTACCAAACTTTACTTATAAAGTCAGGTGAAGGCCAGATGTGGCAAGCAGAGGTGGATCAGAACAGCTGACCCGGGTCTATGATGTAAATGCAGCCCTAGTCATTGAGTATTTGGGTTTTAAAAGATTAAAAGACAAGTTTTCATGAAACAAAGACCCCAAACATGGACCTTTTTTCCTCCCACTCTGAGCTGTAACCATGCTCCCCGTTGGAAGGTAACAGGAAAGGCCTCAGTTTAGAAGGACTCTGCTGCCCTAGAAGGTGTTTGGGCACAAACGGGGAGGTTGTCATGATGCCTTGGGGAGGGGCATTGTTATAAATAGCTTTTAGTGACCAGAGGCCAGGGTGACTGAATTTCCAACCATGTGTATGAGACAGTTCCTCAAAGCAAAAGCTTGACCCTGCCCTAATGCCGATGGTGCCCCAGTGGAAACACTGTCCTAGTTGCTGCTGGCATGGGAGGAGATGCAGAAGATAACAGGCAACGAGAATGGAAACACAGTGGTCACACAGCAAAGCAGGATCCCAGGGCAGGATAAGCCTTGGGTGGTTTTGTTTTGTCCTCCCATTGCAAGGCCTTCGGGCAGCTGTGCAGTGATTTGCAATCTTTCTTGTCTTGAATCCCCGGTAGTTGCCTTGCCCTCAGTCACCCATCAGTGCTTAGAGTCCCCAGGGCTTCCAAGACATTTTCTCAGGATAAGGGAGATTATCCCCCTTGACCCTCTGACTGACTCTGCCAAGTACAGCCCAGACCCGGTTGCCCCTTGCTCTGTGATCCTCTGTCACCCCTCTCAGCTAAGGGCACTTTTCCCATGATGATGCAGGAAGTTCATGTCAAAATCCATTAGCTGTGTAATGTAAGCAGCAGTGAGAAAACAAATCTCTAGTTCCAACTGTTGTTTTCCTGGGGATTTATTCCGACTAGAGCATGATCTCATAATAAAACTCTGCTCTGTTCCCCACCCAAGTAAAGTTGTCCAACGGGACCAAGAAGGCAATACAAAACCCAGAGAGCTCACCAGGCCCATCCCCTGCATTTGGGTGTTCGCCTGTCACGACAGAAACTCCACAGTCACCATGTATCTTGATGGAACCTTTCTTGTGTGTGATGGTCCCACAGGTACCTAAGATGTTCCCAAGACTGTCTCCAGGTCAGGGTCTGTGCTGAGCCCCAGTACAGGAGGGGATAAGAACCTGCTTCTGAATTGCTCCCTGGCTGACGCAAGAGGCAGGCCAACAGGTAAACTCCTAATGTGACAAATGGCATAGAAGTGAGAAAAAGAAAGTTCTGTAGGTGTGGCCAGAAGCAAGAAAGTTAACCCAGCCTGGGTAGAGGTGATAGACCCCAGAAGAGGTGGGGACTCAATAAGTATGTGTGTTAGTGCCTCAGTCGTGTCTAACTCTTTGCAATCCCATGGATTGTAGCCCGTCAGGCTCCTCAGTCCGTGTAATTCTCCAGGCAAGAATATTAGAGTGGGTTACAGATGACACCACCCTTATGGCAGAAGTGAAGAGGGGCTAAAGCCTCTTGATAAGTGAAGTGGAGGTGAAGGTTCCAACATAAATATGCATCTGTCAATCACTGCATAAATAGATGGGGAAACAGTGGAAAGTGTCAGACTTGTTTTCGGCTCCAAACACTCAGAGGACGCGCCAAAACCGACATTCCCTTCTATGGTCTTTGTGGAGTCAATGGTGGAGAAGGAAATTGGTGTTGGAGAGTCTCCAGTTCCATTCTGAAGGAGCCGGAATTTCTTTAGAGGATGTCTAAAGCTGCTCCATATTGCCACCTCATGCGATGAGTTGACTCATTGGAGAAGACTCTGATGCTGGGAGGGATTGAGGGCAGGAGGAGAAGGAGACGAAGAAGATGAGATGGCTATGCAAACTGACTCGATGGATGCGATCTAAGGCTGGTGATGGACAGGGAGGCCTCGTGCTCGGTTCATGGGGTCGCAGAAGAGGCAACTGCTCTCTCTCTCTCTTTTAAATAAAAATAATCATTTGCTCATGGTTAGAGTATTAAAACAGGTGGAAAAGCTGAGTTTTATTAATAAAAATCAATTCTCATTGATAAAACAAAAAGGATTATAAAAAAAGCAACCATTGAAAAAAAAAAAAAAAAGCAACCATACAAAAGGAAGTAATGCTTGAGTTGAATTTTTAATATTAAATAAAAGTTAAAGGACTAGTGGGTCTTCTAGGAAGAGGGTGCAGTGTGGACGAAGGCAGGAAGGCAAGGAGGAGGGCAGTGTTGTAGGTCAGGTTGATGGGCTGTTTTTGTTGGACCGGATGATGTGAAGAGGCGAGTGGAGGTGAGGCTGGAGGGCAGAGGGGCAGATGGCACAGGTATTTCAAGCTGTCTTTACAGAGTGCAGACTGCATCTTGTGAATGATGGAGGACCATGGAAAGCTTTAGGACAGGGTTTCTCAACTGGGGATGATTTTGTGCCCCACACCCTCTTTCCTGGGGACACTTGACAAAACCTGAAGAAATTTTGGGCTGTCACAACTGGGAAGTGGGAGGGTGCAGCCCTGCTGGCATGTAGTGGACAGAGGTCAGGAATGTTGCAAACTTCTTACAACGTAAAGGACAGCACCACACAGTGAAGAATTTTGCAAAAGGTTAATAGTGCTGAGCATGAGAAATCTAATTTAGGGCAGTGAGTCAACCAGTCAGATCAACTGAGCTCAGTGGTCCCTGAAAACCCATCAGCTCCCATGGAGAAGGACGATCTTACCAAACCAGTTTGTTAGAAATGTTTTCATTTCCATCGCTGCCAGTTCATGGAACAGTGCCAAGGGGGGTGTCTCAGGACCTGGGTTTAAGGCTTAGCTCTGCTTGGTCACCTGATGTAGGATATTTTCCACCTCACAGAGTACAGCATCCTGTGTGTGGGTGAGGGCGAGGACCCCTCTCCCACAGAGGCTCCTGAACAGTATGGTTGTGAAGAAGCATCTGGCCAGGCTTATTTCCCCCTTTGCTTTAGAAACCAAGAGTCTCAATATCCAGTTGAGAAACTGAGTTTAATAACGGAAGGGCCCTGTGTCTTGAGCATCTGTGCATTCATTTTCTCCTTACCCTGGAACTCTCTGGCTCAGGATTTGGTCGACATAAGTTATATCTACCAGCTGGTGATGTTTTAAAATGAACTTTACCAAGGTGGGGTTTACCCAAAATAAAACACACCCACGGGAAGTGTACAGGTGGGTGGCTTTTGGCAAATGTATATGCCTGTATAGCCATCACCGTAGCCAAGACATAAAGCATCTCCACTGCCCCAGAACGTCTCCGCGTGCCGTTTGCAGCCTGTCGCCCTCCCTCCCCAGCCCCAGGCGGGCTGATCTACCCTGTGTGCGCTGTGATGATTCTGCCTGGCGGAGTCATGAGCTGCGTGCTTCTTTGTGTCTGACTTCTTTCAGCCCGGTGTTCCTGAGATTCATCCTTGCTGTTGTGTGTATCAGTAGTTTGTTCCTTTTTATTTCTGAGTGTTGTTTCACTGCATGGATGTACCACAATTCCTTTATCCAATCACCTGTTGATGAACATTTGACTTGTTTGCATTTTTTTGGAGTTGTTATAAATAAAGCTGCTATGGACATTTATGTATTGTTTAGAATGTTTCAATATTATCCCATTACACCTAGAATCACAATTCTGGTTTTCACTGGAGTATGGTTGCTTTGGTGGTGGCGTCACTGATACAAAGGATGTGAACTCGGGCAGACTTTGGGAGATGGTGAAAGGACAGAGAGGCCGGGAGTGCTGTAGTCTATGGGATTGCGGAGAGTCAGACACGACTGGGCGACTGAACAAGAAGAAATAATTGCTTTACAGCATTACATTAGTTTTTACTGTATAGAAAAGTGAACCAGCTATATATTTACATATATCCCCCCCCTTTTTTTTGGATGTCTTTCCCATTTAGGTCACCACAGAGCACTGAGTTCGCTGTGCTATCCAGTAAGTTCTAACTAGTGATCTATTTTGTACATAGTACCAGTGGTGTATATATGTCAATCCCAGTCTCCCACTTCCTCCCACCTTCTCTTACCCCCTTGGTATCCATACATTTGTTCTCTTCATGGGAAATCTAGAAAAATAGTATACACAATCTTATTTACAAACCAGAAATGGAGACAACGAATCAAATGTCAATGCCCTTCTATGCCCTCCCAAGTCCCCTCTGGGATCTCGATCAACTCTGCCCGCCTGTCTGACCTCATTTCCTCCACTCTCCGACTCCCTCCTGCTTCCTCCCTGCTTTCCATCCATACTATCTTCATCTAGATGCTCAAATAAACCGGAATTGCCGAAGAGACACCAGCACCCTCGCTATAATCCTGCTGGCTCCAAACCAGCTGAGTGCAACTGGCTGCCTGCCTGGGATGTGCATTAACCTTCTGGAATCATTAAATCAAACTGATACTTGAATCCTAATCTCCAGTGAAGCATTTTATTTATTTTAATCCCCTAAGCACTTCAGCTCGACTTTTCCTCTGGGCCTGACATTCTGGGAGAGCTCAGAGAGCCCACCCTGATCCTTTCTGACTGAAATCCCCCAGAGGCCAAGAGGTGGGGGTGTCTCTGATGACTTGCTCAGCTGTGTGACAAGTCATTTTTTTTAACTCCGTAGTGATTGCCCCTAGCATTGACCGTAGGTGGAAAAATTAAGTTCCCAGGTTAAGCGTAGATTACAGACTTAATAAACTTTCTTGAACAGCAATGGCACCTTAGTTAGGAATTTCATATGTTATCAAATGTAATCCTCAAAATAACCCTGTGAGACAGAGATCTCTTCTTTTCTGTAGGGAAAACAGAGTATCTGCAAGATATAGTGTGCTAGGCCAGGAATTTCTATATGACAGTCTGCTTTTGGTTTTTCATTTTGAAATGTTTATCTTAGCAAATCCCAAATGTGCCTTCTGGTTTGCAATAATGAAACTAGATTCTTTGGATCAACCATGAAAACAATAAAAATTACCACAATAATGTCTAAAAAATACATTAAAAATTTTGAAGCATTGAGGACTCAGTGCAATGAGATTGTCTTTTCTTGCAGGCTAATTGTAATGAGATAGCAGGAGAATTGTCAAGCAGCAGAATCACTTCTTCCTTGAGAGTATTTGTCATTTACATTTGGGATTCTATAAAGGGGTGTGGAAGGATAAGGGGGTCAGAACCAATGACTGAACTGGGAGTTCTTAGAGGACATCCTCCTCACACTGAAACAAGTCCCTGAAGCCTTCTATTTTCAGATAAGGGAAACTAGAGCTAAACTCACACTCCCCCACCAAGGTGAAATTCAGAGAATATGATTTTGGCACTCAACAAAGCAGAATGGAATGAAATGAAAGGAGGAAATGACCCTGAAAAATTGTGTCTGTAGACCTTCATCTTACGGATATAAACTCCAGAAAGGAATAGGCTGGGTGGACTCAGGAACCTTAAGCTGTGAACTTGGCATGAGACGATCTGACTGGTAGGGCCCTGGACACTTTTGGAAAAAGGAAAGGGATATCTCCTGGGTCACTTGGAACCCCCTACAAATAATTGTTCATGAGCAATGAACAACGTGCCATCAAACATAACCAGGCATAGAAAGAAACAAGATTTATCAATTAGAAGCAATAGACAGTGGAAATGAATCTGCACAGACTTTAAATTTTAAAACAGCTATGTTTACCAATTTTAAAGAAATAAATGATAAACTTAAAAATAATTACAGGGAGGGACTTTCTTGGTTGCCCAGTGGTTAAGACTTCACCTTCCAATGCAGGCAGTGAACGTTTGATCCCTGATCGAGGAGCTAAGATCCTTCATGCCTTGTGGCCAAAAACCCAAAACATGTAACAGAAGCAATATTCTAACAAATCCAATACAGATGTTTAAAATGGTCCACATCAAAAATCCTTAAAAAATAACTGCAGGGAGAAGGAAGCAGTAAAAGAAAGATATAGCAGATGTGAAAACAAACACAAATATAACTTCTACAAGTTAAAAAATACAGTAATGAGAAATTAATACTCACAGGGCATTTTGGCAACAGATTGGACACAGCAGAAGAGAGAATTAGAGGATAAATTATGTGGGATGCAGCTTGGAGAAGGAAAAATGAATAATGCATAAGAGAGAGTAATAAGAAAGGAAAACTACCTCAATAAGTTCACACCTGTGTTCAGAGGTCCAGAAGAAGAGAAGAGAGGCAAAAGTTCAGAGGCAATATATGAAGAGAGATAGGTAAGAAGTTTACAAAACTGATCAGAACAATCGCCAGTGTACAGATGAGAGAGGCCTAGATAATTCTAATCAAAATATATTAAATATATATTAAAACATACTAAAAAGTAAATCTAGACATTGTTGTGACCTTTCCAAAAAGCAGAGTCAAAGAGAAAGCTCTTAAAGGAACAGAGAAAAAAGACATGATTTTTAAAGGCTCAATGGATACATTTACATCTGACTTCTCAACAGCAAAATGGAAACCCCAAACCCCATGAAATATTACTTTCAGTGCGCTGAAGAAAAAAAAAAGAAGCACTGTCAGTCTAGAATTCTAGGTTCAATAAAAATAGTTTTTAAAGAGAGAGAGAGAGAATTGGTCACCAGCGGAACCTCACTGAAGGAAATTCTAAAGGATTCACTACTTCAGGCACAAAGTGACCCCAGAAGGAAAGTCTGAGAAACAAGAATGATAAAAGAATAAGGAAGGTGTTGTAAGTACAGGCAAATGGAAATTAGCAACAATTATATGAACTAGTTGCAATAATGCCTAAGGGCATTAACATTTAAAAGCTAGAGTTAAAATATCAAACTGTTCACTACAATAGCATTTCCCTTAGCAGACAGATAAGTGGAGTTAATACTAAGGTTTTTATATTTTCTAGGGACAGAGTAAAGGTTTTGATTAACTTCTACTTTGATAAGTTAATTATATATAATATAATTTTCAAGTAAATACTAAAGATTAAAAACAGAGTATGTTGCTTTCAGACTTGTAAAGTGATCCAAAAATAAATGCCAAAAGAAAAATAACAGGAGAGAAGTAGAAATCCCAAAGTAAAATGACATAGAACATCCAAGGAACTGCATTTTGGACTCTCAGTTCAGTTCAGCCAGTCGTGTCTGACTCTTTGAGACTCCATGGACCTCAGCACGCCAGTCTTCTCTGTCCATCACCAACTCCCAGAGCCTACTCAAAGTCATGTTCATGGGGTCAGTCAGTGATGCCATCCAACCATCTCATCCTCTTAGGGCTTCCCTGGTGATTCAGCTGGTAAAGAATCCACCTGCAATGCAGGAGAGCTGGGTTCAATCCCTGGGTTGGGAAGACCCCCTGGAGATGGAAACATCTACCCACTCCAGTATTCTGGCCTGGAGAATTCCATAGACTGTATAGTGCATGGGGTTGCAAAGAGTCAGACATGACTGAGTGACTTTCACTTTCACTATTTTGGACTCGTAAGAGGAATTAATTGTAAGAAGCATCGTTATTTTATGCACATTTAATAAAGAAAAATATTATCCATCAAAACTACTTTCAATAATACACTAAGTCCCCTACATACAAACCTTCAAGTTGCGAGCTTTCAAAGATGAGAATGTATGTTGACATGTCCAATCACATAAGTTAGTTCCTGTGTGTCTGGTGTAAATTGTCCTGTGTGTGCAGCCTGTACAAGCGGTTGTGTTTTTGTACTTTTCAAGAGAACATCATTGTTATTGTTCAGTTGCCAAGTTGTGTCTGACTCTTTGCGACCCCGTGGACTGCAGCATGCCAGGCTTCCCTGTTTCTCACCATCTCCCGGAGTTTGTCCAAGTTCGTGTCTGTTGAATTGGTGATGCCATCCAACCATTTCATCCTCTCTCACCCTCTTCTTTTGCCTTCACTCTTTCCCAAAATCAAGATATTTTCCAAAGAATCAACTGTTTGCATCAGGTAAAGTAAATAAATAGGTGAAGATATTTCTAAAGCTCCTTCACATGCAGAATCTATTTCTTCTAAATCTTTCTTTTCTCATTTTGAGTCAGAGTTGAAGATGTCTGTGCTTTTCCACACAACTTCAAACTCTGTGTCATTAAGAGCTTGGGTGATAAAAGAGGGCTCCACTGTTGTCTCAGGAATTTCCTTCCAAGCTGCTGGCACCCACTCTAAAGATGTGACTGCACATGCTCAAGCAATGACAACTGTATCACAACTGTTACTTGGCCTACAGTGAATGAATTCCAACTTCAGAGATTTCAAGTTGGAAAAATGTGCATCCAAAAAACCAATGAAATACATATCATTAATTACATTAAATGTAACTTGACTAAATACTTGAGCCAAAAGACTAAAACTGTTCCTTTAAACACATCTATTTTTAAATACCAACAAAATCTATCAATATACTATTCATAAGTGATGCAGACAGTCACTTCTCATTATTTGTGGTAGTTGTGGTATATAGTATAACCATGAACAATAAACTGTGAATGCTGAACCACTACTCCTAGAGGAAATACATTCTCACATAGATTATAGTCTTAAATCCTAAAAACTCATCCCAAAAGATCCATTTCCATTTAAAAAAGAGAAAATAAGTTTCAGAAATTATTTCCCTGAGGCTATCCCACAAATAGGTACCAGAGATGAGATTCAAACTGTCCAGCTGGCCCGAGAGCCAGAGTTGCTTGCTGTACACTACTGCCTCCTTACCATCCCCATCTCTGGCCATCTCTGTGAATCTGAAACAAGAAGGCAGAGCACATTGCCTTGCTCAACCTTAACTGGGAACATGCACATCAAGTGATTCAATTGTTTTACTGCTCTACACATGTCCATAAATAACCATGAAAGTGCCATGAATGTTTTCCAAAAGCTATTGGATTCCTCGATGGCTCAGATGGTAAAGAATCTGCCTACAATGTGGGAGACCTAGGTTTAATCCCTGGGTTGGGAAGCATCCAGGGATTCAACCTGAAGAGATGAACAGTGTCAGCAATGAGGCAGCCTCTCAGTTTTCTTGGACTGCCTATTTATTTCAAATTTTAGCAAAAGAGACACTGATGTATAGAACAGTCTTTTGGACTCTGGGAGAGGGAGAGGGTGGGATGATTTGGGAGAGTGGCATTGAAATATGTATAATATCATATATGAAATGAGTCGCCAGTCCAGGTTCAATGCATGATACTGGATGCTTGGGGCTGGTGCACTGGAACGACCCAGAGGGATGGTATGGGGAGGGAGGAGGGAGGAGGGTTCAGGATGGGGAACACATGTATACCTGTGGCAGATTAATTTTGATATATGGCAAAACCAATACAATATTGTAAAGTTAAATAAAATAAAATTTTTTAAAAAAGATTCTCTTTTATACTTTTACAAAAGCATTAGGTCAGGGGTTTGACATTTTCAGTTCCCCCTCACCCAGATTTGTTATGTCCATAAATCATTGTCGCTCTTCAGAGTTCCTGCTTTAGTGATTCTCTGGGAATCAGCCTTACCATCTATTATCTACCTCCTCTAGTATGTCCTATAGTTAACTTGTGATTACATTGTAACTCATGCTACATTCCTCAGTTTACTACTTATCTTCCTAAATCCTGTTTGCCCCTAACATCCTGAGCTCATTATCTCTTAAAAAGGCTTCTAGCTATAGTGTCTGTAAAAATTCCTAACTTCTATAAGCTATAGTAAAATATGCTATCTTTACAACATTCCTTAAATCTTTAACTTCCAACTATTTTAATTATTTCTAAGGCCTAAATTCAGTAAACTCCTTTGTCATAAATAGGCTTCAGATAGCAATCCCTCCCATAGCCTCAAGCTGCGGCCTTTGTGCTCATCCTGGAACACTCTTTTGTAAAAGTCCTTAAACAAATGTCAATAATTAACTTTATGAATTATTCTCTGAGCACAGCTGCAGAAGGCTTTGTGCCTTCTCATGCCCCTCTCAAGAACAATAAGCACCTTGATATTCCTTTTCAGTCAACTCAGCCGAGGAGAGGAAAAAACAAGTCAGAATTACAAAGCCTAACTCCTTCATCCAGGGTCCGTGCCTGCAGAATGAGGAGAGGGGGCTGGGGCCATACCTCCGTTTTGTCAGTAATGCCTAACGCGCCTCCAGATAGGAAGATCCCCTGGAGAAGGGAATGGCTCTCCACTCCAGTATTCTTGCCTGGAGAAATCCATGGACAGAGGAGCTTGGTGAGCTACAGTCCATGGGGCTACAAAGAGTCAGACACAACTGAACCACTAACACTTTCACTTTTCACTTTCACACACGTCCATGAATGACCATGAAAGTGCCATGAATGCTTTCCAAAAGCTATTTGTGCCAGCCCTTAAAGTTTGTGATTAGCCAAAGCTCAGGGGCAGAGGAAATAGCAAAAAGTAAACAGGGAAGGAGAAAGGGAAAAGGAGGCAATGGGGCACCCTCTCTCATGTTTAGATTAGTCCTTTTACAAGGGCACTGGATTCTCTTGTGGGAGGTACCCTGAACCTATGAGCAAAGAGGTGATGTCTCTATCTGATATTGCCAGCTATGGAGACATGACGCCTCTGGCTGCCTGTGACATCATGTCTAGGGATGAAGCTGGGTTGCAGCAAATAGAGGAACAAGGAGGCAAAAGCCCTGTTTTTCACTTGGGGATCCAACTGTAGGTGAAGAGAGTCCATACTTGGATTTTCTCATCATGTGCAGAATATACTTTATCAAATTTAACCCCAGCAATCAGACCTTGAAAGTGAATATTTTTATTCCCACTGTAAAGATGAGAAAATAGGTCACCCAGTTCATAATTGGTGGGGCTGAGATTCAAATTGAGTTTTGACACCAAATTATGTATAGGGGTCTTAACTGATTTCCAGGTTCGTTTTTACTTTTTAACTTATTTCACGGGTTTATTTTGTTTTATTTTTAATACTTTTTAACTTCCTTTAGAGTCTACTGCACTAAGGGCAGGACATGTGTTTACACTGATAATCCCTGCATTTTAAGCCTCAGCTGAAGTTCCTAGGACATAGCAAGTCTTTGTGATCATTTGTGGATGGATGGATGGATGGACAGAGGGAGGGATGGAGGGATGGGTGGATGAATGAATAGATGGATTTGAGGAAGACATTCTAGAGGAGACAGTATTTAAAGTATAGATTAATATTTGAGAAGGAGCGAGAGTAAGGAAGGGCATGCAGAGAGAAGAAATAGCTGTGTAAATGACTGGAAGCATTTCTGAAAGAGCAGGAAGACCTGAGCATAGGATGCTGTGGGAATCAGGGACTAGATTATGGAAGAACTTTGGATATCACATTCCGAGTTTGGCTCTTATGCTATAGGAGCAGACTATCAGAGTCTGTAAGCTGGGCAGGATGGGTACTTTGTCCACTGGGAAAGATGAATTAGAAGAGGAAAAGGACAGAGCAGGAGAAACCAGTAAGAAAGTCATTGCAATAATCAGATGACGATTTTTTTTCCAAAGGAGAAGATGTAGAACTTGCTGATCAATTGCATGACTGGGGGCAGTGAGAGGCAGGTGTCTAGCAGGGCTCTGACTTGGGTAGATGGCGTTGAGGTCATTTACTGAGACAAGGGACTCAGGATTGAGATCAATTCTTTTGAAGGTGACAGCTAACAAACATTGAGTGCTGATTGCCTGCTGGGCATTTTTCATACATTATCTTATTCAATTTTGAGAACTTACTATCATTTATTATCACTTTATAGATAATAAAACTGAGGATGAAAGCAGGTTGGTAACTAGTGTCAAGCCTTCATTCTCTACTGATAAAAAACCTTTTATTTTTGATAAAGGAATATTTTTTAACTTACATTTTAATTATACAGGTAATACATGAATATAATCTCATAAAACATAATTTCACATTATTTATAAAATGGCATCCCACTCCAGTACTCTTGCCTGGAAAATCCCATGGATGGAGGAGCCTGGTAGGCTGTACTCCATGGGATCGCTAAGAGTCAGACACGACTGAGCGACTTCACTTTCACTTTTCACTTTCATGCATTGGAGAAGGAAATGGCAACCCACTCCAGTGTTCTTGCTTGGAGAATCCCAGGGATGGGGGACCCTGGTGGGCTTCCATCTATGGGGTCACACAGAGTCGGACACGACTGAAGCGACTTAGCAGTATAAGGCCTCTTTCAATTGATCTTACACACCTTCCCCAATCATCAGAGAAAATGGACTTTGGCAGTTTGGTGCACATCATTTCAGAACCCTTTGCTAAGCCATTGCTGTGTGTACCCATGGAAAAGAGAGACTTCTATGTGCAGTTTCATATGGTGTATATATATTTGCCTATTCAAACAATATTTACTGAATATTTACAATATACAAGGCATTAGCAAACTTTCCAAAGAATAGCAAGAAGAGATAAGAAAGCCTTCTTCAGCGATCAATGCAAAGAAATAGAGGAAAACAACAGAATGGGAAAGACTAAGGATCTATTCAAGAAAATCAGAGATACCAAAGGAACATTTCATGCAAAGATGGGCTCGATAAAGGACAGAAATGGTGTGGACCTAACGGAAGCAGAAGATATTAAGAAGAGGTGGCAAGAATACACAGAAGAACTGTACAAAAAAGAGCTTCACGACCCAGATAATCATGATGGTGTGATCACTGACCTAGAGCCAGACATCCTGGAATGTGAAGTCAAGTGGGCCTTAGAAAGCATCACTACGAACAAAGCTAGTGGAGGTGATGGAATTCCAGTGGAGCTATTCCAAATCCTGAAAGATGATGCTGTGAAAGTGCTGCACTCAATATGCCAGCAAATTTGGAAAACTCAGCAGTGGCCACAAGATTGGAAAAGGTCAGTTTTCATCCCGATCCCAAAGAAAGGCAATGCCAAAGAGTGCTCAAACTACCGCACAATTGCACTCATCTCACACGCTAGTAAAGTAATGCTCAAAATTCTCCAAGCCAGGCTTCAGCAATATGTGAACCGTGAACTTCCTGATGTTCAAGCTGGATTTAGAAAAGGCAGAGGAACCAGAGATCAAATTGCCAACATCCGCTGGATTATCGAAATGCTGGACTGGAGGAAACACAAGCTGGAATCAAGATTGCTGGGAGAAATATCAATAACCTCAGATATGCAGATGACACCACCCTTATGGCAGAAAGTGAAGAGGAACTCAAAAGCCTCTTGATGAAAGTGAAAGTGGAGAGTGAAAAGGTTGGCTTAAAGCTCAACATTCAGAAAACGAAGATCATGGCATCTGGTCCCATCACTACATGGGAAATGGATGGAGAAACAGTGGAAACAGTGTCAGACTTTGTTTTTCTGGGCTCCAAAATCACTGCAGATGGTGACTGCAGCCATGAAATTAAAAGACGCTTACTCCTTGGAAGGAAGGTTATGACCAACCTAGATAGCATATTCAAAAGCAGAGACATCACTTTGCCAACAAAGGTTCGCCTAGTCAAGGCTATGGTCTTTCCTGTGGTCATGTATGGATGTGAGAGCTGGACTGTGAAGAAAGCTGAGCGCCGAAGAATAGATGCTTTTGAACTATGGTGTTGGAGAAGACTCTTGAGAGTCCCTTGGACTGCAAGGAGATCCAACCGGTCCATTCTGAAGGAGATCAGACCTGGGATTTCTTTGGAGGGAATGATGCTCAAGCTGAAACTCTAGTATTTTGGCCACCTCATGTGAAGAATTGACTCATTGGAGAAGACTCTGATGCTGGGAGGGATTGAGGGCAGGAGGAGAAGGGGACGACAGAGGATGAGATGGCTGGATGGCATCACTGACTCGATGAATGTGAGTCTGAGTGACCTCCGAGAGCTGGTGATGGATAGGGAGGCCTGGCGTGCTGCGGTTCATGGGGTCGCAGAGAGTCGGACACGACTGAGCGACTGATCTGATCTGATCTGAGCAAACTTTCTGTAAGGGGCCTGATAGTAAACATTTTAAACTTTGCTGACCTCACTTGATCTCTAGGACATAGCCTTCTTTGTTTTCCATATAATCCTATGAATATGTAAAAATCACTTTTAGGTCAGGGGGTGGGGCCAGGTTTAGGCCTGTGGTTCTTATTTTGTTGGCCCTGTTCTAGGAGTTGGCATCGTACCACCGAACAAAATAGACAAGAGTCCCTTTTCCTCAACACTGTATCCCTGAAACATTTTCATCTTCTTTTCTGCAGTTCTCAATCTTTTTCAAGGCTGCATGGTAGTTCTCTTTGAATTCTAATTTTATTTTTTAATGTATTATTTTAACTAATTTTTATTGGAGTATAGCTGCTTTACAATATTCTTACTTTCTGCTATACAGCAAAGCGATTCAGCTACATGTTTAAATATATCCTCTCTTTTCTGGATCTCCTTCCCATTTAGGTCACCAGAGAGCACTGGGTAAATTTCCCTGTGCTATATGGCATGCTTTCGTTAGTTATCTAATTTATTCATAGTCTCAACAGTGAGACTGCACCATTTGCAGAGACATGGATGGACCTAAAGACTGTCATACAGTCTTTTCTCACAAAGAGGAAAACAAATATTGTATACTAATGCATACTTGTAGAATCTAGAAAAATGGCATAGGTGATCATATTTGCAAAGCAGAAATAAAGACAGAGGGGCAGAGAACAAAGGTATGGATACCAAGGGGGAGAAGTGAGGGGTTGGGGTGAATTGGGAGATATTGGGATTGACATATACATACTATTGATACTGTGTAATTAATTTTCAAGTCTAGCTTTCTGACCCCTCATAATATCAGCTGCTTGAGGACAAGAACCATGATAAAATCCTGTTGGTGCTTCAGGTATTCAGCACAGGGCTTTATACAAAATGATTGTCCAAAGAATATGACTTGGTTTGTTCTACCTATAAAGGGAAGGTGCCTTGAAAATTTTCAGTGCCTACAAGTGTGTTAGTCGCTCATTCATGTCCAACTCTTGCCGACCCCATGGATGGTAGTTTATACAAAATGATTTCCCAAAGAATATGACTTGGTTTATTCTTCCTATACAGGGCAGGTGCTCTGAAAATTTTCAGTGCCTACAAGTGTGTTAGTCACTCAGTCGTGTCCAACCCTTGGTGACCCCCATGGACTGTAGCCCACCAGTCCATGATTATTCTTCAGGCAAGAATACTGGAGGGGGTAGTCTTTTACTTCTCCAGGGGATCTTCCCAATCCAAAGATAGATTGTGGGTCTGCCACATTGCAGGCAGATTCTTTACTGTCTGAGCCACCAGGGAAGCCCTACAAAAAAAGCCCCTAATTGCTTTTCCCCTCCTCTGAGAAGCAAAGCCGTATTCTTACAAGTTGAAAAGTATAGAGATGGGTGACTATGTGGTCCGCCCTGGTAAACACTGTCTTTCTCTGTGTGGTCCATATGTATCCTGCATCTCATGCCCCCCAAATGTCCTACATCTCATGCCATGAAAATTCATAAGACCCTTCATAATCATTGGATAACATTCTGAGACATTCTGAACAAGTGGTCGTAACCCCCTTGCTTACAAGCCAGGAGACCTTTAAACATTTCTTCCCACTCTCTGAGTGACAAATAACCTAAAAAAAAAAAAAAAATGCAGAAATAAGTCAGCCCTGTGGCCTTTCTGGGCCAGGATATGGTCTTCATGCAACTTCTTAGAAAAGTCAGGAGGCCACTGACTTGGTAGTTTTTCATTCTTCATTTTATGAACATTTTCATTCATTTGTTTATTAATCCAAGCAACATCTCATCCTTTTCATTTCTACTCTGAATATGTGTGTTTTAAGGTGTAAAATATATTAATACATATTTTATATAGACATACAATGTACAAGGTAAAAAACATACTAAAGGAAATGTTCATTTTCTGTCCCTTTTTTTTTTAATTGATAGTGCTGTGTGATCAAAAATATTCAGATAGCACTGGGGGAATACAGGGAACTCTAGGAATCTGGTCAGCCTTCCTAGAACCTCCCACACACCTTTGTACATTTCCCAACTGAAGTATTTAAATAAATAAATTTAAATTTAAAAAATAAAATGTCTTACAATGATCTGTACAGGATTGTGATAAAGAAATCAAGCTCTCAAGCGTGGAAGACTTGGGTTTACCATCTCAGTGACCAGAGTTCCTAGCCTCTTGAGTCCCTGTTATGGGAATTCCACAACCCCATACATGAAAATCCCTTGGAAGAGTACCTGTAAGACTCCAGAACATACATTATCTCCATTGACCACACCAGGTTGAGAGCATGTCTCCCCAGGGCTAGCGTGGGGGTCTGTACGTAGTAGAGAGACTTGTGCTGGCCAAATCTCACAGCTAGAATGGCTTTAAGTTTTCCCCATCAACAAATACCAAATGCCTCACCAGCAAATAGAAGCAAGCCACATTCAAGAGATGTTCCCCCATTTAAGCCCAGAGACACGTATGGATCAGAAATTCCATTTCATCCCATCTCAGGTGTTAATTATAAGCTTAAGTTTTCCCCATCAACAAATACCAAATGCCTCACCAGCAAATAAAAGCAAGCCACATTCAAGAGATGTTCCCCCATTTAAGCCCAGAGACATGTATGGATCAGGAATTCCATTTCATCCCATCTCAGGTGTTAATTACAAGCTTCTAGCAACCGGAAGCTCTGAAACAACACCAAGGAAAGGAAATTACATCATTTTTAGCAATATCTTGACAGCTATATTAACAGACAATACTTTTCTTGCCCAGCCACCAGCTGATCACCACTTGCCACCAAACAGACTAGCCTTCAATTTTGCAAGGATAGGGACAGTAGAGGTGGGGAAATTGTTCTTCTTTGGTGAAAAATCCCAAAGAATAGAATCTATAATGATCTCAGTCGTGCCTTCTGCTCATGGCCCTGTGGAAGTCAGGCCTTTCTATTTTAACCTGTAGAGTCATTCGAGGGGCACAAAATGGCAAGATAGCCTAAGAACCAGCTGGGCCCCATGGCCTTTCAGGTTCCCGCTGTCAAGCAAAATAAGTGGACTGGAAGTGCAACCCTTGGAGACATTAGAGCCAGGTGGAAAGCGAATAGCTTGGCCAGTTATTCTGTCTCTAATAATTACTTACGGGGCTTGTGCTGCTAATCACAGGCTCCCAGATGAACACAGGGAGGCTTTTTACATCCATGAATAAGGATGCTCATAATTTAATCACCAGTTCCTGGGTTCAGGGAGCCCCAGCTGTCAATGCTTGTTGGTGCAGGGCCAACATGGCACCCCCAGCAGAGGGGTGCTTGTGGTGGGATTAGCCAGGCCTGCATTTGTACCCCTTCCCGAGCGACATCAACCCACCTCCACTCTGTGGAATTAGCAGTTACTCTTCAAAGTTTGGATACAGTCATTTTATCAATAAGAACGAGAAGGGAAGTAGGAAAAGAAAGAGAAGGAAGGGGACTTCTCTGGTGGTCCAGTGGTTAAGAATCCACCTTCCAATGCAAGGGACATGGGTTCAATCCCTGGCCAGGGAACTAAGATCCCACCTGCCCTGGGGCAACTAAGTCCGTGCAACAATTAGAAAGCCAGACCCAGCAGAGCCAAACAAAAACCAAAAAAAGGAGCAAGGAGCATTTTTCTACTCAGTTTCTACTGAGGCAGAAAGAGTTTACCAAGATATGATTTCCAAAGAACAAAACAAATCCATGCCCATGATGATTTTATAACCAATGCTAGTTTTTCATATTTGCCAGTGGCCTTCGGCAACACGATGATTTTTCCGACCTATACAAGTAAATACATTCTTGAAGCAACACGATATGGCAGTCAAGTGTTCTGACTTTGGTGGTCAGGCAGCTGGAGTGTTATTAATCTCTTCCTCACTACTTATCAGCAAGAAAGAGTGAATTAATTTCTCTGCACCTCTGAGATTGTAAATCGTACTTAATTCAAGATAGTATTTGAAGAGTAAATAAAATTAGTACACTTTCTGGGCTTCACACATTAGTGCTTAGTGTTTGGGGTTAGTAAACACAAGATAAATAGTTGTTTTAAATAAAAAGGGTATCTGTCTAAGGGACCCAGTAATGAACTAGGTCTTGTGAACTGTGGAGCTGATGTGCAGATTTTCCAAGGTTGGGCCACACCCCGAAAATGCAGAGCTGGAGAGGACAACACAGCTTCTCCATGGAGACTCACGGCCTCTCTGCCTGCAGATAAAAGTGCCGATGAGCTGTCACACCTACCCATGAGGCACACACACATGAAAAGTCTGGAGAGAAACAACAAACCAGAACTCTGGAAATTGCTAAGAGTTCATTTGGGGCTCATCTCTGTGTCAAGATTCACTTGGCAAGTGACCGTTTTGGGTCCAACTCACTCAGAAGTGAGGGCTGTTGGAAGTGTTTTTCAGAGGGTGAAGCTCAAGCCCCCAGTCATAATTCCTCTCTGCTTGATGGGCTTCAAGGTGGATGCCTTTTGTATGGTGGAGAGATGCTTGTCCTTCACGCTCTCATTTCTATTATGTGAAACTGTAGATTCGGAGCTGCTAATCAACATATAACGTGATCTCATTTGAAGGCTTTCTCTTGTCCTTTGAGGGTAAGGAAATCTAATGTTTTAGATTTTAAGCTTCAATGTCATTTAAAGACTGGATCTTCCTTTTAAAGAAACCCTCAGCATTTTCCTTTGTCCTAGGCAGCCCTGGATATTAGCGGGCAAGATGTTTGGAACCTACTCTGCCTTTGGATTGGGAAAGCATAGCAGGACAGTGGGCATGTGGAAGGGTACTGGGAAACTTTAGTCCTAGGGCGTCGAGGAGACCGTGAATCTTGCCTCTCTCTAGCCTAAGGGTCAAGTATGCTCCCTGACCTGTAAGCAGTTTCCTCCGTGCAAGAAGCAAGGACTAGGGTCCAATTCCTCTTGCTTGTCCTACTTGCCCAGACATCCCTGTCTTACTTGGTTTCTGCTACTCTGATGCCGTCTCCCATCTTCTGTGCTACGAAACATCGGTTTATCCACAGAGACCAGTTCAGAGGCCACCTGGTGCCTCTCCTGTTTCCCCAGGAAATGAGTAATCTTCCCTTCTTTCTGCTCCCACCACCCTTCATCCATCCATCCACTTCCAGAGTTCTTATCAGGGGCAAGAATGCCACTCCCACCCCAACTATCCCATTACAGAGCCATCTGCCGTTGTCATTATGACTGGTTTGTAGTGATTGGAGAGACAAGGCACTAAATATCCTCTGTTGCCCCAGAGAGTCACTCTCAGTGATGACTTGTCCCATCCAAAATGCCTTAGCAATGCCTTGAAATACACAAGACTGTGAGGCTAGGCTATGCTGAACCCAGCACCATCCAGTGGAAATAGAATGTGAACATGTGTGTAATTTTAAATCTCCTGCCAGTCGCATTTTCAAAAGATTATTTAAGAAGGTAAAATTAATTTGAATAATACAGGTTTTCTTAACCGCATGTATATCAAAATACTATGATTTTAACATGTGGTACCAGCCGCACATCGGATGGCAGGCACAGCTCTGGTTTATTCACCCTGAGTTCAATTTCTTTCTGTCTCTATATTTTTCTTCACACACACAGCATCCACAAAGAACTCTCTCACCCTTTAAATCAAAGTAAAATCTCTTTGAGCCCCAGAGCACCACCATCCCATCCCACAGTCTGTGGAAGTCCAAGGTCTCTGGACTTCCTGGATCTTCTGTACTTGCTTTAGTAGCTTCCTGTGCCATGAGCTCCCATGTGTGGTTGCTACTCAGGGCCCATAACTTAGACATAAAATTCATCATCTTTCTTAATTATTGCTTAAAAGTTGTTTACACATTGTGAGGACGAGACTTCATATTCGGGAAGGAGGAGAAAGTCTGAGAAAGCTGATGTCATGGTCAATCCCAACCTGATCAACTGGAGTCGTGATGCCGTTGTTTGCAAAATGCCCTCCCGCCACCCCTGTCTGGCCCCAACCTGGAGGATTTGTTGCTGTCTTGGCTGGTCTGTGCCAGCAACTTCCCAGCATTCTGGCTCCCTATTTCTCTCTTCTCACGTCTCCAGTGACACTTTTTCCATTCAACCCCTTTCTCTGCAAAATGACAGACTCTTCTTGCCTCACCAGATCTTGGCAGCAGCTGCCAGCCAGACCTTTGACATCTGCCAGGGAATTTTTCAAAAGGTTGGGCTTTCCCTAGCATGAGCTCTTATGCCAGTTGACAAGAACTTACACTGGTATTTATTATTATTTTAAAATTATCATCATCATCATTGTTATCACCATCACCCCATCATCATTTTATTAATACCCATTACTATCCTCCTCATCATTATTAGTATCATCACCACCATCATCATCATTATGATCATCACCATCATCATTATTACAATACATGATAGTTGGAGGCAACATTTCATGATGGATGGCACTCAGGCTCTGGAACCAGACAGGAGTGGATTAGGATCTCAGTTCCACCATTTACAAGCTGTGTAATCTGGGTACAGATTCTTAAGCTCTCTAAGACTCAGATCAGTCAAATGGTGCTAATAATAGGTTCTACCTCACTGAGTTGATTTAAAAATTAAATCATTCATGTAAAAGCTCAGGACAGCTCCTGGTAGAGTCAAGTGGTCAATAAATGGTGGCTATATTATCCTTGGAATGAATGTTAGGTCCATGAAACAAGGTAAATTAGAAGTGGTCAAACAGGAGATGGCAAGAATGAACATTGACATTTTAGGAATCAGTGAACTAAAATGGACTGGAATGGGTGATTAATTCAGATGACCATTATATCTACTACCGTGGGCAAGAATCTCTTAGAAGAAATGGAGTAGCCATCATAGTCAACAAAAGAGTCCAAAATGCAGTACTTGGATGCAGTCTCAAAAATGACAGGATGATCTTTGTTCATTTCCAAGGCAAAACATTCAATATCACAGTAATCCAAGTCTATGCCCTGACCAGTAATGCTGAAGAAGCGGAAATTGAACAGTCCTATGAAGACCTACAAGACCTTCTAGAATTAACACCCAAAAAAGATGTCCTTTTCATTATAGGGGACTGAAATGCAAAAGTAGGAAGTCAAGAGATACCTGGAGTAACAGGCAAATTTGGCCTTGAAGTACAAAAGGAAGCAGGGCAAAAAGCTAACAGACTTTTGCCAAGAGAATACACTGGTCATAGCAAACACCCTCTTCCAACAACACAAGAGAAGACTCTACACATGGACATCACCAGATGGTGAACACCGAAATCAGATTGATTGCAGCCAAAGATGAAAAAGCTCTATAAAGTCAACAAAAACAAGACCAGAAGCTGACTGTGGCTCAGATCATGAACTTGTTATTGCAAAATACAAACTTAAATTGAAGAAAGTGGGGAAAACCACTAGACCATTCAGATATGACATAAATCGAATCCCTTATGATTATACAATGGAAGTGACAAGTAGATTCAAGGAATCAGATCTGATAGATGAGTTCCTGAAGAAATATGGACAGAGGTTTGTGACATTGTACAGGAGGCAGGGATCAAGATCATCTTCAAGAAATAGAAATGTAAAAAGGTGAAATGGTTGTCTGAGGAGGCCATACAAATAGCTGTGAAAAGACGAGAAGCGAAAAGTAAAGGAGAAAAAGAAAGATATACCCATTTGAATGCAGAGTTGCAAAGAATAGTAAGGAAAGATAAGAAAGCCTTCCTCAGCAATCAATGCAAAGAAATAGAGGAAAACAATAGAATGAGAAAGACTAGAGATGTCTTCAAGAAAATTAGAGATACCAAGGAAACATTTCATGCAATGACAGACAAAATAAAGGACAGAAATGGTATGGACCTAACAGAAGCAGAAGAGATTAAGAAGAGGTGGCAAGGGTACACAGAAGAACTATACAAAAAAGACTCTTCATGACCTAGATAACCACAGTGGTGTGATCACTCAACTAGGGCCAGACATCCTGGGATGTGAATTCAAGTGGCCTTTAGGAAGCATCACTACGAACAAAGCTAGTGGAGGTGATAGAATTCCAGTTGAGTGATTTCAAATCCTAAAAGATGATGCTATGCAATTGCTGCACTCAATATACCAGTAAATCTGGAAAACTCAGCAGTGGCCACAGGACTGGAAAAGGTCAGTTTTCATTCCAATCCCAAAGAAAGGCAATGCCAAAGAATGCTCAAACTACGACACAATTGCACTCATCTCAAACGCTAGCAAAGTAATGCTTAAAGTTCTCCAAGCCAGGCTTCAACAATACATGAACCATGAACTTCCAGATGTTCAAGGTGGATTTATAAAAGGCCAAGGAACCAGAGATCAAATTGCTAATTTCTGCTGGATCATGGAAAAAGCAAGAGTTCCAGAAAAAACATCTACTTCTGCTTTATTGACTATGCCAAAGCCTTTGACAATAAAAACTGTGGAAAATTCTGAAAGAGATGGGAATACCAGACCACCTGACCTGCCTCCTGAGAAATCTGTATGCAGGTCAAGAAGCAACAGTTAGAACTGGACATGGCAAAACAGACTGGTTCCAAATAGGGAAAGGAGAATGTCAAGGCTGTATATTGTCACCCTGCTTATTTAACTTATATGCAGAGTGAAAAGTGAAGTCGCTCAGTTGTGCCCAACGCTTTGCGACCCCATGGACTAACCTACGAGGCTCCTCTGTCCATGAGATTTTCCAAGCAATAGTACTGGAGTGGACTGCCATTTGTACATCATGCCAAATGCTGGACGGGATGAAGCACAAGATTGCTGAAAGAAATAGCAATAACCTCAGATATGCAGATGACACCACCCTTATGGCAGAAAGTGAAGAAGAACTAAATAGCCTCTTGATGAAAGTGAAAGAAGAGAGTGAAAAAGTTGGCTTAAAGCTCAACATTCAGAAAACGAAGATCATGGCATCCGGTCCCATCACTTCATGGCAAATAGATGGGGAAACAGTGGAAACAGTTTCAGACTTTATTTTTGGGGGCTCCAAAATCACTACAGATGGTGACTGCAGCCATGAAATTAAAAGATGCTTACTCCTTGGAAGGAAAGTTATGACCAACCTAGATAGCATATTCAAAAGCAGAGACATTACTTTGCCAACAAAGGTTTGTCTAGTCAAGGCTATGGTTTTTCCTGTGGTCATGTATGGATGTGAGAGTTGGACTGTGAAGAAAGCTGAGGGCCAAAGAATTGATGTTTTTGAACTGTGGTGTTGGAGAAGACTCTTGAGAGTCCCTTGGACTGCAAGGAGATCCAACCAGACCATTCTGAAGGAGATCAGCCCTAGGATTTCTTTGGAAGGAATAAGGCTAAAGCTGAAACTCCAATACTTTGGCCACCTCATGCGAAGAGTTGACTTGTTGGAAAAGACCCTGATGTTGGGAGGGATTGGGGGCAGGAGGAGAAGGGGACGACAGAGGGTGAGATGGCTGGATGGCATCACTGACTCGATGGATGTGAGTTTGAGTGAACTCTAGGAGTTGGTGATGGACAGGGAGGCCTGGCTTGCTGCAATTCATGGGGTCGCAAAAAGTCGGACATGGCTGAGCGACTGAACTGAACTGAACATTTGTTGTCTCCTCTCTATTAGAAAGGCATTGTGCTTTGCATTTTGTCTTCATTCTCTTTTTCAGTTCACTAATGAGGGAGAAGCCATTTTATTCTCCACTTTACAGACAAGAAAACAATGGTGCACAATTTTTCTATCTGCATGCAGGACAAAAACTCTAGGGCAGTAAGACCCTGGCTGATCCTTTGTGCCCTTATCAGCATCTGTCACAGGACCTGACACAGACGCTCAATATGTAATTTATGATTTATCCATTTATTGATTACCAGAAGAAACATACACCCCCTAGGGCAAATCATGAACGCCTCCCCAGTGGGGTGAGTTAGGTCATGGAGCTCTGAACCAGATGAGTTTAACTCTGCTGAAGGCCTTTCCAGCCTACAGGACTGATGGCTTTAATGTGACACTGACCAGAGAGGTGCTTCTTTGGAGGTGAGCTGGGCTGCACCAGTCTGGAATTCCAGGGCAGGGCGCACCGTCTTGCTGGGGCCCAATGGCACCCCACTCCAGTACTCTTTTTCCTGGAAAATCCCATGGATGGAGGAGCCTAATAGGCTGCAGTCCATGGGGTCGCAAAGAGTCGGACATTTACTGAGTGACTTCACTTTCACTTTTCCCTTTGATGCATTGGAGAAGGAAATGGCAACCCACTCCAGTGTTCTTGCTTGGAGAATCCCAGGGATGGGGGAGCCTGGGGGGCTGCCGTCTATGGGGTCACACAGAGTCAGACACGACTGAAGCGACTTAGCAGCAGCAGCAGCAACCTCCCCCTAGAGTAGGTCTTAGTGCCCTCTATCATAATTTTCTTTTACTCCCAGTTCCCTCCAGAAGACTACAGGTACCTTAGAGGACTGTCTTAGAGTAGAAGTCAACAACAGGAGGGGAGGAGGGAGGGGAGGAGGGAGGGGAGAAAGAAAGAAGGAAGAAAAGGGGGGAGGGAGGGGACAGGCGGGTGGTAATATGAGTTATGACATGGTTCACATACATATCTGACTCCAACACTTTGCTTTTAAAAAGTAGAGTCATTACTTGATGGAAATGAAGAATAAGAATCCTGGGACAAATGAACATAAGGAACCTTCAGGACAGGAGAGCTAAGAGAGCTAAAACCATGTTGAGGGAGAGGAGGCAGGCTGGCAAAGACCAACCTGGGAACCCCACCCCAAAGCCACAATCAGTCCTCAGCTCTGGAATGTACCCTCTGTTGAAGTGAGATATTGATTTTTCACATTGCTGCTTTACATTCTTCCTGGATTTGGGGCTGATTAACTCCAATAAAAAGCACTGCCAACTGGTGAAAACTTAAAACAAAGGGTCTATACAAAAGCATCGTGTTCCCCCTCGCTTTCATGTATTTGAAGCAAGCTTACCCTCGCTAGTCGCCTATGGTTCCTGCATAAATTACTCTGCAAGACCAGCCTGCTGTGAGCGTGCTTGCCTGACTGCCTCTGTTCCCCTTCAAATCTGTCAGTTAAGCTTTAAGCATCTTGAAAACGTATTGTCTGGAATGAAACAACCAATTATGCTTTCAGGTTTTGTGGCATAATATCGCAGAAACTAGCAATTACAGAATCAGAGTGGCATCAAATGGGGTAGAAGGGAGTTAGCGCGGATTATTCTTTAAATAGCAGTTACATGAACTCATAATAAATAGGTATTAAGTGTTAAATGTATGATAAGTAATTCTTGACAATGCAATTATCCAAACAGGAGAGGGGAAAGTGGCAAGATGGCATTGTCAAAGTCTTTTGTGCACGGCATGCTCAGTTAGACTGAAATGGGGAGGAAATTTGTCTCTGTTCCAACCAGCAGTGGAGGTAAGTGTACAGATGTGGGCACTGAAGGGAATTTGGCTGAGTCCTAAGAACTGGTATGTTTTCAAAAGAGCAAAGCCCTTTCTGCTAGGGCAGGATATAGTTGACCAGAAAACTCTATGGCAACAAGCTCCTCTTAATGCACAGCCAGGTAACCAAACATATATATTTAGGAAGCTCTCATTATAAAATGGCATGCAGATAAGTATATAGACTGGTTCTTAGCAGAAAACAGGTGTATAGGAAATGTTGGTTGAACTTATCTGGCGCTTAGAAACAGGGCTGCTATGGAAGATTGTATAGGTTGTGCACTGCACAATTCCAGGGAAGAACATTTATATAGATGCGATGTGAACAGCTCCCTCTTGGACTCGGGACATGCTGTGGTCTTGTTTGAAGTTTCAACACAGTGGTCTTCAGCAGTATGATTTAATGATCAAAATGGAGGACTTGTGACCAGACTGCAAGTGTGCACGCTAAGTCGCTTCATTCGTATCCAACTCTGTGAGACCCTCTGCACTGTAGCCCACCAGGCTCCTCTGTCCATGGGATTCTCCAAGCAAGAATATTGGAGTGGGCTGCTGCGCCCACCTCCGGGGGTCTTCCCAACCCAGGGATCGAACTTGCGCCTCTTACATTTCTTGCATTGGCAAGCAGGTTCTTTAACACTAGTGCCAACTGGAAAGCCACTTGCTTACCATTACTTGTAGTAAAAAAAGACTCAGGTATCACATACTCATAGAATTATAAAGCTGGATGGAGTCCATCTAGGCCAACTGTTTCCTATTTCCCCGTTATATAAATGAGGAAGCTGAGGCCCAAAGAAGGAGAGTGATTTGCCTGAGGCTCTGCTTTATGATACTCATGATCACAGAAATAATCTTTCCTTCTGTATGAAGATACACTTTTGCCTATGCTAATGCTAGTACTCTTCAAGGTCTAAATCAAAGTCTATTTTCTCCAGGAAACTTTCCATTGTGTCCACCGATCTCTTACCTATCAAACCCTACAGTGGGGATTGTGTCCATCCCTTGCATCTTATCCCCTTACTGTCTCTTCACACGAGAGGCAGAGTCACCACATAAATCAGTATGTCCACTCCCTTGCTCTGAAGTTGCCTGTCATAGATAACTGTAGTAATGACTCCAAATTTGTTCACACTTTCTTGTATCTGTGCTGTTGGGTAGATCTATCGCTTGGGTAGGGACCTACCCTTGAGTAGACTGACTCTAAGCTTTGCTGGTTGACTTGCTCTGGCCAATGGCAACCACAGTAACGTGATGCAAGAGAGACTATACAAGGGGAAGTGCTTGTGCACCAGGGTTTGCCCCAGGTTGCTGTTCTTAGAAATTTAAGCCTCAGTGTAACCATGTCAAGAATGCTAGTTGATAGGGAACGTGAGATCCAGTGGCCTTTGTTGCCCAGCTGACAACCAGTAAACCTGCTAAAGCAAAGCTGCCTTGTTGAGCACAGACATATCCATTAGCCCAGCCAAACCAATAGAAGAATCAACTAGCTGAGTTCAGCCTAAATCCTCAACCTGCAGAATCAATTGAATCAATGTTGTAAGTTTAATCACAAAGTTTGGGGCTGATGTTATTCTATAACAAAAGCTACCGGAGATACATCATAATGCCCAGAGCAAAACCCAAGATCTCTTGGCCTACAAAGCCCTATATGATCCCCAAGAACTGAAACCACCTATATGTCCTTAGCTTGCTGTCTACATTAATACGATTTTACTTCCCACTTTTTCAACAACACAACCTTTCCAGTCCAGGAAACTCTTGCCTTGTGAGGTAAAAGTTGCCAAATAACTTTATTTGTTCGTTCCACAAACCTTCTGAGAGACTCCAACTCTTAAATAGAGAACTTTCAAAAATAGTTTATGGCCCAAGACTCTTTGAACTATGATCTCAAAGTAACCACCTTGTAGTAGCCACAAGTCCTAAACTTATAATTCTTAGTCCTAACTAAGATTGTTTGTTGTAAGACTTGACCTGATCCAGACTTTTAAAATCTCATATATACCCCAAATTTGTCCTTCCTTGTCTGAAACACTACTGAGACTCTTTTGGCATGTTGTTCTTTCTTATTTGGATGAAAATAACTCAATTTTGTTGAATCAGGGGGTAGTTTTGGTGATATACTCAGGGAGCCAGAATTTATCATCTCTGTATTCTGATGCCAGACCTATCCCTTATTTTTTACTCTCAAGTCATACCAACCTCCTTGCTTTTCCTTGAACATAGCAATAATTTATTGTATGAAAGATTTCGTGCTTGATGTTTCCACTGTCTGGGATCCACCAGCCTTGATATCTGCCCTATGCATCTCTCCTTTCATTCAGGTCCATGATCAAATGCCACCAATCCTCTCATATCTAGAGTATCAGGGTCCTTCACTTTCTACCATCTTATCTGTGGTTTATGTTTACTTCTGCTTTTGTTCATAGCATTTGTTTCTATCGAAATTACCACACACACACACACACACACACACACACACACACCTGTGCATTTATTGTCTTTCTCCTTTACTAGAAGGTAACTTCCGAGAGGCAGGACCCATTGCCTGCCTCCTGCACCACTGTAACAGCAGTGCCTAGAAGACAGGTGCTCCAAAAAATACTTGTTGAGTGAACCTTGATAAGTTAATATTAGATGTTGCTGTTTTGTTAATGTTGTTCTTATTGTTGTCATTGTCACACTCTGTACTGTGCCTTTTTATCCAGAACCAAAATCCCACCACTCTCCTCCTTCACAAATCTTTCTTGAAATGTCTCTGGAATCCTCTTTTCAGAGGAAATAAACCCCAATATGCACTTCCCAGAGGGCACTAATGGTAAAGAACCCATCTGCCAATGCAGATGTAAAAGACAGGGGTTTGATCCCTGAGTCGAGAAGATCCCCTTGAGGAGGACATGGCAACCCACTCCAGTATTCTTGCCTGGAGAATCTCATGAACAGGAGAGCTTGGCAGACCCCAGTTCTGCAAAGTCAACCACCAGTTCTGGGGTTGCAGAGTTGGACATGACTGAAATGACTTGCTGTTCTTTGGAACTCTGCATTAAAATGGGTATATCTTTCCTTTTCTCCTTTCCCTTTTGCTTCTCTTCTTTTCATAGCTATTTGTAAACCATCCTCAGACAACCATTTTGCCTTTTTTTACATTTCTTTTTCTTAGGGATGGTCTTGATCCCTGTCTCCTGTACAATGTCACAAACCTCCATCCATATTTATTCAGGCAATCTGTCTATCAGATCTAATCCCTTGAATCCATTTCTTACTTCCATTGTACAGTCATAAGGGATTCGATTTAGGTCATAGCTGAATGGTCTAGTGGTTTCCCCCTCTTTCTTCAATTGAAGTCTGAATTTTGCAATATGGAGTTCACGATCTGAGCCACAGTCAGCTCCCACTCTTGTTTTTGCTGACTGTACAGAGCTCCTCCATCTTTGGCTGCAAGGAATATAATCAATCTTATTTCAGTGTTGACCATCTGGTGATGTGCATGTGTAGAGTCTTCTGTTGTGTTGTTGGAAGAGAGTTTGCTATGACCAGTGCATTTTCTTAGCAAAGCTTTATTAGTCTCTGCCCTGCTTCATTCTATACTCCAAGGCCAAATTTGCCTGTTACTCCAGGTATCTCTTGACTTCCTACTTTTGCATTCCAGTCCCCTATAATGAAAAGGACATCTTTTTTGGGTGTTCATTCTAGAAGGTCTTGTAGGTCTTCATAGGACCATTCAACTTCAGCTTCTTCAGCATTACTGGTTGGGGCATAGACTTGGATTACCGTGATATTGAATGTTTTGCCTTTGAAATGAACAGAGATCATTCTGTCGCTTTTGAGACTGTAGCCAAGTACTGCATTTTGAACTCTTTTGTTGACTATGATAGGTACTCCATTTCTTATAAGGGATTCTTGCCCACAATAGTAGATATAATGGTCATCTGAATTAAATTCACCCATTCCAGTCCATTTTAATTCACTGATTCCTAAAATGTCGACATTCACTCTTGCCATTTCCATTTGACCACTTCTAATTTGCTTTGATTCATGGACCTAACATTCCAGGTTCCTATCCGATATTGTTCTTTATAGCATTGAACTTTACTTCCATCACCAGTCACATCCACAACTGGGTGTTATTTTTTCTTTGGATCCATCTCTTCATTCTTTCTGGAGTTATTTCTCCACTGATCTCAAGTAGCATTTTGGGCACCTAACGACCTGGGGAGTTCATCTTTCAGTGTCCTATCTTTTTGCCTTTCCATATTGTTCATGGGGTTCTCAAGGCAAGAATACTGAAGTAGTTTGCCATTCCCTTCTCCAGTGGACCACGTTTTGTCAGAACTCTCCACCATGACCTGTCCATCTTGGGTGGCCATACATGGCATGGCTCATAGTTTCAGTGAGCTAGACAAGGCTGTGGTCCATGTGATCAGATTGGTTAGTTTTCTGTGATTGTGGTTTTCAGTCTGTCTGTCCTCTGATGGAGAAGGGTAAGAGACTTATGGAAGCTTCCTGATTGGAGAGAGTCACTGAAGGGGAAACTGCGTCTTCTGATGGGTGGGGCCATGCTCAGTAAATCTTTAATAAAATTTTCTGTTGAAGGGCAGGGCTGTGTTCCTACCCTGTTATTTGACCTGAGTCCAAACTATAGTGGATGAAATGAAGATAATGACAATCCTTCAAAAGGTCCCATGCACTCACCACTAAGTATTCCAGACCCTGCAGCAGGCCACCGCCAACCCGCACCTCTGCTGGAGACTCCTGAACACTCCTGGGCAAGTCTGGGTCAGTCTCTTGTGGGGTCACTGCTCCTTTCTCCTGGGTCCTGGTGCATACAGGGTTCTGTTTGTGCCCTCCAAGAGTCAGTTTCCTCAGTCCTGTGTAAGTTCTGGTGGCTCTATCGTGGGGTTAATGGCGATCTCCTCCAAGAAGGCTTATGCCATACCCAAGTCTACTGCACCCAGAGCGCCCGCCCCTGTAGCAGTCCACTGTTGACCCATATCTCCACAGGAGACACTCAAACACAGTTCTGTCTGTCTCTGTGGGGTCTCTGGGTCCTGGTGCACATAAGGTATATTTGAATATACCTTCAAGGTTCCAAAGAATAGCAAACAGAGATAAGAAAGCCTTCCTCAGTGATCAATGCAAAGAAATAGAGGAAAACAATAGAATAGGAAAGACTAGAGATCTCTTCAAGAAAATTAGAGATGCCAAGGGAACTTTTCACGCAAAGTTAGACACAATAAAGGACAGAAATGGTAGTGATCTAACAGAAGCAGAAGATATTAACAAGAGGTGGCAAGAATACACAGAAGAACCGTAAAAAAAAGATCTTCATGACCCAGATAACCTCGATGGTGTGATCACTCACCTAGAGCCAGACATCCTGGAATGCGAAGACAAGTGGGCCTTAGGAAGCATCATGACAAACAAAGCTAGTGGTGGTGATGGAATTCCAGTTGAGCTATTTCAAATCCTGGAAGATGATGCTGAGACAGTGCTGCACTCAAGATGCCAGCAAATTTGGAAAACTCAGCAGTGGCCACAGGACTGGAAAAGGTCAGGTTTTATTCCAATCCCAAAGAAAGGCAATGCCAAAGAATGCTCAAACTACTGCACAATTGCACTCATCTCACACACTAGCAAAGTAATACTCAAAATTCTCTAAGCTAGGCTTCAACAGTATGTGAACCATGAACTTCCAGATCTTCAAGGCAGATTTAGAAAAGGCCAAGGAACCAGATATCAAATTGCCAACATCTGCTGGGCCATCAAAACAGCAAGAGAGTTCCAGAAAAACATCTACTTCTGCTTTATTGATATGCCAAAGCTTTTGACTGTGTGGATCACAACAAACTGTGGAAAATTCTTAAAGAAATGGGAATACCATACCACCTGACCTGCCTCCTGCAAAATCTGTATGCAGGTCAGGAAGCAACAGTTAGAACTGGACATGGAACAACAGACTGGTTCCAAATCAGGAAAGAAGTACATCAAGGATATATATTATCACTCTGCTTATTTAACTTGTATGCAGAGTACATCATGAGAAATGCTGGACTGGATGAAGCACAAGCTGGAATCAAGATTGCCAGGAGAAATATCAATAACCTAAGATATGTAGATGACACTACTCTTATGGCAGAAAGCAAAGAACTAAAGAGCTTCTTGATGAAAGTAAAAGAGGAGAGTGAAAAAGTTGGCTTAACACTCAACATTCGGAAAACGAAGATCATGGCATCTGGTCCCATCACTTCATGGCAAATATGTAGGGAAACAGTGGCAGACTTTATTTTGGGGGGCTCCAAAATCACTGAAGATGGTGACTGCAGCCATAAAATTAAAAGACGCTTGCTCTTTGGAAGAAAAGTTATGACGAACCTAGATGCCATATTAAAAAGCAGAGACATTACTTTGTCAACAAAGGTCCATTTAGTCAAAGCTATGGTTTTTTCCAGTAGTCATGTATGAATGTGAGAGTTGGACTATAAAGAAAGTTGAGCACTGAAAAATTGATGCTTTTGAACTGTGATGTTAGAGAAGACTCTTGAGTCCCTTGGACTTCAAGGAGATCCAACCAGTCCATCCTAAAGCAGATCAGTCCTGGGTGTTCATTGGAAGTACTGATGTTGAAGTTGAAACTCCAATACTTTGGCCACCTGATGCAAAGAGCTGACTCATTTGAAAAGACCCTGATGCTGGAAAAGATTGAGGGTGGGAGGAGAAGGCGATGACAGAGAAGGGGATGGTTGGATGGCATCACTGACTCCATGAACATGAGTTTGAGTAAACTTCAGGTGTTGGTGATGGACAGGGAGGCCTGGTGTGGTGCAGTCCATGGGGTCGCAAAGAGTCGGACATGACTGAGCGACTGTACTGAACTGAACTGAACTGAATCGACTGAGCACACATACAAACCCTCGTATATTTGCAGCCTCTTTGATGAATCTCTTTTCCACCTTCCTCTTTATTGGAGCATTCAGTTTCTCCTGAAGCCACCACTTTCCCAGCAGCCCTAGAAGTGAAGATGGCTCACCTCGCCCTCCTAGATGCCCATTCCACAGGTAGGAACCAAGCTGAGCATTTGTCCACCCCTCTTCCTTCCACTTCTAGATTACGGCTCTTCAACCTCACATGAAACTCCTGTCCTTCATAGTCTTTTACTCCTCCTCACTGATAGTCTCTCAACCATCATTCTCTCCCTCCCTAAAGACTCAGATTCCTGGTTCCCGCTTTCCCACTCCACTCCCCCAATCCTACCAGTGTCAAATTGATTCCAGAATCTTCGTAGGCACCAACTGATCCAACTCCTTGGTTTCACCTCAGATATTCTTTTTACCAGTGATGTCTACCTTCTCTCCCCTTGACTCGCTCACTCCCAACGTGACTTTCTGGTCTCTGCATGACCTAGAGCTCCTTTTTTTAGGAAGTATTCAGCTCAGGCATCTAACCTTCTGAACACAACCTCTTATCTTTCCAAGACTCTCAGGTGATTTCTTCTACCACATCTGATCTTTAGGGTTAGAGAGACCCCAAATCCCTTAACTTCTTGGCTTCCTTTTCATCATCCTTCTTTCTTGTCTCCACTTCTCTCTCCACAAGTCTGGACCTTAAAACTCATGATTCTCACATCCCTCATTAGCTTCAACTCACTGAACCCAGTGTGCTTCTGTCACACCTGCCAGACAAGTTCTGACCTTTCTTGAACCCCATCATTTGACTTCTCCCTGCCCACGCCTAGGCTGCTGAGTCCTGTGGGAAGAAACTCCACCGCATTGAAGATCAGTGCTATTAAAATCCAATGCCTTCAGCCTCACCTGAGGTCTCAGAGCTTCCAGCTTTCTAAGTAAGCTCTCTCCCACCCTCTAGGACAGTTATTTCAAATTTCTCCACACTTTTTGAATTTCTTACCCCACTACCTCCCACTCACTCAAGGCAGATAACCTCACCTCCTACTGCACAGGGAAAAAAATAGAAGGCTTTAGATAAGAACTCCCCAAAAGTTCTGATTCTAGACCTGCAAAATAAGCTGCATATATACCCATCCTCTTTCCCTCCCTTGATAGTGAAGGGTGATACCTTCTTCCTTACCAATGCTCTGGATTTCCTCTTCTTTTTCCCCCTCCAGGACCATACCTAACTATCCTTACTCTCTCCTGCAACTTTGATTTCTCCCTTTCTTCTTGATTCTTTAGTACATGGCTTTAACTTTCAAAGTATTTCTGATTAAAAACAAACCCACCCCCAACCCTCTAAACCCACACCAGCTGCAGCCTCACTCCCTTACACAGCTAAGATCTTGAACAAGGTGCTTGCTCTTGCATCCTCATTCCCTCACCTCCTTCTCCTTCCTGAGCTCAGCACAACCCAACATCTATGCCCTCCACCCTGTACAGACTGACCTCATCAAGGGTCCAACAACATCCTTAGCAATGGTTTGAATCCACCAAAACTCATTTGTGCTCCCATACTTGACCTTGCTACTGTTGACAGTATAACTTTGAACCGTCATCCCTCCTAGGCTTCCATTGCAATTCACAAGCTGAGTATTCTTCCTACCTCTCTGGTCACTCCATCTTATTCTTCTTCATGAGGACTCATTCCATCTGTCCCTTAAATGTTGAGGCTCCTCAGAATTCTGTTCTGGCTACTCTTCAGCGTGGATATAGTGCATCCCTCTGGCCCATTTTGTACATCCCTCTGGCTTCAATACCTTCTCTATGTTGATGCCTCCAAAGTGAATGTCCCTGGCCCAGATCTGTTTCAGACTTCCTGTACAAAAGCCTACTTGTCACCTCTGTCTAGATGTCCCATAAGTCTATCAGCCCACCTTAAAACTGCCACTCTCCAGGTATTCCTATGTCAGCTTCCCCAAAGTGTTCAAACAGAACACCTGATATTTCTTTGGTTTACATTTTTCCCTTCATTTCTGTGAAAGTTAAAGTGTTAGTCACTCAGTCCTGTCGACTCTTTGTGATTCCATGGACTGTAGCCCACCAGGGTCCTCTGTCCATGGAATTCTCCAGGCAAGAATACTGGAGCGGGTAGCCATTCCCTTCTCCAGGGGATCTTCCAGACTCAAGGATCATCTCTATACCCATGCTCAGTTCATCTAATCTGCACCACTACATATTTTGTAAATTCATCCATATTTCTCGAATCCCACTCCTCTTTCCCTATTTCACTAACATCTCTCTTGTATACTCCTGGTCTCCCTCTAATTCTTGCTATGGCCTAAGGGATTTTTCTAAAGTGTAAATCCAGCCATGTCGGCCCATTATGTGATGCCCTTCCACAGTTCCTTGTTGCTTTTAGGAAAAAATCTGAATCCATTTAATGGCTTCTGAGACCAGTTATAGCTTGTGTGGTCCCAAGATACCTTTTCTAGCCTGGATTTTGTCACTCCAAGTGCATATTCTAGGTTCTGACCACATAGCACCATTTTCAGAGCCTTGAAAAAGCCTAGAGTGTCTTGCCTCTGAGAATGTCACACCCTGCTATTCTTTTATCAGGAAGAGTTACATATATATATAAGTAACTCTCATATATATATATATATATATATATATATATATATATATATATATATATATATGTTACATATGCTGCTGCTGCTGCTGCTAAGTTGCTTCAGTCGTGTCCGACTCTGTGCGACCCCATAGACGGCAGCCCACCAGGCTCTGCCGTCCCTGGGATTCTCTAGGCAAGAACACTGGAGTGGGTTGCCATTGCCTTCTCCATTGTGTGAAAGTGAAGTCGTTCAGTCATGTCCAGTCCTCAGCGACCCCATAGACTTCAGCCCACCAGGCTTCTCCATCCATGGGATTTTCTAGGCAAGAGTACTGGAGTGGCTTGCCATTGCCTTCTCCGAATATGTTACATATATATATATATATATATATATAAAATATATATATATATATATATATAAATCTGTGTGTGTGTGTGTGTGTATAAAATTGTGTGTATTTATTTATTCATTGTTTTTGGCTGTGCTGGGTCTTCATTGCTGTGCAGACTTTTCTCTAGCTGTGGGGAGCTGGGGCTAGCCTCGAGTTGTGGTGTGCAGTCTTCTTATTGCAGTAGCTTCTCTTGTTGCAGAGCATGCAGGCTTCAGTACTTACAGCACACGGGCCGAGTAGTTCTGGCTGCTGGACTCTAGAGCACAGGCTCAGTAGTTGTGGTGCATGGGCTTAGTTTCTCTGCGGCATGTGGGACCTTCTCTGACCAGGGACTGAATCCAATCAGTATCTCCCACACTGACAGGTAGATTCTTTACCACTGAGCCACCAGAGAAGCCTGGAATACTTCTTTAGTACCATCTTTCTCCAGTAATTTCCATTTGTCTTTCTGACCTTGGTCCACAGGCCCCCTCCTCCCGGAAGCCCTCTCTGTTTTGCCAGACTAGATTAAAGGCCTCTCCTCTGTATCCTCACAGCTCTCTCCACTTATCCTATCTAGCAATTGGCACAGGGCTTTGTAAGAGATTCCCTATTCATCAAAATTTTCTATGGGTCTGTCATCTTCATGAGGTCAACTCTTTGACTTCCCACTCCAGGATCCCAGGCACCCAGCACCAGGCTTGAGATGGATAAGGCTGAGTGACTATTTAGTATAAAAATTAAATTAAGGAAAATAAATTAAGAGGGATCCAGAGTTATGAAAGGGGCTTCCCATGTGGCTCAGTCATAAAGGATCCTCCTGCCAATGCAGGATCCCTGGCCTGGGAACACCCAGGGAACATGTCTGGGAACATCCCCTGGGGAAGGAAATTGCAAACCACTCCAGTATTCTTGCCTGGGAAATCCCATGAACAGAGGAGCCTGGGTGGGCTACAATCCATGGGGTCACAAAGAGTCAAACATATTTTGGTTACTAACCAATAAACAACATGTTTACGGAAAGACTGGACATCATCAATTTATTCTAGTATTTTCCTTCAGTTCTGTTCACCATCACCAAGAGGGGCTATAGACTGACTACCTTACCCAAAATATTCTTTGTCTTTCACATCATCAAAAGTATAGGGTAGTTTGACCAGTAGTTTTGTGAAATGGACAAAGCCTTGGAGTCATTTTAGGTACCCCAAATATTTTGTGACATTTAGTGTAACTTTTTTTTCTAATTTCAAACACAATATATGCATAAATTACAATAAAAATTTTCCAATCACAGGGAAATAACAATACAATGAAATCACCCATATGCTGCTGCTGCTGCTGCTAAGTCGCTTCAGTCGTGTCCGACTCTGTGCGACCCCATAGACGGAAGCTCACCAGGCTCCCCTGTCCCTGGGATTCTCCAGGCAAGAACACTGGAGTGGGTTGCCATTTCCTTCTCCAATGCATGAAAGTGAAAAGTCAAAGTGAAGTCGCTCAGTCGTGTCCGACTCTTAGCGACCCCACGGACTGGAGCCTACCAGGCTCCTCCGTCCATGGGATTTTCCAGGCAAAAGTACTGGGGTGGGGTGCCATTGCCTTCCCCGAATCACCCATATGACACCATACAATTGGAACTTGCTATTAAATTTTCAATGTGTATTCTTTTAGTATGTTTTACATTCACTTATATTCACTTCTTTTAGAAAAATCTGGAACCTATGGCACACACTGTGTGTAGCCTACTTTTTTTTAAATTAGCACTGTCGGAGTGAGCATCTTTCAATGTCAGTATATGTTCTTCTTTTTGTCTGTGGTTTTAGCAAACAGGTGAGTTTGTCTCATTAAAAATATATACATCCAATAGGTCCTTGTTGGTTATCTATTTTATATATAGTCATGTACGTATTTTAATCCCAAACTCCTAATTTATCCCTCCCCAAGTCCCTTTTTGGAGAAGGAATACTACAGTATTCTTGCGTGGAGAATCCCATGGACAGAGGAACTTGGTGGGCTACACAGTCCATGGGATTGCAGAGTCACACACAACTTAACAACTAAACCACCACCACCACCAAGTCCCTGTTGGTGACCATAAGTTTGTTTTCTCTGTCTATGAGCTCTCTATTTCTGTTGGAAATCATACTCAATATCTACTACTACTACTACTAAGTCGCTTCAGTCATGTCCGACTCTGTGTGATCCCATAGACGGCAGCCCACCAGGCTCCCCGTCCCTGGGATTCTCCAGGCAAGAACACTGGAGTGGGTTGCCATTTCCTTCTCCAACTCAATATCTAGTAACAGTCTATAATGAAAAAGAATCTAAAAAAAAAAAGAATATATATATATAGTATATATATATATATGTGTGTGTGTGTGTGTGCGCGCGCGCTAGTCACTCCGTGGTGTCTGACTCTTTGCAACCTCATGGACTGTAGCTCCCCCAGGCTCCTCTGTCCATGGAATTCTCCAGACAAGAATATTGGAGTGGGTAGTCATTCCCTTCTCCAGAAGATCTTCCCAGCCCAGGGATTGAACCCAGGTCTTGCCCTATGGGCAAATTCTTTACCATCTGAGTCACCTGAGAAGCCTATATATATGTATATATACGTGTGTGTGTGTGTGTGTGTGTGTGTGTGTGTGTATAACTGAATTACTTTGCTATACACCTGAAATTAAGACATTGTAAATTAATTATATTTCAATAAAAACGGAGGCAGAGGCAGACGGGTGACAGCCACAGCCGTCGAGAGGCAATCTCTCCCCAGAGATGGCATGTTCTACCAAACTGCGAGCAGGCTCCCAGTTGCTAACCAAGACTTCCTGGGATTTTGGACAGTTGACATTCGCCAGGAGGGTTGCAACCAGAGACCAGCTCTCCAGAGGAGACACCCAGCACACCTGAGACGGCGCTTCCGCTGCGCACCCAGGAAACCGAGCTGGCTGGGACGGGGGAGGTGATAAGACTCACTGGCCCACCTACGGAGAGTGCACTCGCCAAGCATCTGGCTACCTGAGCTGCTCGGACCTGGGAAAGGCACAAAATGCAGGCCCAAATGAATCTGTGCCTTTGTAGAATACCCGAGAAACTGAACCTGAGTGGCTTAGACCTGGGAAGTGCACACAACCCAGGGTCCACTTTAGACAGTTCCCCTGCAGAACAACCCGGAGCTTGAGCAGTGTAGACCAGGAAAGCACACACGCTGTGAGTGGGGGCAAACGCAATGTGGCCCAGACACTGCTAGCACTCCTCAGCCATGCCAGTGATATTTGTTTGCAGTGTTCCTACCTCCAGTGATATTTGTTTGTGGTGTTTCTCCCTCCCCACAGCACAATTGAACAGATCAGATGAGATCAGATCAGTCGCTCAGTCGTGTCCGACTCTTTGCGACCCCATGAATCGCAGCACACCAGGCCTCCCTGTCCATCACCAACTCCCGGAGGTCACTCAGACTCACATCCTTCGAGTCAGTGATGCCGACCAGCCATCTCATCCTCTGTTGTCCCCTTCTCCTCCTGCCCCCAATCCCTCCCAGCATCAGAGTCTTCTCCAATGAGTCAACTCTTCGCATGAGGTGGCCAAAATACTGGAGTTTCAGCTTTAGCATCATTCCTTCCAAAGAAATCCCAGGGCTGATCTCCTTCAGAATGGACTGGTTAGATCTCCTTGCAATACAAGGGACTCTCAAGAGTCTTCTCCAACACCACAGTTCAAAAGCATCAATTCTTCGGCGCTCAGCCTTCTTCACAGTCCAGCTCTCACATCCATACATGACCACAGGAAAAACCATAGCCTTGACTAGCTGTACCTTTGTTGGCAAAGTAATGTCTCTGCTTTTGAATATGCTATCTGGGTTGGTCATAACTTTCCTTCCAAGGAGTAAGCATCTTTTAATTTCATGGCTGCAGTCACCATCTGCAGTGATTTTGGAGCCCAGAAAAATAAAGTCTGACACTGTTTCCACTGTTTCCCCATCTATTTCCCATGAAGTGATGGGACAGGATGCCATGATCTTCATTTTCTGAATGTTGAGCTTTAAGACAACTTTTTCACTCTCCACTTTCACCTTCATTAAGAGGCTTTTTAGTTCCTCTTCACTTTCTGCCGTAAGGGTGATGTCATCTACATATCTGAGGTTATTGATATTTCTCCCGGCAATCTTGATTCCAGCTTGTGTTTCTTCCAGCCCAGCATTTCTCATGATGTACTTTGCATATAAGTTAAATAAACAGGGTGACAATATACAGCCTTGACGAACTCCTTTTCCTATTTGGAACCAGTCTGTTGTTCCATGTCCAGTTCTAACTGTTGCTTCCTGACCTGCATACAGATTTCTCAAGAGGCAGGTCAGGTGGTCTGGTATTCCCATCTATTTCAGAATTTCCCACAGTTTATTGTGATCCACACAGTCAAAGGCTTTGGCATAGTCAATAAAGCAGGAATAGATATTTTTCTGGAACTCTCTTGCTTTTTACATGATCCAGCAGATGTTGGCAATTTGATCTCTGGTTCCTCTGCCTTTTGTAAATCCAGCTTGAACATCAGGAAGTTCATGGTTCACATATTGCTGAAGCCTGGCTTGGAGAATTTTGAGCATTACTTTACTAGCGTGTGAGATGAGTGCAATTGTGCGGTAGTTTGAGCACTCTTTGGCATTGCCTTTCTTTGGGATTGGGATGAAAACTGACCTTTTCCAGTCCTGTGGCCACTGCTGAGTTTTCCAAATTTGCTGGCATATTGAGTGCAGCACTTTCACAGCATCATCTTTCAGGATTTGGAATAGTTCCACCGGAATTCCATCACCTCCACTAGCTTTGTTCATAGTGATGCTTTCTAAGGTCCACTTGACTTCACATTCCAGGATGTCTGGCTCTAGGTCAGTGATCACATCATCGTGATTATTTGGGTCATGAAGCTCTTTTTTGTACAGTTCTTCTGTGTATTCTTGCCACCTCTTCTTAATCTCTTCTGCTTCTGTTAGGTCCATATCATTTCTGTCCTTTATCAAGCCCATCTTTGCATGAAATGTTCCCTTGGTATCTGTAATTTTTTTGAAGAGATATCTAGTCTTTTCCATTCTGTTGTTTTCCTCTATTTCTTTGCATTGATCGCTGAAGAAGGCTTTCTTATCTCTTCTTGCTATTCTTTGGAACTCTGCATTCATACTCACAGAAAACTAGTCAGTCTAATCACACTAGGACCACAGCCTTGTCTAACTCAATGAAACTAAGCCATGCCTGTGGGGCAACCCGGGATGGGTGGGTCATGGTGGAGAGATGTGACAGGATGTGGTCCACTGGAGAAGGGAATAGCAAACCACTTCAGTATTCTTGCCTTGAGAACCCCATGAACAGTATGAAAAGGCAAAATGATAGGATACTGAAGGAGAAACTCCCCAGGTCAGTAGGTGCCCAATATGCTACTGGAGATCAGTGGAGAAATAACTCCAGAAAGAATGAAGGGATGGAGCCAAAGCAAAAACAACACCCAGCTGTGGATGTGCCTGGTGATAGAAGCAAGGTCTAATGCTGTAAAGAGCAATATTGCATAGGAACCTGGAATGTCAGGTCCATGAATCAAGGCAAATTGGAAATGGTCAAACAAGAGATGGCAAGAGTGAATGTCGATATTCTAGGAATCAGATCAGATCAGATCAGATCAGTCACTCAGTCGTGTCCGACTCTTTGCGACCCCATGAACTGCAGCACACCAGGCCTCCCTGTCCATTACCAACTCCTGGAGGTCACTCAGACTCATATTCATCGAGTCAGGGATGTCATCCAGCCATCTCATCCTCTGTCGTCCCCTTCTCCTCCTGCCCCCAATCCCTCCCAGCATCAGAGTCTTCTCCAATGAGTCAACTCTTCGCATGAGGTGGCCAAAATACTGGAGTTTCAGCTTTAGCATCATTCCTTCCAAAGAAATCCCAGGGCTGATCTCCTTCAGAATGGACTGGTTGGATCTCCTTGCAATACAAGGGACTCTCAAGAGTCTTCTCCAACACCACAGTTCAAAAGCATCAATTCTTTGGCGCTCAGCCTTCTTCACAGTCCAGCTCTCACATCCATACATGACCACAGGAAAGACCATAGCCTTGACTAGACAAACCTTTGTTGGCAAAGTAATGTCTCTGCTTTTGAATATGCTATCTAGGTTGGTCATAACTTTCCTTCCAAGGAGTAAGCGTCTTTTAATTTCGTGGCTGTAGTCACCATCTGGAATGGGTGAATTTAACTCAGATGACCATTATATCTACTACTTCGGGAAGGAATCCCTCAGAAGAAATGGAGTGGCCATCATGGTCAACAAAAGAGTCCAAAATGCAGTACTTGGGTGCAAACTCAAAAACAACAAAATGATCTCTGTTCATTTCCAAGGCAAACCATTCAATGTCACAGTAATCCAAGTCTATGCCCCAACCAGTAAAGCTGAAGAAGCTGAAGTTGAATGGTTCTATGAAGACCTACAAGATCTTTTAGAACTAACACCCAAAAAAGATGTCCTTTTCATTATAGGAAACTGGAATGCAAAAGTAGGAAGTCAAGAAACACCTGGAGTAACAGGCAAATTTGGCCTTGGATACGCAATGAAGCAGGGCAAAGAGTAATAGAGTTTTGCCAAGAAAATGCACTTGTCATAACAAACACCCTCTTCCAACAACACAAGAGAAGACTTTATACATGGACATCACCAGATGGTCAATACCAAAATCAGATCGATTATACTCTTTGCAACCAAAGATGGAGAAGCTCTATACAGTCAGCAAAAACAAGACCAGGAGCTGACTGTGGCTCAGACCATGAACTTCTTATTGCCAAATTCAGACTTAAATTGAAGAAAGTAGGGAAAACCACTAGACCATTCAGGTATGACCTAAATCAAATCCCTTATGATTATACAGTGGAAATGAGAAATAGATTTAAGGGCCTAGATCTGATAGATAGAGTGCCTGATGAACTATAGAATGAGGTTCATGACATTGTACAGGAGACAGGGATCAAGACCATCCCCATGGAAAAGAAATGCAAAAAGCAAAATGGCTGTCTGGGGAGGCCTTACAAATAGCTGTGAAAAGAAGAGAAGCAAAAAGCAAAGGAGAAAAGGAAAGATAAAAACATCTGAATGCACAACTGAACAAGTGAGCCTAAATAAATGACTACCTCCACCCCCTTGTGTCAGGGCAGTAATTAGACACTGAAGAGACTTGCAAACAGGAGAAGCCAAAATAAAGAGGGAACCACTTTGGAAGTGACAGGTCCAACAAAACTAAAGTTTAGTTTAGTGCTAACTAAAACCCTGTAGTTAGCACTGACTACATTGGAAGGGGCCTATAGACCTCAAAAAGAAATATAAGCTGGAACAAGGAACTATGTGAAACTGAACTGACCCCACACTGCCCACCACAGCTCCAGAGAAATCCCTAGATATATTTTACTATAATCATTTTTTAAATTAAGTTTTTTTTATTTTTAAGTCCTTTATTACTCCTTTAATTTTCATTTTTATAACCTACTATTACCTTGCAAAAAATGTTTTATTTTTAAAGCAAATTTCATATATACTTTCTATAATTTTTGTGATTTTGGTTTTTTAAAAATATTATATTTTTGAGAGTCCAACCTCTAGTCTAGATTTTTAATCTTTGCTTTTTGGTATTTGTTATCAAATACCAAAGTTTGTACCTTTAAGAATCCAATCTTAAGTTTTTACTTAGGAGAGTGATTACTGGTTTGATTGCCCTCTCCCCCTTTTGACTCTCCTTTTTCTCCCCCTTTTTCTCTCCCACCTCAATCTTCTCCCTCCCCCTTCTCATCTCTACCCAACGCTGTGAATCTCTTTGTGTATTCCAGGCTGTGGAGAACACTTAGGGAACTGATTACTGGCTGGATTGCTCTCTCCACTTTTGATTTCCCCCTCTTCTCCTCTTGGTCACCTCTATCTCCTTCCTCCCTCTTCTCTTCTCCATGTGAACCTCTCTGGGTGTTGCTCAATGTGGAGAATCTTTTCACCATTAACCTAGATATTTTATCATTGGTGCTGTATGGATGGAGAAGTCTTGAGGCTACTGTAAGAATAAGACTGAAAACCAGAGTCAGGAGGCTTAAATCCAAAACTTGAAAATATCAGAAAAATTCCTGACTCCAGGGAACATTAACTGACAAGAGCTCATCCAGAAGCCTCCATACCTACACTGAAACCAAGCTCCACTGAAGAGCCAACAAGTTCCAGAGCATGACATATCGTGCTAATTCTCCAGCAACACAGGAACATAGCCCTGAGCATTAAAATACAGGCTGCTCAAAGTTACATCAAACCCATAGACACCTCAAAACTCACTCCTGGACACTTCATTGCACTCAAGAGAGAAGAGATCCGGCTCCACCCACCAGAACACTGATGCAAGCTTCTCTAACCAGGAAACCTTGACAAGCCACTTGTCCCACAGGGAGGAACCTCCACAATAAAGAGGAATCACAAACTTCCAGCATACAGAAAGGCCACCCCAAACACAGCAATCTAAACAAGATGAAAAGGCATAGAAATATTCAGCTGGTAAAGGAACATGATAAATGCCCACCAAAGCAAATAAAAGAGGAGATAGGAAGTGTACCTGAAAAAGAATGCGGAATAATGATAGTAAAAATGATCCAAAATCTTGAAAACAAAATGGAGTTACAGATAAAAAGTCTGGAGACAAGGATTGAGAAGATGCAAGAAATGTTTAACGAGGACCTAGAAGAAATAAAAAAAAGAGCCAATCAATAATGAATAATGCAATAACTGAGATCAGAAACACTCTGGAGGGAACCAACAGTAGAATAACTGAGGCAGAAGATACGATAAGTGAAGTGGAAGATAGAATGGTGGAAATAAATGAAGCAGAGAGGAACAAAGGAAAAAGAATTAAAAGAAATGAGGACAACCTCAGAGACCTCTGGGACAATGTCATACACCCCAACATTGGAATCATAGGAGTTCCAGAAGAAGAAGACAAAAAGAAAGGCCATGAGAAAATACTTGAGAAGATAATAGTTGAAAACGTCCCTAAAATGGGGAAGGAAATAGCCAACCAAGGCCAAGAAACCCAGAGAGTCCCAAACAGGATAAACCCAAAATGAAACACATGAAGACACATATTTATCAAATTAATGAAAATCAAACACAAAGAACAATTATTAAAAGCAGCAAGGGAAAAACAACAAATAACACACAAGGGGATTCCCGTAAGGATAACAGCTGATCTTTCAATAGAAACTATTCAGGCCAAAAGGGAATGGCAGGACATACTTAAGGTCATGAAAGAGGAAAACCTACAGCCCAGATTACTGTACCCAGCAAGGATCTCATTCAAATATGAAGGAGAAATCAAAAGCTTTACAGACAAGCAAAAGCTCAGAGAATTCAGCACCACCAAACCAGCTCTTCAACAAATGTTAAAGGATCTTCTCTAGACAGGAAACACAGAAAGGGTGTATAAACTTGAACCCAAAACAACAAAGTGAATAGCAATGGGATCATACTTATCAATAATTACCTTAAAGGTAAAGGGGTTGAATGCCCCTTTAGCAATACCAAATAGCCCCTTTGAATACCAAAAGACAAAGACTAGCTGAATGGATACAAAAACAAGATCCCTATATATGCTGCCTACAAGAGACCCACCTCAAAACAGGGGACACATACAGACTGAAAGTGAAGGGCTGGAAAAAGATATTTCACACAAATGGAGACCAAAAGAAAGCAGGATTAGCAATATTCATATCAGATAAATTACACTTTGAAATAAAGACCATGAAAAGAGACAAAGAAGGACACTACATAATGATCAAAGGGTCAATCCAAGAAGAAGATATAACAATTCTAAATATATGTGCACCCAACATAGGAGCACCACAATAGGTAAGGCAAATGCTAACAAGTATGAAAAGGGAAATTAACAGTAACACAATAATAGTGGGAGACTTTTCATACCTATGGATAGATCACCTAAACAGAAAATTAGCAAGGAAACACAAACATTAAATGATACAATGGACCAGTTAGACCTAATCGATATCTATAGGACATTTCAACCCAAAACAATGAATTTCACCTTTTTCCCAAGTGCACATGAAACCTTCTCCAGGATAGATCACATCCTGTGCCATAAATCTAGCTTTGGTAAATTTGAAAAAATTGAAATCATTCCAAGCATCCTTTTTGATCACAATGTGGTAAGATTAGATGTCAACTACAGGAAAAAAAAAAAAACTATTAAAAATTCAAACATATGGAGGCTAAACAACACATTTCTGAATAAACAACAAATCACAGAAGAAATCAAAATATGCATAGAAATGAAGGGAAATGAAAACACAACAACCCAAAACCTATGGGACTCAGTAAAAGCAGTGCTAAGGGGAAGGTTCATAGCAGTACAAGCTTACCTTAAGAAACAAGAGAAAAGTCAAATAAATAACCTAACTCTACACCTAAAGCAACTAGAAAAGGAAGAAATGAAGAACCTCAGGATTAGTAGAAGGAAAGAAATCATAAAAATTACAGCAGAAAAATAAATGAAAAAGAAACAAAGGAGACAATAGCAAAAATCAACAAAGCCAAAAGCTGGTTCTTTGAGAAGATAAATAAAATAGACAAACCATTAGCCAGACTCATCAAGAAACAAAGGGAGAAAAATCAAATCAACAAAATTAGAAATGAAAATGGAGAAATCACAACAGACAACACAGAAATACAAAGGATCATAAGAGACTACTATAACTAACTATATGCCAATAAAATAAACAACTTGGAAGAAATGGACAAATTCTTAGAAAAGTATAACTTTCCAAAACTGAACCAGGAAGAAATAGAAAATCTTAACAGACCCATCACAAGCAGGGAGATCAAAACTGTAATCAGAAATCTTCCAGAAAACAAAAGCCCAGGACCAGATGGCTTCACAGCTGAATTCTACCAAAAATTTAGAGAAGAGCTAACACCTATCCTACTCAAACTCTTCAAGAAAATTGCAGAGGAAAGTAAACTTCCAAACTCATTTTATGAGGCCAAAATCACCCTAATACCAAAACCAGACAAAGATGCCACAAAAAGTAAAACTACAGGCCAATATGACTGATGAATATAGATGCAAAAATCCTTAACAAAATCCAACAACATACTAAAAAGATCATATATCATGACCAAGTGGACTTTATCCCAGGGATGCAAGGATTCTTCAATATCTGCAAATCAATCAATGTGATACACCACATTAACAAATTGAAAGATAAAAACCATATGATTATCTCAATGGATGCAGAGAAAGCCTTTGACAAAATTCAGCATCTATTTATGATAAAAAAAAAAAAAAAAACCCTCCAGAAATCAGGAATAGAAGGAACATACCTCAACATAATAAAGGCCACAGCAAACATTATCCTCCATGGGGAAAGATTAAAAGCATTTCCCCTAAAGTCAGGAACAAGACAAGGGTGTCCACTCTCACCACTACTATTCAACATAGTTTTGGAAGTTTTAGCCACAGCAATCAGAGAAGAAAAAGAAATAAAAGGAATCCAGATTGGAAAGGAAGAAGTAAAACTCTGACTATTTGCAGATGACATGATCTTCTACATAGAAAACCCTAAAGACTCCACCAGAAAATTACTGGAGCTAATCAATGAATATAGTAAAGTTTCAGGATATAAAATTAACACATAGAAATCCCTTGCATTCCTATGCACTAACAATGAGAAAACAGAAAGAGAAATTAAGGAAATAATTCCATTCACCATTGCAACAAAAAGAATAAAATATTTAGTAATAAAACTACCTAAAGAAACAAAAGACCTATATATAGAAAACTTTATAAAACACTGATGAAAGAAATCAAAGATGACACAAATAGATGGAGAAATATACCATATTCATGGACCAGAAGAATCAATATAGTGAAAATTAGTATACTACCCATAGCAATCTATAGATTCAATGCAACCCCTATCAAGCTACCAACGGTATTTTTCACAGAGCTAGAACAAATAATTTCACAGTTTGTAGGGAAATACCAAAAAAACTCAAATAGCCAAAGCAATCTTGAGAAAGAAGAATGGAACTGGAGGAATAAACCTGCCTGACTTCAGACTATACTACAAAGCAACAGTCATCAAGACAGTATGGTACTGGCACAAAGACAGAAATATAGATCAATGGAACAAAATAGAAAGCCCAGAGATAAATCCACACACCTATGGACACCTTATCTTTGACAAAGGAGGCAAGAATATACAATGGAAAAAAGACAATCTCTTTAACAAGCGGTGCTGGGAAAACTGGTCAACCACTTGTAAAAGAATGAAACTAGAATACTTTCTCGGAGAAGGCAATGGCACCCTACTCCAGTACTCTTGCCTGGAAAATCCCATGGATGGAGGAGCCTGGTAGGCTGCAGTCCATGGGGTCGCTGAGGGTCGGACACGACTGAGCGACTTCACTTTCACTTTTCACTTTCATGGATTGGAGGAGGAAATGGCAACCCACTCCGGTGTTCTTGCCTGGAGAATCCCAAGGACAGTGGAGCCTGGTGGGCTGCCGTCTATGGGGTCGCACAGAGTCAGACACGACTGAAGTGACTTAGCTAGCTAGCTAGCTAGAACACTTTCTAATGCCATACACAAAAATAAACTCAAAGTGTATTAAAGATATAAATGTAATACAAGAAACTATAAAACTCCTAGAGGAAAACATAGGCAAAACACTCTCCGACATAAATCACAGCAGGATCCTCTATGACCCACCTCCCAGAGTAATGGAAATAAAAGCAAAAATAAACAAATGGGACCTAATTAAACTTACAGACTTTTGCACAACGAAGGAAACTGTAAGCAAGGCGAAAAGACAGCCTTCAGAATGGGAGAAAATAATAGCAAATTGAAGCAACTGACAAAGAATTAATCTCAAAAATATACAAGCAACTCCTGCAGCTCAATTCCAGAAAAAAAAATGACCCAATCAAAAAATGGGCCAAATAACTAAACAGACATTTCTCCAAAGAAGACATCCAGATGGCTAAAAAACACATGAAAAGATGCTCAACATCACTCATTATCAGAGAAATGCAAATCAAAACCACAATGAGGTACCATCTCACACTGGTCAGAATGGCTGCTATCAGCATACAGGATGCTTGGGGCTGGTGCACTGGGATGACCCAGAGGGAGGGTACAGGGAGGGAGGTGGGAGGGGGATTCAGGATGGGGAACACGTGTACATCTGTGGCAGATTCATGTTGATGCATGGCAAAACCAATACAATATTGTAAAGTAATTAGCCTCCAATTAAAATAAATAAATTTTTTAAAAAAGTCTACAAACAATAAAAGCTGGAGAGGGTGTGTAGAAAAAGGAACCCTCTTACACTGTTGGTGGGAATGCAAACTAGTACAGCCACTATGGAGAACACTCTAGAGATTCCTTAAAAAACTGGAAATAGAACTGCCATACAACCCAGCAATCCCACTACTGAGCATACACACTGAGGAAACCAGAATTGAAAGAGACACGTTTACTCCAATGTTCATTGCAGCACTGTTTACAATAGCCAGGACATGGAAGCAACCAAGATGTCCATCAGCAGGCAAATGGATAAGAAAGCTGTGGTACATATACACAATGGAATATTACTCAGCCATTAAAAAGAATATATTTGAATCAGTTCTAATGAGGTGGATGAAACTGGAACCAGACTATACAGACTGAAGTAAGTTAGAAAGAAAAACACCAATACAGTATACTAACGCATGTATATGGAATTTAGAAAGATAGTAATGATGACCCTATAAGCAAGATAGCAAAAGAGACACAGATGTAAAGAACAGTCTTTTGGACTCTGTGGGAGAGGGAGAGGGTGGGATGATTCGAGAGGGTAGCATCGAAACGTGTATCTTATATGTGAAGCTGATTGCCAGTCCAGGTTCGATGCATGAGACAGGGGCACATGTGTACCCGTGGCTGATTCATGTTGATGTATGGCAAAAACCACTACAATACAGTAAAGTAATTAGCCTTCAATTAAAATACATAAATTGTCTTTAAAAAATACTTGTTGAGAGAAAGAATGAAAGACAAAATGAATAAAGTGGATGAACTGAGGTCCCAGCCCAGCACTTGCTCTGCAACCCCCGCTGTTGGCATTGAAGAGAGTGACACCATAGTCACCCAACTACTGAAACAACTTTTCAGGCTTTCAGAAATCGCAAGTTTCTTTATTCAAAATGATAGCCTGACAGCAACACTTCTGAGAGAAAGAGAAGTCGTAGCAAAACATAGGATTTAATAGACTTTGAGTTAAATACAGCACAGCACAGCACCCCCAGTGCACTCATTCGGTTAATTGTGGGCGGAATTATTTGAGCAAAACATTTTGTGCCTACAAGCAACTGCAGGTGCAGGCAGGGAAGATTGTAAGAATCTTTACCCAAATTTGGTCTTTGCAGTTCCCCCAGAAGCTGGCACTGGTTCTCTTTCCTTGTGGTTCCTTCAGTCCCTGTTTTGGTGGCGGAAACACTCTGACAGCTGTGAAATTTCTTTGGCGAGTGTATACACTCAGGCAGATCCCCTGTATCCTTTCCTACTCATGAGAGGCCAAAAAAAAAAAAAAAAAATGCTGAACATGCGTCCCTGAGTTTATTGTTTCAGGAACTTCATAGAACAGGGGCCAGAACTTCAGGAATCCTCTATCCATTGTAGCATTCATTCATGCCTTCATTCATTCATTATATTTATTTTTATCTACAGTGACTGTCTTAGAAAGCAAAGATGGGCACAGTCCTTACCCTCACAGAGCTGATAACTAAGTGTGTCAGATCAGATCAGATCAGTCGCTCAGTCGTGTCCGACTCTTTGTGACCCCATGAATCGCAGCACGCCAGGCCTCCCTGTCCATCACCAACTCCCGGAGGTCACTCAGACTCACATCCTTCGAGTCAGTGATGCCATCCAGCCATCTCATTCTCTGTCGTCCCCTTCTCCTCTTGCCCCCAATCCCTCCCAGCATCAGAGTCTTTTCCAATGAGTCAATTCTTTGCATGAGGTGGCCAAAGTACTGGAGTTTCAGCTTTAGCCTCATTCCTTCTAAAGAAATCCCAGGGCTGATCTCCTTCAGAATGGACTGGTTGGATCTCCTTGCAGTCCAAGGGACTCTCAAGAGTCTTCTCCAACACCACAGTTCAAAAGCATCAATTCTTCATAGGCAATCATTAAGTTATAATTGTGATAAAAGTTATAAATAAAAGGTACAGAGTGTTAAGATTGGGAGATGCTAACTTTAGCATAAAAATCAGAGAAAAGTTCCCTGGGGAAACTAATTTTGAACTGAATTTGGGACAATGAATAGCAACTAAATATGGGAACCAGACTAGGGTGGAAAAAGCTGGAAAGTATTTCAAACAAAGAGACCTACAAAACCCTGGCATGGGGAGGATGTGATGTGTTGGGGAATTGAAAGCCTAGCGTGGCTGGCTCTTAAGAACCAAAGGAGAACATGTGAGAGATAAAGTTCAAAAGGAGGTATATCCATTAGGATATTTTAGATTATATTGAGGAGTTAAAAGCTTTATCTGAGGAGCAATGAAATATCAGCGAGCTATTGCTGCATAAGCTCCAATACTTTGGCCACCTGATGTGAAAAGCCAGCTCATTAGAAAAGGCGCTGATGCTGGCAAAGATTGAAGGCAGGAGGAGAAAGGGACAATGAAGGAAGCGATGGTTGAGTGGCATCACCAACGCAATGGACATGAGTCTCAGCAAGCTCCAGGAGATGGTGAAGGACAGGGAAGCCTAGTGTGGTGCAGTCCATGGAGTCGCAAAGAGTGGGACACGACTGAGTGAATGAAAAACAACAGCATTGCTGCATAACAAATTACCCCACATCTCACTAACAATGATCAATTATAAGTCACATGTTACAAGTCAGCTAGGAGTAACTGATCTAAGCTGTGTTCAGTTATTGTGGCTGTGTTCCTTTGATCTTATCTGTGCTCAGCTGATCTTCGCTATGCTCTCTCCTTTGCTTGCAGGTCAGCTAGAGGCTCCTTTCCAGAATGGCTTGGCTGGAGCACTTTACCTGGGAAAGTCCCCTAACCCAAGGACCACCTAGGCAAGTCCTCTGTACGATGATGGCAGGAACACAAGTAAGCAGGCGGCAGCATCCCAGGCTGCACTGTCACTCCCGTCTCAAGTTACTGGGCAAGGCAAGGCAGGTGGTATAGCTCAGATTCAAGACGTAAGAAAATAGTATCTTTATTAGGAGGAACTAGCAGTCACTTGGCAAAAGATGTGAATTCAGAGAGAGGTGAAGAATGTAAGAGGTCATGAATGTCATGAAAGTAATAAATTATAAGTGAGAAGCTAACAAAAGTTTGTAAACAGGATATTGACTTTGTTATCCAAGGGAATTCTCCACAGAACCAAAGATCTATTCCTGCTGCTGCTGCTAAGTAGCTTCAGTCGTGTCCGACTCTGTGAGACCCCATAGACGGCAGCCCACCAGGGCTCCGCAGTCCCTGGGATTCTCCAGGCAAGAACACTGGAGTGGGTTGCCATTGCCTTCTCCAAAGCATGAAAGTGAAAAGTGAAAGTGAAGTCGCTCAGTCGTGTCTGACTCTTAGTGACCCCATGGACTGCAGCCCACCAGGCTCCTCCGTCCATGGAACTTTCAAGGCAGGAGACTGGAGTGGAGTGCCATCGCCTTCTCCAGGAGGGCCTAAAAATGGTTCTGTAATATATCCAGACACTTATCTATCATCCTAAGCTCTGTCCCCACTGCAAACTTTTAGAATTTTAACTTCTCCATTTTAAACTTTCCAAACCATCTCCTCTCTGTCACTACTGCTATTCTCCTTGGTTTCTACACCTATCATCTCTTCCCTGATTTATCTTAGTTCAGTTCAGTCACTCAGTCATGTCCGACTCTTTGCAATCCCATGGACTGCAGCACTCCAGGCCTCCCTGTCTGTCACCAACTCCCGGAGTCTACCGAAACTCATGTCCATTGAGTCAGTGATGCCATCCAGCCATCTCATCCTCTGTCATCCCGTTATCCTCCAGCCTTCGATCTTTCCTAGCATGAGGGTCTTTTCCAATGAGTCAGTTCTTCACATCAGGTGGCCAAAGTATTGGAGTTTCAGCTTCAACATCAGTCCTTCCAGTGAATACTCAGGACTGATTTCCTTTAGGATGGACTGGTTGCAGTCCAAGGGATTCTCAAAAGTCTTCTCCAACACCACAGTTCAAAAGCATCAGTTCTTCAGCACTCAGCTTTCTTTCTAGTCCAACTTTCACTTCCATACATGACTACTGGAAAAACCATAGCTTTGAGTAGATGGAACTTTGTTGGCAAAGTAATGTCTCTGTTTTTTAATATGCCATCTAGGTTGGTCATTCCTTCCAAGGAGGAAGCGTCTTTTAATTTCATGGCTGCAACACCATCCACAGTGATTTTGGAGCCCCAAAAAATAAAGTCTGCCACTGTTTCCACTGTTTCCCCATCTATTTCCCATGAAGTGATGGGACCGGATGCCATGATCTTCATTTTCTGAATGTTGAGCTTTAAGCCAACTTTTTCACTCTCCACTTTCACTTTCATCAAGAGGCTTTTTAGTTCCTCTTCACTTTCTGCCATAAGGGTGGTGTCATCTGCATATCTGAGGTTATTGATATTTCTCCTGGTAGCTTGATTCCAGCTATTTCTCCCGGTAATCTTGATTCCAGCTTGTGCTTCTTCCAGTCCAGCGTTTCTCATGATGTACTCTGCATATAAGTTAAATAAGCAGGGTGACAATACACAGCCTTGATGTACTCCTTTTCCTGTTTGGAAACAGTCTGTTGTTCCATGTCCAGTTCTAACTGTTGCTTCCTGACCTGCATACAGATTTCTCAAGAGGCAGGTCAGGTGGTCTGGAATTCCCATCTCTTTCAGAATTTTCCACAGTTTATTGTGATCTACACAGTCAAAGGCTTTGGCATAGTCAATAAAGCAGAAATAGATGTTTTTCTGGAACTCTGTTTTTCAATGATCCAACATATGTTGTCAATTTGATCTCTGGTTCCTCGGGCTTTTCTAAATCCAGCTTGAACATCAGGAAGTTCACAGTTCACATATTGCTGAAGCCTGGCTTGGAGAATTTTGAGCATTACTTTACTAGCGTGTGAGATGAGTGCAGTTGTGCAGTAATTTGAGCATTCTTTGGCATTGCCTTTCTTAGGGATTGGAATGAAAACTGACCTTTTCCAGTCCTGTGGCCACTGCTGAGATTTCCAAATTTGCTGGCATATTGAGTGTAGCACTTTCACAGCATCATCTGTGAGTATTTGAAATAGCTCAACTGGAATTTCATCACCTCCACTAGTTTTGTTTGTAGTGATGCTTCCTAAGGTCCACTTGACTTTGCATTCCAGGATGTCTGGCTCTAGGTGAGTGATCACACCAACGTGGTTATCTGGGTCATGAAGATGTTTTTTGTACAGTTCTTCTGTGTATTCTTGCCACCTCTTCTTAATATCTTCTGCTTCTGTTAGGTCCATACCATTTCTGTCCTTTATCGAGCCCACCTTTGCATGAAATGTTCCCTTGGCATCTTAATTTTCTTGAAGAGATCTCCAGTCTTTCCCATTCTATTGTTTTCCTCTATTTCTTTGCACTAATCACTGAGGAAGGCTTTCTAATCTCTCCTTGCTATTTTTTGGAACTCTGCATTCAAATGGGTATATCTTTCCTTTTCTCCTTTGTTTTTTGCTTCTCTTCTTTTCACAGCTATTTGTAAGGCCTCTACTAATAATATCCCATTAGTTTCTCCTCCTCCAACTTACCTTCCACCTCACCCCCAGAGAAGCCTTTGATCTTCTCTTCCACAAGGTAAAATTACTCCTTGGAATGGCATTCAAGGTCCCATTTAAGATGGTTCTGTGTTCCTTTCCAGACCTCTATTCTTCATTCTCTCTCCTTTAAGCACTGTCATTCAGATATAACTGAGCCACTGTCTCCCTCAGCTGCCTTCACCCTGGCATGCTTCTGCAATCCTGCACACTTATATTTTTGTTATTTCTGTCTAGAATTTATTTTGCCCTTATTGCTCATCTGGAAAACCATTCATCCTTCACAACCTAACTTAATGATCATCATCTGCTTATATCTGCCTACCTTCAAGGCACCTATTACAGTGTATGCAATATTTTGTTTCCAGTCCTGTCTCCTCTTACAGAGCTGGGGGAATCCATCACCCTTAGCCATGTGTAACATAAGTCAGATGTGAGAAGAAAAGTTTAAAATTATTTTTACTGTGGCAGATTCATTTTGATATATGGCAAAACCAATACAATATTGTAAAGTCAAATAAAATAAAATTTAAAAATAAATAAATAAAATAAAATTATTTTTACAAAATGCTTATTTTCACTGGTGGGCTTTAAAATGCTTTGTATTTCTTATGCATATTTTATAATATGTTAATGCAGAAATACAAAATATAATTTAGAAATCATAAATAGAAATTATTATTGAAGATGCATGCTCAAAATGTTTTCTACAAACTGGTGTGTCCAAGGAAAAATTTTGGAGAGCATACTTCTAGACAATATACTCCTTGATAATAATGGATGAGACCTTGATGTCAAAACCAGCCTTGAACTTGTTAAGTTCTAATTCACAGCCCAAAGTGCTAAATCTCCCAGGAGATTTTCACTGCAAAGCTGAGCAAAACTGTCAGCTAAAACGTAGAAGGACTATCCCCCAGGCCCTGACACACAAACAGGCAACTATTGAGGAAGATTTTATGGAATGTTGTAGTTTTCCTGGACTCCTGGTAATAAATTAAAAAACAATGTTTCTGGGTAGGTAGGAAGTATATGCCTGCTGCTTTTATGGGATGTATCCAAGGTTTGTATCCCCTTGAATCAAAACAAATCATGCCTGAGGAAGAATTCTAGGGAAAGACCAACACAGGTAATTCTTCTCTTTATGATCTATTCTGGAATAATTGTTTGTATAGGGGAATCCCACAGTATCTACATTTCTGGCACAGTTGAGAGAAAGAGTGTGAATTTACACTGTTTGCCAATAAACAGTCCTCATTCAAGAGACTTTTGCCACTTCTGGGTCAGTAGCTTGATTTTTGTCTACTGCCAGAAACAAAACTGATTGCTTAAATGTCCTTGTCACTAGAACAAAATGACTTTCCCTACATTTAAAAACAAGTGCTGACTGCTCCAAAAATAGATTATTTCTAACAATAATCGTTGAACTTTTCCAAATACACACTGGGTCATGGGCACTCTGCTACCTACTTAATCCTTGTAATAACCTTACATCCTCAGTGTTTTCAATATTCCCATTTTATAGATCAGAAAACTCAGAGCTTGAATGGCTTGCCTAAGGAGTTGCAATTAGTCTCTTGTGGAGCAAAGATTAGTGCCCACATCTGTCTTCAACTACAGTGAAAGCTTTTAACTATCTCGCTAAACCAAGTCTAAAAATAAATCAATTAATCCAAATGAAGGGGCTGGAGAACATTAAGTTTTCCCTGTTCTCAAATTCTAAAATTACTTGAAAAAAATGTTCTGAAATATTATGTAATATATTCTGAAGTCAAAGAACCGTGTCTTTGTTTAACAGCCACTGTTCTGGAAGCTCCATTCCTTAGCACCCCATCTAGCCAGCCAAATACTCAAGGTTGCCCATACAGATTACGTGCCACTGAGACAAAAACAAAAGTCCAAAATCTATGGGTATACCAAAAGACTGTGGTGTCCCCGCCATCAAAGCACATGTGACTTCCTGCTGTTTTCTCCTTGCCAGATGTAGAAATGAATGTCTTAATCCCAGGAAATTTTTGTAATTGCTAAAGATGACTATTGCAGCTTTTTTCAGAAACATGGGCTCATTTTTAGAAAAGAAAAAATAAAAAAAGATTGCATAATGGCTGAGTGGAAATTCACAAGCAGATAGTCAGGCAAGCATACGTTGGATACACATTCCTACTGTAGAAAAGAGAAATGCATTTCAGCTTAAATACTAGTTTTATGTTTCTAGATGAGAGATAATTTTTAAGGAGTTTAACTTTTGAAACAAATTGTGTATCAAATAAATACGTCTAGAGATCTCATCATTAAAAAGAACAAAGATAAAATGTTTCAGTAGAATATCTAATTTAAAAAGAATGGCATGAACAAAGGTTGTTTGCTAATAAGAGGGAAATGAAAAAAAAAATTAATGAAAGTATATTTCTCTTAAATTTGCAGATTCTGCCTAGACCCTGGCCATCCCCTTCTCCATTACCATTCAGTTCTTGACCAGCTCCTCCTTCTGCTCCTCTCTCCCCTTCTGTCCCACCCCCCACAGGAACTTCCTGAGATCCATCCTTAGTACTACTTTTCTTTTTTATACCCTCTGTCTTCTTTTTTTCAATGTATTTTTAACTGAAGTATAGTTGATTTACAATGTTATTTTCAGGTGTACAGCAAAGTGATTCAGTTATATATATATATATATTTGTGTGTATATATATGTATATATATATAAGAATGTATATATGTATAAGAATATGTATAAGAATGTGTGTGTGTGTATATATATATATGAATGTTATTTATCAGCTACTTTATCAGATTCTTTTCCTACATAGGTTATTACAAAATACTGACCATAGTTCCCTGTGCTATACAATACGTTCTGGTTGGTTATCTATTTTATATATAGCAATGTGTGCATGTTACCACCAAATTCCTGATTTATCTCTCCCCTTCCACCTTTCTCCTTTGATAACCGTAAGTTTGTTTCCTATGTCGTTGAGTCTGTTACTCAGCCATAAAGAAGAATGAAATAATGCCATTTGCAGCAATATGGATGGACTTAAAGACTGTCATACTGAGTGAGGTAAGTCACACAGAGAAAGACAAATATCATATGACATCCCTTCTATGTGAAATCTAAAAAAAAAAGATACAAATGAACTTATTTACCCCCTCTCTTTTGCAGGGACCTCTATCACTGCCCGTGTTCCAATTTTCATTTCCACATATATAGCACCGTCACACTCTTTAGCTGGCATCTCTCTTCCAGGCTCCAGCCTCATTTTTTTAATTGTTCACTAAAACTGTTTACTTTGAAGTATTCAGCAAATTCATTCAGTCGTTTAACAAGTGGATGTTTGAGAGCTGTTCGTGTGACTGATATTATGGAGATGCTGGTGAACGAAGCAGCCCTTGTGGAGGTCCCTGCTTTTGTGGATCTCAAATTCTAGAGGCAAAAGATAGACCAAAGGGTACACTGAAGCTAAATCTATAGTTGAATGATGATAAGTGCTTCTCAGGGAAGGGAAATAGGGGATTTTGAGGGGAGAGTGATGACTTTAAAAATGGTCATCAATGCAGGCCTTGCTGAGAAGGTGCTTTCTGAATTAAGACTGAAGGAGGTGAGGAAGCAAGATTAAGAATTCAGGTTTGAAATTCTCACATTTTTTTCTTAATTCATCCCTCTCTGCATCTCCCCTGTGGTAACAATAAGTTTGTTTCCTATGTTTGTGAGTCGATTTCTGTTTTGCAAATAAGTTCACGTGTATCCTTTTTTTAGATTCCATCTATATGTGATATATGTGGTATTTTTCTTTCTCTGTCTGACTTCACTCAGTGTGATAATCTCTAGTTGCATCTGTGTTAATGTAAATGACACTATCGCCTCCTTTTTATGGCTAAGTAGTACTCCATTGTATATATGTACCACATCTTTATCCACTCCTTTTAGGTGGCTTCCTTGGGTTACTTTCATGTCTTGGCTAGTATAATAGTGCTGCATGCACATTAGAGTGCACTTATCTATTCAAATTCTGTTTTCTCTAGATATATGCCCAGGAGTAGGATTGCAGGGATTTTATGGTAGCTCTTCTAGATTTTCAAGGTTTGTGAGTCTTGCAAGAAATGCAGGAGGAAATTTTTTTAAAAAGGAGGCAGTAGATGTGTATCAGGCATCCATACCAAGGAGCTCTGAGACTAGTTCTCACCAGCATCTCAAGGTCAACATGCCAGAACCTAAACTTGTCACCTGCAGAAGCAGCACAGCTGTTTTCATTCAGTGATTCCTTCTGTCACCATCACCAAACACGAGACCTGGCTCAGGCAGCTACTCACTGTGCTTTTCAGAGCAAATGAGCAGCTACTCTATGCCCTAGACAAACAAGGATAAATAAAAGAGTCCCCCCACTGAAGGAGCAAACACCCTGAGCACAAAGTCAGCATCTTAGTTTTGGTTCCCCCAGATGCAGGCCCTGGGTTAAGGATTTGGGTACAAGTCATTAATTTGGAAGGTAAAGGGAAATACTGGTAGGGGAGTAATAAAGGGAGACTAGAATAGGACAGCATACAACTAGAGTGTATTGTGGAGCCAGCTAGCACTTATCAAGCCAGGGAAACTCCAGGAGGCCAGACAGACACAGCTCAGATCCTGCCCCAAGTCAGGCAAGCTAAGGTATTACACCCCAACTCCTATCAAGCTTTGGCTGAGGGTTAATCCTAGAGGGTATTATTTCCTGAGCCCAGTAACAAGAGAAAGCCCTCGGGCAGCTGCAAGATCCACATCGAAAGGATAAGGGGAAACGGCTACTGCAAATACAGTGGAATATTTATGACACCGAAGGTGACCTCCGCAGAAGTGTGGAAAAGCAAATGCAGTGTAATGTGATAAGTCAGTAACAGGGCTCAGCTGATATGAATCAGTGCCCACCTCGTGACTTGGCTCAGCATGTCTATAAATGAATATTTGTTAAATAAATGTACAAAGTACAACAAGAAATAGATCTGAGACAGCAACTATTTCCCAGAATGCATTTGCCACAGAAACTGGCTAGCATTTTACCTTCTTCTTTTTTTTCTTAGGAAAACTACATTTCCCAGCCTCCTTAGCAGTTAGGTGAGGTCATGTGATTGAGTTCTGACCAATGGGATGTGGTCAAAAGGGATGTCACCACCTGCAGGCCTGGTCCACTAGACCCTCTCAAGCACAATCCTTCCTGCTTTCTCTCCTTCTGTCTTCATGAGATATTCTGAGGACCTAAAAGATGGAAGGATTTGGGGTCCTTGAATTTGCTACTTGGAGAACTGCCTTGAGGAACAGTTTCATCAGGGGACAATTCATGTTGGACATTTGTTGCAAAGGAAGTAAATTTGTATTGGATGAGACCACTGAGATTTTGGAACTGTTTGGTGGAGCAGCTAGCCTACCCTAACACAGTGGGTATTCAGTACGTACTTGTGAACACATGGCTGAATGAATGCTAATTGAAAGGGATGGTCTATTTCACTCTGCTTGAAGTTGGCAATGCTAGCGGGAAGCTTGAGAAAAGTGGGGTTTTGACAATAGCTGAAGGGAAAGGTGAAATGACATGAATAACCAATTTCATTTCACTCCCAGGGTCGCCCAAGGCCGAGCCTGCTATCACCCTATAAGCAAGGCCTGTATTATTTAAATTTCCCCTGCAGAAATATGAGCCCATTTTGCTCTATCTTATCCCCAACAAAAGTGGAAAAGGTTTGGCTTCCTGCCTGCATAAAATTACCTCTCATACACTTCATGGTTTTTGTTAAGTCACCCTCTCAGCGCTCCTAAGTTCTCATTTCATAAGTTAATATGGAGACTAGTTTTGCAATTTCAGCCCTTTGAAAAATTCTCTTTGCAAGAGAATCAGTGGCTGAGGTTAAATTTACATGGAGTGGTTTTTTTCCAGAGTTGGTTGGCTGATCCTTCTCTTCTTCCTTGACTCCTCCTTGAAGAAAGGAGGCTGAGGCACACGACAGCCTAGAGATTTTCAAATGGAAATACAGAGCTTAGAATAATAGAAGTATTAGACACTAGCTTTGTGCTTGTCACTTTACACTCTTGGTCTTACTTGATTCTGGCAACAATCCTATAAATAAATCTTATTATTCCCATTTAACAGATGGGAAAACTGAGGCAGAAATACATAGATGAATTCATGGACAAAAGGTCACACAACTGTTATGTTGTGGGAACATACAAATGTTCCCACATTTGAACAAAATGAACCCAGTGCTGTTCATTTTCACTATAATATGTTGTTCTGGTGCCACAAGCAGGTTATTTACTATTATGGTGTCCCCTCTTTCCTCCAAAAAAGATAAAGTCCTAACTCCAGTACCTAAGCATATGAGCTTATTTAGAAATAGCATCTTTTGCAATCAAGTTCAGATCAAGTTAGGGTTTGAGGAAGGGTGCTCATCCAATACGACTGGCATCATAAAAAGGGGGAATTTGGACACAGATATGTACACAGAAAAGATCACATGAAGACAGAGTGAAAGACATCTGCAACCAAGGGAATCCAGAGGTGACCAGAAGCTAGGCGAGAAGGATGGAGAACAATCTCTGTCACAGCTCTCAGAAAGAAACAGCCCTGATTTCAAACTTCTAACCTCCAGAACCATGAGACAATACATTTCTGTTGTTAAGCCACCGATCTGTGGTCCTTGATTGCAGCAGCCCCAGGAAACTCATGCACTTAACCAGTGTATCTTGGAATCTCAGTGTTCTCATGTGCACAGAAGGAAGATGAGCAATGTCTAGTTTAGCAAGTTTTGGGGTCTGTTGAATGAGATGATACACACGCTGCACCAAGGATGCAGTGTACCAAGTACACTCAAAGGGCTCAGTAAGTAGCAGCAGTTATTATTAACATTGAAAGTGAAAGTCACTCAGTTGTGTCCTACTTTTTGCAACTCCATGGACAGTAGTCCGCCAGGCTCCTCTGTCCATGGGATTTCCCAGGCAAGATTACTGGAGTGGGTAGGCATTCCTTTCTTCTGGGAATCTTCCCGACCCAGGGATCAAACCTGAGTCTCCTGCGTTGCTTATTGTCTGAGCCACCAGGGAAGCCCAATTATTGTGTATGAAAAACTCTCCCTATGACATTGCAGAAAAGCCACCAATGGTTTTGTCCCCAGCCCTTAATCACTCATGACTGAACAACTAACACTTCATTAATTATTTAACAAAATGAGTAGAAAGTCATTTATCTCACATGTTTGCATGAGGAATAAAAGAAAGCATCTAAGTTAAAGTTATTACTCCAGTGTCTATTTCTGTTCAGCTGCAAAGACCATAAATGATTATTTGCCCACATGGTCTTATTTCTTGCTGATGAAATGTTTATGAAGCTGTGACCCATGTGTCCTGTCTCTAAGCAGAGTTTCAGTCTCACAGACACAGTCCAACAACCAAAAACCATTTTCAGTATAACCCAGGTCCTTTAAACCTGTTTCTCTGGCACAGTGCAGCAGCACCTTTCAAAGGTCCCTCTCTGTTCCCACATTCTGCAGCCCGCTCTTTAGCTTCCAGCTCCCAGTTTCTCCAAAAAGCGCCACCTTCTGCCCTCTTCCACTCTATTCTGTCTCCCTAGTGTCTCTTCCTCTCCATCCATATTCGGTGTTCCTGTCCCTACTCTGACCATGAATGATAGAAGTTAAATCATGAGGCAAAGATGAAAGAAGGCAGGGTACCACCACTCTCTCTAGTGGCAGCAGAAGATGAAACTCTGAGAGCACTTGTGGCTTCATCATTCTTTGTCCCATCACAAGGAGTGCGTCCCCATCAAACCATGCGATGATGTAGGGCTAATTTGATGAAAGGACAATATCAAAAGTACAGTCAATATGATCTGAATTTAAATTCTATATCTGGAAAATGCTAGCCGGACATGGTACTTAATTTCTCTGAACCTCTGAATGCTTATCTGCAAAATGAGGCTACAAATGCACATTTCACAGGGTATGCTGAGGATTAGATGAGATCACAAATGTGAATTACTTGGCCACAGCAGACACATGCTTGCTGTTAATAATAGCTACCAATTTATGAAACAAGCTTGATTCAGAGGATAATAGCAGCATGCAAATTTAGTTTTATTGGTGGTGTCCCTTTTTTATTTTTAAAAAGTTATTTATTTTTTAACTGAAGGATAAATGCTTTACAGACTTATGTTGGTCTCTGCCAAACATCAGCTTGAATCAGCCATAGGTGTACATATGTCCCCTCCCTCTTGAACCTCCCTCCATCCCCATCCCGCCCCTCTAGGTTGTTATAGAGTCCCTGTTTGGGTTCCCTGAGTCATATAGCAAATTCCCACTGGCTACCTATTTTACACATGGTAATACAAGTTTCCATGTTACTCTCTGCATACATCTCACCCTCTCCTTGATTCAGAGGATAACAGTAGCATGCAAATTTAGTTTTATTGGTGGCATCCCTTTAAATGTATCTTTTAAGGTAAGTTCTCTTTCTTCCCCTAGAGGAAGTTCAGGATGGGCTCCAAGATTTTTTCTGGTCATTCTTAGATGATAAAATTCCTTCAATCAATCTGATTGCCCAAACAACCTGATTACAGTGGTTTAAATGTCTAGTCCAGTGCATGCATCATAATTTTTCCCTCTTCTCTGGCAGGCTAGCTATTTACAGGGAGAATAATAACTTAGGTACCCTTTCTCCTGCCTGCTGTATGTGTCCATCCCTCTCCAGCCTTGCTGATCTAGGCTCTGCTCCACAAGGCCTGGAGCTACTGGAGGAAGAAGGAGGATACGTTTGGACTATCTTAGTTTGGACAAATGGACTCCTACATGGCAATTCTTCAGAAGTCCTCCCACTCTTGTTGCTGGGAACAGCAACCTCATTGTCCAAAGACCTCTCAAGACCTTCCCCTTCCTAGAGATAAAGCCAAGAAACCCGAGCACGGGCTTCAAGAATCCAATGGGTGGCCTCATACCACACTTCCAGGCCTACCTCCTGCCCGCTCTTCCAGCTCCCATCACGTGGCCTCATGAAACCTCCATCTCTTCCCAGACAGATCAGCCTCTTTTACACACTCCAGGCTATGTATTTGTAAAGGCGAATCCCTCCTGCCTGAACCCAGGTCTCTTTCCTCTTTCTGGCAAAGGGCAGCCCTTCTGTGAAGATATCAACTAAAACACTGGATAATGGGGCTTCCCTGGTGGCTCAGTGGTAAAGAATCCTCATGACAATGCAGGAGACATGGGCTCGATCCCTCGTCCAGGAAGATCCCATATGCCATGTGGCAGAAGCCACCACAACTATTGACGCTGTGCTCTAGAGCCGGAGAACCACAACTGCTCAGCCCAGGTGCCATAAAAATGAATCTCATGTGCCCTAGAGCCCATGCTCTGCAGCAAGAGAAGCCCGTGCACAAAGCCCACACAGCAACAAAGACAGCACAGCCAAACACAAATAAATAAATAATATTAAAACTGTTTGACAAAGGAGCCCTTCCACCTAAGTGAGGCAATTCATAAATTAATCATTAGTGTTAGGGCAGCCAGCTAGCCATTTGAGGAAAAATACCTGATGCAAAATTTCTACCTCAGTATTTAATTGCAGAGTGTTGTTTTTCTTTGATGACTAGTGAGGCTGAATATATATTTCACTTATTCATTGTTGGGTTTTCAGTTTTGTGATTTGCTTTCTTTTCAAGTCAAACTTGACTATTCGTTGATTTCTTATTGATGGGTAAGAGGATTTTGAACACTGAGGACATTAGCTCTGTGTCTGTTATGTACGGTGCAGACCCCTGCCCCACCTCCATCTGTGCATTTTCATTTTAATTTTGCTCATGGTGTTGTTTAATAAATTATAATCTTAAACTTTTATGTCACTAGATCTATTAATCTTTTCCTTCATGACTTCTGATTTTGCTGTAATGCTTGGAAAGTCTTTATCCAACTCATGGCTATATGAATATTTCTTCTAAATTCTCATCTTATGCATTAATTATTTGCTTTCTCCACAGTTTTATGGAGATGTTATTGATATATAATACTGTGTAAGTTTAAAGTATACAATGTAATCATTTGATAAATGTACATATTTTGAAATGATTACCACAATAAGGTTAGCTAACATTCATTATCTCACATAGTTTTTTTTTTTGTGATGAGAACTTTAAAGATCTACTCTCTTAGCCATTTTCAAATCTACAATAGAGTACTGTTAACTGTAGTCACCATGGTATATATTATATCCCCAGAACTTATTTATCTCATAGATTGAAGTTTGTACTTTTTGGCTCCCTTCACTCCTTTACCACACCTTTCATCCTCTGTCCTTGCCAATTATCAATCTGTTTTCTGTTTCTATGAATTCATTTTTTAAAGATTCTGCTTATAAGTGAGATCATACATTCTATGTCTTTCTCTGTCTGACTTATTGTACTTAGCAATGCTCTCAAGGTCCACCCTTGTTGAAAATGGTGGTGTTTCCTTCTTTTTATGGCTGAATAATATTCCTGTGTGTGTTATATTTCCTTTATCCATTCACCTGTTGATGGACACTTGGGTTGTTTCCATATCTTGGCTATTGTGAATACCGCCGCAATGAACACGGTGGTACCAAGATACCTTCTAGATGGCGTTTCTATTGTATCCAAAGGCAGGATGCCTTGATCAAATGGTAGTCCTGTTTTTGAGTTTCTGAAGAACTTCCTTAGTGCTTTCCATTGTGGCTATACCATAATTATTTGCTTTTAATTATTTAATTCTTCAGAGATAAAAGGGCCTAAGCAACACTAAACTCTGCCAAGAAAATCATCCCCACCATACCCAGCAGCCCCAGCATGTCAGCAGAAGACCCCAGTAGCCAACAGGATGCTGCTGCTGCTGCTGCTAAGTCGCTTCAGTCGTGTCCAACTCTGTGCGACCCCATAGACAGAAGCTCACCAGGCTCCCCCGTCCCTGGGATTCTCCAGGCAAGAACACTGGAGTGGGTTGCCATTTCCTTCTCCAATGCTTGAAAGTGAAAAGTGAAAGTGAAGTCGCTCAGTCGTGTCCGACTCTTAGCGACCCCATGGACTGCAGCCTGCCAGGCTCCTCCGTCCATGGAATTTTCCAGGCAAAAGGATAAAACAGACCAAATAATGGTACCCTGGAGAACAGCCTCATCATGGTCAGGTGGGAAATTGTAAAACATGAACTCTCCTTCCTTCTCCAAATATTCCTGCCCCCTGTCCCAGTCCCAGGAAGATTAGATCCAAAGATAGGGAGAGAATGGGATGTCCCAGAGGCAGACTGCTTGCACTTCCTCAATCCCACATAGCGACAGAAGACAAATCAAAAAAAACAGACTATCCCCCCGTCCTCATATTGAGGTCCTCAAGTCACAGGCCTGGCATAAGTTGAAAGTGGGAGATAATTTTGAGTCAGACACTATGTTAGATTTTGAATAGACTGTAACATGTAACTACAATTACAGGGAAATTATGTCATCTGTTCAAAATCTTTTCAAAGGATCTGATCTCCATCAAGAGAGAGACTTCGAGCATGTTTCAAAGGTGACATCATTTCATTTGTGTCCCTCCTTTAATCAACAACATTTTTAAAAAAGAGGGTACAATGCAAAATAGCTAGAGAGCTCCAGACTTTACATGCACATCCAAAACTGTCCACTAGAAGAGAGGGATTTTTACTTCTCCTCAGTTATTAAACCAAAATACCAAGCTTCACTCTGATTATACTAACTTGATTAGGCCTGAAACAACCAGCGTTGCCAAGACAAAACTTGGTCCTGCTCCCTCCTCCAGCTTGTCTCTGAGAGCACAGCAGCAGCTGCCAGACTCAGGAGTCTACCAGTCAGTTGGTGTGTCTATTAAAATGCAGAGACATTACTTTGCCAACAAAGGTCTATCTAGTCAGAGCTATGGTTTTTCCATAGTCATGTATGGATGTGAGAGTTAGACTATCAAGAAGGCTGAGTGCTGAAGAATTGATGCTTTTGAACTGTGGTGTTGGAGAAGACTCTTGAGAGTCTCTTGGACTGCAAGAAGATCCAACCAGTCAATCCTAAAGGAAATCAGTCCTGAAATATTCATTGGAAGGACTGATGCTGAAGCTGAAGTGCCAATACTTTGGCCACCTGTTGGGAAGGACTGACTCATTGGAAAAGACTCTGATGCTGGGAAAGATTGAGGGTGGGAGGAGAAGGGAACAACAGAGGATGAGATGGTTGGATGGCATCACTGACTCAATGGACAGGAGTTAGAGTAAGCTCCAAGAGTTGGTGATGGACAGGGAGGCCTGGCATGCTGCAGTCCATGGGGTCACAGAGTCAGACACGACTGAGCGACTGAACTGAACTGAACTGAAAGTTGATGCCAGTCAGTTGGTGTGTCTCTGAAAAGTCGGTGCCATTGAACCTCCTGCCATGGCTGAGTAAGATCCGTTCAGCACCCTCTCTGGTGGTCCTGCCCTGGGGAACTGAGGGGCTTGTGAAGAGGACCCTGCCACGGCCTTCTTGGCATAGCAGGAGAGTGAGATTGTGGGCATCGAGAATGACAAGACCTTCGCCATCCTGGAGGGCAGTGCCCCTGGACCCAGGGCAGTCCAGATGCTGATGATGGAGTGATGAATGGCAAATACTACCAGGAGACTACTGGGCCAACAGACAGTTACGCAGCTATTTCACAAGTGGATCTATTGCACTCAGACAGAACCTGAAAGTATCCCGTAAAGGGAGAGAAGAGCAAACGGAATGCTTGGAAGCCCTTGATGCCAATTCTTAGAAGCAGGAAGCAGAGTGGAAAGAAAAAGCAATCAAGGAGCTGGACAAGTGGTATGTGAGGCAGGCTGGCAGCTCGAGAAGACAAAAACCAACAACAGGGCTGTGGAAGAAGCCTTTGTACATGACATTGAGGAGTTGTCCGCAGGCACTGAGTGGGAACGGGCGGCCCAGCTGTGTGACTTTAACCCTAAGTCCAGCAAGCACACCAAAGACATCTCCTGCAGGCGTTCTGTCCTCATCTTCCTCAAGCGGGGCCCCCTGGTGCAATGAAGAGCCACACGTCTACAATATCTTAATCCCACTCACTGAAACTCTCCATGGTAATTGGATTAATTATGTTGAGTCGTTTTGGACCAAACCTTTTGTCTTTAGAGTTGGTCATTCTTTGTGATAGCACATTTCCTTCAACTGTGTTCCCCCTGGCATTCAAAGAGGAGGGGCGGTGGTGGCAGAGGAAGGGAGGGAGGCCTCCCAATCAGCCTCAACTATGCTTTTGTGCATTATTTTGAGAATAAATTTGTTTCAAACAATTAAAAAATAAATAAATAAACAATTGTGACCTGATTGGCTTAAGCTGGGTTTCTACCATCTCTGAGCCAATCACTGAAATGGAGCAGATGTCTCTAGTCCAGTAAGAATTCAGCCCTGGAGAAAGTGAAGAAAGTGAAAGTCGCTCAGTGGTGTCCGACTCTTTGGGACCCCATGGACTATACAGTCCATGGAATTCTCCAGGCCAGAATACTGGAGTGGGTAGCCATTCCCTTCTCCCGGGTATCTTCCCAACCCAGGGATCGAACCCGGGTCCCCCGCATTGCAGACAGATCCTTCACGAGCTGAGCCACCAGGGAAGCCGCTGGAGAAGGGGAAGGCTAACGGGGAATGGAAGAGACAATAAATAGAATTCCTCCCTCCCTATCCCTCTGGTCAATGAGGTCTCTTGGCCCTCCCTATTTCATTTTCACTCAGTTTGAGGCCTGGAGCACAGTGTAATTCTAGCTGAAATCATGTTTAGGAAGCTGTTTATTTAACCAGCAGGGGAGCCAGCTATTACAAGCTAACAACCCAAAGAAACCTTTTCTTTCCCCATTGAAATCCAAAAACCGTGCCAAAGGAAGCTTGGCTGGATCCCTAGGACTTTCTCCCCAGCTCAGCCCAGCTCTCTGCAGGTGGCAGGGTCCCGCACTAAGTGATAACTCACATTTGTAAACTACTTTGCAATTTGCAAAGGGCTTTCACATCCATTATGCCATTTAATCAACAAGGGGTGCTGGGGGAGGATGCTGGTTTGGATGCTGCTCTCAGGATTTCATAAGCATGCTGTATTAGGAGTGGAAAGAAGGAATTATACATGAGACTCTGTGAGGCTAGTGCGGCGTGTGTAGTCGGAGGGCCACAAAGGGGCATTAGAGTTTCTGTCTCCCCTCTGCCTTTTGTTAACTGACTCCACTCCTTTGAAGTACTCAGTATCCCCTACTGAATATGGTTTTAGGTCTTACTGATTTGTTACCCAAGATGTGTGCCCTGGCTGTAAAAATGACCCCTGACCTAAGGAAGACTAACTGGATGCTCATTCTCCTGAGAATCTGAATTTGCATGCTGCTGCTGCTGCTAAGTCGCTTCAGTCGTGTCCGACTCTGTTCGACCCCATAGACGGCAGCCCATCAGGCTCCCCCGCCCCTGGGATTCTCCAGGCAAGAATACTGGAATGGGTTGCCATTTCCTTCTCCAATGCATGAAAGTGAAAAGCGAAAGGGAAGTCGCTCATCGTGTCCAGCTCTTAGCGACCCTATGGACTGCAGCCTACCAGGCTCCTCCGTCCATGGGATTTCCAGGCAAGAATACTGGAGTGGGGTGCCATTGCATGAGAATCACACAAAAAAGGGGGGCATTCTCATGATGCTTGACCTTGCTTCTTTATAATCCAGTTTTCTCCATGAGCTTCCTGTCTTTAAATTGGATGAATAAGACACTGTGAATATAACAGGCATGGTACTGAAGAATCCCCAGATGTCCTCTCAAGGAAAAGCCTAGGGATAAAAAGCACACATTGGAGATAAGAATAGGAGGGAGACGGAACCAAGCAACAGAGACCTGCTGCTGCTGCTGCTGCTAAGTCGCTTCAGTCGTGTCCGACTCTGTGCGACCCCATAGACGGAAGCTCACCAGGCTCCCCTGTCCCTGGGATTCTCCAGGCAAGAACACTGGAGTGGGTTGCCATTTCCTTCTCCAATGCATGAAAGTGAAAAGTCAAAGTGAAGTCGCTCAGTCGTGTCCGACTCTTAGCGACCCCACGGACTGGAGCCTACCAGGCTCCTCCGTCCATGGGATTTTCCAGGCAAAAGTACTGGGGTGGGGTGCCATTGCCTTCCCCGAACAGAGACCTACAGATACTAAATAACTGTTATTCAGTTGCTCAGTTGACTCCGACTCTTTGCAACCCCATGGACTGCAGAATGCCAGGCTTCCCTGTCCTTCACCATCTCCCAGAGTTTGCTCAAACTCATGTCCATTGAATCGGTGATGCCATCCAACCAACTTGTCATCTATCATCCCCTTTTCTTCCTGTCTTCAATCTTTCCCAGCATCAGTGTCTTTTCTAATGAGTCAGTTCTTTGCATCAGGTGGCCAAAATATTGGAGCTTCACTTTTAGCATGGGTCCTTCCAATGAATATGCAGGACTGATCTCCTTTAGAATGGACTAGTTGGATCTCCTTGCAGTCCAAGGGACTCTCAAGAGTCTTCTCCAACACCACAGTTCAAAAGCATCAATTCTTCAACACTCAAGCCTTCTTTATGGTCCAACTCTCACATCCATACATGACTACTGGAAAAACCATAGCTTTGACTAGACAGACCTTTGTTGGCAAAGTAATGTCTCTGCTCTTTAATACACTATCTAGGTTTGTTTGCTCTTTAATACACTATCTAGGTTTAATACACTATCTAGGTTTAATACACTATCTAGCTTTTCTTCCAAGGAGCAAGCATCTTTTAATGTCATGGCTGCAGTCACCATCTGCAGTGATTTTGGAGCCCAAGAAAATAAAGTCTGTCACTGTTTCCACTGTTTCCCCATCTATTTGCCAAGAAGTGATGGAACCAGACGTGCCATGATCTTCGTTTTTTGAATATTGAATTTTAAGCCAGCTTTTTCACTCTCCTCTTTTACCTGCAACAAGAGTCTCTTTAGTTCTTCTTCACTTTCTGCCATAAGTGTGGTGTCATCTACATATCTGAGGTTACTGATATTTCTCCCAGCAATCTTGATTCCAGCTTGTGCTCATCTAGCCCAGCATTTTGCATGATGTACTCTGCACATAAATTAAATATACAGCCTTGACATACTCCTTTCCCAATTTGGAACCAGTCTGTTGTTCCATGTCCGGTTCTAACTGTTGCTTCTTGACTTGCATGCAGGTTTTGCAGAGGGAAGGTAAGGTGATCTGGTAGTCCCATCTCTTTAAGAATTTTCTACATTTTGTTACGATCCACACAGTCAAAGGCTTTAGTGTAGTCAATGAGGCAGATGCTTTCCTGGAACTCTTGCTTTTTCTATGATCCAGTGGATGTTGGCAATTTGATCTCTGGTTCCTCTGCTTTTTCTAAATCTAGCTTGAACATCTGGAAGTTCTCGGTTCATGTACTGTTGAAGCCTAGGTTGGAGCATTTTGAGCATTACTTTGCTAGAATGTGAAATGAATGCAATTGTGCAGTAGAACATTCTTTGACACTACCCTTCTTTGGGATTGGAATGGAAACTGATCTTTTCCAGTCCTGTGGCCACTACTGAGTTTCCAAATTTGCTGGCGTATTGAGTGCAACAATTTAATAGCAGCACCTTTTAGGATTTGAAATAGCTCAGCTGGAATTCCATCACCTCCACCAGCTTTGTTAGAAGTGATGCTTCCTAAGGCCCACTTGACTTCATACTCCAGGATATCTGGCTTCAGGTGAGTGATCACATCATCGTGGTTATCTGGGTCATGAAGATCTTTTTCGTGTAGTTCTTCTGTGTATTCTTGCAACCTCTTCTTAATCTCCTCTGCTTCTGTTAGGTCCATACCATTTCTGTCCTTATTGTGCTCATTTTTGCATGAAATGTTCCCTTGGTATCTCTAATTTTCTTGAAATTTCTAGTCTTCCCCATTCTATTGTTTTCCTCTATTTCTTTGCATTGTTCACTTAGGAAGGCTTTCTTATCTCTCCTTGCTATTCTTTGGAACTCTGCATTCAGATGGGCATATCTTTAAACAACTGGATAACCATCATCCAGTCAATCTTAGAGATACAGATAACTAGATAAACATCATCCAGCTGACAAGAGTTCAAGTCCAAGGGCAGAGATTTCCTCCCACCAAAATTACCTGCCCAAGTTTTTCTCTTTGAATGCTGTCTAATACCCATATCCCTCATACAGATTTCAACCTCTCCAGGGCCCATTCCTCTCTCTAGATCGTGAAGGTAGAGACTGTGCTGTTTCACCCACCATTATTAATATATATCTGAGTTACAGTATCATATTAGTTTCAAGTACAATATAGTGATTTAGTATTTTTGCACATCATATTCCATTTAAAATTATTATAAAATACTGGCTATATACCTTGCACTCTACAATATACCCTTACAGTTATGTTATGTATAGTATTTTGTTGGGCTTCCCTGGTGGCTCAGATGGTAAAGAATCTGCCTGCAATGCAGGAGACCACGGTTCAATTCCTGGGTCGAGAAAATTAGCTGGAGAAGGGAATGGCTACACATGCCAGAATTCTTCTTGCTTAGAGAATTCCATGGACACAGGAGCCTGGCAGGCTACAGTCCATGAGGTCACAAAGAGTTAGACAAAATAGAGCAGCTAACAAGATAGTAGTTTATACCTCCTAATCCCCTGCCCTTATCTCATGCCCCTCCCATTCCCTCTCCCAACTAATTTGTTCTCTGTATCTGTGAGTCTGTTTCTGTCTTCTTATATCCATCCTTTTGATTTAATTTTTAGATTCCTCATATAAGTAGAATATATGGAATAATATATTTGTCTTTTTTCTGTGTGAATCATTTCACTAAGCATTATAACTTCCAGGTCCATCCATGTTGCTCTACACACACACACACACACACACACACACACACACACACACACACACACACACACATATATATACACACACACACACACACCCAGGCGTTGAATTGCCGGATTACATGTTACTTCTACTTTTAGTTTTTTGAGGAATCTCCATACTGTTTTACATAGTTGCTGAATCAATTTACACTCTCATCAACAGTATGCTGCTGCTGCTGCTACGTCACTTCAGTCGTGTCCAACTCTGTGCAACCCCATAGATGGCAGCCCACCAGGCTCCCCCATCCCTGGGATTCTCCAGGCAAGAACACTGGAGTGGGTTGCCATTTCCTTCTCCAATGCATGAAAGTGAAAAGTGAAAGTGAAGTCGCTCAGTCGTGTCCGTCTCTCAGCGACCCTATGGACTGGAGCCTACCAGGATCCTCCGTCCATGGGATTCTCCAGGCAAAAACACTGGAGTAGGTTGCCATTTCCTTCTCCAATGCATGAAAGTGAAAAGTGAAAGGAAGTCATTCAGTCGTGTCCGACTCTTAGCGACCCCGTGGACAGCAGCCTACCAGGCTCCTCCATCCATGGGATTTTCCAGGCAAGAGGACTGGAGTGGGGTGCCATCGCCTTCTCCACAACAGTACACAAGTGTTCCCTTGTCTCCATGTTCTCACCAACATTTGTTATTTGTTGTCTTTTTGAAGATAGCTATTCTGACAGAAGTGAGGTGATATGTCATTTTGGCTTTGATTTGCAAATCTCTGATAATTAGCAGTGTTGAGCATCTTTTCATGTGCCTGTTGGCCATCTGCATATTCTTTGAGAAAATGTCTGTTCATATTTTCTGCACATTTTTTAATTGGGTTGTTTTCATATTTTTTTGATGTTATATTGTATGCGCTGCTTATATATTTTAGATATTAACTCTTTATCAATTATATCATTTGCAAATATTTTCTTCTGCTCAGTAAGTTGTCTTTTCCTTTCGTCAGTGGTTTCTGCCTACATTTTCTTCTTGGAGTTTAATGGTTTCTTGTCTTACATTTAGATCTTTAATCCATTTTGAGTTTATTTTTAATATGAAGTAAGAAATGTTCTAGTTTCATTCTTTTACATGTAGCTGTTCAGTTTTCCCAGCACCACTCCTTGAAGATACTGTTTTCTCCACTGTGTATTCCTGCCTTCTTTATCATAGATTAATTGACCACAAGAGTCTAGGTCAATAGACCACAGGGGTTTATTTCTGGACTCTATTCTATTCCATTGATCTTTATCCCTGTTTCATGCCATATTATACTATTTTGATTATTGTACCTTTGTAGTATAGTCTAAAGTCAGGGTATGTGATACTTCTAGTTCTGATCTTTTTTCTAAAGTTTACTTTGGCTCTTCAGGGTCTTTTGTGTGTCCATTCATGTTTTCGAATTATTTGTTTTAGTTCTGTGAAAAAATGCCCTTAGTATTTTGATAGAAATTGCATTAAGTCTGTAGATTGCCTTAGGGAGTATGGTCTTTTTTTTTTTTTTTTTTTTTTGAGAGGGTTTGGAAGATCCCCTAGAGGAGGGCATGGCAACCCACTCCAGATTCCCTGGAAAAGGGCATGGCAACCCATTCCAGATCCCCTAGAGGAGGGCATGGCAACCCACTCCAGTGTTCTTGCCTGAAGAATCCCATGGACAGAGGAGCCTGGCAGGCTACAGTCCATGGAGTCACAAAGAGTCTGAAGTGACTTAGCATGCATGCATGATGTTAGCTATGGGTTTGTCATATATGGCTTTTATTATGGTGAACATGTTTACTCTATGCCCACTTTTTGGAGAGTCGTTGTCATGAATTGAGGTTGAAATTTTCTAGTTTTTTCTGCATGTATTGATATAATCATGTGATTTTTATTCTTCAATTTGTCAATGTGGTGTATCATATTGATTGATTTGTAGATATTGAATCATCTTTGCATCCCTAGGAAAAATCCTACTTTATCATGGTGTGTAACCCTTTAAATGTATTGTTACATTGATTTGCTAATATTTTGTTAGGATTTTTGCATCTCTGTCCATTAGTGATGTTGGCCTGTAATTTTCTTTTCTTGTGATATCTTTGTCTGATTTTGGTATCAGGGAGAGGTTGGCCTTCTACAATGAGTTCAGGATCATTCCTTCAATTTTTTGGAATATTTTGAGAAGGACAGATAATAATGCTTCTATAAATATTTGTTTGTTGGGAGTTTTTATTGATTCAATTTCATGTTTGGTATGCGATTCATTCATGTGGAATGTTACATTATTGTTTAGAGCTCTTTTATTTAACACGGACATTTATAACTATACATTTCTCTCTGAATGCTGCTTTTGCTGCATCCTGTAAGTTATTGTATGTTATGTTTTTATTTTTATTTATCTGTGAGGAGCAATATAAACCACTACAATTACATATAAGCTCAGATAAATGACTGAATATTCTAAAGAGTTAACTTTTTCTAAACTGGTATTTCTACAATCACTTATGACCCCAAGGACTGTATAGTCCATGGAATTCTAGGCCAGAATACTGAAGTAGGTAGCTTTTCCCTTCTCCAGGGGATCTTCCCAACCCAGGGATCAAACCCAGGTCTCCTGCATTGCAGGCAGATTCTTTACCAGCTAAGCCACAAGAGAAGCCCCATTGTATGTTAGGTTTTAATTTTTATTTATCTGTGAGGAGCAATATAAACCATTACAATTACATATATTCTAAAGAGTTAACTTTTTCTAAACTGCTATTTCTATAATCACTTGTTAAATACTAGTTAAAGTTTGGTATATTTACACTAAAAAAGAAAATTTTGTGATTAATAAGACTAAGGGAGATTTGTACACACTGATACAGAAAAGTTTCCATGATAAGATAAATGACAAAAGTAAGTTGCTCAACAGTTCGGTGGAGTAGAGCCTCACCGTGGTTATCAAAGGCTATTTCACATATATTCTTGTTGAAGCACAGAAAATATTTAATAGGCTTATATAAAAACCTGCCCATATTGTCTCCACGGGGAGTGAGAATAGAGACTAAGAGGGTGTTCTTTGAGATAAACTCACATTAGCTGATATTGCTTATCTTACTTTTATTATTTTTAAAAAATATTTTCACTGCACAAGTAGGATATAAAATGGCTTGTAAAGGAAAAAAAAAAAAAAAACAGAGAAAACGAAAGTGAATTGCCCCATCCCTGTTGTATCAAAGATGCAACTGCTACTAATAGTTTTGTATGAGTCCTTCCAGAAACTTTCATAGCTTCTATAGTAATAAAAAGCATTAATAAAATACTAAGATTTATTTTCTATGTTCCTTCATTTATACTTTGCAAACATTAGTGTTGCACTTATCCATCTATTTCATCATAAGTTCAGTCATATATTTCATTTTCCAACAAAAGGGAAAAGGATTTAATATATTTCTGGCTAGAAACTTTCCTGCTACTTTTTATCCATATTTATAAGAGGATTTAAGACCACTACTGTCAGAGCATTTTAGTGTCCCTCTCTCAGGAAAGAAGAGTCAAGAGATTCATCCGTTTGTGGGCCCCAATGGAAACAGTGTGGAGACATGGCAAGATCTATGCAAAGAAGCCTAAGGGTTTATAAACACAGATCCACTATATCTACCATCTGGAGCATAGAATATGCACCCAGTTATTGCCATTGAGTGAACCAATATCTTTCTTGCCATTCCATATTGGCCTCTTAATACAAGTATTATTGAACATTTCCTATGTACCAGGCATTTTTCTCAGCATCTTACACACATCAACTTATTTGACTTCAATAACAACCCCATCAAATGAGTGTCATTGTTGTCCTTGTTTTTCAGGTGAGAAAACTGTAGCGACTTAGGTAATGGATCTCCCCCAAGGCCTCACAGCTAACAAGTGACAGAACAGAGATTCACACCCAGTTCTGTTTGGTTCCAGAGTCCTTGTTCTTAGATATTAAACTGACTGCTTCTGGAGAAGGGCAGAGCATAAATACAGGATTGCAAGATTCAGTACATAAAAACACGAAGCAGTCAAATTTGAAATTCAGATAAACCAAATTATAGTGCATGTACCATACAATATTTGGAATATACTTACACTAAGAAAGTAATTGTTAATCTGAATTTTGAATTGAAATAGGTGTCTTACATTTTAATTGGCAACCTTACAGAGATACATAGAGAGACTTGAACTTGGAGAACAAAGGGTTAGAGACTCAAAGTAGGTTTTCTTGACTGATGTCCCTACTTGTTGTATTCTCTGTAAAGGTTTTCTTTTTTCCTTTACAAAGATATTAACATGAAGAACAATAGAAAAAATATATTAATGTATCACTTATGGGAGGTAGAACAGACAGCCCATCTTCATTCTGTCTCCTGTCTTTCTCCTCTCTCTCTCTTGCGCGCGCGCGCGCACACACACACACACACACACACACACACACACACACACACACACACCATGGTAGCACAGAGCTCCCTGGTAAATACTGAAAGAATGAAACTCGAGACTGAGGCATAAAGTCTCCTGCTTCTTTCCTGTTTTTAAGTCTTGTGACCTTGTACTAAATCATATTTGCATGGGTAGCAGGGGGAGGCAGGAACCTTGCCTGGAGGCAGGGCACAGGGGAAAGACATAGCTGGGACCCCAGGGGCAGCGAACCCCTAAACTACCTGCATCTCACTGGGGACACCTCGGCTGACCCAGCCCCAAGGGCAAGGCCCACACAGGTAACCTTCATGGGGAAGAGGAATACAGGAGGTAAAACACCTTTTTCTGACACTCTGTGGCCCCTATCTTGCCACTAGCCAAGGGTAGCCCTATAGAGAAAGGCTTTAGTCTCTGACCAAACTGGTCACTTCCCTCCTTGGAAGAGCTGGTGTAAGAAGAGGGAAATAGAGAGGTAGAATATGGGGAGAAAAGATAAAATCTCCCTCCTCCAGCCTCTCTACTTCTAATTCGATAACAGAGCTAGTCTCTTACAAGAACATCATTCATTACAATATACAAAGCACTTTCACTTTAGCTTCCAAATTGTCTATTGATTTTTGCCTAAAAGAAATTAGCCTCTAATGTGACAACTTTCCCATCAACAGTTTAAAATGCTTGCCTTATGGAATTAGCACCCTATTAACCTGACCATCTCTTTAAGTGTTTTTCTTCTTCAAAAATTATAATTAAATACCATTGCCAACCAGAATTATTTAGACAGCACTTTGCACATTAATGTCTACTCAATTTTCATTCCCATGGCTAGAATTTTAACCCCCAATGAAGCTCAGAAAGATGTCGTTTCTCTCTTTAAAATTTTGTTGCTGTTGTTTCCTTATTTTTCACCTTTCTTTATTCCAAGTGTATCCTCTGAGCTCCAAGACAGGGGAATAGGGAAGACACTGGCATGATCGTCATAGAATAAAGTGACTCACTTTCTTAAGGATGAGCAAAATGAAGGCTACTACACATATGTTAAAGTCACATGCTCAAGATAGACTTGAGAATGAGAATTCACAGAAGGTCAAAACCAGAGCTCACCCTCCACTAGGACCAGAACTTCTGCTCTGAGCCAGCTGGAAGCAAGTGGCAGACCCTGACTCACTCCATATGCGCCAGCCTCCCAAGCGTGGAACAGTGGGGAGGAGAGAGGACAACATGTCTAGAAAGGCAGATAGAAAACACCCAGTGAAGGAGTGACCACCATCGACTCTACCCCACAGTGTCCAGTTGTTTTCCAAGGTGGTTGAACCAATCTTACTTCCATTATCATGGGTAAGAACACCTGTAGCTACATTGTCAGCCCTTGATACCATAGACTTAAATTTTTTTAAATCTGCTGCCTGCTGCCAAGTCACTTCAGTCATGTCTGACTCTATGCAACCCCATAGATGACAGCCCACCAGGCTCCCCCGTCCCTGGGATTCTCCAGGCCAGAACACTGGAGTGGGTTGCCATTTCCTTCTCCAACGCGTGAAAGTGAAGTCGCTCAGTCATGTCCGACTCTCAGCAACCCCATGGACTGCAGCCCACCAGGCTCCTCTGCCCATGGGATTTTCCAGGCAAGAGTACTGGAGTGGGGTGCCATTGCCTTCTGGTAGATATAAACTAGCATAACATTGATGTTTTCATTTGCATTTCTCTGAATATTGATGAAATTGAGTGACTTTTTATATGTCTATTGGCCATTTGATTTTCCTCTTTAATGAAATATCTGTTCACGTCTCTTGTCTATTTTCCAGTTGGATTTTTATCCTTTTGTTATTGACTTGAGAGCCTTCTTTATATATTTTAGATATCAATTCTTTGTTAATCATGTGTTTCTCTCCATTTGTGGCATCCATTTTCACTTTAGGGAAGTTTTTAATCACAGCTCTTAGTTTTAATACCATGGAGTTTAGTGTGTGCTTTTAGTGTGTTATTTAACAATGCCCTACTAATTCCAAGGACATAAGGTGGTTTTTTTCTAATATGTTTAATTGTGAAAAACATTACAACATGGAGAAAAGCAAAGATAAGACGAAAAGTCACCTGTTATCCTATTACCAGGAGTAACCACTGGCATTTATTTTTACAGCTTCCAATCTCACATGATAGTTAATGTGACACCCAAATAAGCTTCGAGAAGAAAAATATCCATGATCAACGTTGAATTCTTTTTAGTACACCAAATATCTAATCTTATTCAATACTAATTTTTTTCCTTGGATTACTAGTTTTTTGTTTCTCTAATAGCAACCTCTGAAGTATGTCTCATGCCTTAAGCAGAAAGAAGAAATGTTTGAGTTCAGAGGGGAGACAAAGAAAGAAAGTCAAATGTTGAGGTACAGCCTCAAGGCACCAGTTAACAGAAAAGTCATCTTGAATGTACCATATGGAAACCAGGCCAGACCTTCTGCCAGCCCCCACACAATTCTCCAAAACTAAGCTTGACAGCATCTTGTTTACAGCAAAAGGAAATATTTCTCTTTGCTGCTGAATAAAATCTGTAAATATCATGGCTTTGCTGACTTGATCCTACAAATGCAATGTTATTTTCTTAACTAATGAAATGAAAGGCAATCCTCAGTGAGACCATCGCTTACAAAGCAGATGTCTCAGTTATCTATTGCTAAGGTAACAAATTGCCAAAAAATAATGACAAAATAACAGCAACTGTATTAATTGTCTCTCAGGGTTTCTATGGGTCAGGAATTCATAACGGGATCAGATGAACCGCTAAGGCTCAGGATCTCTCACTGGTCACAGTCAAATAAGTAGGCTGGAACCCAGGGGTGTGAGGCAGCTGGGAGCTGACCTGGGATCTCTTTCTCTCTTCATGTGTTCCCAGGGCCACTGATGTGGTCTCTCTGTGTGGTGGCCTCTTTGTACGGGCTGAAGTTTGGGCTTTCTCATAGCCTGCTGGTCTCAGGGCAATTGGACTACTCTTACATGGTGACTTCAAGACTGAATGTTCTAGCAACTAAGATGGAAGCTGCCTTGCTTTTATCAACCAGTCTCAGAAGTTATATAGTGTCATTTTCACCATTAAAGAGTTGCAGAAACCCACCCCGTTTAAATGGGAAGGGAATTTTTCCATTAAAAAAAAAAAAAAGGCTTATATGTGCAGTCTACTTCTTTTGAAGAAAAGATTAAGAAACCAAAGATCTCTTTTCTTCTTGCACTCTCTCTGCCCCTTTCACTCCAAGATGATGTGATTCCTTTAAAAATGTTGTGGGCTTCCTGTGTACCAATTTATGATCCACTCCATTAGATAAAAGCCACAGATATCTTCTGGAAAAGTCTCTCCTTATTTTCGACCTCCTGTGAAGCAATTGTGGGATAATTTTCTTTGAAGTTCTACTGCCTATTATTTGCAAAGAGGGTTTGCAAAACATACCTATGAAATTCTTTAGAGGATGTCTCTGTCTGAAAAGGTTTGTAAGGTGCAACCTTAGACTTGGGGGATCCTAACAAAGGGTTTTGATGCCATACCCTTAGCTTCATCTTTATCCTGAGGCCACGTTTTCCTTACAGTATCCTGGATTTGGTCTTTTCCCTGAGCTCTTTTATTTCTTTGAGACTCTTTGCTGGATGGAAAGACTATCAGGATCCGTCTGTTTTCTCCTAAATTCTACTCAAAAATTGAACTGTTTGCTCTTTGATGTATCTGTCTCTTTTCACATTATGTTACAGGCAACTACAAGCCATGTAGCACCTTTGGCACTCTCCTTTGGCACATCACCAGCTTTATTGGGTACATTTCTATTTTCCACCTTACCACAGATAACAGGTTCCACTGTTACTGTACTTTCCACCACTACACAGCAGTTTCCTTCCCTTTACTTCCTAATAATAGTCTCCCAACTTGCATTTAAGCCCTCACTGACAGCTTCAAGGCTTCTACTAAGAACCTCCTCCAAGCCCTTCCAGCTTCTACCAACCACCTTGTCTCAAAACCAATATCATGCAACACCTCACTAACAGGTACTACAGCATTCTGTTCCCCTCATCTCTTAAATCACCATCCAAACTAGGGGCTCAAAGCAATAGCAATCATGTCACTATCTACCACGGATTCTGTGGGTCAGGAATTCAGAAAGGGCTCAGCTGGTCAGTTCTGGATCAGGGTGTTTAGTGCAATTATACTCAATTGATGACTGCTTTGGGATAGCAGTGGGTTGAAGCAATTAAGGGTCAGCCGGGTCTGTCCCTCTCTCTGTCTGTCTTCTCCACATCCCCCAGTAGTTTCAGCTTCTCTCCATGTGGTCTCACTCCATGGACGAGTTTAGACCTCCTCTCAGCATGGTGATCTCACAACAGTTGAACTACTTACATGGTGGCTGAAAGCTTCAGAAGCAAACGTTCCAGTAGCGACGTGGACTTTTTATGACTCATATCAGAAATCATAGAGCTTTGCTTTCACCATATTCTACAGATTGAAATAGTCACAAAAGCCCAGCACAGAAGCCATTTTAGGGGAAAGGGCACATCAAGGAAGGGATGTCAGAGAATTTGTGAGCACATTTTAAAACTGTCCCAACAGATTCCAAGTATTTCTTGTGTGCCTACTATGGGTCAGCTATTATGCATACATAGATGGATCTGATAAAAGGCATCCTTGAGGAGCTTACTATCTAGTTAGGGTGAGGGTGGAAGACCAAGAGATAAGAGAACATTGCGCTCTAGTGGGGTAGGTATTTTAAGAGTGCTGAAAAAGCTGAGGGAAAACATAGAGGGAGAAAGTAAGGCCACAACTACAGTTTGGGAAGGAACCATGGAGAAATCAGCATTTGAGCCACACCCTGAAGGGCAGCAGCAGTTCTCCAGTCGTGTGGGGACCAATGGGCACACACGGGGGCATGAAGCACCTTAGTGCAGTCTTTTCATTCCAGCTGAGTGATGGTGACATTCTAAGTGCCATTTTGTTGGTGACATTTGTCAAAAATGTCACACGCTAGTGACATTTCTAAAATAAGCAGCTCAGGAGAGATCGCGATGAGTTCAGTTCTGAACATGTTGACATTTTTAGGTGCTGCCAAGACATGTGGAAGCTGAGGAGTTCAAGCAGGACCCCTGAGTCCCCTAACAAACAATGTGCTGACGTGCTGGTAGGCTTCCACTGTATTCTATTTTTCAACAGGGTGTTCATTGCTCCTGCAAGAGAGTCAGTGGATGCAGGTGGTGGCTCTCCTGCCTCCTGGGCTGCCTCTCCCAGATGCTCTAGCCATTAGAGTTCAAGATATGAAGGAATTCTCTAGAAATAGGTCGTTAGTTATGGCTTACAAGCTCACCTGAGGCACTCAGCCCAACCCAAAAGACACAGATTCTACCCCGGAGTGGCTGTAATTACCAGCCCTAAGAAAACACTTGTTCTATCCTGTACACTTGGGCATCTAATTTGTGGCCTTGTGATGACTTGGCCTCTACCTGGTCAGGGGCCAAAGGAGCCTCTGAGATCACCTCCCCAGGAGTTTGCCAACTGATGGCAGGCAGACTGAAAATGGCTTGCAAAAAGTGTTTATTTGAAAATGGGGTAAGTTGAAAACATTTAAAAATCAGGAAATTTAAAGTGTCTGAATGTCAGCCTCTTTTGAAAAATCAGAAGATCTTAATTTTGCCAACAGGCATAAATTCCCACATGGCAACAGTCAGCTGGGGCCAAGCCAGGCTGCGCCTCCAGTTTGTCAAGTATTGGGAAGAATGTGGGGGAAACATTCTCATCCCCAGCTGCTAAATTGGTGCAATTTGAAGGGCAGTTTATAAGTTTCTACCCAAATTTAAAGTTCACATGACATTGTTCTGGCAATTGTCATTTTGAAAATGAAAGCTACAGAAATATTCAAATGTGAGCATAAAGTTGAGGTTATGTGGTGTTATTATTAATTTATTTATTTAAGTGTTTATTTGTCTGTTGGCTTATTTATTTGGCTGTGCGTGGTCTTAGTTTCAGCTCACGGGATCTTCACTGCCCCATGCAGGATCTCCCATTGTGATGCATGGACTCTCTGCCCCATGCAGGATCTCCCATTGTGATGCACAGACTCTCTAACTGTGCACAGGCTCTGAAGCACATGGGCTCAGTGGTTGCACCGTGCAGGCTTGCTCCACAACAAGTGGGGTCTTAGTTCCCTGACCAGGGACCAAACGCACATCCTCTTCATTGACAGGCAGATTCTTAATCACTGGACCACCAAGGAAGTCCTGGTGGTAATATTTATAACTAAAAAAATGAAAGCAACCTGCATTTCTGTCTGTAAAGAACTGGCTAAACAGATAAATATATGTAAGACGCTTGCTCCTTGGAACGAAAGCTATGACAAACCTAGACAGTAGATTAAAAAGTAACGACATCATTTTGCCGACAAAGGTCCATATAGTCAAAGCTATGGTTTTTCCAGTAGTCATGTATGGGTGTGAGAGCTGGACCATAAAGAAGGATGAGCACAGAAGAATTGATGCTTTCAAATTGTGGAGCTGGAGAAGACTCTTGAGATTCCTTTGGATAGCAAGGAAATCAAACCAGTCTATCCTAAAGGAAATCAACCCAGAATATTCATTGGAAGGACTGATGCTGAAGCTCCAATACTTTGGCCACCTAATGCGAAGAGCAGACTCATTTGAAAAGACTCTGATGCTGGGAAAGATTGAGGGCAGGAGAAAAAGGGGACGACAGAGGATGAGATGGTTGGATGGTGTCATCGACTCAAGGGACATGAATTTGAGCAAATCCCGGAGATAGTGAAGGACAGGAAAGCCTAGAGTGCTGCAGTCCATGGGGTCACAAAGAGTCAGGCACAATTTTTCAATTGAACAATAACAATGTATGTCAATGCAATTAAATATTATGTAGCTATTGACAGGAATGATGTAGTTCTGTATTCACTGACCATGGAAAATGCTTTAAATATATTAAATTTTTAAAAAGAAAATCACAGGATGATACGTACAGTATTACCTCATTTAGGTTAAAACCAAAACTATACTAGAAAATGGACCAACCACTGACAAAAAGTGGAGGGCTTTGGGCTTAGACAACTTGGTTGCTACTGAGCTCTCCAAAATACCACTGGAAACTTGTTAAGGCAAAGCTAAAATTACTAGCACTTGTGGTCAGAATCTTAGTCATATTTCAGAGAGGGAAATTAGCAGTAGAATAATCACAAGACCACAGGGTCTGGGCTTAAATGGTCTAATGTTTTTATCTAAGACAGGGATATTATTTGAGTTGGACAGAGTTGATGATTCCATAATTTAGAACTGGTGGCCACAGCAAGGTCAGGGCGATAAAGGGAGGTTGACAAGGAGGCTCTTAGTGAGCAACTCAGGACTGTCTCCAATAACTGAAAGGAACTTCCTGAAACAAATGATGAAGTTATCCAAGGATGTACAATCTCATCTTCATCAGGAAGAAGTTTTCTGGAACAACCCACCCATCTTGCTGACACAAGTGGGTCATGGTATCTTCCTTATGACTAAATTACAATGATGCAGATCATCAGGATTCTGTATGGAAACCCCAGCTCCGTCATTTTCTAGCTGTAGGAATTTGGGCCATTTCTTTAAAGTTTTAGTTTCCATATCTGTGAATGAAGATTACTGAAGGCAGGGTTATGGTTGGGATTAAATATGATTCCTGTGCCTAGAGTATAGAAATACTGTTGGCAGCATTGATTATACCTGGATATATAGGCATAGGAAAAGGATAAATGAGAACTTCTCAGCCTTGGCACTATAGACATGTTCAAGCCAAATAATCCTTTGCTGTAGGAGCTTGTCCTGTGTATTGTACTGTGTTTTCGGCAGCATCCCTGACCTGTGACTACCAGACACCAGAAACACCAGCTCCTCCGAGTTGTGACAAACAAAAGTGTTCCCAAACATTGCAAAGTGTCCTCACTTAAGAACCATTGACCCAGAGGCAACTGTTGTGTGGGCTCCACTAGAAAAGAGTGGGGATTAATAAAAATGTAAGAGAAAATGGTGCATAGCTCACATCGTAAGCTACCTGTTGGCAGACTCATTGTTGCCTCTTCTGTAAGCACTAGTGATCTGTAAACCACGAGAGTCAGAGAAATACTTCTTGTGATGGAACGTCAGCAGATGCTTCCAGGGAGGGTAAAGTATTGTGGCTACTGACCCAGGTAAGGGTCCTGGAAAAGAGAAAGTTGAAACCTATTCATTTTAGAGATAAGCTTACTAAACATTAAAATTTGAAGATGCTGAATGTTCTGCATTTAAACTCCAGGATGGGTTCCAGAAAATTCAGAATGACTGCAAATGATTGGGAAAGGCTATGGGCCAAGGGAACCTGAGTCTCCAACAGAAATTATTTTGAAGAGCCTCCACTTGGCAGCTTTGGCCATCCGTCCTCAGCCACTTGGAGTGGTTGGTTTTCCCCAGGGCCCAGGAGAGCCATCGAGAGGCCTGTTTCCAAATGTCCCAACTGACCTGGCTCCTACACTCAGGGCTTCCAGCAAAGTGAGACATGCTCAGGCTCCCACTGTTGTATTTTGGTGCCTTGCAGGTAATTCAACCTGAACAATTTTTCTTGAACTATGGAGAGAAGGAAAAAGGGCTGGGGTAACTCTCCCTTTTTTTTTTTTTTTTTTCCTGTTTGGCCAAACTACATGGCTTATGGGATCTTAGCCACCCAAGTAGGGATCAAAGCCAGGTGCCCTGTCCTGAAAGCACTGAGGCCTAAGCCCTGGACCACCGGGGAATTCCCTTGCTCTCATTTTTAAAAGTGGTTTGCAGTATGAGAGTTGTGCCAGAAACCAACAGCCACACACTGCAGCCAGAAGTGTTTTCCCAAAGCACAGTCTGGCCTGAAAAGTAAATCAGCGTAATTCCTTGTCCCCATGCAAACAGTTCTGGGACTGGGCATACTTTCTTGATGCCATGTAAAACAATACTGAGGATAAGAAAATAAAAATAACTTAGCTACTTGCTTCAAGAAATACCTTTTCCTAGACTTAAACAGATGTTTGTACTCCTGTGTTCTTAGCAGTATTATTCACCATAGCCAAGACGAAGAAGCAACCCAAATATTCATCAGTGGATGAATGGATAGGCAAAAAGTGATATATCCTTACAATGGAATATTATTCAGCCTTAACAAGGACGGAAATTCTGACAAATGCTATACCATGGATGAAACCAGAAGACATTATGCTAAGGGAAATAAGCCAGTCACAAAAGAACAACTATTACATGGGTGTACCTATGGCTGATGCTCACTGATGTTTGAGAGAAAACAACAAAATTCTGTAAAGCAATTATCCTTCAATTAAAAAGTAAATAAAGTGGTTTAAAAAAAAAAGAACAATTACTGTGTGATCCACTTACATGAACCACCTAGAATTATCAAATTCATACAGAGAGAAAGTAAAATGCAAAGTACCAGGGGCTGGAGGGAGGGTGAGATGGGGAATTATTGTTCAATGGGAATGGAGTTTTAAATTGGAAAGATGAAAAAGTTCTGTGGATGGATGGATATTGGTGATCGTTGTATAGCACTGTAAATACACTTAATGCCACTGATCCAGACATTTAAAATGGTTATAATGATAAATGTTATGTGTATTTTATTACAATAAAAATGCTTTTGTAAGCTGAGGAACTAACTACAATGGTTTACCTGTCAAGGCTAGTAATTCACTCATCAAGACTCACCTCATGACCCCTGCCATCCCATCCACTGCCACCCAATCCAAAGCTACTGGGTCATAACCTCTGCTCAGTCCAGTTTCCTGCTTTGTAAAATCCACTTTCAAACCATCCAGACTGGGTCCTAAAACTATACATATCTTACCTTCGTCTCTTCTGAGATACAACCAAGACTCTGTCACAGTGCCATCCCCCCTTATTACAGTAGGTTTGATCATCTTAGCTCTGCTTTATCAACAGGTTTTTTTTTTTTCTGGTGGGTTTTTTTTTTCTTTTTTTGAAAGTTGACAACAGACAGATCATAGATTTCCCTTATTAAAATTCTTCTGAGGTCACTCACAGCCAATATTTGAGTTTGCAAATGGGCAGCTGGCATGGCCTCCAGTTATATTTTACTTGGCTTGCAAAGTGTATTGGAAAAAATTTGAATTTTCTGCCAAATGTTAAATATTGGGAGTTTTCCCAAAGAATATGATATTTTTTTTTTCCCTTCTGTGGGAAATCCAGGACCAAATCCATTTGCTAGTCCGGTTTCAGATATGTAGGTCAATTTATCAAGGGCATTCTCTTGAGCAAAGATAAAATGTTTGATCTGTCTTGACTCTTGGTGTGCACTCAACAGTGTCAGGCACGGGGTATTTTCTAGTCTAACACGATATCATGCAGAGGCACTTGCATTTTTCTAGTCTAACACAATATCATTCAGAAGCACTTGCTCTAACCAAATGACAAAGGCCTTGCAAGCCAGGACACTGGGCAGGGATGACATTGCTTTGGAGCCAGAGAGCAGGCCCGAGTCTGACCTCTGCCGTTTACTTCCAATGCGGCATCAGGCAAGTGCTGCATCTTCTGGGAACCTCAATCCTTCATTTGTAAAAGGGGTAGCACATGGCTCTGGGGGGAATTTAGTGAGTTATGAAGTGTCCTGAGATGCAGTGAACACGCACAGGTAAAAGTTATCACGACTACAGTTACACTCATGACTTGTGCTGTGCTGTGCTTAGTCGCTTAGTCGCGTCTGACTCTCTCCGACCCCATGGACTGTAGCCCACCAGGCTCCTCTGTTCAGAGGGATTCTCCAGGCAAGAATACTGGAGTGGGTTGCCATGCCCTCCTCCAGGGGATCTTCCCAACCCAGGGATAAAACCCAGGTCTCGTGCATTGTCAGAGGATTCTTTACCATCTGAGCCAGCAGGGAAGCCATGAATACTGGACTGGGTAGCCTATCCCATCTCCAGGGGAATCTTCCTAAACCAGGAATCAAACCAGGGTCTCCTGCATTGCAGGTGGATTCTTTACCAAGGGTTCCCTGGTGGCTCAGACAGTGCATCTACCTGCAATGTGGGAGACCCAGGTTCAATCCCTGGGTTGGGAAGATCCCCTGGAGAAGGAAATGGCAACCCACTCTTGCTTAGAAAATTCCATGGATGGAGGAGCCTGGTGGGTTACAGTCCATGGTGTCACAAAGAGTCAGACACAACTGAGTGACTTCACTTTTCTTTCACTTTCTTTATGAGCTGAACTACCAGAGAAGCCCACTCATGACTTACGTTGAGGCTTTTATTTCTATGAAATCTTTCTCATTTTCCATCCATTTATGGCAGAAGCCAGTTTCAGTCCCACACTGAAATTACAAAATGTGTGTCTCTAAGCTTTGAAGACAATGACCGTTACCATGGAAGTATTTCTAATGAGAGGGAAAAAAAAGAGGGGAGCAAATCTCAAAGCTTGGGAGAAACCTGTATCTTGAGCATCTTTAAACTACTTCCAAAGCCCGTGAAATTAATTGTTCCGTGATTCTATATGGAGAACATTTTTGGATACACTTCTCTTTTAAATGCATCTGATGGAAAACATAACGGCACTAAAAAGTACTCAAGCAATGGGAAGAGTGTCTGGAGAGGGAAAAACATTGCTTTATAACTGTTTTCAAAATATTCTTCAGTTCAGTTCAGTTGCTCAGTCATGTCTGACTCTTTGCAACCCCATGAACTGCACCACGCCAGGCCTCCCTGTCCATCACCAACTCTAGAGTTTACTCAAACTCATGTCTATGGAGTCTATGATGCCCTCCAACCATCTCATCCTCTATCATCCCCTTCTCCTCCCACCTTCAATCTTTCCCAGCATCAGGGTCTTTTCAAATGAGTCAGTTCTCCGTATCAGGTGGCCAGAGTATTGGAGTTCTTACTATGAATTTTTACTATGAATATTTTTAACAGAGAGAAAAATTTAAGGGAGATAGTATAACCTAGGTGGCTCGGTGGTCAAGAATCGGCCTGCCAGTGCAGGAGACACAGGAGACATGGGTTCAATCCCTGGGTCGGGAAGATCCCCTGGAGGAGGGCAAGGCAACTCGCTCCAGTATTATTGTCTGGAGAGCCTCATGGACAGAGGAGCCTGGCAGGTCACAGTCCATAGGATCACGAAGAGCTGGACACACCTGAGCGACTGAGCACCCGTGCACACACACACACACACACACACACACACACATATTATAATGTATATGCTGGCCTTAAGCATCTCACCATTTAGTCATTTGCTTCAGATCTTTCTACAATTTATGTCAAGAAAGAAAACCTTATGGATACAATTAAATCATCTTGTATATCCCTTCTTGATCTCAAGTCTTCTGTCCTTCCCCAGGGAGAACCACAATCCAGAAACTGTCGGGAATCATTCCAGGAACGATGCTGTACTTTTACCATATACAGCATGCAGCTATAAACAGTACACTATATTTTTGTCATGTTTTAAACTTCAAATAAATAATATGCTTATATCATCTCATACTGCTTGCTTTTTATGTTTTATGTAGCCCTGCTTGAATCATTTTTGAAGTGCTATACTTCAAAAGTTCATTACTTTTGATGTCTAGCACTACAGTAACATCCTTGGGGAAAATATAGGATTACACATTTTCTCTTTCCAAGGTGTCCCACTCCCTACAGGACAAAGTCCAAGTTCAGTCTGGTGCTCAAGAATCTCCATGATCCAGCTTGTTTTCTCTCCCGACCAACCAGCAGCAAGCTATTTCCCAAGCATACCACAAACCGAGAATCTTTTCACCCCAGTTTACTCCTATTTATCCCTCAAAACCCACTTTGCCAGGGAGCCATTCCCTTCAGACTAGTGAGGCAGCATTTCATTGGCTTCTCAGGACTTTTCACTGATCTTGACTACGATTCTTAAGTCACAGCATTGTCATCTCTCTGTTCGTCCCTCCCCCACACACAGCTCAGAGTTTCTTAACTACGGTTTATTAAACTATGTATCAGCTATGTATCACTGACATTGCACATAATCCTGGATACATTAGAGCAGGTGCCCAAAAAACCGATGGTTGAATTGAAGCAAATTACTGTGCATACCATTTGGGGAGATAGAGTGGATTCTACCAGCATCAAGGGAAAATGACTCCTCTTTAACGAGCTCATAGTGAGCATTTCCTGACTTTCTTCTTCCTTGGTGGCACAAACTACTCCTTGGTCTGAGTCTCTTTCCTACCCTACTTCCAAACAACTCCAAGGAGGTCCCCTTATCTTGTGAGCCAGATACTGTATGTGACCAAGAGCCTGATCTCAGCTCAGTGTTAAAGACAAGTCCCACCCAAATTGGAGGAAGAAGAATTTTCTAAAAGGATAAGTTCCTTGGATCATAGATACTCAAACTTGGTTCTACACTGGGGGGTACCTGGAGAACTTTAAAAGATTCTGATGCCTGGTTCTCACTCCCAGAGATCCTGATGTTGCTGGATGAACCTTGGGCCCTGGGGTCTTTTCCAAACTCCCCAGGTGCTTCTTACAAGCAGTGGAGTTTACAGAGCTTACCAACCCCTATGCCAGAGTGAAACTGAACAGGTTGCAGACATGTCAAGATATTCATCCTTCCATCCGCAGTGAGGCTGGGTGTAGTTGCAGGAGCTGGAGGACCGCCCCCCTTCCTTCCCCTGCTCCAGTTCCCAACCGCAGGAAGTCTGTTCTGATTAACTCACTGCAGTGAACAAATACAGCAATTGCTCCATTGCTGCATTTGGAAAGAATCAGGATGCCTTGATCTACAGAACAGGACAAGCCAAAGCAGCCTAGAGTTTCATAAGCAGCATGAGGCTCGGTTTTAGTTGCAGCCTCTTGTTGGCCACGTTCCCCGGTCAGTGGAACATACGCATTCCCCCAGAGACTGGACTCTGGTTTCTCATCATCATAGTGTCACTGAATCAGTCTCACGACAACCCTAAGAGGTCAACCTAGTGACTCCATCTTATACATGAGGAGGCTAATGCTATACAGAAGGGCTCAGCAAAGATCTGATACATGGCAGGGACCAAGATCCTCATTAAATCTAGAATTGTCTTCTCTGTACTTCCAGGAGGAAAGCAAAGGTAAAAAGTGCTGAGGTGACTGAGGGCAGGGGATGCAGAAAGGCCTGGGTAACACTCATGAAATGAGAGATTTCAGGGCTGGAGATCCTTTGAAGCACAAGTGTTCACATCACCAGTTCAAATCATGGGTTTGACTCCCAGCAGCTCCCAGCAAACGTGATGGTACCTTTGTGTGCCTGTTGCCTCGCTTGTAAAGAGGGGAAAGTCACATGAGATAATAAAGGCAGAGGGTACAGAGCACAGGGTGTCAGGCTGAGATTTTGCTTCCAGACTTGTCATTTCCCAGCTGTGGGATCTTTGATTAGAAAATGTAATCTGTCTGAACCTCGGTTTCCTCATTTGGAAAATGGGTATAAGAACACCCACCTTTCAGGGACACAGGAGGTCGGATGTGTCCCTCCTGTAAAGTGTTGAATGTGATTTCTAGGATACAGTGGTCATTATAATGAGTATTCAGTGGAAGGACTGATGCTGAAGCTGAAGCTCCAATACTTTGACCACCTGATGCAGAGTCAACTCACAGAAAAGGACCCTGATGCTGGGAAAGATTGAAGGTGGGAGGAAAAGGGAATGACAGAGGATGCGATGGTTGGATGGCATCACTGACTCAATGGGCATGAGTTTGAGCAAGCTCCAGAGATAGTGAAGGACAGGGAAGGGTCCTTCACAAAGGAGGGGTACTTTGTGACGGGGTCACAAAGAGTGGGATGCAACTTGGCAACTGAACAACAATTATGATGATCGTGGACCCAAGTAGAGCAAATCAGTTCTTCCTGTTTGCCAGTATTGTCCCTCCTTAGTAGCTGTCCAAGTCCTACACAGGAGACCCATGAGCCAAGGTAGGCCCCTGTAGGTATCATTGTGGGGAAAATCCTGGGTTGTAGGAAGGCCAAAGCCTTGAGCAAGTCCCTCCCAGTGCTGAGCCTCAGTCTTTCCATCTGTAAAATGACCAGATTGGACCCATGGGTCAGGGCTGTTCTGGTTGAATGATTCAGGAGTCAGAGGCACCACCATGGGCTGGGTTGGACAAACTGGATCCCCAGACCCAGGATGGGTTCCGTGGCCATCATCATAACA